>OZ010797.1:255133799-256413799 GCA_963932465.1 Maratus speciosus | reverse complement strand
CACTGTGATGTGTGCAAAGTAAAAGGCTTTCTGCTATACTGTACAAATATCTTTTTCCAGTTTTTTTTTATATCTAATTATTAATTACACCTTATATAACATATATATGACAAAGGTAACGAGTTCCGTATTTTACAAATAATTTTCCATAATTAAAATATGATTGTCACTGAAAATGAATGTCATTTTACTGGCCTGCTCATTTCAATTCTTTATGAGGTATGTATAAAAATGGCGCTGCGGAGTAATTCTTCTTGTCCTTGACATAGTGCAAGTCAGAAGTAGTAAAATTATTGCTACCAGCAACACCTTTTAGACATTTCTTTGAAAATATTGTGTTTAAAGGCTTTGTAAAAATTGAGTAGACTTTTATTATGTCATTTTCCTGGATTCAATAATTTGCAAATAAAACTGAACATTACACTGAATTTGAGGTACTGTAGAGGAAACATGTTCCTTTAAACGAAATTAAAATGTTAGATCTGAAAAAAAAAAAAAAAAAAAACAAGAATGTGAAAAATGTTTTAGAATTAAATTGTCATTATCCTGGCATACATATGCCAAGAAAATGAAATATAAATATAATTACATAAAAATGGACTTAAGATCTTCAAACTTTAACAATTTTACGTGTAAATTCCTTTATTCGGTTGCTCAAAAAACATTTTTAAAAGAATCAGGAGCTTTGAAACGATTTAAATTTTCAAAAAATTTTGTTTTAAAAATCTCACATTTCGTGATATTTACCCTAATATTGGGTAATTTAAAGTAGTTCTCTCTGCAAAAGGTGGGAATAGAAATATATTGCATATGACACTTTACAATGTTATATGTTCCAATATGCATGACACAAGTATAAATAACGAAATTAAGCTACAATTATGTCAAATGAAAAATCATCTTATCTATCTATCAGTCAATAGATATATCAATTTATCTGTCTCTATGTATAAAGATTTATGTATATTAAATATATATTGATAGATATAGATCAACAACAGTCGTTTACAAATCCTATGCCGGGCATAGGTCTCTCTCGTTGTTGTTTTCTGACTAGAATCGAAGTCTAATACTTTTGACAAAGTCTAAAGATTTACATAAAAAAGTAAAAAAAAATTCAAATAAAAATCATTAAACGAATTTCGAATAAACTTCATTAAAAAGAGGTCAAATTTTACTATGTTGGTTTAAAAGATTGAAACCGGATGGCTTTTACTGATATGGAAAAATATGATATGGAAATTCTTTTTTGAAGCAAGTGATCTATTATTTTGTAGATATACTACACAGTACGGTAATGTGTTGTAGTATATAGGACTCAGAATGATGATTACTTGTTAATTCACTATTTTACATTATTTAAATTTTAACCGACGTTGTAGTTTGGAACGTATGTAAGTAGTCCCAATAGAATAAGAATAATCGTATGGGGAAAACGTAAACAAACGCTGTGTTTATATTTATTTACTCTCACCAAACATAGGTAATCAAATGCCAATCATGGTAACTCGGACAGTTTGTTCTTAGTTAATTTCTAATATCGTAGCAAACAAGTATTTGTTCTTGAGATAGATTTTCAAAAAAAAAAAATTATTTAATATTATTTAAAAAGCCAATAAAAATATGTAAACTGAGTTACAGTTTTGAACAACTTAACATGTTTCACACAGGTTAGACTGAAGTTCATTTGCTTTTTTTATGCAGCAATATGTCAAACGAAATATGAAGAAAACTACTTCCAAAAATTGAATATTTACAATCACTCAAATGATAGAAACTTAGGAAGTTAGTTAAAAAGATACAAAAATAACTTTTAAAATTTATAAAAATAAAACTAATTTAAAATTAAAAAAGACGTTCATTTTCACTTTTATATAGTGCATAATTTTTATGCATTTATCATTAATATTATTGTAACTTACTCGCAGGCATCTCGACAAATACTGGAGCATTCTTCATTTACTTTAGAAGAAGTAATAATATCTTAAACAAAATAGAAATACATTTATGTATATATATATATATATATATATATATATATACAGTGGCGATCAAAAGTTTCCGTCCAGTTAGTTTTTATGATTTGTTTGCCAAGTGTGACATTGTGTGAACGTTCTAGCGAAGAAAAAGCGCAATCGCTCCAAAAGTTATGAATATGCAAATGACCTATGACCATGTGATCATTTTGATTGGATACTGGAGACACTTGATGCAGGGGAGGAATTCGAAATTCGCGTGTGCAAAATCCATTCGTCATTCATTAGTTTTTGCTATCGGTAAAATGTCTTTTTGGCCGTGTTTGTTAATTAATCAGCGCGAATAACGCAGTTAAAATTCAACAATTAAAATTTCAACAATTATTGTTCGTAAACGAGTGATTTGTTGTCTCTAAATGGCCAATCTTCTCGTGAGATTGTGGCAAAGTTATCGATCGGAAAATCTACTGTGAACGATATTTTAAAAAATAGATAAAGATGGCCATGGCCTTCTGGACTTGGCACGGTCCGGGAAACTCCGTAAAACGACTATTTGTGTGGATAGAATTATCAGGAGAAAAGCAGTTAATGGCCCGCATAAAAATTCCGCTGCAATATCCCGTGATTTACGGAGTGAAAATATTGTTGAAATAAGTCGGTCTACCGTATCAAGACGCTTACGTGGCCTAGGACTTTATGGTAGGGTCAGTGTTAAGAAACCTTTCATAAGTAAAAAAAAATCAGAGGGCCCGATTGGCGTTTGCCAAGGAACACAAACACTGGTCAAGTGAAAACTGGAAAGAACTACTATTTTCCGAAGAATCGAAGTTCAACCTTTTTGGGAGGGATGACAGACACTACGTCGACCTAAAAAAAATATATGATTCGAGATATGTCATTACTACAATGAAGCATGGCGGAGGACATGTTGGGGGGAGCATTTTCTGGAAAAGGTATAGGTCAGGTGGTTGAAATCCACGACAAGATGAATGGTGCAATGTATAAGGATATCTTGCAAGATCATGTATTGCCTTATTGGAGGAAAATTTGTGATCGCAACTATTTGTTTCAGCATGATAACGACGCTAAGCATACATGAAAGATCGCCAAGCAGTGCCTTTCGCAAAAATAAATTCCCCATTTGAAATTGCCATCTCAATCACCCGATCTGAATACAATAGAAAATCTTTAAAACGAACTTGACAAACGTGTGCGGAATTATAAATATTCCAATTCAGCAGAATTTCTCAAAAAAATTGCAAGAGGAGTGGAAAAAACTTACCATAGATAATCTTCAACCGTTCGTTGAATCGATGCTATGTCGCTACCCCGCAGTACTTATTTCTAAATGTATAACGACAAAATACTAATTGCAAATGTTGTTGATCACTGTTATTTTCTATTATACCACCAATTTTTTCCAAACTTTCCAAGATGGCATTTGACAACATGCGTTTTCCTTTGCAATTACTTTTGTCAATTAAATTTATTGATATTTGTTATTCTATAAATAAGTTCCTAACTATTTTGTGAATAAAATGTGTATCACTTTGAAATTCCTCTTCATATTGATATACTTACAAATTAACCAAAAATTTTATGCTGGCCGGAAACTTTTGACCGCCACTGTATATAAGTTTAAAATATAATTGTATACATGAAAATAAAGAAACTATTATGGTCGTTATAAAACTTACAACTGTGTGCAGCTTGCTGCATCTATAATATAAAATTATTTAAGAAAAATCCATTTAATTCTTAATTATTACATGATGGTTGCAGTCCTTGAGATCCTTCAGTTGAGTTAATAAAAAACTAAATATGAATTGGGTTGTGTATTTTTGTGTTGATAAACTTGACATTTGGGAAATTAATGAGACATGTGTTCCGTCGTATTTCTGTTTTGTATTATTGGCAATGTTATTTATCGTCTGCGTTTTTTGAACGAGTTGATGGTATGTTTTGTTGTGAAAACGTAGCAGCCATGAACGGCTTAATTTGTGATATTGTAAAACAAATAACAGTGTACTGGAATATTTTTATTGTATGTTTATTGTATTATGTATTGTATGTTGATAAACTTGACATTTGGGAAATTAATCAGACATGTGTTCCGTCGTATTTCTGCTTTGTATTATTGGCAATGTTATTTATCGTCTGCGTTTTTTGAACGAGTTGATAGTATGTTTTGTTGTGAAAACGAAGCACCCATGAACGGCTTAATTTGTGATAATGTAAAACAAATAACAGTGTACTGGAATATTTTTATTGTATGTTTATTGTATTATGTATTATATGTTGATAAACTTGACATTTGGGAAATTAATGAGACACGTGTTCCGCCGTATTTCTGCTTTGTATTATTGGCAATGTTATTTATCGTCTGCGTTTTTTGAACGGGTTGATGGTATGTTTTGTTGTGAAAACGTAGCCATGAACGGCTTAATTTGTGATATTGTAAAACAAATAACAGTGCACTGGAATAATTTTATTGTATGCTTATTGAGTATTAGTGAGTTTTTATATGAATATTCAACATGGTCTGCCAAACAACGAAGGAACCGCAGAAGAATTAGTCCAACGAGCTTTTAAGTTTAGTGAAATGCTGACATGAATGATAAGCAGTGCCGACAGCGTTCCGTGGTACGAAATTTGCCAAACGCTTATTCTAAAAGTAAGTGAATGTGACTTTTCTCATCGGTACTGTTATATTTGTATATATATATATATACCGGGGTCCCAAAAAAGACTGATGGATTTTAAAATTCAATAAGTTGCAAGATGTAAGAAATCAGGAGTTTGTGTGATGAGATTCTCAGTTTTAGTTACAATTAGCATTCATAGATGGCGCTGCAAGCAATAACCGCTAAATCCGGGCTCGATTTTTCGCCCACTCTCTTTTTCCATGCCAAAAAAAGGAGATTAAAATGTATTCAATGGATCCCGAAGTACCAAAAATCGGTTCTGGACTGAGCATATATTGCTTTCAGCGCCATCTATTGTTTGAAATTCGAACTAAAATCAAGAATCACTGTAAAAAAACTCCTGACATCATACATAACCAATCTCTAAGAATTTTTTTAATATTTGTCACCGTTTGCAACTTATTGAATTTTAAAATCCATCAGTCATTTTTGGGACACCCTGTCTCTCTCTATATATATAGCAATGTTTATGGGCGCCAAAAAAGAAGATTTAAGGCTTATGGCCACTCAAATAAATATAAGTATTAATGATAAAATGACAATTGCGGATTTAAACTATATATTGAAAAAAGTAAAATTTATAAAAATAAGCCAGCTTTTTTGACAGAGATAGCAAACACTATAATTAAAAATTGTTAACTCTAGGAGCATAGGCGTATTGATCTGAAGCAAAAGCAATTTGATCTGGAAAAAATGAAATTTGAAAGATCAAAAAATGAATCAGAACTGGCTAAAATTAAATCTGAAGCTAAATCTAATATTAGTGAGGGTAAAATAAAATTAGAATCATTAGATCAATTCATAAAAAGTATTCGAACTTTGAATTGTAAAAATTCCTATACGTCCTAAAGAATTGAGTTTTTTCTTTTCTTCTTTAGAATGAGCTTTTGATACTAAAAGTGTTTCAGAACATAATAAAGCAGAAATTCTGTTAAATCTATTAGGGAACAAAACATCTAACGTAATAACTTACTTACACGATAGGGGCATCGAGATTTATGAAACAATATAAGAATTAGTGTTAAAGGAACTTCAAACAACGCCTTATTTTTGCTTAGAACAATTTAGAAAAGCTCTTAAACAACCAAACGAGAATCATGTAGGGTTTGCTTAACGTATAATGACCAACTGGGAATATTATTTAAATTTAAGAAATGTCTCCAATTTCGAGTGTCTAAAACAACTGATAGTATCGGACAAATTGTATCAAACATTATATAAAGCTCAACAACTTCCCACATTAGTGTGAGGCCAGGAGATAAATGGTTTTCACCAGAAGAATTGGTACGAGAGATTGATTTATATTTCACATCACACGGAAAATCTCTTACAGAGAATTGTACTGTTAATCGTAAGTATACTAACAGCAAAAGTGTAGCTAAAATATTTTTATCTTATTTTAAAACGTTAAATTGTGTTTTATGCCATGAACATCACACTCTTGCAAAGTGCCCGCATTATTTTAAATTATCTGTCCATGAAAGGGTGAAAGTTATAAAATGTAACAAGTTATGCTTTAATTGTTTAAATTTACATTCAGCTGCAAACTGTCCATCAAAGTACAGTTGCTTTTCTAAAAAATATCATCATAAGACTATACATTTCCCAAAACGAAATAATAGCGCATACGTGAAAGAATATGTTTCATAGGAACAAAACAAACAAGTGAAAGTAAATGTCGAAGAATGTTCAGATTCTAGGCCAACAAATTATGGCACATCAACCTTGAACACTAATGCTGACGCGTTCGTTCAGAAAAGTTTTATTAGTAACTATTAAAATAAAAAGAGCAAAGCTTTAATTTCAACTATAATATGTTTTCTGAGTGGTGAATCGGGATGTAAATATAAAGTGTTTGTTAGATGTAGGCAGGGAGTCGAAATTTTTATCCCGCCATTTAATAAAGCTGATGCATTAAGAAAAAAAAGAGAGTACAGAATTTTAGAGCCAGGTCTAAATGATGCAACCTCGGCAATAAATCATAAAGTTAATTCATCAATATGCAATAGAGATGAAAGTTTTTAAAAAATTTAGATTTCTTGGTAGTTCCAAAACTAACCAGATTTAACACTTTCGCGTCCGATTGAAATCACAATACAGGATTTTCCTAATATAAAATTAGCAAATGATAGATTCAGTGTCCCAGAACATCTAGATATGCGCTCACGAGCAGGAAATTTTTGTGAATTTTTGAGACCGGGACAAATTCGTGTTAATAATTCTGATCTTATTCTGCAAGACACAGTTTTCGATATCGTGATTTCCATTTATTGGGAAGTTTCCTTACATAGAATGAAAACAAAGTTCATTGTGGGTTTATAAAGAAAAAAAAACAAACTAGACAAAACTCTTAGAAAATTCAGGGAGATAGAAAATATCGACGTTGGCAAGCCAAAAAATAAAGACTTTAATATCTCAGAAATATTCCATAGAAAATTATACACAAGAAAAAGAAAAACGGTAAATATGTTGTTAAAACGACCTTAAAAGAGGATCCAACTACTTTAGGAAATTCTAAACAAATTCCAACAAAAAAATTAAATTCTTTATGGAATCGTCTAGCAAAAGATTCTGATTATTTTAGATTTTTTAAAAGAATTTCAACAATTCAGTCACATGGTTGAACTTAACGAAAGTGGGGAAGAAAATGGATCCTTTTACATTTCTCACCTTTGAGTGTATAGAAGAATAGAAAAAAGTACAGGGTGATCTTTTTTAAAGTGACAGTGTTTGGAGCGCCCTGTAGCGTGATCTAATAGCCGAAATGGCACCAAACTTGGTATTTAGACTAATCAAGACATGGGGAAAAGGATTCCGTGAAAAAAATAGTTCCAAAAATCGCCGCTAGGGCGTTTTGTGGCGCTGCTGTAGCTTACAATAACAACAATTAGCATAAAACACGTGTATCAATGAAAAATGCAAATGTTGTGAGATGACAGCGCCAGTAATAGGGGCTATAAAAGCAAGTAGCAGACAGCTCCGACAAATAATCTCAGCTGAAGTATACGAGCTCCAGTGGACATGCCTCTCACGTTACCGGAACGTGCGTTACTGGTGAGGCTGTATTATATGAATCAATGTAATGTATCCGCAGCCCTTCGGGAATTTCGAACCAGAAAAAATTATGAAAGGGGCCTTTATCGCTGAATGGTCTTAAGAAAATGATTAAGAAGTTCGAGGAAACGGGGTCACTGACCATTCGCGTTGGGAGAGGATGTAAATAAGTATTAGAAGATGTAATAACTGATGTGGCAAGTGCAATTGTCGAAGTATCGCAGAGAACCATTGCTGGTACTAGCAGCGTCCGGGGTGTAGCTCGACAATTGGACATGAATTATTCCACGGTATGGAGAGTTTTGCGGAGCGTTATTGGATTTTACCCCTACAAAATCAGCCGCTCGCACGAACTGAAACCAAGTGATTATTATAAGCGAGTGACATTCGCTCTATCGTTTCTTGCCAGGGTAGAAATTGATGATGCTTTCCCATGGCACATTCTGCGGGGGAGATGAGTGCCATTTTTATCTCAATGGGTCCATAAACACACAAAATAGCCGAATTTGGGCTTCTGAGCAGCCCCACACCGTGCATAAAATCCCATTAAATTCCCCAAAAGTCACTGTTTGGTGTGGTTTCACAGCCGAATTCGTAATTGGGCCATTCTTTTTTGAGACCATCACTCCGACAGGACCCGAAACGTGCATCATAAATGCAGAAAGGTACCACGAAATGCTGCAAACGTTAGTTATTCCACAACTTCAGCAAAGAAGCCGTCTCCAACAGACAGTCTTTATGCAGGGTGGTGCTTCGCCACACATTAGAAATAAGGTAAAGCAGCTGTTGCGCCAAAACTTCACTGATGATAGAGTCATAAGTCGGAGTTTTCCAGTTGCATGGCCGCCTCGTTCCTCTGACCTCACGCCATGCGATTTTTGGCTCTGGGGTTATTTGAAATCTCAAGTTTTGTTGGTGGAGTATCAAATTTGTCTATTCTAAAGGACAACATAACAAAGACAGTGCGGAATATTCCACGTGATATGTTACGTACGGCTGTGGAGAACGTTGTGCACAGAATGCGCGGTGTTATTTCTGAGAACGGTGCTCACATTGAGGGTGGTTTAATTCCTCACCGGGGACGTTAATGTAGTAAATAAACATTAATAAGTTAACTGCACGATTGTATGTGTTAGTATTTTTCTTTTCTCACATTTTATTCATTGCAAAGCGTCACAAAATGCCCTAGCGGCGATTTTTGGAACTAATTTTTTTTTCACGGAATCCTTTTTCCTACGTCTTGATTAGTCCAAATACCAAGTTTGGTGCCATTTCGGCTATTAGATCGCGCTACAGGGCGCTCAAACACTGTCACTTAAAAAAAGATCACCCTGTTTATCAACGCCTTTTGGAGTTGTATTTAACGCATTTTCTTTAACAACTAAGAGAAACACACTTAATTCTATTTGATAAAACGGTGGTGTAATACAAGATGCTTTATTCTCAATTACGGTGAGATTTAGAAAATATATCGTCAATTTCACTGCAGACATTAAAAAAAAAAGTATAGAGCAACCCCTATTCATCGAAATCATAGGAAGCTGCAAAAAGGTTTATGGAAGGAAAGTCATAACAAACCAATTAAAAATTTCGAATTAACTACAGTTACTTATGGTACTGTTAGAACACCCTTTTTGGCCATGAAAACTATACTTTAAATGTCTAAGGATGAAGGAAGCAAGTTTCCTTTAGCAATAACAATACTGTGAGAAAGCATGTATATGGATCATATTCTATTTGGTGCTGATTCTTTAAGTTCTGCATTAGAAATCCAAAATCAATTAATAGAAATTTTAAATAGTGGAGGAATGTTATTATATAAATGGTGCAGTAATGCTCCACAATTTTGTCAAAAAGATGTCAAGCTATATCACTTTGGTGATTCAGAAGAATCTAAAGCGTTAGGTGTTTTGTGGAAATCAAAAAAAGATTGTTTAAGATTCAATGTTAAAATTTATAATGATGTAAATGTCACTAAGATGCATGTGGTATCAGTTATATCAAGTATATACGATCCCTTAGGTTTATTATCTCCTGTTATAATTAAAGAAAAAATATTTATGTAAAAGTTATGGTTATTACAATTAAATTTGGATGATTTGCTATCGGAGAAAGTGGCTAAGGATTGTTAAAGAGTGCAATTAATTAATAAATAATTAATTAACAATTAATTAATAAAATTGAGATTAGTAAGTGCATGTTATTGAAAGATGCATTTATGATCGAGCTGCAAGGTTTCAGCGACTCATCTGAATCAGCTATGGTGCGGTAATTTACTGCAAATCAGTAACTGAGTCTGATCAAGTGTTTACAAATTAGTGACTAGTAAATCCAGAATTTCTCTCTTAAAGCAATGAACTGTTCCAAAACCTAATATTATTAAAATTAGCCTTATGCAGCAGTTTTCTTGACAAAGCTAATTAAACGAGTGATTTCTGCGATCAAGATTAGTGCAAACAAAATCTTCTTGTGATCTGATTCCACGATAGTATTTACTGATTCTGACACGCTCCTCTTTTTGGTGCTCAATTAGATTATGAGGAACCCAACGGCAAACCACTTTTTTATATGCAATTCTTCATGAATAATTTTGTGTATGGCTGCGGATCCAATGTTAAGTTCCTTCTGTATCATTTGATAGGTACAGCGATTATCATCCATTAACATTTTTCGTATGGCAGACACATTATCCGGTATTACTGCCGACGGCGGCCTTCCTGCGTGTTCTTCATCCTGAAGAAAATTGCGACCTCTGCTAAATTCTTTAAACCATCTGAATACAGTAGCATAAGCTGGAGATTCATCACCAAATGCTAATTTCAACCGTTGAACGCATTCTTCTTGATTTAATCCTGCTTTAAAATCGTAGAAAATCATAGCGCGAAAATGTTCTCGCGTCAACACCATTTTCTCTTCTGTTTGAAATTTATTCTACGCTAAACAAGTTGAAGTAAGTCAATAAAAAATCGTCTGCTGTGTTAAAATACTTTGTATTTTAAAATTAAACCGTTATTTTTATTTTGTAAATTCTCGTCTGCGCGTATCTCAATAATTTCAGAGTAACCCTCGTATAAGTACCAATGTAAAGGAATTTATCATAAAGTATATGTAGCCATATTTATTTGTTTTGTAACACGTGTAATCCGTTTAGAAATTGTTACTGAATTATATCACAAGCCTTCGTAGAAACTTTAAGGAGGTTGTTTGCTAGGCGAGGAAAAACGGCTTGTCTTTTTTCTGATAACGCTCAAAATTTGATAGGCAATAATAATGAATTCAATAGGTTACATAATTTAGTTAGAATTCCTCATGATGATTTTTCTGGATATTTGAACAGTGAGGGTGTTAACTGGAAATTTATTCCACCAAGGGATCCAATCTTGGGGTTTTTTTGGAAAGCAGGAGTCAAATCCTTCAAATGCAATCTGAAGCGAGTGATGAGAAATGCAAAATTAACTTACGAGGTTTTTTTGACTGTAATAACACAAATTAAAGGGATCCTAAATTCACGTACACTTGTGCCTTTCTCATTTGATCCAGATGATTTGAACGCTTTGACTCCTGGCCACTTTCTTATTGGTAGCCCCTATTGTTGAACCTGAAGTAACTAATGTTCATGATTCTAAATCAAAATTATGAGGAATAACAACGAAAACGATTGAATATTTTTGGGAAAAAGGATCCAAAGATTATTTGAGCTCCTTACAACAAAAGGCAAAGTGTATGTTTCAGAAAGAAAACGTTAAAATAAATGTTTTACTAATTATAAAGGAGGGCAATGTTGTTATTTGCAATTGGCCTCTAGGTAGTATAGTAGAGTAATTTTCAGGTAATTATGGAATAATTAGAGTAGAAAACATAAAAACACAACGAGGGATTTTCAAAAGACCAATTTCAAATATTTGTCTGTTACCTATGGCAAAATGATTATTATCTTTTGTAAATTGTTGATTTATTGTTTACTAGTACAAGCTATATTATTTGTTTAAAAAATAACGGTGTAATGATGAAATAATTGTGGTTGGATAAAATTTATTCAACGGGCCCCGCCGGTCGTATTTATGCTTTGTATTATTGGCAAAGTGTTTTATCGTCTGCGTTTGTTTTACAAGTTGATAAAAGGTTTTGTTGTGAAATCAAAGCCATGAGCGGCTTAATTTGCGATATTGTAAAATAAATAGCAGTGCACTGGCGTATTTATATTGTACACTGTATGGCCAAAGATGACCGGGCACTTGCGAATTTAGGTGTTTTGTTAAATATCTAGAAAAATACATGAGGAATTAGCCTGAAACTCCAGGTGTGTAAACAGTATAGCATAGGTCATATATGTCCGAGAAGATTTTTTTCCCGAAACCCCATAAGAGACCGTCAACAAATTGAAAACGAACGAATATCTTTTGGATAACCCTGTCAAAACTTATGTAGCAAAAGCTTTCAAACTGTAGGTTACGATTAAGTGGCTTATTGCAATAATTTGTATTAATTTTTATGAGGATAGCACGTATATTCGACGAGAAATTCAGGTTTTTATAAAAACAGTTTCAAATTTTGCCAAGTTTTTGACTTATAATTTGCAGAGTTCTTAATATAAAAAAAAGTTCTTTTCCAAAAATATGTCAAACAACATTGTACATAATACCCTGCATTCAGAATTAAAAAATAATAAAAAATTGTATGCAAAATGAGCAAGTTTACTAAATAATGTTTCACTGGGCATGCCCGAACGCAATCAAAATGTAATGTGCATAATGCGTTACTAAATGTATAAACTTTTGTAAAAGTCTCAAAACATAGCTTGAAAATTCTGAAAATTATCGTTGATAGAATAAGCTCAAAATCCGTTGTTCCCAAAATGAAGCAAAAAGATGAGGGATTGTATCCATATATCCATTGATTAGTGCCAATATAACATACACAATATTGCACGCACTACTGTATTTGGATACAAACCTTCATCTTTTTGCTTTCTTTTGGGAATAACGGATTTTGAGCTTATTCTATCAACGATAATTATCAGACTTTTCAAACCATGTTTTTGAAACATTCACAAAAGTTGCTCTATGCATTTAGCTACCACATTATGCAAATTATAGTTTGATTACATTCAGGCATGCGCAGTGAATCATTATTTCGTATACCTGCTCATTTTTCCTACAATTTTTTTATTTTTTTTAAATTCTGAATGCAGGGTATTGTGTACAATGTTGTTTGTCATATTTTCTGAAAAGAACTTTTTTTTTAATATTAAGAACTCTACAAATTATAAGCAAAAAACTTCGCAAAATTTGGGACTCTTTTTATAAAAACTTTAATTTCTCTATGAGTATGCATGTTATACTCATAAAAATGAACACAGTTTATTACAGTAAGGCATTTAACCATAATCTACAGTTTGAACGCTTTTGCTACATTAGTTTTTACAGAGTTATCCAAAAAATATTCGTTCATTTTCAATTTGTTGACGGTCCCCGATGGAGTTTAGGGAAAAAACCCTCACGGAAATGCATGACCTGCACTATTCTGTTTACACACTTGGAGTTTCAGGATAAATCCTCATCTAGTTTTCTAGATATTTAACAAAAAGTCTAAAATCGCAAGTTGCCGCAGCATATTATTTGTCAATTAAAATATTAAAGGGAGACAATATTTTCTACAACTTTTTTATATACTCAATAGCCAGCTCAGTACGTCAATTCAAAAGTAAGGCAATTTTTGTAATTTTCTTAAATACCACGAAAAACATAGTTAGTTTTACACCGATTATTGCAATGTTCCCTACGGATTTAATCGTCTACGCCGGCTTCTAAAAATTGGTAGGAGTAAATTACCTATTATTTGTACGCCCACATCTTTATTTTCCTCTCAATGGACATTTTATATTCAATAAATTTATATAATTTTAAAAGTAGGGCAGAGTTTAGTTGAATAAGACAATTTTAATATTTAAACAGTAACTTTAAGTGTATACAATGTTTATTTCAAAACATTGTTTGAAAGAATACTTCAATCTACTAAAAAACAACTTTTCAAAAGT
Organism: Maratus speciosus; assembly: GCA_963932465.1. NCBI lineage: Eukaryota > Metazoa > Arthropoda > Arachnida > Araneae > Salticidae > Maratus > Maratus speciosus. Next base: position 256,400,027 of record OZ010797.1, on the reverse strand, counting down.
AAAAAAAAAAAGCCAAGCAAAAAAAAAAAAAGAAAAGAATAAAGGGGAAAGTTGTGGCTAAAAAATAGTGTGATATCAAATTTCCAAGCTAATATTATGGTACTTATTTAACATTTTTTATTAAAAATTTACCATATGTAAGTCGAGTACCTAAGTATGCGTTGATAGAAAGCCTTTTCTCCTTTACTAAATACATCATAACGTGTTTCTGAAAATTAATTTTTTTTAATTATGCATGATGGGCTTGGCGGCCATCTTTCCATATTTTACACAATTTTCTAAGCACACAAGTACATTGTTAAGATCGGAAATTCGAAATTGTTGCTAAAGCAAACATTTTATGCTTTTAATTTATGGAAATGAGTGCCTAGAAATTTGTATCTTAAAATAAAGTTGAAGTAACTTCAGGTTTCATCTTATGATTCTCTTTTTTCGGAGGGGGTTAATTAATTAGTTAAAGCAGCAAAAATCAATTTGTTTTTTTTTCTTCAAAATAAAAGACTTTCTTAATTTATCTGTCTGTAGCCAAAACTAGAAGTTCAAAATTCTTAATAATGCAAACATATTACGAGCTTGTCTGCTTAGAAATTTGTGTAAAATATGGAAAGATGGCCGCCAAGCCCATCATGCATAATTAAAAAAAAATAATTTTCAGAAACACGTTATGATGTATTTAGTAAAGGAGAAAAGGCTTTCTATCAACGCATACTTAGGTACTCGACTTACATATGGTAAATTTTTAATAAAAAATGTTAAATAAGTACCATAATATTAGCTTGGAAATTTGATATCACACTATTTTTTAGCCACAACTTTCCCCTTTATTCTTTTCTTTTTTTTTTTTGCTTGGCTTTTTTTTTTTACTTTTGAAAAGTTGTTTTTTAGTAGATATCAGTTCTTTTTTTTAAACAGATTATATATAATTGAAATAATTCTACTCGCTAAAATTAGTCCTTGTATAGCCTTTATAAGCAGGGAACAAACACAATAGTATACATTTTGTTTACCTATCATTCATTTTTTAGAGTAATTAATAATTTAAAAGTAACGAAAGTCAATTTCTTCTTTCAAAGTATCAGTCTTTCTCAATTTATATCGCCTTAAAATTTTCTATGAAGGATGAAAATTTAGTAAAAATCAAATAAAGTCAAAATTAAATATATATTTACAGTTAGTCTTTCAGTTAATTGTTTGTTCTAACTTTTTTTTTGCTGACGGTTTTGCAAAATAAATTTATCTTTACAAATACCTACGGAAAATACGAGAATGAAGCTCCGCAGGCATGTAAAGAATCGAAGATCTGTCTAAAGAAGTAAATCTAGCAATTCTAGACATGATGATGAAACATTTTTGATAAAAAAAATCTAAAAATTTTAAGATATAAACTGTACATATAACTCCATCTTCATTTAGATCGTGTTATAGAGAAGAAAGAATAAATATGTAATTTTACTCAAGTCTGTTTATCCATACCTATTTGCATAAATGTGAGAATATAATTTCGTATAAAAATTCCCCTAAATTGATTATCTTTAATAGTCTATTATTAAAGCCGTTTATACATTAGAATTAAACATATTAGAATTAAACGTTATACATTAGAATAAAATTTTTTTGCAGTTAAAAATTGCCTGAAATCTATAGTCTTATCGTTCGTCAAATTTGTTATATGTTTTTTTTAATACCCAGACACCTTTTCTAAACTCTGACAAAAGATCACAGAAATACTGAAATTATCCAAATACTTATACCTTTCTATCGTATTTCTTTTTTTGAGTGGGGGGAGGGGTGAGGAAGGGCGCTTAAAAACTTCGTTTTGTTCTTAGAATTCTGAATTAATCATTGAAAAGATCTACCTACATAAGTCTTGTTGCAGAATTTTCATTAGGTAAGAGTTGCATCAACTTAAACATCATGTGAATATATTAAATTACTTTTGTAAAATACTAGATGGGAGCCATTGATATTTTCAGAGCATTTGCCTACATTTTAAACTTAAATCATTTACAACTATTCATTAATTTTCTATACGAATTAAAGAAGTCGTTGTTTCCATGGCAACTGTACCTTTCACTATTGCTTGTTTGTTTGTTTGTTTTATTGAACACATATATATCAGATCACGTGGGGATCACGGCGGGATTCGAACCCGCCCCCACCTACGTTCTCAAGCGATTAGCGGCGTGGTGTCTTATCCACTCAGCCACGGTGGGCCACTATTGCTTTATCTAATACCCAGATACTCAAATTTAACCAGCTGCGCTTAGAATCATGCTCATAACAGAGTACATTTATATGTAAGAGTGGTGACACATATGCACAAGTCGTGTACTCATATTCAAGTTTTTGTCCAAAGTACAGTAACTCAGTTTTCATTAATAGACGTGGAAGATTTCGATTAAACTAACCAAAAAAGTTTAAAAACATTGGCTTTCTGATTTGATTTTATTCAAAATCGTCTTAACCAACCAAAGTTAATGTCCGGGATCCAGAGTGTTTACTGCAAACATAAAAAAGTTTTCAAAAATGCAGGCTTCTGATTGATCAATCTCATCGCGCTAATAGCGTAAAATCTATCTTGATCCCGGCCTATTCTACGTCCTTTAAATATTCGAGAAAGCCTTGACAAGTCAGGAAAATATCACACAAAGCAGGCAAAACAAAGAAGAAAAATTATTCATTGGCTCGTTCATATCCACGAGCCAATGAATGATTTTGTTCCTTTGCTTTGCCTGCTTTGTGTGATGTTTTTGTGGCGCGTGTCAAGACTTTCTCAAATATTTAGGGGGCGTTTGTTTATTTCACCACCATGAAGCTATGAAAGGAGAGGAGCAGACATGTCAATCTTCCCGTGTGAAAAACTACATAAAAAAACGAGTTCTTTCCCCCTCTTCTGCCCTTTTCTCTCTTGATTTTGACCGATAGCAGCCCATTTAGCAGTCTCCAGTGCAAGATGCAGCTATATATGGCGGACGCAAGGGGGAGGGTGTTAGCGTGACCAGTGACATAATAGGCCAGTTCATGACGTTTAAAAGTCACACGGAGTTGGATCATCTTTACACGATGATTAGTACAAAGCGGTGTGCCGATTTTTTTTGTGTCCATTGCCGTGTACAGATAATCAACTCCGTGTGACGTGATGAGCTGGCCACACTTAGGAACAGCTTCAAATGACGTCATCTACTTCGAGGCGAGGCTAACGATAAAGCCAGGCTACCGCGGTGGGTCCGATTCTTCTTTTTTTACAGACCGCTGGAGTCACGTGATGCTCTTTTCGCACACCTTCATTGGAGCATTCGAGCATCACGTGACTCCAGCGGTCTGTAAAAACAGAAGAATCGGACCCACCGCGGTAGCCTGTCTTTTTCGTTAGCCTCGCTTCGAGGCAAACGAAAAAGGACAAGCTACCGCTGCGCTACAGCGTCTAGAATATATAGTGTGGAAATCCAATCAGTCGATCACAGCGATATCTGCAGGATATTTCCCAAAACTCCAAGACAATTTGGTCTAGACGCTGTAACTTTTTTAAAAAAAAAAACGTTTTATTAACTTACATTTGACCTGTGTGCTTGGCGTCAAACCCGCTGTAATAATACGATGTTTACCTTGAAATTTGAAAATATATAGCAGATGTCGCTGCGATAATCTCCCTGGATTTCAGCGTCAGTGCACATTTAAGGGATACACTTTTTAGCGGTTCTTGGATAGCAAATTTCCACATTATGTATTCTAGACGCTGCAGCGGTGCATTACACATGTCTCTTTCTTCTTTAAAAAATATCCTGCAGATGTCGATGCAAATGACTGTTTGGAATTCGACATCGTTGTACATTTAAGGGATTCAATACTTCCGCGCTTTTTTAAGTATTGCTGGGATAGTCGATTTCTACAACATATAATCTAGACGCTATAACGGAGCTATAGTTTATAGAAGATATAGTTTAAAAATCGGCTTATTAAAAAAGTGCTAAAAATTGTATCCCATAAATGTTGAACGAGGCTGAACGATGAATGTCGATTACAGCGACATATGGTAATTCCAACATAACTATTACAAAAGAAAACGTTTCACTCAGAGAAGATCTAGAAAATGTTGCTCCTATCGACATTTGTCATTCAGTATTTTTCAATATTTATGGGATTCAATTTTTAGCACTTTTTAAAGAATTACTGGAATAGCCGGTTTCCACACTATGACCGTGATCTAGGTAGATTTTTCTGTGTTATCGTAACGAGATTGACCAATCAGAAGCCAGAATTTTTGCTAACTTTTCACTGTTTGCAAAATTGTACCTGGATCCCGACCTATATTTCTAGACGCTATAACTGAGCTCATGAATAGTACAGAAAGCAAACTCCGTATTTTGATACATTAAGGCCGGGATCTAATTAGGAACAAGTGTGTCTCTATAACGAAGTAGCGACATAAATGTTTATTGGTAAAAGTGATAAAAACAAATCGTTAAAGTTCGTTGCGAGCATGCCATTATCGTCAGGTTAATGCATGCTGAATTATTTCCCTAGTCTAATAGAGATCGTCCATTCGCGTATCTTCTAATGGAGGATATTCCAAATATGGGTTCGAGGCTGAAAAAGTCACGTGGTACCGGTAATTTACCCAAAGAATTTCTAACTGATAAGAAGGGAAACAGGAAACTACACTGTTAAAAATATCGTGAAAAATTACCTCGGTTCTTACAGGTTCTCTATTTTCTGACCAATGGAACGCTACATAAACGACTATGAAGCGTTCTCATTGGTCAGAATACAGATAGCCTTTAAAAACAGAAGTAATTTTTCACGATATTTTTAACAGTGTACTACTGCTTTCTCCCATGAACTGTTTCATTTGCTAGCGGGGATTTACATTACGTAGACGGAGCCTTCCCTTCTTTACGCTAGACGTTCTTGCCTTGACCATGTGATCATAACGTAGATTGAATATCCTCTATTCAAGAAAGCGGATAGCCGTACTTTCGACAAAAGCTTGAAATGAGCATGCCTCCTGTGCATATATCATCACTCTTATGTATAAAGGCTCTCTGTTATGGTGTTGTTTCTGATACAGCGCCTAGAATACCTAGTGTGGAAATATGCTATCCAAACAGTTCTAAAAATTTGTATCCCTTAAATGTGAGACGATACTGCTAAAATTTCAAGTGTCGATCGCAGCGACATCTGTGGGATTTTCGTATTACTATTATTACATTGTATAGACTAGCAATTTCTTGCAGTTGTAGAAAATATCCTGCAGATGTCGCTGCGATCTGCATATTACAGCAGTATCATTGCACATTTAAGGGATACAATATTTTAGCGCTTTTTTAAGTATTACAGGGTTAGCCGATTTCAACACTATATACGAGAATTCTAGGCGCTATAGTTTCTGAGCGCTGTTGGTTAAATTTCGATATTTGTGTTTTAGAGTGAGCAATAGAGAAAAGTACTAAAACTATTGAAACAACAACTTCTTTAATATTGAAATGTATAGCAAAGGAGTTCAGAATCAATGCCTTAAATAGTTTCGAATACGCACTGTTGTTATGACATCAATAGCCTTCCTGGATGTGGAAATGCAAAATTGTGTTCAACATAATTGGCCGCAATCTAGATAGATTTTTCGCTGTTAGCGAAACGAGATTCATTAATCAGAAGCTTGCACTTTTGCGAACTTTTCGCTGTTTGCAGCAATGCAGACTATTGATTGGTGAATCTCGTTTCGCTAACAGCGAAAAATCCATCTGGATCCCAGCCTAAATTTCTGTAAACATTGCACTTCATCCATGGCACTAAGAAAATGACTCAAAACTTTTATGACATAGGCCGGGATCCAGAAGCAGCAAAAATTCTCAAACATTCTGGCTCCTGATTGGTCAAACTCCTTTCGCTAACAGCGAAAAATCTATCTGGATCGCGGCCATAGTTTTCTTCGATGAAATCAATGCAAAAGGATAATATAAAAAATTTTAAAAGACTTCTAAAATGATTTGGCGGGTTTATCGCTGTTTGGCATAATTTATAAACTTTAGAATTAATTAACAGTTTTTCGCTAATTAAGAATAGAAAATTTGTGTTTTTAAAGCTGAATTTTACAAAAGCACGTAGATTGAGTAAATATCTGTCCGAAAATGCAATCCTTACTTTTTTATGTCCATTATTTAAGTCTCTACCTTGATTGAACCATAAATTGTGACGAAGAAAATAAATCGATCATTTTCAGTATCTCGACGTTATTTTAAAAAATCTATATCTCTGTTTATAATTAATTTATGAGGATGCATTTGGTCTCAAATTGAAGATCTTTTCCATTAGGTCCTTCTGGTTTTGGTTTTATTTTTCTGCGATGATTGGTTCTTTTGATATGGGAAATTTTACGCTGGCATGTTTGGGTGATTTAACATGGAGAAGTTGTCATCAGTATAATAAGCAGTTACGGTGTCTTGCGTTTTATTCTTGGCGTTTGTTTGTTTGGCGAGGTTAGCATTTTTTTTTTCAGCTTGGCTTGGCAGAACGACCGTCCTGCTTGATATTTAGTAACTTATTGGCACGATAGTTTCAATTAAGAAAAAATTCTTGTTTACTTTTAATAATTTAATAAATTTTATAATGCATGCATATTTTCCGGGAATCAATGAGATAGGTATGAAAATTTGCGAAAAACATACTTTATTCTACACTACAATGGTATATTTTATTTACCAATTGTTGATAAGATATGGTTTAATGTTTTACTGTTTTAAAGATAGCAAGCATTGGATTGTAGCTCCATATAAAAGGGGGGACTCAAAAAATAAATATATTTTATGTAATAAACAAATTTAACTTATAAAATATCTACAATGAAAATGACAACAAATTATTTCACTAACTAATGTTTAAAGGTTAATTAAACATTAGATTAAGATTAAAGGTTTAAAAACTTTTACGAAAGAAAACCAATATACTAGGTGATTCATAAAGATCGAAACGTATTTTCTTAAATTTTACCTCTAGACACACATTTCCAATCACAAAGTTACAAGAAAAAAGGTGCAAAATTTAATAACATAGTAAGTTGCAACTCCATGGAGGGTATATTTGAGAAAATACAAAAACAAAATTTTTATGCAGCCCCCGTAGGGTAAAATTCTTTCATATCCATTCCTGAATTAAACACAAAAAAATTAATCTCGATATCTTCCAAATTCACAGAGATATTAAAATCCAAAATTCGTGAGTTATTCACTAAAAATTTCTGCTGTAAGGTAAATGTTTTCCTTGAAATAAATAAATAAATAAGTAAATAAATAAATAAGTAAAAAATTATAATTATCTCTGTATATACAGGGCGATTCATAAAGACCGAAACAAAAGGCTATTTCCATAAATATTTCCCCTAAACACATACTTTCAATTATAAAGTTTTATAAAAAAATATACAAAATTTAATGACACAAGTTGAACAAAAAACTAATTTTTTATATGGCCGCCGTAGAGTAAAATTTCCAATTGGGAAATTTTTATAGCCATTCCTGGATAAAAAAAAAAAAAATCTCAATATCTGCAAAACTCGCAGAGATATTAAAATCCAAAATTCTTGACTTACACCTTTTACTCATGCCTCTGAGGGACAAGTTATTGACTGTTTTGAATGCGAGATAGGGATCACCCACAAATTGTACGCTATTAAAAGTCCATTTAAGACAGTGCCTCTCCTTTGGACATAAAATAGTAGTGTATAGATTTTACATTAAATCTACTTTCAAAGTATGCTGCGGGTCTACACAAGTCGAAATATCTAGGCTTGGTCCCGAACCGGATACATAGGGAAAAAAGTTCGGCCCGGCCAGGAAAAAAGTTAAAATCTTAGTCCGAGCCCATCCCGGCCTCAGAGAATTTCTACAAAACGTAGATTTTTATGTCGATATGGTTAAAAATAAATTTCTTTTGGATGACTTCTAACCAAAAATACTTATTATAGCTGTTCTTTTTTCATGTTTATAATCTTCAATTAAAAAAAAAAAACAGCCAAAGGCTGTGATTTTTTTTTTTTTTTTTTTTTTTTTTTTTTTTTTTTTTTTTTAAATGAAACTCTATTTGTATGTAAATGTTTCAATTATCATTTAATATCGCTAAATCCATTTTCCATGTATTGGAGACTGAAAATGCTCGACAGTAAAATCCTATCAGATGGAATAACTAGAAAAAGAAAAATGTTTTATAGCTAAGTTCCCTTCTTACAAGGTATAAATATATTTTAATTTATCTCAGTTATTATTGTATTCATTTTGCGTGGGTCGACACATTTTTCCGTTTAAGACAGGATTCCGTCATAGGCAGCTTCTTTTTCACTGGCTTTAATGCATTTAAATTTTTTTGTCTTTAAATCTACTATCCTTTAAAATAAGAATTTTAAAGTTTATTGTAAAATAATGGCGATTTAAAAATATATTCATTTTTTTTTTGGTAAAAAATTTTGTGCTGGGCCAAATTTTACTGATTTTTGCACGGATCAGGTCAGCCAGAGACAATAATTTTAATACGGATTGGGTGGAAAGCGGGACTGAAAATTTCGAAAAGTAGAGACCTAGGAAGAAGGAAGCCAACCCCAGTTCGGTATGAAAAAAAAGGCCCGTCTGGCCGAGCCTTCAATAAAAAGTAAGGTCCGGACATGGTCCGGCCCTAGAATAGAGACTTTTTTTAATGGCCTCGCCAAGACGATATAAAACCACAAGTTGTAAAGGCTAAAATTATGAAAAAACTCTTAATTGGCATGTTAGGAAAAACTTTGTTTTAAATAACTGACGGACATTTAAATAGCACACAAAGAAGAAGCAAAGGGCAAAAGTTAAACCGGTTTTAAAGTTTAAGCTACAGAAATAAGTTACTTTTTACCTGCAATTTTTTAAAAAGCATTTAAACATTTTATTAGAAGCCAATCTTTTTTTAAATCTTTAAATGCGTTTTTCTGCATGATTTTTTTTTTTCGCCATTTCTAGTCTTTAAATTATTATTAGTCAAGAATCGTTAAAGAAAAAAGGTTCATACTTGGAACATGTCTTTTTTAATTATTTTACATTAATTTTGTTTCGGTAAATTAGAAAAAATATTTACTTTTGTAAGCATGATTTTTTTTTAAATAAGTTACATACTTTTTAATTTATATTTTTCATATTTTTAAAATTAATATTTTAAAAAAAATCATCAAAAAAATTTAAATTACATTTTCTTTAATTAAATGAAAAAAAATTAAATTCGATAAATAAAGTTTCGAGTTATAACAAATTTAAATAACCCCACTTAAAAAAATAATAATGATTTTAATCAAAAAAAAAAAAAAACTTTACGAGAAATTTTAGGATGTTATTTTATTTGCAAGTTATATAGTTAACCAAGACACAAAAAAAAGAAAAAAAATCAAATTTCTACCTCAATAAAAATATTTTTACATGTTTCCCTGAACTTAAAGTAACATTGTTTCTTGAATTGCATGCATTTCAATTTGTGTCTAATCCCTTAAAACCTGACTAATTATTCAAACGGGCATATCTCTGTGAGTTTTGCAACTATAACGATTGATTTTTTGTGTTTAATTCAGGAACGGTTAAGGACAATTTTCCTAATTGGAAATTTTACCATACGGGGGCCGTATAAAAAATTTAGCTTTCATATTTTCTCAAACAGCCCCCCTTCCTCCCCTAGGAGTTGCAACTGATCTCATCCAATTTTGAACCTTTTTTATGAAATTTTGTTACTGGAAGTGTGTCTCTAGAGGCAATATTTAAGGAAATAGACTATTGTTTCTATTTTTATGAATCACCCTGTATGTTATATAGGAAATAATAATAGGAAATATCTTTATCTATATCTGTATCTTATTTTCGAAAATTAGTAAAAATTCTCATTTATTACTTACCCATCATTCGTAGTATAGGGAAAGTCTTGTAATCGTTTTAAAAATCGTAATTTTTTTGGCGGATTTGCACGTTTCAGACGCTGGCGATTCCGAAATACATATTTTTAGAAAAAAAAAATTGCCGTCCGTGTGGGTGTGGGTGTGTGTCTCTGTGTCTGTAAACGCTCTATCTCCCGAACAAATTGAGATAGAGACTTGAAATTTGGTGTGTATTTAGGAAGTAATAATGGGAAGAAGCCTATTGAATATCAGTAACCTCGATTATACGGAACTATTTTTTTCGAACTCTCGAAATATTCGTTCTGATAAAAGGTATACAAAAATTTTCGAAATTGTTTATTTGAAGGAGTGAATATAAAAGACAATAAAAAAACATCAATTTTGTATAACGAATGAAGTTGATCTGACAATTAGTTGCCGAGATATTTTTAATCATATTTTTAACACTCTTCGATTTTTCATGAATGTCAATTCAAATATATATTTTAATTGGAAATGAGACGCTTAATCCGACGCAGTAGTTAACTGCTAGTTAATATAATTATATTTTTTTGAGTTATAAGGATGGTTGTTTTACTCAATTCGGTACTACTCTATTATCCCGACGACCAAAAAACTATCGCCAAACTATAAGATTAAATGCCAATAATGGCTTATCGTAAATGTCAAGCATTTAATGCATCCCCATACCTATAAGGGGGGTTACCATAGGGGGGAACCTGTTCTGTCGCCAAATGCTGCCAAGTTTGTCGCGAACTTGGCGATTTATCGCCAAATTTGGTGACCAAAATTAGTCGCCAAAAGTGACGCCAAATTAGCGGTATCTCTAATATTTCCTCAAATTCCCACAGACATACATTGTAAACCAAAAGTGTTTACTTGCTTACAGAAAATCAACAAATTGAGATATTTTAATGCAACAAAAAGTAATATTAGCTTAAGGGATTATGTTAATTATATTTAATGGAGTCTAAGTAAATTAAATTATGAATAAAGTCACATGACACAATGCTTAGCATGTATCACATGTTTTATTTTCATATTTTATATTATGTATATACATGATGGGTAAGTATTACGATGGCACCCCCAACGACTAGTTTTCTTTTGTTTCAGACATTAATAGGGTCTGCAGAAGCAAATCTCCTTTTAGTTCAGTTTTAATAAATGTCACGTCTCTGCCTTTTTTTTTTTTTTTTTTTTTTTTTTTAGATATTTGAGTAAATCTTAGATTTTTGAGTGATAAGAGATTTGCTAAAATTAAGAAACATTACCAAGTGACTTTTTAAAAATTTTATTCGCCGTCGCCTGTGTAAAATATTTCTCTACTTTTTTTCTAAAATTTTCTAATCGATATCCTAATTAATTTTTTGTATTTTCGTGGATTAGCAAAAGTTCTTAATTTCTTACATTTCGGCTTAGATGCTGTATATTCCCGCGGCCGCTATTTTGGATTTCTTGGCGATTTTTTGTTGGCGATGTTGGCGATCGATATGGCAACCACGTTGAGTGTTGGCTCTGGGAACCCCGTTTTTTTGAGAGATTGCCTTTTGCGTCGGATTTATTTGATTGACTATGGCTACCGTAGTTGGTTTACCTTCTGTGGGAAATGTTATTAAGAAATATCAAGGAATTTAATGTATATTTGATATTTTTTGCAAATTTATTTCTTAAATAGTGTTATTTATGTGTATTTTTTCCGCAATATTGCTTTTTTTTTGTTAATGAAAACATCGTTTTATTGACGTCATTAATGATGTATTCTGATGTTCGAGATTGAAAAATTAGCTGAGCTGTGTTTTGACAACTTAACTACGCATATTTCATAATTTGTAGTAAGGAAAGTTTTAAAGAACGGAGACATTTTGTATTGGTTTTTGATTCTAAAATTAAAATTACGGTAATGCGAAGTTTGATATTAGTAGCATATGCTCAATATCGCAAGTTAAAGTTCTTTAGTGATTTAGTTTGAAATTGTGAGCATTTGTTCTTTTTTTTTGTTGTTGTAAAGTTAAATGACAGTTTTACGACGACTTGAAATTTGAGAAATTATGGCAACTGACCATTTTTTTACGGTTGGGTTTCAAGGAACGAGATGTCTGTTAAGGTATGCTGGTAATTTTATGTATATTGTGTTGTAATATTTTGCAGTAATGTTTTACATTAGCCGTTTATTCTATATTTCTCATGTATTTTGTGCATTTTTGAGATTGGTGTGCATTTACTAACTGCTGCTTTAACGAGTTTTGTGGATTTTTGTGATTGCTGTAGAAGTAGTTTTCTGAATCTAGTGATGATTTTTTTCGGTTAATGAACGCGTAGTGTTCATAAATTCCTTTACTAATTGCCGCTTTAACGAGTTTCGTGCATTTTTCAGATTGCTGCAGAAGTAGTTTGCTGAATCCAGAGATGTTTTTTATCGGTTTATGAATGCCTATTATTCATACGTTTATTTACTAATTGTCGCTTTAAGGAATTTTGTTTATTATTTACATTTTATTTTCGTTAAGCCTAACATACGCATAAATCGGCGCTTTGCCGACATTTACTACTTGGCGGAAAAGGGGTTTTCACGCCGAGAAAAACTCAAGATGGCGGCCGCTGGAATATATGACATCTGTTCCTCCATTTCCAGTGTGAAATGAGGCAAATGATGTGCAAAAGAAAATCCCATTTTTTATGAGTTTTTAATTAAAAGCTCTACTACCTATCAAAAAATTAAAAATATTAGCCTCATTTTCATCAGGACCTGCTTTGTACTACCCTCATAAAAGTTGCAGTTCTCTGCGTGCAGTAGATTTCTCTAGGCATTGTCGACAGATACAGACACACACACACATACACACAGAGAGCGATCGTGTCTTTTATTAGTTAGTATAGATAGACAGTGAAACCTCTGAATAGTGACAGTTATGAACTGCGAAATATGACTATATATGCTATTTGGATATTTGCACTACTAAAGTAAAAACATACTACAAATAACGCTATCAGCATTGTAAAAAAGTCCGTTAAATAAAGTTCTCTACTATTCGAAAATGTCCATTATGCCAGTTATATAGGCATCCCCCGATTTACGTAAGTAAAGCGTTCCGTATACTTTTGCGTAAGTCGAATTTATAAATTCCTTACGTAAAATTTCGTCAGAAACTGCAATATATATAATATATACATTATTTACACAGTATTATTTTATAAATAAAGTAGCATGCAGCAGTATTTACTTCGATATAAACTATAAAAGTATGAAAAAATATAAAAACAAACTGAAAGAACACTTTTCAAATAAAAAGTATCTTGTGGAATATGGGATTTATAAATTTAACATTGATGAATTAATTTATATCAATTTTGAATCTACATCAAACGAACAGCTCTGAAAGCTGGAAGATAAAATACACTCGCTCCTCTTCACCGAAACTTTAAAATTAGGTTTCGTTATGGTTTGAATTCAGCTAACAAAATTGTAACGGTTAAACAGAGGTTTTTTTTTTTGTCTCATTTTAATCAGATTTGCGTTTGTTTTGTCAAAGATTTGACTATATAATCTAATATATAAAACTATATTAATTTTGTGGTTCTTATCTGCATATTTTAATTTATAAAACAATTATCAAAAGTATGCAAATGCGTATCAAACGCGCTAGTATGTTCATAAATGTAATTTTCGAAATTTCTTACGTAAGTGCGAATTTACGTAAGTCAAGTATTACGTAAGTCGAGGGATGCCTGTACTGTACATTGATTAGACCAGGAACTTAGCTATACACATTCTAAAATGTACAAGCAATTATTCTTATATGTAATGCTTATAAATCTCATATATAATGCATATATAATCAAAAATTTAATAATATGCAGAAAACTTTTCAAAAATTAAGTTATTTGTCTTAATAACGTATTTAATGAAATTTGTTTGCATTCAGTGTGTAATCAACAGAAAAAAACCCCCATAAATATGTAACATTACACATACAATCATTTAAAAGATATTTTGAAACACCTACTTACTTGTGTCTTCACAAACTGAATAGTTGTTTGGATATGATAAGGCGTACCCCACGCAACCATAGTCTTCGACCATTGATTTAATTTTACACAGATCGGTGCAGTCCTAAAATGTTAATGAATAAAAATCGCAGCCAGTGAAAACTAAAGAAAAAGTTTAATTAAGTAACAAATTTCAGAAAACGAGAATTTTACTTAACGCTTATGCACTATTAATGCACTTATGGAAGCATATTGCTTGTTCCTCGGCGTTTCAAACAATTTTCCGAAACCAAACTTTTTATGTAACTCATTTACACTAATTAATGCACACATGGAAGCATATTGCCTTGCTCCTTAGCTTTTCAAAAATTTTACAAAGGCGAACCTTTTATTTAACGCATTTGCATTATTAATGCACATATGTGACCATATTGCCTTGCCACACTGTTAAAAATTTGCAGCATTCTGGCAGGTCATGTCACCTTTTTTTCCGAAAACGGTTACACAACCGTGAATTTAACACTATTCTGACCATATTATTGGCCATTTTATGGTCAGAATATAGTTAAATTATGGTTATGAAACCGTTTCTTCAAAAAACGGTCGAATGACCTGCCAGAATGCTGCAAAATTTTTAACAGTGCAGTATTGTCAGAGCGCACATAAGCGATTGCACGCGTCTTACATTGTTAATGAATAATGTATTTTTTATTAATGCAATTTTGCTTATACTCTAAATAATTCTTTGGAGGTTATTTCTGAGCCTGTATCAATACAAGTCTAAAATATGCACTTATACTACTATTAGCCGAGAACATATAAACGTGTTTTGGAAGATACCTGCAATAAAAACTGTGTGTTCAATTTTAAAGACATCGAAAAGTCAAATATTTCTGACGACAGTTCTTTATTTAAACTTCATTTCAATCGATGTAAACTATAGAACTACTTTCAAAACAGGTTTCGATTGAATACGACTAAGAGCAAACGTTGTTACAAAAATAACTTATTAAAATTATCTTTGATTAAAAACAGGATTAAACCTCATTATACCTGGAGATTCTTCATAACAACTTAAATTTAAATTATAACTAAAACTGTTCATTTAAAAACATTGTAAAAACTCAAAATAAATATCTTATTGTAACTTAAGAAACCCATACAAATTTAAGCGTATTAAAATCATAATGATAACTTTCAAAGAAACGAAATGAGAGAGAGAGTTCTGTTTGACTACCGAAAGGCATTTATACCTTTGAAGGAAATGAGCTGAACGATTCCACTATATAACAAGTGGGTAAGTGTGATCATAGATAGCACAGAAGGTTTCGTTTAATATTCCTTTCAAAACCCTTTATCCTTTTGTAAAATCTGTTAGTTCCGCATTTCGCAATCAGGGAGAGT
This sequence comes from Maratus speciosus, assembly GCA_963932465.1. Taxonomy (NCBI): domain Eukaryota; kingdom Metazoa; phylum Arthropoda; class Arachnida; order Araneae; family Salticidae; genus Maratus; species Maratus speciosus. The sequence continues at coordinate 256,384,738 of OZ010797.1, read as the reverse complement.
CCTCTATTTTAAACAAACTACTATCCGAACGAAACTCCGTTTTATAACCTATTCGTAGATGTATTAGTCGAGGGGATCGGACCCATAGCAACCGGGAGAGTTAGGCGCCCCTGGCGGTAAAACGTGGAACTAAATATATAATGCTACGGCGCATAATATGAAAGAGGTGTCAAAGGGGTATCGGAAAAAGTTAGAAAAGTGTCTCCCGGGTGAAAAGGGTGAAGGTTAGAAAAATTGCTTAAAATACAGAAGTTAGAGACCGGAGGAGTAAATATAAGGCTTTTTGAAATTTTTATGGTTTGTCGTGTGATCGCAAGTGTTCAGCTATAAGTATTCAAAATTTCAAGTCTTCAACTTAATTAGGAGCTCAGTTAAAAAAAAAAAGCTTAAAATATACAAGTTAGAGCACAGACGGGTAAATATAAGACTAATAGACTAAAGAGCTAATAAATATGAAATATTGACATTTGTAATAACATTTTGAAATATTAAATTAGATATCAGATAGAAGAAAGTTTAGGGATTGGCACATCCATCAAGTTAAAACATATTTCAATGATGTAGTGAAATAATACCGATAAATATTTTCGTGTATAACTTATCTATTCAAGTACATTCTTTATTGCTAGTGTTCACATAATATCGGTGAAACAATGATGTTTGACAAGAAAAGAGAAGAATAAAAAAATCATATTGAAACATAAAAAAACTTATAGATAGTTATAGTAATCTCAGTCTCATAAAAGCGTATGGAAATTTAAGAACTGTATTTTGTTAGATAATATTAGATAGATTAAATTAGATATGAGATAGAAGAAAGTTTTGGGATTGGCACATCCATCTAGTTAAAACATATTTCAATGATGGTGTAGTGAAATAATACCGATAAATATTTCCCTTTTTAACTTATCTATTCAAGTACATATCTTCATTGCTTGGGTTCAGATTATATCGGTGAAACAATGATGTTTCACAAGAAAAGAGAAGAATAAAAAAAATCATATTGAAACATAAAAAAACTTATTGATAGTTATAGTAGTCTCAGTCTCATAAAAGGGTATGTAAAGTTAAGTACTTTATTTTGTTAGATAATATTAGATAGATTAAATTAGATATGAGATAGAAGAAAGTTTTGGGATTGGTACATCTATCTAGTTCAAACGTATTTCAATGATGGTGTAGTGAAAGAATACCGATAAATATTTTCCTTTTTAACTTATCTATTCAAGTACATATCTTTATTGATAGTGTTCACATTACATCGGTGAAGCAATGATGTTTCACAAGAAAAGAGAAGAATTAAAAAAATAATATTGAATTAGCCGTGGTCGAAAACATCCATCCTGGTGCTGATGGTGTTGTCAGAGTTGTGACTATCCGTACAGGTGAAGGTACATTCAAGCGTCCGATTCAGCAGATTGCTGCTTTACCTGAAGTCCATGCCGGCCCCCCGGAGGTTATGGACGATCAGAACGATTGTCGAGGGAAAAAAACTGGTTACCTTGGCAACCGAGCAACTGACGTAAGAACGTGACGTCAGCCTTTACAGGTACAATCTTTAAAAACAAACATTCGCAATTCGAACGGTGAAAAGGAAGTATGCTAAGGCGTGTATTATTCTTTGAGTCTAATATTTATTATTCGATGCGGAGTAAACAAGTTATTCATCTATATTCATTTACTATGTAATTCGTCGTTTTTAAATGACAAGTCAAGAATTCAATCGAAGGTGTTACTAATTTGACCAGCTCAACGGGATTCGAACATTTATAAGTGTATTCAACTAGAATCTACAATATACTTGCGGCTATATCAGTTTTTTGTATTATAATAAATGTGTGTCGTGTTATATATCCTGCTGCTCCTTTATTGTAAGTGTCTGCCTGAATTTCTGGGAAAATGGGGTAAGTAACGAAAATTTAAATTTAATTCTAACTTCTAAATAAAATCACAGTTTTTGTTTTAAAATCGAATCGTGAATTGAATTCTGTTAAGTCATATTCTTTCGTCAGATTATTCATATTTCTTTTCCCTAATTTAAATTCGAGCTATTCAAAATTAATCCGTAACCTATGCTATCCATAAATTTTGGTCCGTACCGAGCCTGAGCTACGATGGAATCTGTTCTCAAGTCGTAGCTGTCAATTAATTTGTCTGTGCTAGATGTAACGTAAAAAAAAAAAAAAAAAAAAAGTAAAAACGGTTGTGTTTATTTATTCAATTCTTGTTTTTTTTTATATTTTGTATATTATGGTGCATTTTGTATGAGATTGTGTAATTTTCGTATTTTTATGTTATTCATTTCTTATATTGTTTATTTGTAATTATTAAAAATGACTAAACAAACTAAACAGGAGCTGTATTTTGAGCGAATTTGTAAGGAAATAGATGTAATTAAGGATAAAGTTCAAAATGCGAATTCAGATGAGCATGCAAAAATTAAAGTTTTGAAATCGAAAATATCTTCTTATGAAAATACTCTTGCGCAAGCATTTGATAAACTTTCGCCGAAAGAAAATAATGAGAATTTGGATACTTTTTTGAAGTATCAGGGAATTATTTGTGATTTGTTAGTCGATTTAGAAGAGAAAACCACAGTTGATTCTCCGACGGAAATTCGTGTAGAAACTCAAAATAAACAGAATTATTCGCAAGTTAAATTGCCCAAATTCGATCTTCCCCATTTTTACGGCGATTCGGAACAATGGATTTCGTTTAAAGAATTATTTCAGTCTACGATTTTGGGGAATGAAAAGTTATCTGATATTGAGAAATTACAATATTTACATTCATCTGTTCGCGGAAATGCCGCAAAATTAATTCGAGGATTTTCTTTAAAAGCAGAAAATTTAGTTCAGTGTTGGGATTTGTTAAATCAAAGATATGAAAATAAAAGACAATTGGCATTAAGTCAAATAAATAAAATATTTTCGATAAAGATTATTAAAGCTAGTAATTCAAAATCCTTGTTAGAATTGCTAGATACAAGTAATGAAGCAATTCGGAATTTGAAAATTTTGGGATTAGAATCTAATGCTTTGAGTGATTTAATGTTAATAAATTTTATGTTGAATAAATTAGATCAGCCTCTCAAACAAAGATGGGAATTGTTGTTAGACAATGATAAAATACCGGATATGGATTTATTTCGTAAATTTGTTGAGCGAGAAGCTAGAAGTGTAGAGGAGTCAAAATGCACTAAAGTAGAGTCTAAATTCAATTTCGCAAAAAAGCCTCTAGATGCTAGTTGAGTCAAAACCAACGTAATGAACAGCGCGTTTGTTAGGAATGGTAATAACTGCCTATTATGTAATGAAAGCCATGCGTTATTCAAATGTCCGTTATTTAATTCAAAACCAGTGAAGGAGAGGTGGAAAATCGTTCATTTAAACAAATTATGTGAAAATTGTCTTAGACAAAACCATCAAGTAGGGCAGTGTAGAATTAATGTTAAATGCAAAAATTGTTCCCAAATGCATCATACATTATTACATGTGTATACGACTAGTCAAACTAATAGAGAGTTTGTTAATGATAATGCACCAGAAATTTCTGTTTCTAATAGTGCGCAGTGTCATTCATCTTTGCAGAATTATAATGTTCTATTATCTACCGCTCTTATTAATGTAAAATCCAGCACAGGTAATGTTATTCAGTGCAGAGCACTTATTGACAATGCTTCTCAAAATTCTTTAATCTCAAAAAATTGTGTAGAAAGGTTGAATTTGCCTGTTGGCAGAACGAACCATAGGCTTGTAGGTATAAATGGCATTTCGGCTGAAACCTGCCTAAATTTCACTGAATTTAATTACTCGCCATATTTTGAAAATAATTACAATTCCTTAAAAGCCCTTGTAGTTAATCAGGTTACTACCCCACTCCCTAACTTCAGGCTTGAAAGGCATTCATGGCCGCACATGGCAAACTTACAGCTGGCGGATCCTGAGTTTTATATCTCCAAGTCAATCGACATTCTGCTAGGAGCAGATGTTTTTGCACATCTGTTATTAGGGTCACCCATTTTTGGACAATCTGGTGAACCCGTTGCAATCCCAACTCAACTAGGATATATTCTAAGTGGTCCAGTACCCTATTCGTCTAAACCGGCCACGACCGTGGTCTGCCATTCAGTAGACATGACTGATTTTTTCAACTCAGAGTCTGTTCCTCAAGCTAAGGAGTTTATGAAATCGGATGCAGCTAAAGAACTGTATCACAATTCAACTCGGCAAAATAAACAAGTTTGTGATGAGGAAAAAACTAATTTTCCTGTCGCTGCCAGTATAGCAAAAGATGATAGTTTGCCACATTCTTTAAAGGCAAATAACTTAACCCATTCTTTCAATCCGAATTCATCTCAAAGTTTTCTAGGGTTAGAGTGGAACCAGGAAACAGATTTCCTGCGAGTACAAGTTGTAGAAAAACCTACAGTAAAGACTAAAAGTCAATTATTATCCGTAATCGCTGGCATTTTTGATCCTTTGGGTCTTTTGTCACCTTCCACTGTTATTTTGAAAATGTTATTGAAAGAAGTGTGGAAGGCAGACTTGAAGTGGATGATCCTCTTCCCTCAGATATTCTAGAAACGTGGAATAGATTCTATTCTGAAATAAATGCTTTTAATTCTATGCACATTCCACGATTTATGAATTTCAGCACATCATCACCTTTCGAACTCCATGGGTTCTGTGATGCCTCTATACGTGCATACGCTGCGGTTGTATATATCAAAACTTTTAATCCTGTCACGGTAATGCTAGTCGCTGCTAAAACTAGAATAGCGCCCGCCAGTGCAATAACATTGCCAAGATTAGAGTTATCTTCAGCTCTTTTGCTAGCAAACCTTATTCAAGTTGTGCAAGATGCATTACCTAACGCTATCCACAAAACATTCTTGTGGACCGATTCGACCATTACATTAAGCTGGATTGTGAAACCTCCAACCAAAGGCAACCAATTCGTGCTTCACCGTGCCAATAAAATCAGAGATTTGACCTCAATTGAACATTGGCATCATATTCCTGGTAAACATAATCCAGCCGATTGTGCAACACGGGGTCTATATCCCTATCAGTTAAAAGATTGCGAATGTTGGTGGTCTGGGCCTACTTGGCTCTACAAGTCTTCTAATCCTTTCGTTGATGATCTATCTCCAACTTCAAACTTTGCAGTTGAGTCTTTACCCATCGAAAGTTCTTGTTTAATAAATCAACGAGAAACCGATGTAGACATTCTTACCAGATTTTCTTCATATACAAAAGTAATCCGAGTAGTTGCTTGGATTCAAAGATTCGCCTACAACACAAAATTCCATTTAAAAAGGAAAGGGCCATTAAATGCAGTTGAACTTAACAACGCTTGTAAAACTGTCGTCAAGTGCTTACAACAGTCAGCCTTTTCTGATGAAATTAATCTACTTAAACAACACAAACCACTACCAACATCCAGTAAATTGCTTTCTTTAAACATCTTTCTCGACGCAGATAATATTTTGAGAGTTGGTGGACGCCTCAGCAAACACAACACCATGTCATTCGATTCCAAACATCCAATGCTTATCCCTAAAACCCATCCCTTAACAGAAGCTATTATCAGGTACTTCCATCTCTATAGTCTGCATGCGGGTCCTGATCAAGTTCTTTCCTTAATTCGTCAAAAATTTTGGATTCCAGATGGCAGATCAACAGTTAAGAAAGAATTAAGGAAGTGTATCCGTTGCATTCGAATATCTGCCCAAACGCTTATTCAAATCATGGGTGACTTGCCCTCTTCACGAATTAATCCTTGTAGAGCGTTCCAGCGCACAGGGATTGATTTTGCAGGACCAATCAATACAAAATGCCAACACAAACGAAAGTCAACTATTTTTAAATCCTATATCTGTCTTTTTATATGCATGTGCACCAAAGCAGTACACATTGAATTAGTTTCAGAACTTACCACCGAAGCCTTTATATGCACTTTACAGCGTTTCATATCACGCCGAGGACATCCAATAGACATTTATTCTGATAACGGTAAAACATTCGTTGGTGCAGCCTTATATCTTAAAAAACTGTTCCTAATTCTCAAAGAATCAAAAGTCCAAGACTTTTGCGCACAACGCCAAATTATTTGGCATTTCATACCTCCTTATGGTCCAAACTTTGGAGGATTATGGGAGTCTTCCATAAAGCTAGCCAAACGTCATCTAACCAAAGCATGCCAAGGTACTCTTATGACTTTTGAGGAACTATCCACAACCCTATGCCTTATTGAAGCATGTATAAATTCTCGTCCACTTATTCCTTTATCAACCGACCCTAATGACTTATCCGTTTTAACTCCAGGACATTTCCTTATTGGTGATCCATTACTTGCTTTACCTGACATGTCATCTCATAATAATCCATGTATTAGTCTCTCTTCCAGGTGGAAACAGTGTATCAAGATTCGAGATAATTTCTGGCAACGCTGGATTAAAGATTATCTCCAAACATTGTCCTTAAGGCATAAATGGAAAAAGGGCAATCATATTATCAAGATTGGTCAACTAGTCTTGGTAAAAGAATCTTCAATTCATCCAACTCATTGGAAATTAGCCGTGGTCGAAAACATCCATCCTGGTGCTGATGGTGTTGTCAGAGTTGTGACTATCCGTACAGGTGAAGGTACATTCAAGCGTCCGATTCAGCAGATTGCTGCTTTACCTGAAGTCCATGCCGGCCCCCCGGAGGTTATGGACGATCAGAACGATTGTCGAGGGAAAAAAACTGGTTACCTTGGCAACCGAGCAACTGACGTCAGCCTTTACAGGTACAATCTTTAAAAACAAACATTCGCAATTCGAACGGTGAAAAGGAAGTATGCTAAGGCGTGTATTATTCTTTGAGTCTAATATTTATTATTCGATGCGGAGTAAACAAGTTATTCATCTATATTCATTTACTATGTAATTCGTCGTTTTTAAATGACAAGTCAAGAATTCAATCGAAGGTGTTACTAATTTGACCAGCTCAACGGGATTCGAACATTTATAAGTGTATTCAACTAGAATCTACAATATACTTGCGGCTATATCAGTTTTTTGTATTATAATAAATGTGTGTCGTGTTATATATCCTGCTGCTCCTTTATTGTAAGTGTCTGCCTGAATTTCTGGGAAAATGGGGTAAGTAACGAAAATTTAAATTTAATTCTAACTTCTAACTAAAATCACAGTTTTTGTTTTAAAATCGAATCGTGAATTGAATTCTGTTAAGTCATATTCTTTCGTCAGATTATTCATATTTCTTTTCCATAATTTAAATTCGAGCTATTCAAAATTAATCCGTAACCTATGCTATCCATGAATCATTAAAAAAAAAAAAAAAAAAAAAAAAAAAAAAAAACTTATAGATACTTATAGTAGTCGCAGTCTCATAAAAGCGTATTGAAATTTAAGTACTGTATTTTGTTGCGAAAACACAGCTAAATATCTCCACTTAAAGCTTGATTTAGTTCAGTCATGCAAATTCAATTTCAGCAATTATTTTAATTTACAGGTCTTAATCTCAACCAAGAAATAATGAAAACTAATTAAAAATTACGAAATAAATTGAAATAAATATATCAACTTTATAAATAAAAATGTACATTTTCTTTAGAGCATAAAGACATATTTCCATGTTAAAAGATTTAGCTTTTTAAAAATTATAATTTAAGTTTTTATTTATTTTCATATCTCAATATATTTCAGTGCATAGTATTCTGCAAAGTTTTCAGAAAGTCAAATGGAGTCGTATCAGTTTTTTTTTTTTTTGTTCGGTTTACGGTTAAGTTCCACTTTGAAGTTTCAAAACATGCTTTAAATCATTTGAATTCTAAAATTAATTTGACTCAACTCTTAAAATTTGAGCACTGTTATTTAATTTTCTGATGAATTCTCGTTAAAGATAAATTTTTACCCGTTTTGAGATAGGTCCATATCCTCCATTTTTTTTCCATTCTTCCAAATATTCCCTGCATCTAGTAGAATACGGTGGCGGTAGACTTTCACTTTTTTCCTGAAAGCAACATTAAATTAAAATTGGAGAAAAATGTACTTTAAAAATTCAATATCATCTATAACTAGCAAAAGCCATACTTTGTTTGGATTCGCGAAGCATTATTTAATAAGATAAATATTTGAAAGTAACAATATTTTTTTTAAATATTATTTTTGCATCTTTATTAAGCAAGAACGTTATTTTATGTTTTGGCGCATTTTAATTTTAGAAGTGTAAATTCAGCTAAATAACTAAGAATTTCCTCGGAATTTTTTATTTATGATATAACGAATTTAACAATTAATTTTATTTATTTACAATTCTTTTGTTGCCACTTCACACAAAAAAATAAAATCATAATATAATTCTTTTAAAATGCGACAGGTATCGTCTGCGTAAATGATTTTACATAATGTGAAAAAATTTTGTATTTGAATTCTTAATACTGAAAAATACTTTTATAATTGAATGTAAATAATTGAATTTTCACAAATTTTAATTCAATAAAAAATATGTTATAATTTTCATAAAAAGGTATTTTAAAAATTTCATAAAAGAAATCGTGAAACTATTTAATTAATCATGATTCTATCTACAATTACTAATTCCATGATTTATTTTTTTCTTCTGAAAATATACGTGTTGCATTTTTTATTTGCAAAAATGCGTCCGTAATGGAAATACATCTAAAATAAATTAATTAAAATAATAGTTTTTTTTAAGGTTATTCTGTAAAAAAATAATATTGTGCAAATCTACAGATGATAATTTATTTTTATGTTTAATTTCAAATCAAAATACTGAAAAGATTTTTCGTAAAGTGCACGAGAAAATGTAATTGGGTAGCCTAAAAGAAGATTCACTTCGCTAATCCTAACAAGAAACATGATACCAAACTCATAACTATTAAAACGCATATTATATCATATAACGAAACGCAATACTTCACCTTGATTCAAACACAAAATATATTTTATGAACTTTAAAAAGTCCACTGTTTTATTTAAAAAGTCACTAAAATAATGGAAGAAATGTTATAAGTTAAAAATATACATTTTATTTACAACTTCTTATTACTATCAAGCTTTTTCAAGATCTTCATCAGAGAATATTTTAATAACTAATCGCTGTTTATTTATACAAAATACGTTAATTAGTTTTGAAAATGAGACAGCCAATAATTATTAGAGATGAAATGATCTGAAGAAAATTTAATCTGAAGCACTGATACTTCGACTGTCCAGCTACGCATTTAAAATGAAATAGACGTATGAAAACAGAGTGATGTCATAAAATAAACGGAACTGCACTTAATAATACATATTTTCTCTAATTAAGTTGAATCCAAGAAACTTCTACTTCTACTTTCAACTGTAATATTTATTGGCTCTCTCATTTTCAAAATGAAGTGACATACTTTGTATAAATAAACAGGAATTAGTTATTAAAATATTCTCTGATCAAGAGTTTGGAAAAGCTTCAAAGTACTAAGAAGTTTTAAATAAAACGTATATTTTAACTTGTAATATCTCTTTCATTATTTTAGTCAAGTTTTAAGCAAAACAAGAAACTTTTTACTTTCTTCTATCTTCAATAGAAGAAAGTATTCATGTGAATGACATTCGAAAAATGTTTATAAAAAATATCTGTCTGTCCGTGTGTCCGTATGTCTGTCGCCATTGTACCATCAAAAGTGTATGAAGTTAAGCATAGAATTGAATCAGAATTTTTTTGCTTTTGTTTTTGGCTATGGAAAGCAGTTCCTCCCTTAATTTGGAAAAAATCCGCCGAAAGGGGGCGCTGTAATAGTAATCTTTGTGCCATTTTGAATATGGTACCATCGAAAAGTGTATGAAGTTATGCATAGAATTGAACCAAATTTTTTGTGTATGTTTTTGGCCATGGTAAGAAGGTCCTCCCTGAATTTGAAAAAAATCCGCCTGAAGGAGCGCTGTAATAGCGATTTTTGTGACATTTTCAGCATTGTACCATCGAAAAGAATATGAAGTTATGCGTGGAATTGAACCAAATTTTTTGTGTATGTTTTTGGCCATGGCAAGAAGGTCCTCTCTGAATTTGGAAATATACCGCCGAAAGGGGGCACAATAATAGCAATTATTGTGTAATTTTCTTGATTTTTCGTAGTTTTATTGTACACCGGTGGCTCATGAAGTGACGGGAACTTCCCATCCTGATAAACCGACTATTCACGAACAGCTGATACACAACAGAATACCGGAAAACTATTGATTTTAATAAATACAATAATTGAGATTGGTATGTTTTAAAAGCTTTACATAACATTCCTCACTTAAAATTTACATAAATTTAAATTTGTTTATTTTATTTATTTTAATAAACTACTTCAAATTTTCATCTTTCAATTTGACAGCATATTTTACTAAGTTTTTAAATAGTAAATTCTAAATCTTTATCCTTAATTATTTTAATTTAAAATTAAATTTATTGTATTTTATTATTTTTTCATATTCCTCTTGTAAAGTTTCAGAATAATTGCTAAAATAGTTTGCCAGAGAAACGAGATTATATTTCCTACACTTCTCCTCATTTTAATGGCTTTCTATTCACCCCGTGTCTCAAAAAGCAATCTTTTTAGCTCAGAAAATGCTCTTATCTCGAAATACCGTAAATTCCTTTATACGTCACAAGAACTCACAGGATGCAAAACATTCCTTTCCTCCCGCTTCATAAGTGTGTTGCCATTCCACGGAGATAATCTCGCGCTAAAAACATTTTCCCCCTGTTCACCTTCGATAGATCGTAACACGGATTCGATGGATCGTCTTTTGGAGTTTTGTGATTCGCTCGTTTTTTTTATCGAGATCGTCCTCCCGATTTCGGCAGGCGTTTCAAAAGAGGGGCAGTTCTTTATTTTTGTGGTAAGACTGAATATCGATTTGGTGATCGGAAAATTCTTAAGCCGTCGCCATTGGGCCTACGGCCCAACGGGCGTTTCCCTGCAGTGATACAACGATTCCAAAGGAACATATCTTGATTTTGTGATGATTTATGGAATCTTTCATACATAGGCGTAGCGTGACCAGAAATTTTGGGGGGGCACCAAGGCCGTGAGAAGTGCGCCCTTAACGAATTTTCAATTTTGCGCCCCCCCCCCACACACACACACACAAAAAAATCTTTCTCTTTGTAATGGGTGTAATAAAATTGATAAAGTGCAGAAACATAAATAAATGATATACTATTTATAATATGAATAAATATTTCGCGTTTATTCTGGAACTTTAAAATGTTTAATTTTAATTTAGAAATTCAGAACAACTGAATAACACAAGAGGTAATTGCACTTATTTGTTAGAGAGTTCATGATGTTTTGCGACAGGGAAAAAAATGATCAAGAAAGGAAAAAAAAAATCCCCGGAAAATGTTCGGCGGGCAAAAACTGAATAAATAAACAAATAAAACCGTGGTTCGCAGCATAAATTTTGCGCCCGGGGTGACCGCTCCTTTAGCCCCCTCTTTGCACGGCCCTGGGGGGAACACTAGAGGTCTGTACTGGCCACAGTTTCCAGGCCGGCGTGAAAATTCAAAGTTCCACCTGAGCCCGGCTCGTTTATATTTTCACAGTTCATGGCCAGGCCCGGTTCGTAAAAAAATCAGTGAAAACAAGCTCGGCCCGTAAAAAAATCAATTAAATCAGGCCTGGTCCGGACCGACTCAATTTCTCAAAAATTCCGATTTTTCTTAACATGCAATTGCAGGGCTGCCACTTGCTACTAAAATGCTATGCCTAGCGGCTATTTTCAGCATACGGCGGCTATGGCGACTATTTTAGGCCGAAAACTGTTAAAAAGCGACTATTTCAAGAAAGCAGTAGGCGACTTTTTTCGGATTCAGCGACTATTTTTACTGAAAATATTCGGTCTTTTTCTTCAAAGCGCCTGTAAAGTCATCTTCCCAAACGCACTTTTTCAAAGGTTGTTTGAAGAGATTCGCGATTTTTTCCGTGACGAATTCCAAAATTCGGGATTCCCCCCCCCCCCCCCCTAAACCATTGACGAAAATAACTATTTATTTCTGAGGTCTTTCTATACTATCGTTGAAGGAGATTTTGCGATTTTTTCCGCGATCCTTTGCCAAATTTTGCAGATTTTTCTACTACAGATTGACCAAATTGATTTTTTTTCCTCCACCACTTGTCCAAATTCGCGATGTATATTTTCTACGACCGATTGATGGTATTAGTTACTATTTGTTTCAGAGATCTTTTGGCGAAATTACAGATTCTTTTCCAGATCGTTTGTCAAAATTTAGGATTTTCTTTTTATGACCATTTTATAAAATTCGTGATTTTTTGAGCTATCATTTGGTTAAATTCTCATTTTTTTTTTACCAAATTTGTGGGTTTTTTTGTCCGCGACCATTTTACGAAATTTGCAATTTTTTTCTTGTGATCGTTAAACGAAATTCGTAATTTTTTGTCCATTCTTTAGACGAAATTTTGAGATGATTTTTCTGCGACCAAATGATGAAAATCGCCATTTGTTTCCGCGACCTTAGGTAAAATTCAAGATATTTTTACAGTTGTTTGAGGAGATTCGCGATTTTTCTCTGCGACGAATTGCAAAATTCGCGATTTTTTCCCCAATCGATTGACGAAAATAGTTATTTCTTTTCGCCATCTTTTGCTACGATTGTTGAAGGAGATTTCGCAATTTTTCCCATGACCTATTAGAAATTTCCTGATTTTTTGGGGGCGATCGTTTCACGGTACTCACAATCTTTTTTTCGTGATCCTTTGCCAAATTTCGCGTTTTTGTTTCCGGCGATCGTTTCATGGAACTCACAATTTTTTTTCCGCGATCCTTTGCCAAAATTCGCGAATTTTTCTGCGACAGATTGGCGAAATTTTATTTCCGCCACAACTTGTCGAAATTCGCGATATATATATTTTCCGTGATCGATTGATGGTATTCGCTGTTTGTTTCAGATATCATTTAACGAAATTCGCGATTCTTTCCCACGATAGTTTATCGAAATTCGTGATTTCCTTTTCAAAACCAACTTACAAAATTCTTGATTTTTTGTGCAATCATTTGTTTAAATTCTCAATTATTTAAGCGATTATTTGATCAAATTCGTGTCTTTTCAGGGATGATTCTGTTCTGAATTTTCCGAAGATTTAAGGCATCCGGTTCCGAAAATTTTAAAAATTCGGGAAAATAAAATATCGCGAATTTCGGCAAATGGTCGTCGAAAAAATCAATTTCGACAATCGTTCACAGCTAAAAATCGTCAATTTCTTTAAAAGATCGCAAAAAAAGAATTTTGCCAAAGAATCGCGAATTTCTTCAAGGGATCGCGAATTTCTTCGAGGGATCGCAAAAAACGCAAACTTCGTCTAGGAATCGCGTGAAAAACCAAAATTTCACAGAGGGATCGCAAATTTTATCAAAGGATCACGGGAAATGCGAATTTCGTCAAAGGATTGGAGGAAAAAAACGCATAATTGGCGCCGGGAGGTGATTTCCTCCATTTTCCCTCCCTCTGCTGTAACTTTTTAGAAAATTTGCTGTGAATTTCAGTTTTTAAAAAAAATCCAGAATTACACCTGCCGTCTTTTTGTCCGCGACCATTTGGCGAAATTTGCGATTTTTTTCTCTTCATCGTTTGACGAAATTCGTAATATTTTGTATATTCTTTTGACGAAATTTGTGATGATTTGTCTGTGACCGAAGGACGAAAATCGTCATTTGTTTCCACAACCTTTGATAAAATTCAAGATATTTTTCCACGGAACTTTAAGGAGATTCGCGATTTTTTTTTTCCCGTCGAATTACCAAAATTCGCATTTTTTTCCGCCAATTGTTTCGTGGAATTCACGATTTTCTTTACACGATCCTTTGAAAAATTTCGTGAATTTTTGTACGACCGGTTGTCGAAAATGATATTCGGTATTTGTTTCAGGGATTTTTGACGAAATTCTCGATTCTTTTAAACGATCTTTTCTTTTGTCGACTGACTGAGGAAGTTCTTGTTTTTTTTTGCTCGATTTTTTGCGCGACTATTTGACCAAATTCGCGGGTGTAATTTTTTTTCTGTTCGCGACAGTTTGATAAAATTTTCGATTTTTTTTCCGTAATCTTTAGGCGAAATTTACAAGTTTGTTTTTTTCGCGACTGATGGAAAACTTTTTTTTCTAAGGCCAATTGTTGATATTGGCGATTTTTTTTTCGTTACCGATTGGCAAAATTCGCGACTGTTTGATGAATTGATTTTGTGGATTTTTCGAAGAAAAAAAATCGTGGCTTTCACGAAATTAAAAAAAAATCGCATACGAATCATATGCCTGTTCAAGAAATAAATTTGGAAGATTCCATCCAAACAAATATTTTATTATGCGGGATTTTCCTTTTTTGTGTGGGATTTGCGATATCCCGCACGTTATTTCTAACCCTGCCCCTCAAATAAAACTTTTCTTCTTTCTCTACAAGAAACTCTTGAAATGAAAGGCCTGATGGAAAGTAGTTCCGGGGATGATCTGCAAGAAGTTTTTAATGCTATGTTTCCAGGTGCTGTACATAATTTTTTATTGTGGAAGTTACTTCGTAACTGAAACATTAGGGCCTTATTTTCTGGATAACTTGCTTACTCATTTGAAGAAATCACTCTATTCTTTATTCACTGATTTGAGCAGAAGCATAAACTGTGAAATAAAATGTGTGCATTCATAAAGTCCTTTCATTGTTATGAATAGAATTTTTCTTCCTTTTTTTAAAGTGGGTATGCGAGTATTTTGACTACTATTATCGAACAAATGTTACTATTTTTTTTTTTCGTTGGAGGCTACTAAAGCTACTATTTTCAGTGTCATTCGGCAGTGGCAGCCCTACAATTGAGATACTTTTATAAAGTAGAATAAAGTTTTTTTTTTTTTTTTTAAATCCGATTTTTTTTTTATAAAATAACATCGAAGTTGGACTTTTGATTTCCAAATTCAAAAGCTGACAATTACAAAACGGATACATTTAGTAATCCGCTTTAAATCAAGCTGCTTCGAATTAGGAAAAATGTTAAAAGGGAGAACGCAACTCGATTCTTAAGCATCCGAATGCTCACATCTGTAACTTTCAGGCAAATAGGAATAGAAATGAGTTTATGAATGTGTCAAAAATAATCACATTTTTGAGTGAAGATTTTTTATTTTTCTGAAAACGTTATTAATTTAATAAAACAAACAATTCTGCATGTTCTTACCTTCTATTCCATTTTCGTCCTTTTGAAGCCAGACTTGAATGAATTTAGAATCATGGTGTGCTTCATAACATCGCTTGTTATTGAGTTTTCCATAAAAATTTCCTGTTTTTTATCGCGTTTGTTTTTGCGTGGCTCATTCATTCCTGATCAGTTTAAAAAATAGTAATAACAACATTTAACTAAGAGTACATTCCCACAAACGACCAGATCATACCAAGCCAAGTATGTGGAGAGAGGTTAGGTAAGGACGCTCCTATTAAGACGCACTTTGCACAAGAGGGAAACACAAGTTCAGAGGTCAAAAAAGTTCTTTGTGTGACCACCTTGTGTTACTCACTGAAATTAAACTATTTGGGTGACTGGAGACCAGCTTTGCAGTTGGGGAAATTTTTCCTTCTACCGATCAAATTACAGCTACTGACCAAATATCAATGATGGACCAGCACCGTATTAATGGTTGAGAACTAAAGCGTTTTTGTTTTGGGGGAAGAGAGAGTGGATGAAATGCTACATACTAAAAAGTTTTAAATTTGATTACATCTTTAAAAAAAAATCAATTGAAAATCACTGCCATTTATCGTTTTTGTAAAAGTCTCAACAAATCACAATCCTAAAATATGTGAATATAAATTTCACATTAATTTATCTGAAAATCCCATGTATAATACACAATCACATATCCTTTTAAAACAGTGACAAATGAAGGTTTTTAATAATTTGCACAATAAGTAGAACCTTAATATCAATCGTACGTTCAGGGCTGAAACTAGCCTTTTTTGCGCCAGGGGAAAAAATGGATTTTGGCGACTACCCCCTCCCTTCATCTCCTCACGCATAATAAATATTATTGACCTCAGGTACCCGATGCTAAATAAATAAATAAAATTCCTAAAAAATAAAAATCATTAAATAATTAAAATTAGAGCAAGAAATATGTAAACGACGCTCCCATAGGATTAACATTAGCTTGAGCGTTAAGAGCCTAAACAAGTCACGCGAAGAAACTGGAACGCTAATGCTAAACGTATGGGAGCGATCTTTTTTAATTTTCCCGCTTGCATATTAATAGTTTTAAATGATTTTTTTTTCTTAGCTTAGAAAAGCTGAGGTTAAATTCTAACCAGGTTAGTGTTTACTTTTTAGATTTTGGTTGCAGATTATTTTTATAAAGTTACCTTCACTTCCAGTACCTGTTTCAAAACCTAAAAGTATGACAACGCTAAAGATCAATCTGAACTATTCTAGGAAAAAAAATAATTTTAAAATATTAAAATCATAACGAGAAATTTCAAAAAAACGCTGCCTTAGTTTAACATTAGCTTGCGAGTTTCTTTGCATTTCATATATATAAATATATATATATATATATACATTTTTTTATGAATCGACAAACGATTCATTTGGCGCCCCCTTCGCCTTTGTTCTGGCGCCTGGGGGACATGCCCCTTCTGCACCCCGCCCTAGTTTCGGTCCGGGCTTCTTTAAAAAACATTAAAAAGGGGGGCTACTGTTCTATCTTGCATACATTTCAACCCTTAGATTTTACTCGTTGACAGTTGCTCGACCTCGTGCCATTTGAGACCGGATCTGCATGCAAAAAAAAAGTAATTTTAGTAAAAGGCATGGGCGACATTTTTCAGTTATCACCTACCTAGAAATGGCAAAAGGACGAGAAATGTAATTTGGGAAGGTAAAAGCAGGGGCGGCTGATGGCGCCCTGGGTTAGGTTTTTTTTTTTATTATTATTATGGGCAGTCGCCCAAGCTCGCCTCCTCTCTCTAAGACTGGATTTGGTTGGTTGCAGAAAACAATTGCCCCAAAAAATAATGCACCAAAACTAATGCAAAAAATAATTGCACCCAAAGGAACAGAGCTGCATTTTACAATTTCCGCCTAAGGTAGCAAAACGCCTAGAAAAGGCAAAAAGAAGAGAAAAAATCATTTTTGGGGAAAAAGGAAGGGGCGGCTTTATTAGCCATGATGGCGCCCTGTGAGATATTTTTTTACTGTGCCACTGCAAATGCTATACTCTTTTTTTTTTTTCTTTTAAAAGACTTTACTAAAACATTTTACTTTTTGCACTCCTTCCAGGGCCGAAACTAGCTATATTTTCACCCGGGAAAACGTCGATTTTGGCGCCCCCCCCCCCCCTCTTTCCTCTGCAAAGTAAATTTACAAAGAGAAATTTACGAAAGGTTCTAGTAGCAGACTTACTTTAAAATTTAAAATGTGTAACAATTAAATACATAATATTGAAATATATAACCAGCTTTATCGAATATTTATTCATTAAAACCTGTTGAAAAAATCGAAAGGAAGCGGAAATAAATCCGCTTTATACAGGTTTCCGTCTTAGGAGGTATAACTGTTGGTATTCTTTCTGTTGGAACCATGTAGTTTTTTCATTTAAGACACGACTCCATTATAGACGGATTTCATTTTTCGAGATTTTTTGTTGTTGTAGCATTACAAATTATTACAATTGGGGCACTTTAATGTCATAGTGATATGAGTCACATTGTTTTAGGAACTAAAAAACCAGGATTTACTGTAGGTATAAAAATGAATTCCAGTTTTGTAAAATATCTTCCTGTACTATCTATATAACTTTTTCGGAATTATCACTTATACCACTCTTCTTATTTATAGACTGATATGTCTAGATACTTTCCTGAACTTAATGCTAATTTTCAAATTTATGTCTGACTCAAAAAAACAACAACAAAATTATTAAGTTTTTACTTTTTATTTTGTGAATTTTCGACCGCTTGGTTTTTATTGTAACAGTCGGTCACCTGTCCTCGCCTCCTGTAAGGACAGATATGGTGATATGCAAGTAAAAAAGTAATTATAAGAAAAAGAATGGGGTTATTCATTTTCTGTCTTGTACGCGAATCGTTTTATCTATTTGACATTTTTAATGCACTGTACTAAGCTTTTCTTTTTGACCTTTTCGGGTAGAAAATATTTTTTACACAAATTTCACACGCATATATATATATTGTATAAAACGGCAAACCAAATTTTCATCTGACGTTCCCTGCGTGAGGCGCCCAGAACACATGCCCCCTCTGCCCCCCCCCCCCCAAGTTTCAAACCCTGACTTCTTCTCCCATTTATTTTTATCGTACTGGACAATCATTTGACGTCGCGCCCATAGCAAGACGGGAAAAAAGAAAGCTCCAAAAAGAATAGAACAGCCTTCATGGTATCTTTTCAACAGAAAAGTAGTCACATTCAAACAAAACCTTCATTTGGCGCCCTTTTCGCCTTTCGTTCTGACGTCCGGGACACATGACTCTGCACCCCCCCCCCCCCACACACACACACATACCACCACCACCCCCAAGATCGGTTATCGGCGAGGGACAGTTTTACACTAAAGAGAGGAGTTGAGACTGACCTATTGGCCTTGGGAAATGTTAGCGATTTTCCTATTTGCAGTCTTCTTATTATAGATGAATCTTTTTACATTATTTGTAAATTTTAATGCATTTGGTTCAGTTTTCCTTTTGGATTTTCCCGCTGCGAGACATTTTTATGCAAATTCGATATATATACATATACATTTTTGTATGTAAAGACAAAAAAAACTTCATTTGGCGCCCCCTACGTTTTCTGTTCTGGCGCCCGGGGTACAGAAAGTTGGGGGGGCACGTGCCCCCTCGTGCCCCCCCGACGCTACGCCTATGCTTTCATAGTTGTTTTTCTTTTTGAGAAATTACCGAGTCTGCTTCACACAGCATATCGCTTGTTTTCAACCCAGATCTCTCAGTAGAAGCGTCATCGAAGTTATGATTCACCCTGGATGTATTTCAGAGATGTTGGAAATGAATTCCCTGCTTTATGCTATCACCGTTCATCCCCAGTTTCTTGACGTGGACCACTTATGTTAAGGATGATTCCTGCCCAATGATCGTGTCTATCGGATCATAACAAATCATTTCCACTTCTCCTCCCTTTCATCGCCATTCACATATTTTGATTGAACGTCATGACCAAATAGTTAGATGCTAATAGTGTAAATTGGGAAAGCACATTTTCAATCTGGATTTGGCCGGTTTTCGATATTATGTTCACTGTTCCTCAGACATCAAATAAGTACCTATTTAATAATACTTTATTGTGAATCAAAACTTTTTAGAGCAAAAATTTACTTTTCTTCTTAATTAATTACTAGAACTCCGAAAACTCTCCTTTACAAAGACATAAAAGCTAACACTTTCAGAATAATCCATCACGAAAGTATCTTCGTTATTTGTGTTAATAAAATACACTCTAAAGTCGATTATTTGTTTAATGTGACTTCAGTAAACAATGCACTAATGTATTTTAAGATATAGAGTTAACTACATAATAACATATAATATAAATATATTGCAATATTTGTATGTATTTTTTGCAAGCATTCTTCGCAGCTCGCTATATTTTTATATAAATAAAATAATTAGTTTGGCAATATTGTTTCATTTTGTGTATCTATACTTACAGTGTCTCAAGGGGTGAGTAATCATTTTGTTTTCATTTTCAGATTCTTTTTAACTTAGTTACTACGCGTGTATACTTCGCCACTATATCTTACGGCAGTAGTGTGGCTCTGGGAATGTGAACTGGATTTATTTTGGTTCAATTTGAATTTTTCAATTGAATGTTTGCTCCAAATCACATATCCCAGAGTCACAAAACAGAGATTAACACGTTTTTACTTCGATTAATTGACTGAAGCAGAAATTTAAGATGAAAAACTAACAACAACAACAAAAAAAATAACTCAGAAACAAATTGAGATACAGCTTTCAAACAAACTGCATTTAAAAGTACATTTTTTTCTCTATCCGACGGTGTAAAAAGTAATATTGTCGGATGTTTAGAAGTTTAAGAATGAAATTTCATTTAAAATGTGTCGTCAGATTTCTTGGAAATCTGACAATGAAAAAGCCTTTTCCCGAACAGCCAATGAAATGCTTGGATAATCCGTAAGTTTCAGGTGGATATTTTTATCGCTTGGAATTTTTACGTGCAATAACACTATTATTGTTTAATTCATGGCGTACGTAATGTAGGATCAACTCCGTGCGATTTTTTATGTCTTAAATTTTAGTCTTTGAAAAAAATCCTTTTCCAAATGGTCGTTGTAATTTTTTAAATTGCTTTTTTTTTTTTAACCATTTGGAAAAATAGTTATTGTTCTCTCTCAGGGTAAGAAATCAAAAGCATATCTGAAGGTTTTTATTGGTTTAATATGCATTTTATTCGTGTTCTGATTGGTCTATACAGTAATCTGTATTTCCCTTTACATTTAACAACGATGGATACCTTCTGTTGCCACTATGACAAAAAAGTAATAAAAACTACCAAAAAAAAATTAATAACTCAGAAACAAATTGAGGTACAGCTTTCAAACAAATTGCATTTAAAAGTACGTTTTTTTCTCTATCCGACGGTGTAAAAAGTAATATTGTTGGATGTTTAGAAGTTTAAGAATGAAATTTCATTTAAAATGTGTCATCAGATTTCTTGGAAATCTGACGATGGAAAAGCCTTTTCCCGAACAGCCAATGAAATGCTTGGATAATCTGTAAGTTTCAGGTGGATATTTTTGTCGCTTGGAATTTTTACGTGCAATAACACTATTAATGTTTAATTCATGGCGTACGTAATGTAGGATCAACTCCGCGCGAGGGGTCTTAAGGGGTCTCAGGACTCTTAAAATTGGAAAAAATGAAAAAAAAGGACCATTTTCAACATTTAATATCTTAAAATGTATTTGATATTAAGATACAATTTTAAATGGGAATAAAAGATAAAAGTATGTTCTTTCATTTCAAATATTTGAAAAAATGCAAGATGCAGAATTAGCATTTACAGGGGACTTCAAACTGTCAGACATTTCACGAGCAGAAAATCGGCATAACAGCTTATGCGCACTATTACAAAATAAATATTGCAACTGGAACGAAAATTTTGGAACCTACTTATACCTCAGATTATAATAATTACACTGAACCTAAATAAGTTTGCATTTAAAGCATTTGTATATTTTTAATACAAAGTTGTATTGAGCTAATGCAAAATTTTGAAAATTTCAACAATATAAACCCCTAAAAAAATATTTTTTTCTTTTACAATAAAAAGGAAATTTTAGATTCAGTTTATACAGACTAACATGAAACATATATTTTGAAAATTTCATGAAAAAATATTCAGAAGTTTTTGAGATATCGTGCGCGTTATGCCCAAAAACGTCATTTGGAGAAAAATGACTTCAAAGTTTTGGAAACACCGCTTCAGCTATTGTGCGAGTATAATTCTAGATGCCATAACTTCTGTTCTAATGGGAATTTCAAGATAACAATTCTATCAAAATGTTCAGAAAATATAGAAGGTTAACATCTAAAAAAATTAAAATTTCGAAAATTTTAGAGCTTTTAGAGTCCTGAGACCCTTTAAATTTTAGTCTTTGAAAAAAATCCTTTTCCAAAATGGTCGTTGTAATTTTTTAAATTGCTTTTTTTTTTTTTTTTTTTTTTTTTTTTTTCTCCAGGAGCAGTACTCTAAAATACTTTCTTATGCGATTTCTGCTAAAACTAATTGCAGCACATGTTTGGATTACAGACGATTAAAATGTTTTTATGTTTTAAAAATTAATGATCGCGCCTGACTTATATACGAGAATACTGGTACTACTGATATACGGAGAAGTAAATGCAAATTTCCGACATATTCAACATTTACCATTATTGCATGGTGAATGTCGACATTTGCTGGTGTAAGTCAGAAATAAGGATATTTAGAAAATATTTCGGACATACACCAAGCGACAATGTGAATGTTGAAATTCACCGGTGAAAGTCAGCATTCTCCAGATTTCGGTCAGTAACATGTATACAGGGTGATTCATAAAAGATGGGCAGAACTTTAAGGGGTTATAGTACACTTAAAGACAAATAATATTAAATAGGAGACTAAGGGTCCCAGACGTATTCCCAAGGAGATAGGGGGCATTAAAGTTTAGGGTCCGAAATTTCAAATGATTATAAAACATGGAAAAATTGGTCGATTCGTTTGCGGTTTTTGCAAAAAATTTTCTTTATGCCAGTATTTTCTTGAAATAAAATTTTAAAGTTCAATTTCAAAAAATGCCGATAGGGGGCGCTTTAGACTTTGGAGTAACAAACAACTATTTTTTAACGTTATTTTTTGTATTTCTTTAAATGATTTCGAAAGCTTAGACTTAAACTTAAATTTTGATCTAAAAATCTGAGTCCTAACGAGTAGTTAAGTAGCATAAACTGAAATTTGAAATTTGAAACCCTTCTCCCCCCAGAACAAAAATCAGTTATTCCCGATCTTTGTGTCGTAGATTAGGCTCTAACTACTGCCGCGTTTTGCTAAAATTATTCTTTATGTCAGTATTTTCTTGAAAATAAATTTTAAAGAAAATTTTCAAAAAATTCCGATAGAGGGCGCTTTAGACTTTGGAGTAACGAACAACTATTTTATACCGTTATTTTTTGTGTCTCATTAAATGCTTTCTAAAGCTTAGACTTAAACTTAAATTTTCAGCTCAAAATCTGAATCGCTGAGCGTGGTTCAGTAGCGAGGGGAGGGTGTTCAAATTTCAACTTCTGAACATAGTTCAGTTTGCACTACTTAACCATGCCCAACGATTCTGTGCTGTGATACGAGGCAAAAATACAACTTTCGTCAAGGACTGCATAGTCGGAATTCACTCATAAAGGCACTGGCACAGTTGGAAACGTCGCTCATGCAAACGTTAAAGCTCCATTCCTGACGCTAGTCACCGGGTGAAGAAGGAAACAGAAAGTATGCAAATGTCAAATGGGGAAGAAGAAGAACACGTATGCAAAATTTCGACACGATTCAGGCATAAAAACCACTGAACGGTGAGTCAAGTGTAAGTCGCTGTAGTAATGAATCGGAAGATGGTGCCCTTCACGAATAAGGAAAAGGCTGAGATGCATTTAATTTACGGAGCGGCAGATGGAAATGGTGCAGAGGCACAACGAATGTACGGAGAGCGATTTCCCAACAGGCGGTTGCCTAACCGCAAAACTTTCGAGCGCTTGCACAGACAGTTGTGTGAGACGGGATCATTTCTCGCTTCCCGGTCGAATGCAGGTCGTGCAAAAAAGGACGAATCAGTAGTTGTTGCAGAAGCCATTCTGGATGTAGTAGCGGCGAAGCCAAGTACAAGTACACGAACAGTGGCTAGGCAGGTGGATACCTCACAGTCCATGACTTGGAGGGTACTGAAGGATGAACATTTGCTCCCGTTTCATGTGCAACGAGTCCAGAAACTGTCTCCAGGGGATTATCCAAATCGTATTGAATTCGCCCGCTGGTTTCTGCAGCAGAACGCGCTAAATCCACATTTTGGATGAACTGTGCTTTTCACCGATGAATGTACCTTCACACGTGAAGGTACATTTAACACACACAATGCACATGTATGGGCGGATGTCAATCCACATGCTACGTATCCACATGCTCATCAGAGACGCTTTTCCATCAATGTTTGAGCAGGAATCCTCGGAGACCACCTAATCGGACCGTACCTTCTTCCTGAACGCCTCAACGGTAAAACATATCTCACATTTCTGCAACATGTGCTGCCAGACCTGTTAAACGTTGTTCCTCCACGCATCCGGCGGGTCATGTGGTTCCAGCACGATGGAGCGCCAGCCCATTACGTACGAGACGTCCGCAACTATCTGGACATCACATTTCCGAACAGATGGATTGGTCGAGGTGGTCCTGTTGCTTGGCCTGCTCGCTCGCCAGAACTTTCACCCCACGATTTCTTTTTTTGGGGACGATTGAAGGCTCTTATGTATGAGACACCCATTGAATCCTCCGAGGAACTGGTCGCCAGACTTTCCGCCGCTGTAGGGGAAGTGCTCGAAAAGCCTGATGTTTTCGCGAATGTTCGCCGTTCCATTCATCGCCGTTGTTCTGCGTGCATAACCTCTGGTGGTCACAATTTTGAACATTTATTGTAATTACATGTTAATAAATATGCTTTGGTAACATAATCCTAATTTGTGTCTTTTTACCTCGTATCACAGCACACAATGTGTGGACATGGTAAACTGAACTGTGCTCAGGAGTAGAAATTTCAAACCCCTCTCCCCAGAAACTTAACCACGTCTAACGATTCAGATTTTCGGCTGAAAATTTAAGTCTAAGCTTTAGAAAGCATTTAATGAGACACAAAAAATAACGGTATAAAATAGTTGTTCGTTACTCCAAAGTCTAAAGCGCCTTCTATCGGAATTTTTTGAAAATTTTCTTTAAAATTTATTTTCAAGAAAATACTGACATAAAGAATAATTTTAGCAAAACGCGGCAGTAGTTAGAGCCTAATCTACGACACAAAGATCGGGAATAACTGATTTTTGTTCTGGGGGGAGAAGGGTTTCAAATTTCAAATTTCAGTTTACGCTACTTAACTACTCGTTAGGACTCAGATTTTTAGATCAAAATTTAAGTTTAAGTCTAAACTTTCGAAATCATTTAAAGAAATACAAAAAATAACGTTAAAAAATAGTTGTTTGTTACTCCAAAGTCTAAAGCGCCCCCTATCGGCATTTTTTGAAATTGAACTTTAAAATTTTATTTCAAGAAAATACTGGCATAAAGAAAATTTTTTGCAAAAACCGTAAACGAATCGACCAATTTTTCCATGTTTTATAATCATTTGAAATTTCGGACCCTAAACTTTAATGCCCCCTATCTCCTTGGGAATACGTCTGGGACCCTTAGTCTCCTATTTAATATTATTTGTCTTTAAGTGTACTATAACCCCTTAAAGTTCTGCCCATCTTTTATGAATCACCCTGTATATATGCAGCAAATGAAGCAATATGAAGCTTCAGTTAACTGTTTACATGTTAATTTTTTGGATACAGATTTAATGATTACAGATAATAATATACAAATTAAGCGTTTTGATAAACGAGATTTTTAAAATTTTTATAATCAATGTCTCACTGGTTTTCAAATTTAAGTAAAGTGGTTTTCTACAACGTTATACTGGAGCAAGTTAATAGATTTTATAAAATATTTACGTATAAGGAGTTTTTAAGTTCACAGATTTTTAAGTATATTGCAAACTTTTTTTTATAATAATTTATATCCATATCAATTTATTTTTCATTATGTAAATCATCTCAATAAGTGTTTTTTGAAATGGCAATAGCTTGCATACCCAACACCATGAAGGTAGTTGAAGCGACATTTTGAATGTATGAAGAGTTCATGCTAATTTCTTATTTAAAAACGTCGTGTGGATGCTGATGAATTTTCAAGGTGAAACTATTGCAGATTGGAATGTCACTGTTGAAGTTGAATAATGGAACGACAAGTCTGTTTAACTACATAGAAGTCTAAGTCTCCCTGAGAACTTAGATTTTGCAGCTCCAGCTAAATAAAGACGGATGTGGCTAGTGAAGTTAGTTTTCAAGAGGTATAACTTTTTTCAAGTCTCCGCAGGTCATGGTTGGGGTATGGTCTTCTCACATATTCATCTTTCATTTAACTTTGAGATATTTTAAAATTTAAGTTAAAAAATTATTTAATTATGTGATATTTTAAAATTTGATATGGCTTTGGTTATAAATTACTTGGATGATTTTGGTTATACAGTAGTTGGTTTAATGATGCTCAGTTAATTTATATTACATAATTTTTAAATTTTCATTTATTAATTTTGAGTTATTGCTGTTTCAGTTTCTATGCTGGAATTTATTACACTAATGGAATATGTAGGTTTGCATACCTTGCGAAACCTGTGAGGATACATTTATTTGTTTGATGCTTCATAACTCCTCCCACCTTCCGAAGAGCTAGGAGTTGTATTTATTGTTCTTGTTTCATTGTTTCATATTTTTATAAGTTATCTTGTTTTGCACCCTGAATTTTTCATGACATTTCATACTTTTTGGCTGAAAACTATATATATATATATATTGCAACCCCCTTCCACGTTGGAAAGGAGGATACTCCAATTTTTCTCCATCATTTATTTGTTATTGTAGCAGGAAAGTTTCCCTTCATAGGAAGAAAATTCAAACGCGTTTAAACCTTTCAGGGGCAAGGCGACTTTGCTCCAAAAATGTTCAAATAATTACTTCACACCGCAATTTACGAACAAATTTAATTGAAACTATTCAAAAGCTTTGCTGCACGTATATTATGAGATCGAAATTGTATTAAAAATTACTGGTGCCATTGGACAATTTGGGCATTAAGAATAAGCTTTGCAGACTACAAATGGCGCACATGAAAGGGTTAAACATGTTCAAAGTGCGTCTAATTAAGGATAATTTATTGTCTGGGATAGACAGTATAAAATCAGGGAGATGAAAGTTGAAGGAGATTAAATCGCAATGCTACTATCAATAATGCGTGTCAGTTTCATAATGGGCGAATCAGAATAATAATAAAATATAGGGTAGATGGGCACATGTGAACATTTCATATAAATATGGCTTTTTTTTCATAAGTGGGTTAATTTCTATAAACAACTCACAATAGTAATTCAACTCACAATAGTAAACAAAACTTTTTTTTGCACATGGTAAATTTTAAAAATCTCGTTTATAGTTCTTCTTACTTTTTTTAATAGTTTTATAAATTCAAAAAATTGTTCACATGTGCTCCAACCGCGAAGAAGTTGTGAACACGTGTGGGGCACATGTGTACACAAGGAAAAAATATCCTTTGACATGCTTTTTATTCTGTTATTTATTTGTCATCATAATCTTTACTTATATTATCTGTTAAATTCACCATAAAGAAACACATATCTATACTAATATTATAAAGAAGTAAAGTTTGTTTATTTGTAGGAAGTAATCTCTGGAACTACCAATCCGATTCCAAAAGTAATGCTATCAAAATGATGGTGTTAGTCTAACTTAGAACATATGCTATATCTTATGTCCACGCCACTGGACAAAAGGGGGTGCAAGAGCAAAAAACGTTCTAAAAATGCGAGTTTTGTGTTACTGAAGGGCCTAGAAACATGAAATTTGGAATGGTAGTTACTAATAAGATATAAAAGATCTCTAACGACATTTCTTTAAAAAATCGAAATTAAAAAGGGGTGAAAATGCGTGAAAAGCGTTCTAAAAAACGTTCTAAATGGCGATTTTTACGCAGTTTCAGAAGTACCAAACCGATTTAAAAAAATAATGGTGTCAAAATGATGGTGACAACCCTTGCTCAAACATAGGCTAAATTTTATATCGGTGCCACTACCCCTAACAGGATTGCAGGAGCAAAAAAAAAAAAAAAAAAACGTCCGAAATTACGATTTTTGTGTTACTGAAGGGCCCAGATACATGGAATTTGAATTGGGAATTACTTATTAGATACAAATGATCTCTAAGAATATTTCTTAAAAAATTCGAAATTTAAAAGGTATGTAAATGCGCAACTAAAAAAACGTTCTAAATGACGATTTTTACGCAATCTCAGAATGTACCCTACCTATTTTAAAAGTAATGGTTGGAAGTTGATGATGATAGTCCTTGCTCCAACATAGGCTGTATTTCATATCGGTGTCACTGCCACCTATGGGTTGCAGAAAAAAAACCGTTCTAAATTGCGATTTTTGTGTTACCGAAGGGCCCATAATCCTGAAATTTGGCAGGGAAGTTATTTATAAGATACAAATTACCTCTAAGAACATTTCCTAAAAAATCGAAATTTAAAATGGGTGAAAATGAGCGAAAAGTGTCCTCAAAAAACTTTCTATATTGCGATTTCTACGCAATCTCAGGAAGTACCTAACAGATTAAAAAAATAATGGTGTGAAAACGATGGTGACATCCCTCGCTCCAACATAAGTTGTATTGGCTGTATTTCATGTCGGTGTTACTACCCCAAAATGCGTGTAGGAGCAAAAAACGATCTAAATTGTGTTTTTTGTAATACTGCAGGGGCTAGCAACTTGAAACTAGGCATGGTAGTTACTTATAAGATAGAAATGATCTCTAAGAACATTTTCTAAATAATTCGAAATTTAAAAGGTGTGAGAATGGACGAAAAACGTTCTAAAAAACGTTCTAAATTGCAATTTCTACGCAATCTCAGAAAGTCCCAACCGATTTCAAAAATAACAGTTGGAAATTTATGATGACATCTCTTGCTCCATATAGGATCTGTTTCATGTCGGCGTCACTTCCACCTTGTGTTTGCATTTAAAAAAAACGTTCTAAATTGTGATACTGAAGGGGCTAGCAACTTGAAATTTCGCATGGTAATTACTTATGAGGTGTAAATGCTCTCTGAGAAGAGTTCCTTAAAAATTTGAAATTTAAAAGGGGTGAAAATGAACGAAAAGCATTCTAAAAACGTTCTAAATAGCGATTTCTACGCTATCTCAGGAAATATAAACCGATTTCAGAAGTAATGGTTTCTAATTGGTGGTGATAGTACCTGCTCCAACATAGACTCTATTTTACGTTGTTGTCACTACCATCTCAAGGTTACAGGAGAAAAAAATGTTCTAAATTGCGTTTTTTGTGTTACTGAGTGGGTCTAACGTTTTAACTTTGGAATGGTAATTATTTAAAAGATGCAAATGCTTTCAAAGAATTGTCGAAAGAAAATTCAAATTTAAAAGGGTGAAGTGAGAGAAAAGTGTTCTACAAGGGTACTAAATTACAATTTTTATGCAATCGTATGAAATACGAAACCAATTTTAACATAACGGTTGCAAATTGATGGTGATAGAACCTGCTCAAACATAAGCTATATTTTATGTCGGTGCCACAATCCCTAGAGGGATGCAGGAGCAAAAAACTTTCTAAATTGCGATTTCTGCGGTATTGAAGAGGCTAGAAACTTTAAATATAGCACGGTAGTTAATTATGAAATATAAATGTCCTCTAAGAACAGTCGAAACTAAATTTAATGTTATGTTAAGTTTAATGTTGGCAAATTAATGGTGACAGTCTCTGTTTCAACATTTTTCGAGACATTCTATTTCAACTCTGTTTCGGCAATTTATGTTGGTGCCACTAACACCACAGAGGTGATAGACTGTTAGACAAGAAGTTGGAATTGGACACGATGGTTAATTTTAAGATGTAAATGTGTTAAGATGGTTTCTAAAAAATTCAAAACTTCAAATGAATACTGAATTGAGCTTATGAAATGACCATAAAAGTCTCAAAATACTTTCTAAATTATTAAGTATTTGGAATTAGTTTTAGTTCTTCTTATTAATTAAAATCTCATTTCTGTCTATTGCAGTTTTATAATGAAGTTTAGTAGAACTGTGGCTTAATTCCTAATTTTGGAATTATTCTAAAAAGTGTTCTTCAAATAAAAAGTAGTCATGCAAATATCACTTGGCATATTTCAACTATTACGCGAGCAAAGCCGTGGGGTTTGCTAGTATATATATATTTCTCTAGTTTCTGGGTGATATGTTTAAGCAAAAGATTCTAAAATGAAAAAAAAGTAGATGGAAGGGGGGGGGGCTGAGATGGTTGATTAAATATTTGTGCATTAAAATTAAAAATATGGAAATAAATTTGAAAAAAAAAATAAAGCTTTTAATTTTGCTTAGGGGTTTTGTTTGGGGGGAGATTTTATGGAGGGGGAATTTAAATATATTTATCATAAATCTGTCGAAATACAAAAGATTATTACCCTGTATTTGCCTTATTTACTTCTAAATTAATGATAAAGAAGGGTTTTTTAGTGATTAAAAAATCTCGATTATAACCCCCCCCCCAAAAAAAAAAAAAAAAAAAAAAAACTCATTTGGCCTTTGAAAGTGGGGGGGGGGGGGTGGCATACAATCGAAATTTTACGGTTGTTATCAGTTTAAAAAATGTAAGAATATTACTGATATGTATCTCCATTCAAAGCTTGATATACATAGCAGTTTTAGTGATGGGAGAAATCCATCATTGCAAGTATGGAACAAATGAAATTAAAAAAAATTGCTAAGTTGCTTAGGGTAATACTTTTCGTATTAACAATGAATAAAAATAATGTTGTAAACCATTTAGTAAAATAATACATAACAGTTATTGTATTTAAAAAAAAACATTAAATTTATGTAAATTACAATTGAACGTAAACGAGATTGTTGCTCTTTATGTGCTTGCTAACAGATGTATTTGTGCAAGTTTTAATACAAAACTAACTTTGTATGACGAAAATGTCTTCTATTTCAGGAAAATTATAGATATTAGAGCTGATATTATTTCTCATGATTCATGAAGTTTACTGAAAGGAACATAATCACAGAATGATTATTGAGGCACTTATGAACTATTCATATCTTCCCAAATAGTCTGTTTACTAACATGCAGGAATTTAGTGACAAGTCAAATATAGATATCTACTATTACTGAATTAGCTACTATCATAAAATTAAACATCCATTATGATGTGTCAATCAGACATTAATGAAAAAATAAGAGGATTTTAAGAAAATGATAATCGGTTTTTCAACGTTTTATTATTTTTTGCAGTTTAAATTAAAAAAAAAAATATTTTATAATTATTTTCTGGTGCGTTATTGTTTTACCCATTCAATGTTAATAAAAGTTAAAAATATAAAACAATAATATAATACTTAAAATAGTACCTTTATTCTAAAAAAGAAAACTAACGCTACTATATCCGTATTAAATTTTAGTGTGGCCTGCCCCCTTTTTCGCTTTGATAACCTAACTTTAGTTAACATTATCTATAATATTAATTTAACTATTTTATTTATAAAGTTGTATTTATGATAACAATTGTTTTTACCTATTGAAAAGTATAAACTACACTTCAATCTATATGAAACAAATAACTAATTAGATTAAATAATATTAAAGGTCATTGTAAGAATAAATAAGGACACGTGTTTATAACAATTAGCATGTCCTTTCCTTACTGCGAAAATTTCATTTCCATTACTTTTAAAATAATCCTTTTTAAAAGTCCTTTTATTTAATTTCGTAACACGATTTTTTTATAGAACAGGTGAAAAATCTTAAATATTATGTGCAGCAATGAATACAAAAGACCACAAGTAGTATAAAGGTTTTCACTTACCATAGTCACGGATAATTTGTACAGTTTTCCGGCTGATAAAATTACTCCTTCAGTCATGGCATTCGCGACTTTGCGTGAATCATGAACTAAAATTGTAGCCTGGACTAAATGATTGCTGTTAATGTATTCCTCTGGTTGCATATTCAGCTGAATATTGTATTCTTAAAAAGAAATAAGACAAGTAGTTTTTAAATAAATAATAAATTTGCCTTCATATACGAGAGTTTTACAACCATAGTAAACCAAGTCCATTTCGAAACTAGTCGGATGTGGCAATTCCATACGTTTCCATTCTATCTCATACGTTTTAATACTTCCTGAAAAATGAAACATATCAGCGCTACCGGTTAAGTGATTTACTCCAAAACCTAATAAGCAACGACTTATGTCAACTTCTAACTGAATCTGAAGTCAGTGAAAATCCATGCATTAGTTTTTGAGAGAGAACTATTGCGGAAATCGCAAAAAAATCTCTATAACAGCGCCACCTGTTGTGTGATTTACTTGCAAAACTTATCAGGACCAACTTATATCAGAGACTAACAGAATCTGAAGTTTCATGAAAATTCATGCATCAGTTCTTGAGATACAGTTATTGCGGAAATCGTGATAGATACAGCCTGGCAGCGCCACCTGTTGGGCGATATACACTAAAACCTAAACAGCGCTAATTTATATCAGTGACTGACTAACTGAATCTGAAGTTTGATGAAAATTCGTGCATTAATTCGTGAGATAGAGCAATTGAGATAACCATGAATAATGTCGTGTAGCAGCGCCACCTGTTCGGCGATTTACTCCAAACATTACGCAACTTAGCACCAGTTCATATCAGGGACTAATGTAATCTAAAGTTTTATTAAATTCCGTTCATTAGTTTTCGGGGAAGAGTGCCCACAAAAGACAGACATTTTGTTAAAACATGTTTTTTAGGATCTCTGACCACTAGCCAAATAAATCTGCCGAAAACCGAAATTCGAAAATTTTCACGAATCCAATACTTTTGTCTTGTAAAGATAGAAGAAAGTGAAAAAATGAGATAGTCCAATTAGAAGATGCATAAAATCTGTTTCATCCACTCCCACAGTAAACAGAGTCTGTTAACGGATGACATATATGGGAATGTATGCAGAAAAATCCCTTCCGACTCGGCCTACAGATGCAGGTAGATTTCGAAGCTAAGTACTAATTTCACCTCCAAAAAATAATCATGATTAGAGATAAACCCACTTTAACCCTTTATGTACTGAATTATGAATTCATGAAAATTCTATCTTCTAAAGCATTTTTCGTGAATTGTTTAAACTACATTAGAAGATTTACACAATCTCTATATATAAAAGACGTTCTTTGTGTGTATGTCCTTTATACAAATCTTCAATTTTAGCCCGATTTGCACGAAACTTGCTGTACATACGTTTTAGAACGTGGAAAAGATCACTGTCTAAAAAATCACCAGACCCGTATTTATCCCTTTTTTTCTACCACCTTCCAAAATTTAACATTATAGAAATATCTCTTTTTTAATTTTTCTAATTCAGCCGTTTCTTTCCTGTTGCCACACCCTAAAAAACGGCAGAGTAATTTAAAGAAAATGATAGTGCGTGCATTTGGATAATAAAAATTCAGATTTCCCCGCTATATTTTTGCATTTTTGAAATCGACGTCATTCTAATCAGGAAACGAAAATTTTCCCCATGTATCGGTAAAAATTTTAACTAAACTTGTGTTTAAATGACGTAGTATCTTCATTTGAATGATTTTAAAGTTTAAAAAAAAATCTATTTTAATACAGGCGTTTGAAATTCAAGAAAACATCAAGAAAAAGTAATTAAAAAAATCATTTGCTTTGCTAGATATGACGTCAATTTTGTCAATATTATTTCAAACAGGTTCTAAAAACCGGCGGCTACAATTTATTTCCTATTTCTTTTTAATACTGTTTCTTTAATTATATCATTTAGATAACTATTTTAATACTTGAAATGCAGTTATAACATTCTACGATTTATATCGAATATAAAACACGATTTTTCGTCTGATTATATTAAATAGAAACTATAACATAGCTACTATTTTTTAGAGTAAGTTTTTTTCTTTTTAAACAAAATTTCATGACATTGAAATTGATGCTATTATCATTTTTACGGCTGCGGATTTGGATTTTATGAATGGAAATATGAGTTTCCATTTAAAAATGATCGGCAAAGAATCTTTGTATATATGTGTTAAATATGACTGATATAATGCCCTTTAATAGAACATAAATAAAAATCTTTTTTTAATTTGAAACACGAATATATTTTTAACCTTTAGTATATTTTTTAGATTTCTTAGATTTTTTAGATTTTTTGTATTTTCGTTTTAGCGATCAGTTTCGTTTTAGCGATCATGTATTTATCAGAGTAGCACATTTCTCCCGCTGCGAGGATCAGTTTCTCCGAACAAATCTTGAATTAAAGGAAATACATCGGTGAATTTGATCTGCCATTTGAAAGCAATATATATACTTATCTCAAATGTACTTCCATATGGCTGAATACGATACGATCATCACTGTGATATTATATTTTATAATGTGTTAGACAAAATTTCGGCTGTTAAGGACAAAATTTTTAGTTGATCATTAACTGTAGGATTTGTTCTAATAATGATAGATGGATATCCAATATACTAAAACTATTTCTTAAAAATTATCTAATTTTTTTAAAAGGCTAATCATTCAGAATTGCTTTCGCCTGATTATAGAACATTTCAGCTAATTCTAAAACAAAGCATGTACAACAAAATGTTATATACTAAATCCATTCCAAAAATTTGGGCGGAAAGTAACAGTGCAAATGTCATCAAAATCTGTCCAGTAGAAAACATAATCCTTTAAAAATCCTTTAAAAAACATAAAAAAATCTGTAAATTGAGATAAGCTTTTCAAACAAATATTACTGAAAGTAATTTTGTATTCTATTAGACATTGGAACAGTCAAATGTGCGATGTTTAAAGGTCAAATTGCAGTAAAAGTTAAAATTATGGTTGAGTTAGGTTGTTGCCATCAACAATATGATGCTAGAGTTACTCATAGCAATGTCTTTTCTTTATAATATTGCATTAAGAGCACACAGGTATATCTTTTGAACTTGGGCTGCATGTAAATTTATAAATATCCATAATTGAAAATTACTTTAAAATCCATTCAAATAAGAAAATTGAGATAGAATTTTCAAATAAATTTCATTTGAAAGAACTTTTTTCTGTTCGTCAGTGTGAAAAACGAAATTGTATTATGTTCATAAGTTAAGAAAAATTTCAGTAAAGGTACAATTTATGGGTTAGGTCGTTGCCATCATCAGTATAATTTCACAATTGTCATTGTATTTGTTGTTTTATGTATATGGGGCATTCTCACAACCTTTTGACTTTTATGTCCCTGAATAATAATTTTTTTAATACATTTTTTTGTGTTTTTTTTTTTTTTTATTTCATACACTGGGGAACATCCCATTGCATTATTGCATAACAATATTAACGAGATAAATAAGTTTTAGATGATGTTGGGGGTCCAAATACCAGGAAAACTCCTATACCGTCCCGTGTCCCTGATGCTGATTTTTAAGTTTGGAGCTGTCTGTATAAAATTGTTTCAATAAAAGTAATTCGATGTAATTTTTCTTCCGAAACTGGGACAATTGTTTTATATAAATATGTAACAAAAAATTAATCTGCACACATTTTTACGGTTGATATTATTTTTTGAACTCTGTCTCTGGGTTTTTTATCCTTACCGTCCCTCTTGCTAAACTTATATAGAAAATCACTTCAGATGCAGCCACAGAATTTTTTTCAAGTTTTTTGTCATGCAGAAGTATGCTAGAGAAAGAATATCTAAAATTCTTTGACAGGAAATTTACTGCAGAATTGAAATCAGCATTTAAATATCAATTTCAAGATCGTGGCTATTTTGTTAGACTTACGGTCCCCAAGGTTTATTCCTGCACTTTTCGAGGTAAATAATAAAAAATAATAATAATTCAATAGAATGTTAACAACTGTTTCTAAAAATCAGTGAACATTGTGGCTATCACTTAGTCTTAACATCATTTGCCTAAAAATAGGTAGTAAATTTCCTTAACTTTCCATCCTTACTGTCCCGTTTTCTTCCATTTCGTCCCTTTTTTCCTATACCGTCCCCTTTTTTTACCTTACCGTCTCTTCTTTAACATCCCTTTAAGACAATGTTATACCAAAATTTTATTCTAACATTACTACATATTTATTATTTCTTTTTTGAATGTCCTGTGGGTACTATGCAAATTCATTATAAGTAAAAATTTAGAAGAAAATAAAATGTTATAGTGGTAAAATGGTAAGGAAAATTAAATTCGTAAGTTTAACTTAAACCTCATTTAAATAAAAACTTTTTCGCTGCTGACCATTTTTTCTTTATTTTGAATCATTAAGGCATTCGTCTATCAGATTAAAATGTTATTTTAGCAAGTTTAATTTCACCAGATTTTTATTCCCGAAAGTCAAAAGTTTGTGAGAATGCCCCATATTCTGAAGATGACTCAATGAAACAGTTCAAACATTTAAATTTTTAGTATTTTTAATGTGTTTTTTATTGAAATGACGTCTTTTAAGCAAATAATTGAATTTTAATATATGTCTTGATATTTGTTTGGAATGTATATTATTATGGTATAGTTAACAGTTGACGTAATTAGGACTATTTTAATTATATTTAAGATTCTGATTGATCTTTTTAACGATCCGTGAACGGAAATGCACCAATCTCAGTTATTGTCATTGCCGTATTATTTCTTTTAAAAGTATTTTACCCTGGAGAACCCTTATTATTGACACGAGCGAAGCCGGGTAGATCTGCTAGCCATTTAATAAATTTGAGAAGGATTATAGAAGGATTGAAGGATTTAGAAGGATTAATTAAATTTGAATTTATAGAGATTCTATGCAATATATATAACTCCACTCAAATCTTTTTTAAAAACTTTTTCTAAGTATTTCATAGAATTAGGAAATGTACAAATATAATGTTCTTAAAATAGAAATATAGAAATATTTCAGAATTGAAAAATCCCCCCCCCCCCCCCGCACCAGCGCCAAGAAAGGTGAAAAGATGCAAAGGCAAAAGAAATCATCCTTTTAAAAATATTTTTGTTTTGTGTAACTAATAATGCTTTTGGAACAAAATGAAGTAATGTATCTATAACTCATTCTAAACTGTATTACAGCTAATCGATGTATTAAATGAATTTTATAACAAGTTGTTTTACTCGTACTTATAAGTACCGTCAGTAGATAAAGGGTTAACAGTTTTATTTGTCCGCTTTTGACGAGTTTTTAATTTCAATTTTGTATAAGAGCTAGTTTTATCAGAATCATGTTAAGGCAGTATTCAACAAATATTTTTCACCCAAATTTCAGACACATTTTCAGATTCATTTTTAAAAGGAAAAACATGAAACTTGTTGACGTGATTTTTGAAGAGCATAAGCCAATAACATAACGTGAATAAGCGACCTATGTTTTTATTTTTCATTCAATTAATGAGAACTTGATTTATAAACAATTATTTTCTCAGTAGGACCATATTTTCGTTTCCAACAAAATCGCTTCGAGAAATTCGGTTCAAAATGCCCACTTT
Organism: Maratus speciosus; assembly: GCA_963932465.1. Classification (NCBI taxonomy): domain Eukaryota; kingdom Metazoa; phylum Arthropoda; class Arachnida; order Araneae; family Salticidae; genus Maratus; species Maratus speciosus. Next base: position 256,347,744 of record OZ010797.1, on the reverse strand, counting down.
GACATCATTTCTAAAAATATAATTGCCTCTATCAAAACATTGATCATTACGGCACATTATGTTGTTTCTGAATAAGAGAATCTCTTAATTGGATGCGTTTGAAAGTAAAATGAATTTAAAAATGGGTCAGAAAATAAGCAGTTTGGATTTGAGTAGATCCTTACGATGTTTTTTGTTCAACCTATATGTATTTTTTATTTGCTTTTGCTTTAAGAATTGGTCCTATCAAAAACTTGTCAATATAAAAGTTGTAGATAATATTAAGAAATTATATAAAAAAATCATGCGGATTTGATATCTTGTGAATTGACAAAGTTATAGATTTTCTTCTTCTTCAACCCCACTTTTGTTTTCATTTTTATTTATTTATTTTGCGGTAAGAATTGGTGCTATCAAAAACTTGTCTGTATAAAAGTTGTAGATAATATTAAGACAATTTATAATAAATTTAATAGGATTTGAGACCTTGAGAATTGACGAAGTTATGAATTTGTTTCTCCCCAAAATCCTATTTTTTTTCGCCCATTGAGCCCAATTTTAGTTTTATCAAAAATCTGTCATAGATAAATTTTGTCCCATTTTTTAGAAGTAATAATAACTTTAAACTGAGTCGATATGTATTATTATTAAGAAGTTATGTGATTTTTTCGTTTTTCACAAAACGTTTCCTTCTTTCCACCCCTTGGTCCGATTTTGCCCATTAACAAACTTGACCGAGATTTTACGACCCTTGATTTTATATATCAGTTTGGAAAAGATCTGTGCAGAATTATGAAAGTTATCGTGTCCATAAAAAAGTGATCTATCTATATATATATATATTATATATATATATATATATATATATATATATATATATAGAGAGAGAGAGAGAGAGAGAGAGAGAGATAAAGATTTTTACTGGGGGTGGTTTGGGGCTCTAGGGGTCATGATCCGTGTAGATCTGCAAAATTTTTTTCCAAAATTCCAACATAGGCGATATACTTACCAATGGTTCCAACACCAATTGGTACACCACACCAATACCAATGATTCAATACACACACATAGTTCCAACAATAGTTCCAACCTGATGGTTCCAACATAGAAAGTATTTCATACGAAATCTACCGGGTGTCCCAAAAATCACTGATGGATTTTAAAATTCAATAACTTCCAAACGGTGACAGATATTTAAAAAAATCTTGTAGGAGGGTTATGTATGATGTCAGGAGTTTTTGTACTGTGATTCTTGATTTTAGTTCAAATTTCAAACAATAGATGGCGCTGAGAGCAATAGGCGCTCAGTCCAGACCCGATTTTTGGTACCTCGGGATCCATTCAATACATTTTAATGTCCTTTTTTCGCATAGAAAAGGAGAGAGACCGAAAAATCGAGCCTGGATTTAGCGGTTGTTGTTTGCAGCGCCATCTATCGATGCTATTTGTAACTAAAACTGAGAATCGCAGCGTAAAAACTCCTGACATCTTACATAACACTCGTGCAAGAATTTTTTTAATATCTTTCACCGTTTGCAAGTTATGGAATTTTAAAATCCATCAGCCATTTTTGGGACACCCGGTACCTAAAACAGACTTTGTTCACTGTGGAAGTGGATAAAACAGATTTTATGCACCTTCTAAGTGGACTATCTCATTTTTTTTTCAAAATGGACTTGGTCTACTATGGTTTGTAAGCCCGTCATATATATTAAATGACGAATTTTAGACCGAGTTTTTTTCTTTGTTACCTCATTACTTTTAAATACACAGTAAAAAAGGAATCATTAGGTTTGAGAGGATCATATAAAACACATATAAAAAATCACATATTTTGCTGATTTTCAAACTCGCCATATTCTCAAACTTGATTTTGAGCCATTCATAAAAGAAATGCAAATTCAATCTTTTAGCATGATAAAGTAAATTTCCTCATTTTAATGTATCCTCATTTCAATAAAGCTTCATCGGAATTCGTACAGCGTTTTTGAATTTTCCAAAAATGAATAAATAAATAAATCTCTCTTTTTCTTGAAAACGAAATTTTTTGTTTCCTTTAGATCAATTTCTATTTATCCATCCAGTCTTATATTGTATACCCATGTATAGAGCAGGCTTCCTGGAATGAATTTTTTAAACATAAAAAATTACGAAATACTTATTTTTAAATTATTTTTTAAAGAACTACGGGGCTCTGCTCTCTACGAGCTGAGCTCGCCAACCCCCGTTCCCACACCAGAGACTCTAAAAGCAAGCTAATTTGATCGGCTTTAAAAAGATGTCTGAAGATTGAATTATAATTTAAAAAGCACTGGCGATCTCCCTGTAAACGGGTTTCCAGCCATTTCCCTTTGATTGTGGAATTTTAAGGCCAAATCAGCTGTTGTTAAGGATACAGTGGCTGCTTTCGTCTTTGATTAAATAAAATCAGTTAAACATTTGAAAATAAGCTAATATAAAAGTTTAAATATATCGTTTATAATATGACGTAATTTTCACCAAAGTTTTCTTTCTCTTTTTAATAATCAGGTGTAAATACTTTTGTTGTTAGAAAGGAAATATTATTTGCGCTGTCATTCACAACAATAGTTGAAGAGATCATCTCAAAATATCAAATAAATGTCTCGCGTAAATATATTTTTAAATTTAAACTGTTTTGTTATATTATTACTTTCAGCTACGGATTTACACGTTTTAGGGGTCGGGGATCCCCAAAAACATGTTTATAAAAAATGTTTGACTCTTCGGGTGTCCGTGTGTCTGTGGTTATTGTAACATCAACAAGTGTATGAAATTATGAATACAATTGAACCAATTTTTTTTTAAAGCTTTTGGCTATGGTAAGCAAGTTCTCCTTTAATTTGGAAAATATCCGCCATAAAGGGACGCTGTATAGCGATTTTTGTGCCATTTTTAATATTTTACCATCGATAAGGTTATGAAGTTATGCATGGAATTGAACCAAATTTTGTGTATGTTTTTGGCCTTAGCAAGAAGGTCCTCCCTGAATTTTGGAAAATTCAGCCGGAAGGGGGCACTATAATAGCGATTTTTTGCCATTTTCAATATTGTAACATCAAAAAGTGTATGACGTTATGAATAGAATTAAACCAAATTTTTTGTGTATGTTTTTGGCCATAGCGAGAAGGTCCTAAATGAATTTGGAAACATTCCGCCATAAGAGGGCAGCATAACAGTGATTTTTGTGTAATTTTCTTGATTTTTCGTGGTACTGTTTCAAACCGTCGGCTTGTGAATCGACGGGAATTTCGCATCTTGATAAGCCGGCTATTCGTGGACACCTAATATACAACAGAGTAAACGGAAAACTATTGATTTTTATAAATATCATGATCGAGATTAACTCGTTTTTACTCTGATTAATTGGCTGAAACAAAAATTTAAGTTGAAAGCCAAACTTGATACAGTAGTGAACTAATAAAAATGAAATATTAACATTTGTAACAACATTTTTAAATATTAAGATATAAGATATAAAAGAAAATTTTGGGAATGGTGCATCCAACTTGTTTTTTCTTCATTTTAAATATGACGTAATTTCTCCTATTTAAGACTTCTAAAGCATATTAATGAATATAATATTTTACAAATTTTCTTTTTCTTTTAAAATTCTGTGTGTAAATATAGTTTTTATGACGTAATTTTGAACATTTTCCTGCTTTTAATGCATAATTATTGGATTTTATCTTAAACGTTTCTTTTTCTGTTTATAATAGTCTCTTGTAAATAAATTTTTTGGAAACATTTACTCTTTGCGCTGTTTTTACAGTTGGCAACAATTGAAAATAATATACTTTTCTCAAATTTGTAAAAAATAACTCTCGAAATGCTGAAAATTTAAATTTAAAAATGGAAATAAATCCTCAAAAAATGAGTAAAATAAAAAAAATAAATGCAGTCTGCACACCGGGAACTTCTAATGTTTATTGCCATAAAAAATTATTAAATTCCTATGTGTAGTGTTTGCTCCTTTGAAACTTTATTAATTGAACGATTTTAACCAAATTTAACATTAAATATCTCTTAAAATAATTATTCGATTTAAAAACTGTCTGCATTATATCATTATAAGAACCATTATAAGATCACTCCTGTGTCTGTCTGTCACAGCCATTTTATTCCCAAACTATGGAACGTGGAAAGTTCAAATCGGAGGAAGTATTAAGGATTATTGACCCATATATTTTCAGAATATTAAACATTCTTAAACATATTTAGTAAAAATGTAGAGGCGCTAATTAAGCTACTTGAGAAAAAGACTTTTTCCTTTGTATATCGTGCGGGGTATCGTGTGAAAGCTTTCGTAACGCTGAACTCAAAAATACATTCTTTTTAATTTTAGATATTATATTTTCAAAGATATCGTCGAAAATGTAGTCCAAAAATATGTTTCCCCCATCTAATTCAGAATGTACTGAAACTAAAATTATGAAAAAAATTAGAGGTAGTAGACGTTAATTTAAACCTTGAAGGAAATATAATGCGATTACACTAGGTCACATAGTTCTTGAGAAAATTACATTTTGCCGTTACACACAAATTTCGAATTACGGGCATTCAGCAAAAGTGTTGAGCAGCGCTGGCAGTACCTATCGTAGCAGAAGTATAAAAGCATTGTTGATAATGATTCTCGAAAAAAAAAATCATCAGAAATTAGCGGATATATTAACCCTTAAAGACACGAAAGGTTTGGACATACATAATGATAGGGGCGGCGTACTCTATGTATCATCGGCTTTTAAAGCCTAGTTAGCCACTTTTAATGATATATATGTGTAATGCAATGTCCAGTAGGAGTATAAAAGCAATAAACGTCAAATTGTAAAAACAGACTAATTTAAGAGGTCTCAGGTATCTTAAAATTGGAAAAAAGAAAAAAAAAAACATTTTCAACATTAATGTCTTAAAATGTATATGATTTCAAATCACAATTTTTATTGGGGATGAAAGATATAAGTATGTTCTTTCATTTCATGTATTTAAAAATTGCAAAATGCAGAATTAGTATCTATAGAGGGTTCGAAACTGTCTGAAATTTAGTATAACAGCTTACGCGCAGGATTAAAAAATAAACATTGCAACTAGAATGAAAATTTTGGTGGCTATTTATATTTCAGATTATAATAAATTACCTTGAACCTAAGTAAATTTGTATTTAAAGCATTTTTAGGTGCGTTCGTAATTATATAAATACGTAGCACCTATAGTCGTCGTTCAGTCCGTCTGTCCGTCTGTCCGTCCGCATGTAACAGAGCAAAAACTACCCAACCGAATGGGCTGAAATTTTAAATATATGATTGTTGCAAAATTTTGTCGAGCCATTTCAAATTTTATGAAAATCGGATGTATAGTTTAATTACAGGGACAGTCAAAAGTTTTTCTTTACATTACGACCAATGGGAAAAATTATTGCAAGTGCATTTTAATGATGTTAAGGCTTTCCAAATGGTCTGAAATTTTAAACATATAATTATTGCGGCATTTTGTCGAGCCATTTCAAATTTTATAAAAATCGGATGTATAGCTTAATTACAGGGACAGTCAAAAGTTTTCCGTTACATTAAGGCCAATGGAAAAAAAAATTCAAGTGCATTTTAATGATGTTACAGCCTTTCGAACAGAACCCAACCGAATAGTCTGAAATTTTAAATATAAGATTGTTGCAAAATTTTGTCAAGCCATTTCAAATTTTATGAAAATCGGATGCATATTTTAATGACAGGGACAGTCAAAAGTTTTTCTTTACATTACGACCAATGGGGAAAATTATTGCAAGTGCATTTTAATGATTTTACAGCCTTCCGAATGGGCTGAAAATTTAAATATATAATTGCCGCAAAATTTTGTCGAGCCATTTCAAATTTTATGAAAATCGGATGTGTAATTTAATTACAGGAACAGTCAAAAGTTTCGCGTTACATTAAGGGGAATGGGAAAAAATTATTGCAAGTGCATTTTAATGATGTTACAGACTATGCACTTATGAAGTGCAAACAAATACACATTCAGTACAATATCGGCTGCAAAAAATAATTATAAAACTAGTTATAGTACGAACGCACCTCATTTGCCACGTTTGACGAGCAATTTCCAACTTGTTATATTTTTAATGCAAAGTTGTATTTAGCTAATACATAAATTTTGAAAATTTCAACAGTATAATCACATAAAGGATTTTTTTTTTTAACAATAAAAAGGAAATTTTAGGTTCAGTTTATACAAACTAACATGAAACATATGTTTTGAAAATTTCATGAAAAAATATTCAGAAGCTTTTGAGATATCGTGCGCGTTATGCCCAAAAACGTCATTTGCAGAAAAATGACTTCAAAGTTTCGGAAACACCGCTTCAGCAATTAAGCGGGTATAATTCTAAAAGCCATAACTTCTGTTCTAATAGGAATATCAAGGAAACAATTATATCAAAATGTTCAGAAAAGATAGGAGTTCAACATCTATATATATATATATATATATATATATTTTGAAGCTTTAAAAAGTTCTGAGGTCCCTTAATTAGAATGAATCACATAAATACTATGGGATTCGCGACTAGTTTGCATTGAGTGGATCTCTCAATACCCCTCGAGTGACTTTAAAAGTTAATTAAAAACCTGTCTGGAAAAATCCGGCACGGACCAAGGTGGCGTTGCAACTTTGCGACCTCCTTTCGAAGCGCGCTTAGCACAATGCCAAATTTAAACTTTGAACAAAGGTTTTGTTTTAGCGCACTATAAAAAGAAAGGTTATTACTACGCTGAATTTAGTTGTATGAAATGTCAAATGAAGCTAAAATATACTGTTCGGACCTTGTGCGCATGCCGAACGAGCTCCGCGGCTTTGCAGTCATGTGACTCAGTTCAGTTGTTCTTTAGCTGCCATTGCGGCACGTTGTGTATTCCAGCGGGTCTTATCCCCAAGTATAGTACGTTGTTCTTGAGCTGCCATTGTGGCACGTTATGTTATAGCGGGTCTTATCCCCAATTATTCTGTTTCTTATAGCGGGAGTATTCTCCAAAAATATGTTTTACGAACGTCACTTGTTCTAACAGCGGATTATTACCCCAAAGTCACCTCATCATTCTATATGTTTTTCAGTGTTTGTGATTGTTTGTAACATTTGTGTGCTGTGTGATATAAAAATGTGAAAAGGAAAATTATTTGTCTTCAATCTTAAAGTTACACACAGTATTTCACATACAATTTTGTGGTCCGTCGATTTCGCAGCGAAATAGCTGCTATGGAAAAATTAAATAGAACAAAAGTTGCTCTAAAAGGTACTATAACGAAATTAGAAAATTTCGTAAAAGATAATACAGTAATAATTAATTACTCGAGTACCGAGCTCGAAATAAAGATTCGAAAATTACCTGAGCTTCAAGCAAAGGTATCGGAAATACGGGATAAATATTATGATATCCCTGATATTAAGGACTTACCAGAAGTCGAAAACGAGTTAGATGAACTCGAAGATCGTCTCGAGAAACTTGAGGTAAGTCTCAACATATTTCTTAAAAATCTTAAAGTTTCTGAAATAAATGTGAATGCTGATAGTATTGAATCTTTAAGTTTGAATAATATTAAAGTTAAGTTACCTGAAATCCCACTACCAACATTCAATGGTAAATATGAAGAGTGGTCAATCTTTAAAGTACAATTTACAAATTTAATTATCAATAATGCCCAGTTAAATGATGCTCAGAAGCTGTTTTATTTGCGAGCTTCGCTAAAAAATGAAGCAAAACAATTAGAGAGTCCAGACGATTCTTTTGAGTCATTGTTTACAGCACTTACTGAAAGATTCGAAAATCAACGTTTGCTCATTGACACTCATTTATCAGCCATAATTAATTATGAAAAAATACATTACGAGTCTTCTAAAGAATTGAGATCCTTTATTGATTGTGTAAATAAAAATTTGAGGGCTTTAAAAGTATTACAATATGAACAAAACAATCTGTCTGATGCTATCCTTATCAATATTATATTGCAAAAGGTGGATAAGGAATCTCGAAAATTATTTGAATATTCGATTAAAAAATCAGAATACCCACAATTTAATGAATTAATGTCATTTTTAGAAAACCGAAGTTCTACGTTAGAAAGCGTAAATAGATACTCTGCTTCAAAACCCTTAAACAAAAACATTTCTCTTTCGAACAAACAAAAAAATTTCATGCTAAATTCGAATGATAAATCGAATGGAAAGACTTGTATTCTGTGCAAATTGGCTTTTCATAATTTGAACAAATGTTCTCAGTTTCTAAAAATGAATGTTTCTGAACGATACGATTTTGTGAAGAAAAATAAGCTGTGTACCAATTGTTTGAATAATTCTCATTTCGTAAATTCTTGCATTTCAAAATATAACTGTAATACCTGTGGATTGCGACACAGCTCATCGCTTCATCGAGATAAAGAAAATAAATCCAAAAATGAATTGGCTTCCCCCCAAATTTCCTCCCCTCTTGCAGGTGCGGTAAATAGAGAAACGAAAAACATTTCGGTAAATAATGACGAATCTTTAAAGACCTTGAATAATATAAGTAAAGAAAAAAAATCAATTTTATTGAGTACATGCTTTGTTTATATTGAAGATAATTTCTTAAATAAACGAAAGTTTAGAGTAATATTGGATAATGCTAGCAATGCCAATATTTTAACTAAGGATTGCGCTGACATGCTGAAATTTAAAAAAAGGATAATTAATGTACCCGTTACAGGATTAAACGGTTATACTTATAATGTAAAAAATAAAATTTCGAGTGTAATTACAAACGAAGATGGCTCTTTCAGGGAGAATATAGATTTCTTAATTGTTCCCAAAATCACGGATGTAATTCCATCAAAGAAATTAAATGTATCGGACATTAATTTACCGAATATTGTGGAATTGGCAGACCCCACATTTTTCAAACCGGGAAAAATTCACGCATTGGTTGGGTCTGAATTATTTTATTGAATTTTAAAGCATAATTCAGTTAACATAAACGATAAACTTTTTCTGCAAGACACTGTTTTTGGATGGATCCCAACGGGGGCGCTAGAGAAGAACACGCAAACAAACAATATTGCTATGTGCAATTTCGCTAGAGATTTCGATGAAATAAATGATAATTTAAAACAATTTTGGGAGCTCGAGTCTATAGGCATTAAACATGCTGATCCGAAAATATCGGAAACTGATCAAGCACAACAAATATTTGATAAAACTGTCAAATTTGTAGGCGATCGTTATGAAGTTCAGTTACCGTGGAAAAAAGACTGGAAGGATTTAAACGATAATTTTAATGTTGCGAAACAGCGTTTGGAAGTTCTAAAAAGAAAATTTTATCGAAACACAGAGCTTTTTCGACAATATTCTGAAATAATCACGGAATATTTAAAGCAAGGAATTATAGAGCAGGTGCAAGAAAATGAACCTGTTTTAGACAGGGCAGTTTATTATTTGCCCCATCATGCGGTCTGTAAAGAAGATAAACTTACTACAAAGGTCCGAATCGTCTTCGATGCCAGCTCTCGTGATAACAATGATTTGTCCCTTAATGATTGTTTATGGCCCGGCACCAACTTAAATCCACTTCTATTTGATATTTTAATCCACTTCAGATTATACGAAATTGCCTTTTCTTCTGATATCGAGAAGGCGTTCCTTCAAATCTCACTCGCTGAAAAAGATCGGGATTCTGTCCGTTTTCTGTGGTATGATGATGATTTAAAATCTTTCAAGGTCTTCAGATTTAAACGTGTTATTTTTGGAGTCAATGCCTCCCCATTCCTCCTATCAGCTACCATAAAGGAGCACATCAAGCGGTTTACGAACCTACACCCAAGAACTGTTCACCTACTCTATAAATATATTTATGTGGATGATTTTATATCTGGCGAAGATACGCTGCAAGACGCTCTTGATGTTTCCCTGAATGCTAACAAAATAATGTCTGAAGCAGGAATGATTCTTCGGAAATGGATAACCAATGATGAAGCGTTACTGAAGTGCTGGCAAAAGGAAGGTTTAAATATTCAAGCAGAACATGCTGCAATAAGCCTAGGAAGCAATCTAAGCAAGGTATTAGAAATGTCCTGGAAAACAGAAGAAGATTGTCTGACATTCGAAGTCAAAAGTTTAATAGAATTCTTGTCATCGCAAAAAAGCTCAAAACGTCTACTATTGCAAGCAGTTGGTAAAATATTCGATCCGTTTGGCATGCTCACGCCATTCACCATTAGAATCAAATGCCTGTTCCAAGAACTATGGCTAAAGAAGACAGCATGGGATGAACAGTTGCCAACTAATGTGCAAGAAAGGTGGTTGAAGTGGTTCGAAGAACTTCCAAATTTAGCAGAATTAAAAATTCCGTGGAAAATTCTTGGTTGCTTGAATCAAGTAATATAGCTGTAGAAATACATGCCTCTTCTGATGCTAGTAAAATAGCGTATGGCTCTGCAATTTATCTGAGAATAAAAAGAGAGAGTGGTGTGGAAGTCAATCTCGTGACTTCAAAGAGTCGTGTTACACCGATAAAGGAGATAACTCTGCCGAGGCTGGAACTTCTCGGAGCCTTACTAAGTGCAAGACTGACCAATGAAGTAAAACCCATCCTAGATCAAAAAATCGCATCGAGAGTGTACTATTGGACGGATTCCAAAATAACCTTATTCTGGATCAAAGGATCATCAAACCGATGGAAACAGTTTGTGGCAAACCGTGTCATAGAGATTAATGCACTTTCAGATTCGAACTCTTGGTATCACTGCTCCAGCAAGGACAACCCTGCCGATCTCTTGACCAGAGGTGCGAGTGTTAATTCTCTTGTAGAGAATCCAATGTGGTTTAGGGGACCAAACTTCCTAGCAGCTGATGACTTAGTGACTGAGCAAGAAACTATTTCTGTGCCAGAAACAGATTACATTCCAGAGACTAAATCAAAATATAAAAATAACTGTAATAATTTCAATTCTAATATTTCTCTTTCTCTTTTCAGGAATCCTGAAGAAGTAATTTTTTTTCTCAACATAAGTGGTAAATACTATAGTATTCTTCGTATACTGGCATATGTTAATAGGTTTTTTCACAATTGCAAATGTAAGTTAGCAGACCGGCGCAGAGGCAGCCTCACAACCCCAGAAATAAAAATTTCAGAAGTTTCTCTAATTAGATTAGTACAAAATGCAGAATTTCAGGAAGAGATTAAGGGTTTAAAACGGGAATCAAGGGTTCCCCCTTCCAGTAAAATTTAATGTTTATCCCCCTTTTTGGATCAAGATAATATCTTAAGAGTTGGCGGTAGGTTGGAAAATTCAGATTTAAACTTTGATAAGAAGCATCAAATCATTTTGCCGAAAGGCCATAAGCTCACAAAACTCATATTTGAGCATTTTCACAGGAAGTATTTTCAAATTGGTCCCCAAACTTTAATCCATTACGTACGTATGCGGTTTTGGCCCGTAAGTGGAAAAAATTTAGCGCGAAAAGTAGTGCATGATTGCGTTGTCTGTTTTAGGAACAACCCATTTACTGCTAAACAAATCATGGGGGACCTCCCATCGGAAAGATTAACTCCAAATTTTTCTTTTAACTATACAGGAGCTGATTTTCCAGCCCTTTTGAGATTAAAAATAAAAATCAAAGAAAAAGGGATTTTTCATAAGGTTTATATCGCGATTTTCGTTAGCTTAGTAACAAAATATTTCTTCAGAAATTTTAATGAAATCTAATGTATATACTTATTTCTCATTGTTTACGTATTTTAAGGTGCACCTAAGATTTACATGTTATTTTACATTCAACTTTTCTTAAGAACAATATAGAACTATTTTTAGAAAATAGCTTAAATTTTGTAACAAAGAATTTAATTTTATTGTATTGTATAGTCCTTATTGTTGCTACTTATTATTACTGTATTTGTATTGTAATATTATTTTGTGGTATTGGTATTTTATTTAGTTCTTGTATTTATAGTGTATTTTTAATATTTTGAATGTGCTACGCACATTGCAACGCGGGGCGTCATGTTCGGACCTTGTGCGCATGCCGAACGAGCTCCGCGGCTTTGCGGTCATGTGACCCAGTTCAGTTGTTCTTTAGCTGCCATTGCGGCACGTTGTGTATTCCAGCGGGTCTTATCCCCAAGTATAGAGTATGTTGTTCTTTAGCTGCCATTGCGGCACGTTGTGTATTCGAGCGGGTCTTATCCCCAAGTATAGTATGTTGTTCTTGAGCTGCCATTGTGGCACGTTATGTTATAGCGGGTCTTATCCCCAATTATTCTGTTTCTTATAGCGGGAGTATTCCCCAAAAATATGTTTTACGAACGTCACTTGTTCTAACAGCGGGTTATTACCCCAAAGCCACCTCATCATTCTATATGTTTTTCAGTGTTTGTGATTGTTTGTAACATTTGTGTGCTGTGTGATATAAAAATGTGAAAAGGAAAACTATTTGTCTTCAATCTTAAAGTTACACACAGTATTTCACATACATATACAATGCTTTTTTTTCCAGTACCGAATTAAGTTCATCATAAACAGATTAGAATAATATTAAAAAATGAGTTATACAGAATAGCTATATTTGATATTATTTAGGTTCCATATCTCTTTTAACTTTCATGGTATATTCATTTACACTTTTCTAGTATATACAGTTATACACAACCCTACGTTGTATAGTTTTTTACGAAGTCTTAGTATTCTTTTACCAACGATTTTTTTTATAATACAGTTACAAATTCATATATTTATTCCATTGAACCCTTCGTGCGTGAGTAATACTCGCACTTGACCGTTTATTATATTTTTGTATGCAGTAGTTTTCTTAATATTAACGAAGGTCACACCGGTCACAAAAAATTCATTGATAGCGGCGGTGGCAGCGTTAGTTACTTAGAGTAGAGAGATAGATTTAGAATAGAATATTTAGAATGTTAGAATTTTTAGAATAGAGAGATATATGGATATGAATTATTTCTCGGAAATGTAAAGAAGAGCGGAAATAATTTTGCATTGGTATGATAAGCAATTCTTTTTATCGCCTAAATCCGTACCCACGGGTGGAGTTCGTGTGTCCCAACCAGGGTTCGTTGATATATATCAATGGATATATATCATGATATATATCTTGATATATATCCGATATTTATTTTTAAAATATCAAGATTTTTGATATTTTCGATATTTTCAAATTCTTGACATTTATTTTCAAAATATCAAGATGTTTGATAGTTTGTATATTGATATTTATTTTCAAAATATCACCGTGCAAGGTAATTTTGATATTTTTCACATTCAAACCAAGTGTAAATGAAATTTTGACCTGTTATTGACTGTGTCATTCTGTAGATAATGAACTTTTGCCTCTAGCAGTGACTTTTTTAGGAAAAGAAGAAAATGAATCTTTTCCAAGCTTTATGTTTCAAAATTTTATTTTTAGATGTAGAACTAATAATTTTATTAGACAGTCAATTCAGATTAGCCATTGAAAGATAAAATGTAATTTTGATAATCATTTATATACAGCCAGGGTTCGTTGATATATATCCAATATTTATTTTCAAAATATCAAGATATTTAATATTTTCATATTACTTGATATTTATTTTCAAAATATCAAGATCTTTGATATTTTCATATTACTTGATATTTATTTTCAATGTATCAAGATGTTTCATATTTATTTTCAAAATATGAATGTGTGCAAGATATTTTTGATATTTTCAGTCGTAATTTGTAATATTTCAGTGTAAATGAAATAAATTTTCAACTGCTATTGAGTGTGAATCTGTAGATAAAGAACTTGTCTTTTCTGGATGTGTCTCTTTTAGCCAAAAAAGAAAACAAATATACTTTTCAAACTTTAGATTTGAAGCATTTTTTTTTAAATGTTGAACTAATAATTATGTGGGACATAATTCAGAACAACCATTGAGAGATAAACTGACTAATTTAAATAAGCAATTATATACATCTTCATTAGAAAAGAATCTTTTTTGAAGTTTTGGTTCAGTTTAGTTTGAACTATACAGCATGTTAGGAAATATGAAATAAAACATTTTATACTTACATTTATATTAAAATTTTTCAATTAAAAAAATTTTTTTGTATTTAAAATTTTGTTTTGAAAATATCTGATTTTTTTATACTTGGTCTTGACTCTGAATCCTATAGTTAGTTTTTTTTATAAGTGTATAAAATCAAATTGTTACTGTTTTCAATTATTTCATCTTCAATTTTGTTCTAAGTGAAAAAAAAAAAAGAAAAAGAAAAATGCATTTTTATATTATTCTTTGATTAAGTTTTCATGTTAAGTGCAATATATTTTAGTTTTTAATCTATATTATGCTCAAAAACATTTATTATCAGTGGTAAGTTGGCTGATTTGAAAATATCGGATATATATCGAAAATATCGGATATATATCAAAATATCGGACATTTTTGATATTTTCGAAAATATCATGATATTTACGAACCCTGGTACCAACACATCAGCGTAGTGAGACTGAGTAGGGTGGATTGAAAAATCGAAATGTGGATAATCGAATCGGTGCGGGGTGCAAAAGTTACCTCTTATGTATACTAGTTTACATGTGTTTTTTTATTAAAATACATTCATATCTTCCGGTGCCCCAAGCGCCCAAAAATAGATCAAAAATGATTTTTTTAATGAAAATCACAATTTTTTTTCAGTTACTTTTGGCGCGGGGTGCGTAAGTTGTCTTTTATGCATGTTAGTTTACATGTTTTTTAAAAATTGAAATGCACTGATATATTCCGGTGCCCCTAGCGCCCCAAAAGTAGTTAAAAATTTAAATTTTTACGAAAATTTATAATTTTTTTAAAGTACTTTTGGCGCGGCGTGTGAAGGTTGTCTTTTAAACATACTAGCATACATGTAAAAATATTCAACTTTGATAAATTCCTTCCGGTGTCCCAAAACACTTAAATATTTCCCGAAAGTCGATTTTTATGCACATTTTGAACTATAAAATATAAGTAAAAATAAGAGTTAAAGAATCATTTGTATAGCGTAAAAAGTACTCTCTATAAAAGATGAAAAATTGTTGATCTAATATTATTAAATGTATAAATTGTTTTTTATACTATATTGAAAAGATCCCACAAAATGCAAGTGATGAAGAGTAAAAGTTCTACACAAAAAGCACAAAAGAGGAACATTATACTTTTATAAAGGTACCTTACTCTCAGTATATTGGACACGTTTCAGTTGCAACAGGAAAAGCTAAAGCCAAAAAGAAACAATAATAATTTCTTTATCAAATAACATACAGTTATATGGGCTTACCGTATTTGAATGCGATAGAAATAATGCAAATATTGGGCACAAAGGATGAATTATTTGCCTGATGGAGCTGAACTCAATATACTCTTACCGTAGACTTTAGTTTGCTTCATACAAATGAGATGCCTTAACGACATTTACTAAATTCTTTACATGGTGCAATAATTGGTTCTATAATCTTTTGTGGACCAACTGGTTCAGAAATCAAAACCTGCGAGGAGCTACATGCTGTTTTCTTTTTTTCAATAAGTGTGGAAAATATTCCAGATAACATTGATAGAATATTCTCAGCAATGATCAGCAATATCGCCTGGTGAATGCGGTTCTGACTTGGCAACCTGGCATTAAAAAAACATTGTCCAGTTTTAATGTACTGTGAAATCCCTGTAAATCCATGAAAAATGTAAATAATTATGCAATCACATTCAAATGATCCTCATGTAATCACTACACACAGTCATGTAAATAGTAGGTGTTTGATATTGTGTTGTAATGTGTTTCTAATTGTCATGTTAAATATTGTGTGTTAAATGTACTGTGCGTACATATATCCAAGAAAATTGTAAACAATTATGCAATCACATTAGGTGAAATGATCCTCATGTAATCACTACATACAGTTATATATCTCGATGTGAAATCTTCGGTTCGCCCAGAAAAATTGGGTAACCAATTGTGATTGTAATTGTAAATCTCACAGTAACCAAAATAAATCTCAGCAGCTTGATCAGGGACCCGACGCTCCCTCTCAGACTCTGGTTGAGAGTCGGGAGGAGTGGATGTGGTCTACCCCTCGGGATTGCACTAACACTCTAAAGCGAAAGCTGAGTTCCCGAGGTGGTCATCGCTGTCATCGCTCTTCACTCAAGATGTCTGAGAACGGTAGGAAGAATTTTAAGATTGTATGTGGCCACAGAAAATGCATTTAAGAATCTCATTAGTCTTACAACATATATCATGGAGGCAATATGCCCTAGTATGATTCCATATCAAAACAAAACCCTGCATAACAAAATGAGCGCGGCATATTTGGAAACTTATCACGTTTTCTAGATATTGTGAACCCAATCTAAGAGAGATAGTAGACGCTGTTGTTCAACGATATAGCTTCTTTTGTCATCCTGAAAATTTGTTATTGTCAATGCTTTCAGATAAGAGAGAGCAGATCAGGTTTTCAGCAATACGAAAGTTAATTTGTGCTAGCAATGAAAATAGAGGAACATCAGAAATATGGAATTTTCAAGTACCGAAAAGTACGCTTCAAAGCAAAGGATTATTATGGAGTTATTAAGTGGCAACGAGTTGGACGTTTTGAACTACCTCTTTTGATGAATGTGCCTTGCGAATAAATTGAGGCCATGGTAAATGTAGGAAAAACTGAGGAATGGTCAAAATATTCCATGACATTCCCACGCTGTTGAAACATGCATTCTGATGTCTGAGGCATCAGAAAGCGTATCTTGACAAGAAAAGAGAGAAGATTTCATTTTGAATAGAATAGCATCACGAAATCATACCAAACATTTTAACGCTAAAATTATTAGAAATTTCAGAAATATTAAATCTTTTTGCAATTTGTATGATTTAGTGCTTTTATTTTTAAATTTATGATTCATGTATTATTATAATTATCATTAATTATTATTATTTATAAGTTTATTCTGTATTAACTAAACACTCTACCAGGTGTGTAAACAATTTTTGTAAATTAAAAATTTTTGATTACATTTTCTTAAAAATTACATTCTTTAACTATATTTGGGACACCGGAAGTTATGAATGGATTTAGATAAAGATTTATGTAAATTACACAATTATGTAGTACACCCAATAAACAACTTTCTCAAAAGGCGCTAAATGAAATTTAAAATAAATAAATAATAAAATAAAATAAAATAGAATAAATTATAAAACTTCATAAGATTTTCATTTTTTAACTATTTTGAGGACGCTTGTGGCGCCGGATGTTATGAATGGATTTCAATTAAAAAAAACATGTATACTATACATAAAAGACGATTTTCGCACCCGGCGCCAAAAGCACCTGAAAAAAAAAAAAAAAAAAAAAAAATTGTACATTTTCATAAAAAAATCAATTTTTGATCTATTTTGGAGCGCTTGGAGCACCGGAAGATATGAATGGATTTTAATAATAAAAAGTACGTATAAACTAGTATAAATAAAAGGCAACTTTTGCACCCCGCGCCAAAAGTAATTTCGAAAAAAAATTTTTTTTCGTATACTTTTCGATCCACCCTAATATACAGTGTGTGCACTCTCAACATGTCTATTAGCTAACTCCTAAACCAATATCAGAGCCTAAGTCAAATCCATATAGTTCCAATCACAAAAATGTTTTAAATGAGGTAAAGAAATATTTTAAAAGAGATTTGAGTCAATAAAAACATTTCTTACAAAATTCGGAAATTAAAGTTTTTATACGGTCCCCCGGTCCTACAGGTTATATTTAGTAAAATTTTCCTATTACATTCACAAGTAAAACCAAAATGTCCCGTTCATATAACAGTAAGATTGACCGAGTTATGAAACTTTAAAAATGTATCACTTATACCACTTTTCTGCATCTGAACACAAATTATTTCGGCCATGCTTTGAGGGGTCATATACCAAGTAATTAAAGTATTCGAAGAACAAATTTCATGTGCATATGCGCTTTGAAAAAAATCGTACAAGTATTACGATTGAGTTAACTTTATTAAATTTCAGATTGGCTAAAGTAATTGTATTTTACATATGTTTCATTTTGTAAGGATTTGAGACAGTTTCTGTTCATGATTTCTTTTTTAAAAATTTATGTTATTTTTATAATCTTTTATTTAGCTTCCACGAACGTATGTATTTTTTTCCAATTCAAAATTTATACTCGAACTTTAACTCGCTTTCAAATATCTGATAGAGATTAAATTTTACATACTGACGTAAATCCCATGACAATCTAATATTATTATTATTTTCAGTGGTTACCATTTATACTAATTTTACAGGATAACACAAATCATTTCGGATAGGTTACCGCCAAGAAGTTTAAGAAAATTTTTAGATAACAGAAGACGGCGATGGTTGTGTTTTTTAACTTTTATGTAGCACTGAATCCGAAAATTACCTTAATTTTTAACCATCATGTCAGGATTTTTTACAAATCATAAATTGTCAAAGTTAAAAAACAATAGAAGAGATGGCTGTGCTTTTTAACTTTTGATAATTGATTTGTATGTACTTTTTAGCACTGAATCTGAAAAAGACCGCTATTTTTAACCATCACGCAAGAATCTTTTGGAAAATCGTAAATTTCAAAGTTAAAATATAGCGAAAATTTTATACTATAAAACAGATGTAAAACTTTTATTAATTTAATTTAATTTAATTCACTAATTTATTCAATTTCTGGATTATACTGGGATTCTTCCAGCTGAACAGCTGATGGGTCCGATGAGGTGGGAGAGGATTTTAATTTTAAATTTGAAATTTACAATTTGCGAAACATCGTGACGTGATGGTTAATAAAATAATCTTTTCAAAAAAAATATTAACCGACTTCAAAAAAAGCACTAAAAAGAATTAAATAATTCTTTAAAATTTTCTAATGACGATACGTTATCCAATAACCGCACATCGGATATCATGTATCGGCATAAAAATGTTAAATTTAACATGTAGAATTTAATATCCACATGGATTTTCTAGGGAATATTTTTTACAAGAGATTAATGTACATATTTAGAATTTAATTTTCAAATATATACATATTAAAAGTAATCAATTACTTTTTGAAGTTGGTACCAACCAATCTTAAGTATAATAAAATTGTGAATATATTGTACCTATTACCATGAATAAAGTGATGTCGTAAATATGATACAAAATCAAAAAAATGCTCTATATCTTCAGCAAATTATTTGCTTAATCATTATCGATTGTGAATGTTTGGCACCAACTTAAAAAATAATTGATTACTTTTTATAGGTATATATTCGTAAATTAAATCATAAGTATGTAAATTAATCTCTTGTCAAAAATATTCTCTAGAAAATCCAAGTTTGGTGGATATTAAATTCTACATGTTAAATTTAACGTTTTTATGCCTATACATGATATCCGATGTGCGGTTATTGGATAACGTTGCGTCATTAGAGGATTTTAAAGAATTATTTAATTCTTTTTATTGCTTTTTTTGAAGTCGGTTAATAATTTTTTTGAAATGATTATTTTATTTTCTACTTTTTAGTTATTCATACCGTAATACATAATTATCCTACTTTCAATATCTGCTGAATAAATAAATAATTTGTGAAAGAAATTATAATTTACAAAAACATTTTATTAAACAAATAGTTTTTAATAAATTCTTTATAATTTCATTAAAACTATTGATTTTATTAGCATTTAATACTTATGATATTTTTTAAACAAGTACATCGTATCACAACAGTCTACATTCATTTATTTATTGATCACGTACATCTGACTTGTGTACGTGACACCAGGTGCCCGCTTATAAGTCATCGTCAATATACAAGGACGAGATAGCACAAGGACTTTGAACTTTGCAGGGGGGAGGGGGGTTCTAGATAACACAAGAAAATTTACAACACCAGAGAATTGCATCCGGGAGTTCCACGATGATTGTGCAACGGAGCCAGCGGGAGTTGAACCCGCAGCCTACTTATGCTCTCAAGCGATTAGCGTGTGGTGTCTTAACCACTCAGCCACGGTCTGCATTCAAAAATTATTTTTTGTAGGACTCCGTTGTCAAGAAGAAAAATGCAGACTATGTTGTATTGTTGTATACTATATTTGTATTGATTCTTCACGTATATTGGCCAGGATCCAGATAGATTTTTCGCTAACGAAAGCGAAAGCGTCTCATTTCGTTAGCGAAATGAGATTGACAAATTAGAAGTCTGCATTTTCGAGAACTTTACGCTGTTTACTTCAAACCGAAAAATGCAAGCAACCGATTGGTCAATCTCGTCTGTTTTTGTTTATTGAAGATATACATCAGACTTCTGTGCTTGACACCACGGCCCGATTATAAGTCATCCTCAATATATAGCAATGAGATAGCATAAGGAAATTTACAACACCAGAGAATTACATCCTGGGGGCTCCACAAAGTGTGCGCAACGGAACCGTCGGGATTCGAACCAGCCTCCACCTACTCTCTCAATCAATCTCGTCTCGTTAACAGCGAAAAATCTATCTGGATCCCGGCCAAAAGAGCAGAGTTGCCAAGTCTCTGGCTTTTTGAATACCTGCAATTTTTATAGAGTATGTCCTTTTAAATTTCAAAAATTCTTCTATCAAATCAAACAAAATTTTCTGTACTAAAATACTGGCATCCAGAAAGCGGTAGACTTGCCAGGTTTGAAAATGTGGTCCAGAATTCTACATTATTCTTTTCCGATAATCTCCATCAATTGTTTGCTCATGTAAGGTGCCTCTATATGAGAGTGGTGGTGACATCAGAAATGAGCGGCAATGATTAGGTGTTTGAATCTGATAACCGCAGACAGTGCTGCTACATATAAGAAGGCACTTTTATGTGCATTTTATATGGAGGCACTTTGCAGTGCACCGACTAATGGAGACACTTTGCTATTGGATTGTAAGCTTTTTAATACCCACTTCCGATGTCGGATAGCATCGTTTTAAATATTTGGGTTTTTCTGAATGCAGCATCTTTTCTAGACAAGATCTCGCACTTCGGAAAGTTATCGCATCCAGTAAACTTTAAGGTCCACATCGATAACTACGGACATCGGAATTGGGTGTGGAAAAGCTCACAATCCATCAATAAAGTTACACTGTTAAATATCTGTTGCTTTTGTTGCATACTCAGTCCACCGGTTTTATGTAAAACGATTACTTGACTATACTATGAAGAATTATCATTGGTCAGAATGGAGATATTCTATAAAAGCGGTGGAGTTACTATGGAGCTAAAGCAGCAGATTTTTAACAGTGTGCACATCAGAGCGCGGCAAAGTGCTTTGAGAGATGCTTTTGTCCATACTGCAGCGTCTAGAATACCTAGTGTGGAAATATGCTATCTAAACAATGCTAAATTTTCTTGCGTTTGTAATATTATGGCATTTCAAAGAAAAATAAACGGTCAAGTGCGAGTATTACTCGCGCTTAGAGGGTTTCGTACAATAATTATATGAATTATTAACACTATTATTAAAAAATCGTAACTAAAAGAATAATAAGCCTTTGTAAAAAACTATACAACGTAGGATTGGGTATAGCTGTATATACTAGAAGAGCATGATTGGATATACCATAAAATTTTGAAACATAAATAATATCAAATATTACTATTCCGTATAACTATTTTTTTATCTTATCCAAATCTGTTATTTTATTAACTTAATTCAGGACAATAAATGTAGTGCATATTTAAACTTTATTTGGAATTTCATAAAACTAAATTCACCATAGTAATAATCTTTTCTTTTTACAATGCAGCTAAAACAAAACCTTGTTCAAAGTTTAAACTTAGTTTTGTGCTTAGCGCGTTTCGAAAGAGGTCGCAAAGTTGCAACGTCGCCTTGATCCGAGCTATGTTTTCTCACATAGGTTTTTAATTAACTTTTAAAGAAACGGGAGGGGTATTGAGAGATCCACTACTCAATGCAAACTAGTCGCAAATCCCATAGTATTTATGCAATTAATTCTAATTAAATTAGTCTGTTTTTAACAATTTGACGTTTATTGCTTTTATAGTGTTACTGGGCATTGCATTACACAAATATATCATTAAAAGTTGTTATCTGGGCTTTAAAAGCCGATGGTACATAGAGTATGCCTCTCCTGCCATTATGTATGTCCAAACCGTCCGTGTCTTTAAGGGTTAATATCTCGGCTTATTACCGACGACATTTTTCGAAAATCATTAGCAACAATGCTTTTATACTTCTACTGCGATAGGTACCTCCAGCGCTCCTCAACACTTTTGCTGAATGCCTGCAAATCGAAAAGTGTGTCTATCGAAACAATGCACTTTTTCAAAAACTATGCCACCTAGGGCCTAAACTATGCCACGCTATAATTTTCCTGCAAGATTTAAATTAACGTCTACCACCTGTAATTTTTTCAGAATTTTAGTTTCAGTAGATTCCGAAATAGATGGGGGGAACATATTTTTGCCCTACATTTTCAAATATATCTATGAAAATATAATATCTAAAATTAGAAGAAATGTATTTTTGAGTTCAGTGTTACCAAAACTTTCACACGATATACAAAGAAGAGATTTTTTTTCCAAGTAACGTAATTAATCCCTCTACATTTTTCTAAATATATTTTTGAATGTTTAATAATCTGTAAATATGTGGGTCAATAGTTTTTATTACTTCCACCAATTTGAACTTTCCACGTTCTATAGTCTACGAGTAAAATGGCTGTGACAGAGAGACAGACACAAGAGTGATCTTATAATAGTTCCGTTTTCACTTTTTATGTACGGAACCCTAAAAATATAAAAATTAATATGACATTAAAGTTATAATAGGTACAGCAATGTTAACCTTATTAAAAATGTACCTAATGCGAAAATCCACATGCGATTGTGTTTCTTTATATATATATATATATATATATATATATATAAAACCACGATTTCTTTCTAATAGTAATATTCATATAATAAATTACGAGATTAAAAAATGCGATGATTATTATTTGAAAATAGCGATTAAAAAAATACAAAAACCCAATTACCCTGAAAACCAGTAAGTTATGTTCGTTAGACTGAGCTAATATTTGCATTCATCGCTAACAGTGTTGCCAATTTAGCGGAATTCTGATTTCAAAATATCTTCCAGTCTTTTTAAACAGTATTTTCACTTTATTTAACAACGAAAGTCTGACATTAAACAAAGCGAAAATTGGTATTAAAAATTTCTCATATATATATTTTGAATACGTTTTAGGATACGATTAATTTTAAGCGCTAATCGCTGTCACTGAAACTTTAACTATAATACGAATAATGGTAAAATATTTGATTTACATCGGAAATATTTGTATTGAAGTGTCAAAACTTTTAATTGTACCTATCTCTAACAAAATATCAATATTGCGAAAGTATTTACTTTATGTTAGAAATATTAATAGTAAAATTGCTAAACATTTTTTGCCAATTTACATTTTAGACATATTTGCGCAATAGAGATTTTTTTTTTTCTATTTCACTATTAATATTTCCATTATAAAGTAAATATTTTTACAATTTACTTGTAATTTTTATGTATTACAAACAAATAACATATGTAAATTTTATTAATTTGAGTGAAAATTTTAAACATTGGAAAAGAAATGAATATAATGCATAATGGATACAAAGGCAATTCATTATCTGTTTTGACGCTGACTTCAACCAAAGATTTCCATACATACAAATTTACAATATTATTAGAATTAGGATACTAATTCATAATATTGCGTATTATTGTTTAGCGATAACAACAATACTAAGTGTTTCAAAATATTCAAAATTTCATACCAGAAAAACATACTGAGTAATACCAGTCTCGAATCTGAACCGAGTAGTTTTTGTGAATGTGTCTGCTGCCATAGTAACATGATAAATTAAATTTCATTAAAAAAATGCGCAGTAGTAGAAAAATGTTTTACTAAATCAAATAGATATTTTTAAAATTGGTTTTAGAATTAAATTCATGAACCCCCGTGCATAGAACGGGTTAAACAGCTAGTATTGTATAAACATAGTGGTAACAGAATTCACATACCAGTAGTTAAAGACACCTTCTGTAATTCTTCATTTGGTTTTCCCAGTAAAGAAAGAACGTTGAAGCATTTGTATGGATATCCATAAAAAGCAAGTTGTATCATGGTTTGAGATCTGTAAAAATAAAATAAGTCTAAAAATAAATATAGTATTTAAAATAAACAGAAAAGTGCCCAGTAAAACTGATGGCATTGAGCTCACAGGCTATTCACACTAACTGTATATTATACTCTTATTTCAAAGAATAATGCCTCTCGAAAAATAAATTAAGGGTCGCATTAGCCACCCCTCCCCCCTTGTTTCACACCTTTATACTTAACCGGTGAGCCAGCAAATCTCATCAGGGAAGCGCCTTATCAGAATAAACCGGTATACCAAATTTGAAGCAAATCGGATAGAAAACCCCAATTTATCTAAATTAAGGGGGGTATTAGCCCCCGTTCTCCCATTTATACTTAGCCAATAAACTTCCAAATCTAATCAGGGAAGCGCCTTATCAAAATAAACCTGTATAAAAAAATTTGAAAAAAATCGGATAGAAAAACCCATTTATCTAAATTAAGGGGGTATTAGGCCCCGCTACCCCCTTTATACTTAAACAAGGAACCTCCAGATATAATTAGGGAAGCGCATTATAAAAATTTACCGGTATACCAAATTTGAAGGAAATCTGATAATTCTGCATGATAAAACCATTTATCTAAGTTAAGGGGGGGGGGGGATTAGCCCCGTAACCTCCCCTTTATAATTAACCAATAAACACCTAAAAATAATCAGGGAATCGCCTTATCAGAATGAAACTAGAACTTTTTTTGAAGCAAATCGGATATTTCTATCAAGAGTTATCACGTTACGTACGTAAATACATACGTGCATACATACGTACATACATACGTACATACAGACCATATGGGCACATTAGCTATCAGGTTTTCTTAGCCTGTGAGCTAAAAAAACACTTTTATGGGCATTCAATGAAAACCTTAAAAACTACGCCTATTACCATAACTGCAATTTATACAGTTCGGTGTGGGGGGGGGGGGCGAACAATATGTTAATTTGGCATGGACTCAAATTTTAGAAAATTCACTGCTTTTATGAACTTTTGACAGGTAGTACGACGTGAATTTAAACTATATATGTACAGTATGCTCACTAAAATCCCTTGCCACCCCCTTAACTTCGGATCTGTCGTTGCTATATTCGTAAAACGGGTGTCTAGGTAGATTAAAGGGGCCATTGTCTACAGAATGAAACCGCCATCTCTATCACAAAAACGGAAAGAGATAGGGGGAGAAAAGTGATTTACAAAGTTGTAGAGCATCATCGATTTATTACGAAAAGACACCTTGTGGACATTTAATGCGAAGAATAGAACAGTTAAAAAGCACAATTTTAGAAAATTCGCTGCTTTCATGAACTTTTGACAGATAGCGCGACCGTAAATTTGAACTATATATATATATGCATTATGCTCACTAAAGTCCCTTGCCACCCTCTTAACTTCGGAGCTGTCGAAACTATATTCATACAAATGGTGTCTCGGTTGATTAAAATGGCCATGCTCTACTGAATGAAACCGCCATCCTTATCTCAAAAACTGAAAGAGATAAAGGAAAAAAGGGATTTACAAAGTTGTAGAGCATCATCGATTTATTACGAAAAGACACCTTGTGGACATTTAATGCGAAGAATAGAACAGTTAAAAAGCGCAATTTTAGAAAATTTGCTGCTTTCATGAACTTTTGACAGATAGCGTGACCGTAAATTTGAACTATATATATGCATTATGCTCACTAAAGTCCCTTGCCACCCTCTTAACTTCGCAGCTGTCGCAACTATATTCATAAAAATGGTGTCTCGGTTGATTAAAGTGGCCATGCTCTACTGAATGAAACCGCCATCCTTATCTCAAAAAGTGAAAGAGATAAAAGAAAAAAAGTGATTTACAATGTTGTAGAGCATCATCGATTTATTACGAAAAGACACCTTGTGGACATTTAATGCGAAGAATAGAACGGTTAAGGGAGCTGGTCACTCAGCTTCCTATTTCCCTTCACTAATGTAAAGCCTATCGGCATTTGATGCATTCGTATTCCTCGATAAATCAATATTTTTAACTTCTGTTTATTTGTTTTCTTCCTAAAAGATGTCTCTTTTTTTTCTTAGTTCTCAAAATACGCCTAGAGTATAAACCTAATTTTATAGGAAGTGTTAAAATCTTACTCCCAGTTCATTCGCTTTTAACACATAAAATATTAAATTCAGCATAGATTTTAGAAATATTTTGAGAATTAAGAAATAAAGAGACATCCTTTAACGAAAGTACACAGAAAAAAGATGTTAAAAATATGAATTTCACGAGAAGATATTTAAAACATATGAATGCATCCAAAGTCCATAGATTTAACATTACGGTGGATAATTCCGAAGATGAGTGACCAGCCCCCTTAAAATGCGCAGTGGTTTTTTCGTGATTTTCTACACTGTGACAAAGCAATCAGTTTAACTGGGCACTTTTCTTTTTTATTATGTCTCATATTAGTGTTGTTCATAATGTTCACACATAATTTTTTCAACATTCGCTGCTCTAAAGAATGCAAATGCAGGCTCGGTCTCAAGGATTGCTTGATGTTGGTTTACGAATGCCGCCCCGAATTTTAATTCACCTATGTTATTTTTCGATTAAATCGATGCTTGACTTGTTGTACTTTTTAACCCGGGAGAACTCGCTAGTGAGAATGCCCAATTGCTTTTCTTTTACTTTACATTCATATAATATCAACTTTTTTTGGTTGGCTTAGTACTTTTATTCACAAAATAGGTAAAATAATTGAAAAACATTTTGAAATTTTAATTAAAATAAAAAATGATTTAAATAAGATTCTTAAAAAAGTACGACTGTGAGAGAAAATCTCATGCAGCGAGTTCTCCCGGGTTAAACAAGAAGAATGCATCAAATACAGAGGTAACCATTTCCGGCTCAGTTATCCCACATCAGGACCACCTAATTTTAATTCCAAACTTAGAAACGACACCAAGAATATTTTAACAAAATTTTGCTTTTACAATGAGAGTTTACAGTAACGAAATTTTAATTTCGAAAAATGTCGTTTGTAAATTCCGGTATCAGTCAACCATTTCATCATTTTACGAACAGAATTTTTCTGCGCCGGAAAGGGTTAATGCAGGCACTTGTTTACTGTGAATACCAGAGAAACCTCTTCAAGGCACAAGCGTTACTATGAAGTTATTTTCTTATATGTCTCTTAACAATATTGCAAATACTGTTTTTACGCGTCTTATTAAACTTTTATCAGTTTTAATACGCATTTATTAGAAATATTTATAATGTTTTAAAACAAATCTTTGCCAAAGACTACGTTTACTGTTATAAAATAAACTATTGTACTGCCTATTTCATCAGTATAATAGTTCTCAAATGATTTGAAATAGTCAATCATCTGTTTTATATGTATTCATTAGAAATATTTGTAACGCTTTAAAATAAATTTTTTTCAAAGACTGTGTCTACTGTTAAAACATAAACTATTGTACTGTGTTTTTCATCAGTTTAAAAAATTTCATATAATTTTTTAATAAAATTTTGAATGTTTTCTGATCATTATAGTGAAAAAAATCGTAATACATTCAAGATTACTTGCACTTTTAAATTTAACCCTCTAATACCCATGGTAGCAGTTATGCTACTATCAGTGTTCCGGATTTAGTGGATTTTGTTATTCACATATTCCGTTTTCACACCAGGAATTTAAAATAGAAATCTTTGTTTTATTTAATAACATAGACTTCATTATTATTTTCTATTTACTATTTAGTATTTCTCGTGTGAATTCCGATTTCCCGAATTGCGCATTTTCTGGAACGCTTTCTACAATGGGCATTACATGGTTTAGGGCACATAGAACATCTCGTCAAGTAAAATTAAGTAGTTTTTACGAAATATTTAACATAATGTAATTTACTCAAAAACAGAGATAGAAATTGAAATTTTCTTGCAGTAAATATACACATTATAGCCCATATATAAATCAAAAGAAATTAATTTCATGCATAAACTTATTTTCAAGAATTAATTAACTTTTTACATATCTCTATAAATTTTTTTTAACAATATGTCTGTTTGGTAAATTTTTCTTAAGAACTCCTGAATATATCGCCTTAAAATTCGTTATGATGTCAGAAAATATACTATTTGAGAATAATAAGAAGCAATTTTCATTTTGGATTAAAATAAAGAAAATTAAAAATATTTTGTTAAAAAAATTTGAAAATCCGAAAAATTTTAAAACATGTTTTTCATTATTTTAAAAGGTTTTTCACTCAGACCTATAACTTTAGCTATATATATATATAATATATATAACTATATATAACTATATTATAAGCTCTTAAATGCGCAATTTTATATTTTGTTTTGAAAAAATTATATATGATTCTCTGAAAGGTTTATTACGCGGGAAAAATAATGAAAAAATCAGAAATACATTTTTTATATAATACTTCACTCCTTTCTTCTGTTGCACGTCTGCAATACAAGTAAAAACTACTGTCGTGTGGCTGTTTTTCGCTAAAATATTGCAAATTAGTAAAAGTTTTAATACGTATGTCTCCAAATACCTTATTTTATATATTTATTTTATATAACTTAACTTTTAACCCTTTAACCCCTTAATCGTCGAAAAAGTTTGGGAAAATCCATTCAAAAATCGTCAATTTTGTTTTGCCCGATTTTATTATTCATAAAATTCTGAGTTAATTAGTAAAAGAAACATGGTATTTTCTTAATATTTAACACGTTCACGCCGGCGCGGTGGGTCACACTCGACTATCTCGGAGCTGCCAAGTCTCCGGCTTTTTGGCTACCAGTATTTTAATACAGAAAATGTTGTTTTATTTAATTTGAACAATTGGGCGATTTAAAGGGACAACATTTTCTCTAAAATAATAGTGGTGTGCAAAAAGCCGGAGACTTGTCAACTCTGGGACAGCCGAGTGTGACCCACCGTGCCGGCGTGAACGTGTTAACCCTTTTAAGGGTGGTTTGAAGTGTATGAGATCCCTTAATTTTGATACCCAAAATTCCATTAATCCCAGAAATTTAATACAGAAATTTTTCTTTACTGAATTTGCGAAACTTTTGTTATTTCGAAATAAATCTGTTCATAAATTCCGATGTCAATCCTTTATTTCGACATTTTAGCAACGAAGGGGCTTTGTTCCTGAAAGTGTTCAGGGTGGATAAATTTATTTAAACTTACAATTTTATTTATCTTTTATTTGATTGTATTGTGCACACATGACGCGCAGAGAAGATTCGATGCAATGCTGCAACCTGTGGTTTCATTTTAAGTAAAGGTAAAGACATATATAAATCAAATATTTTTTTATATTACTAGAAGGACGATAATTTCATTCAAATTTAATTTTAAAATTGGCATTCAGTATATTTTTCAAGATTTAGCAAATTTTCAATGCAAGGAAAACTTTGAAACATGACATGCATAGTCCTACATTACAGTCCTTGCATTCATATTTGGTTTATTTTATATTTTTTTCCATATTTATTCTCATGTGAAGAACAAATTTTTCATTCTGTGTAAGGTTTTGTCCGTAGAGGTCATAACATCCAGAAAATGGTGGTCACATAATCGACTTAATGTTGATAATTGTTCTTCTATGCAAATAATTCAGATGCGCACAAACAGTCGAAGTTTTGTACAGTTTTAGATTAGGTGGATTTTGAGGATCGTGAGCTTCATTATTCCAAAAATGTATATATATTTTTTAATTCGCTGTACCTATTGTACGTCATAATATCACGAAAAAATGGGATTTTAACAAATAAAGTGTAGTCCAAATTATATTTTCTTTAACTTTTACTTTTAACTATTTTTTTTCGACAGTAGTAAGAGCAAGAAACAACAGCATTTCATTTTAAGAAATAGGTTGCCATTCCAATCTGCCCTTCTCTCTTTTATCTGAAACAACATTTCCCGTTTCTCATCATAGCGATTAGTTTCGATTACAATATTATCCGCCAATTCATCAATGTTGATAGTACTGCAGAATACCCGAAATAGCTTTAAAGGAAATGTTAATCTTAGGCTCCGATTTGAATTGCAAGCATTGGGGAGCGTAATATTGGATCATCATCACTATCTTCAGTTTCCGATTTTTCGGAGTCAAAAACATCTGAAAAAATGGAATCTCCTGATTCCTTTCCAGATATCTTAACACTAAAACCTTTCTCTTCACTTGAGCTACTCAACATAAAAATTTATAAAACGGTAACCCAGATGTATTCAGATTTGAAACAAGTAAAACATGTGTTTCAACTCGTACAATTCTTTAAATTAAGCATTACGATCTTAAAAACAAACTTGTCATTTCCGAGTTTCCTATCTGTTAAGCGTTTAAGACTGTCTTAACGGACCGATTCTGTTGTATCGACATAAGACAATCTATTTCCTGAGCACCACTATTTGTTTAAGGAACAATTGTACTTGATTTCTGACAAGAAGTGAAAGAGAAATTTACTAAAAACTATACTTTTAAAATATAGTGGTTCAAACAGAATATAAAAATAGAATCACGTATTTAACACGTTCACGCCGGCTCTGTGGGTCACACCCGTCTGTTTCAGAGTTATCAAGT
Source organism: Maratus speciosus (assembly GCA_963932465.1). NCBI lineage: Eukaryota > Metazoa > Arthropoda > Arachnida > Araneae > Salticidae > Maratus > Maratus speciosus. Next base: position 256,316,993 of record OZ010797.1, on the reverse strand, counting down.
CTGCGGTTTTTTGCACACCACTATAATTTTAGAGAAAATGTTGTTCCTTTAAATCGCCCAATTGTTCTAATTAAATAAAACCATATTTTCTGTATTGAAATACTGGTATCCAAAAAGCCGGAGACTTTGCAGCTCTGGGACAGTCGAGTGTGACCCACCGCGCCGGCGTGAACGTGTTAAGTCTTAAAAATATTTTCGGGAAAGAAAATGCAAAGTAGATACCAGAAAAAATTAGCTAAAGTCATGAGACGTCTAGCCCGTGAGTGTCACGGTAGCGACGAAATTTGTTCATACAGGTTTGCCAGTGAATGTCTCGGGCTCGACGATTAAGGGGTTAATTCCCGTGATAGAATACGTTCTAGATATTACGTAGTTCAGAGAATCTAACTTTACATCAGAAAGTTTCAATAGTTAAGTTCGCTTTATTGAAATACACAATGACTGTTATCAATTAAAGCAGATATTGCTATTTTAGTTTTCTGATGTGGATTAGGTATATACGAATAAAATAAATCTATTAAATTCAAAACACCGTTGTTTGCATATACGCAAACCTGTGCACTAAAGGATTAATGTATGTTTAAATGAAAATTTATTATTAATCATCATTATTATTATTAATCATCATTTATTATTATCATTTTAATCATCTTTTAAATATATGGATTATCTGGTAGTTCTTACTTGCATCTACTATAGACAGGAGCGTCCATGATGAAGCATTCCGCTATAAATCCTGAATCTTTCTGTGGTCCTAGAGCATTTAAAACCTCGTTACTGCGATTAAAAACAGAAAAAAGATCGGCATCACTAGAATTTGGGATCTGCAAATATGAAAATATACATAAGTAAACTAAAATAATACTACAAATTAACGATGTTAACCCTCACGCTGCGTAATTGTTTTGTGAAAATAGGTTGAAAAATTGCGCATTTGACCCCTCCGCGACGAGCGTCTTTTACAGGATTTTTAACCTCTTATCACCGATTCTTCAAAATAGAAATTTTCGGTTAATTTAATCCGGACAATGCCCTGTTTAAATATGGTAAATTTTACAATAAAAAATAACTGGTGGAAATAATCTAGGAGGGTTAATCAGACGGAAGTATTCCTGCGGAGAATGCGGGTTGCGCAAATTTCACTACATTTGCTTTGCCACTAGAAATCACGGGCTGCGCAGCGAGAGGGTTAAAGGTGTCTGAGTAAAAAAAAAAAATCTTTATTTATACACATTTTTTTAAAGTTTTATCCATGAAGTGTGTGCCTCGAAAAAGATTACTTTAAAGATAAAGAAATTTTTTTTTTAAACTTTCAAATAAAAAAAAAAAAACCCATGAAGCACTTGTCCGACTTCATTACTTTTTTCACTATTGTGTACAGAAAAGTTTCATTACTAATTTGTCTTCACGAATTATAAAAAACTTTACTCAAAAATTGATAATAAACTTAAAATTAAGAAAGTGGATTTTTGAGAGTGATTTTTACTTCGAGGAATATACCGCTCACCTGTAAGAAAAGTGACACATGTCGATGAAATTAAATTTCACAGGAGAATCAAAAAAGATTCACAAGTTTTTCTTGTAACATGAATTTACAGCTCTTAGCTCTGTAAGCAGCATTAAAACGTAAATAAAGCGTAAAACCCTTAAATGGTCTCAGGACTCTTAAAACTTTAAACTTTTCGAAATTTTAATTTTTTTCAGATGTTAAACTCCTATCCTTTCTGAACATTTTGATATTATTGTTTCCTTGAAATTCTCATTAGAACAGAAGTTATGGCTTTTAGAATTATACCCATTCAATAGCTGAAGCAGTGTTGCCAGACTGACTGGTGACTATTTTAATTCAGATTATTTGACTGTAACCACTTTTTTAAAAATAGTATAATTCGCCTTATTTTTCAGAATTTTTAATATATTTTTAAATAGGCCGAATATTTCTATTTCAAAAAAGTAGTGACAATGAACAATCTGGGGACAAAAAAGTCCCGAATCTTGCAACACTGAGCTGAAGCGGCGTTTCCTAAACTTTGAAGTCCTTTTTCTACAAATGACGTTTTTGCGCATAACGCACACGATATCTCAAAAACTTCTCAATATTCTTTCATGAAATTTTCAAAGCATGTGTTTCATGTTAGTCTATATAAACGGAACCTAAAGTTTTCTTTTTATAGTTCAAAAAAATATTCTGTATGCGATTATACTGTTGAAATTTTCAAAATTTTCTATTAGCTAAATACAACTTTGTATTAAAAATATAAAAATACTTTAAATACAAATTTATTTACGTTCAGTAATTATTACAGTCTGAACTATAAGTGGGTAAAAAAAATTTCATTGTAGTTTTAAAATTTATTTTGAAATCCTGCGCGTAAATTGTTATACCAATTATCTGCTCGTCAAATGTCTGACATTTTGGACCACTCTGTAAAAGCTAATTCTTCATCTTGCTATTTTTTTAATACATGAAATTGAAAGAACATACTTATATTTTTCGTTCCCAGTAAGAATTGTCTTTTTAAATCATATACATTTTAAGATATTAAATGTTGAAAATTGCCTTTTTTAGGGTTTCGTTCATCTGACGAAACCCTATTCGTCTCGCTCCTCTGTCTGTCTGTCTGTCCGTCCGTCTGTCTGTCCGTCACAGAGCCCGTTCTCAGAAACTATACAGGTTCGAGACTTGAAATTTTACATACTTATAGCTGGACACCTCAGATCAAACGACAAATCATAAAATTTTGAAAAAGACATACATTTAAGCCTTTGGGCTCCCACATGTGTATTTTAAATAATTCTTTCAAAGTGAGCCTCTAATTAGGTTGGAGGCGTGCATTTTTGCATACTTATAGCTGAACACCTCACATCAAACAACAAATCATAAAATTTTGAAAAAGTTGTAAATTTAACCCTTTGGATCTCACATGTGTATTTTAAACAATCCTTTCTAACTGATCCTCTAATTACGTTGGAGGAGTGAAATTTTGTATACTTATGGCTGAACACCTCGCATCAAACGACAAATCATAAAATTTTGAAAAAGTTGTAAATTTAACCCTTTGGGCTCCCACATGTGTATTTTAAACAATTCTTTCTAAGTGAACCCCTAATTACGTTGGAGGAGTGAAATTTTGCATACTTATCATACTTATAGCTGAACACTTCAGATCAAACGACAAATCATAAAATTTTGAAAAAGTTGTACATTTAACCCTTTGGGCTTCCACATGTGTATTTTAAACAATTCTTTCTATGTGAGCCTCTAATTAGGTTTGGAGGCGCCAAATTTTGCATACTTATAGCTGAACACCTCACATCAAACGACAAATCATAAAATTTTGAAAAAGTTGTAAATTTAACCCTTTGGTGTCTCACATGTGTATTTTAAACAATCCTTTCTAAATGAGCCACTAATTAGGTTGGAGGCGTGAAATATTACATACTTATAGCTGAACACCATCATGCGACAAATCATAAAATTTTGAAAAAGTCGTACATTTAACCCTTTGGGCTCCCACATGCGTATTTTAAGCAATTTTTTCTAACAGAGCCCCTTATTAAATTGGAGATTTGAAATTTTGCATACTTATAACAGAACACCTGAGGCCAGGCGACAAATCATAAAATCTTGAAAAAGTCTTACGTTTAACCCTTTGAGCTACCACATATGTATTTTAAGCAATTCTTTCTAAGAGAGCCCCTAATTAAGTTGGAGACATGAATTTTTGCATACGTATAGCTGAATACCTCAGACCGCGCGACAAATCATAAACTTTTCAAAAAGTCTTATATTATTTACTCCTCCGGGCTCTAACTTGTGTATTTAAACATTTTTTCTAACCTCCGCCCTTTTCACCCGGGGAGCACTTTTCCAACTTTTGCCGACACCCCTTTGAACATTCCTTCATATTATGCACCATAGCCTTACATATTTTAGTTCCACTTTTTACCGCCAGGGCCGCCTACTTATCTCGGGTGCTATGGGCCCAATCCCCTCGACTAATATATCTAAGGATAGTATGTAAAACGGAGTTTCGTTCGGATGGAGGTTTATTTAGAATAGAGTGCGCCCCGAGTTGCGAAATGTGGAACTAACAGATTTTTCAAAAGGATAAAGTGTTTTGAAAGGAATATTAAACGAAACCCTCTGTGCGATCTGTGATCACACTTACCCACTTGTTTTTCTTTTTTTTACAATTTTAAGACTCCTGAGACCCCTTAACCCTTAAGTGCTCGATTTTTTATTTTGTTACGGAAAAATTATATATGATTCTCTGAAAGATTTATTACACAGGAAAAATAATGAAAAAAATCCGAGATACATTTTTCATATAATACATCAATCTTCTCTTCGGTTGCATATCTGCAGTAAGAGTAAAAACTGCTGTCGTGTGGCTGTTTTACGCTAAAATATTGCGAATGAATAAATATTTTAATAAGTATGTCTCCAAATACCTTATTTTATATAATTATTTATTTTATAAAACTTAACCTGTAACCCTTTAATTCCCATGACAGAATACGTTCTAGAAATTAAGTAGTTCAGAGAATCTGACTTTACACCAGAAAGTTTCAATTTTTAATTTCGTTTTATTTAAATACGGAATGCCTGTTATTAACAAAAGCAGCTATTTTAATTTTCTGGTGTGAATTAGGTACATACGAATAAAAAATCTATTAAATTCAAAACACTGTTGTTTGTATATATGCAAAGCTGCGCACTAAAGGGTTAAGGAAAGACAAGACTGGGTGCAATACTATGGGAAATATGCGAGCTTCAACACCCGGTTCCTCGGAAACTATCCGACCGATTTCGAGGAATTTGGAATCCATATTTACTGGATTATGCTCAAGATTTATGGCAATCAGTTTTTTCGGCGACTAAACCTTTTTACTTTAGAGCAATGACAATTTTTCCGAATTTTTCCATTTTTCAGGAATGCTTTCTTCTGAAACTAATTTAAATTTTATTTAACTGTCTGCCACATATATTTTTACATTTATACTCTACCACCAAATTTTTCTTTTTCCGAAATCGATCGACTACTTTTGAAGTTAATGCTGTTTTTAGCTGAAAAGCTAAACAGTACTGCAACAATGCTGTAGAATACACATCATTGCTCTGAAATTTTTGTACTTTCTTTAATTTTAACGGCTAATAATTATTAACTGTAAACATGATATATAGTTTTCTGGTCATTTGAATGCTATTTATTACACTTATGAGAGGCAAAAATTTAGCTCGAAACGTTTGCTTTTTAATTGTATTAAAATATATTTATGTAAGTTTTACTTGTATGTCGGATGAATTGTAATATATATGTTTTTTATATACTAGTTTGAATCTGATACCATTAAATGTGTCAATTGACATTATTAAGGTCCAGTAGAAAGATCGTTATATACTTTAAAATAAATAATTGTTAACTTGCCTACATTTTATCAATATTTCTGTAATCACAATAATCGGTACAGCATACAGACCATAAATGGAGTTTCCATCAACTCAATAGACTGGATATAACACTTTTCTCTTAATAAATAAATAAATAAAATATCAAAATATGATGCTATAAATTTACTGTTTGTATTTGTACACAATGAAAAAAATGTATAATGGAAAATATTTCTTAACCCCTTCAAGGGTGGTGGTTCATTTTTGGACTACCTAATTTTAATCCCTAAATGCCACATTGGCACCAGAATAATGGAATGAAAAATTTCCTTATGGTAGGTATGTGAACAAAAGCTTGTGCTTATTTTACTTATCAAGCTATATTAAATGTATGGTCTCTGAATTGAGTCTTTTTTTTTTTTTTACGGGGCTTCCTTTGGTAGCTTTTTCGCCTGTCCTGGACATATATGTGGATCATATGGAACATTTTTTTATATATATTTTTTTTTTTACTAGTTATATTAACAATTTTTTCTATTAAAAATTGTCTATCTTTTTAGCTTTTACTCTCTATTTTTCGTGGCTACTAGCCGCGTTTAAACTTTTCTTTTTCTAAGGCTCCCATTGCATTGTAACACGATTTACTCTTAGCCTGGATGTAAAGTTGCCCAGCAACTAGGGAATCCATACACCAGCTTTATTGTTCCATTGTTCCAAGCTTGTGCTTATTTTGAAATACATTTGCATGTGAATTCTGGTGTCATTCACTCATTTCATCATTTTCCGAAAAAAAGTACCTTGCCCCTGAAAGGGTTAAAAAAGCGTGTTCAAATTTTAACAAAGTATTTAAAAAATGACAAAGTTTTTAAATCATTTGTAACCTTAAAGTAATTTAGCCTTTTCCCCAAACTATTGTCGATATTTTCAATTCATTTTTATTCTCATCATCGTACACTATGAAAAGCAATAAAATGTAATTATTATTACCCCGAAAATAAAACCTGGCGGTTTATTGTTTGGACACTGTCTTCTTCGCTTCTCACAAAACTTCTCCCATGTGTCATATTGCCAGTCGCACTTCTCTGGAAATGTTTTACAGTATGGTTGACGCTTAAAAAATGACAAAGTTTTTAAATCATTTGTAACCTTAAAGTAATTTAGCCTTTTCCCCAAACTATTGTCGATATTTTCAATTCATTTTTATTCTCATCATCGTACACTATGAAAAGCAATAAAATGTAATTATTATTACCCCGAAAATAAAACCTGGCGGTTTATTGTTTGAACACTGTCTTCTTCGCTTCTCACAAAACTTCTCCCATGTGTCATATTGCCAGTCGCACTTCTCTGGAAATGTTTTACAGTATGGTTGACGCTTAAAAAATGACAAAGTTTTTAAATCATTTGTAACCTTAAAGTAATTTAGCCTTTTCCCCAAACTATTGTCGATATTTTCAATTCATTTTTATTCTCATCATCGTACACTATGAAAAGCAATAAAATGTAATTATTATTACCCCGAAAATAAAACCTGGCGGTTTATTGTTTGGACACTGTCTTCTTCGCTTCTCACAAAACTTCTCCCATGTGTCATATTGCCAGTCGCACTTCTCTGGAAATGTTTTACAGTATGGTTGACGCAAAATTCTACAAGACACAAAATAATTTATAAAATACATTCATAATTCAAAATTTTTGTTTTAAAACAAAAATACATACACAAATAAAGTTTTATTTATAATTAGTTTATTGGTAATAAAGGATTTCGTACGCTTCAAGGAATTTTCCAGGAGATATCGTCGGTACCATGTCAAATTATCCAAATGGAAAACAGTGGACTACTTTTTTTTAAATTCAGATTTCTCGATTGGCACCACTTTTTTTAACTAGTAAAATTTGTCTTATTTAATGACATATTAATTAAAGCAACAAGGGGGAATTAACAAGGGGAGTTTTACAATTTCATAAAAGTGGTGCCAATCAAGAAATCTGAATTAAAAAAAAAAAGTAGCCCCCAGCTTTCACATTGGATAGTCTGACATGGTACCGGCGATATATAAGGGTTTTTTTTTGTTTTTTTTTTAGAAGAAGAATAAATCTAGGTTAAACGAGGGAAAGTTCGCATTATTTATGGAGATATTTTCTATAAGAAAATACTGGTACAGAAGAGTTTTCTAGTCTAGAAATTCCAGGATCCGTACGAACACTGTAATAACCATGGTCAATTAAATATTTGATCTTTTAACTAGAAAATCTATTATAGAAGCAAACACGTTTAATTTTGTACCCAGCTGTAAAATTATTTTAATATTTGAAACGTAGTGAGTCAAAGGTTAAAACGAAGTCCGTGTCCACTTCAATTTCACAATGATATGGATGATATTTGTTGGCAAAGGATCGATCCATTATACTAAAATTTACTACAAATATAGATCTTACTAGCAGAACTACACGGCGTCTCCCGTGTCAATTATGAGGACCTTCCGGGTAAAATAAATTAAAATGAAATAATACGGCTATAATAATTGAGATTTGTGCATTGCCGTCCGCAAATCATTATAAAGACAATCAGAAAACATGACGTTATTACATCACAACCATCTTAAAATACCTCAGCTTTAAATATCAGATGTATATTTTCTTGGCTGGTGTAAGAGAAAAATATATGATTTTCCTGATAATACGAAGAAAAAGAAATCAACCAATTGGCGTAGTATTTAGTAAAATTCTCAATGGTATCGAATATATATACATTATAAGGTAAAAATATGTTAGTGAGTAACGCTGACATCATACTGATGGTGGCAACGACCTAACCCATAAATTGTGCCTTTACTTTAATTTTTCATAACTTCTAAACATGTACAATTTCATTTTTTACACGGAATAGAAAAAAGCACTTTCAAATGAAATTTATTTGAAAATTATAACTCAGTTTCCAGATTTTAATTGGTTCTGATTTTAATACTGTTCATTAAAATTCATAAAACTGAGATACAGTTTTCTGTATTTAATAATTTTAAATTAATTTTCAAGCATTTATCTTTTTAAATTTGCAACCCAAAATTGCGAAAGATGAACCCATTTGCTCTGAATGCAATATTATAAGGAAAAGACATGTCCATGAGTATCGCTGGCATCATATTTTTGGTGGCAATGACCTAGCCTATAAATTTTGCTTTTACTGCAAATTGTTTAATCTCTAACATCACACATTCAAATTTTTCAACGTCTAACGGAAAACAAAAAGTACTTTCAATGGTATTTGTTAGAAAATTGATTCTCACTTTCTAATTTTTTATGTATTTTATAGTAGTTTTTAAGCAAGAATATTTTTTAAATATTCGTGCAACCCAATTAGAAAAGAAGATGAACCCGATTGCTCTTTAAAAAAGTCCTTCAGGCCAGTGCCGGGAGGAAGAGGTAGCTTTCATATTCCTTAATTTTTAAAAGCCAGCTTATATTATTCAAACACACGGAGCTCAAATTAGTGGAACCCGATTATAGAAGATTAAATAATGATTTTTGTTAAAAAATGATTTTTGTCAATACTGAATATGAATGAGAATTTCGCGAAATTAGTCGCGTTTTCAAAGCTGGTTTTATTTAAAGTGATTTATATTTGGTCGCCAAATTCGGAGATATCTTGAAGTGCCCGCCCTTTTAATACAACATAATGGATGCAACAAAGCTAACCAATGAACTTGGTCGAGACTTTAGTAATTCCTGCGCACATGCTCACTCACATCTAAATCGGTTGATAAATACGAGTGCTGTTGCAGGCAAAAAATCAGATTTTTCAAAATGTCACCCACATTAGAAATTCAAACTGTTATATCTCAGCCATTTTTTAAGATAAAGACAAAACAAAAAATGCTCCGTAATCTTTGTATCAAGCTCAAACAAAAGAAAAAAAATTCAATTTCTAATTTTTTTGTACCTCATTTTAAATACATTTTTTTTATGGCCGCCATTTTGAAACAAGATGGCGGATGAAGTTGGCAAACGAACTCGGCCGAGAGATTGCTATGTACTATGCATATGCTTTGTCACAACCTAATCGGTTGATAAATACGCGTGTTATCGCGTGACAAAAATCAGATCATTTCATAATGTCAGGCATGCTGGAAATTCAAAGCGCTATAACTCAGCCATTTTAGGTAGCTTTCTTTACAAAAAAGCTACCTATTGCAGCCGTTCGGAGGAAAGCGATTTCAAAAAATTTTGGTGTATTTTCATCGATCATGACCCCGAGACCCCGAAACCACCCTCCGTTCAAAATTGATATATATATATATATATATATATATCTGACATATGTCACACTGTAACTCCCGTAATTATGAACCGATTTCGATGTAATTCGGTGTGTACATAGTACATACCAATGTCTCGACCGAGTTCGTTGGCCAGCTTCATCCGCCGTTTTGTTTCAAAATTCCATTTAAAAATTTTAAAAAAATTTAAAACTTGAAATATGGTACCAAAAAATTAAGAATGGAAAAATATTTTTTTCTTATGTATTTGACCTTTATACAAAGATTCCGGAGCAGTTTTTGTTTCGTCTATATCTTAAAAAATGGCTGAGTTATAGCATTTTGAATTTCTAGCGTGGCTGACATTTTGAAACGTCCTAAATTTTGTCACGCGATAAAAGGCATATTTATGAACCGATCTGGATGTAATTCGGTGTGTACATAGTACATACCAATCTCTCGACCGAGTTCGTTGGCCAGCTTCATCCGCCATTTTGTTTCAAAATGGCGGATATTTAAATTTTTTTTTAAAATTTAAAATTTGAAATGTGGTAGCAAAAAATTGAAAATGGAAAAAAAAAATTCTTATGTATTTGACCTTTATACAAAGATTTCGGAGCAGTTTTTGTTTCGTCTATATCTTAAAAAATGGCTGAGTTATAGCATTTTGAATTTCTAGCGTGGCTGACATTTTGAAACGTCCTGAATTTTGTCACGCGATAAAAGGCGTATTTATGAACCGATTTGGATGTAACTACGTTTATACATAGTACATACCAATGTCTCGGCCGGGTTCGTTGGCCAGCTTCACCCGCCATCTTGTTTAAAAATGGCGGCCATTTAAATTTTTAAGAAAAATTTAAATTTGAAATGTGGTACCAAAAATTGAAAATTGAAAACATATTTTTTTCTTATGTGTTTGACCTTGATAAAACGATTCGGGAGCAGTTTTTGTTTCGTGTTTATCTTAAGAAATGGCTGAGTTATAGCATTTTGAATTTCTAGCGTGGCTGTCATTTTGAAACGTCCTGATTTTTCTCACGTAATAACAGGCGTATTTATGAACCGACTTGGATGTACCTTGGTGTGTACATAGTACATACAAATATCTCGACCGAGTTCGTTGGCCAGCTTCATCCGCCATCTTGTTTCAAAATGGCGGCCATTTAAAAAAATTAAAAAATAAAAAAATTTAAATGAGATACCAAAAAATTGGAAAATGAAAAAGATTTTTTTTGTATGTGTTTCACCTTAATACAAAGATTCCGGAACAGTTTTTCTTTCGTCTATATCTAAAAAAAAAAAATGGCTGAGTAATAGCATTTTGAATTTCTCTTGTGGCTGACATTTTAAAACGACCTGATTTTTGTCACGCGATAACAGGCGTATTTATGAACCTATTTGGATGTAACTTGGTCTGTACATAGTACATACCAATGTCTCGACCGAGTTCGTTGGCCAGCTTCATTCGCCATCTTGTTTCAAAAGGGTACTATGCACATGCCTTGTCACAACGAAATCGGTTCATAAATACGCGTATTATCGCGTAACAAAAATCAGATTGTTCCAAAATGTCAGCCATGCTAGAAATTCAAAGTGCTATAACTCAGCCATTTTTTAAGATATAGACGAAACAAAAAATGCTCCGTGATCTTCGTATCAAGCTCAAACACATAAGGAAAAAATCTTTTCCAATTTCTAATTTTTTTGTACCTAATTTTAAATTTTAATTTTAAAAAAAAAATTTAAATGGCCGCCATTTTTAAACAAGATGGCGGATGAAGTTTTCCCACGAACTCGGTCGAGACATTGATATGTACTGTGCAAATGCCTTGTCACATCCAAATCGATTCATAAATACGCGTATTATCGCGTGACAAAAATCAGATCGTTTCAAAATGTCAGCATGCTAGAAATTCAAAGTGCTATAACTCAGGCATTTTTTAAGATACAGACGAAACAAAAAATGCTCCGGAATCTTCGTATCAAGCTCAAACACATAAGAAAAAAATATTTTTCTATTTCTAATTTTTTTGTACCTCATTTTAAATTAAAATTTTCTGAAATTTTTTTAAATGGCCGCCATTTTTAAACAAGATGGCGGTTGAAGCTGGCCAACGAACTCGGTGGAGACATTGGTATATACTATATACACACGAAATTTTATCCAAATCAGTTCATAAATACGAGAGTTACAGTATGACAAAGATCAGATATATATATATATATATATGGATATATATATATATATATGGATATATATATATATATGGATATATATATATATATCCATATATATATATATATATATATATATCAACTTTTGAACGGAGGATAGTTTCGGGGTCTGGGGGTCATGATCGATGAAGATATACCAAATTTTTTTGAAATCGCTTTCCTCCGAACGGCTGCAATAGGTAGCTTTTAGTAATGAAAGCTACCTAAAACGCAAATAATTCATCATCTGGGTGATTTTTCGCTCAGTTTTCGCTTACTAAATCGGAAAACGAAAAGAAAACCCCGCAAAAGAATAAAATATGAATTTAACAGATTTGAAATCGTAATAGTCAAAATTATCAGATTAATAAAGATTTCTATAAATAGAAAAAAATAATCACAATTGAGCGCTTGTTAATACGAAAGTACCAAAGATGCTTTTTGGTTGTTTGGCTTTGGTTTGATTGTTTGGCTTTATCATTGTTATTATTATCTGTTGCGGATTCTAAAACTATAGTAAATGTAAAAAATCTTTTAGTATTTTAAACTAAAAACGATATATTTTTTTCTATTCTGTGAAGGTTCGGTATAGGATCATCTCTAACCACGTATATTACAGGCTGGGTTGCCTAATTATTTTTAAAAGGGGACTTTCATTCATAAAAACTAAATCTACAGCTACTAACCTAAAAATGATATCAAATTCCAGAAGCTTTCAGTCCCAGTCTTAAAGCTTTCTTAAAAAAAGAAAAAAAAAGAAAAAACCGAACTCTTAGAAAATATTTGCTATTTTTCATTTTCTATTTCATATAAATCGTAGAAAAATCATATTTCATGTAATCGTATTTAATATAAATAACAGAATGTTATCATTTCATTTAAGGGGCTAAAAACTTAGCTAAATGGTATAATTAAAGATATAGCATGCCCACAAAATAGGACATAAAACATAGCAACCGTTTTTTTTAAAATCAGTATGACATCATATTTATTGAAATTGACAACATATTTATAGAACGTAACGCCATATTTAGAGAATTGTTTCCTGATGTTTTTTCATCAAATAGAAATGCCTATGTTATAGTAAACGTTTTTAACTTCAAAATACTTTTCAATAAAGTTTTTACATCTCTTCAAAGCGCATATCGTTAAAGTTTTATTTTAAGACCAATGTCAGAGGCTATATATCCATTCACAATGCTATAGCATTGTGAATGGATAATACTTAAGCAAAAAAGCAGCAAAAAAGACGCACATTGGTCTTGATATGAAAAATTCTGTTAGTAGTTCAATTACATACCTGTTAACCTTGGAGGTCTTTTTTTTTTTTTTTTTTGTCTTTTGACAATTTCTAATTTCGCTATTGAATAATAAACAACAACAACAACAAAAAAATGCTGAACTATTTTTATCATTGTTAGTGCAAATAGGTTAATCTTCGATAATCAGGCTTTATACTATTTGGGGTACTTTAACAATTTTGACTTACACCTTTTCTGGAACCTATTGCTTAAAAAATATAGCATCATTCATGATTTTAGCGAATTCTTGACATGTGACTCGATTAAAGAATATTAACATGCAATAATTCTTAACCTGACGCTTGTGAAAAGCCTCAATTTTTTTAAATTTAATTTCAAAACTCGCGAAATTGAATTTCAGGAAAAAAACACATCATTTTGACGTAATTATAGTAAAGTGTTTCAGCTTTTAAAATCAGAATGCGTGTATTCTTCGGCAAGTGTACGATTTCCCTCACAATTCGCGGAAAAAGCAATAAATACATCCAAATGAAATTTTGGCTTAAAAATAAATCTTTCACTTTATGGATAATAAGGATTCATTTCAGAAGATCAAGAGTCTTCCTTCAGAATAAAACATCATTAAAAAGCGATGTCAGTTAAACACAAATTGACGTCATATGGAGCAAAAGATTTTTTTTTTATTATCTTTCTCTTTCGTTTTCTTGAAATTGAAACGCCTGTATCAAAATAGATTTTTTAACTTCAAAAACATTCAAATGAAGATATTACGTTGTTTGAACATACGTTTAGTTAAAGTTTTCATTTTATATATGAAAAATGTGCATTTTCTGATTAGAATGACATCAATTTCAAAAACAGCAAAAATATAGCGGACAATCGGAATTTTTATTGACTTATAAAATAAAGTACTCGAGTTATCATTTTTTTTTTAAATTATTGAGCAGTTTTTTAGATGTGTGGCAACAGGAAAGAAACAACTGAATTAAAAAATTTAAAAAGGAGATATTTCTATAATGTTAAATTATAGAAGGTGGTAGAAAAAGGGATAAATAGTGATCTGATGGTTTTTTAAAGTAGACAGCGATCTTTTTCACGTTCTAAAACGTATGTACATCAAGTTTCGTGCAAATCCGACAAAAATTGAAGAATTGTATAAAGGACATACATACATAGAACGGCTTTTATGTAGATAGATAGGGCTTATTATATAGATTATAGGGCTGCACATTCGACTATTTTTTAATTCTGTTTCGCACTACTTTTTCAAAAGAAAAATCTTTCTCCTACAGCTAGCCAATAATGGAAGAGAAATGTTCTGCAAAATGTATTTTAAAAATCCCCGCCGGTTGAATTTTTATTTTAAATAACAAAAGAACAAATAAATTAGTATAACATTAATAAAAATAAAACGTTGAAAAAATAATTTCATGACGTAAAAACGTGTAATTTGCTTAAAGTCAAATGAATGTGACATTTACGATCAACCATCATTGGCATTTAATCTTATAGTTTGGCTATAAATTTTTGGTCGACGGGATAACCAAGTAGTACCAATATTATATTTTGTTGCATTAAAATATCTCAATTTGTTGATTTTCTGTAAGCAAGTAAACCTCATTGGTTTACAGTGGAAGTCTATGGGAATTTGGCCAAACATTAGAGATATCGACAAGTTGGCGTCACTTTTGACGACTCATTTTGGTCACCAAATTTGGCGATATATCGTCAAGTTGGCGGTACAAACTTGTGGCAAGTCACAAACTTGGCGGTATTTGGCGCCTGAACAGGGTCCCCCCCCCCTTATATGTATGGATATACGATAGCGTAATACATGTATAGGTTTTTATTTTTCACGTGGAAATCTTGCAATAGAAAAGTAATTGTAGTAGTAAGAATTTTATTGTGATTTTTTTTTTTTATTGTTGGTAATTGCTATAACGATTTATTTATTTTTATTTTTCCTGTCATTTTTCAGTAAGAGCTGATTTTATCAGAATCATGTTAAGGTGATATTCAAAATTTTACCCCCTCCCCCATTTTTACTGCCTTGGGCCAGTTTTTCTCATTTGCAATCCCCGCCGAGATATTAGCCATCTCAATGTGTTTGGCGAGTTTGAAGACGATCCGTCCGTAATTGTGACTTGTATCGTGCGGATAAAATTTAGTCATACATTCATACATACATACATATGTAAACCTTTTAGATAAGGGTGGTTTGGGGTTCCTGGGGTCATATAATGAAAAGTTATGAAGGAATTTTTCAATAGGAACGACTGCAATAGATAGTATTTCTTACGAAATCTACCTAAAATAGTGATACGAATAGAACAAAAAAATAGTTGCCTACGGCAACCCTAATAGACGTAACAAAGCAAATTCTGCTACAGGAAACTGTTTAAGTATTCTGGTGGTACAACTATTTAAAAGATATAAATTATTTAGTATATTTTCCTTGCACATGTTGTCAAAGTGTTTATGTGAAAAAAAATTTCTTTTGAGAAAGGGATGTCAGATAGAATTAAACAATAGTTGCCTGAATAACGTGACGGCAGTTTTTTAAATTTGATCTGTGTTCTGAGTAGTTAAAGGTAAAATTTCTAATGCAATTTTCGATTTAAAAAATACATTTATGTGCAATTTTTAAAAGTAAGTACCAATTTCCATTACTTTGTGATATTATCAGCGTAGTTGTTGAGAAAATTTCTAAAATTCGCGTACAATTTTTTAAGTATGCACTAATTCAAATCTCGCAAATCTCGCCAATAGCTTTTTTTCGCTCGCCAGTCAGCATTTGTTTTTTTCGAGTGGTAAATTAAAACGGCGCTACTTGGTTATCCCATCGACCAAAAAAATGTCGCCAAACTATAAGATTAAATGTCAATAATGGTTGATCGTAAATGTCACATTCACTTGACTTAGAAGTTACACGTGTTTACGCCATCAAGTGATTTTTATTTCGACGTTTTATTTGTATTTTTATTAATGTTATACTAATTTATTTGTTCTTTCGTTATTTAATTTTTTTTTAAATGTCTATTTGTATAATTTGGCGAGTAGTTTGGCGATTTATATAATTTGGCGAATTTGGTCGACGGGAGAAGTAGTGCCATTAAAACATTGCTTCGAAGTTGAAATTAAATGTCATGATTTGTTGCATTGTCATCGTGATACATTTAAAGACAATTTGATGAAAACCTTGCTTTCGAATACTAGTTAGATATGTATTTTTAAATTATTTTCTATTATTTTTAAAATGAAATAACAATTAATAAAAAAAGTTTAATTAATAACTATAGAACAAAACAATTTATAACATTTTTTTGTAAATAAAAATAAAATAATTTTAAATAAACATTTATTAATAAATAAGCAACAATAGCCGGGCTACCATGCCAGGCAAAATGACGCCATTTTGGAGCAAATTAAGTTCCTCGTTGCGTGTATGACATCTGTGCCTAATATTTTTTCTTTTCGTTTCGTTTAAAAAAAAAAAGAAAGAAGTGAAAGCCATTTACTTTAAATGTTTCAGTTTAAATGAAAGTTTTGTATTAAATAAAATGATAATGAAATACAAACTGAATTATGAATAAAAGTAACATGATACATTACTTAGTATACATTTAAGGGAGGCCAAACTGGTCGCCAAATTACTTTAAAATAATAATATTTTCTAAAATATGAAATATATATATGTTATGATGAAAATTTAAGTTGCCATCATTAGAGAAAAGTGTTTAAAATTAGATAAAAATTAATATTTGAAACTAATTCGAATTTTAAAATTCTAATACCAGTTTTGAGATCTGCGGATGAATACGGATTTTCGGTGTCAGTTACATAGCAAAATATTCCATATTTTAGTAGAAAATAAAATATACTGAAATGAAACATAATCAGTTGTTTATTCAGTCGTTTCATAAATTCTTTTCATTTCAGTCGTTTCTTGAAATCGTTTCATAAATTCGTTTCATTAAGATTTTATATATATAGGGTAGATATTGATGCATTTAATCAATAATATATTTCTGATATAAAAAAAATAAATCTAGAAAATTAAGCAATACGTGTTCGCAATTTTCAATAAAATGTTTCGTGAATTATGATAATTTAAAGACGGTATAAGATGTTCTTCAAAACAAATCCACCCTAGAAAAGAACTCTATATTTTATGTTTTTGAATTGTTTTAACAATAGAACGCCCGGAAATTTTACTCAAGTTTGATAAAAATACTTGACACTAGAGTTTTTATTTAAAGTTATTGGACGGAATTACTTAACGTACATCTGCGTGGTGTAAATTTAACTTATTTTATGAAAGAATTTCTGGTTCCAGTTGACATTTAATCATATGGTCGGAGTCGGATCGACTCCTTCCGGGCGTTCTAGTGTTAAAGGTTGCTCAGGATTACCCATCCCCGAGCTAACTAATTTGAACGAATAAAAGAATGATTAGACCTTTTAATACTTAGTTTAATATTGCCATTAAGATATTTGATAAAAAAAATCTCAGAATTTTAAATACAGCAAAAAATAATTTTTAAAATCATGTTTTCTATTTAAATGGAATGAAAAAGAAATATTTTCAATTTAAAAAGAAATCATCATCATTATTTTTTTTACAAATGTATCTTTTTACTTAGCTTTATCAGACAGTCTTGATTTTATAATAATCTAAGATACAGGGTGTCCAGCGAATAAGACCCTGATTTCAAAATTAAATATCTCAAAAACAAAGATCAATAGAATTATGCGGTAAACGGTTTGTTTATTAGCTAAGTTGTATAAATGTTGTACAGAAGTTTCAAAAATTAGTTGCAAAAACCGCTAACAGATGGTGCTGTAATCGCAATGCCAATAAATTGTGTTTTGAAGTCGAGAGCCATAGCGTCTCAATCCTAGATGGCTTCCTATGGAAGAACAAAAATTGGGAAAGACCGTTTTTTCGTTGGAGTGATGTGCAGAAGCGGATGCATCTGGTCACAGAATTATTGCCTCAGTTTCAATTTTAGAGAATTTAAACTAATAGAATTTTGAATAAAAAGTTTAGCAATCATTATATACGAACTTAAAAAATATTTTATTTGGGTAATGTGCAGAAGCGGAGCCATGTGTTGACAGAATTGAGATTCGGTCCGGTTACCAATATCTCTGTGGTATGTCTTTTCTCCCCCAATTGGTAGATCGTGGAATCGAATCCTAGTAGAGGAGGATTTGAAAAAAAAATGGAAATCTTTACTTTTTAATATTTATTTAAACTGTGAAAAAAGTTTGAATAAAAAAAATCTAAAGTTTCTGGTTTCAAAATTTAATTAAGTTAAAAGAAACCTTTTTTTAAAAAAACACTGAGCACTTATAATAATGATTCATAAATAATTTTTTTTAATTGTAGAGAATAGTTTGAATGAAAAAATACAAAGTTTCTATTTTTTTAAATTTAATTAAGTTAAAAAATAATTTTAATTTTAAAAATTCATTTTCATTTTTTTTATTATTGAGCACAGAAATATGGTGCAGCTTCTAGCGATAGGATGCGAATTGTTCGAAAGGAATGCAGCATCCAAAATACTTTTGCTTTGACGTTGATGATATGACTTATCATTTTTTTTTTTTTTTTTTTTTTTTTTTTTTTTTTAAAGAAATAATTTAATGCATAATTTCTGTCTCTAAAACTTTGTTTACAAAGAAAAGAAATATATGTGTTGTGCTAAAACCAAAGTATTATGTCGTGATTTAAAAATAAATTAAAAGTGAAAAATTACTTTTTTATTTATAACAATTCAGGTATAAACAATAATACCAAAATATTATGCCGTGATTTAAAAATATAAAAATAAATAAAAAGTACAAAATTATTTTTCTAAATATATGCATTTCGATTTAAATAATTATATGGCATTAAAGATTGAATTTAATAAAATATTTAAAAAATTCTTATAATGATTTCCGAACTTTTTATTGAAAATTCTATTAATTGAAATTTTCTAAAATTAAAGCTTATTCAAAATTCTGTGACCAGATGTCTCTACTTCTGCACATCACCCCAATGAAAAAATGGACTTTCCCAATATTCGTTTTTACGTAGGGAGCCATCTAGGAATGAGACGCCATTCCTCTGGACTTCGAAGCAGTTTACAAGTATTGCGATTACAGCGCCATCTGTTAACGGTTTTGGCAACTAAATTTTGAAACTTCTGCATAACATTTTTACAGCTTAGCTAATAAACAAACCGTTTACCGCATAATTCTATTGATCTTTGTTTTTGAGATATTTAATTTTGAAATCAGGGTCTTATTCGCTGGACACCCTGTATTAAAAACAATATTTTAAACAAAATACTAGGGTAGATATGTTAAGGCTTTTCAAAGCATCCATAAAACTTATTATTAATAATATATGAAGTACCTGATCTTTTATTAAATAATTACACTAATCCTTAAACATTTGCATTAAATAATTTATTTATGTTCGCATTTATTAAAATTTTTAGGGTATTTTCAAGAAGATCTTTTTATTTCATCATTAAAATTTTTTTTATATCTGAAAAGTTCTTTGTAGAGATACAGTTTCATTAATACATAATTTGAGGAATAAAGTGTTAATTATTAACAACCTGATTAGAAAGAAAATCGGCCGCCTGAGAGTTTATTTACTCGCATGCAAGTGACGTCGAAATGCATGACGTCAGAAATTGACGTATGCAGTTTTTCGAAAAGATTTTTTTATTATTATTCTGATTCGAAGTGGATAATGAACTGCATACAATTCGAACGGCATGATTTGGAATGTTATAGTCAGAGTTGGACTGTATGGAAAATACATGTATTTGAAATACATTTTCAAAATACATTTGTAATTTGTATTTTGTATTTTAAACCGACAAAACAAATGTATTTTGGTAATGTATTTTCGAATGTTTTTTCGAAGTATTTTGTATTTTCAAAATACTCAAAATGCATTCATCCAGATTTCAAGCTGCCGTGTTTAAACTGCAGGTCCTAGATCTTCAACAGGGAAACATATGCCTGTCTGTTTTGAATAGTCTTCGAATTCTTTTCTGGAAGTGCATATGTACATTATTTAACATTTGGTACAATGTACAATAAGCATATTAATGAGATGTTCACTTCTACAGAAGAACTTTAGCTGCGCAGTTACAAAAATGGTTTTTATAATTCATAACATTCTATGGGAATTACAAAAGTCGTTGTGTGAAAGGCTGATAGATTAGCATTACCTGAGGCAAATGACGATTGAATAAATACTTGAAAATGCAGATTCAACATCAACAGTTGTTCTTACAATCTTAATTTTATACTAAACAGTAAACCAGGGCTTAATTTCTAACAAATAAAAGTACCGGACCTCTAATATTCTGCTGTACTAACAACTGTAGCGTCCCCCCCCCCCCCACACACACACACTCCAGTCTGCATATTTACATTTCATACATTATTTTCAAAATTTAAAGATTTTTTTTTTTTAACCATTTGGAAAAATGGTTATTGTCCTCGGTCAGGGTAGGAAATCAAAAACATATCTGAAGCGTTTTATTAGTTGAATCCCGCATTTTATTCGTTTTCTGATTGGTCTATACAGTAATCTGTATTTTCCCTTTACTTTCAACAGAGATGGATACTTCTGTTGCCACTATGACAAAAAAGTAATAAAAACTACAAAAAAAAAAATAATAACTCAGAAACAAATTGAGATACAGGTTTCAAACAAATTGCATTTAAAAGTACATTTTTTTTTTCTATACGACGGTGTAAAAAGTAATATTGTGGAATGTTTAGAAGTTTAAGAATGAAATTTCATTTAAAATTGGTCCAGGAATATTAATGTTTAATCCATGGCGTACGTAATGTATGACCAGCTCCGTAGAAGTTTAAAAATTTACAGTACCGAAAAATGTAATCCATGGCGTACGTAATGTATAATCAACTCAGTACGATTTTTTATCTCTTAAATTTTAGTCTTTGAGAAAATCATTTTCCAAATGGTCGTTGTAATTTGTAAAATTGCATTTTTTTGAATTTTTTTTTTTTTTTTTTGGAAAGCGAAAAATGTACATATAACTATCAGCATATACTTAGCTGTCAGCTATTCCACTTTTTAGTTATCACTGATTCCGAATAGAAATCTTTGCCAGAATTCTGGGATTAAATATTGTAAGGATTATGACTCGGAAAAAGTGTCAATACAAAAAAAGGAATAGTTCACAACTATACATTTTTATGAAAAAACAAATAAAATTTATAGAAATTAATATTTATATGTTGAAGAAAGGAACAACGCTTATCAATTTTTTATAAAAAGGTGCATATCTTCAACTATAATCGATTCCTTCCGCTTAACAATCTTTTGTGGTGAGTGTCCCTGAAAATCAGATTAAATTAAAAATTTGACACCGAAAGAGTTAATGCTTTTATAGAAAAAGAGGAAACACTGTTCGATTGCTTCGTATCTGAATAACAATACATATACGTATCTACTTCCAAATGAAAGTGACTTTGTAAATGTGCAGAACAGAGCCTTAAAATGGGCAGCGTTCATGATACACACACACACACACAAAAAAAGAGCTATTACATTGGGCTCCGGAGCCCTGTATTTATGAGCTCCGGCGATTTCCGACCAATATTTAAATATTTACTAAAAACAGAGAAGTACCGGAGCTGAGCTCCGGTGGGCTCCGGCGCAAATTAAGCCCTGCAGTAAACGTTAAAAAAAATAATAAGTTTATGCGACCCCATGCTTCGACATTTCGATTTGATGGATGCTAGTGGATATGTCATTAAATGTGGTGAATATTAGCAATTCAAAAAAGTAGTGCCAATAAAGAAATCTGAATTTAAAAAATGTAGCACACCGGCAACACTGAATTCAGGCCATGCGAGAAAATTCTCTGAAGGGTATGGAGACCATAACTACAGCGTCTAGAATATATAGCGTGGAAATCTGCTATCCAAACAGCGCTAGAAAGTTGTATGCTTTAAGGGGACCGGGAAAGCCCTATCTCCGGCATGTTAAATTCACCAACTTTATGTACCTTTTTCTCAGAAATGGTAAAAGACAGAGGTCTAGATTTTTTAGAGTAGTTAGAATAACATGATTTACGTATTTTAACAGACCATTTTCTTTCTACAAAATTAATTATTAATTATTTATTAAAAGACAATTTTAAATTAGCATTTTTGATAAGATTTCACTGCCTAAAATAAATAATTCTCAGCAAATCATTAAATCCCTGTATTAAAGTGTACAACATAACATAATATACGTATAAAATAAAAATATGAGTTCTTAAGTTTAATAGATATTGAAAAAAGGGAACATGAAAAATCCAAGTTTTCAGAAAAAGTCAATTAAAGATTTAAATGGTCATTAAGATGTGAAGTACTCTTAGAAAGAATGAATTACTTCAACACTTATTTTTTTATATATATAAACATGTGTGATACATCGCTGGAAAGATAAAGGTTTAAACTATTTAATGATATAAAAAATTAAAAATCGATTTTTTGGTTGAATTTTGCTTTCACTTATATATGCAATGATACTGAAATCCAGGGAGTCGATCGCAACAACATCTGCGATATATTTTCAAATTTCAAAGCAAACATCGCATTATTACAGCGTCTAGAAATAGTAATTCCAACCTTTTATTGCCCCAACCCCCTCACGTCTCAGCACTCTGTAATTTATTAATTAAAAAGTGAAATCTCTGATTTTAAAACTTAAAATGTATATGTCATGATGTATATTTATTTACTATCTAAGGAGGCCTTCAAGTAAAAAGTTTCTTCATGTGACGTATAGCAAAGTGAACAAAAATAAGTCTCATTAATAAATAAAATTCAAAGAGTTTCAAAAAATTTAAAAAAAACGAGTTAATAACGAGAAAAAGTATAAATTTTTTAAAGATGAAACTGAAAGGGGTCGTGGTTGTCAAAATTTCATTAAAGGTTTTCCATACAATTATGCTGCCTTAGAACATTTTGAAATTTTTATTGGGATATTTCTTTTAAAGAAAAATAAATCTTTTGATTCTATTTTTATATTTTCATGTAATATTTTTATTTTAGTCTACAGAATTACTTTGAAAAAACGAAAAACGAATGGGCGAATAAAAAATTTGGAAATTCCCCCTAAAATGTCAAACTGCCCCCCAGTGGGGCTTACGCCCCACGTTGGAAAACACTGGTCTAGACCAAATCGTCTTGGAGTTTTAGAAAATATCCTGCAGATGTCGCTGTGATCTACTCATTGGATATCAATATCGTTTGATATTTAAGGGATGCATAATTTTAGCCCTTTTTTAAGTATTACTGGGATTACCAATTTCTACACTATATATTCTAAACGCTGCACCGTAACTCAATCAGCCTACTAAAAAGGAATGGTGGAATGGTTCAAAGGCGGTATAATTGTACTGGACTCCATAGGACTTGCTCTGAAGGTGAGAAAATACATTTTATGAATACTTTTTTTTGTTTTATTTAACAATTCCAGATACTTTTTACACAGAGGGTACTTACCTGTTTCTGTTACATACCGTGATAGCTGGTCCATTAAATTTCTCAGGATATTCCACATTAATATCTAGTATTGTCGGATACTTTAGATACATATCTAGAAAGCTCCATGTTTGGTAGAAGAACCCAGCTGTGCAAATGCAAAATACAAGCAGCCTAATTATTCTTCGGCAAGAACGATTGGATTGATGAGTTTCAGCAATATCTGAAAATAAAAGACGACAAATTATTAAAGGTCGAATTAAGTAGATTTTTAAAATCTTTAATTGAGCCGTATGCTATTTCAGGTAAATAAAATTAAATAGGTACAACCTACTGTATGCAATCTAAAGTTATATTTGTGAAACATGATTTATAATTCTCCAATCTGATCATATACACTCCAATTAAATTATAAAATTGAAGCTACCAAAATTACTTATCCCTGTGAATCTCTCTATTCTAAAAAAATGTAACTAACGCTGTCACCGCCGCATTTAATGAATTTTTCGTGACCGGGGGTCTTTCTTCGTTAATATTAAGAAAATGGCTGCATACAAAATATGAAAATCGGTGGTATTATAGAGAAATGTGTTATAAACAAGCTGATGAAGACAGTTTTTAAATCGAATAATTATTTTAAGTGATATTTAATGCTAAATTTGGTCAAAATCGTGCCATTAAAAAAGTTTTATAGGGAAAACTATACATAGGAATTTTATCATTTTTAAATCTTTTTATACTTTAGAAGTTCCAGCTGTGCAGGCGGCATTTATTTTTTTAATTTGACTATTTTTTTTGAGGATTTATTTCTATTTTAAATTCAAATTTTCAGCATTTCAAGATATATTTTTTATATATTTTAGAAAATGGTATTATTTTAAATTGTTACCAATTTAAACAAGTTGGAAATTGCTCGTCAAACGTGGCAAATGAGGTGCGTTCGTACTATAACTAGTTTTATAATTATTTTTTGCACCCCATATTGTACTGAATGTGTATTTATTTGCAATTCATAAGTGCATAGTCTGTAACATCATTAAAATGCACTTGCAATAATTTTTTCCCATTCCCCTTAATGTAACGGAAAACTTTTCACTGTCCCTGTAATTAAGCTATACATCCGATTTTCAGACAAAATTTTGCAGCAATTATATATTTAAAATTTCAGCCCATTCGGAAAGCTTTAACATCATTAAAATGCACGTGCAATAATTTTTCCCATTGGCAGTAATGTAAAGAAAAACTTTTGACTGTCCCTGTAATTTAACTATACATCCGATTTTCATAAAATTTGAAATGGCTCGACAAAATTTTACAACAATCATATATTTAAAATTTCAGACCATTCGGTTGAGTAGTTTTTGCTCTGTTATATGCGGACGGACAGACAGACGGACGGACAGACGGACGGACAGACGGACAGACAGACGGACAGACAGACGGACTTAACGACGACTATAGGTACTACGTATTTATATAATTACGAACGCACCTAAAAACAGCTAAAAGAATAATATGTCCTCCAATTAAAAATTTATTTACAAGTGGCCATTGTAAACAGAAAAAAACTTTCAATTTAAGAATTACATGATTACATGTTAAAAACAGGAAAAATATTGAAAATTACAAGCATTAATGTAGGCTTCTTTTACAACGACTGTCGTTTTTGTGGTTTATGAGAGCGAAACACTCATGTATTTTAATGGAAATATTGCCAAGGAATACAATATATGAATCGGTATTGATATTTTAATGGAAGTACAGCTAATTAATGCAATATTGACGAGTTACTGTGTTCAATATAACCAATATAAGTGTTATTTTGTTTTCAATTAGGGTCTCTATTATTTTATTTCCTGTTTTTAGATAGATTTTGTAGGAAATACTACGTATTGCGATCTTTCCTGTGTTAATATTTCTGAATGATTTTTGCACATTTCCACCGATCATGACCCCTAGAACCCAAAACCACCCTCAGTAAAAAACTTTATCTATCTATCTATCTATCTCTTTCTCTCTCTCTATATATATATATCACTTTTTTATTGTCACTATAACTTCCGTAATTCTGCACAAATCTCTTCCAAACTGATACATAAAATCAAGGAGTAGAAAATCTCGGTTAAGTTCGTTCATGGACGAAATCGGGGGTGGAAATAGGGATGGGTTTTGTGAAAACCAAAAAAACCCCATGACTTCTTAATTTTTATACATATTAAAACAGTTTAAAGTTATTATTACTTCTAGGAAAAGGTCTAAAATTTTATGTATCACAGATTTTTGATAAAAATAAAAATGGGCTCAAGCGGCGCAAAAAAATATGGTTTTAGGGAGAAAAAAAGTCATCACTTCGTCAATTCTTAAGATATCAAATTGACTTAAACATATTATAAATTTTCTTAATATTATCAACAACTTTTATATTGACAAGTTTTTGATAGGACCATCTCTTACTGCAAAAAAAAAAAAAATTAAATTAAAAAATAAATAAAATAAAAATAAAAACGAAAAAAAAACCAACAACATTAAAACGAAAAAAAATAGGGAATTGAAGAAGAAAACAATTCCTTACTTCGCCAATTCACAAGATATACAATCTGCTTAAATTTAGGGTACATCTTATAAATATTATCTACAACTTTCATAGTGACAAGTTTATGATAGGAGTGCAGAGAAAAAAGGGAAAAAAATTCTGACTCATTTTTAAATTTATTTTTGCTCTTAAAGGCATGCAACTGGCAGATTTCTCTTATTCAGAAACTATAAGTGCTGTATTGATCGATTTCTTGATAAAGGCAAAATATATTTTTTAAAATTCTGTCAAAGTGGGCATTTTGAACCGAATTTTCCAACGCTATAGTGCTGCAAACGAAAGAAATGGTCATACTGAGAAAATAATTGTAAGTCAAGTTCTAATTAATTGAACGGAAAATAAAAACACGGGTCGCTTTTAAATCTCTTCAAAAAATCACGTCAGCAAGTTTCATGTCAGGAAATTTCGAGTTGTTGAGCGGGGTACATTTTTTTTTTTTTTTTTTTAAATACCGGCTTAATATAATTTTGATAAAGAAAGCACCCGCAGAAAAATGAAATTAAAAATTCGTTAAAAGCGACAAATTTTTAAACTGGGTTTATCTCTAATTTTGATTTAGTTTTTGTTAGTGAAATTAGTACTTAACTTCGAAATCTACCTCCGCCTGTATGCCGAGCCGGCAGGTTTTTTTAAGTATTACTTGTGTGTAGTATTACTTTAATATTACAGAATGAACTATACCCTGTTATAGCATTTTAAATTTAATTTTTCAGTCACTCTTGTGCGCATTTAAACTTTCAAAAATCAGTTTTCGGATTTAGTTCTATTCTGAATCTAAAAAAGTTTTTAAAAAATGTAACGATCACTGTCACCTCCGCCGCCGCCGGTTTTGATTTTTTTGTGACCGGAGGTCTTTCCTCGTTAATATTAAGAAAAATATTGCATGCAAAAATATGAAAATCGGTGGTGTTATAGATTGATAAACACGCTGATGCAGACAGTTTTCAAATCGAAGAATTATTTTAAGAGATATTTAATGTTAAGTTGCTCAAAATTGTTCAATTAAAAAGGTTTTATAGGAGCAAAAACTATACATGTACATTTAATCATTTTTAGATCATTTTATACATTAAAAGTGCCCGGTAGGCAAACTGAATTTAATTTTTTTAATTTGACTCATTTTTTGAGGATTTATTTCTATTTTAAATTCAATTTTTCAGGATTTTCAGAGGCATTTTTTACAACCTTTACAAAAGGGTATTATTTTAAATTGTTACCAAATTTTAAAACAGCGCAATGAATAATATCTCCTTCAAATTAAAAATTGTTTACACCTGACTATTATAAACAGAATAAAACTTTCAAATGAGAATTAAATGATCACGTATTAACAGCAGGAGATATTTATAATTAAGTCATTAAAACTATATTTACACGTGAATTTTAAAAGAGAAATAAAATTATATAATAATAAATTCATTAGTATGCGTTAAAAGTGTACATGGAGGAAATTACATCATATTTAAAATTGCTAATTCATAATATTGCCAATCAGTTTAAATTAAAAAATATATTTGCGCGACACATTTATTTAATATTTTGAGATAATCTCTTTAAACTATTGTTGAGAATTCTAAGATAGCGCAAATAATATTTCCTTTCTAACAACAAAAGCATTTTCTCATGACTATTAGAACGAGAAAGAAAACTTTGGTGAAAATTACGTCAGATTTAAAGCGATACATTTAAAATGTTTTATTTTAAAAAACTTATAAAAATACCGAGAGACAAAGACTCTGTTTACTTAATTCATTTTATATTTATTAGCTTATTTGTACATGTTTCACTGATCTGATTTAATCAAAGGCAAAAACAACCCGTTAGCAGGGAGATCGTCACTGTTATTTTAATTATAATTCATTCTTCCGAAATTTTTTTAAAGTTTGCGGTTTCTGAGCGGGGGTTGGCGAGCGTAGCTCGTAGGGGTCAGCGCCACCTAGTGCTTAAAAATTTCTCAACAGTATGCAATAAACTCCATTAAAAAAATCTTAGTCTTTGTAGTCTTCACGATAAAACAAAATAAAATGACATATTTCGGTTATTTAATTTTTTGCATATGAAAAACTTGAAAAATGTTTTCAAACTTTTTAATTAGATTTTAGACACAACTTTGTGTATAAATTTTGGTTTTAATTTAGAAGTAGGTGTGCTGTGATTCTATTTTGCTCAAAAATTGTTTTATATATGCATAATATAGACTTTTATCATGCGCGCAGCACTTAACCATTTTAATTTACCTATTAGTGAGATGAATTTTTTTAATTTCAAATTTAAATATTATTTTTTTATATACAACATTTATTTTTCTGGATAATATAGTTAAGAATGTATACTTTAGGCAGAAAAAGAAAAAAAGATCTCAATTCCATATTATTTGCGTTTTAGTACTGTGAAAAAGGCCGATGTCTTTGATCGTTTCGACAAACTCAAAGGCCCTGTGCAAACCTTAAACCTTTAGTGTGCAGCTTTGCATATACTATGTAAACAACAGTGTTTTGAATTTAATAGATTTTTTGATTCGTATATACCTAATTCACACCAGAAAATTAAAATAGCAATATTTTTTTAATCAATAACAGACATTCCGCATTTAAATAAAGCGAAATTAATCATTGAAAATTTCTGGTGTAAAGTTAGATTCTCTGAACTACGTAATTTCTAGAACGTATTCTATCATGGGAATTAAAGGGTTAAAGGTTAAGTTTTATAAAATAAATAATTATGCAAAATAAGGTATACTATTAAAATACTTACTTATTAAAACATACTTATAAGACGAGACATACTTATTAAAATATTTACTAATTTACAGTATTTTAGCGTAAAACAGCCACACGACAGTAGTTTTGTAATTGTATTGCAGATGTGCAACAGAAGAAAAGATTGACGTATGATATGAAAAATATATCTCTGATTTTATTCATTATTTTTCCTGTGTAGTAAACCGTTCAGAGAATCATATATAATTTTTTCGAAACAAAATAAAAAATCGCGCATTTAAGGGTTAAATGTGTTTTCATTAGATTAAAGTCAAGATTGACATTTTAGTATAGCATTTATTTTATTAATAAAAAAATACAGTACTTGAAATAGTGTTGCCTTTTATCTTTATATAATGAGAAACATCGTTAATTGATATGATTTTAACGAATGACATATTAAAGAGGCTAAATAATATGGTATTAAATGCGTACGCACATTTCTATAGATTCATACTTAAATATCGGAAACTGCATGTTAAATTCTATACAAAGGTGTGCATGTAGCCTCAAGTACAGCCATATATTTATTAAAATATTGAAGCCGACACGTTATACACATGAAATGATTGGATTCTACGCCGTCATTCCATGGTATTTTACACGCCATTACATAATTTCCAGTCATAACGTTATTTGACTATAACACTATATTTTCTGATTCCCTATGCGTTATATCATTATATTCTTGCCCATCTATTTATACTTGTTATTTGAATTCGATTGAATATGACGTTGCATATCTATCGGGATTGATTGTACAGATTGTAATACCTGTCATTAAGAATCTATTCAGTAATTGACTGCAGCAGTTTCAAAATTCTTTGTCTTTGCGTGACGTCTGTTTTCTAAATGGCTTTAAACACCTAAAATATATGAACAAAATAGCAACATTAGTAAATAAATAAATAGAAATGCTTAATTCATCTTTAAAAGTTAAAGTTAAACTTACACTAAGTGCAAAATTACTTAAAAGATGACACAGTATTTAAAAATGTTAAATTATTTTAATACCTTAGTATACTTTCAACTATAAAACATACAAGAAAAAACAAGCAATCTTCCACTTCCCTATATCCATGTTTTACTTTATTTTATTTTCCCAATGTTTCCGGATCTATAAATTAACTTCCACTTTCACTCCTTTCGTCATCTACGTGGATTTTGAAAATTAGGCGTTCAATCAATAACTGTTGTATTTCTTATATTCCTCCGAAGAAGACTATGTTTTATAGTTGAAAGTATACTAAGGTATTAAAATAATTTAACATTTTTAAATACTGTGTCATCTTTTAAGTAATTTTGCACTTAGTGTAAGTTTAACTTTAAAATAGCAACATTTTACCTTTTGTTATCAATAACCTTGAAAAGAAAGTATCTATCATAAAAGTATCTCCATCATAGGAAAAACGTTTTCTTTTTATTTTCCTTAGCGGTGGTACACTAGTGTGCAAAACTTAAGCAACAATCACAAGATGCTAATTTCTGAATACGTGAGTACCTCAAAAGAAAATTCTATGAACAAAAAATGTAGAAAATAGGTACTACCCTAGTAGCAAATTGTGTCTGGCCCTTGAATGGCCTCTCATCGAAATTCGATTACACGATAAGTGGCCGATTATCGTATTCTCATCGGACAGGGATGATTTTCATCGGCAATTACTCAGAAATGTCTCATTGGCCTTAGATCCATGGATGATCGCAACCTGATGAATTTTAGAAAAAAATATGATGAATCCCCGAGGAGTACGATTTCATGAGGATGAATGTCCGATGACTTATAGATGAGTTATCAAGCAAATTTTGATGAGAAAGCGATGAATTATAGATTGGTTGGTTGGGTGTATAAATGAAAGCGATTTCAGAATATTTATTTTCAGATTTTGCGAAATATACATACATTAAAATTTTAGGACTTAGAAATTTAAATATGCTCACTTTTAATTTCTATTAGCTTTACTACAATAATTTGAAACAAAATATTTAAACAAAAATATCCAAATTTTGTTTTATTTTTTTAGGGGGGAGGGGGGCTGAATTAAAGTTCCATATTTTCTTAGTTTATTTCTGAACAAATACTACTCCTTCATTTAAATAATCCTATTAAATTCTATTATTTATCCTCTTCCTAGAGCCTTTTATTTTAAATAAAGTTTGCTTGCTGAACTCAAACTGATTTATTAAAAAAAAAAAAAAAAAAAAAAAAAGGCTCTAAAAAAGGGATTTTCCAATATTAATACTTAAAAAGGGGATTTTTTAAGTATTAATATTGGACTAACAATTACCACTGTTATTGTTTATCATTTTGTTTGATAGAAATATTTTAAAATAATTTTGTTAATTCTAAATTATTGTTGTGCTTTGATAAGTTTTTGCCCTTTAAATTTTTCATTTTAAAATGTGAAAGGTTATTTCTTTCATTTTATTCGACTTTAAGAGATGAAAAATGCATTGGGCCTTTTTTCTACCAAGGTACATATGAATAATTCAGTAAGTTATACTATTGTATAAACACTCATAACTCACAAGAGTGCATATTTTTAAATAAGCATTTTTTGGAGGGGGGGAGGGTTAAGGTGGGATTCAGGTGTCTAATTAGGTACAATTTAGGTCTGTTCGGAGATCCTTGACAAGAGGCATACAAAAGAAAAAGGCCCTCACACCCTCCTCGTTTAAATAAAGACCATTTTTTATCACACAAACTGTCCCAAACACATACCCATATTTGCCAATAAGCCGTTTTTCCCAAAAATAAATACTTTGAACCAGAAAATTTATTTAATTAAATGTGTCTTGCCTCTATGTGGTAGAGATTTGAAATATACTTTATTTCATTAAATAAAATTTCTGGTTTAAAGTTTTTTTCTTCTTTCATTACGTGGGAAGGTGGTAATAAGTATGCTTATATTTTTTTTTCTTAAATATTTCATAATTCATATCTGTAAAGTATAAAAAATAAAACTCTTGAAGAAGCACACCGTAATAACAGATTATATTTCTAAAACAAATGTATGAATTAGGTTCAGCTTTGCAAGTCCCATTTTTAATTCAAATCCATTTCATTTAACCCCTTGAGAAAGTGATTGTGTTCCTGTAATGTTAAATTCACACCGGATCTTTGAAAATTTTTGTTTCAAAATAAGGAAAAGCAATTTTACAAGTTTTTTCCATCAAAGTTACAAAAATAAAATTTATTTAAAAGTTTCCGGTGCAAATCTTGATTAAACTTAGGTGAGATAAAATATATCCCATCGCCTCTCAAGGGGTTAATATTCACAACTTTCACGTCTACGGTTAATTTCTTTTCTATTAGTACTACCTAGATGTTTAAGGAAAAATCTTATGTCACGCTGATACTTCAAGACTGTATTGTCTGTGAAAACTTCTGTAAAGTAGGTCTTTCCCCCTCTGAAATATTTGTATCTTTAATATGATTTAAGAAAAATAGATAGAAAAACTATTTTAATTAATATTTTAATAATTATTGATCAATCTAATTGTCCAATTTATTTGAAAATAACTTTTTGAGCCTTTCTGATAATTTTTTTCCCAAAACACTGCTGCGATGATTTTTTTCATTCAAAAAATTTACATAAATTTATATTCATTATGGAATTGGGCTTCATTAGCACAGGATCAACATTCTCTGGAAGTGTAGGAAAAAAATTTTCAACACCTAAACTTACGCATCCAGATGCATAGGTCACAATAGTTGAATGCGAACAAATCCACACAACGTGGAATAAGGAAAGGCTTTAATGCTCGTGATATTATTTAAAATGTTTAACTGTTTTTGTTTATTAATCCATAAATTTCATGACTGAAACAAAATTTAAAATACTACTGTAGTAGTTATACAGTCAAACCTCGTTAACATAAATTTCAAGGCAAATTAAAAGTTTTTCCCTCATGTTATCATCAATAGTTTATATTATTAGTAACAAAATCGTTGTATTAATTTTGACAGGCATTGTAGGAACAATTCATATTAAAAGTATACCAGGTTAATTCTGTACATGTTAATGAGGTTTGAATGTACTTTTTGTTGTTTAATAGCAACATCCATCTCCTGTTAGTTTCTGTTTCATAGCTGCCAACTTGTACGTATTTTTCTTACCACTAAAATTTTATAGAATTTTTTTATTTATTTAAACGTTAAAATTGCTTGAATTGCGGTGATTAAATTAACTAAAATTTTCTGTTACATTTTAGTGGTATGAAAAATCCGTACAAGTTGGCAGCTATGCTGTTTAGATATTAGGGCAGATGACTGAAAAAATACATTATCTTAATTCATTTTTTTTTTTCAGTTTTATATCTCTATGCCTACATAAAACATCACATTAATGTTAGCTATTTTATCTTATTGTTTCTAAACTTGAAGTGTTGTTTTAAGAATCTACATATACTATCTGCATTTTTTAATTACTACATTAATAAAATACCCCAATTTCTAGTGCATACTCTGCTGATCAAACAAACATGTTTAGATCCAGAAATGTTAATAAATAAGATTTATCTTATTTCTATTTTCTACATATCATGCAACATATTTAAAGAAACTTTCTTGATGTAAAATTTATTGGATCGGCTGCAAACTATGTACATCTGAAATTAGAGTACACAAAAAGTACTTAAATTCTGTTCAATTAACTTGCTCATTTCATATAAATGTACTATTTGAAAGTTTTATTAAGGTTAAACAATGGCAGAAAAAAAAAATTGTTGCTTCTTCCCGTAACTCTTCATAGAAATCTAAACACAAATCTTCTAAGTTAAATAAGTTTCTGAAGCAATTTATTGTCACAGAATGATTCAAACGTGGCTGTGTACATTCACATCCCATAAAAAAGTAGAAGTAATAAAATATTTATTGAATATTCATGCATAAGAATTAAATGAGGACGTCAGTTTCAAAACTTGTCTTATCTAAAAGTTAAAAAATCGAGTTTTCTCTGTCATTCTATTCTACTGGTACTGGTGGACATGAATTGAGAAAACAATACAATCTGCAAAACACTAGCTTTACTGTGTATTTCTGGCATTGTAAAATCTTGGTTTAGAATGAAGACCAATGGACGTGATCAGAGGTTTTTCACGATTTCTGAAAATTTGATTTTCTGGATAAGGCGAATTTTGAAACTCATGTCCTCAAACATAGCTAATAATTTCAAAAGCAAACTTTAATTAACTCTGATATAAATTTAAGATTTATTTATTTTTAAATAACACATAATATAACATACACATCAAAAGAAATTCAAGGTAAGTTTAAATATATAAGTGCATCAATTACACTGTTTATAATTAATGTTCCAACAGGAACAAACAAAAACTAATGCATTTAAAATAACTTCGGAAAAAAAAATCGCAAGGGAAGGTTGATCTGTATTTTCCATTTCAAGTCAGTCATCTGGGTAATTACATGAAGTATCTTGTTTTAGAAGTGTTCTAGCCAAATTATCAGGACGGAATGCCATCTTTTCTTAAATGTAGCTAACAAAACTGCTGACAATATTTCATTTTCTGCAGTGTAGAGAGGGGATATCATGAATGTCACCAGATGTAAAATGCAGTTCACAAAGCTAGACAAAAAGAGAAAAAAATAGTAAATTTTTGTGCATAATCATGTGTTGTGTATATACATATAAAACTGTGGTTTATTTCAGTAAGCTTTATTTAGTACCCTTGTATTTTATTTCAATGAGAGATATATGGGGTCATTCAAAAAAGTCCATTTTGAAATTTTTAAGAAAGAAAAAATATCTTTTGAAAAGGATTGAATACTTATTCAAAAAAGAAACTGAAGGTGAATTTGGGATTTTGGCCCCAGCTTAGCATTTTTTTTTTTTTAAATCTTGGATTTTTTGGGTCTGCACAATTTGAAATAACAGCAAAATTGTAAAAATTTTAAGCCAAGATAGAATTTGTTAAGGCCAAACCTGAAAATTTTAGTCTGTGCAGACCTTTAATGTCTACTGTTATTTCAGTTAATTTTTCTATATACAAGTTAAAATTAACAAACATAAAACTTTCCAAATAGGAACCGGCAAATTTGCAAAGAAAAAAAAAGTAAGACTTCATATACAAAATTACACTTTGTTTCTATAAACAGTTTCAGTGTTTAAATAACCATTTTACAAAGGGCCAATTTTGGAGATTTTCTTCAGATTGAAACCTGGTACTTATCAAGTATACCCTACAGATTTCACCCAAAATCTTATTTCAAACAACAAAAACCAGCTTTTTGCTATGAAGAAAAGGTGGTTTTATGATTTCATGGAATCCTCTATAATTTTCTTTAAAGGCAGGATACCATTCATTGAGCCGAAAAAGTAGGTCAATTTCATCCTCCCCCCCCCCCCCCATAGAAAGAATAAAGTACCACAAAAACTGAATTTAACCAGTTATTATTCATAGTTCGTAGTATAACAGATATTTTTTATTATACAACAACCGCAGTAGCAGAAAATTCTCCATGTGCCTGTGACAGATACTTCAGGGACAAAAAATAATCTGCAGGTAAAATATTTTTACAATTGAAGCGTTAATTAATCAAACAATCACTTACATGTAACGTTTTTAGACATTTTAAAATATTTTATTAATAACAATATTAACTTTTTGTATTAAGTAATAAAGAAAGAGCTAAACATAATACTATGAAGCAAAATAAAGGTCTGACGAAGAAGAATCTGCAAAAGAGAAAAGAAAATCTGCGAAGCTCGTCTCCTGTTTCGAACATTCTGCTACCGGGACAACAACTATTAAAACTGATGGCAATATTGTCAGTTGCATATACAACAGTTTTAGCATGACATGTAAAATACAGTTTAAATGGATCACCCAATCATGTTTTTCTTTTTGGAAATAGCAGAATATTTTGCGGGCCCATCAGCCTTTTACATATGTAATTATAATATATTCTTTGAGCTACACCGAAGTTAAGAGATAAAAGTTTTCAGAAAAAAGATGACACTTTTTTTCTGAAAACAATTTCGCCCCCCCCCCCCCCAAAAAAAAAAAATTAAATTTCAATGAACTGCTGTAAAATTTGTAAAAAGTTTACACCACCATCGTTATTTTATGTCACACAGACCTTTCGATTTGAGACAGACTGCACGCAGATTGAAGAGAAAATTTACCATTTTGGCTTTATTTTCAGTCACACAGATAATTTTACAACATCTGTTTTATTTCAGGTCCAAGGTGCATAAAACCAAGCAAAAAAAAAAAAAAAAAAAAATACAATTTTGTATAATTTTTATTCTTGGAAACCCGAGGAGAAAAAAAAAAGCCAAATTTTCACAATTGGGGGGGGGGGGGGGGGAGGAGTTTCCAATTTCGAAATTATTTATGTTTCCACAGACATGAGGGAGAAGAGGGGAAAAAAGGGAGGGGTGAAAAAAAATAACAAAAATTTAAAAACAATTCATAAGCATTCAACGTTTATCTTTAAAAATCACACCTTTCAAAACTGCAAGTTTATGTAGTTAAAAAAATTTTTCATTACAACACGTTAATTTGGCATGGGCCCGATTATTGAAAATTCATCCTTTTGATTGACACTTGGATAAAAAACATGAAATGGTCCTTAAAAATAGACTTCTACACGGTTTTCTTGATGTGTAATCATAATTATATTTATTAAACCATTTGAAAATTTTAAATGATAAAAAGAGTAGGCATATAAATTTTTAAATACATTATTTTTTTTATCTTTTCTACTTTTTAGTGTTTAAATATTTTGTTGTTGCAGATTCACAGTCAGTTGGCATATTTTCGAAGAAATGATTTGACACATTATCTTCATTGTTTTTGTACTCATAAACAATTATAACTACACTTCTTCTAAACTGTTTACTCAATGTGTAATCATAATTATATTAATATTAAACTATTTGAAAATTTGAAATGATAAAAAAGTAATATTTTTAAATACATTTTTTATTTATTTATATTTTCTACTTTTTAGTGCTTAAAATATTTTGTTACTGCAGATTCACAGTCAGTTGGCATATTTTGGCAGAAATCATTTGACACATTATCTTCGTTGTTTTTGTACTCATAAATAATTACAACTGCAAAAATTATTTGGCAATTTATCAACATTTTCAAAATCACTTTGTGGCAACCTTTATTTACATTTTAAAAACATTCACAGATTGAAATATCTTTATAAAATAGTTATCAATGTATCAAACGCACAAACAATTATTTGTTTTATATTGATACCATTTAATATACACATTAAAAAACTATTAGTTTAATTTATGCATAAATAAAACATAACAATTAATACAATATATATATATATATATATGTATATATAATAAGAAATAAGCCATATATAGTTAGACATTTTTTATTGGTCGCAATTTCACTTTCACGACAGTTTATAATATTTGCCAAGAAATCACACTTTCTTAATCTTAACTCGGTCATGACTGAGTTATGTCATAGCCCCTATAATAAAGAAGTATTTGTTACATTAGTGTATAACTTAACATACTCTTTGAAGTAGCAAGAGACGTCAAGTTACGTCTGGTAACTCAAAAACATTAACGTTTAACATGGATCAGTTTATACCAACCAAAACACGAATTTTCCGCTTAAAATCAATACGAATCCAACAACAAAAAAATTCTACAAACTGAAGAGAAAGGAAAGTAATACATATTTTAATACAATTATGGAAAAAAGTCTATAATTAAATGTTTCATATAAATACTGTCTTTTTTGCTTTGAACAGTTTGAACACATACAAATTTATTAATATTTAAATACAGTAGAACCTCGATCCATCGTTTTTCAAGGTGTGTGTGGAAAAAACGATAAATGCAGGAAAACGATGAATGTGGTTTAACGTCAAAACACGAAAAAAAAGTTTAAGTATTACTTACTAATACATGCAATGTATACAGTATATTAATAAATACTAATTTGTTACAGACCAAACTGTAAAATAAATAAATCAAAGTTGTAGAAAATGGATATTTATTCTAAAAATGAGTAATTTTATATTCAGTTTTTCGTTCATTTTTTAAATTAAACAACAAATTTTCAGGATGTACAACATATTTCTGGTCATTTTCTGTAATTTCATGTACATATAAAAAAGTTCGTATAGTTTCAAATGCCGTAATTAAATCAGACAGACTTTGCGCTGGTGTAGGCTTAGCTTCATCGGCATGAACATTATCCTCTGCTTCTTCGCCATTATTTTCATTGTTTGCATCATCACACATTTCTTCTATGCTTAGGACACCACATGTCGCAACATCTCGATCAATAGAAATATATCGTTAAATTTTGTAACAGAGACATCCTCTTTTACACGCAACCACTCTTCATTTGCATTATCGTCAGCATATTCATTATTTTTTTTCCCTTCTGTTGAGCATTCTTCATGAGTTTTTCGCAAAAAAACTGCATTTCACGAAACACTTCTGGATGGAATGAAGAAGTTACTCCATGCCAAGCTGAAAGTACAAAATGAATAGCCTGCAGAAGCTCTATTTTTGGAGTACGTTCTTTTGCTTATTCCATGAAACAAAGATATTTCACTAGCTTTCTTCTGTAAAATTGCTTAAAACAATTGATTATTCTGGCATCAAGAAGATGTACGACCTCTTGATAATCTCTGCCCCCCCCCCCTCCCGAAACAGCTCAAATGAGTTATTTTAGGATAAAAGAAGTAATTCCAGTTTGTATGTCATATGGATCCGCTTGACCTTCAATTTCATTTCGGTGGGGAGAAAAATTTTACAACGATGAATGCGGGAAAAAGATTTCTTGACGAACGATGAATGCAGGTTTCGTTAACATTATTTAAGTATAATTTGTGCAGGGACCATAGAAGTAAAATGATCAATGTGGGAAAACGATGGATGCTGGAACGATAGATCGGGGGTTTCACTGTATAGTATAGATGCTGCTTAATGTGATTACTTCGGGACCACAAGTTTTTGATAACAATATACAGGGTTTTAAAACACCCAGCACACTGGTCTAAAACTCGGGGTTTTCTTAAAAAAAAAAAAAAGGTGGGGGGGGGGGGGACTTTATTGAGTTTTTTTGCAGAACACTTTAAACTTCTACATAATACATATACATTTATCAGTGAAACCTGGGTATAATTTTGCATTAATTAAGTATGATTTAGCAAAATATATATATAAAAAATTAAGTTAATTTAAAAAGTACATTTGTATCTCATAGGACTGGTTTGCTGCATTAAGAATATATTGAACCAACTACAACTGAATTTTTTTATATAATTCTTAATATAATTCAAAATATTTTTCACACAAAGCGATGCTTTTAGCATGATGCGTTAGGTCGAGACATGATGATTTTGAAAACACTAACAGGCTGATATTACACATAATCACATTAAGCAGCATCTACTGCAAAAAGTAGTTTCTTTAGCATAAACATAATTATAATTACCGTTAAACAGATTTCTCTAAAAAGTCACGCTGCAAGGGGAACACTGTTTGCATTCTCAGAGTGGACTCTCAGGAATGCTACGTATATCCTAAGGATTAAAAAAAAAAGTAATTGAAATGTAAAAAAAATATTGGATTTCATTAAAGTACTGATACACAAAAACAAGTTGGAAATTGCACGTCAAACGTAGCTAATGAGGTGCGTACGTACTATAGCTAGTTTTATAAATATTTTTTGCACAGCATATTGTACTCACTGAATGTATATTTTAGTACGGTTCAATAAGTGCATATCCATTTCATTCTGTTGGCTGTAACATCATTAAAATGCACTTTTTTCCCCCCCATTGGCCGTAATGTAATGGAAAACTTTAGACTATCCCTGTCATTAAAATATAGATCTGATTTTCATAAAATTTGAAATGACTCAACAAAATATTGCAATAATTATATATTTAAAATTTCAGAACATTCGGTTGGGTAGTTTTTCCTCAGTTATATGCAGAGTGACAGACAGACAGACGTACTGACTGAATGACAACTATAGCTACATATTTATATAATTACGAATGCACCTAAAAAGGAATTTTGGTAATGTAAAAATAGTATTGACTATGGGCTTATTTGTCAGGGCATAAAGCCCGGCGGCCCTACTACTAACTACTTTATGCACCCAGGGGTCCTTACTGCTTTTTTTTATTCACCCTTTTATTTAATTTAATCGAAAAATACATCAATCAGCTGCAAAAAAAATCTGAATTTCACTAATTGGCCGAAGGAGAAAAAAACCCAGCTAAATTCATCGAATAGGGAAGGGAAATGCAAAATTTGTTAATTGATTGTAAAGAGGGGGGAAAAAATCAAGAAATATGTCAACTCCACACAAGAAAAAAACTGCGAAATCTTTTAATTGTGATCGATTAATGGGAAAAAATATCAAATTGTCTACTCATCTCAGAAAAAAAACATGCAATTTTTCAATTCAACAGAGGAAAAACAGAGTAAATTTTGTCAATCAATCGTAAAATGAAATGGCAGGATTTATCAATCGTCACAAAAATTTTATAACCGCTGAAGACAGGGCTTGAAATTCAATTTTTAGGGTTTCGTTCATCTGATGAAACCCTATTCGTCTCGCTCCTCTGTCAGTCTGTCACAGAGCCCGTTCTAGTCTTTTCTGCGAACCATTCACAAAATTTGAACTTTTCCATGCCCTATGATGAAATTTGCATCCCCCCCCCCCATGATCCTTCGATGAAATTCACAATTTTTCAGCAGCCATTCGACGAAATTTGAGTTTTCGTGATCCTTCGAAGAAATTGGAGTTTTCGCGATCCTTCGAAGAAATT
Source organism: Maratus speciosus (assembly GCA_963932465.1). Classification (NCBI taxonomy): domain Eukaryota; kingdom Metazoa; phylum Arthropoda; class Arachnida; order Araneae; family Salticidae; genus Maratus; species Maratus speciosus. The sequence continues at coordinate 256,276,190 of OZ010797.1, read as the reverse complement.
GGAGTTTTCGCGATCCTTCGAAGAAATTGGAGTTTTCGCGATCCTTCGAAGAAATTGGAGTTTTCGCGATCCTTCGAAGAAATTGGAGTTTTCGCGATCCTTCGAGGAAATTGGAGTTTTCGCGATCCTTCGAAGAAATTGGAGTTTTCGCAATCCTTCGAAAAAATTGGAGTTTTCGCGAACCTTCGAAGAAATTGAGTTTTCGCAATCCTTCCAAGAAATTGGAGTTTTTGCGATCCTACGAAGAAATTGAGTTTTCGCGATCCTTCAAAGAAATTGAGTTTTCACGATCCTTCAAAGAAATTGGAGTTTTCAGGATCCTTCGAAGAAATTGGAGTTTTCACGATCCTTCGAAGAAATTGGAGTTTTCACGATCCTTCGAAGAAATTGGAGTTTTCACGATCCCTCGAAAAAATTGGAGTTTTCACGATCCTTCGAAGAAATTGGAGTTTTCACGATCCTTCGAAGAAATGAGAGTTTTCACGATCCTTCAAAGAAATGAGAGTTTTCACGATCCTTCGAAGAAATTGGAGTTTTCACGATCCTTCGAAGAAATTGGAGTTTTCACGATCCTTCGAAGAAATGAGAGTTTTCACGATCCTTCGAAGAAATTGGAGTTTTCACGATCCTTCAAAGAAATGAGAGTTTTCACGATCCTTCGAAGAAATGAGAGTTTTCACAATCCTTCGAAGAAATGCGAGTTTTCACGATCCTTCGAAGAAATGCGAGTTTTCACGATCCTTCGAAGAAATGCGAGTTTTCACGATCCTTCGAAGAAATGCGAGTTTTCACGATCCTTCGAAGAAATGCGAGTTTTCACGATCCTTCGAAGAAATGCGAGTTTTCACGATCCTTCGAAGAAATGCGAATTTTCACGATCCTTCGAAGAAATGAGAGTTTTCATGATCCTTCGAAGAAATGCAAGTTTTAATGATCCTTCGAAGAAATGAGAGTTTTAACGATCCTTGGAAGAAATGAGAGTTTTCACAATGCTTCGAAGAAATTGGAGTTTTCACGAACCTTCGAAGAAATTGAGTTTTCGCAATCCTTCCAAGAAATTGGAGTTTTCGTGATCCTACGAAGAAATAGAGTTTTCACGATCCTTCAAAGAAATTGAGTTTTTGTGATCCTTCAAAGAAATTTGAGTTCTCGCGATCCTTCGACGAAATTCGAGTTTTTAGCGATCCTTTGACGAAATTTACGCTTCTTTCGCGATCTCTTGACAAAATTAGCGGCATTTTTCGTGATTTTTTGATGAAATTTGAGGTTTTTTTTTTTTTTTTTTTTTTTTTTTTATACAAAATCCTGCATTTGACTGGTTCCTTCCATATTTTTAGTCGCCAGTCTTTCAAGTTTAATCGCCGGGTGGCGAGTGCTTATTTTCATCTTTACGACAAAACCCTTTTGATTTTCATAAAATAAAAATAAAATTATATACAGTCGACTCTCTGAAATCTGCACACTTAGGGACAGGGGGTTTTGCGGATTACACATTTTTGCAGATTATAGATCATCCATTTGTTTACATTTTACTTTTTAGAGTCTGGCAATAAATTAGAAACAACTGCACACAAATTATAATTACAATGTAAAAGAAAAACATAATGCATTATTATTTTACTAATTGTATTAATTTTTTTAAACGTTGACACAACATAATGGTAATTTCAGTTTTGCTTTGTTGTCAATAATTTTTTTCTATAGTCTATGAACAATCATTACTTTTTGCTCTGAGATAAAATTTTGTTGCCCTGAGAAATTTAAACATTTATGTCCAATTTATATTTAAATATTTATTCATTGGAGAACTGATAACTTATGAAAAAAAAATACCAAATTTAACTTTATCTAAGAGTTTAATTGTTAATGGAATTTTCATTGTTTACATTCCAACATGTAATCCGGATAATAGACATTGGCGGATTATACATCAGCGGATTTCACAGAGTTGACTGTATTTAATAGTTCACTTATATATTATATTAAAAAAAAAGAAAAAAAAAGAAAAAAAAGTCGCCAAACAATGTGATTTAAGACCATAAAGTTCATAAGTGTAATATGGTCACATTTGTTACATGTTTATCATTTTTGGACCACAGTCAAATATCTTGTCTGTGCATTCTAATTATAGAAGATTGCTAAGAAAGTATGGCAACAACCAATCAAGACTGCAGTGAAGATAACCAAACTATGGCTGTCAGAATGATTGGTACAAAATTGCATTTTTTTTTTTTTTTTTTTTTTTTTTTGCTTATTTCTACTATTATATATATATCTTTATGTTTCGAGCTAAATTTGCTGTGTCAGAACTGATTAATAAAAAGTCACTGGTCTCAAGGACTCAAACATTAGAATTTACTGGTCCACAACATAAAATTCTATTAAGCACCTTTAACCCTTTGAGCCCTCTACCCTCCCCAGAATATAAACCAAACTCACTTTTCAGTTATCCAAAATTTTCAGCATTAATAAAATGTGAAATTTTAATTTGTTAAAAATAAAATAAAATTGTGATTTGCGATCGGGAGGGCAGAAAAGTTACTGGTTCTGCGGACAACTAAATTTTTCAAATTAGGGGCTGCCCACAACTAATGTCATGCTTGGAGTAGGGTTCGTGAAATTGTGACAAGGGGATGGGAGGGGGTAAGAAGAAATGTGACATCACACATTTTGGTTAAAATAAAAGCATTAAAAATCAGCAGATTAAATTTTGAAGTTATTTTGAAATTAAAATCAGGGGTCGATCCATGCAAAATTTGGGGCCTATTTAGGGCCCTTTCACAAAAATCTATTTAATAAAATAGACCCCTTCACAAAATTCCTTTTAATAAACAGGCCCCTTTCATAACATTCTTTTTCATAAAAACTGTTTTAAAATGTGTAATTTGTAAATAAAACCAGATCACGAAAAACAAAAAAATTAGCAAGGGGATTTAAAGAAGTTTTTGTTTATAAATTCTTGGTTCGAATGAGTAACTGGATTTCCACTTTCGTTACAAAATGCTATTTTTCTCAAAAATATTATAAAATTCACAAAAATAACTTACTTTTCACAAAATAGGCCCCAAGAATAAAAACCTGCATCGATCCTTGAAAGTATTTTATACTAATAAAGTAAGGATAGTATTGAGTTGACTCTAAGCCGCTTTTTAGCAGGGCGCAGCGCTAGGCGGCCCTTTTTTTCTTTTTTGTGCCCGGCAGCTCTTTTAAACCCTCCCGATACGCCCAGCTGCCCTTTTCAACATTTCCCTTTCCCAGATCCCCTTGATCCCGAAAAAATATCACAAATTCTAGGCTCTCTAAACAAACCAGTTCAAAATATTTTTGTGAACAAGGTTTAAGTGTCCCTTTTTTGAAAAAAAAAAAATGTGCCTTTTTTTAGAACAATGTTTCCTTTTTGAAGAAATGTACCCTTTTTAGATAGTGTTCCCCTTTTTTTAGAATAGTGTTCCCTTTTTGAAAAATTACTGCCCGGCGGCCCTTTTTTTCTAGAGTCAACACTAAAGGATAAGATTTAAAGTCAAATATATTAAATTCCATTTCAAATTCCAAAATACTACTGTTTTCAAATGCTCTTTCATATTAATATTTTATGACTATTGCATATTAATTTATGTTTTTTGTCGTAAACCTTAATATTATTTCATACAAAATAAATACACAAATCATATTTTATAGTTATGCTCACAAATGTCGTGAAAACAAATAGTTAAAGTTAATATGAAAGTTTAATTATAAAGTTAAAATTTTAAATATGATCTATAAAGCAGTGCTTTGTTTCTGAACTGCAAGTATATGTTATGTAATATAGCATGACATGCGACAAGAGGGGAGGGCAAGAGGTAAGGTGAAGTGTGACAAGGGGGGGGGGGGGCAAAAAGTGTGACATCATTTATGGACTGTCCCTTAGTGGTCAGGTTGAATTTTCAGTGGTCGCGGACCAGCAGAACACCAAGGATTCTGAATGTTGATTTGTAAATGTAGAACGAATATTTATGTGGAGCAATATTAATTTATAAACTGCCTAATTTAGAAGACAATGAGTTACTTATAGTTTCATTAGAAAGAATATTTTCTGGTTTTCATTTAATTTAGTTTAAAAAGGTTAGGCAATAAAAATACAGGCATGCTAACATTTGCATTCAAATTCTTCAGTAAAAAATATATTTTGTTCTGTGTATAAAAATTCCCTTGATAGTGAATGTTTGTTTTTTGTGAAAAGCAAATTGTTTCTGTTTTCAATTAGTTGACTGTCAATTTTGGTGTAAATAGAAAGAAAAAGATTGTGTTCTTTTTAGGTGCAATATATTTTAGTTTCCAATTTATATTAAATCTAAAAATATTTATAATCAGCAATAAGTATTTGACTATTTTGCAGCGTTCGAAATCCTTGGTGGTCCGCTGGTCCGAGACCACTAAAAATTCAATTGGACCACTAATTTAAAAAATTTAGTGGTCCGAAGGACCAGTAACTAACAGTAACTTTTTCCCCTTTCTGACAGGTAAACGTAAATTTTCCCATCCCTGAGAAAACTGCAACCAAACATTACAATAAGCATAAAATTTGCATAAAAACTTAGTTAAAATAAATAGACGGAAATAAAAAACATAATAATTTCAGTTTTTGTTTATGTACTATTTAATTTTTAGCAAAATATAATTTTACATTTTATTATGCCGAAAATTTTGGGTAACTGAAAGGAAGTTTCATTTATATTCTCTGAGGAGGAGAGGGGGTGTCACTCAAAGGGTTAAGGTACTTATATAATTTTATGTAGCGGGCCAGTGACGATGTCTGCGGACCAGTAAACTCTGATGTTTACTGTTCCTTGTGATCAGTGATTTTTTTTTAATCAATTCTACCGCTGAAAATAGTCAGGGTTGCAAAATCGCTAAAAAAATGTCGGTCATAACAAAAAAGATGACAGACGATCAAGGGAGAATATGCAAGGGATATACAAAAACTCATTCAATTTCATTATAAAAATTAACATAAGGTTAACAGATGATAAGATTAAAAATTCAAAACAATATTCTTGTATTTAATAACATTTGTTATAATACTTGTCCCCAAGCAGCATTAGCGATAAATACAAAATATTATTTTGTCTTCAAAAACATCGGTAAATTAGAAAAATTTTGGTTAAAAAAAAAAAAAAAGATCTATTCAATCTATCTTTTAACATGCTTTTACAAACAAAATATCAAAGTTCTCCAAATGTTATTTATGAAAAAGGAGAGAGAGAGAGATTGGGGGGGGGGGGGGGGGCGAGAAATTTGTAAAAAGCAAATAGTATAAAATTTTGTAATGATAATGATTCTGAGATTCATATAAATATTAAAATTGATCTAAGCCCAATAAAAAACAATGATGTTTTCAAAACAAAATACCAAAATTTTCCAAACGTTATTTCTAAAAAAAGAGAGGAGAAAGGGAATTTGTAAAAAGCAAATAGTAATAAAATAAACAAAAAATTTTGTGCATGCATGTGCAGTAAGTAAAAAATACTGCATGTATGAGCACTGCATGCCCATAAAGCAAAAATTCAAAACAATATTCTTGTATTTAATAACATTTGTTAATGCTTGTCCCCACGCAGCATTAGCGATAAATACAAAATATTATTTTGTCTTCAAAAACATTGGTAAATTAGAAAAATTTTGGTTAAAAAAAAAAAAAAAATCTATGCAATATGTCTTTTAACATTCCGATGAAGCAAGTAACTTTTTTCCCTCTCTGACAGGTAAACTTAAATTACCCCATCCCTGACAAAAACCGCAACCAAACATTACAATAAGCATAAAAACTTAGTTAGTTAAAATAAGTAAACGAAAATAAAATACATAATTAATAAGTTCAGTTTTTGATAATGTACTACTTATTTAATTTTTAGCAAATTATAATTTTACATTTTATTATGCCGAAAATTTTGGGTAACTGAAAGGAAGTTTGGTTTATATTCTCGGAGGAGGAGAGGGGAGGGGGGGGGGTGTCACTCAAAGGGTTAAAAGTACTTAATATAATTTTATGTAGAGGGCCAGTGACGATGTCTGCGGACCAGTAAACTCTGATGTTTACTGGTCCTTGGGACCAGTGACTTTTTTTTAATCATTTCTACCGCTGTTTTGATATTTGCGACCCTGCAAAAATTTATTTTTTATCATAAGCGATAAAAATAAGAGTATTTTATGAACTTTTTTGTATTTTAATATCACCCCCCCCCTCTGCCTGTTTTTTTTTCTTTTTAAATATCCCAGCAGTAGGGGTTGTTTTGTGTGTTAATAAACGAAAGCGTTAAAAGATGTTTTTTGTTTAGTATCCTTAAATCTTGACTGAATGATACTAAAGCATTTTGGATTTTGGCTGCCAGACTGCTTGGTTTCAGAAACAAAATACTACTACATACTAGGGTGTAAAAAAATCATGATTTTTTGGAACAGATGTCATATTCGCCCCATATTGGCGCGATTTTTTTCTGTCGCCAATATCATATAGGCAACAGGTACTTAACTTGCGCCAAAGTGCTTGATGTGGTAACCCGGATTATGTTGTTTATGCTGTTGATGTTTTCGCCAAATTGGCAAGCGAAAAAAATCGCGCCAATATGGGGCGAATATGACATCTGTACCGATTTTTTTTAAAAAATCAGATTTTTTTAATTTAAATCAGATTTTTTTTATTTTTTTCCCTGTGTTAAAATATTAAACATTTACCAAGAATTAAGCATTTCAAAAATGAACAACCCTTCAGTTACTAACATAATCTATGTTTTTTTGCTTTAATTAATAAAATTTTAATTATGCAATTATAGAATTTACAAAAAACTGCAAATTAAAAATTTCTTTAGTAACATACAACATTATGTGCATTAATATTTTGTAATAATTATGTAAACCAATATTAAATACTGCTTACATTTTAAAGTTATTGATAAATTGCATTTAATTTTAAATTGATGATACAGATTAAATTTTGTAATTATTAAACAATTAACTTTTTAAGAACACAATCTACATTTTTGAAAAAGTGATTGAAAAAAGGTGATACATAATAGTTTGATAAATACATAAAGCAGCCAGTAATTTTACACAGGTTCTAAAGCGTATGTATATCAAATCGATCAAAAATTGTAGCAATGTATACAGCAAATTCACACATAATTTAAAAATAGATTACAAAAATTGTATTTTTGAAACTTAAATCGGATTTTTTTCCCCATAACATTAAAATATTTGAATAGCTACTAAATATTATAATGTTTTGAAGTTATTTAACATTTAGTTAGATTTTTTTTTTTTAATGTATAATACTTCTTTTTACACAGTTTAATATTTTTATAATTAACAATAACAAATATTACATTTTTTACAAGTGATTTAGTGATCGTTTTCATTACTGATTATAATGCTTTTTCACACTATTTTAAAAAATCAGAAAATATGTGATTTTATCATCTGATTCAAATCAATTGATTAAAATCATTGACACTCTATTGCTATGTTTATTGTATAGTATAAAAGAATGAATAACTTGATTATTAAAAGGAAATTATGGCATTGTAAATTATATTAGATTGAAATATCATTTTTAAATTAAATGCTTTTTATGTTTGTTAGATAAAAACCATGCTTTTTACAAACTTACTGTACTTAAAATTTCACAATACTCAGGAATTATGCTTAAAAACAATTATTTAAAGCTTTGTTTTGTGTATTCATAAGTCACAATACCTGTAGAAACTTTCCAAATTATGTTCATCTTAGATTTGAATACTTTTTACGTCATTTTAAACATTTAGAATTTTTTTGATTTTAATCAATGATTTTTAAAAAAAAATCACTTGATTAAAATCATGATTTAAATCGCTGATTTAAATCAACTGATTTAAATCGTTGACACCCTACTACATACAGACTTGCCAAGCTCCGAAATCCAAAAATCAGAAATGAAATCAATTTTTTTTTTCAGTTTTAAATTGCGCTTTGTTGTCATATAAGATTAAATATAAACAATTACACAGACTATTAAAAAAGGTGCATTACAATCAAGAGCACGGGAAAACGTGTGTAAATCAGAAGCATTGTCAAATGAAAAAGGTAATAACATCAGAAAGAATGAAATAGGTACTTACATATTTCCGGAAAAAATGTATTTATTCCACGGATAATGCGGTGTAGCAATGGCGACCGCTTCCTTCTTCCTCGCGAACAGCCATCAACAACAACATCGTCTTCATCCGGGATCTTCGTAGCTCTCGTGTTTCAACCAATCAGATTCACGCTTCCAGAAAAACTGCGTTTTCGAGCATATTTCACCGTGATTTGATATCGGGCCGTTATATGTTGCACATGACTATGCGATTAGCACATTTTCCTCGGTAATTATGCTCATAATGATACCTTTTACCCGAGGAAATAGTGCCCATCGAAAACCGGTTCTCAGGTACTGCTCGCAAGGATATACCTGTGTTATTACTCGAGCACATTTCGAGGAATTGATGAAAGGCCGAGAAAAATACGATCTGTCGATGCTACTAGGGTACCATAAGAACACAGCCAGTGGATGTGAACTTACTGTCCTTGAAGTCACAGATGGTCACAAGTGCCGTAGTCATTACAATGAACTGAAATGTGATACCTTTAATTCGTCTCATTCTTACTCTGATTTGGTCACTGCTCTGAGATGACACTACGACTGCTGCTTTCTGACGAGTCACCAGGTGACATTACGATGAAGTTACCTTGTGACTCTCGTGTGACCGACTTTTGGAGACTCCATTGTAAAGTCATCATGACAGATGTTTTTTCCCGAATTTCCAAATGATAGAAAATGAAATCATCTGATGACTTTTCACAAAGAAACGCAATAGTTACTTCACAGTAGTGTCTCGGTCATTTGAAAGTGACCATGTGATTTCATTGTAGCATTATTTGGTGATTCATAGTAATGCAATGCTCACGATAACTTCAGAATTCAGTCTTCAAATGACAGTCACATGAGAATCACAAGGTGACTTCATTGTAATGTCACCTCATGGCCCATCATGAAACAACAGTCACAGTGACTTTTCAGTGGAGTCACCACATGGCGATGATCTGAGATTAATAATGAAACGAATGAAAGATCCCATATTTTGTTTCACCATAGTGACTTTGACACTTATGACAATGTGTGACTTGATGGAGATGTCACATAGACTAGCTACAATGTAAGGCTAGTACCTATTTGAATTATATATTTTTTTTATTTGCGTAATCGCGTGCTTGAAAATTAGTATTTTATGATTGTTGCTTAAGTTTTGCACACCAGTGCATAATTACTATTTTGTTATCCGCCAAATTCCAGGGGGAAGTTTCGTGCATAAATTAGCTTTGACATAAAGGATGTATAACCTAAACATTTGCAGATTTTTTTTTTATTTACCAATCATTTATCTACCATAATACAATACATTTATTTTCTGAAACAGAATTTTCATATCTAAAAACCGGGATTTTCACGCGTGATGGGTGTGAAATGGATGTTACATATGCAGCAGAAAAACAAAATGATAATTTGAGTATGGAAATGAACAATTATAAAATCCATACTGTCATTATACGACAGATTGGTTAAATATAAAGACATTTAATTTAAGTATTTGTACTTTAAACTATTAAAGTATAAGGCATAGGTACCGTATTCACGGGGCACACTGGGACGTTTTAATGATCTAGGTGGACAAAATTAATTTTTCTGATTATGTCGAAATTCAACAAAACCGCGTATTCTAGTAGCTGAATGTTTTTTTTTAACTGATATCCGTAAAAGTTTTGTCGAAAAAAATCCGAGGAGACGATTAATTATGATCGTAAAGAAGCCATTTGCACAGTGGGGTTGAGGGAGATCTAAAGATTGCATTAGTTTCCTCCAAGTTCGAAAGCACGTCGTGACTATTATGTTTTATTTAAAAGCACGAGTTTGCTGGACAAATGTCTTTGTCAAGGTAAAATTTAACATATTGTTGTTTGAAAATAAACGCCGTTAAAGGGTATCTTAAATCTTTAAAATTTTCGAAATTTTATTTTTTTTAGGTGTTAAACTTCTATCTTTTCTGAACATTTTGATGTAATTGTTTCCCTGAAATTACCTTCAGAACAGAAGTCATGGCTTTTCGAATTATACTCGCTCAATAGCTGAAGCGCTGTTTCCAAAACTATGAAGTCAATTTTCTCCAAATGACGTTTTTGGGCATAACGGGTACGATATCTCAAAAACTTCTGAATATTTTTTCAAGAAATTTTCAAAATATATGTTTCATGTTAGTTTGTATAAACTGAACCTAAAATTTCCTTTTTATTGTTAAAACAAATACTTTTTTAGGTGATTATACTGTTGAAAGTTTCTAAATTTTGCATTAGCTAAATAGAGATTTGTATTAAAAATGATTTAAATAAAAATTTATTTAGGTTCAGGATAATTATTATAAATTGAAGTATAAGTAGGCACCAAAATTTTCATTCTAGTTGCAAAATTTATTTTGTAATCCTGCGTGTAATCTGTTATGCCTATTTTTTGCACGTCAAATGTTTGACAGTTTGGAACCTCTTGTAAATGTTAATTCTGCATCTTGCAATTTTTTAAATATTTGAAATGAAAGAATATACTTATATCTTTCATCCCAAATAAAATTGTATCTTAAAATCAAATACAGTTTAAGATATTATATGTTCCAAATGATCTTTTTTCTTCTTTCAATTTTAAGAGTCCTGACACCCCTTAACCCCGCTTAACCACTTTTTTCAGAGGTTGTGATTCTGGATGATCCAGGATGTTGTTTACAAACTTCACTTTGAGTTTTAATATATTATTCAGTATTATTCAGCAATAAGCATTTTTTTTTTCAAATCAAAGTACCATTCCTAAAATATTGGAAACTTAAGAAAACTACTACAAAAGTTCGCAAATCATTACGTTTTTATTAATAAACAAACTTTATATTAACTTAAAGTGTATATATGTCTGTTTAGTTCAAATCTTGCAAGTAATTTTTAAACCACTTTTAATTACAGTCACGTCACATTTATGCGCCAATTAATTATACGCTTCTCTCAGTTATACGCGAATTTCGTAAGGTCCCGCCATGATGAATGGGGTAATAATGCTATAGATCTCTCACTTAGAAGCGCCACTTTGAATCGCTTCTCTCAGTTATACGCGAAAATAACAGCGCATTTCAGAAAGATCGATGTCTTGCGAAAGTTTTTTTTTTATCTATAGAAAGTTTTCTGCACATGTCATCGTCCAAAGACCTATCCGCAAAGCGCCTGAGAGAGTGTTACAATTCAACTTTTCATCTTTTCCACTCAGTTCTAATGGTTCCTTTTTTCTTTCTATTTTATTTTTATCACGCCACACGCGTGTTTCCTTCCCTCCTTGTCTTTACGGTAGCATCTGTTTTTTTATATAAAAAATGAGCAAAAGAGAATTAATAATTTCGTTCAAAATGGAAGTTATACAAGCAGCAGAAAATTATTCTAATCTGTCAAAAAAAAGCTTAGCTCGAAAATTCGATTTGCCAGAATCAACGCTCAGAGGGATTTTAAAGAACAAGGACGCGATCAAAAAAATGAGCAGTGAATATTCTACACAAGCGAAGAAACGATGAAGAATTCATCGGGGAACATGGGGTCACAAACCACGTATTTAATCAAAAATAGAGGGCATAGCCTAACTCAAATTGGATTGACGGTATTAACGTTTAAGAAACTGTAGTATATTATAATAAAATTTTTAAGAGACATTCTCACCTTTGTTGTAAATGTGATAATATAAAAAAAAGTGGTAGAAGTTTCCATTATACGCACTGGCAGTATGCACTTGATGCTCCAAATTTGGGCTGCGATTACCAGTTCATAATGTACCATCGATCGTTTCAGCACCCTGTTTTTCCAAACATTTTGATGGTGTTATAACATTTCACACAAAACATTGTACATATTGTTACATTTTCATTGCAATATTTTAATTTTTCTCAAAATAACTACCATCAACTCAAGATCTGTTAAGATGAAACTCCCTGTATGTGTGTCTAAATGAGTGGTTTGCTATCCCTTGTTTTATGGCAATTTTTCATCCTCTTAATGATTACTACTACACTTTTGAATTTGTCGGTCGAATTCGGCGACACTCTGTATAAACAAAATAATACTTAATGTCCAGTTTAAAGAAAACCAGACTCTGACATATTAAAAGAGAAATTTTGTTACTTTAAAACTCATGATCGTATCATTTTACTGATGTCTTCAGATCCCCAAGCAGTTATTCTATAGTGTAGCACATTCCGAGGTATTTCTAAAAATTATGAATTGCGATATATTTTCAGATGGAACTGACATAAAGTATCGCATCTTTTTATGGCTGACGTTTAAAGTTTATACTTTGGCGAGATTATTTACAACAAATTAATTTTTGAACACACATTATTTAAACATACAGGGTTATTCTAAATGATGGACCCATTTTCAAAAAATTGTATTTATTAAAGTACAAATCCAAAATGAACAATCTTTATACCAATGAAAAGAGGAAGTTTCTAAGTTTTTTTAAGACATTATAAATGTTAAATGTGTTTGTTCACTGTTTGCTGCAAGGTAAACACCTACGTGATAGCGAAACTTTTCTCGAAAACCTTCTGCTCCACAGTAGCCATCTCACTCACAACTCACAGTGAAACGAAATAGCGGCCTATTGCCGCACAACCTTTACCGGCCGCTTCTGAACCATCACCGCTTTGAGAGCCGTGCACTCAGTAACAGCAGATACGCTTTCTCGTGTGTGGGACGATTTTGGCTATCGCGTAGATGTTTGCCGTGCAGCATACGTTGGACACATTGAACATTTATAATGTCATAAAAAACTTTGAAACTTCCTCTTTTCATTGGTATAAAGATTGTTCATTTTGGATTTGTACTTTAATGGATACAATTTTAAAAAAATGGGTCCATCATTTAAAATAACCCTGTATATTAGACACATATTTATAAACATATATTAGATACTGCGGTGATCTTAAAGTTTCCAGTAAAAACGTAATAAGTAATGTATGCTAAATAACTTTGATTTTATGACGCCCGCTATAAAAAAAAGAGAAAAGAATCCATTTTCCTGCAGTTCTGAAAGAATTGGGCTGTTGAACTAAATCATTTCAAAACACAGTACCAGCAAATACTTGGCAGAGTGGTTTCTGTAATGTTTAAAAATGAATTTAACATAATTTTGAGATAAACAACAAATTCCTATAATTGCTTATATTTAGCAATTTATTACATCTAAAAGTTTTCTCTTCATAATTTAACTGGATAAAACATCCTAAAAAGTACCTCTATGAAACATATTAAGTTTTGCGCTTTTGTTTTAACGCCCTTAAAAATACACGTATTCTAAACGTTCTTTCACTTATCCTCTGAAAATATTTCTCTGATTTTAATGCAAGTTGTGAATAAAGGGACTGTCGATCTATGTAATACTCGTAAAAATGTGTAAATTGATATGATAGCGTATGTAAATTTCTAAAGATAGTCGATTTATTTTATGACAAAATGAGATAACAAAAAAGAAAAGTGCCCAGTTAAAATGATGGCATTGAGCTCTCAGGCTATTCACACTAATTGTATATTATACTCTTATTTCAAAGAATAATGCCTGTCGAAAAATAAATTAAGGGGGAGATTATCCCTCCCCCCTCGTTTCCCCTCTTTATGCTTAACCAATGAGCATCCAAATGTCATCATGGAAGCGCCTTATCGAAATAAACCGGTTTACCACATTTAAAGCAAATCGGATAGATAAACCCATTCATCTAAATTAAAAAGGGTATTAGCCCCCTGTTCTCCCCCCTTTATATTTAACCAATGAACTTCCAAATCTAATCAGGGAAGCGCTTTATCATAATAAACCGGTATACCAAATTTGAAGCGAATCGGATTGGAAAACACATTCACCTAAATTAAGGGGGTATTAGCCCCCCGTTCCCCCTTCACACGTAAACAATGATTCTTCAAATCTAATCAGGGAAACGCCTTATCAAAATTAACCGGTATACCAAAATTTGAAAATCTGATAATTTTGAAGGAAAAACCCATTTATCTAAGTTAAGGGGTGTGGTTAGCCCACCGGTCCCCCTTTATATTTAGCCAATGAACCCCCAAAAATTAACTGGGAACAGCCTTATCAGAATAAACTTAGAAAAAAAATTGAAGCAAATCGGATATTTTGATCAAGAATTATCGCGTTACGTACATACGTACATACATACATGCATACAGGACCGGCGGGCATATTCACTCCCAGGCTTTGATAGCCTGTGAGCTAAAAATAATAAATTACGGTCTTCTTTAAATAACAGGATAGAGGATTATCTCTAAATTGGATAAGTGTGTTAATATTTTTTAACAGAAAGAATATTCGTAATCATAGTATATTTGTTTGCATTTTTTATTACATTATTAAAGTGTTTCAATTGTATCTATATTGTATTGTTGTAACTATCATTTAAAATAACGCATTATCTATTAAATGTATTGTATCCTGTACTTTTTTAGATGTCCTAATGCAATCATAAATATAGAAGCATGCTAAATTTATCTTGATCATTTATGATATCCTCTGTTAGCATGTCCCGAATTCTGATGCCATTCATAATTTATTGAATGTTAATAACCAAACATTATTCAAAATGTGCATTTTGATGTAGAGGTTTTTGTACTGCTTGAAAATCAATTACATTTTATACATAACTGTAAGATAAATAGTAAATTATGGATTTCATTAAATAACTATATAAATATCTGACACTTGGATAAAATAACAGAATATCCGGTTTTAATATATTTATCGTACTATTTACATTGACTCTGTTGTAAGGATAAAAATATAATTATCATTTAAAAAAGCATTATATATTAAAGATATTGTACCTTGAGATATTTGAGATGCATTAATACTATCGTAATTATACAAGTATGCTAAACTTACTTTGATTTTTAACGTCTACAGTAAGAAAAAATTTCCGATTCAGATGTATTTTACGTATGAATGAGCTGCCGACTTATCTAGAACAAATACTAATCGGATTGTTTAAATGCTAAAACATAATTTGTAATATTGTAAATTGATACAACAGTGTTTGTAATGATTTAAAAGGAATCAATGTTTCTTATGCAGCTCTGAGAAAAAAAGTAAGTTACTGAAATCATTGAATAAGAGAATGGTTTATTATCACGCAACTACATCAAATGCCTACCAATACTTCAGAAAAGACATCCTACAAAATATTTTCTTTATCAGGATTAGCTTTTTTTTTAAAAACTAATACATCTTTTTTGAAAAGACGATAATTATAATCGACTTTTCCAAGTAAGTTGTTAAGCATGTATCTGATCGATTATATTTTTACTTTATAAAAAGCATTTAGAGCTGGACGGTTTCGAAGCGATTTTACATAGATGGAAATACTTTTTTTCATTATTTGTTTAATGGACTCCTTCTGTAATCATTAAACTATATTATTAAATTTAAGATGTGATACGCATATACAATAGTTTCTAAAATACTGACCAGAATATTTTTTTTTTCGATAGAAAAAATATGCACGAAGTTAGATCGAATATAAAGGAGAATATGTTAATAGAAACATACAGTAAATTCCCGACTATCCGGCTCACGACTATACGGCCCTCCGTACTATCCGGCCAAGTAAAAAAAAAAAATGCGGAATGTTGCAAGCGGCCGTGACAGGGAGGTTCCCGCCCGTGGAAAAGTGGTGACTCACGACAGGAAGGAGCAGGAAAAAATTGATGAATGCAATTACAGACAGGAAGGGAGGGGAGGGTGTTATGGCTTGACAACCAGGTTCGTCAGATTATGAAGCAAAATCTGACGAAAGAGATTCCTGTCAACCGAAGCACAAAAGTGCTTCGGATGGTAACAAGTACGGACGTTATTTATCGCTGTTCCTGGTTACGTTCCTATAGTCTATCGGTATGCTTCGTGTTTATTTATTGAACATTAACAAAATGGGTGATAAACGAAAAATGTTTGTAATCGACTGCAGTCTGGGGTAACGGCAAGAACTATTGCTTCGGAGTTAGGACTTGGTATAAGTACCATTGGTGGCTGGAAGAAAAATCGAGCGGAACTTGAAAAGTGGTGTGCTTATCAAGCCAGTGGAAGTGGAATGAAAAAAAGAAAAACCATGCTGAAAAGTAAGCATAAAGAAACCGAAGTAGCTTTATTTTTGCGGCATCAATATTCAGAATTTACTGTCAGTAAAGGACGGTTAGATCGCATTAAAAAACTATTCTGTATTGTGGAGATTACCATAAGTGAGGCTTTATCTGCTAATAAAGAGGCTGTACGTTTATTCAAAGACTATCTTTCTAAACTTATTCAATAGGAGGAAATTTCCCGGGAGCAATTGTACAACTGCGATGAGATCGGTTTAAATTATAAGATGCTCCCTACGAAAACACTTACATAAATGAAAGAAGCCGCTACTGTAGGCAGAGGCGTCACGATGGGTAGTTATGGGGAGGGGAGGTCTCACTCCCCCACAATATATGTGAACATGGGGAATTTGAGCTTAGATTTAGGGAATTATAGATTTTTAAAATTATAGATTGGAAATTATTATTATTTATTGGAAATTATAGATTTTTTTTAAATAAAAAGTTAAAAAAAAAAAAAAAAAAAAAAAAAAAGATTTTTTATTGTTTTTCTGACTACATTTCTGAGTTCTGTATTGGTAAAATAGTTAAATTTTCAAAAAAATTCAAAAAGCAGCCAAACACAATTTCTAATTATGTTTCTCTGTGCTACGAAAATATCTCCAAAATATCATACATCTACCAGACCTGAATTTCTCTACTGTTATCCATCAACAGTCTCTGTAGTACATTTCCTCGAAAACTTTGCTCCTTTCTCAAAAACCTAAAAATATGTGGCTATTTTCATATGAAGTACAATTATGACTCTTGCACAATTGAAGACAAAAACTTTCATTAAAAAAACCAATAATTTTTATGTTTTTAGTTTCAGCATTTTTCTTTGGAAAGAATTTTTTTTTGTATAAGTATTATTATTATTAAACACACATTGAACATATCCTTTTAGTTGGAAAATAGAGCAATTTGTGTCACGTTGGGAAAATTTTGAACTCTCCCCCCAGAAAAAGTATTTGTAGCTACGCTCCTGGCTGTGGGTTTACAAGATAAGCAAGGAACAAGTCACCATATTGGTTTGCAGTAATTCAACCGGCATCCATAAGCTTAGGTTAACTTGAGTTGGAAAATCAAACAAACCTAGAGCTTTTAAAAAACTGAAAATTCTGTAATCTCTAAACCTATATTACACGCATCAAAAGAAAGCACGAATGAATTCATAGATCTTTAAAAGCTCGTTCAAAAAGGAATTACCGCCGACTGTAGAAAAGCATTTGACGCAATTTGTCGAGAAATGTACTTCTATTTCTTGACAACGCTCCTTCGAATCCGTCTATCGATGAACTCGCAGATGGTGACATCAAAGATGAATTTTTACCACCCAATGTGACCGGTATTTGTCAGCTTATGGACGAGGGCGTCCTTGAAATGATAAAGAAAAGGTATCGCCAGCGTCTTCTCCGTTCGTTGATATCAGCGATTGAGAATAATGCAGAACACATAACCCCTCTAAAAAAAGATTCACATGCTAGATGTCATAAGGTGGGTGGTAGAAGCACGTGAAAAAATTTCAAACATGGTAAATTGATCTTGGAACATTTTTTATACCATAAAGGTGGACATAAATCCGTGTGGAAAACTGCAATGGAAGATGATAACGATAAGCTTCTTTCGTTGCTGAAAGATATACCGGGCTCTGATGTCAATTTGGCGGACATTACAGTATCAATGGTAAACAATGAAGTTAACGCATTAACTGACAAAGATATTGTAAAAATAATGACACAGGGAGAAGTAACAGAAGAACAAGAGGAGGAAGAAAAAATCTCATTGGCAGAAAAAATCTTATCCTACATTCCGAAGGTGTCAAGGCGATTGAGGCAGCATTACAGTACATTAGTCAGTAGAAGTAAACGATGCTGATATCATCTACTTGCGTAAATGGAGGGACATTGCGTTGCGGAAGAGGGTTAACAGAAAGAAACAGTAATCTATCAAGGCCTTTTTCAAAAAAATAAAAAATGAGGGTTTTGACTCTTTTATCTTATACATAATTTGTTCACATTTGTGAAATCATTTAATAATAAACAGTAAAATAAGACTTCATTCATTTACAAAATCATTTTTTTACAAATTATGCGTACGTTTCACGTTAATGTTTTGCTTGTTTTGAAACTATATGTACTGTGCATATAAAATCTATCTTAAAATGTGTAAGATGCGTTTTTAATATCATGGAGAGGGCAGGACAGTAAGTGAGTAAATATTTATAGAACTCCGGCCTATCCGACTATTTTGTTATCCGGCCTATGCTTCCGTCACATTAGGCGGGATAGTCGGGAGTTTACTGTATTATTGTACTAAAATTATACAGATTATGCGTTAATGTTCCCTACAAAGTTTATAATACTATGATGGATTATTTGTATGTAGTTCATAAAGAAAATGGGTGCACATAAGACTTCTTATCCACTTCGCAACAATCCTCGTTTACACTTTTTTTCTCTTCTTACGCTGTGATTCTAAGTCGGTCAATTACATATGGAAGTTGACCGAGAGGAAACCTAGAAACACTGCTGCGTTTAGTTGGCCTCTACATTAGTACTTTGAGGCCACCGTCACGGTGCGCTTCGGACGGGGTGACCGCACAGGTTTTTTCAGGGTAACGAGAAATTCGGGTCAATTTCTCATAAACCGGGAGCCGGCAGCACAGACAATCACCTCATCGGGTTCACGGATGAAACTCTAGGATTAGTTAAATCTTGATTTGCATATTAAAATGCAATCGGTCTAACAAGTCATATCTTGGTGGAAAACACCTGAAAACCCGATTTTAGCGGCTGACTCGTAGGTTTACGATTGTGTTTTCCTGCTCCCAGTCCTCCATGTTTTCATACCATTTGGTGCAGGAAAACACAATGGTAAACCTACGAATCAGCTGCTAAAATCGGATTTTCATGTGTTTTCCAACAAGATATGACTTGGCAGACCAATTGCGTTTTAATATGCGAATCAAGATTTAACTAATCCTGGAATTTCATCCATGAACTCGATGAGGGTATTGTCTGGGCTCCCGGCTCCCGATCTATCACACTCCTATTCCCTGAAGGCGGTCTCTGCTTTGCAGTATGGTTGTGATGAATGATGTAAATGATGTAAATATTCACATTTTAGTGGTTTCTTTAATTTCCGATTTTCTATTCCCGCTAGCAGGGAAAACTTCGAAGAATTTAAAAAGAACGTAAGTGCAAACTTTTAGAATAATCAATAAATACCTTCCAGTTTTTCTTTGGGGTCTAAAAATGTCAAAGTAGCCAAAAATTATGTAAATTTTCACATTTCAGTGATCTTTTTTACTATCGATTTTCTCTTCCCACTGTCGCGGAAGAGTCGGAACATCGTATGAGAAACATAAGTGCAAAATTTTAAAGGAATTGCGATACAACTGGCTCTAAAACGTACTGTGGTCCAATTGGAAAACAGCTTCATAATAGTGAACATTAACACTGTTCTGGTCTTTAAGAAAATTAATACCGCTGTTCCTTCTGCAGATAAAAGTGATCTCAGCACTGACCAGGAATACCTGCACGATATTTGCACTGTAGTGATAAACGGTTTTTGTCCTGACAATTTATCTCACAAAACTCCTGGAAAATTTTTCCATGCCCGCTGATTGACAACAGCTAACCGTATCTTTGGAAAACAATCCAAGCTTCAACTTTTCTTACAGATGATCTGAAGCTAGTTGTGGATCGCGTCATCCAGAGAAATGGTTACTTTGGTCATGATGAAGCAATATCCCCTGCAATGCTTGTCGACCCAAATCCTGAATGTGCGAGAACTTGCGTTAAGCAGGATATTGAAAGCAAATGAAAAACGAGAGCAGGAGTTCGTATGTTCCAAATTCCTGAACTTAACTTTAAAGCTAAATCTTACGTAGATCTCATAGACTGGCAGAATTGCCAACTAATGGAACCTCCGATTACCACTCACTTGTCGAGCAAAAACATAATGCAACCATGGAACTATTAATAAAGTGGAACTGACATATCCTTAACCTCTTCGATTCCTGGGTTCCCAAACGGGGACCTCTGTTCTGTTCCTTTTAAAAACTAAAATGTCCGATTTTATTACATTTTCACCTCACTTCTTAATAGCTGAATGTTTTTTTGCGTTCAAAGCAAACGAATAAATGGCAGCATCTAAGCTGATTCTGACATAAAATGAAAGTTATTTTCATCTGACAAGGAAGGTCTCCATACGGGCATACTCCGAAAAATCTGAAAAAAAATATGGAATGTTCTTCTCATGAGGATAGATATGTTTATAAAAAAATTTTCGGCGGAAACTCGATAGGCTGTCCGTAAAAAAATAATGAAAATTTCGTTATTTGGCGATTTATCACCGCGTTGGCGATGGAATAACATTTCAAAAATACTTTTTATGTCAAATAATCTTTAAGGTAAAAATGTTTCATGTTGAACTTGTTTCAATAAATTTAATTTAAATAACTTTAGTTTTGTCAGCATTAGTTTGTTTCAACTATAGTTTTGTCATAAAAATATTTATAATGAAAGTTAACTACGAAATTTTATGAATTAAAACAAAATTTAAATTAATTAAAATTGTTTCAATCTCAAAATTAAGTCCAATGGAGCACTGTCAATTCAATTTTGTTGCTATGGAAACAAAAACATCTCCGATTTGAAATGTATAACTGCAGCACTCTTCATCTGGCCTTTATTTTGGTATACGCATAAATATATGGAAATATATTTTTCAATATGAAAATATATTTACAGTGATAAAATTAAATAACTGCACCAAAAAGCAACATAAATATGTAATACAAAAAATATGTGCATTAAACTCTCTCATTTTTTAAGTTTAAATTCATAAAATATAAGCATTCTAAAAATCAATTAACATTCAATTTTCAGATGCATTAAAATCGTTTGCTTTTGGCGAAGAAAAGTGCAGCTCGCCAAATCGCGTGACGCTTTCGTCTTTTCGCGCCAAATACTCGAAAGTATTTTATTTTTTTACAGACTTTCTACTCTTATTCCGCCGTTAAATTTGACTGATCCTTTATTACATACCTAAGTATTTTAATTAGTATTTTTTTCAAAATATTCTCAGTATGCCCAGTAAGGAGACCTTCCTTGTGAGTTTGCAAAACGCCCAAAAATGACCAAAAGACAGTATGACCAAGAAAGTAGGAAATTTCCATAAGTATTTGACTGAAATATTTTTGAATAAAAAATTTTGAGAATTTGTAGATTATTTACTTGTGTAAAGCTCTTAAATTTGTGAATGCGTTAATTTAGGTTAATGGTTATTAAATTGATGTTTAAGGGGATTTGTAGTTTTAGATCCATATTTTTGAACCTAAATTACTAAGTGCATACAGGATCAATTTCAGAAAAGATATTTTTTCTGTCATTTAAGAGGTTATTTTGATTGGAAAAACCAATGAATAAACACTTGTATTATTATTTTAGCTTCGGAACAGAAGAGGTTAAAATAGTGAAGCTTCAACTGTAACCGCTATTGCAGGCGTTGTTTACCGCCGGTGGAAACTTCCACCAGTAGATTTATATAGAAATTTTCTCCTTGTTTAAAAGCTTTATTATTGCAAAATTACAGTCATAAATAACTGCGGAAACAGACTTTCATTTTTACTGGTAGGTGTTTGCTTTGGCGGTAGTCAGGCCCTGCGTTTCTGCTATATTGTGACAACCAGGGAAATAAACTGACAATTTTACAAGGCAAACTGACACCAGTAAAAAGAAATATAAATTTTTACGACATTTTTTTAGAAGAAATTTTCATGAATACGACGCTTAAATGGGACGAAATTTTCTGTTCAATTTTACTGGTGGGAAGTTTGCCCTTGCGGTAATCAGAAACTGAAAATCCGGTTTAAAAAAAGCAGCCGCTATCTTGTGGCAACCTCCTCAGTTATTTCGCTCGCAACTGGTAGACATTACACTATATGTCTCCCCCTCTTTATTCATAACTCCATTAATGCAACTGATAAAGTTTGGCGAATGTCCGGTATCGGCAGCGAAATTTGACTTTCCATAAGACTTTTAGCATTAGTGTGAAATCTTGCAATTTCATTGGCTATCGCTTCACCGATAGCCAATGAAATTGAACGGAACTTCTTTCCCTGAAAGGACAAGTTCATGAGTAAAAAAATACTGTGTAAAGCCGGCACATGGTATTTTGGTAGCTCAAAGTGTATGAATGATCTAGCCCAGTGGTCAAGACTAGGGCTGGTTAAGATTTTGCAATTGTAATCCTAAAGTTGCGTGTTCTGTCCTTTCGCTGCCGTTTTCACTGTTTTAGAGCTTTGTTTTGATTTTTATTGAGTTAGTTAGTTAAAATCAGTCGATTTTTATTACCAGTTCCTTGTAAAAAATTTTTATCAATTAGATTTTTTAAAATAAAATAAATAATTAAATTAAAAAAATCATTTAATCTATTTTTTAAGAATTAAAGTAAACATTTATAAAATTGCAATAATAAATTTCCTGGGCTTACATTAAAAGTATTTTCATGTTAGAACTTTATAAAGTTCTGATCATTTTAAATTTGTCTGTTACTATAGTAACAGATAAATGCAAAATTATCAGAATTAATGTATTAAAGGTTTTTTATTTTAAAATTATCCTTGAGACATAAAAATCTTTATTAATTTATGATAGGTTACTTTATATTTTTTTATTTTAAATATTGCACGAATATTTAAATTAAATTTTAAAATTCATAGGACTTATAGGGTATTTTTCTAATAAAAAAATCTTTAATAATTAAAGTGCAAAAATAATATTTTCTTAAGTCAGTTAGTTAAAATCAGTTGATCTTTATCTCGAGTTCCGTTGTATTTTTTTTTTTTGTCAATTAGATTTTTTTTAAATAAATTTAAATAATTAAATTAAAAAATTCATTTAATCTATTTTTTAATAATAAAAGTAAACATTTATTATAATGCAAGGGTCAATCCATTTCAAGTGGTCCAGCACTGGTTGCTCGACCATTTTTAAAAAATCTGAAATTTTTTGTACAACAACCCTAACATGATGGAAGTTCAAAATGACTATTATTTTAATTTTATTATTTTTTGTTTGTGCATAGCGGCCATCTTTGTTACATCGTCTGCAGCAATTTTCTCACAAGAAGGGTTTGCTGAATTGTAAATAATTCATCGTTTATTTATCCAATTCAACAGCGGATTAAAGCAATTTGTACAGAATACATTGGGCTAAAAATCTGGTAATGGAGTAGTTTCCGAAACTAACTGCTTATTGGTAAAATTTAAGCATAAAGTTTCCGTTTTTTTTTCAAAATTTGTCCGTTTACAAGAGGAACTTTTTCGAGCAAGGAATATTGTCAACATGACATAATTTTTTTTTACAAATAGGCTGAAAGTATCTGTACTCACACGCCGAGTTCCAGATCTGGGACTTTCTTTTTCTTCGCTAAAAAAAATCCCCATTTTTTCAAAAATGACAAAAATTGCACTTTTCAGGCTTTGATATCTGTGGTGGGGCACGAGATAAAAATTTGAATTTTTTTTTTATAAGAGTATTGTACGGTAGTGTTATGCACAAGAAATTTCAAGATAGAGATTTGACTACAAGCTGAGATATGGCAAGGGCAACTTGTCAAAACAATACTGCCAAACTATTGTTTTGTTGTAGTCACAGCTAAGTATTTATCTCAGAGTGTCATTTAAATTTGTTTTTGATTATCTTTAAATAATAGTAGCAGAAAATAAAGCCCTTTGCAAAGCTTAGCAATTAATAAAAAAATAATTATGCCTAAGGCCATACATTTTGTATGGTTTCAGTAATTTTTGTTGTATGTAATTTTAGTAACTAAAAGAAACCTCAGCACTTTTACATAAAGAAAAAAATATTTTTATACAAGACCTGAGACAAAAACAACATAGGGAAAAAGAAAAGCTGTTAATGTTGTCACTTGTTGAGACATGATCAAACGTTCAAAACACATTCTTGCTTGTTGGTTCAAAAATCACAATTTTGATCTTTCTCAACATTTTATTTGGAGGAACAAAATCTTGTCATCTCTTGATAACTTGATTGAAGATCTTGACCCAGCTGGCTCATAGAAATACACTTTGAAATCACTATGTGCAAGCCTCAATTCATTAATAATTCCTAGGTTTCTTCTTATGAAAAAATGTGATTTTTCTGCAGTATAAATTTTGAAAAGGCTTTGGGTATCTTTACTTTTTAAAAATTACTTGAGGCTGATGCATGGTAACATCGCATAATGTTTCATTTACAGGAACATACTTATGGTAGGAACAAGTTTCAGGGACTGGCAAGCAGCATTAAAATTGTGGTTTTTAAACCAACAAGCAGGAATGTGTTTTGACACGTTTGATCATGTCTCAACAAGTATGCCAACATTAACAGCTTTTCTCTTTCCCTATTCTGTTTTTGTCTCAGGTCTTGTGTGTGTATATATATATATATATATATATGTAAAAGTGCTGAGGTTTCTTTTAGTTACTAAAATTACAACAAAAATTACTGAAACCATACAAAATGTAAGCCTTAGGCATAATTATTTTTTAAATTAATTTCAAAAGATTTATTTTCTGTTACTATTATTTAAAGATAATAAAAAAAAATAAATTTAAATGATACTCTGAGGTAAATACTTAACTGTGACTACAACAAAACAATAGTATTGTTTTGACATGTTGCCCTTGCCATATCTCAGCTTGTAGTCAAATCTCCATTTTGAAATTTCTTGTGCATAACTCTACCATACAATACTCTTATTAAAAAAAATTTCAGATTTTTATCTCGTGCCCCACCAGAGTCATCAAAGCCTGAAAAGTGCGATTTTTGTCATTTTTGAAAAATTTGGGATTTTTTTTAGCGAAGAGAAAGCAAGTCCCAGATCTGGAACTCGGCATGTGAGTACAAGTACTTTCGGCCTATTTGTAAAAAAAAAAAAAAAAATATGTCATGTTGACAATTTTCCATGCTAGAAAAAGTTCCTCTTGTAAACGGACAAATTTTGAAAAAAAACTGAAACTTTATGCTTAAATTTTACCAATAAGCAGTTAGTTTCGGAAACTACTCCATTACCAAATTTTTAGCACAATGTATTCTGTACAAATTGCTTTAATCCGCACTTTAATTGGATAAATAAACGATGAATTATTCACAATTCCGTAAACCCTTCTTGTGAGAAAATTGCTGCAGACGATGAAACAAAGATGGCCGCCATGCACAAACAAAAATTAATAAAATTTAAATAATAGTCATTTTGAACTTCCATCATGTTAGGGTTGTTGTACAAAAAATTTCAGATTTTTAAAAAATGGTCGATCAACGAATATGACATTTTCTGGACCACTTGAAATGGATTGACCCGCAATAATAAATCTCCTAGGCTTACATTAAAAGTATTTTCATGTTAGAACTTAATAAAGTTCTGATAATTTTTAATTTATCTGTTACTTAGGTTGCTTTGAAAATTTTTATTGTAAATATTATACAAATAATTAAATTTAAAAATTCCTATGACTTATAGGGTATTTTTCTAATAAATAAATTTCTTTAATAATTAAAGAGTAATAATAATATTTTCTTAAGTCAGTTAGTTAAAATCAGTTGATCTTTATTACGAGTTCCGTTGTAATTTTTTTTCAATTAGATATTTTTAAATAAATTTAAATAATTAAATTAAAAAATTCATTTAATCAATTTTTAATAATTAAAGTAAGCATTTATTAAAATGCAATAATAAATCTCCCAGGCTTACATTAAAAGTATTTTCATGTTAGATTTTTATACAGTTCTGATCATTTTAAACTTATCTGTTAATTAGATTACTATTTTTTTTTTTTTTTTTTTTTTTTTTTTTTTTTTTTTTGTAAACGTTATACAGATAATTGAATTAAATTTTAAAATTCATATGACTTATACAGTATTTTTCTAATAAATAAATTTCTTTAATAATTAAAGAGAAATAATAATATTTTCTTAAGGCTGTTCTTAACTGCTCTGTTCAACAAGCGCAAAACGTTTTAACACATTTACAAATTCATTTTTTAACAAAAAGGTATAAAATTGGAAAGCCTGGCCAATGAAGCGATTTGGAATTGAACTGTTTTTTCCATTTTTTGATCAATCAATTACCTATTGAGTTATAAGCGATTTTCATCACGTGACAAACACGTTTTTCGCCCGCTCTTCAGTGCTCTTTCTTCCCTCGCGCGAAATTTGGTTCAAAACGCCCACTTTGACATTATTTTCTAAAAGATCTATTGCGTTTGATTAAAAAAAAAAAAAACAGCTCAATTTCTGAACACCAGCTACTTTCATGCATTTTCGAACAAAAATAAATTAAAACTTATGTCGGAAAGTTGCCTTTTTGGATTTGACTAAAGGTACTCAAATGGATTTGAGTTCCTTTAGTCAAATCCAAAGTTTAGTTAACACCCTTAAGTCAGTTAGTTAAAATCAGTTGATCTTTATCACCAGTTCCTTTGAAAAAAAATTGTCAATTAGATTTTTTAAAAATAAATTTAAATAATTAAATTAAAAATTCATTTAATCTATTTTTTAATAATAATAATGTAATAATAATATATTCTTATCTTACATTTAAAATATTTTTTGTTGGAACTTTAGTAAGTTATATATATATATAATTAGCAAAAGTAATTTATTAAAGTGTTCATTTCTCAAAATTAAGTATTATCTTTCAGATATAAAAATATTTATCAATTTATCAGCTGCTTTTTAATTTTTTTATTGTATATTCAATACTACTAAATTCTTATCATATATAAACTGTATGTTTAAAATGAATATTTATTAAAATTTAATTTTAATATCTTCTAAACTTTCATCAAAAGTACATTTATGCTAGAACTCCAGTAACATATAAATAGTAATTAACAGAATTAAATTATTAAATTATTCATCTTTAAAAATTAATTATTTATCCTTTATATATAAATTACATTAATAATATATATTTCAATGATAATTTAACCATTGGAGACAGTAAATTATTATACTTTAAATAACTGAATGTATGGTAAAAATGCAACAAAAACAAATATAGTATATATATATATATATCTGTGATTTAATAATTATTCGCAAAAAGTTTTATATATATATATATATATATATATGTTGCAATAAAAATGTAATATACATCAAACATGAACAATGAAAAATATTTTGCTATTAGTTGCAATATATATATATATTTAAAATAACAATTATTATTATTATTATGGAGATTTTTGTTTTTATCTTTATTTATTAATTTATTATCAGTAGCTTTACAATCTTTATTCGAAATATAATATTGTGATTAAATTTTACTACATAATACCACTTTGGAGCTAATGTTATATAATTAAAATAAAATATCATAATATGCAATAATAGTATCTTTTAAACTGACGTAGAAAAATATTTTTATATATCTAGATGGAACTTAAATTACTTATTTTTAGTTAAGCTGCTAGAACTTTAATACTGATTGCAAACATCTGAGTAAAAAAAAAAAAAAGTTCTAAGCAGCTTATTATAACAATCTCATTATTTTATCATAATTTAACTAAGTCAATGTTGTTTTAGAATTGTTAATAATTTTCGTACTAGAAAATTAAATCAAATAAAGAATTATATGTTATGTTATTAGCTGTATAACAATTGATTCCGTGCTCAGTATGAGAAATACATACGCTTTTTTTAATGCATCAAGTTATTATTATCAAGAAATACAATTGATGAAATGAGTAGCAGCGCTGTTACTCGTAAAATGGATTTTTTCCTTTCAGGGAAAGAAGTTCGGTTCACCGATAGCCAATGAAATTGTCGGATTTCGAACTAATACTAAAAGTCTTATGGAAAGTCAAATTTCGCGTATCGGCATTGGGAAACATAAACTTCCCGCGCCATACTCAATGTATTGAAAGGGGAGTAAAACTGACAACAGATGCTTCCCTTGCAGTCATCGGAGAGAATAAACGTGATGGCTACATCAGATCCAGAATGGAGTCAAAACGTGGCATGCCACCGTTTGAAACCAAAAACCAGTATAAATGGGAAAACATAGAAACATGTGAATGAAATGCATTTAATGCACATTTGTAACTTTTATTCTGGAACTCCAAATACATATACAAAGTCTGTGTATTGCGTGAATAATAAGATTTGTTGTTTAATGTTCCTAATTATTATTTACGAATGTCTAATTCTGTAAAAAGAAATGGTTAACACTTTAGTGTGCAGATTTTCATATACGCAAACAACAGTATTTTGAATTTAATAGGTTTTTTTTTTAATTCGTACATATCGAATTCACTCCAGAAAATTAAAACAGCAATATATGATGTAATTAATAACAGACATTCCGTATTTAAATAAAGCGAAATTAACCATTGGAACTCTCAGATTCTCTGACTACGTAATTTCTAGAATGTATTCTATAATGGGAATTAAAGTGTTAAATGTTAAGTTTTATAAAATAAATAATTATGTAAATAAGGTATTTGGAGACATACTTCTTAAAATATTTGCTAATTTCCAATATTTTAGTGTAAAACAGCCACACGACAGTAGTTTTTACTTACATTGCAGATGTGCAAAAGAAGAAAAGATTGACGTATTATATAAAAAACGTATCTCTGATTTTTTTCGTTATTTTCCTTGTATATAAGGAAATTAATTTTCAGAGAATCATATATATTTTTTTCGAAACAAAATAAAAAATCGCGCATTTAATTGTTAAAGCTTCCATAAATGAAATTTTATGCAAAAGTTTTCCATTTTTTACTATATTTCGACCCCCAAATTTCCTACACTTTTGCATAATTTATCCTATTTAGACCCCAAAGGGGAACCGGAAGATATTTATTGATTATTCTAAAATCTTGGACTTATTTTTCTAATACATTTTTCCAATTTTCCGTGCTAGGGGGAATAGAAAGTAGGAAATTAAAGAAATCACTAAAATGTGAAAATTTACTCATTTTCAGATAATTTTCCTTATTTAGACCTCAAAGTGGAACGGGAAGATATTTATTAATTACTCTAAAATTTTGAAATTATGTTCCTTATACAGGGTGTCCTATAAAGGACTGACTGATTTTAAAATTCAATCACTTTCAAACGAAGACAGATATAAAAAAAAATGCAGGAGCGTCATATATGACGTCAGGAGTTTTTTTTACTGTGATTCTTGAATTTAGTTCGAATTATAAACAACGGGTGGCGCTGCGAGCAATATGCGCTAAATCTAGGCCCGATTTTTAACCCACTCAATTTTAATCTCCTTTTTTGGCATGAGAGAAGAGAAAGACCAAAAAATCAAGCTTGAATGTAGCGCAGATTGCTTGCAGCGCCACCTATTGTTTGTAATTCGAACTAAATTTGAGAACCACGGTAAAAGAACTCCTGATATCATACATAACACTCTTGCAAGAATTTTTTTAATATCTGTCACCGTTTGCGAGATATGGAATTTTAAAATCAGTCAGTCCTTTTTAGGACACCAGGTTTATTTTTTCAACTTTTCATCGCCAGCGCGAAGAAAAATTCAGCAGTTAAAAATATTGTTAAAATGTGAAAATCGTGCTAGAGGAAAAAGAATTTCGAAAAAAGTTTTTTACGCTCCGTCCTATTGTATATATCCTTATATCTCATTTTCCGTTTTTGACATTCTATTTTTCTAGTTTATATGAAAATATGTTGAGGAGTAGATTTTGGAGGCGTTTGGAAAATATAGTATGTCTTTCTTATAATAAAAGTGGTGCTAACCGAATAAAATTCGTGTAAGAGATGTCGGTGCAGAAGTCACGTGGGAAGTGCCATTGAACCGATAAGGGTTAAAATATTACCTCATTTATTATATGAAACTAAATTTTAACTTTGTGTTTATATATATTTTAATGCATGTGTTTGATAAAATTGTGCAAGAACTTCACACAAGTTAGAAGTGCCTAAGTTTTTTGTCTCTCCTGAAAAATCGTACTTTTCAGGTGAAAATCCCATTATCTCATAAAGTACTCGAACGATTTTGATGTTTTTTTTTTTTTTTTTTTTTTTTTTGGTGAAAAAGAATAAATATAAGATCGTATATGGCAAACAGTTTAAAAAAACTTTAATTAGTTTCAGAATTTTTTTTTTCTAAAAAAGGGAAAATTTTAGAAAAATTGGCATTGCTCTAAAATAAAAAGTTTTAGTCGCAGAAAAAAACTTTCTACCATATATCTTGAGCATAACCTAGTGAATATGGATTTCAAATTTCACCAAAATCGGCCGGGTAGTTTTCGAGAAAACGTGTCTTAAAGTTTGTATATTTTCCATAGGATTCTATCCAATCGTGTCTTCCTTTAACCCCTTGAGGGGCAAGCAAAAATTACTCTCAATACTGAATTCTCACCGGAATAATCGAAAAAGTTTTATTTTTAAATAAGAAAAAGCAATTTTTCAACGTTTTCCCTCCAAAGTTAAAAATATAAAATTTTGTAAAAATTTTCTGGTGAGAATCTTGTTTAAATTAGGTGGGATATATTTTATCCCACTGCTCCTAAAGTGGTTAATAGAGTAAAAATTCGTTCAGATCTATGTTAAACCGTTTACATGGAAAAGTCGATTATATTGACATTGCTTTTACAAAATATGTATTAATTTCAAACAACACGCTATATATGATAAAGAAAAACGTTAAACACGAATATCTTTTCTGCTAATTATTGGGAGACACGTCATCTTGTTTCATGATAATCGTCTACCCTGTTATTTAATTAACTCCATTATTTACTATTTGTTTCACAGTTGTATAGGAAACATCGATTCCTTTTACAGCATTTTAAATATTATTATTGCAATTTACAACATTATAAACACAATGATATCAATTTACACATTCTGATTTGTATTTATTTTACAGACATCGTCAACTGAATCAGAGTTTTGTTCTTATCAGTGAATAATATCAATCAAAGTTAGTTTTGCATATTTGTATAATTACGATTGCATTAGTTTTTCTCAAGAAATCTCAAGGTAGAATATTTTTATTAGATAATGCTTTTTTTTTCTAAGTGCTTCCATTTATCCGCTTAGCAAAGTAATTAAAAAATGTACAACAAATAATACTAAAACGATGGAATCTGTTGAATAATAATAGGTTTTTGATTTAAATACACTTGTGCGATAATGATACACCCTGTTATTTAACACTAAAACCGCCGGAAATTTTGCTCAAGTGTTATAAAAATATTTTACACCAATTTTTATTAAAAACTATCTAACTTACTTATTTAACTTATTTTTCCGTGGTACATATTTAACTTACTTTAGAAAGAAATTTCTGGTTCGAATCGAAGTATTTTTATCTGGTACCGGTCAAAATGACTGTTATGGCGGTTCTAGTGTTAAAGAACTTCATAATTTACTCCCTTTCGCATAGTTATGGCCAAAATATTACAATAAGTTATATAGCAAGTTGAACATGTTCTCTAGTGTTTAGTTGTTACAACTCAATAAAATGTGAAATGCATCGGAACTACAAACCAGTGTTGCCAGATTGGGGACCATTTTAATTCAGATTATTTGACTGTCACCACTTTTTTAAAATAGCATAATTCACCTTATTTTTCAGAACATTTAATCCATTTTTAAATAGGCCGAATAATTCTGTTTAAAAAAAAAAGCGGTATCAATCAACAATCTGCGGACAGAAAAGACCCCAATCTGGTTACACTGCTACAAACATTCTTACAACGTATATTATAAATCAAAGTAATTTTATCATGCGTATATAACTATGATTATATTAGGATATCTAAAAAAGTCTAAGATACAATATGTTTAATAGAATGCACATTTTTCAGCGATAGATATTTTTAAACAATTTCAGCAGTTTGGTGAGGCATAAAAAATTCAACACAATATACTACGACCACGAAAATTCTCTGTGTTGATACGAGATACTCATCTATCCTGTTATAAAATGAAATCAATCTCTCTATTCTAAAAAAAAGTAACTAACGTTGTCACCGCCGCCGCCGGTTATGATTTTTTTATGACCGGAGGTCTTTCTTCGTTAATATTAAGAAAAATATTGCATACAAAAATATCAAAATAGGTGGTATTATAGAGAAATGCTTGATAAACACGCTGATGCAGACAGTTTTCAAATCGAAGAATTATTTTAGGATATATTTAATGCTAAAGTTAGACAAAATCGTTCCATTAAAAAAGTTTTATAGGAGCAAAAACTATACATGGGAATTTAATCATTTTTAGATCATTTTATACGTTAGAATTTCTCAGCGTGCAGACTGTATTTATTTTTATAATTTTACTCATTTTTTGAGGTTTTATTTCTATTTTAAATTCAAATATTCAGCATTTCGAGAGATATTTTTTACATATTTTAGAAAATGTTATTCATTTAAACTGTTGTCAACTGTATAAACAGCACAAACAATAATGCTTGCTTTAAATTAAAGAAAATATTTACACGTGACAATTATAAACAGAAAAAACCTCTTCAAATTAAAATAAAATAATTACGTATAAAAAGCAGGAACTTATTGAGAATTACGTCTTAAAAACTACACTGGCGGAAAAAAAAAATCCCAACACCAAGAAAGACTTGTGTTAGATAAACGAAATTTGGAAGGCGTGTTTATACATATGAAAGGTGACATCGATGGAAATTTTGCGCTTCGCGCATAAGTATGGTGCTAGTAGCGCCACTCAGAAGTTGCAGATCAGGTTTACTTTAAATACGTGCTGTAAAGTTCGTAGCCGTTATTTAGCTTCGAAATGTGGCGTATTGAGTTGATGTTAGCTAAGAATGCCTTTAACAAGACGAAGAAGCCACTGTCAATAGCTCCCCGAGTTGGAACGAGGTCGCATATTCGGGCTACGAGAAGGTGGATTTTCTTTCCGCGATATTGCAGAAACACTTGGCTGGAATGTATCCACTGTGCATGATTGTTGGAAATAGTGGTCAATGGATGGTGCTGCATCAAGAAGACCGGTTTCCAGGCGGCCACGTGCACTCCTGAGAGGGAAGATCGCCGTATTCGGCGTACGAATGTGGCGCATCGTACTGCGTCTGCGGCAGAAATTCGAGCTGTAGTTGGTACCACAGTTACACAACGAACTGTTAGAAGTCGGTTACTTCAAGGACAGCTCCGAACTAGGCGCCCTGTAGCGTGCATTCTACTGACTCCAAGCCATTGCCGTTTGCGACTCCATTCGTGTCAAGCCAGAGATCATTGGTGGGCGGAGTTAAGATCTGTTGTGTTTCTTTTTCATCAGAAAACACAACAGATCTGCACTCCGTCCTCCAATGAGCTCTGGCCTGACACCAAGGGCGTCGCAAACGGCAATGGCTTGGAATCAGTAGAATGCACGTTACAGGGCGCCTGGCTCGGAGCTGTCCTTGAACCGATTTCTAACAATTCGTTGTGTCACTGTGGTACCAACTGCAGCTCGAATTTCTGCCGCAGACGAAGCACGATGCGCCACAGTCGTACGCCGAATACGGCGATCTTCCCTCTCAGGAGTGCCACGTGGCCGCCTGGAACCTGGTCTTCTTGAGGTAGTACCATCCCTTGACCACTTCTTTCAACAATCATGCACAGTGGATAAATTCCAGCCAAGTCTTTCTGCAATATCGCGGAAAGAAAATCCAGCATCGCGTAGCCCGAATATGCGACCTCGTTTCAACTCGGTGAGCTGTTGACAGTGGCTTCTTCGTCTCGTTAAAGACATTCTTGGCTAACATCAACTCAATACGCCACATTTCGAAGCTAAATAACGCCTACGAACTTTGCAGCACGCATTTAAAGTAAACCTGATCTGCAAGTTCTGAGTGGCGCTACTAGCGCCACACTTATGCGCGAAGCGCGAAATTTCAATCGATGTCATCTTTCATATGTATAAACACGCCTACCAAATTTCGTTTATCTAACACAAGTCTTTCTTGGTGTTGGGATTTGTGGATGTGGTCTACCCCTCAGGATTGCACTAACACTCTAAAGCGAAAGCTGAGTTCCCGAGGTGGTCATCGCTGTCATCGCTGGTGTTGGGATTTTTTTTCCCGCCAGTGTATATTTACACGTGAATTTAAAAAGAGAAAGGATATTGTAAAATATTAAATTCAGTAACATGCTTTAGAAGTCTTTAATAGGAGAAATTATGTCACATTTACGTCACATTACACTTATTACGTAAAATGAATAAAAAATAATATTGCAAAACAGTTTAAATTTAAACATTGCGCGAGACATTTATTTGATATTTTGAGATGATCTTTTCAACTATTTTTGTTAGGACAGCGCAAATAATATTTAATTTCTAACAAAAGTATTTTCACGTGAATATTAAAATAGAACGAAAAGTTTGGTGAAAATTACGTCAGATTAAAAACGGTACATTTAAATGTCTTATTTAAAAGAAATTTCTTTTCGCTTTCTTAAAAAATATCAGGAGACAAAGACTCTGTTTACTTAATTCATTTTATATTAGCTAATTTTGAAATGTTTAACTGATTTTATTTAATCAAAGACGGAAAAATCCGTTGTATCTTTTAATAGCAGTTGATTTGGCCTTAAAATTCCACAATCAAAGAGAAATGAATTGAAACCCGTTTATAGAGAGATCACCACTGTTTTTACCCGACTGCCAAGAAGGGTATGTGTTTCACGCGTATCTGGGTATGTGGATTTTTTTATACCTTCGAAACAGCCCAACTTCTGAATGGATTTTAATGAATGGGGTCTCTATCGAGTTGTCTTAACCGTCCGTTGGTTATAGGTTAAGTTTTGTTTTTATAAATTCAAAATGGCGGCCATAAAATAAAAAAATGGCGGTATAGACGAAAAAAATTTTTTACGCACCGTAATGAGTGACATATTATTGGATAGGTCTTTCAAAATGAAGACGATGTTTCATTGACTATTTTACAGTCATAATCTCCGTTTAAATATTACACAACCTAGAAGTTGTGTAAGTAGGATCGCTAGATTTACAGCAACTCTAACTTTTATAGACATCTATAGTCCTCATCAAAACAGTGTTTATAAATGGAAACTAACAATTAAACACAACTTAAAAGTCATCAATACAAGTAAATAAAAAAATAGGTAAGTTATATAAAAAAATAGTTTCACATTGATGAGAAATAATTAATTAGTTCGCTTTTTACGCAGTAGGGTTTTTTTATTTTAGGTAGATTTCGTATGAAATACTACCGATTGGGATCGTCCCTATGTTGGAATTTCTGATAAATTTTTGCAGATCTACACCGATCATGACCCCTAGAACCCAAAACCACCCTCAGTAAAAAACTCTATTTATCTATCTATATATCTCTCTATATATATAACCATTAATTAAACATAACCTACCACCATCAAAAACCGTAATATTATGAATTAAAGCTGTAAGTATAAATTTTTTTTTTTAATTTATTATAAGAATTATTATGAAAGAAAAATAAGAAAGTGGACACCGACAAATAATGGAAATGCTTATATATTGAATTACGTTGTCAAGGGCACAGAATTCAATTATATAAGCAAAATGGTTGTTTTCTGTGAGAAAAATAAGCTAAAAGTTATTTTCCCCTGTGCCCAAACAACCATTAAAATCAAGTGAATTGATTAAAAATGAAAACAGAATAGAAACAAATAATATGAAATGGAAAAATCAATAAAACCTATTTAAATATTTATAGGATATAAAATAGAAATAATAAACACCATACCGATTAATATTTCAATATTTTAGAATAAATCCACGCGCACATGGCACCCAAAATATCGTAAAGATTAAGGTGAATAAAACAGTTAAGAAATCACAGTAATTGATACCATAGGATGCAGTATATATATATATCACTTTCTTCTGGACACGATAACTTTCGTAATTCTGCACCAAACTCTTCTAAACTGATACATAAAATCAATGGGCATAAAATCTCGGTCAATTTCGTTAATGGGCAAAATCGGACCAAGGGGATGGAAACAGGGAGGGGTTTTGTGAAAACTGAAAATGCCCCGTAACTTTTTAATTTTTGTACATATCAAATCAGTTTAACGTTTTTGTTACTTCTAAAAATAGGGCCAAAAATTTATGTATCATTGATTTTTGATAAAGTTAAAAATGAGCTGAAGGGGCGCAAAAATAGGGTTTTTGGGAGAAAAAAAATCATAACTTCGTCAATTCTCAAGATATCAAATCCAATTAATTTTAATATAAATCTCCCTAACATTATCTACAACTTTTATATTCACAAGTTTTTGATAGGATCAATTCGTACCGCAAAAAAAAAAAATTAAAAACGAAAACAAAAAGGGGGTTTAAAGAAGAAAAAAATTCATAACTCCGTCAACTCAAAAGATATAAAATCCCATGAATTTATCATATATCTTCCTAATATTGTCTACAACATCTATATAGACAAGTTTTGAATAGGACCAATTCTTACAGCAAAAACAAATTAAAAATACATATCGGTTGAAGAAAAAAATCATCTTAGTAAGGGTGTATTCAAATCCAAACTGCTTATTTTCTGACTCATTTTACAATTCATTTTTGCTCTCAAAGGCTTCCAATTGGTACATTTTCTTACACAGAAACTATATAATGTACCGTAATGGTCGATTTTTTGATAGAGGCAGAATATATTTCAAAAAATGATGTCAAAGTGGGCATTTTGAACGGAATTTCCCGAAGCGATTGTGTTAGAAACGAAAAATATTGTCCTTCTAAGAAAATAATTGTTTATATATCAAGTTTTAATTAATTGAACAAAAAATAAAAACACAGGTCGCTTATAAATCTCTTCAAAAATCACGTCAGCAAATTTCATATATATATATTTATTTTCTTCTATCTTTACAAGAAGAAAGTATTGGATTCGTGAAAAATTTCGGCTTTCGGTTTTCGACGGATTTATACGTTTTAGAATGCCCAGAACACGATTTGATGGTTTTTAGAAAATGTCTGTCTGTGACTCTGTCTGTCATTCTGTCACTCTGTCACTCTGTCTGTGAGTCTGTATGTGACAAAAATTTTGTGGGCGCTCTATCTCAGGCACTAATGCACGGAATTTCACAAAACTTCATATTTCGTTAGACCTTGATATAAACTGGACTTGATTAGTTTTTGGTGAATATCGCCTAACAGATGGCGCTGCTATGCGGCATTTTTCACGATTTCTGCAATAGCTATATCTCAAGAACTACTGCACGGATTTTCATAAAACTTCAGATTCAGTTAGTCCAAGATATAGTTTGGTGCTAATTACTTTTCTGTGAAAATCGCCCAACAGGTGGCGCTGGTATGCTGCATTGTACATGATTATCGCAATAGCTCTAACTCAAGAAAAAATGCACGAATTTTCATCAAACTTGAGATTCAGTTAGTCCCTGATATAAATTAGTGCTGTTTAATTTTTGGTGTAAATCGCCCAACAGGTGACGCTGCTGTGCTGCATTTTTCACGATTTCCACAAGAGCTGTATCTCAAGAACTATTGCACGGATTTTCATCAAACTTCAGATTTAGTTAGTCCTTGACATGAATTGACATATAAATTAGTGCTGTTTAATTTTTGGTGTAAATCGCTCAACAGGTGGCGCTGCTATGCTGTATTTTTTGCGATTTCCGCAATAGCTTTATCTCAAGAACTAATGCTTGGATTTTCAACAAACTTCAGATTCAGGTATACCTTCATATCGTTTAGTGCTGTTTACTTTTGGTGTAAATCACTCAACAGGTGGCTCGGCTATGTTACACTTTTTTCAGAATTTCCGCTATAGCTCTGTCTCAAGAAATAATGCACGAATTTTCATCCAACTTCAAATTCAGATATACTTTGATATGAATTGGTGCTAAATCGTTGTTATTTCTTGTACTATTTAAAGGATTTAATTGACGTGATTTATATAGAAGAAAGTTTTGTGATGGCCACAACATACTAGTTTTTTATTAAAAATGAATCTGGAATTATGCCAGAAAATTTCGAGTTGTTGAGCATGGAAAAGTATTTTTTTGAATACCGCCCTAACATGATTCCGATAAAACCAACTATTATATAAAAATGAAATAAAAACTCGTCAAAAGCGGCCAGATAAAATCGTTAAAGTGGATTTGTCTCTAATCATGATTTAGTTTTTGTTTTTGAAATTAGTATATTTGACGTCGAAATCTACCTCTGCCTGTAGGCCGGGCCGGCAGGGATTTTTTTTAATTAAATTTTTATTTAAATTATAATTCAATCTTCCGAAATCTTTTTAAAGCCAATCAAATTAGCGTGCTTTTAGAGTCAGTAGCGTCTGAACGTGGGTTGGCAAGCGTAGCTCGTAGGGGGCAGAGCCTCCTAGTATTTAAAAAAAAATCTATTCGTTTTACAATATAACATGTACTGGTATATTTTTAGACATTTTAATTAGTTTTTGTTTTACTCACAAGGAAGTTCTCCTTACCGGGCATACTTCGAATGTTTTAAATAAAAAAATACTAATTAAACTATTTATGTATCTAATAAAGGATCAGTCAAATTTAGCCGCGGAATTATAGTAGAAAGTCTGTAAAAAATTAAAATACTTTCCAGTATTTGGTGCGAAAAGATTAAAACGTCACGCGGTTTGGCGAGCAGTACTTTTCCTCACCAAAAGTAAACGATTCCAATGCACCTGAAAATTGCTTGTTAATTGATTTTTAGAATGCGTGTAAATAGTAATTAATAAATTTGAACTTAAACAATGAGAGTGTTTAATAAATACATTTTTAACACTTTCCAACAAAGAGGAAAAGTGTTTATGACTTCGGTTTGTCTGTCCGTCTGTCCACGTTCTAACTCTCGCAAATATACTCGGATTTCCCTGAAATTTTAAGATGTTATTGACGTTTTCCATAGCACGTTCCCTATTTCAAATGAATTTTGTAGCATGTTTAGTTCAATTACAGGGACAGTCAAAAGTATTCCGTTACATTACAGCCAATGGAAAAAAATCGTTTCAAATGATTTTTAATGATATTACACGCTTTCAAACATAATAAAATTGATATGTCTTTATGAAGTGCACTAAAATATGCATTCTGTAGAATATGCAGTGCAAATAGTAGTTATTATTCATTTACAGGGCCACTCAAAAAATTCTATTACATTACGGTCTATGAGGAAAAATCGTTTGCGGTGTATTTTAATGATATTACACTGTTTTGAGTATAATGAAATTGATATTTATCACTGAAGTGTACTGCAAGGTTCTTATAATACAGCGTGGTGAGCATAGAATTTGCAGGGACCCACAAAAGTATTTGGCTAGAGAAGAAAATGAACAATAATTGAACTATTTAAGCCTACGAACAATAATTGCTGGAAGTGCGTTTTCAGTTGAGGTATGCGTTTTTAAATGTAATTATTTTTTAAATATTACTTTGTTTGTATAAATTCTATATTTCATGTACACGGCTGCACAAAAGTTTTCAACAACATCCGTTTATTGTCGGAAATTGATAGGTGGAAATTTTCAATTGTACTATGCGTTTAACTGAACTAACTTTTAGCATACATATCTGTAGATCTTATACTGGGATGCACAAAAAAACGTATATTTTTCCGATTATTCATGGTAATTTCAGTAAAGTTTTGTTATGATATTCTGAATGTGTTGGAAAGAAGTTCAGAATCTATTCTGTACGCATGATTTTTCGTTCCTGTTTATTGCATTTTTTTGTTGCTTGTTATTTAATTTTATTACTTTAAAAACAATTTCATATATAAAAAATATTTTCATATATTTCAGCATATTCCAAAATAAAGGCAAGATGAAGAATGCAGCTGTTAGTATTCTTTTCAATATCAAATAAGTCGTTGTTTTCTGATCAACAAAATTGAATCGACAGTGCACAATTGGACTTAATTTTGACACTGAAACAAAGATAATTGTTACGAATTCTGCGAATTAATTAAGCGAAGATAACTTTTTGAAAATACTGGCAAGCAAAACGGAAGACATTAAGGGGTCTCAGGACTCTTAAATCTCTAAAATTTTCGAAATTTTAATTTTTTTAGACGTTAAACTTCTATGTTTTCTGAAC
Organism: Maratus speciosus; assembly: GCA_963932465.1. Classification (NCBI taxonomy): domain Eukaryota; kingdom Metazoa; phylum Arthropoda; class Arachnida; order Araneae; family Salticidae; genus Maratus; species Maratus speciosus. The sequence continues at coordinate 256,235,842 of OZ010797.1, read as the reverse complement.
ATTTTGATATAATTGTTATCTTGAAATTCCCATTAGAACAGAAGTTATGGCATTTAGAGTTGTACTCGCTCAATAGCTGAAGCGGTGTTTCCAAAACTTTGAAGTCATTTTTCTCCAAATAACGTTTTTGGGCATACCGCGCACGATATCTGAAAAACTTCTGAATATTTTTTCATGCAATTTTCAAAACATATGTTTCATGTTAGTCTGTATAAACTGAACCTAAAATTTCCTTTTTATTGTAAAAAGAAAATATTTTTTTAGGGGTTTATATTGTTGAAATTTTCTAAATTTTGCATTAGCTAAATACAACTTTGTATTAAAAATATAAAAATGCTTTAAATACAAATTTATTTAGGTTCAGTGTAATTATTATAATCTGAGGTATAAGCAGGCACCAAAATTTTCATTCTAGTTGCAAAAGTTATTTTGTAATCGTGCGCATAAGCTATTATGCCGATTTTCTGCTCGGCAAATGTCTGACAGTTTGAAGTCCCCTGCAAATGCTAATTCTGCATCTTGCAATTTTTCAAATATTTGAAATAAAAGAAAATACTTCTATATTTCATTCCCATTTAAAATTGCGTCTTAATATCGAATACATTTTAAGATATTAATGTTGAAAATTGTCCTTTTTTTCATTTTTTCCAATTTTAAGAGTCCTGAGACCCCTTAAGGGGGTTTGTAACTCAGCTTCCGATTTCTCCTCACTCATGTAATGTCTATTGGGCATTGGATGTATTCATAAATTTAAAATACCTCCTCGTGAAATTAATATTTTAAACTTCTATTTTTTGTGTACACTTCCTAAAAGATGTCTCACTTTTCTTACTTCTCAGACTATTTCTAAAGTATAGACTTAATTTTATAGGAAGTGTTAAAATGTTCACAGTTCGCCCGCTTTTAACACGTAAAATATGAAATTGAGCATGGATTCTAGAAATATTTTGAAAACTAAGAAAAAAAAGAGACATCCTTCAAGAAGAGTACACAGAAAAAAGATGTTAAAAATATGAATTTCCCGAGAAAATATTTTATATATACGAATTCATAAAAAGTTCATAGACTTAACATTAAGGAGGAGAAAGTCTAAGCTGAGTGACCAGCCCCCTTAATTACTTTTCTCGAGTTTTGGGGTCGACTCCTACATGAGTATACACGGTATTGATAAAGTAACAGGCATTTATAGTATTATGTAATTTTGCTTTTTATGTATTTTTTGAATATATTATATTATTTTACAGTTATTATTTTATATTTTATGTATTTTTTGAATATATTATATTATTTTACAGTTATTATTTTATATATTATGTAACTTTTTGAAAATACTGGTAAAAAGTAGAAAGACACATTACTTTCCTCGAAATTATGCGTCGACTCCTATATGAGAAAAATTAACTGGTATTTATAGTGTTATTTCATTTTGCTTTGAATATATCATTTGAATACATTGTATTATTTTATAGTTCTTGAACGTAAACCAATTAAAGGTTATTATGGGAAAATATTCAACATCAGTTATCTGAATAACATTTTATTTGGTTAAAGAAATGTTGTTTTGCAATATGAATAATATGAAACCCAGATTTTCAGTTTTGTATGGATAACTAGCGCCATCTCTTGAAACAAACTGCAACAACTTGCTTTCAAAATAATTTCTTTTACTTATATGTATTATTAGATTTTTTTTTTTTTTTTTTTTTTTTTTTTTTTTTTTTTTTTTATCATCCACAATATTATATTTCTATCAGTAATATACAGGGTTCGCCAAAAGGTGCCGAGAACGCGTTGGGATTTTGAAAAACTATAATACGGGTGTCCAATCAATTATCAATTTGAGGGAGTTAAAATAAAAGAGATTTTTCATTTGGATAAAACAAATTGGAGAATAGGAGGCTTCCAGAGAGAGGGTCCAAATAAAAATTATCGATACTGAAACCTAATTTTGATATCATATTTGAATTTTTCGGTAAATATTATTATTGAATATCAAACGAGAAGCCATTGTGTAACGCAATTTCGGAATTGTGCCGATTTAAAGATCGGAACTTTTCATAAAAGATTGCAATGCGACAAGGTTTTTAAAATAAGGGGAAAACTTGCTATGGAAAGAGCTGTAATTTTGAAGTTGTGTATTTGAAGTCTCTAGAAAACAATTTCTGTCGAAAAATTCACAAGTTATAACCTTTTTAGGTGCGTTCGCAATTATATAAATATGTAGCACCTATAGCCGTCGTTCAGTCCGTCCGTCCGCATATAACAGAGCAAAAACTACCCAACCGAATGGTCTGAAATTTTAAATACATAACTGTTGCAAAATTTTGTCGCGTCATTTCAAATTTTATGAAAATCAGATGTATAGTTTAATTACAGGGACAGTCAAACGTTTTCCGTTACATTCCGGCAATGGGAAAAAAATATTTCAAGAGCATTTTAAGGATGTTACACCCTTTCGAAGAGAATGAAATTGATATGAACTTATGAAGTGCACTAAAATATACGTTCAGTACAATATGCGGTTAAAAAAATATTTATAAAACTAGTTATAGTATGAACGCACCTCATTTGCCACGTTTGACATGCAATTTCAAACTTGTTTTCTTTTTATTAATTTGGAAACTGTTTACAGAGTGTTGCAAAATTCGACCGGTAAATTCAGAGGGGTGGTAGTCGGCATCAAGAGGATGAAAAATTGTCATAGAACATGGGGTGGCAAACAACTTATTTAGTCACAAATATAGGGTGTTTCATCGTAACTGAACTTGGATTGACGATAACTATTTTGAGAAAAATAAAAGCATTGCGAAGAAAATACAACGACATGTACCTTGTTTTGTGTGAAATATTATAATACCACGAGAAGCGTTCTTGAAAAACAGAATACTCAAGCAATCGAAGATGCCGAAAGAACTGTTAATCGAGATAAAAATGTGAAGTGTCAAGTGCATACTGCAGGCGCGTATAATGGAATCTTCTATCACTTTATTTTTATATTATAACATTTAAAACAAACGTCAGAATGTTTGTTATTAGTTTTATTATAATATACAGTACAACCTCCCTAAAGCGACCACGTTCCGTTCCTATAAAAATTGGTCGCTTCGAAAGGTGGTCTCTTAATAGAGGTCATGTTTAAATCTAGATTTTAATTGTTGAAAAAAGGTAACAATGTTACAAAAATTTATTTTTCACGTTAGGAAAAAATATGAAAATTTAAGTATCAAAACAAAAGTTAATTGCAGAAGTTAATAAGTGCAGAGTTTAAAAATGAATACTTTGACGTTTTCTCTGATTTTACGGTTTTATCTTCTATAACTTTTATTTCCAAGTCCTTTCAGTAAATACATGCAATTTATTTTTGAACGGGAACAAATTATGATGATTTCATCAATTTATCTATTTCTTTGAGAGTTTTCTGGCAAGACAGTTTATTGACCTTTACTTTGTCATCAGAGTTAAATTCATTCCCTAAAAGGGCACAAAGGGGCTTAAACACTTAAAAGTTACCAGAATAAATAAAAATTCTAAACTTAGTTTAGAAGTTTGATGGATAATGCGCTCTCCGGAATATTATTCTAATGAAACCTTCTTCAAGCGCCCAGGAAAAAACGGAATTTGTTTCACTTTCTTCAAAAGAATTTGTTGCTCATGGAGGGAGTTCAACTGGGGTGGTCTCTGAATAGAGGTGAAATTAGCATTGAGCCTATGGTAATAAATTTCGTTCCATGAAAAAAATGGTCGTTCAGGTAGGTGGTCGCTTAATGGAGGTGGTCGCGCAGGGAGGTTTCACACTACTTCTGTTCTTATGTGAAAGATGATGACTTTTCTGTGGTTCCAAATTGTTACTGTTGTTTTGATATTTTAGCATACAAAAAGACGATTCTGTTCATTTAATCACCAAGATCTTTAATTTTAATAGATAAAAAAAAAAAAAAAAAAAAAGAACATTGCAATGAAAAGGTAACGATATGTAGGGTAAGTGATAACACAGTGAGACAGCAGCCACTTTGACATATAGTTGTAATTTTTTTTCAAGCTGGCACACACACATAACGACTTCACCTTACGCAACACGTGGATATAGTTATGGCACTTCAGTTACTCGTCGGCAAAATAGTAAATAATTCCTTATTTTATAGTGGTTAAAGTTACATAAACGTCTATTTTACAGTTTATTTCCTTCAATATGACATATATTTACTTAACCAAACCTAACTATATCTAATAATAGACTATTTCGGCAAAACGACATAAACTTTTTAAAGCGATGAAATTTATGTAACAGATGTGGCATCCACTTTGTTACAACGTAACGAAAATGCACAGTGGGACACACAGTTGTGGTACACAGTGACATTTTATTGTGTACTTACGATGTGGTTCTGATGTTAAAAAAGTTATCTATCTATTATACATATAAAATCCAAACGAAAATTTCGTTCCGAACATCTATATTTCGCGTTCTGCCGCATGGATTTTGACGAAACTTACACTGTTAGATAGGTATTAATTCAGGGAACGTTTTAAGCTATAACACGTCGTTCTACGTAGATTAGTTAAAGAATTATGACGGAAAGTTCTGTTATTTTGGGCGTAAGGGTTACCATTATTTTATTGGCGATGAATTTTTTGATAAATGAATTGAAATGGCTGTACATCTCGCAAAAAAACTGTTACTAATTTTATTTAAAAGAAAAAAAAAAGAAAAAAGAGAGAAAAGGAAAAACAGTTGTGACGAGTGGTAATATTGGAAAACGAAAATATCGGATTTAAACATGAAAAGGAATGTTCGTAATGCTTAAAAATTTATTCAATATGAAAGATTGCAGTTTTAAACTATATTTGGCAATTTATCTCTTGCGTCCGGTTAAGAAAAATGCATGAGAAAGTTTGATAAAATAATATCCGAGTGACAATTTTGTTTATGATTTTTTTTATTTATTTACTTTTTATTTTGTTTAACCAAACCATCAAGTGACTTACAGAAGAAACTAGCAGATGTAATTATAAAAATGACGGTACTTGTGAGTTACATATTGTATGTTTGTTTACGATTTCATTTTATCGCCAAACGATTTAATTTTAAGCCAAAAATGCATGAACGTGCCATCGGTTTGAGCGACGTTCACATTATTGGTTATTTCTCAAGTAGACGACAGCATTTTTGGAAAAATTCCAATTCTACTTATATATATATACTAGAAAGGTAGCCCGTCAAAAATGACGGAAATTTAGATATAAAGATATATACAACTCATGTGCAAGAATATGAGTTTTCTCGCTTGTTCCGCAGTGATAGATGAAAATAACACATTTAAAGAACGAAACACATTTATGAAAAACTGTGTACAGTAGAAGACCACTAATCTGCACAGTTTGGTTCCAAGTGTTATGCAGATTTGAGGCTTTTTGCGGTCATGTCTATTCAATCTTTGTTTACATTTTTTTAAATTCATATATTGGACAATTTAGATTATTAATCCTTAAAAATAAATAAATTTCTCACTTGAAGTAAGGTAAAAACTATTAAATTATCGTATACGATTTCATGAAATGGTATTATATGGTATTATATGTGTGTGCTTCACGATCTTGGTTACGACGTTGGCCAAATTGGCTGCAACTTGTCATAATCCTAATAGTGTCGGCCGCTATAACAAAAATGTAACCAGTTTTTAGCAAAATTTCTGATATAAAGTAGTTTTCAAAAACTTGTGTAAAATTGCAGGCCGTTCTCATGTTATGTCAGTCCTAAGAATAGTATTTCTAACACTGAAGAGTTTCCATGTATATATGAAATTTAGAAAAGCTTCTCCAAAAGAAAGGTCCTGAAATGACATTGTAATTCCTCTAACTTCAAAGTTTAATCGGGCCCTGATGTTGTTTACTGAAATCTAATAAATACAGTTATTTTGAATATTACAACAGAATTAAACAGTTAAACATATTTAACTTAAACCCGCTGATACTTCCCGATGTTATTTTTTACTATTAAGAAATAAAATTATTTAAATTTTTCAAATCATACATTTATAATTTTTTTCCGTCTTTAATAACTAAATAATGAAAAAATATGCTTTTGTTCTGAGCTCATAAATATGACAATAAAATAATGTAACTAAGAGACATTGCAAAATTAAATCTTTGTGATTTCAAACCATAAACAAACGATACCGCCACCATTTTACCTACTATGATGTCATTAGAATATTGTCCATTGATTGTTGGAGAACTTACTTTATGAATGATTACCTCAATGATTAAAAAAATTTTTAAGTTTCACGATGAATGAATCACTTGTGTTTGTTTAGGTTTATGGAATGAGATATTAAGCTGTGAACCTATTTTCAATTAAAGTTATCCAAGGATATATGTATTTTTAATTGAAATTAAAAACAATGCTTTGATCTCGAAAGAAAAAGTTTTAGTTTGTATAATTGATTATTTCTGTTAATTATTTAGGTACTTTTCCATTATAGCGCATTTTTAAAAAAGCTTCGCGCAATTCGGTCATCAGAAAGTGAGATATGTTGCCAAAATATATAAACAGCTATGAAAACAAATCTAATGAACATTTATTTTTGTTTATATATGCACTTATATACATAAAAAATCGTTTCTAAATATATATAATATTTTTTTATATACAAATTACGGCACAGATTTCAGAAATGAACCGGGATACCTAACTGGCTCCAAAATGGTGTTATTTTGCCTGCTATGGTAACCCGGCTATTGTTTTTTATTTATTAATAAATTGTTTATTTACTTTTATTTTCTGTTTTTAATTATATAAACTGTTTTGTTCTATAGCTATTTTTCAAACTTTTATTTATTTATAGTTATTTCCTTTTCAAAATGATAGCAAATAATTTAAAAATATATAAGTAACTGGTATTCGAAAGCGAGATTTCTGCCAAATTTACGTCAGAGAAAAATCACGCCAACCCCGATGCGTATATGACATCTGTGCAAAAATTACGGCACAGATGTCATATTCGCCCCATATTGGCACGATTTTTTTTCTGACGCCAATGTCATATACACACCGGGTACTTAACTTTCGCCAAAGTGTCGTTATTTTGCTTGATATGGTAAGCCGGATGTTGTTCTTTATGCTGTTGATGTTTTCGCCAAATTGGCGTCGGAAAAAAATCGCGCCAATATGGGGCGAATATGACATCTGTGCCAAAATTACTTCTGCTTATTATAAAAAAGGGGTAAATAGCTTTTTTTACATTAAATAAAGGTACTTGTTAGTTATCCCGTCGACCAAATTACTGTCGCCAAATTGTAAGATTAAATGCCAATAATGGTTGACATTAAACATGATCATGTATTTCTTACGTCATCAAGTGATTTTTAATTCAACGTTATATTTGTATTTTTATTAATGTTTTGCTAATTTAATTGATCTTTCGTTGTTTAAAATAAAAATTATGTCAATTTGTATAATTTGGCGAGTAGTTTGGCGATTTATATAATTTGGCGAAACTGGTCGATGGGATAGCTAACAACTACCTAAATAAATTACATACATATGAAAAAAATTGCTTGTGAGTATGAAGCAGTAAATAGGTTGTCAGAAAATACGTTGGCAAACTTCTTTCTCGCCAAGCAACTTTTCTCCGAAGTATTGTACATAAGCAATGATTGCTAGAAATGCATTTTTAATTATGATATGCGCTTTTATGTTTCACTACATTTATGCATACTATACTGTGTGTATAAATGCTACAGTTCATATGCAGGGCTACACAAAAGAATTCGTAAGGGTTACTGAGTATGAGAGTAAATTGCTTAAAGGTGGTTTTTAAAGGAGTTATGCGTTTTTACGCTGAACTGCATTTAGTTTACTAAGAAATGTTTGTAGAATATAGATAAAATGATATACAGGGTCACGCAAAGAACTGGATTCATAACCGTCTATGGATGATAATATCTGGAAATGTGATTTCAGTAGTTTTAAGAGTTGTTTAAATTAAATTTTGGCTAAATAGTGGCATATAGTAACGATACTATTGGCTATGGACGGTACCTGCTGAAATCAATTTTTAAAATTTTTTATGCGTCTTCTAAAATGTTTACTTAGTTATCTTATTTCCCCAAATAACGAAGTTTTGTTAAATCATTCAGGATGTGTTGGAAAGTGTTTCATATTCTATGCTTAACGCATGATTTTTCTTTCTTCTTTAGTCTTATTTTTCATTTATTTTATTCTTAATTTTTTAGTCTTATACTGCTTTATAGAAACTTTGGCACAGTTGTCATATACGCCAATTTGGCGAAAACATCAACAGCATAAACAACAATATCCGGGTTACCATATCAAGCAAAATAACGACACTTTGCCGCCAGTTAAGTACCCGTTGTGTATATGACATTGGCGTCAGAGAAAAATCAAGCCAATATGACATCTGTGCCGAAACTTTAATATTTAATTTTTAAACTCTTCGCTCAAACACCCCTTACATATAGTACAAACTATAACACAGATAGCGTAAAATAATAGACAGTTTGGTACTTTTCCACTGTAGGAGATTTGGCGTTTTTTTTAAAAAAAAGCTTGGTGTAATTTGGGCATGATAAAGTAAGATTTGGGTTCTTTTCCGTTATACGGATACCTTTGTCGCCAAGCGTAATAGATGGCGCAAAATGAAAATCACGTGAATTGAAGCATTTGAAAAATAAAAGAAAAAACGGTACTTTTCGGTTAGCCGGGCGCCAGTGTTATATATACATATATATGTATATATAAATGTATGTATATATATACATATATATTGACATATATCTATATGTGTATATATACAATATGTGTATATACATATATATTTATATTTACATATTTGTATGTATATAAATATGTATATATATAGCACTGGCGCCCGGCTAAACGAAAAGTACAGAAAAAACATTGTCTAGACTAAAGTGAGCATTTAAAAAATATAACATTTGAAAATTCCAGACTTTTACGAACTATTTCATTAAATCACAATTATATACTTAAAATAAGTGAACAAATAACTGTTATAAAATAAAGCAATAAAATAAAACTCATATTAAACTGCTGGCATAAAATTACAAATATCTTTTAGCATTTTGAAATAATTGGCGCATTAGCATACATTTTGGCATGGTGTCCGTATAACGGAAAAATATCGAGATTTGTTGTCAAATCATATAAACAGCTATGAAAACAAACTTGATGAGCGTTTTTGTTTGTTTTATATGTTTATTTTATATGTATATTATTGATGTTTTTATGTACAAATCACATCTGTTTCTTTATAAAATTAGAGAAACGTCTTTTTTATATAAAATAAATCGTATAAATATCGAAAAAAAAATGCGTGTGTATATAAAATGAAACAGTGGATAGGTTCCCGGAAAATATATTGCCAAATTTCCTTTTTCGCCAAGGCATCTATACTGGAAAAGTACCTTAAGCACATTAAAATCGCGCAGTTAGGCGATCACACAGTACAGTGTCGTCTATTGGCGGTTATTTTATTAGTAGCATCGAGAGAAAGATGTAAAGATGTACTTTAAATTCTCACTCATAGATTATGAAGAATATCTTAAAAGAGCGGAGTTTAAATTAAATTTCGGTGACCTCCTTTATGAAAGATTAATGGTTTTAAATGAGAATTTCGCCAAATTAGCCAGCTATCACCAAGTTGGCTAACATTTGGCGCTACTCTGGTAACCCTGCATTAGTTTTTTTTTCAACAATTGCTCATTTCAATGAGGCGGTCCTACCGGAATCGTGAGGGACACACAGAGACTTGGATTTTATATAAATAGATATATATAATTCAAATGGAAATTTCATTCCGGCTGCTTAGAATTCGAGTTCTGCTGAACTTACCCTGTTAGACAGGTAATTTTTTGGGGGAGGTTTTAGTACATAACACGTCCTTCTACGTTGCTTTGTATTGAATTATGGTTACGTTCTTTAATGAGATGAACCTGATAATGAAAAATTAGCCCTTTCAAAAGATTCTGCCGAATGTATTTCAATGGAACTTGGGCTGTTAATTAGATAATTTTCCAGGGAATGTTTCAGTATTCAACATGCCCTTCTACATTGCTCAGCCATACCGTTTGGGGGAAAATTATGTAGTCTGGTGCACGCAATTATCAAAATAGCCATTTTAAAAATTAAAATAAACAGTTTTTGATAGAATTTGCATTGTTAGTTTGGCAATTTTTCAGGGATAGTTTTAGATATAATATATTGTTCGACAGTGTTTAGTCATAGAGCAATGGAGTAAATTCTGTAATTTTTCAATATAGTTGCGAGGTGGAAAAAATGGGCTTGGCGAGAGTAGGAAAGTTTTCATGGATATTTTCTGTTCGATAATTATATAATTTATTTACTACAAAGAAGTCATTTATCTCTTTTTTATATAAAAACAGGGTGCGACCGGAGAATACTCTACTTCTTTAGCGCGATTTCAAAAGATCGCCAAATCGGCTCGTGGGAGTACAAGGGTTACAAGGAGTTTGAACCAAGGGCGCTCTCCCAAAAGAGAAATCCAAGGTTGCTACTTTGGCGCATTTATCGCCAGGTTGGGGAGAAGTAGAGTATTCTACGATTCACCCAAAAACAGAAGTAAATTGTATATAAATAACAAAAATATTAATATTCATAAATATTTTTTTTATAGGAATACATATTTTAAAAACCTTAAAGTTCATTTTATTTGTTTTCATAGCTGTTCATATCTTTTGGCCACAAATCTTACTTTCTGAAGCTCGAATTGCGCCAAGCTTTTTAACATCTAACAGTACCCATTGATCTTAAAATCAGGAAAATTGGAAAGTACATGTAGTTTGAAAGGTATGCATTAATTAAGGAGATAAATTACGTAATCGAGTCCACAGACAATTGGCATATTTGGTACCGATAAGTTACAAAATTGAGTTTACTGACAATTGGCGTATGTTACCTGGCGTGGTTTGGCGCACAATTAATTTAGGAAAAGGTTTAAACTGATTCTGTGTTTTTAAAGCGGACCCATTCTATAACCGAATTAACACAGAATTCGCGTGATTTGAAAGAAAACTTTTTTGCGAACTTTTCTTATTTTTACGTTATATCAACACCATACCAAAATGTATGCTATTGCGCTATTTATTTCAATCCTAAACGTGCAAAATGTTTTGGTACTTTTTGAGTATAGGGATCTTGGCGAAACAGAGAAAATAGGCGTGGCGGAGAAGGAAATTTGGAAACATATTTTCTGGCATCCTATTCACTGTTTCATTTCATATGCACAAGCATTTTTTTCTATGTTTATACAATTTATTTAACATAAAGATGCTACTTATCTAATTTTAATTAGAAACAGAAGTAATTTGTACATAAAAAACATTGATAATATACATTTATAAACAAACAAAAAATTTCATCAAGTTTGTTTTCTTAACTGTTTATATCAATTGGCAACAAATCTCAATTTCTGATGCCCGAATAGCACCAAGCTTTAAAAAAAACCGCCAAGGTGCCTATAATGGAAAAGTACCAAATTTAATTGCAAACTGTGCCAAACATTGTAGCCTGGTATTTATTGAACGCGAATTTCTTTTAGCTTTAATTATTATTTAATCGTAACACTGCAAAAAATTTTACTTTACTATTTATTGAAATTGAAAGTATTTTTTATTATTAAGTAAAATTAAGTTATAACTCCATTTTCCGCTGAATAAAAAATGGAAATGTTTACTGCAGTGCCAAGGGACACTTAAAATGTCACGTGCGTAGTTTAAATGGCGATTTTGAAAAAATATATATATATAATATCGGAACCCACTCCAAATTGGCTCATTTTACCGATAATGTTTTGGTGCAAAATGAAATACATTTGTTGTAGACTTAATAGTAAATCTCAATACTCGCCGACTGAAAAGTCTTTAAAATTATTCAGCAGAGACAACGAGAAATAACTTGCAGTTTCATAAATTTTAATAATCAATATTATCTATCTATCTACTTCGGCTTCTACTATATATACTAGAGTAAAATGGAAATGGGAAATTCGTCCCGGCTGCATATAACTTGAGCTCACCTGAGTGGATTTTGATCAGAATGGTAGTTAGATATTTTTTCAGGGAGGATTTTAGTATATAACATATCGTTCAACCTTGCTTCGACATAGAATTATGTTTTGAAGTTATATAATCAGACGAACCCGATCATGAAACATTAGCCTTTTTAAAAGATTCAGCCGAATTCATTACGATTGAATTTTCACTGTTAGTTAGATAATTTTTCAGGCAGGGTTTTAGTGTATACTGTACCCTTCTGCATTGCTTAATAATAGAGGTGTGGTGGAAAGTTCTATAATCAGTTGGACCCGATTATGAAAGTTTAGCATTTTTAAAAAGTTCTACAGAACGGATGATAGGAATTCCATTATTAGTTAGATATCTATTCAGACATGTTTTTAGTATTTTGCATATTGTTCTACGTTGCTTAGTCATAAAGTAATGGCGGAAAGTTCCATAATCATATGAAACCGATTATGAAAGATTAGACTTTTCAAAAAGTTCTAGGTGGCGGATATTAATAATACTTACTTTGTTGATTAGACAATGTTTGGGGAGGTTTAGTTTATTGCGTATCATTCTACCTTGCTTAGTTATAGAACTATGGGGGAAAGTTCTATAATCAGATGGTCCCCAATATGAAAGATCAGCCTTTAAATTTTTTTTTACTGGATGGATTTTGTCAGATTGTTTCTTTGCATTATTAGTTATATAATATATCAGGGTTTGTTTTATTATATTGCATATTGTACTATCATTCTTTACCAAATCCTACTGTGATTGATCAACTAAAACGGTTAAGACCTTAATAGCTGAAAATTTGTCTGCACATTAGAAAATATAATAGCACAATGGCGTTCATATCGTTTTCAGCAGTGCGAAAGGACATTCCACGTAAGGTTCCATATTACTTTAAATCACAATGTCAAATTTACTGATACATTTTGTTTGATTCAAGGATCATTTGGATAAGCAGACCAGCGTAGCGGGCATAACCTCCTAGTTTATTAATAAAAGAAGGTTTCTCTCTCTCTTTCTCTTTCTCTCTCTGTGTGTGGGCGTGCGATGGATAGGAAAATTTACTAAACGTAAGAGGCTGAAAATTTGCATGAAGGTAGCCCAAGGTCTGCCATTGTCCACCCGAGGATCATATTTTTAATATTTTGAAAATATAGAAACATTAATTAGAAATCATAAACTGCAGAAAATTATTGATAGAGTGTAAAAATGTATGATTTATGAAAATATATACATTGTCTCACTGTGTACTACTGTTTGTGGTACACAATGAGATAATTTTCGATACTCCGTTATGCTGCTTCTGTGTTTTTATAAATAACTTTTTAAAAACCATTTATACATTAATGTGTAGCGCATTTGTGTAGCTTAACGATCTAGCAAAATATTTTTCAAAAGAATAAAAATCGTCGTCATTTGTTAAGTAATAATAATTTTCGTCTCACTGTGTACTACCCTCCCCTACCTTGTTTTGTGCGAAATATTATAACACCACGAAAAGTTCTTGAAAAACAGGGTGCTTCAGCAATCGAAGATACCGTATGAACTGGTAATCATGTCCAAAATGTGGGGCGTCAAGTGTATACTGCTGGCGCGTATAATGGAATCTTCTATCACTTTATTTTTAAATTATCACATTTACAACAAAGGTGAGAATATCTATTAAAAGTTTTATTATAATATACTTCAGCTTTATGTGACTTTTCTGTGTTACTCTTCATTTCAAATTGTTCCTGTTGTTTTGATACTTTAGCAAATAAAAATAGGATTCTGTGCACTATATTAATATAATAATAATATAAATTACCAAGATTTGTAATTTTAGTAGTTTAAAAAGCTTAAATTTGATTATTTAAAATTGTGTAATAAAATGAATAAGAATAAATGTAAAATTAGCATTTCAAAAAGAGGATTTAAAAATTAAAATTATACGTATTGTGTTGGAATTCTTGTTTCACTTACCAATTTAACACTAAAATCCAAGCAGAAAAATTGCACCATTTCCTCTCATTTTTTGTAATAAACAAGAGTGTGCCAATTTTCCTTTCAAAATGAGTATTTCAAAATTAAAATTATTCATGCTATACTGAATTCGTGTTCCACTTAGGAATTTAACACTGAAAGTCACACTTATACCATTTGCTTTTATATTTTCGTAATAAACAACGGTTAGCAATTTTCATGACAAAATGACCATTAAAAAATTAAAATTATTATGTTTGTGTTCAAATTCATGTTCCATATACCAATTAACAACTGAAAGCCACTCAGAAACAATATACAATTTCATTTTATTTTTCCATAAAAACAACAGTTTATCAATTTCCATTACAAAATAAGTATTTCAAAATAAAAATTATTCATCTTCTGTTGAAATTCGTGTTCCACTTACGAATTTAACACTGAAAGTCACACAGAAATGTTATACCATTTCCTTTTATTTTTCCGTAATAAACAAGAGTTAAGTAAACTTTCATTTTAAAATGAGTATTTCAAAATTTAAAATTCTACATTTTGTGTTGAAATTCCTGTCTCATTTACTAATTTAAAACTGAAAGCCACACACAAACGTTCTTTTATTTTTATTTAATAAATAACAATTTACCAATTTTCATTTAAAAAAAATAATAATTGAAAGTTTTTAAAAAACATTTGGCGAATTTTGCCTGTTTAACTCTTTCTATGGAGAATTCTGGTGTTCGCCAAACAGAAACACAGTGATGAACACCATGATGAAAATATGTCCCTGTGTTAAGGTATATGTAAACTTTCATCGGTTCAAAATTTTGATTTTCCTTTTTTCTTTCTTTCTTTTGTTTTTGTAGTAAGAAATGCTTTTACTACACAAATTTTACAAAGCGAAATTATATTTTACTAGTCAGAAATTGATAAAAAATATGTGTAAATACGTAAATGTACTACAGATTGCACTGTTGTTATTTTTTATTTGATTGAAAGAATCCATAAAATTATTAAGAACTTTTTTATGTTTATTTTAAAAGACATAATTTGTTACGCTGGAGCGTAAGAAGTATCTGCAAAGAAACATATTTTAATCATTTTGTAATTTTTTGGCCATTTTTTCTCTGCACCTCTGAAGCCATAGGTGCTAGAGATTGGAAATAATAGCTTCTTTGGCCTTCCTTATAAATCCGTAATATTATTAATATTATAAAATTTCTCATGTATGCTCATAGAATATAAAATGTTTATTATATATTTTTTCCTATTGACAGCAGGGACATGTTTAATATAATATGGCAGTTTTAATAAATAAATAAATAAAAGAAATAAATTCTAGTCATGCGTTAAACTGAAAGCGTTTGGATTATGCACA
This sequence comes from Maratus speciosus, assembly GCA_963932465.1. Lineage (NCBI taxonomy): Eukaryota > Metazoa > Arthropoda > Arachnida > Araneae > Salticidae > Maratus > Maratus speciosus. Next base: position 256,220,430 of record OZ010797.1, on the reverse strand, counting down.
TAAGTAAATATTTTTTTGTAATTTTCTGCTTTTTACGGAGTTTATAAATGTATAAAAATACATTTAAAATGCTTTATAAAAGACCTTCAATTTAAAAATACATCTAAAAGTAAACTGAAATTACTGTGAAAGAAATTAAAACTACATGAAACTTCTTGATTTTGAAATCTGAATAAAAAGTCATATAACTTTAAGGCTGTTATCAAAGTCATGTCTCAACAAGCGTGAAACTTTCTGACACACTGACGTACACTTTTTTAAACTTATAGGTATAAAATTGGCAGACCTGACTATGGAAGCGACTTGGAATCGAAAGGATTTTTCCATTTTTTGATAAATAAATTATCTATCGAGTTATGTTCGTTTTTGGTCACGTGATAAGTCATTTTTCTCCCTTCGCTGACTGATTTTTTTGCTTTCGTTGAGAAATACGGTTCAAAACGCCAACTTTGACAGTATTTTCTGAAAGATCTATTGTGTTTACAAAAAAAAAAAAAAAAAAAAAAAAAAAAAAAAAAAAAAAAAAAACGGAAAAACGTCTTTTGTTTACATAGTTTCCTAATAACAACACCTGCCAGTTTCTTGCGTTTCCGAACAAAAATGAATTAAAACTTTTGTCATAAATTATGAATTAAAACTTGCCCTTTGGATTTGAGAATAGTCTTAAAATAATAATAACACAAACACCTAAAAAAGAAGTATAAAATAGTGTTTAGTTTTCCTAAAACATTGTTCTGAAATATCTTTTATTTCATTAAAGCGTAAAAAAAGAGAGAAGTGTAAAATGTGATTTTATATGACAAGGACGAATCATGACTTTGTTAATTTTCTATTTTAAATTTTCTGTTCACAGATAAAATATATTAATCCTTTCTTTCTTTTTTAAGAAAATCCCTGTCATTACTTATATTATTCTTAAAATATTTGACTCGGCCTCTTTTAAGAATGCATGGTTAAAGCGTGACAGATGATGTCACAGCTTCCGTGTAATGTAAAGGAAATGGTAAAAAAATTGAAAACGGAAATAATCATTTTTAAAGCTGATGAAATGATTAAAATTTTAATTATCATGAACACGAAAAAAAAAGTTTAACATTTTTATTGAATAAAATTTAGTAATTTTAAGGCATGCATTTTGATTTCTTTCTGAAATAGTAAGGACAAAATAATTATCAGAATAAACTTCTTTTATAAATTTCTTTCTTTCTTTAAAATAAAATTAGGCCACTAATGGTCCTCAATTTTATTAACGATTAAAATATGACTTGAATATGATATAATAAGAAGCTTAAACTATTTTGAAACCTATTCATATCAATTAGACGATACTTAAAAATAAAAAATTCTTTCAAATATCTATTCAAGCCTAATTTACAAGGGGTAAACAACTTCTTAGACTACTAAAATACAGTAGTTCTTTGTATCTTAGGATTTTTAGGAGAGATATCTGGAAGCATTCTCAAGTTGAACTCTTTTTAAAAAGGGAATTAAAATGTTGGAATAAATGCTCCTGTATTGAAGGGAATTCTGCCCCAACACAAAATGGATACAGAACAATTACAGGGACATTATTGTTGAGCTTTTTTGTCAATCACAGGAAAATGAGCATTGTCCGCTTTTATCTCTCGTGTGATTACTTAAAAGACTTTCACATTCACCGATTATCTGCGTCTTTTAGGTAGCTTTCATTACAAAAGCTACCTATTGCAGCCGTTCGGAGAAAAGCGATTCCGAAAAATTTTGGTATATTTTCACCGATCATGAACCCCAGACCTCGAAACCACCCTTCGTTCAAAATTGATATGTATATATATATATATATATATATATATATATATATGATCTTTGTCATACTGTAACTCTCGTATTTATGAACCGATTTGGATAAAATTTCGTGTGTACATAGTATATACCAATGTCTCGACCGAGTTCGTTGGCCAGCTTCATCCGCCATCTTGTTTCAAAATGGCGGCCATTTAAAATTTTTTAAAAAAAATTTTAATTTAAAATGAGGCACAAAAATTTAGACATTGAAAAAGATTTTTTTTCTTATGTGTTTGGGCTTGATACAAAGATTCTGGAGCATTTTTAGTTTTGTTTATATCTTAAAAAATGGCTGAGTTATAGCACTTTGAATTTCTAGCATGGCTGAGATTTTGAAACGATCTGATTTTTGTCACGCGATAATACAAGTATTTAGGAACCGATTTGGATGTGACAAAAGAATGTACATAGTACGTAACAATGTCTCGACTGTGTTCGTTGGCCAGCGTCATCCGCCATCTTGTTTCAAAATGGCGGACATTTAATTTTTTTTTTTATTTAAAATTTAAAATGAGGCACAAAAAAATTAGACATTGAAAAATATTTTTTTCTTATTTGTTTGGGCTTGATACAAAGATTCTGGAACATTTTTAGTTTCGTCTATATCTTAAAATTGCTGAGTTATAGCACTTTGAATTTCTAGAATGGCTGGCATTTTGAAACGATCTGATTTTTGTCACGCGATAATACACGTATTTATGAACCGATTTGGATGTGACAATGAATATGCATAGTACATAGCAATGTCTCGACCGAGTTCGTTGGCCAACCTCATCCACCATCTTGTTTAAAAATGGCGGCCATTTAAAAATTTAAAAAAAAATTAATTTAAAAGTGAGGTACAAAATAATTAGAAATTGAAAAACATTTTTTCCTTATGTGTTTGAGCTTGATACAAAGATTCCGGAGCATTTTTTGTTTCGTGTATGTCTTAAAAAATGGCTGAGTTATAGCACTTTGAATTTCTAGCATGGCTGACATTTTGAAACGATCTTATTTTTGTCACGCGATAACACGCGTATTTATGAACCGATTAGGACGTGACAAGGCATGTGCATAGTACATAGCAATCTCTCGGCCGAGTTCGTTTGCTAACTTCATCGGCCATCTTCTTTTAAAATGGCGGCCATTTAAAAATTAAAAAAAAATTAATTTAAAATGAAGTACAAAAAAAATTAGAAATTGAAAAAGATTTTTTTCTAATTTGTTTCAGCTTGTTACAAAGATTCCGGATTATTTTTTGTTTTGCCTTTATCTAAAAAAAAGCCGAGATATACACTGCAAATAGAGGCGTCTTAAATTAAGACACATATGTGACTGAAAAAGTTATTCAGACACTTAAGTGTCTAAATTTGAAATTTCAGACATCACAGGTGTCTAAATTTTAGACACATAAGTGTCTTACTATGATCATGGCATAAATGAACTGATAAACATGTCTGAAAAATGGCGATATGTCTGAAATTAAGACATTTAGAAATTTAGACACTTAAGTGTCTAAATGCGATACAATTGTATCATATGTGTGATGACTGTATGTATAACTGTATTGCAATATGTATGCCAGCACCACCAGAAAATTGTTTTCGAATGGATAACAGATGTTTAAAATATTTTTATCCATTAAATTTGGTATTTTATATTTAAAAAAAAAAAAAGTAATTTGTTTAGATTATGGGACGTCTGGAAAATTGAAATAGTTAGCTTACTAAAATTTTGGGACTTAGTTATTTTTGGCGCAATAAATAAATCAGTAATTGCTTTTCATGAAAAATATTTATTTTCAAAAATTACTCGCAATCATGGACGTACGCACGTATGTCCAAGGAAGAGCCACACCCTCCCGTTAAATACTAAGAGACGTACCGGTGGAAAGAAATTCAGGGAGGGACAAGATTTTGGAACAGTTGGGTCTGGGGTCAACAGCGTAATCCGCTTTTCTAAAATGCAGAACATAAACATGAAATAGGTAAACTAAGAATATTTTGACAGAACTCCTCGGGCAAGAAATGTTTAAAGATACAAACATAAAAATAAATATAAAAATTAATCGTTCAAAAATAAGTTTCAAACGACATTTTTGAAAATAAAACTTTTTTTTTCTCAATGGACTCTTCCCCTCCCCCCCCCCCCCCCCCCGACACACACACACCGTTTTGAGATAAATTTGAAATATATCAATATTAAAAGAAGAAAAGAATTAAAATTGTCTTCTACGAAGTGTTCAAAGGAAGGTGGATTTCTCTGAAGTAAAATTTTTAGTAACATTTTCCTTAACGTAAAATTATTCTATAGCCATTTATAAGAAAAGAAATATCATATATTTTTAATTATCAGACATAAAGAAAGCATAATTGATTAAATTTCACTATACTGGGAGGGAGAATGTATCCACCAGGGGGCACTGTAGTTGCGCATGCGTTTTAGATGTCTTTCGTTGGAACGTACGTTGTAGTAACTGAAAGTTTGTTTTATGTACGCGTATTTATTTTTTTGCGAAATTTCAAGTTCTGTGATTTTAAGTCGTATTCACTTAGTTTATTTATGTATTGAATATATACATCTGACTTACGTGCTTGACACCCAATGACTCTTATAAGCTGTCGTCGATATAATTCGGGATAGAGACAACACTTGAAGATTACATCCGGGAACTCTACAAAGTGTGTGGCAAGGTGTGTGTGGTGTGGAACGTACTTAGTGTTAATTTGTATCGAGATTTAGTGTTATTGTACTTCGTCTTTATAAAAGCTGGTAAAAAAGAACTTTTGTCTGGCGGAGTATATTCTGAGGATGAAGCATTTCATTCTCTGAGTATGCTTAGTCGGATGTATTAACGTCTTCTTATAACGATGTATAACGTCCCTTCTAAAAAGATGCAAGTCTTTGCTCCTCACTGTAATAGTTTTTAAAATTTCAAATCGAGGAATTTATCTTACTTCTTGCAACAGGATTAAAGTAAGTGTCACAATTTTTCTTTTTAGTACTAAATTTAGTGTTCTTTTTTATGATTTTCTAAATAGCACTGATCAAAATCTTGCATAAAATGGTATTAGTTTTGAATCTGTTTGCAAAAAGCCCGCTAATTCTAGAAGTATATATTTTTTAACTTATGACGTTGCCTTTTATTACAAATTATATATTTTAAATTCTCATATGTTTCCCCTAATTTAAAGTAATAATATCACATTTTAAGTTAAATGCATTCTCTTGTTTTCCATGGGAGTTCTTAGTTTCAATTCTTATCTGTTTCAATTCTAATTCTTATCTATCACTAAACGACCACAATGATACAAAGAAAAAAAAAGCTTTGAAAGATTTCCTAATTCTTTCTTACTTCCTACATAGGGATTACAATCCCGTATCCTGGGATTCCGCTCTATTTTTAATCCCGAAAATCCCGGGATTTTTGGAGTTTTTTTTTTTTTTTTTTTTTTTTTTTTTTTTTTTAACAGAACAATATTCAACTGAAATTAAAAAAAATATATTTATAGACTTTTGCTTTTGGAATAAAAATCAATTTTTATAAATTTATGTATATATGTATCATTGAAAAAGAATGTATATCTCGAGTATTTTTTACATATATTTATAAGCGATTAAACATTTTAACGTGTAAATCTGTTGACCTGCTAACAGACGTCACAGCGATGAGTCAGGAAAAACGAAATCATTTCTTTATTTCGAATTCGCTGCGTGTAGAAAGATCTATTCCATGAGTCATTTTGAGATTAACGTTTACTGATAAGCGTTTGTTTCTTTTCGTGCTTTTAAATTTATTTTTCTTTGAAGATATCTAATGAAAAGGATTTTCTATCGTAGAATTGTAATCTTTAATTACATGGTTATGAGAATAATGTAAAATTTAATTTGTCATTATAATTACTTTTTAATATTGTAAATATTTAGTCATTCAAAAACTTTTTTAACAGGAAATAAAAGGAAGTATGTAGAAGATAAAACATAAACTTATAAGAATAATACAAAAATGACAGATGTTAAGATATATATTTAAGACAAAAGAAGTTTGGAGACTATAAGTTATTTTTTCTTCGTGTTATTAATATAGAATATGTATTTATTTTTATTGATAGTTGAATAGCCTTTGTGATTACCCTCTGATCTACATAAAAACTTGCCCATGTGGAAATATAAATTTTTTTTAATCTAATTTTTAAATGATAAGGATTTTAATTTTTTTTTTTTTTTCTGGGAGGGGGTCGGGATTTCTTTGAAATTTTCGTAAAGCTGATATCTTAAATCTTGCACTGATTATAATTAAAGTTTTGAAGTTTTATAGTAGTACAAGATTAAAAACCCAATATATATTTAACAAAATACAGAAGTAATTTTTTTCTCAATGTTATTAAAGTAGAATATTTATTTTTTTATTCATAGTTAAATAGCTGTTGTGATTATCATCTGATGCATATGTAAAAGTGCCTATGTGGCAATATAATTTTTAAAAAATCTAATTTTAAAATTATGAATTTTTCATTTTTTTCTTGGGGGGGGGGGGGGATTTACTTGCAATTTTCTTACATCTGATATTTTAAATGTTTTTCGACATTCAACCGCCGAGTATATTAAATATTTTGAACTTTTAGAGTGGGAAAAGATTATAAAATATATATGCATATATTTATCCGTGTACCTTAATAGAGACACTGCGGGGCAGCTGAATTTGCCCGATAATCGAAGATGTCTGCTTTTGTGAGGTAAAAAAATATACAAATATCTATGCCTTGCGGATTAAAAAAGTATTCGCTAAATAGAGGTGTCCGCTATTCGGGAATGTCTATTAACATTCACAACAGATACTCCCGAATACCGGACATCTCAGTTTAGATAACAATAATGCAGGGTTGCATTTTTTTCAAAAGAACTTCTTGATTAAAGCATGGGCATACTGGGCAGTGCCCCCCCCCCCCCCTACGATTTTAGTGCCACCAAATTTGATGTGCAATATTTGTAGAGCTTATATTTTAAATCTGTTTCGAAATTGTACTGATTATAATCAATATTTTGACCTTTCAAAGTAAAATAAGATAAAAAAAAATCTTAATATTTAAATAAATATTTTTTGTTTTAATTTTGTTCTACTCCTGAAGTTCAAAATATTGATTATAATAAATACAATGTGGTAAAAGATTTAAATTATCATCTTAACGAAAATTGCATACCAAAATTAGGAGCACAGAAGAAAATCAGGCTGTATGGGGGTGGAGGGGGCAGGACCACAGCCAAATATTTTTTCAGGATTCAACGTGGTCAAACATGGCTACGTATGATGATTACAAAAAATGGGTGCGATTCAGACGTTTGAAGTGTCTGAAATTCAGACGCAAAAAGTGTCTAAAAAAATTCAGACATTTTAAAATGTCTGAAAATTGAACACTCCGTTTCAGACACTTAAGTGTCTGAATTTCAGACATTTTAATTTGCAGTGTAGCAGTTTGAATTTCAAATATATGTGACATTTTTAAAAATCTAAGTTTTTGCCTCACATATATCAACCGATTTAGATATGAGTGAGCGTGTGCACAGGAATTACTAAGGTCTCGACCAAGTTCATTGGTGAGCTTTGTTGCACCCATTATGTTGTTTTAAAATGGCGGGCTATCACACGGATAATTCGGGTTAATATAATTATTAATATAATTCGGGATATCAACGAATTTGGCGAGAAATATAAATCACTTTAATAAAACCAGCTTTGATAACGCTGACTAATTTCGCGAAATTCTCATTCATATTCAATATTGACAAAAATTAGTATTTAATCTTCTATAATCGGGTTCCACTAATTTGAGCTCCGTGTGTTTGAATAATATATGCTGACTTTAAAAAAATAAGGAATATGAAAGCTACCTCTTCCTTCCGGCACTGGCCGGAAGGACTTTTTGTAACTACCTCGTGTATAAGTCGACCCCCCATTTTCAACTCTCAAATTTTCTCTAAAATTTTTCAACTTATACACGAGTATATAAGGTAATTCTATTCATTTAAATTTTTTGTACAATTGAAAAAAAACCCGTATTCATTCATCTATAGTTTTCAAAATAAAGAAACCAAAGATCTGTAATCAAGGTAAATATTCAAGATAAAGTAACCAGTTTAGGTTCCTATTCAAATCTTTTTAGTTATGAAATAAAAATCGACGAAAATTACGTTATTTTGACAGAAACTTATTAATATATTTTTATTTTTATCAATGAAAAAATGCATTTCTATCACCAGTTTCTTCTGCACAATCATTCCATATGTACTTTTCATTTTTTTTTTTTTATCTGTGCATATTTTGAGTTGTAATAAGTTATTCATAAATATATTTTTACCAAAAATTGCCTTAACAGAAGGCCTTAATAAACCTTTACCTAATATAATTCAATATACTTGTATCATAACTCATTTTATGCATTCTTTAGCTTGGATTCCTGCATTAACAACGTACATACATCCAAGTTATTAATATATATAACTGTTTTAGCATTATCTTTGTTACAAATCTCTACTGAATCACCGATACATGGAAACTGGATACATAGTTTAATGAATTTCTGTAACTAGATATTATTGTTTGGTGTTAATGTAATTTAATAATATTTATTAGAATAATGTAATGCCTTTGTATTGTCAAGTTAAGAAATTTATTCGAACCAATAACCATTCTAATTAATTATCCTCCGAATGTTTGTAATTTCAAGAATTATAAGGCATACTCTATATCTTTATTGTTCGCGATATAATTATATATGGATCAAAAATTTCTTTAGAGTATATGTGTCCATTCTCAACGGTGTCTAATAACTAATTTATATGCTAATAGTTAATTTTCTAGGCAATAGCTAATTTCTTATTTTAAGGGGTCTCAAGACTCTTAAAGCTTTCAAATTTTTGAAAATTTAATTTCTTTAGATGTTAAACTCCTATCTTTTCTGAATATTTTGATATAAATGTTTCCTTAAAATCCCCATTAGAACAGAAGTTACAGTTTTATAATTATACCCGTGGGATAGCTGAAGCGATTTTTACGAAACTTTGAAGTCATTTTTCTCCAAATGACATTTTGGGGCATAACGCTCACGATATGTCAGAAACTTCTGAATATTTTTTCATAAAATTTTCAAAAAAAAAATTGTTTCATGTTAGTCTGTATGAATTGAACCTAAAATTTATTTTTTATTGTTTAAAAAAAAATATTTTTTTTTATGTGATTATATTCTTGAATTTTTTAAAATTTTGCATTAGCTAAATAAAAATCAGTTTTAAAAATATAAAAATGCTTTAAATACAAATTTAGTTAGGTTCAGGATAATTATTACAATCTGACGTATAAGTAGGTACCAAAATTTTCATTTTAGTTGCAAAATCTATTTTGTAATGCTGTGCGTAATCTGTTATGTCGATTTTCTGCTCGTCAAATGTCAGACAGTTTAGAGCCCCCTCTATATGCTAATTCTGCATCTTGAAATTTTTCAAATATTTGAAATGAAAGAACATACTTATATCTTTCATCCCAATTAAAGTTGTGTCTTAAAATCAAATACATTTTAGGATTTTAAATTTTGAAAATATTCTTTTTTTTTCATTTTTCCAATTTTAAGAGTCTCGAGACTCCTTAAAAATCATTATGATCAATAAAAACATTTCATAAAAAAATACGAAATTTAAAATTTTTACGCCCCCCCCCCCCCCACCAAGTCCTATAAACCTTTAAGACCCGATAATTTGTAAACAAATCTAGTCATGCCTTTAAAAAATAAAATATGGACTGCAATCGCTACCTGTTGATAAAAAATGATACTTTACTCCATCTGCAAACCAGAACTATCGTTCGGTTCGAGATTTTATTACATACGACTGAGAAGCAAACATTTAAATGAATGTCTAACCCACATGATCGTGCGGGTTGGGACTTAAATGGATACGCGATGTTTATTAAAAATTTCCTATTGCAATAACAAGTAAGATAAAAAATCCCATTCATATAACACTAAAATTGACCGAGTTATGAAACTTTGAATTGCTTGACTTATGCCATTTCTCTGAATCTCAACACAAATGAGTTGAGGATGCTTCGAGGGATCGTACACGAAATTCTTAAAGTATTAGAAGGATTTATTTCGCGTGTACGTTTCTGTATTGCAACGGAAGGGAGTCACTTCAAGAATTATAAGTCATATTGTATAGCTTTATTATTCGCCATATAATTATATATGGATCAAAATTTCCTTTAGAGGATATGTGTCCATTCTGAACGGCATCCAATAACTAATTTCAAAACCATTAGTCATAGACATATAGTTCCAATTACTAAAATGTTTTAAATGATGTAAAAAATTATTTTAAAAGTCATTATGATCAATAAAAATACTTCTTAAACAGTTGCGAAATTTAAATTTTATACGGCGCTCCGGTCCTATATGTGATATTTATTAAAAATTTCATATTGCATTAACAATTAAGACAAAAAAATCCTATTCATATAACACTAAAATTGACCAAGTTATGAAACTTTGAATTGCATGACCTATTCAAAGAATTCTTTGAATCTCAACACAAATGAGTTGGGCATGCTTCCAGGGATCGTACACAAAATTCTTAAAGTATTAGAAGGATTTATTTCGCATGTACATTTCTGCATTGCAACAGAAGGGAGTCACTTCGCGCAAATTTTAAGATAACTTTAAGTTTTATTAATTAAGATTTAGATTGGATAATCTAATAGCATTTTAAAATATGTATAATTTTATGAAGAATTAGACTGTGGCTTTTCAGCATTTCATTTAACAAAAATTCTGTTATTTTTTACCTTATATTTTCAGTACAAATTGTATATTTTTCTTTACTATGTCAGAATAAAAAGAGATTTCAAACTTATATTGTAAACTTAATTTTACTCTCAACTATTATTTTTGTATACATCTGACGGTTATATATATTTCTAGTAAATTTGTGAATGACCCCTATTTCGCAGCAAAATAGATACTTGAACTTTAAACTATTCTTACTCGGTAAGTTTTAATCGAAGAAGAATGGGACTTTTTGTCTTACTTCTTAGTGTAATAGGATATTTTTACTAAATATTACTTATAAAACTGAGTAACCGTATAAAATTTTTAATTTCGTACTAATCGTTTAAAAAAAATGCATTTATTGACCCAAATCGTTTTTTAAATTCTTCTTTACCTCATTTAAAGTATTTTTGTAACTGGAACTATATGTCTATGCCTAACGGTTCAGAAATTAGCCATTGGGCACCGTTGAGAGTGTACACTCTGTAGGCTGAAATTAACATTACACCATCAACCTCCAAAAAAATATCACACAATTTAAATATCATTGAAACAAAACTAGCAAAGAACAGTGTTTTATCATTATTAAAGAAAGCCCAAAAAATCGTAAAAAGTGTTTTATTTCAGAGAAGTTTATAAAAAAGGAAAAGTGTAAAACGTTATTTTACCTGACTAAAACGCGTTAAAATCTTGTCAATGTACTATTAATAATTTTCCGTCTACCAAAGAAAATTAAAGTAATTGCTTTCTAAAAGAAAACCACAGCATTTACATATGTTGTTGTAAACGAAAGTAAGGAAAATTAACTATTTTTGTTTTATATTGGGTATGTTATTAAAGTTTTAATTATAATGAACACGGAATAAATGTTGACTTTTTGTTTCAAAATGAATAACATTAAGGTAATTTCTGAGAATTCATTTTTTTTATTGCTATGCTTATGCAAGTATTTATGTGTTTCTCATGTATTTTTTTTCTGAATTTTACATCACACATATTTATTTATTTTAATATTAGCATAGCTGTCTTACCGTAGTAATTTAATAGAAAGTTCTGCATTATTTAATCGTCGGAATCTGCTCTCTACTACTCTACTATTTTTAACTTTATATATTATTAAAAAAAACACTTGATTCACTTAATCTTACAGTTTTTAAAGTAAACAAATCAAGATCTGTAATCAAGGCAAATATTCAACATAAATTAACCAGGTAAAGTTCTTATTCAAATCTTTTTATTTAAGGAATGAAAATCAACGAATATTACGTCATTTTGATACAAACTTATTAATATATTTTTATTTTTATCAATGGAAAAATGCATTTCTATCACCACTTTCCGCACAGATGACATGTACATTGGTGCGATTTTTTCCGACGCTAATGTGGCGATGCATTACCAGCATAAACAACAACATACGGGTTACCATATCAAGCAAAATAACGACACTCTGGTGCCAGTTAAGTACCCGTTGCGTATATGATATTGGCGTCAGAAAAAAATCGCGCCAATAGACATCTATGATATATATGACATCTGTGCCCCACTTTCCTCGATCACAGTCTTTCCATACGTACTTCTCATATTTTTGATACGTGCATAATTTGACTTGCAATAAGTTATTCATAAATATATTGCTGCGTTTATAGGGCTCTTCCAATGTTATGGTGTATTAGCTCAAACATACCGCAGTCTTTAAAGGGAGAAGCAATTTATTCCGAACTATTTACAGCAAGAGAGTCCTTGTAACCTCACCAAATAACACTACAACTTGGGAAAACAGTCTAATAACTGAACAAAATACAGCCTAAATATCTCACAGAGACTCTCTGCACAGCATCTCAACACGGTACAGATGCAACAACATAAATAAGTCGCTAAGTCAAGTAAACCCGCTCTGAACCTATCGCATCAAGTGTCTAACGTACTACTGACCCATACTATAGGTGCAGATTCCCAAAATTTTTAAAGAGCCAGTGGCGCCTAAACCCCAGAAATTCCGTCGCCAATTTGGCTCCTAACCAAAATTTAGTGGCCACATTGTGAAACAAACTCATAAAACAATAGTGTTCATATAGAAAAAACTTAAGAAAAAAAACTCAGAAATTCAAAATGAAAAATAGTTTAATTAATAAATACACATGTACAACAAAACACAGACTAGATACAGCAAATGTGTATATTTAAGTTAATCCTAAATTCTTGAAACTTTGATATTAAAAATGTATAATATAAAAAGAAAAAATGCAGCGCGAATCCGACCCGATGCAAGGCTCTACACTCTAGATCTAGACTGAATAAGATAGTGATAAGGCAAATTACAGAGGGGCTAAATTCACAAAACTGGTGATAAAAATTCCTTCTATGAAAATCTCGCACTTGCAGAAAACATTTACACTGCAAGAATATACCTCGCGTTAAGTATTTTTCGTACGTGTTTCTTTTTCTTTTTGTTCTTTTTTCTTCAGAGTTCGGAATCCTCTATCCTGGCGACTCTATGATCCAAATCCCTTAAACAATTTCCATCGCATCGGAAATTTTGGACTGTCTCGTGAGCCGATTTCCAGTAAAGGAGTATTTATTTCAACTCTTGGATTTCGGACGAAACCTTCGAATAAATGCTTGTTTTCGCTGGTGTTCAAAGGAGAAGCTTTACCATTAGCGCGCTCATGTACCGAGCTGCGCAGCTGCTAAGCTTTATAGTGGAGCGGACATGCGTAGAATTATATTCGAACATAATGTTCGGTAAGAAAGCAGTACATCACAGGGACTGCGTTCATGACGGTAACTGAGATCGGAAAAAATTCCCTGACATTTTATCATGGTCATACATGATCTCGGTCAAGGAAGAGCAGGTGCTGTTCTATTTGCAAAAGAAAGAAAATATAAAAATTCCGCGACGGGGATTGGGAACACTGGAAATTGATTTCTGGCGACTAAAACAGTGAAAGTTAGTCGCCACAGCAAAAAATGTAGCCGCCACGTGACTCGACTGTGTCACCAAATGCCGCCAAGTTGGCCTTATATTTGTCGCCATTTTGGCGTTATATCGCCAAATTTGGTGCCAAAATTAGTCGCCAAAAGTGACGCCAACTTGGCGCTATTTCCAGTATTTCTCCAAATTCCCATTGACTCCCATTGAAATCGAATAGAGTTTACTTGCTTGCAGAAAAAAACAAATTGAGATGTAATGATGCAACAGAAACTAATATTACAAAATTCGTAACAATATTTTCACAGAAAATAGCAGAGTAACAGAAAGCCATAATATATCCTTTACCTAATATAACGCAATTCTTGTATCACTACTCATTTTGTGCATTCTTTAGCTTACATTTGCACTTGATTTGCTGCATTAACAGTGTACATACATCTAATTTCAGTTATTAATATATACAAATGTTTTAACATTCTCTTTGTCACAAATCTCTGCAGAATCATCCTGGCATTCAAACTATTATACTATAGTTTAATGAATTTCTGCAACTAGATATTATTGTTTTGTATTAAAGTAATTGAATAATATTTATTAGAATAATGAGAAGCTTCAGCATTGCACAGTTAAGTAAGTTATTTTATCCAATAACCATTCTAATTAATTATCTGCAGAATATTTGTAACTTCAAGAAGTACAATTCATGCTTTATAGCTTTATTGTATGCAATGTAATAAGGTATGGATGATAATTTCGGTTAGAGGATACAGGTAGTAATTAATATTACACCATCACCCTTCCAAAAAATGTCACACAATTTAAATAGAATTAATAAACAATTAAATTTAAAAAATCAAAAAACCCGACTGCGAACTAATTAATTATTTCTCATCAATGTGAAATATTTTTTTTTTTAATTCCTACTATTAGCTCACACTCTCGCTATATATATCTTGTTCAAATTTTCAATCGTTAATAAAATACTTATTATTCATCCAATCAAGCTCAAATAAATTTTTTTAAACTTGTAGTGGATGACACTTGATGTTAATCCATTTTTTTTTTCAAATATTAATTCATTAATTAAACTAAATTAATTAAATTTAAATAATCGAGAGAGCCCCCCACCTTGATCAAGGTTTTCTAAGACCGAAAGAGCCCTCTTCTTAATCAAGGCATTTTAAGCGCCACTCAAAAGGAAAGAAGAATGGGAGAAAAAAAATGCTCTTATTGACCTAAGTAGGAATTGACTTAAAAAATATATTTTTTTATATTACTTGTTTATATTACTTACCTATTTTTTTTATTTACTTGTATTGATGACTTTTAAGTTGTGTTTAACTGTTAGTTGTTATCTATAACCACTGTTTGATGAGGTCTATAGATGTCTATGATGGTTAGAGTTGCAGTAAAGCTAGAGATCCACAATACATACACAACTTCCTGGTTGTATAATATTTTAACGGAGCTTCTGGCTGTAAAATAGTCAATGAAACACCGTCTTCATTTTGAAAGACCTATCCAATGATATGCCACTCAATAGGGGGCATAATTTTTTTTTCGTCTCTACCGCCATTTTGTATTTTACGGCCGCCATTTTGAATTTATAAAAACAAAACTTAGCCTATAACCATCGGGCCATTAAGACGAATCGATAGAGACCTCATTCATTAAAATTCATCCAGCCGTTGGGATGTTTCGAGGGTATAAAGAAATCCACATACACAGATACGCGTGAAACACATAACCCTTCTTTTCAGTCAGGTAAAAAGAAACTAGCAAAGAACAGTATTTCATCATATTAACCCTTTGCGGTCGAGTGTCGGCAAGTAGAATGGAGTTATGAATATAAAGGAGGAGACATATACTGTATTGTCTATCAGTTGCGAGTGAAGTAACTGAGGAAGTTGTCACAAGATGGCGAGTGAATTTTTTGCATCGTATAAACGGTGTCAGACAATTGACGAAGCAAATTTCAATCAGAAAATGTTGAATAGAAAATTTTGCCTTATTTCAGAGGGCTTTTCATGAAAAATTTCTCTCACAAATATGATTAAAATTTATATTTTTTTCTGATGTCAGTTTGACCTAATCTAATCTAATCGCCCACCCTGGGAACCTGCTTGTTGCTGATTGTTGGTTCAAGCCATTAGCCCAGGGCGGGGTGTTCCTACCACCTTTGCTTCACCGCAAACCAGGGAACGTTAGTTAGTACATTGGTTTGAATATAAACTAAGTATTTTCAGATAATAATTACTAAAATTAATAACACTTAAGATATGATGCAATTACAGTAGTTACCAGGTTATATGCATGTTTCAGAACAATTTTTAAGATATGACACAAAATGATACGATTTACTACAATTGCAATAATTACTAAGTTATTTACATTATTTACAACACTTTTCTAAATCAGATTTAACCTCAAAAGCACACAACAGGTCACACTGCAGAATGACACACTGTGTAGTAATCATAATGTTTAAAATAATTAATTTAGTTACAATTTATGACAAACAGATTACAATACTAATGCTGCAATGACCAAATTATTTATATTATTTACAACACATTTGCAACACAATCAATTGAAGCAATGTATTATAATCATTTTCATTGACACTGATAGAATGTTGTCTAGGTTGTCACATTATGGCGAAAAAGTAGGGCCTGACAACCGCTGAATAAAACTTCCACCAGTAAAGATAAATAGCTGTTTTTGCCATTATTTTTGAACGAAATTTTGCATTAAAAAGCGTTTAAATAAGGAGAAAATTTCTATTTAAATATACTGGTGGAAGTTTGATTCGGCGGTAATCAACCCCTGTGAAAGCGGTTACAGTTGAAGCTTCGCTATTTTAAGGATATGTCAGTTCCTCTTTATTAATAATTCCATGGCAAATAGACGACCAAGTTTTATATACATAATTTATTTTTATATTCCAATTGCACCACTATAGTTTAAAAGTACATTTTTTAGTACATTTCTTTTGAACTTGTTGACATTGCGAAAGTAAAAATGGTTCTTAAAAAAATGGTGCCAACCGAATAAATTCGTGCAGGAGATGCCTGTGAGGAGTTCTTCGACTTTTAACGGTTAAAAAGGTCTCAAACATGCGTATAAAGTCTTTTGTTTTCAGAAAAGATTATAAGCAAGTTGAAAATTGCACGTCAAACGTGGCAAATGAGGTGCTTTTGTACTATAACTAGTTTTATAAATATTTCTTGCACCGCATGAATGTATATTTCAGTGCACTTCATAAGTGCATATCAATTTCAGTCTGTTCGAGAAGCTGTATAATCATTAAAATGTACTTGAAATAATTTTTTCCCATTGGCTGTAATGTAACGAAAAACTTTTGACTGCTCCTGTAATTAAGCTATACATCCGATATTCATAAAATTAGTAATAACTCGACAAAATTTTGCAACAATTACATATTTAAAATTTCAGACCATTCCGTTGGGTAGTTTTTGCTCTGTTATATGCGGACGGACGGACGGACAGACAGACGGACTGAACGACCACTATAGGTGCTACATATAACGTACGTAACTACGTATAACTTATGTAATTGCAAACGCACCTGAAAAGGAGACCTGTAAATTGTTATTTTGCATGTCTAAAACGTATTAGAATCTTAACAATTTTTATCTCTTGTCAAATATTAATTTTCTGTTTACCAAAAAAAAAAAAAATAAATAAATAAAGTAATTGTCTTCTAGAAGAATACCACTGAATTTACGTATGCTATTTTAAACGAAAGTTATGAAAATTAACTACATTTGTTTCACAATGAGCATGTTACTAAAATTTTAATTATAATGAACACGGAATAGATATTGACATTTTGTTCCAAAATGAATAACAATTTAGTAATTCTTCTGCCTT
This sequence comes from Maratus speciosus, assembly GCA_963932465.1. Lineage (NCBI taxonomy): Eukaryota > Metazoa > Arthropoda > Arachnida > Araneae > Salticidae > Maratus > Maratus speciosus. The sequence continues at coordinate 256,202,979 of OZ010797.1, read as the reverse complement.
AATTATATTTTTTTTATTGTTATGCTTATTTAACTATCTATGTGTTTCTTAAGTATTTTGTTTTCTTAATTTTACACTAGTAATAATTATTTATTTCAATAACAGTACAGCTGTCATCTTTTACGCTATAATCTTACCATGATAATTTAATAGAGAATTTTGCCTTATTTAATGAGACTTCTTACTATTTCTCGAAGAGACCGGGAACTTTGCTTCCCGAACCATAATGAACTGGAAGCATCAATTTTGAATGCGATCCATGGGAGCAACGGGACAAAAACTTTAAAAATTAGGGGAAGGGGGGGACAAACAAACAAAATTTTCTTGAACTCATGTTTAAAAAACAAATAAAACATATTTAAATTAATATTAAAACAAACTACTTAAATTTATATACATATATTTTTTAAATACTGGAGAAAAAGCCGCTGTCTAGTCCCCCCCCCCCCCCCGTTTGGACCGGCTTCCCAGGTTGCGCGCAGTAATATGGCCTTTAAAAATATTCTTTGCAACATCATAACAGGCCTGCAACAGCGGAAGGAAGAATATTTCGGCGTTGGCGAAAAGTTAATCTGATCTACTGAAAAATAATTTTATATTTAAAAAGATAAATTTAAATTATTGACCCTATGACTGTAAAAAATCTCAGCGGCACACGCTCCGCGATATTCTGGGATTTGACTATCGAATAGTACGAGCCCTGATGTCGGAATTTGCTCTTAAATAAATCAGCAGTTTCTGTTAGATTTTAGTAGGAAAAAAGCATAAACGTTGGCAGCTAGGATAATAGATAAAAACTTAACATATAAGTTCTGCAGATTTAAACAAATTGGAAATTGCACGTCAAACGAGGCAAATGAGGTGCGTTCATACTATAACTAGTTTGATAAATATTTTTTGCACCGCATATTGTATTGAATGTATATTAAAGTGCACTTCAAAAGTGCATACCAATTTCATTCTGTTCGAAAGGCTGTAACTCCTTTAAAATGCACTTGAAATATTTTTTTCCCATTGGCCGTAATGTAACGGAAAACGTTTGACTGTACCTGCAATTAGACTATACATCCGATTTTCATAAAATTTGAAATGACTCGGCAAAATTTTGTAATAATTATATATTTGAAATTTCAGATCATTAGGTTGGGTAGTTTTTTGCTCTGTTATATGCGGACAGACAGGCAGGCCGAACGACGACTACATTTGCCATGTACTTAAAAAATTACGAACGTACCTAAAAAGTAGTAATTCCAGTATTTCTACAGCCTTAACTTTGTAAGAAATTTACTGACACTACTTTCGAATTCAAATCTTCAGCTTATTTAATTGATCAATATTCTACGATTAAATAAAGTGAAGATCAGTATTCGGAAATATTGGTATTAAAGTGTCTAAATAGATAAGGACCGTAGGAACCGTGTAATTCTACATTATCCATTATATGGTGCATCGAAGTTATAGAAGAACTTAATAGACTTATTAACCCCTTAATCGTCGCGTAATTTTGGGAAAATCCCTTCAAAAATCGTCGATTTTTTTTTATTGCCCGATTTTATTATTCATAAAATTCTGAGTTCATTAGTACAAGAAACAGGGTATTTTCTTAATATTTAACCCTTTTAAGGTTGGTTTGAAGCGTATGAAAGTCCTTAATTTTAATACCCAAAAGTCTAATAATCCCAGAAATTTAATGCAAAAATTTTTCTTTAGTAAATTTGCGAAATTTGGCTCTTTCTTATATCGAAATAAATCTGTACATAAATTCCGATGCCAATCCTTTATTTTGATAGTTAAGCAATGAAGTGTCTTTGTTCCTAAAAGTGTTTAGGATAGATAAAATTTTTAAAACTTACAATTTTATTTATCTTTTATTTGATTGTATTGTGCACACATGACGTACAGAGAAGCTTCGATGCAATGCTGCAACCTGTGGTTTCATATTAAGCAAAGGTAAAGACATATATAAATAAAATAATTTTTTATATTACTACAAGGACGATAATTTCATTCGAATTTAATTTGAAAATCGGCATTCAATATATTTTTCAAAATTTAGTAAATTTTCAATGTAAGGAAAACTTTGAAACATGACATTGTCCTACATTACAGTCTTTCATTCGTATTTGGTTTATTTTATAATTTTGTTTCCATATTTATTCTCATGGGAAGAACAAATTTTTCATTCCGTATAAGGTTTTGACCTTAGGGGTCTTATAATATCCAGAAAATGGTGTTCACATAAACGACTTCATTTTGATAATTATTCTTCTATACAAGTCATTCAGATGCGCAAAAAAAGTCGAAGTTTTGTACAGTTTTTGATTAGGTGGATTTTGAGGATTGTGAGCGTTATTATTCCAAAAATGTAATTTTTTTTTTTTTTTTTTTTTGGAATTCGCTGTACCTACTGTACGTCATAATATCGCGATAAAATGGGGTTTTAACAAATAAAGTGTTGTCCAAAATACATTTTCTTTAACTTTTACTTTTACTATTTTTTTTTACAATTTTTTTTTTACAATTTTTTCAACAGTAGTAAGAGCAAAAAACAACAGCATTAAATTTTAAGAAATAGGTTGTCATTCCAATCTGCCTTTCTCTGTTTTTTCTCAAACAACATTTCTCCATTTCTCATCATAGCGATTAGTTTCGATTACAATATTATCCGCCAATTCATCATTTATAAAATGTTTATAGTACTGCGGAATACCCGAAATAGCTTCAAACGAAACGTTAATCTTAGGCTCCGATTTGACTTGCAAGCATGGAGACACGTAATATTGGGTCATCATCATTATCTTCAGTTTCCGATTTTTCGGAGTCAAAAACATCAGAAAAAATGGAATCTTCTGCTTTCTTTCCAGATATCTGAACACTAAAATCTTTGTCTTCACTTGAGCTACACAACACAGAAATTTATAAAACGGTTACCCAGATGAATTCAGATTTGAAACAAGTAAAACATTTGTTTCAACTTGTACAATTCCTTAAATTAAACATTACGATCTTAAAAACAAACTTCTCATTTCAGTGTTTCCCATCTTTTAAATGCACGATTTTTTATTTTGTTTCGAAAAAATTATATATGATTCTCTGAAAAGTTTATTACACAGGAACAATAATGAAAAAAAATCAGAGATACATTTTTCATATAACACGGCAATCTTTTATTCCATTGCACATCTGCAATACAAGTAAAAACTACTGTCGTGTGGCTATTTTACGCTAAAATATTAAAATTAGTAAATATTTTAATAAGTATGGCTCCAAATACCTTCTTTTATATAATTATTTATTTTATAAAGCTTAACCTTTAACCCTTTAATTCTCATGATAGAATACGTTCTTGAAATTACGTAGTCCAGAGAATCTGACTTTACACCAGAAAGTTCTAATGGTTAATTTAACTTTGTTTAAATATGGAAAGTCTGTTATTATTTAAAGCAAATATTGCTATTTTAATTTTCTGGTGTCAGCTAGGTATATACGAATAATAAAAAAAAATATATTAAATTCAAACCACTATTCTTTGCATATATGAAAAGCTGCGCACTAAAGGGTTAAGCGTTTAAGACTTCCTTAACAGACCAATGCGGCAATATCGGCATAAGACAATTTATTTCTTCGGCACCACTATTTGTTTAAGGAACAATTGTACTTGATTTCCGACAGTGCTGAACAGTGCTGAACAGTGAAGCAGCGGTTAAGGGGTTGCCTAGTTGAAGTCAACTTTACACCCAGTCTGATTAAATGTGATGTCTTACGTAATGTAGAGCCATTGGGGAAGTAAGAAATGTGTAGTTGTTTGCAACTACTTATAAAATGTAAAAACTAAAGATATAACTAGCATAGATGCTTTAAAAGTTAAGAGAAAAAATATTAAGAACTTGGATTTACATAATGAAATTATATTAAGATATAGGTTTAGCTGCAGTACAGACTGCTGTAATGAAGAGATAAATAAGTTAGAATAGAAGTTAGCACTAGTTCAGAGAATTACTCACACCAAGCAAGGGCAGGGTCGGCGGTTAAGGAAGGCAGCAAGGCTGCCTACAAAAACAAAAAGGCACTAATCAGGGCAATATATCTTTTTTTTTTATATATAATAAAATTTATATAGAGGTATTTTTTTTTTTTTTTTTAAGAATTAAAAAAGAAAATAAAAAAGGAGAAAAAATTTTACTTAGCAATCTTATGCGGTGAACACGGCGATTCCATTATTGTGGAATATTTCGGGCGTTTGCGATGATGGGGCTCGAAGGCGTCATAGTCAGGGAGCCCTGCTACAATATCATTTGGAAGGTCATAAACGGTAGAATAGAAAGTATTTGCAAGGTCTTTAATTCTTTTCCTAAGGGTGATGGTGTTCAGGTCCCTACGGACAGTGGTATTACGTAAATATCTGGAGGCGCCACGGACGATGCGAAGGTTTTTATTATGGAGTTTGCTTAGGTTGTCCATAGAGGATTTGCAGGTAAAGCCCCAGATAGGGCTTGCATAGGTAATGATGGGGAGGATACAGGAATTGTAGAGGATGAGCTTGTTGTGGACTGAAAGGGTTTTACTATTGAGAAGTGGTTTAAGGGCAAGAGAAGCTCCGGCGACTTTCCCCCTGACGGAGAGAATATGTTTGCTCCAAGTGAGCCTACGATCAAGGATGACACCCAGGTATTTGGCCTCATCGGACCATGGAATTGTAGTGTTATTGATTGTTAGTCTAGAAGGATAGATAAATTTACGGGAGAAATAGACAGCTTTGGTTTTATTTTCGTTGATTAGAACGCGCCATAGGTCGCACCAGTCAAGGAAGTCATCAAGATGAGTCTGCAGGTACCTGTATAGACTATCTGGGTGGTGTGCAGAGGCGTAGATACATGTATCGTCCGCATACAGGGCTAAATAAGTAAGTAATGAGCGTGGGATGTCATTGAAAAATATGTTAAATAACATTGGGCCCAACACGCTCCCTTGAAGGATGCCCGCTAGGATAGAGAGAATTATGGATAATATGTTATTGATGCGGACGCTGAAAGTTCGACCGCAAAGGTATGAGTATATTAAATGTATGAATCTAGCACGGAATTTTAGCTTAATTAATTTGTATATAAGGCCTTCGTGCCAGACTTTGTCAAAAGCCTTTGCGATATCAAGGAAAATGGCAGCAGCTGGGATCTTCGCGTTGAGCTTTTCGCTGAGAAACTCAGCAACGCGAAGGAGCTGGTGTTGGGTTGAATGTTTTGGGCGAAAGCCAAACTTTTCAGGCATAAGGATGTTGTTTTGCTGAATAAAGTCCTGCAACTGGGTCCTAATGACACGTTCGATGACTTTGCTTAGAGAAGGAAGCAGAGAAATAGGTCTGTAGTTAGTAGGATTAGAGATATCAGTTCCAGGTTTGGGTATGGGTGATATGATACAGAGTTTCCAAGGTTTCGGGAAGTAATTAAATTTAAAGATAGCATTAGTAAGGTGGGTAATATATATAATACAATTGGGTGGAAGGTTTTTAAGAGCAGTGTTAGAAATTTTGTCGTAACCTGGGGTCTTGCGTTTTTTCAGTTTTTTAATAATATTATGTATTACAATAGGCTGAATAGTAGGGGGGGGGGTCATCAGGGGGGACGGCTAGGAAATTGCGAACAGTTTCACTAACTTCGTCAAGATGCTCCTGGCTAGCGAGGTTTGGGTTCGGAAAAAATTGTAAGGCGTAGGAATTGGCAAGTAGGTCTGCTTTATCCTGGTCAGTATATGCATAGTTAATATTACTAGTAAATCTACAGATCAGGAGCCTCAACGTCATCTTTGCAAGTCATTGTTTTTTAACACTCATTGCATAATATTCAACTTTCTACAAATCGCTTTTTAAAGTTTTCAAATTACATAAATATTTATGAGCATACAAGATACTTCGTAAAGTTTCAGAAATTAAAAGTGTTAAACAAGTGGTTGTACATTGATGTTCTGAAATTCTGATGAGCTACTTATTCTGGTAACTTTTTAAATCAAAAATTGCATTTCTTCAGGGGGGCTCTGCCCCCCTGAACCCCCCGTAGTCTATTTAAATTTACATTCGTAATTTTTTATTGATTGTGCGGAGGGTTATAGTACATCTTAGATTTTTTTTATGCTGTGATTTATAAGGATAAGCATAAGTTTTTTTTTATAAATTAATAAAATTTAAATTTTAAATAAAATATTCATGTTAACCGTACACAGACAATAAATCTTGAAGTGACGCCAAAAATGTAACCCTAAAATCAGCTACATTCGGCACAACACAACGACGTGCTTAATAAAAAAAAAAAAAAAAAAAAACGGATGAAGTCAAAGAATTTGGTCCCTGTTCCACGTGCTTGTTTTGTTTGGGCCGAATGAGGGCATTTAAATCTGAGCGATAACGCACATCGTATTGCAAACTGTTTTTACGGCATACTGCATCTCCATCTATCTCTTTCCTCCGTGAATAATAGTTAATTTTATTTTACCCAAGATCTTTTTATTCCTGCATCTTTGTTTTCGATAAATGACGTCTAATTCACCTGCTATGCGTACTTACTCAAAACTTTTCATCTTGTTATATTAAGAAATACTCGAGAGTTTTCTTTTTATTTCCAATATGCCGCCATATTAATTTTTCTATTCTTAATTTTATTTTTCATTTTCCTGTTTCACGACAAAACATTTCAATTGAAAATTGTTTAAAAGAAAATATTATTCCGGGTTTTGATTTTCTTGGCAACAATTAAAGAAATATTGGTAAATGTTATGGGAAAATGTTACGTTATTCTCTATCTATATTATAAAGGACAAACATATCTATGCGTAACGCATACGTCATTCTGCGAATGGCAACACTTTCAAATTTGAAATGAATTTTCGTTTTGCAATTTTCGGTACTGAAATTTTTTAAACTTCTACACATCGCACATTTTCAGTTTTTATACCATCGTATGAGGAAAAAAATATACTTTTACATGCAATTTCTTTGAAATCTGTATCTCAATTTATTTTTGAGATATTATTTTTTTATAGTTTTTTGTACCAATTTTGTAATTGTGGCAACAGAAGTACTCCATTTATATTACAAAGGACAATAATCTGTGCGTAACGCTGATATCATTTTACAAATAGCAAAGCTTCACGATGAAATTTCGGTTTTCCAATTTTAACTTCTGCAATTTTTTTATCTTCTGTGAACGTCTCACCTTATAATTTTTTACACTGTCGTATAGGGAACAAAATCTACTTTTAAATGCAATTTGTATCAAAACGGTATCTTAATGGACTGATTTATTATGATTTATAAAATAATTTCCCAGCGTGATTTTTTTAATTTATCTCGATCGCGCTCGGCTGGCTCCATTACGAAATATTAATAAACAATTTGCACATAAAAAAGAGTTCAGAATTTATCTACGGTTAATTTTCTACAATGAAATTAAAGCTTCGTCAAACAATAAGTAAAAGAATAATTTTATTAATAAGCACGAATTTAACATATATGTAATCGAACAATTTAAATTTTTAGAGCCGAATTGGGAAAAATATGGGCTTTTAAATCTAATTTGTATGAAATAGATAAGTCTTGAAATAGAGTTGCTAGGCAACTGTTAAAGTAAAACGGAAGAAATAATCTATATATTGAAAACAAATGACAGCTTTTTTAGACATCTTCCCTGAACCAATTTTGGTAATTATTCTTTTTAAAATGAAATATGTTCATTTGTAGATAAACTCGCACTAGCTATTTTTCTAAATATTCCCACTTTTATATTTTAAATTTAATTTGAAAAGTTTTTTTGAAATTTCATCAAAATAGTAGCAATCGTATTATTTCCACTGTTGCAGAAAAAAAGAAATGTTGGGGTTTATTTAATCCTAATTGATGCCATTTCATCATTACAATTAAAAATAACTTTAAGTCTCAACAGAAAATGACGTCACGCTTTCAAAAACATGCATTTTCTCTTATAAAGCCATGTTACATTTCAATATATTATCTTTCGGCTGATATCGAATTTGCGACCCTTGGCATAATGCTTCAGTAAGCGCCATATTTAAAAGAAAACAATCCTTTTCTTAGATAAAACTATCTAACAAAAACATAGCTGTGAAAGAAGGGAGCCAAGTTCTGTAAAGACAATGGCAGGAAAAGAAGTGATATCTAAGTGGGTGCCAAGTTCAAATAAAATTCACTCAAACTTACCTACAGAAGTATTGTAGCATTTTTTAAATTGTTTAGAAATAAAAATTATTGATAGCATATTAATAATAAATCTAGCACTTGGCAAGTTTTTACCTACGAGTCATTTATTTTTATTAATGACATTATTATAACAAAACATGTTATTTCATGTTTGGAAGCCTTCATTTGATTGAGCTCCTTTCTTTTGAAGGGTGGTAGGATAAAATATATCCCACTTAATTTTAACTGCAAAATGCCACATTGACAACTACAATTCAGGACTAAAAAGTTTAATTTTATTAAATAAGTGAAAAGAAGCTTTTACCCATTTTGAAATAAATTTGTTTTTAAATTCTAGTGTGATTCAATCATTTCAGCATGTCACGAATAAAAGCTCTTTGCCCTGAAGGGTTAAATGGGTGCAGTCTCTAGAGGCATGACCAAGAACAAGCGTAAGGGTATCTGTCTCTTTCTCAGGCCTTTTAGTCTGTTTGCATTGAGGTTTCTGGAGGGTGGGTGCTAGAGTAATAACGAAAGACGAGCGGTAGTGTATCTGTGTATTTATTGGTTTATCAAATCTTTAACATGTGTCATTTGTTAATAATAACTATATTATTTTTTTTTATAATGACAATGTTGTTAATATTAACATCATCATTTTATTAAGACATGAAATTGATGGGCATAACATTTATCAAAAACTTGCCAAGTTCTAGATTTATTATTAATATGCTATCAATAATTTTTATTTCTAAACAATTTAAAAAATGCTATAATGCTTCTGTAGGTAAGTTTGAGTGAATTTTATTTGAACTTGGCACCCACTTAGATATCACTTCTTTTCCTGCCATTGTCTTTACAGAACTTGGCTCCCTTCTTTCACAGCTATGTTTTTGTTAGATATCATTACTTTTTGTAAAGTTACAATATATTTAGACACTTTACTTAATGCTTTTTAATGTGTTTACATGTGACTATTTTATTCATCAAGCAACATTCAATTATAATTTAAATTTCCAACAACAAACTATTTGGCTGTCAATTTGCGGCTGAAATCTATATTTTAATACTGCTACATTGAATGCATGTTTTGAAACGAAATGTATTGATTCGAAATTTTTATTGTTTCTGAAACAACAATTCCTATTAAATTCCTATATTAAATTTTCCTATTAAATTTTCCAATTAAATATCCTATAGCTGGGCCTGCTTTTTTGTACTGAAAGTGAAAAATAAAGTTATGTGCTTATGCCACACTAGTGCCGGCAAAGAGGCACTGCAGAGGAAGCACATTGCCTCTCCCTGGATTTTCAAGTTTAACTAATTAAATATCCTTTTCTCTGATGATTTTCAAAATAACAAGTGGGTAAGTGTGATCACAGATCGCACAGAGGGTTTCACTTAATATTCCTTTCAAAACACTTTATCCTTTTGAAAAATCTGTTAGTTCCACATTTCGCAACCAGGGGCGCACTCTATTCTAAACAAACCTCTATCCGAAAGAAACTCCGTTTTACATACTATCCTTAGATATATTAGTCGAGGGGATTGAACCCATAGCACCTGAGATAAGTCGGCGCCCCTAGCGGTAAAAAGTGGAACTAAAATATGTAAGTCTGTGGTGCATAATATGAAAGAATGGTCAAAGGGGTGTCGGCAAAAGTTGGAAAAGTGCTCCCCGGGTGAAAAGGACGGAGGTTAGAAAAATTGCTTAAAATACACAAGTTAGAGCCCGGAGGAGTAAATAATATAAGACTTTTTCAAAATTTTATGATTTGTCGTGTGGTCTAAGGTATTCAGCTATACGTATAAAAAAAGTCATGTCTCCAACGTAATTAGGTGCTCCCTTAGAAAGAATTGCTTAAAATACATATGTGGTAGCTCAAAGAGTTAATCATAAGAATTTTTCCAGATTTTATGATTTGTCACCTGGCCTCAGGTGTTCTGCTATAAGTATGCAAAATTTCAAATCTGCAATTTAATAAGGGGCTCAGTTAGAAAGAATTGCTTAAAATACGCATGTGGAATCCCAAAGGGTTAAATGTACGACTTTTTCAAAATTTTATGATTTGTCATTTGATGTATGTTCAGCTATAAGTATGCAAATTTTCACGCCTCCAACATAATTAGGGGTTCACTTAGAAAATATTGTTTAAAATACACATGTGAGAGCCCAAAGGGTTAAATGTACGACTTTTTCAAAATTTTGTGGTTTGTCGTTTGATGTGAGGTGCTCAGCTATAAGTATGCAAAATTTCACGCCTCCAACATAATTAGAGGCTCCCTTTGAAAGAATTGTTTAAAATACACATGGGGGAGCCCAAAGGGTTAAATGTACGACTTTTTCAAAATGTTATGATTGTCGTTTAATGTGAGGTGTTCAGCTATACGTATGCTAAATTCCACGCTTCCAACCTAATTAGGGGCTCACTTAGAAAGAATTGATTAAAACATACATGTGGGAGCCCAAAGGGTTAAATGTACGACTTTTTCAAAATTTTATAGATTTTCGTTTGATGTGATGTGTTCATCGATAAGTATGTACAATTTTACGCCTCCAACCTAATTAGGGGCTCACTTAGAAAGGATTGTTTAAAATGCACATGTGAGACCCCAAAGGGTTAAATTTACAACTTTTTCAAAATTTTATAATTTGTCGTATGATGTGTGGTGTTCAGCCATAAGTATGCAAAATTTCAAGTATCCAACATGCATAGTTTCTGAGAACGGGCTCTGTGACGGACAGAATATCTCAATTTGTTGATTTTCTGTAAGCAAGTAAACCCAGATAAACCCCCAGTAAGTAGATAGGTTTACAATAGAAGTCTACGGGAATTTGGCGAAATATTAGAGATATCGCCACGGTGGCGTCACTTTTGGCGACTAATTTTGGTCGCCAAATTTGGCGATATATCGCCATGTTGGCGAGAAACTTGGCGGTATTTGGCGACAGAACAGAGCCCCCTCCTACGGCAAATTAAAATTTCGCCTAATAGACGTAATGTTAAAGTAAAAATGGGCACCCCCAGGTGGGTAATTCATCGATTTTCACAATTTTCTTATTTTTTTTCATTAGTTTTGTAGTGTAAACAAACTTCGCACCAAATTTGAAGTCTGTAGCTGCAGTAGATATACGAGATCTTTTTGATGAGTGAGTCAGTCAGTCAGTCAGTCAGTGGTAAAATTATCGATTATCACACATTTTCAAATGTCATTATCTCGGAAACTAATTATGCGTTATTTATAAAATTTTGGATTTTAGGTAATTAGGGTGGCCTTACTACACATTCCGTATTACAAGTACGTAGGTCTCATAGATTTTCAGTAGTAGAGCATTGCAATTTGACGAAAACAGCTCGAAATGGTTCGTGTAAATAACACACGGCTATGTCAGGCGAACTTGGCTGACACACTGCCGTGTGTCTAGATATATTTTACCAAGAATACATCTAAAAGACATCAGTTTCTGGAATTTGTAGTTAGCGGTACTGAAATTAGAATCTCAAGCCAAAAGAATAAATTTACATACGCAAAGTTGTAGCTGACAAAGGGGACTTCACGTTTGAAAATCTATCTATTTTATAAAGGAAAATACGTCCGTACGTAACGCTGACGTCAGTTTGAGAATGGCGATGCTTGACATTTAAATTTCGGTTTTGCAATTTTTTCTACTGCAATTTTTTTAACTTCTAAACATCGTTATATGGGGAAAAAATCTATTTTCAAATGCAATTTGCTTGAAAACTTTATTTTAATTGATTTATTTATCATGCCTTTTAAAATAATTTTCAAGCATAACGCTTTTTAATCTATCTCCATTGCGTGCAGGCTCCATTACGAAATAAACCATTTGCACGTAAAACAATATAGATAGTTCAGCATTTGTCACTGACTAATATTTCATGGGGGAATTAAAACTTCATCAATCTATTATATTAAAAAGTGAATGTCCGTTTGTATTTCACAGCTGTCTTTCCTAGAATATGGAACGATAGGTGATCAAATTGACGACAGTTATCCACATGGGTCCAAGGATGTCAACATTTGTCGTATAATTTAAAAATTTGATTAGTTTTCAAGATATATATATATATATATATATATATATATTATGACATTTATGTAATGATGGAAATTAAATTCCTCCTTTTAAATTAATTAAAATAAAAAAAAAGAGAAAACAGAAAATGACAAGGGTTATTAGATATCATTTAGATAGATCATTATCATCATTTATTAGATCATTTAGATCATATTAGATGTCATGTTTGACATTATTTTTAAATTGAAATTAACGTTTATTTGAATAAACAGGGAAAATAATAATGTGATTGAATAGTATTTTTCAAGAAAACTTCACGAAATACAAATTTATGTTCATATATATATATATTAAACAGACATATAACAATAAATAAAATAAACCCAACTGGAGTGAAAAATTAGCCAGAGCTTGGTATCGAATCCGGAACCACAGCGTACCAGGCTCTTGCTCTAACCACTGAGCTACTCCGGCCGATACCTGAGTCTGCAATCTTTCACTAATAAGCCATATTGGGGAAGTCACCAGCCATCTATACGACAGCCTCGGATGACCGAACAACGATGACCGGACATACGACCCTATATGACCGGACAACGACTTAGGTATAGGAGTAGCTCAGTGGTTTAAGCGACAGCTTGGAATGCTGTGGTCCCGGGTTCGACTCCTTGCTCTGGCTAATTTTTCACTCCAGTTGGGTTTATTATATTTATTGTTGTACGTCTGCTTAATATTCATATATACCGTTAACAGTTGAATGCAGGCGTTATTTATCTGTGTTTTATTATATATTGTAGTGTGTGTGTGTGTGTATGTGTTTCATTTTATGTTCACATATTCAAGCTTCAGGAATCCGTTTAGGTTAGAAACAAAAATTCTACTATCGACTGGAACATTGAGATAAATTCTGCTGCCGTCAAAGGAAAAAAACATCGTAATCAAACATCATTATTTTGATTTAATTTTAAGTTGAAAAGTACATTTTCAGCTATTGCCTTAAGATGGCTATTAAAACATTTCAGAAGCGGACATTAAAAACGAAATGTTTTAGCAAGAATTTTTTTTTCTGTAAACATTTATTTTAATTCATAAATATAAAATACTTCAGAATAAATTCGTCAAAACAAATTCATTTTTGTATAAGTTGACCCAAATGACAACATTTGTACCAACTCCGAAATTTGAAGCAAAATCTTGGAAGAGCGAAAATCTTTAGGAAAATAAAGTTATGGTATATGTGCATTTTTATTCGGAAAACTTTTGATTTAAATTGTAAATATAACTTATTATTTGAAATATTGTATTTAATAAAAATTAATACTTTAATTGCATTCTAAATTTACAATAAAGATAGATTTCATTTTTCGGAAAAGGATCGAATGATCTCATGCAATTCAAAAGCAACACAACGGGTTGCTACTCAACTAGTGAAAATAATGAACTTTTGTATTTTTAAGCAAAATATTTCAATAAAATAAATAAAATAAAAGACATATTGCCTATTTTTATTTCTGGGCTAAAATCCTTCTATATGCAAAGATACAAATGCATTAATTCATCTGTTTTGACGTTGGCTTTACTCAAGCATTATACACGCAATTATACTAATATTATTAGGACCAAATATGTTGCTAGGCAACAGAGAAAGAAAAGGAAAAAAATGAAATATGCATTATGTCAAATTGATAAAACAAAATCCTTTATATTATTGCAAAACATGCATAAAATTCCCCCCAATATTATAAACCTAATTTAAAAAATCTCGCAAATATATTGACATAATTTAATGGAATAATTTAATAATGTTATTTAAAAATTTCAGCATCAAAAATTTACCATTTAAATCCATTTTTCATATGAGCCATTTCTTTCAACAAATGAAAATCTGAAAATCGTCTGACTTGCCATTGAAAAGCATTATAGAGCAAAATAAAATGTTCCATATTTCCCGAACGAATGAACCAAATTTAACCAAAAACTATACAGCTAAGTCCGGGTACCTTATCAACATGCCCAGTGAATTTCAAGCCGATCGGATGCTTTTTGCGGCAGTTATCGCGGAACAGACAGACAGACTAACAGAAACCAAAACTTTTCGTGTCTCCACAGTAAGCCTTCACTGACGTTTCGGCAATTATCCGAAAGAGGTGGAATGGGAGAATATTTTTTATTGAGTTTACGTTTAATAAGCCAAAGAGAATTATCCTCGCTAGCAAGATTTTTGAGGAAATTATTCCAACTTTTTTGCTTTTCTTTAAAAAGGCAATTTTTGATTCTATTGTTAGCTCTATTGATAAGGGGTTTAAGGGAGGGGTCTCTAGAATTTTGAAATTGACGCCGGAGTTGGTTACGGTGTTTAATCAGGTTGTAAATATAACGGGGAGGAATGAATGAGTTGTTGTTTTTGAAGGTATTGAAGGTAGCATGGTTTTGGGCTTCAATAATTTTGGAATTTAGAAAATCCACAGCATCATCAATATCAGTTATGGAGTTAATTTCGGGAAAATTAATGACTTGATTATCAAGATGGTTGGTAAATTTTTTCCAGTCAATGGCCACGGAAGAAGGCGGAGAAATAGGGTTTATTATATCAATTTTGAAACAGACAGGGTAATGGTCAGAGGAAAGATCTTTAATGACTGTAGAGGTGATAGGATAGGGAAGATTTTTAGAGATAGCAAGATCAATTATGGAATCATGGGTATTAGGCGCCGTGCTTATGTGTGTAGGAGTATTAGGTGCGTGTAAGCTTAATTTAAGGTGTTGAACAAGATTATGAAGGGAGGTACCCCGAGGAGAATTGCCGTGGTAGTTCCAACGCCTACTCCTGGCATTATAGTCGCCAACAAAGAAGCAGTGTTGGTGATGGGAAAAGAGTTGAGTTAAACTATTAACAGGAAAGTTACCAGTAGGTGGTGCGTAAATTGAAGCTAAGTTAATATTAATGTGGGGAAGCTGAATGGCAATACTAGTGTATTCAATGTCAGTAAAAGTAGGACTGCTATAAAGATAGTGGGGGATATGGTGCTTTATGTAAATTGCAGTGCCACCTCACGGGGTGCCGTCTGAGCGGGGTGTGTGAAATAGCCTATACCCAGGAATGTTAATATTAAAGGTAGGGCTGAAAGTTTCCTGTAAGAAAATGACATCAATTTGAGGGTGATCAGAAATGAAAAGTTTAAGTTCGTTTAATTTGCGATGTAAAGAGTTGCAGTTCCAAGAGAGGAAGATTAAAGAGGAAAAGGAAGGGGAGGAATTACTCATTATTGGGTGAGTTAAATTCCGTGGCCAAGCTGTCAAAAGCATTGATAATAATAAATATTCTTTGCATAGGGTCATTGCAATTTTTTGAAAGTCTGGCTATGTTTTGAAAACATTGAATGAATTTATTAAATTTAAAGATTTCTTTCATCTCCTGAAAAGTTTTAAGGATATCTTTTAGATCAGTTAAATAATTAGAGCTGTTAGAGGGTTCAGGTGCTGCAGTTTCGGGGTCTTTTGTCTCTTTTTTGTTTGATTTAGTAGTTTCAGGTTTGGGTTCTGGAGTTGCAACCGTATCTGGGGCTTTCATAGGAACTTGTGGGGCTGAGGCCGGTTTAACATAATTGTAGCTAGCCATTGTTTGGGCCAACATGTCTGGGAAAGATTGGGTTGGTTTATCTTTTGGGGAAGATTTTGAATTTTGGTTATTTTTGTGAAATTGGGGGGGGGGGGTTTGGACAACCACGATAAGTAGCCGGGTGGGGGCCAGAACAATTGCTACATTTGGGAGTTATCTTACCGATCTTGTCACAATCCGGGGTTAGGTGCCCTCCTGAGCATTTGGCACAGCTTGCAGGGAGGTTGCAAATTTCTGAGGAGTGGCCAAACTTTTGGCAACGGTAACATTGTTTTACAATGCCCGTGCCTTTAAATCGTTCGATGGTAACTTTTATATAACAAATTTCGGTAATTTGATAGATTTCTTCAAATTTTGCTCTTGGCAGGATGTTTACTACATGCAGGGGCATTGGTTTGCCAGTTTTCCTGCTCTTCATCATAGAAGCTCTACTAGCTGAAAAATTGTGTAGTTTAAGTTCGTCTATGATGATTTGTGGGTCCGTATAGCATGGGATTCCGCGTATTACCACCTTCCGAGGGCGCTGTTCCGCACGGCTCAGGGTGGTGTAAGCTATTGCATTAGTATCAAGGTATGCTTGGGTTTTGTGGAAGTCTTGGTCATTTTTGCAGTGGACTTTTAAAAGTTCACCGTCCATTTTGATAAGGGGGTTGGTCTCATTTTGCTCTTTTATTTTGGCAGCAAGTTCGTGCCATTTACCCTTTATTTCTATGTAAAATGGGTGGATTTTTATTTTAGGGGTGGTGGGTGAAGCAGAGCCACCGACTGCGCCTTCTTCAGATGAATTTGGGATATCCATATCAGTATTTTCATTATTTTCTTTAGTCTTATCTGCTAACATGGCAAATTTATTAGCTAAGGGGACGCTACTGGGTTCTTCACGGTTTCTTTTCCGGGTAGTATTTTTGGCAGGGAGGAAGCCCTCATTTGGGTTCATCGCTATTGCCTTTAAGTTAGTTAATGTTTCAAAAAGGTCTAAGTTATATTTAAAGTTAAAAGCTTTAAATTCTGGTAAATTACAAAGTCTTTGGGGGTTAAATGGCTCTGTAAATAAAAACATCACAGAAGATAAAGTGTTACCCACATTCTTTTTTAGATCTTCGCGGCTGGAGTAGCCTGTCTCATTCACTACTATTTTGATGTGGGTGTCACAGTCTATAAGGAAATGCTTGACAATTTCGATTTGTTTCTCATCCGAAACTGGTGGGTATTCGCTCCATGCAGTAGCGAGATCAGCTGGTTCTTCACCTTTAACAATGCGCAAAGCATTCGCATTAAAGTCAAATGGATCCGTATTATCCATGGTAGATTCGACGTAGAACTCTCAAAAAAGCACTACTAGGAGTTAACAACAGTCCACAATAAAGTCCTATTCAGATACGAACCGGTACTACATCGTGAATCCGCTGTCACAAGTACACATAGTAGAACAGGAGAAAACACAGGTTAAGAAGGATTTATGACAAGAAGTGCAAGAGAAATCTACTAAAAACTATACTTTAAAAATATAGTGGTGCAAGCAGAATAAAAAAATAGAACCACGTATTTAAGGCTTAAAAATATTTTCGGGAAAGAAAAATGCAAAGTAGATACCAGAAAAAAAATAGCCAAAGTCATGAGACGTCCAGCCCGTGAGTGTCACGGGCGCGACGAAATTTGTTCATACAGGCTTGCCCGTGAATGTCTCGGACACGACGATTAAGGGGTTAATGGTGCTCAGAGCTTGAAAACTTTAAAAAAAAAATCGTTTTTTTTAAATCTATTTTTATTATTCAATTAATTCTGAACACAGTGTAAAAAGTCCTTCCGGCCAGTGCCGGGAGGAAGAGGTAGCTTTCTTATTCCTTATTTTTAAAAAGCCAACTTATATTATTCAAACACACGAAGCTCAATTAAGTGGAAACCGAATGTAGGAGATTCAATACTAATTTTTGTCAATACTAAATCATTACGAATGAGAATTTCGCAAAATTAGTCAGCTTTATCCAAGCTGCTTTTATTTAAAGTAACTTATATTTCGCTGCCAAATTCGGCGATTTCTTAAAGTGCCTGCCATTTTAAGACAACATGGTGGATGAGGCTAACCCGTGAACTTGGTCGAGACCTTAGTAATTGCTGTGCACATGCTCACTCACATCGGAATCGGTTGATACATACGAGTGCTGTCGCAGGCAAAAAATCAGATTTTTCAAAATGTCACCCACGTTAGAAATTGAAACTGCTATATCTGAGCTATTTTTTAAGATAAAGACAAACAAAATATGCTCCTGAATCCTTATATCAAGGTCAAATAGTTAAGAAAGAAACCTTTTTCAATTTCTAATTTTTTTGCACCTCACTTTAAATATATATTTTTTTAATTTAATGGCCGCCATTTTGAAACAAGATGGCTGATGAAGTTGGCCAGCGAACTTGGTCGAGATATTGATGTATACTATCCACATGCCTTCTTCCATCGAAATAGGCGAATACGTGTGGTATCGCGAGACAAATACAAGATCGTTTCAAAGTGTTAGCCATGATAGAAATTCAAAGTGATATAATTCAACCACTTTTTAAGATATAAACAAAAGAACAAATTTTCAGAAACAAAAACTGCTCCAGAATCTTTGTATCAAGGTCAAACACATAAGAAAAATCTTTTTCATTTTCCAATTTTTTAATACCTCATTTTAAATTTTAAATTTAATTTTTTTTAAATGGCAACCCTTTTGAAACAAGATGGCGAATGAAGCTGGCCAACAAACTCGGTCGAAACATTGGTATGTACTATGTACAGACCAAGTTACATTCAAATCGGTTCATAAATACGCCTGTTATCGCGTGACAAAAATCAGGGCGTTTCAAAATGTCAGCCACGCTAGAAATTCAAAATGCTATAACTTAGCCATTTTTTAAGATATAGACGAAACAAAAACTGCTCCCGAATCTTTTTATCGAGGTCAAACACATAAGAAAAAATATTTTTTTCAGTTTTCAATTTTTTGGTACCACATTTCAAATTTATATTTTTCTTAAAATTTTAAATGACCGCCATTTTTAAACAAGATGGCGGATGAAGCTGGCCAACGAACTCGGTCGAGACATTCATCTGTACTATGTATAAACGAAGTTACATCTAAATCGGTTCATAAATAAGTCTTTTATCGCGTGACAAAATTCAGGACGTTTCAAAATGTCAGCTTCGCTAGAAATTCAAAATGCTATAACTCAGCCTTTTTTTAAGATATAGACTAAACAAAAACTGCTACGGAGTCTTTGTATAAAGGTCAAATACATAAGAAAAAAATATTTTTCCATTTTCAATTTTTTGGTACCACATTTTAAATTTTAAATTTTTTTTCAATTTTTAAATGGCCGCCATTTTGAAACAAAATGGCGGATGAAGCTGGCCAACGAACTCGGTCGAGACATTGGTATGTACTATGTACACACCGAATTACATCCAAATCGGTTCATAAATACGAGAGTTACAGTGTGACATAGGTCAGATATATATATATATATATATATATATATATATTGATATATATATATATATATATATATATATATCAATTTTGAACGGAGGGTGGTTTCGGGGTCTGGGGGTCATGATCGATGAAAATATACCAAAATGTTTTGAAATCGCTTTCCTCCGAACGGCTGCAATAGGTAGCTTTTTGTAAAGAAAGCTACCTAAAAACCGCATAAAGTATCTGCATTTTTAACGGAGTTACTAAGCATTCATGTAACAATCACTTTCATAGCCGCACCCATTTAATTGAAACTTTATAGTAGGAGAGCTGTTGAACATTTTTGAGTAGGTATTTGAGGCACCCTGAAAATTTATGCAACACTTCTTTTGTAATGCCTGAATAGAAAATCGAATGACTGACTGAAGGATCGTGGCCCAAAAACTGTGCCAGACACGTGCCGACTAAAGTGTCTGTCATTTTCAAAATATTTTTTTTCTAAGCATAAATGTTATTCTGCCTCAATCTCAGCGTGCCTCAAATACTTTTTTTGGGTAGTCAAAAAATGGCACTTGACACGTGTCTGGCACAGTTTTTGGGCTGATTAAAGTGTCTGTCGTTTTCAAAATATTATTTTCTAAGTATAAATATTATTCTGTCTCAATCTCAGCGTGCCACAAATACCTTTTTTTTGGGTAGTCAAAAAATGGCACTTGACACGTGTCTGGCACAGTTTTTGGGCCACGATCCTTCAGCCAGACATTCGATTTTGTATTCAGCCATTACAAAAGAAGTGTTGCACAAATTTTCAGGGTGCCTCAAATACCTTCCCTAAAATGTTTAACAGCTCTTGGACTATTAAGTCGCGTTTTCTGAAAACTTGATTTTTGACGACTATCCGTACAATTAAAAAAAAAAAAAACTATTTGATAGAATGGCTTATTTTTTTGCATGCATATAACATTATTATCTATAGAATGAATTAATATATTTTAGAGAGCTTTATATTTCGAGTATTTTTAACGAAAAAAAAATATATTTTTCAGGGTTTTTTAAATTTTCAAATTTGAGAGTTTTTTTAAAATAAGGTTTCCTTACGGATGGTGATAGGACACATACTTTTTTTTTTCGAAAATTGTGTTATATAAATTTTACTATATTTTTTATTTCGTTGCATTGAAGTACTTCATTTTATAATTTTATAAGTCTACAAACATACCTTAAAAATATCAGAAAGTTTAAATTAGTTACACTGAATACTTCTGCTTTTATATGGATTCGAAGTGAGAGCTCGGTTTACATATTTTTCGGTATCGATCAGGCCCTGAGCCCCCTTAACTCAAAGGAGCATAATGGTCATTGCCTAAAAAATCTATCTCTATAAAAGCCGTTCTTTGTGTGTATGTCCTTTATACAAATCTTCAATTTTAGACCGATTTGCACGACACTTGCTGTACATACGGTTTAGAATGTGGAAAAGATCACTGTCTACTTTAAAAAATCATCAGACCCGTATTTATCCCTGTTTTCTACCACCTTCCAAAATTTAACGTTATAGAAATATCTCTTTTTTAATTTTTCTAATTCAACCGTTTCTTTCCTGTTGCCACACCCTAAAAATGGCAGAGTAATTTAAAGAAAATGATAACGCATTTATTTGGATAATAAAAATTCAGATTTTTCCCACTATATTTTTGCATTTTTGAAATCGACGTCATTCTAATCAGGAAACGAAAATTTTCCCTATATATGGGTAAAAGTTTTAACTAAACGTGAGTTAAAATGAAGTAGTATCTTCATTTGAATGATTTTAAAGTTAAAAAATCTATTTTAATACAGGCGTTTGAATTTCAAGAAAACAATTCACGAAAAAGATAATAAAAAAATCGTTTGCTTTTCTAGATATGCCGTCAATTTTGTCAATATTATTAACCATTTGGAAAAATGGTTATTGTTCTCTGTCAGGGTAGTAAATTAAAAACATATCTGAGTCGTTTTATTGGTTGAATCCGCATTTTATTCGTTTTCTAATTGGTCTATACAGTAATCTGTATTTCTCCTTTACTTTCGACAGAGATGGATACTTCTGTTGCCACTATGACAAAAAAGTAATAAAAACTACAAAAAAAAAAAAATTAATAACTCAGAAACAAATTGAGATACAGCTTTCAAACAAATTGAATTTAAAAGTACATTTTTTTTCTCTATACGACGGTGTAAGAAGTAATATTGTGGGATGTTTAGAAGTTTAAGAATGAAATTTCATTTAAAATGGGTCGTCAGATTTCTACGATGGAAAAGCCTTTTCCCGAACAGCCAATGAAATGTGTGGATAATACGTAAGTTTCAGGAAGTCTGAGGAGTCGCAGGCGATTTTTGTCGCTTGCAATTTTTACGTGTAATAACACTATTAATGTTTAATTCATGGCATACGTAATGTATGATCAACTCCGTACGATTTTTTATGTCTTAAATTTTAGTCTTTGAAAAAATCATTTTCCAAATGGTCGTTGTAATTTTTTAAATTGCTTTTTTTTTTCAAACTGGTTCTAAAAATCGGCGGTAACAATTTATTTCCTAATTCTCTGTAATACTGAATCTTTAATTCTATCATTGAGATAATTATTTTAATACTTGAAATGCAGTGATAACATTCTACGATTTATATCGAATACGGTACTATAAAACACGATTTTTCTATGGTTTATATTAATTAGAAATTATAACATAGCTACTATTTCTTAGAGTAAGTTTTTTTTTCTTTTTAAACAAAATTTCATGACATGGAAATTGATGTCATTTTCATTTTTACGGCTATGAATTTGAATTTTATGAATGGAAATATGAGTTTCCATTTAAAAATGATCGGCAATGAATCTTTGTATACATGTGTTAAAGATGCCTGATATACTGCCCTTAATACAACATAAATAAAAATCGTTTTTAATTTGAAACACGAATACATTTTTAACCTTTAGTATATTTGTTAGATTTCTCAACAAATACAGGTAAAAGTATTTTTTTGTATTTTCGTTTTAGCGACCAGTTTCGTTTTAGCGATCACTTAATTAACTGAGTAGCACATTTCGCCCGCTACGGGGATAAGTTTCTCCGAACAAATCTTGAATTAAAGGAAACATATCGGTGAATTTTATCTGCCATTTTAAAGCAATATGTATGTTTATCTCAAATGTACTTCCATATGGCTGAATATGATACGATCATCACTGTGCTATTATATTTTATAATGTGTAAGACAAAATTTCGGCTGTTAAGGACAAAATTTTTAGTTGATCATTAACAGTAGGATTTGGTCTAATAATGATAGACGGATATGCAATATACTAAAACTATTTCTTAAAAATTATCTAACTTTTTTAAAAGGCTAATCATTCAGAATTGGTTTCGCCTGATTATAGAACATTTCAGTTCACATTTCAGTTCTAAAATAATGCATGTACAACAAAATGTTATATACTAAAACCATTCAAAAATTTGGGCGCAAAGTAACAGTGCAAATGTCATCAAAATCTGTCCAGTAGAACTTTTAAAAAACGTTAATCTTTTAGGATCGGGCACACCTGATTATTGAACTTTCTTCCATAATTTTATAACAAAGCGGCGTAAAACTATATGCAATATTTTAAAACCATCCGTGTAAAATTATCTAACAAACAGTGCAAGTTTCAATGAAATTCATTCAGAATTTTTAAAAACATTACTAATCTTTCATAATCGGGTTCCAGATTATTAAGGAATTTTCCCCTACAATTCTATGACTAATCAGAGAATAACAATGTTACGCACCAAAAGCTTAACTGAAAAACTAATAGTGCAAGTTGAATTAATTTTTTTGTAGAAGAACCCAAGTTATAAGCAACTGGAATGAGATTCCCACACGAAAACAAATACTGAAATATTCCAATTTAGTTATGTATAAGTACACGAAAACAAACAAATACTGAATTATTTACAATGTTTTTGAGTGATTAAGTTAATCTTTTGTAACTGGGTTGCAGCCATATTTTAAAAAATTCAAGCTTGAAAATTACTTTAAAAAACATAAAAAATCTGTAAATTGAGATAAGATTTTCAAACAAATATTACTGAAAGTACTTTTTGTATTCTATTCGACATTGGAACAGTCAAATGTACGATGTTTAAAGGACAAATTGCAGTAAAAGTTAAATTTATAGTTGGGTTAGGTTGTTGCCACGAACAATATGATGCTAGAGTTACTCATAGCAATGTCTTTTCTTTATAATATTGCATTAAGAGCAAACAGGTATATCTTTTGTACTTGAGCTGCCTGCAAATTTATAAGTATCCATAATTGAAAATTACTTTAAAATCCATTCAAATAAGAAAATTGAGATAGAATTTTCAACTAAATTTCATTTGAAAGAACTTTTTTCTGTTCGACAGTGTGAAAAATGAAATTGTATGATGTTCATAAGTTAAGAAAAATTTCAGTAAAGGCACAATTTATGGGTTAGGTCGTTGCCATCATCAGTATAATTTCACAATTGGCATTGTATTTGTTGTTTTATGTATATGGGGCATTCTCACAACCTTTTGACTTTTATGTCCCTGAATAATAATTTTTATTTTAATACATTTTTTGTGGGTTTTTTTTTAATTTCATATACTGGGGAACATCCCATTGCATGATTGTATAACAATAGTAACGAGATAAATAAGTTTTGGACGATGTTGGGGATCTAAATACCAGGAAAACCCCTATACCGTCCCGTGTCCCTAATGCTGTTTTTTAAGTTTGGAGCTGTCTGTATAAACTTGTTTCAATAAAAGTAATTCGATGTAATTTTTTTCCGAAACTGGGACAATTGTTTTATATAAGTATGTAACAAAAAATTAATCTACACACATTTTTACGTTTGATATTATTTTTTGAACTCTGTCCCTGGGTTTTTCATCCTTACCATCCCTCTTGCTAAACTTATACAGAAAATCACTTCACATGCAGCCACAGAATATTTTACAGGAAATTTACTGCAGAATTTAAATCAGCATTTAAATATCAATACTTTCTTAAAATTCAGATTTCTTCATTCGCACCACTTTTTTTGAAATGGTAAAATTTCCCTTGTTTTTGCCTAAATTAATATGTCATTAAATAAAGCGAATTTTACTATTTCAAAAAAGTGGTACCAACCAAGTCATTTGATGTAAAAAAAGTAGTCCACTGGCAACACTGTAAAAATGCAGTAATGCATACAAATTTATTTATCAAGATTAAAAAAAAACTATTAATTCTACATTTTTCATTATAAAGTGTATCCAAATAATAGATGAAATCAACAGTCTGACAGACTAAAAGAGTCGTACAGTGGACATTGTCTAGAAAATAGATGAAAAGCTGCAGTAATGTATATGTTAATACATTTATCAAGATAAAAATAACTATTCTATATTTTTCATTATATGATGTATCAGAGAAAAGATGAAAGGAATTGTGATATCGTTTGATATCACACATATTTATTTTCATGTTTAATTAATACTACTTTACAAAGTATGAATTAATATGAGCTTTCTAAACAATCTGCTTCTCTCTGTTATTTGGATATCTACACTATATGGTCATTGATGATCGGACATTTTCAATTTTAGACATTTTGTAGAATACTTGAAGATATATTTATCGGATTTTTCTGGAACTTCAGGATTGTGAAGACTATGTTCTACTTTATATTTATCAAAGAAAAAGAATAATTTTTGAAATCACCCTGTAAAATAAAATGCCCGAAATGATACATCGCTATAGCTTACGAATATATGGATATCGTACAATATATGTATTCATTTGTGGAAGAATACAACGTATATTCATGCAGATATATAGATTTTTTTAAGTTTAAAAAAATGCATGTTTTTTGTTCTTGTCTTGCAGGGTTTTCTACCAAATTTAACGCCAGTTTCAGAAAATTTGACGAAATATAGTAGAAATAATATGGAGTAACAAGAATGCAAATGTATAAATATTTGATGAAATATGAGCAGTTGAATGAAATATTTTTCATCTGCGCATACGTAAACGCTATTTTTTTTTTTTTTTTCACGATTTGATAGTCAACTCTATAGAGCAACTCATAAAAAAGTCAGTTAATAATCGTGAAAAATCAGAATGATATCGGCAATAGACTGAGCTAATTTTTAGTTGTTCTCTAAAAACAGGAAATGATACAAGCATCTTATCACGGCTGCCTTAGGCAACTATTTTTAAATTCTATTTCGCACCACTTTTTCAAAACAAAAATCTTTTACGCTTAGACAACATTTGCAAGAAAAATATACTACAAACTGTATTTTTAAAAGAAAGTGGTGCCAACGGAATATAAAAGTAGATGCCTGTGGCAGCCCCCTGTCTTATATACTTACAAAATTTAAAATCAAAATACTGGCAGACGCAATGCTCCACTTTCACATTTCAATCTCTGACGATAAATCTCACATCTTTTCATCGTGACAAAATAATTCTATTCTAAAGCAACATTTTCGATAAGTTCTCTTTCAAAAAAAAAAAATGTTTTAAAAAAAAAGTTATTCCTGGAGTGAAAGGGAAAGTTGAAGTTCATAGCGCGTAGAGCCAATCAAATAGAAATTCATTTCCTATAACGTATTTCTTTAAATGTTCCCAGAAAACTTGTTTTATTTATTCACTCAAAACAAAAAGTGAATATTATCCACAGCCACTTTAGTCAAAAGATCCTTTTCGTGTTGCATTTGCTGATACCATTTTATTCCATGCAGAATTTTTTAAAAATTGGATACCATGCCAAGAATTCAATCGCTGGGCTAACGAATGTTTTGACTAACTTTCGTTAGACCAGCGATTGAACAATAATATCCAGATGCATTTTTATACCTCTATCGCCTTTAATTTCGTTCTAATCGGTTAATGATTCACCGCACCTGCTCGAAATATTGTCAGCAACCGGCAAATTTCTTTCGGATTCCTCACGTGCTAACGCTTGACTAATTATCGAATAATAGACTTTATATATAAATTTAAATCCTATATATCAATGCAACAGACGCCCACTGGTAAACCCTGTGCTTAGAAAATATCTGTATCCCGCCAAAAACTTTATGAGTGAAAAATGGAAAATAAATTATTTTTGGACTCCTTATCATGCTATAATGATAAAATACAGGGTGTCGATTAAAAGAAATGTCCCAATTTCAATGACATATTATCACAGTTCAGTTTAGACCTTTTAGAACAACTCATACACCAAACTGAAGGGAAACTAGCCCAGCTTTTCTTACAAATGTTCCATATGTGCACCTTTAGTTATACAGCACACATCCAACCTAAATACTAATACTTTCCACACTTCGGTTAACAAGTACGGAGTAATGGAAACAAATAGCCTCTTCAATTCTGTGCCTCAACTCCGGCAAATCATTAGGTCGCGGCGGAACGTAGACACGATCTTTTATAAACCCCACACTACAAATAAAAATTTGTAAGGTTACCAAGAGTTTTCTTGGAAACTGGGATGCCTAGAACTTTTTATGTAACCGCAACGAAGGATAATCTTGTAAAATTACAAAAGTTGCTTCAGTAACTGTTACCAAACATTGCTTAGTAAACGTACTAATGATTTTTTAGGGAGTTTCCCAAAGAAATTTTTGTAAATTTACTAAATATTGTTTAGTAAACTTACTAGCGATTTTTTAGCAAGTTTACTAAAGAATTTTTTGCAAATTTACTGAGGATTATTTAGTAAACGTACTAACGATTTTTTAGAGAGTTTTCCAAAGAATTTCTTGCAAGTTTACTAAATATTGTTTAGTAAACTTACTATTTCTGTTGGGAGTTTACTATAGAATTTCTGGTAAATTTACTAAGGATGACTTAGTAAACGTACTAAAGATTTTTTAGAAAGTTTCTTAAACAATATTTTGTAATTTTTCTAATGATTTTTCAGTACACTTACAAAGGATTTTTTTGTACATTTACTAAGAATTTCTTTGTAAATTTGCGACGGTCTTTATAGTACATTTACTGCGAATTTTTTAATATTGCACCCAAACTTATTTACTTTAGCATTTTTTGTAATTTTATTAAGGTACCGTCAGCAAAATTACCAATGATTTTTTAGTATTGTAAATAAAACAATTTTTGTGTTCTTTACAGTAAGTTCTTTGCAACCGTACAAGAGCTATTGCAGTAAAGTTGCTAATGATTTCTTAATATTGTAGATAAAATATTTTATTTACATTCAAAAGGTATTTGTAGCAGTACAAAATTTCTCCAGTAGTTTACTAATGGTTTTACAGCAGTATTCCGAAAAGACTTTACGTAATTGTTTTTGTATATTAATACTTGTATTATTTAGAGTTGTTGTTATGGTATTCTTTCAATACGAAATTGAATTTTTACAGCTTTAAATAGATAGCGTGGAGTTATCATGTAGCAAAATACTTCGATGCAAAATAAGCAATATGGTCTGGCATGTGTTTCAGTATTAGCACAGCAACTGCCATATATTTGTACGTTATGCATGAGAAAACTGATTGAAACTTCACTGTAGATATTCAAATAGGTACGAAATCATTTTGATATTAATTGAACATTATAACAGCAGCACTAAATGAGCAGATAAGCAGGAGTAGTTCTTACGGTTTTTAAACTAAAAAAACCAATAGAAACAATAATGTAAATAAAGTACCATTACTGAGTTTATGAAATATGCCTAAAATTAAAAAAAAAATTGTTATCGATATAATTGAGTCAAATCAAATTTATAATATTTAAGGACATTATTCCATATATATAGGTAAACACTGTGCCTGATCTAATTCAATATAGGCTATGATTTTAAATCCTTTGTATTATGAGAAACACCATCTGGTTATTTTATGTAAATATAGTTTTAAATTAGAATTGGAAATACGGTAGTCTTGTGATTTTCTTTTTTTTTTTTTTTTAATGGAATTTTCTTCAATTCTAAGATGATAGGAATTTCATTAAAAAGTGTCTCCTGGTAGAGTCGGGAGGGGTAATTATGACCACTTTTTACATTTTTAACATTTTTTTGCTTATTTCTATTTAGAAAAATGGTGTTTTTTGTACATAGGAAGTAACTTTGATCCTTTAAGAACACCTTTTGAAAGTTTTAATTCTCATAGTTGTGTTTTTTAAGTTAAAAGAATGGTTATAATTACCCAACCAAAAACTCAAAATCACGTAAGTTTGGGATAATTAAGACCACAAGTGGGGGAATTACGACCACTATATTTTCTCTTTATACATTCCAATACACATTTGTTTGGAGTAATTGAGACCACTTTGAACTCCAAAGTGACAAATCTGTTTATCAAAAATTAACAGATAGTTTCAAATTGCTATTAGAATCTCAAAAAGGCTTCAGATTAGTGATAAAGACATATACAAGATGAAATATACATTATGAGGTTAATATCCAAGCTTGAAACAAAATTTTACCATACACAGTAGGGTGGAGCGAAAAAAATTATTTTTTGAAAATCAAAAACGGGTAGGTGCCAAAAGTTGCCTTTATACTAGTACATTATCTGCGTGCAATATTACCGCTGAAAGAAAATGGCTTGAGTCTGCGCTTTTGGTCCAAAAGCCGAAATTTTGGGTAAAATTTGACATTTTTTCAAAAATTAAAAAAAAAATTCTATAGAGATGGTTATTATTTAAAAGTGTTATTTAAACCTTTATTATTAATGACTTAACATATTTAAACGAAAAAACTATATCTTTGTTCTGTATAACTGGACCAATATTGACAACTTTTGGTGAAAAAAGGCGTTTCCACTCTGTTGTGTCATACATCTAATTGTTATTTGGAATACAGCTCTTACGTAGTTGCTTGAAA
Source organism: Maratus speciosus (assembly GCA_963932465.1). Taxonomy (NCBI): domain Eukaryota; kingdom Metazoa; phylum Arthropoda; class Arachnida; order Araneae; family Salticidae; genus Maratus; species Maratus speciosus. Next base: position 256,173,803 of record OZ010797.1, on the reverse strand, counting down.
TGTACCAAGTGATATCAAGTGGGAGTGGCTGCATTTCATGACACAACAGTGCATAACTTGACCACCCTTCCATCTGAGCACAATGTTTTATTTATATATTGAATTGTGATTTTTTATCAAAGACTGACATAAGATTCCTATGTATCAACCTAATCCATCTCTTCTTTGTATCCACAGACGTTGGGTGCTGCTGTGACATTTCTTCACGTATATGTCTACTGCTTGTGTATGATAAGGCAAGCAGAGTAATGCAGTGGAATTAATGGTATCTATTCAGCCCTCTAGTATCTTCACCAAAATTACATCCAGTTACTGCATAGTGATTGGGAGTTCCGTTCCTACAACATTTTACAACATTTAGGTATTTCATCTTTGAGTATGCCATCATTTACTCTACCTCTTGAATTTTTTATATGCTGATAAGCTTGTTGTTTAATGTGATGGCGATCGTCATCAAAATTGCAATAAGAATTTGCCCTCGATGTGAAAAGCTACCATTGTCCTAAATAAATTTTTTTAGTATTTGTTTTTTGCCGATTTCTGTGATGTTTTGTAGCCGAGTAATTTCCCATAAGTTTTTAGATCAATTTTTTAGATGTGAATTTTATTTGGTGTAAGCCATCATGTGGCATAAACTTGGATTACATACTTTGTGAGTGAACCAGACTCTGATGGTCAATGAGTTCAGTTCTTATATAAAGGCGAATAATTTTATGCGCTGTTGTGGGCCATCTTGCGTAGGGCAAGTTTCTTGGGTTCCTATTCGCTAGTTTTTCTGAGCAATATCTTAATGAAATAACTTTGCAGATATCTATCAGGTATTTCTGGTATCTGCTGAGTACCCTTTTCTTGATTTCAGGAAATAATGTTTAAAAATTACTCTCTATGGCTTCAAAAATTGAAATAAGAAGGGAATAAGCACGTAGACAAAGATTTTCCTATTGGTTCGGCGCATCCCTGTGGGTTAGAATCTAATTTTTGCCAACGATTTTATCTAATAAATGATGCAGAGGAAATTAACTGGAGTTGGAGGAGACATATGATCAATTGTAATGGTTCATTCTAAACATGCCCCTCGCAGAATGGATGACAACGACTAACAGAATTATCCGCCCTTCAAATAAGTACTCACTGCCCATCAGAGTCTCTACGTTCACTCAAAAAGTACTATGTTATCCAAGTTTGGCTCCAGAATAGTTTACAATCAAATGTAATCCACAGCTAAAGAAGGGATCTAAAAACTCATGGAAAATTGGCTACACAAAAACAACTTGGATACTAAACAACACACAAAACGGAATAAAAAAAATATTGAAAAAAGGGTTATTTAGGACAATGGTTGCTTTGCATACACAGAGGAAATTCTTATTTCAATGCTCTCTGACGATTGCCATCACATTAAACATCTACCTGCTCAGCACATAATAGTCGAAAGATGAGAGTAAATGATGTCATACGCAAATCGGAAATATCGACAATCAACTTTGAAACGGATAATTATATAAATCTAACTCATTGGAAAAGTGTTGTGGTAACAGAAACTCTAATCAATATGCATTTATCGTGTGCAATCTTGGTGAAGATAATAGAAGGCTGAATAGATTACATTAATATCATCCGCACTGCATTACACTGTTTGTCTTCTCTTACACAAAGAGTAGAAAAATACGTAAATGAGATCACAGCAGCAGCATTCAAAGTCTGTGGATCCAAAGAAGAGATCTACCAGGTTGATACATACAAAACTTATGCCAGTCTTTGATAAAAAATCACAATTCAATGTATAAATAAAAAAATTGAGTTCAGATGGTAGGGTGGTCGAGCTATGCACTGTTGTGACATGAAATGCAGCCACCTCCACGTGGTACCTCCTGGGTAGTTTTGAAAGCCTCTAGGTAAGAGCTGTATTCCAAACAACAATTAGTTGTATGACACAGCAAAGTGGAAACGACTTTTTTTCACAAAAAGTTGTCAGTTTTGTTCCAGTTATACAGAACAAAGATATAGTTTTTTCGTTTAAATATGTTAAGTCATTAATAATAAAGGTTTAAATAACACTTTTAAATAATAACCATCTCTATAGAATGTTTTTTTAATTTTTGAAAAAATGTCAAATTTTACCCAAAATTTCGACTTTTGGACCAAAAGCGCAGACTCAAGCCATTTCTTTTCAGCGGTAATATTGCACACAGATGATGTACTAGTATAAAGGCAACTTTTGGCACCTACCCGTTTTTGATTTTAAAAAATTAATTTTTTTCGCTCCACCCTAATACACAGTTTTCTCCAATATGACGGCGGTCATAATTACCCCACCTGACCTCACATATATTTGAAACACTGTACAATAACTGATTCAATGGCTGAAAAACAGATGTGACATCTGTGAAAAAAAAATTCTTTCATTGAATGTCACATTCAAGGAATTTTTTTTTTTTTTGTTACCTCTTATTCTTATTTCTGGTGGATGTGGCGTACAGTTATCACTGATAAATATGATCCTTCTTCCTTTATTGTAATTTTTTTATTGTCTCTTCCTTCGACTTTCTCCTCTCAAATTTCTTAAACCATCCACGCTTAATACATTGCACATTTTTTAAATACTTTATTTGGTTGTGCATTATGATTCAAAGTAAAATATTAAAAAGGAAAAATTAAATTATTGATAGGACCACAATTTTGAAACTAAACTGGCTTAAAGATCCGAAAGAATGTATCTAATATGTGTTAATTTAGTAGGATTCTACTGTGGTTACTTAAGACAGTAGTGGAAAATTGGCGCAGAGGCGGAGTCTATCGACACCACTAAATTTTAGTAGTATTTTGCGTCTTATCTAATGACATAATTTCCCAGTTTTTATTAAGGTGAATAATACAATAAAAAATTAGCGGTGTCAATAGGCTCCTCCTCTGAGCCAATTTTCCACCACTGTTAAGATCTGATGTTAGAACCTCTAACTCAAATAGCTACATATACGAGATTATATTACTTACCTTAACAAACGTATACGCAAAAGTGCATCTTGGGCATATCAACAATAATTGTGGGCATATTTCACACTTTTTAGTTCTTAGCAGCATGTTATAATCACTAGAGATGCCCAAGAAGACTTTCTAAAAGCAGAAAGACAATGGAAACTAGAATGGAAACAAACAGAAAGCTATGTTGCTTTGGAAAGCATTAAGCATTATAATCTGTCGTTTTTGTTATAAATGCAATATGCATATCCGTACAATTAATAAATACAGTATGATTAAATGACAAAATTCAATGAAATGAAATTTCTTTATTTCTAAATAACAATTTATTGCATTCTTTACAAGAAAAAACATATTTCCAAATATATACATTTTTTAATATGACTCGCACTTTACAAATATTACATAATTAGTATTCTTGCAAATACCTATGAATTTCATACTTTCTTGAAATAATTTTTGAAGCCATGCTCTGTTAAAATATCAACACTGAAGCCCCTATATTTATTAAGATAATATCAGAAAATCATTGTTAAAGGGATATTACAATAGAATAATTGGAAAACTTCAGGGGTGCAGCTTCTTGTTCCTGGATAGTGTTTCTTGATCTTCATCGGACTTAAACTTTCACTGTCAAGGAAGTTCACTGTTTTTAAATTGAACATATGTTTCCTCACGCATCTACAGAGAAAAGTTTGATGTTAACATAAAAAGTAAAATAATAATAAAATTCATAGTGAATATATTATTATTTTTTTTCTAAGCAGGGTGAATTTTGTCAATTTTAAAAAGGGCAGGGTACTGCACCGCTAAAAAATAGCCTAGAGGGAACAGTAAATAATCACAGAACTAATAAAAACTCCAAATAAATATATTTTTATTAGTTGGCAGCACAAATAACAAAAATCATTTGCAGCTTGTTTTGCATTTGTATTTAGAAAAATTAATGTTAATTGCTTAAATGTAAATTTATACACGATTTTTTTATAGCAGAAAAACAACCTCTACCGAAAAAGCTCTTTCTGTTCATAACATTTTTATACCAATTAGTTCTTTTTCTCTTATACATTCTTTCATAATAGTTTTTGAGCAACTGTCACTTTCCGTTTTACTTTAGTCCCAATTCACTATAAATTTATAATTTCAAAAGTAGACTGCGAAAATAGCATACTGCCAGAACTACTTACTTGCAAAAATTTAATATACTTCCTATACTTATTTTATATAAAAGAATGAAAAACTTTACTAGTTAAGTAAATTATGATATAACCAAATTATGTCAGATTTAAGTTCCATTTTTAACTGAAATGCTTTTTATGCTAGATGAAAACTTGCTTTTTACAAAATTATTGAACTTAAGTTTTTACAAGCCTAAGGAATAGTTCAAGCATAGAAATTATTTGTACTCTTTTTTTATTTATTCATAAAGCAAAACACCTACAGAAACTTTCCAAATTATGTTAATCTTAAATTTTAATACTTTAACTAATTTTAAATATTTAGAAAATTTATGATTTTAATCAATGATTTAAAAAAAATCAATGGATTAAAATCATGATTTAACACGTTCACGCCGGCGCAGTGGGTCACACTCGACTGTCTCGGAGTTGTCAAGTCTCCGGCTTTTTGCACACCACTGTTATTTTAGAGAAAATGTTGTTCCTTTAAATCGCTCCATTGTTCTAAGTAAATAAAACAACATTTTCTGTAATAAAATAGTGGTATCCAAAAAGCCGGAGACTTGGCAGCTCCGAGACAGTCGAGTGTGACCCACCGCGCCGGCGTGAACATGTTAATCACCGATTTAAATCCTTTATTTAAAATCCTTGACAACCTAGTGAAAAATAACATAACAAGTAGATTCAAATTCATAGAGAATGGTATTTTTCTTTGAAGGTAATGGTACAAAATATAGCCTGAGTATAATTAAATCTACTAAAAAACAACTTTTCAAAAGTAAAAAAAAAGCCAAGCAAAAAAAAAAAAAAAGAAAAGAAAAAAGGGGAAAGTTGTGGCTAAAAAATAGCGTGATATCAAATTTCCAAGCTAATATTATGGTACTTATTTAACATTTTTTATTAAAAATTTACCATATGTAAGTCGAGTACCTAAGTATGCGTTGATAGAAAGCCTTTTCTCCTTTACTAAATACATCATAACGTGTTTCTGAAAATTAATTTTTTTTTTAATTATGCATGATGGGCTTGGCGGCCATCTTTCCATATTTTACACAATTTTCTAAGCACACAAGTACATTGTTAAGATCGGAAATTCGAAATTGTTGCTAAAGCAAACATTTTATGCTTTTAATTTATGGAAATGAGTGCCTAGAAATTTGTGTCTTAAAATAAAGTTGAAGCAACTTCAGGTTTCATCTTATGATTCTCTTTTTTCGGAGGGGGTTAATTAATTAGTTAAAGCAGTAAAAATCATTTTTTTTTTTTTTTCAAAATAAAAGACTTTCTTAATTTATCTGCCTGTAGCCAAAACTAGAAGTTCAAAATTCTTAATAATGCAAACATATTACGAGCTTGTCTGCTTAGAAATTTGTGTAAAATATGGAAAGATGGCCGCCAAGCCCATCATGCATAATTAAAAAAAAATTAATTTTCAGAAACACGTTATGATGTATTTAGTAAAGGAGAAAAGGCTTTCTATCAACGCATACTTAGGTACTCGACTTACATATTAAAAAATGTTAAATAAGTACCATAATATTAGCTTGGAAATTTGATATCACACTATTTTTTAGCCACAACTTTCCCCTTTTTTCTTTTCTTTTTTTTTTGCTTGGCTTTTTTTTACTTTTGAAAAGTTGTTTTTTAGTAGATATCAGTTCTTTTTTTTAAACAGATTATATATAATTGAAATAATTCTACTCGCTAAAATTAGTCCTTGTATAGCCTTTATAAGCAGGGAACAAACACAATAGTATACACTTTGTTTACCTATCATTCATTTTTTAGAGTAATTAATAATTTAAAATTAACGAAAGTCAATTTCTTCTTTCAAAGTATCAGTCTTTCTCAATTTATATCGCCTTAAAATTTTCTATGAAGGATGAAAATTTAGTAAAAATCAAATAGAGTCAAAATAAAATATATATTTACAGTTAGTCTGTCAGTTAATTGTTTGTTCTAACTTTTTTTTTGCTGACGGTTTTGCAAAATAAATTTATCTTTACAAATACCTACGGAAAATCCGAGAATGAAGCCCCGCAGGCATCTAAAGAATCGAAGATCTGTCTAAAGAAGTAAATCTAGCAATTCTAGATATGATGATGAAACATTTTTCATAAAAAAAATCTAAAAACTTAAAGATATAAACTGTACATATAACTTCATCTTCATTTAGATCGTGTTATAGAGAAGAAAGAATAAATATGTAATTTGACTCGTCTGTTTATCCATACCTATTTGCATAAATGTGAGAATATAATTTCGTATAAAAATTCCCGTAAATTGATCATATTTAATAGTCTATTATTAAAGCCGCATAAACATTAGAATAAAATTTTTTTGCAGTTAAAAATTGCCTGAAATCTATAGTCTTATCGTTCGTCAAATTTGTTATATGTTTTTTTTAATACCCAGACACCTTTTCTAAACTCTGACAAAAGATCACAGAAATACTGAAATTATCCAAATACTTATACCTTTCTATCGTATTTCTTTTCTTGAGTGGGGTGAGGGGTGAGGAAGGGCGCTTAAGAACTTCGTTTTGTTCTTAGAATTCTGAATTAATCATTGAAAAGATCTACCTATATAAGTCTTGTTGCAGAATTTTCATTAGGTAAGAGTTGCATCAACTTATACATCATGTGAATGTATTAAATTACTTTTGTAAAATACTAGATGGGAGCCATTGATATTTTCAGAGCATTTGCCTACATTTTAAACTTAAATCATTTACAACTATTCATTAATTTTCTATACGAATTAAAGAAGTCGTTGTTTCCATGGCAACTGTATCTTTCACTATTGCTTGTTTGTTTTATTGAACACATATATATCAGATCAAGTGGGGATCACGGCAGGATTCGAACCCGCCCCCACCTACGTTCTCAAGCGATTAGCGGCGTGGTGTCTTATCCACTCAGCCACGGTGGGCCACTATTGCTTTATCTAATACCCAGATACTCATATTTAACCAGCTGCGCTTAGAATCATGCTCATAACAGACTACATTTATATTTAAGAGTGGTGACACATATGCACAAGTCGTGTACTCATATTCAAGTTTTTGTCCAAAGTACAGTAACTCAGTTTTCATTAATAGACGTGGAAGATTTCGATTAAACTAACCAAAAGAGTTTAAAAACATTGGCTTTCTGATTTGATTTTATTCAAAATCGTCTTAACCAACCAAAGTTAATGTCCGGGATCCAGAGTGTTTACTGCAAACATAAAAAAGCTTTCAAAAATGCAGGCTTCTGATTGATCAATCTCATCGCGCTAATACCGTAAAATCTATCTTGATCCCGGCCTATTCAACATCCTTTAAATATTCGAGAAAGCCTTGACAAGTCAGGAAAATATCACACAAAGCAGGCAAAACAAAGAAGAAAAATCATTCATTGGCTCGTTTATATCCACGAGCCAATGAATGATTTTGTTCCTTTGCTTTGCCTGATTTGTGTGATGTTTTTGTGACGCGTGTCAAGACTTTCTCAAATATTTAGGGGGCGTTTGTTTATTTCACCACCATGAAGCTATGAAAGGAGAGGAGCAGACATGTCAATCTTCCCGTGTGAAAAACTACATAAAAAAACGAGTTCTTTCCCCCTCTTCTGCCCTTTTCTCTCTTGATTTTGACCGATAGCAGCCCATTTAGCAGTCTCCAGTGCAAGATGCAGCGATATATGGCGGACGCAAGGGGGAGGGTGTTAGCGTGACCAATGACATAATAGGCCAGTTCATGACGTTTAAAAGTCACACGGAGTTGGATCATCTTTACACGATGATTAGTACAAAGCGGTGCGCCGATTTTTTTGTGTCCATTGCCGTGTACAGATAATCAACTCCGTGTGACGTGATGAGCTGGCCACACTTAGGAAAAGCTTCAAATAACGTCATCTACTTCGAGGTAAACGAAAAAGGACAGGCTACCGCGGCGCTACAGCGTCTAGAATATATACTGTGGAAATCCAATCAGTCGATCACAGCGATATCTGCAGGATATTTCCCAAAACTTCAAGACAATTTGGTCTATACGCTGTAACATTTTTTTAAACGTTCTATTAACTTACATTTGACCTGTGTGCTTGGCGTCAAACCCGCTGTAATAATACGATGTTTACTTTGAAATTTGAAAATATATAGCAGATGTCGCTGCGATAATCTCCCTGGATTTCAGCGTCAGTGCACATTTAAGGGATACACTTTTTAGCGGTTCTTGGATAACAAATTTCCACATTATGTATTCTAGACGCTCTAGCGGTGCATTACACATGTCTCTTTCTTCTTTAAAAAATATCCTGCAGATGTCGATGCAAATGACTGTTTGGAATTCGACATCGTTGTACATTTAAGGGATTCAATACTTCCGCGCTTTTTAGGTGCGTTCGTAATTATATAAATACGTAGCACCTATAGTCGTCGTTCAGTCCGTCCGTCCGTCTGTCCGTCCGTCTGTCCGTCCGTCTGTCCGTCCGTCCGTCTGTCCGCATGTAACAGAGCAAAAACTACCCAACCGAATGGTCTGAAATTTCAAATATATGATTGTTGCAAAATTTTGTCGAGCCATTTCAAATTTTATGAAAATCTGATGTATAGTTTAATTACAGGGACAGTCAAAAGTTTTTCTTTACATTACGACCAATGGGAAAAATTATTGCAAGTGCATTTTAATGATATTAGAGCCTTCCGAATGATCTGAAATTTTAAAGATATAACTGTTGCAAAATTTTGTCGAGCCATTTCAAATTTTAGGAAAATTGGATGTATAGTTTAATTACAGGGACAGTCAAAAGTTTTTCTTTACATTACGGCCAATGGGAAAAATTATTGCAAGTGCATTTTAATGATATTACAGCCTTCCGAATGATCTGAAATTTTAAAGATATAACTGTTGCAAAATTTTGTCGAGCCATTTCAAATTTTAGGAAAATCGGATGTATAGTTTAATTACAGGGACAGTCAAAAGTTTTTCTTTACATTACGGCCAATGGGAAAAATTATTGCAAATGCATTTTAATGATATTAGAGCCTTCCGAATGATCTGAAATTTTAAAGATATAACTGTTGCAAAATTTTGTCGAGCCATTTCAAATTTTAGGAAAATCGGATGCATAGTTTAATTACAGGGACAGTCAAAAGTTTTTCTTTACATTACGGCCAATGGGAAAAATTATTGCAAGTGCATTTTAATGATATTACAGCCTTCCGAATGGTCTGAAATTTTAAAGATATAATTGTTGCAAAGTTTTGTTGAGCTATTTCAAATTTTAGGAAAATCGGATGTATAGTTTAATTACAGGGACAGTCGAAAGTGTTCCGTTACATTACGGGGAATGGGAAAAATTATTGCAAGTGCATTTTAATGATATTACAGCCTTCCGAATGGTCTGAAATTTTAAAGATATAATTGTTGCAAAGTTTTGTTGAGCTATTTCAAATTTTAGGAAAATCGGATGTATAGTTTAATTACAGGGACAGTCAAAAGTGTTCCGTTACATTACGGGGAAAGGGGAAAAATTATTGGAAGTGCATTTTAATGATGTATCAGACTATGCGTTTTATGAAGTGCAAAAAAGTATACATTCAGTACAATATGGGGTGCAAAAAATAATTATAAAACAAGTTATAGTACGAACGCACCTCATTTGCCACGTTTGACGAGCAATTTCCAACTTGTTTAAGTATTGCTGGGATAGTCGATTTCTACAACATATAATCTAGACGCTATAACGGAGCTATAGTTTCTAGAAGATATAGTTTAAAAATCGGCTTATTAAAAAAGTGCTAAAAATTGTATCCCATAAATGTTGAACGAGGCTGAACGACGAATGTCGATTATAGCGACATATGGTAAATCCAACATAACTATTTCAAAAGAAAACGTTTCGCTCAGAGAAGATCTAGAAAATGTTGCTGATATCGACATTTGTCATTCAGTATTTTTCAATATTTATGGGATTCAATTTTTAGCACTTTTTAAAGAATTACTGGAATAGCCGGTTTCCACACTATGACCGGGATCTAGGTAGATTTTTCTGTGTTATCGTAACGAGATTGACCAATCAGAAGGCAGAATTTTTGCTAACTTTTCACTGTTTGCAAAATTGTACCTGGATCCCGACCTATATTTCTAGACGCTATAACTGAGCTCAGGAATAGTACAGAAAGCAAACTCCGTATTTTGATACATTAAGGCCGGGATCTAATTCGGAACAAGTGTGTCTCTATAACGAAGTAGCGACATACGGCCAATAAATGTTTATTAGTAAAAGTGATAAAAACAAATCGTTAAAGTTCTTTGCGAGCATGCCATTATTGTCAGGTTAATGCATGCTGAATTATTTTCCTTGTCTAATAGAGATCGTCCATGCGCGTATCTTCTAATGGAGGATATTCCAAATATGGGTTCGAGGCTGAAAAAGTCACGTGGTACCGATAATTTACCCAAAGAATTTCTAACTGATAAGAAGGGAAACAGGAAACTACACTGTTAAAAATATCGTGAAAATTTACCTCGGTTCTTACAGGTTCTCTATTTTCTGACCAATGAGAACGCTACATAAACGCCTATGAAGTGTTCTCATTGGTCAGAATACAGATAGCCTTTCAAAACAGAGGTAATTTTTCACGATATTTTTAACAGTGTACTACTGCTTTCTCCCATGAACTGTTTCATTGGCTAGCAGGGATTTAGATTACGTAGACGGAGCCTTCCCTTCTTTACGCTAGACGTTCTTGCCTTGACCATGTGATCATAACGTAGATTGAATATCCTCTATTCAAGAAAGCGGGTTGCCGTACTTTCGACAAAAGCTTGAAATGAGCATGCCTCCTGTGCATATATCAACACTCTTATGTATAAAGGCTCTCTGTTATGGTGTTGTTTCTGATACAGCGACTAGAATACCTAGTGTGGAAATATGCTATCCAAACAGTTCTAAAAATTTGTATCCCTTAAATGTGCGACGATACTGCTAAAATTTCAAGTGTCGATCGCAGCAACATCTGTGGGATTTTCGTATTACTATTATTACATTGTATAGACTAGCAATTTCTTGCAGTTGTAGAAAATATCCTGCAGATGTCGCTGCGATCTCCATATTACAGCAGTATCATTGCACATTTAAGGGATACAATATTTTAGCGCTTTTTTATGTATTACAGGGTTAGCCGATTTCAATACTGTATATTCTAGGCGCTTTAGTTTCTGAGCGCTTTTGGTTAAATTTCGATATTCGTGTTTTAGAGTGAGCAATAGAGAAAAGTACTAAAACTATTGAAACAACAACTTCTTTAATATTGAAATGTATAGCAAAGGAGTTCAGAATCAATGCCTTAAATAGTTGCGATTACGCACTGTTGTTATGACATCAATACCCTTCCTGGATTTGGAAATGCAAAATTGTGTTCAACATAATTGGCCGCAATCTAGATAGATTTTTCGCTGTTAGCGAAACGAGATTCATTAATCAGAAGCTTGCACTTTTGCGAACTTTTCGCTGTTTGCAGCAATGCAGACTATTGATTGGTGAATCTCGTTTTGCTAACAGCGAAAAATCCATCTGGATCCCAGCCTAAATTTCTGTAAACATTGCACTTCATCCATGGCGCTAAGAAAATGACTCAAAACTTTTATGACATAGGCCGGGATCCAGAAGCAGCAAAAATTCTCAAACATTCTGGCTTCTGATTGGTCAAACTCATTTCGCTAACAGCGGAAAATCTATCTGGATCTCGGTCATAGTTTTCTTCGATGAAATCAATGCAAAAGGATAATATAAAAAATTTTAAAAGACTTCTAAAATGATTTGGCGGGTTTATCGCTGTTTGGCATAATTTATAAACTTTAGAATTAATTAACAGTTTTTCGCTAATTAAGAATAGAAAATTTGTGTTTTTAAAGCTGAATTTTACAAAAGCACGTAGATTGAGTAAATATCTGTCCAAAAATGCAATCCTTACATTTTTATGTCCATTATTTAAGTCTCTACCTTGATTGAACCATAGATTGTGACGAAGAAAATAAATCGGTCATTTTCAGTATCTCGACGTTATTTTAAAAAATCTATATCTCTGTTTATAATTAATTTATGAGGATGCATTTGGTCTCAAATTGAAGATCTTTTCCATTAGGTCCTTCTGGTTTTGGTTTTATTTTTCTGCGATGATTGGTTCTTTTGATATGGGAAATTTTACGCTGGCATGTTTGGTTGATTTAACATGGAGAAGTTGTTATCAGTATAATAAGCAGTTACGGTGTCTTGCGTTTTATTCTTGGCGTTTGTTTGTTTGGCGAGGTTAGCATTTTTTTTCAGCTTGGCTTGGCAGAACGACCGTCCTGCTTGATGAACCATAGATTGTGACGAAGAAAATAAATCGGTCATTTTCAGTATCTCGACGTTATTTTAAAAAATCTATATCTCTGTTTATAATTAATTTATGAGGATGCATTTGGTCTCAAATTGAAGATCTTTTCCATTAGGTCCTTCTGGTTTTGGTTTTATTTTTCTGCGATGATTGGTTCTTTTGATATGGGAAATTTTACGCTGGCATGTTTGGTTGATTTAACATGGAGAAGTTGTTATCAGTATAATAAGCAGTTACGGTGTCTTGCGTTTTATTCTTGGCGTTTGTTTGTTTGGCGAGGTTAGCATTTTTTTTCAGCTTGGCTTGGCAGAACGACCGTCCTGCTTGATATAAAGAAAAAATTCTCACATAGGACAGAATTAATTGTCTTTTAACATGGTGGGCGAGTATCTTGTAAGATAATTTGTATGCATGTCATGAAAATCATTAACAGTTATACCTACATCTTCTAAGAAGTAAGACCACTTTTCTTTTAAAATTTGGGAGATTGGTCGAAGAATTCAGTCTGTAGTTTTTTTTTTTTTTTTTAGTTTTTTCTTAAAAAGATTTACTAGTCCATTATTTCCTAATTTTCTCTACGTAAAATAAGAATATATTTGAACATAACTACAGTGATCACGGCCCAGCCTGAGTCTGATGAAAAAAAAAATTAAGCCCGGGCTCAGACACCCTGCAACTGTCCGGTGACGATCTCAAATATACCCTGATTATCATGCATTTGATATATATGTTATCTAAGCTTACTATGACATTTTTGGTATTGAAAATGATATACGTAGCGTTAACTTCTCATGTACAGGAATGTTCAAAAGAATTAGCGGTCTATAGGGAAAAATCATTTGCAGTGTATTTTAATAATATTACACTATTTCAAACATATTGAAATTGGTACAAATCACTTAGGTGTACTACAAGATGCTTACTATAGAACGTGATGAGGTTAGCATTCACAGTTGATTTACGGGGACACACAAAAGAATTCAGTTATAGTATTGTATGCATGAACAATAATTACGGGAAGTTCGTTATCTGCTTGTAGTACGAGTTTTTTTTTAAACTAATTTAGTTACTCCATGTGTATAAAGTCAGAAAAATGTATACAGGGCTGCACAAAAGATGTGTACATTTCCGTTTGTTAACGAAATATTTAGAAGGGGAATTTTCAACTGTGCTAATGCGTTTCTTAAGTGAACTAAAGTTCAGCATACTATTTAATATATATACAAATCTATAGATCATATACAGCATTGCACAAAGGTATTCGGATATTTTTCCGATGATTGACAGTAATTGCTGAAATTGACTTTTCAAATGTGTTACGCATTTTGTAAATTGCTTACTTATCCGTCATATTTAACCTTATTAAACGTTGAAATTATTTTTACATAATTCTGAATGTGTTCGAAAGTGTTTTATCATCTATGGTTGAAGCATGATTTTACGTTCTTGTTTAAAAATATTTCTATTTTGTAGATTATATATATATATTTAAAGGATGCTGTAAGAGCAAATAGTATGAAACATTTATTAACTGCTTTCTACACCTGTTTGTACTTAAATTTTTGCTACCATGCCATTTATCTTTTGAAATTAGCAATTTTTCTATACCCATACAGTTTACGGTAATTATCTCGATATATCATCAATATCAACACGTTGATATATTTCGATACTAAAATTTCTGATATCATCCAAAATGATAATACTAATAATAATAATAATAATAATAATAATAATAATAAAGAGTTGTTTTTAAGAAAAGGTTTTTGCCCCTTATAGCAACTTATTCCAGGATGCTATTTTAAAAGTACCGGCAAACAAAATATATGTTCTAAAAGTTGAAAGATTCTAATTGATGATGCAATTTTTTTTTAAATATGATTTTCACTCTTTCAAATACACTGGCAAACGTAGGTCACTTAGCACCTCACGGAGACTATGTTTTTTCTACCCTAAAACCAACTAAAAATCCGTATATTAACGCAATCTTTTTAAAGCACCTCAATAGACCAGATTTACATTACCTACGGAAATTCCGAAACATTCGGACAAATAGAAATATTTTTTACAAAATAAAATGTGCAAAAATTTCGACAAAATTAGTAAAAACCCGAGTGTTTCATCGGTGTAGAAGACTTCTTACCAGCCCTTTCCCACTAAATATCAATATTTTTTCACCCAGACTACTAAAACGTTATGTTTTTAATTCCTAAAAATTTCAAAAAGTTTGGATGATAATAACAAATTTTGTATGCTTTTAAAGTAACGGAAGAACCTTGTCCCCTCCCTCCCCTTTTCGGCATATTTCAAAATTACACATAGACACCAAAAAACAATTTATGCAGAATAGAAAATACCAAAATAGCATATACTTTCAATTCTCTTTGAAATACTGCAAAACATTTCAAAAATGCAAAAATCTTTTTAAAAAATTCATTGTTCGAAATCACTTTTCCTTTTTTCAGCACATTTTACTGTGCTACCTATTCACATTACGTACCTTTTAATTAGAAATACACTTAATTTTATACAATAGCTCTGAAATTAACATTTTATACTAACTTTGTAGCCAACGATCGAGTATTGTTTTGGTTCAGGTATAAGCGGATTTTAGGGTGAAAAAATTAGTTTGAAAAGCAAAAAAATTAACTCAAGATTTTGATATGAAAAAAAAATCTATATTATAAAGGACAAACTTGTTTATAACACTGACGTTATTTTGAGAATGGCAACACTTTGAAATTTGAAATAAAATTTCGGTTAAGCAATTTTCGCTACTGCAAAATTTTAAACGTCAAAACATCGCACATTTTCAATTTGTAGAACATCGTATAGGAAAAAAAATCTACCGTCAAATGAAATTTGTTTAAAAACTATCTTGATTGGTCGATTGGTTGCGTTTAAAAAAAAAAATATTTTCAAGCGTGATTTTTGTAATTTTTTTTTATCACGTGCCGGCTTCAATACATAATGATACACATGTTGCTTATAAAGCAATAAAAATTATTCAGAATTTATTTCTGACTAGTTTTGCATAACGAAATACTTCCTTTATAAATAATTGAAAGAATAATAATTAAAAAACACAAATTTAAATATGTATAGAATATTTTTAATTTTTAGAGAGCAAAATAGGAAAAAAAATCCTTTCAAATGGAATTTGATTGCAAAGTGCATCTCAGTTTATTGATTTGGATTGATTTAAAAACAATTTTCAAGCGTGAATTATTTTTAAATTTATCTCTATCGCGGGGAGCTCGATTGCGGAAGATTAATCCATTTTCCCTTAAAACAACATAAGGAGTTCATTTTCTTACAGCTAATACTCCATAAAAAAATAAATAAACCGTCCTCTATGAATAAATAAAATAATATAAATAAAACACAAATTTAACAGATATGTCATTGAACTATACGCTTAAAGCTTTAAAATTATCAGAATGTAAAAGGATGCCCCAAGTAGCAAAATCTTGGGTTAGTACTTCATAGCATGCGGCTAATACGTAAATGTTGCTTTTAATTAATTTCAAAGTTTTATTTCATTGTACACATGCTTTTCATGTAAAAAATTCTTTTTTTATTGTTAGTGGGCAATCTAAAAAATATATTACATGTAAAAAAATTATTAGTTTTCACCAATATTCTGCAACCCGCGAAGTCCAGGTACGATCTATGAAACTACTAGTTGTTCATTAAATGAAGATAAATTTTGCTTTAATTAGATTTAAAAAATAACCTTAAAGAGTTCAGTATGTAAAATTATCAGCATCAGCAAATTTTCAGAAAGTTTTTCTTAACTTTGACATAATTTAAGATGTTTTTAGTTAAACATATGAAAATTTTAAAACGCAGTGAAGCAAACTCTTTTCCTAAGGCGGGAGAAATTTACAATAATAAAAGAAATGCCTTACCTTTTGAAAATGTAGAACCATTGGTATTCCTGCACCATAATTTGCGACCTAACAAATTTAAAAATTCATTTTGTGTGTGTGTGTGTGCGCGCGTGTGTGTTTCCTGTTATTACAAATTGTTTCACGTTTATTCAATCCATTAAAATGATTTATTTTTAATTTATATAAATGTAAAAATATTAATTCCGATCTTGAAACTTTTTTTTTAAACTTTTGTATATTTTGTACATATTTTAATGTATGCAAAAAAAAATAGTTAAAAAATATTGCATATGTTAGGGTATTTATATCCAAAATAATTTTTTTCAGTACAGAAGAATATAAATTTCTTTGTCATTAATAATGCTTAAAAAATGAAATTCTTACAGCTTCTAGGTATGAGCAGAGTATATACAGGATTCGTACATATTTCTTTAAATAAAAAGCAAGAACTTTCAGGGACAAAAAAAATGTAAAAACATAATAAATTATAATATGCATTTATTATAAAAGTGTTTCATTATTGTACATAAAAGTTTTAAAAACATTCAAATGGCCGGGAAGGGGAGGGGGGGGGATCAGCATGTGGCAATAGAAATTTAGAAAAATTTTAAATAACAGAAGGCAGAAGAAAAAACTAGTTGGATGTGAATCCCAAAACTTTCTTTTATATCATACATGTTGAATACTTCAAAATTCACTATCGGAGTGCCATATTTAAATGGCAATCTATGCCCATCATGAAGATTCTAAAGATATGAAATTCCGTGAATTAGTTCTTGAGATATGACTATTGCTAAAATCCTGTAAATCCTGCCAAATGTAGCTTAGCAGCCACCAGCTGTTGGGTGATTCACACCAAAACCTAATCAGCAACAACTTATGTCTAACTCAACGTCTAACTGAATCTGAAGTTTGATGAAAACCCGTATTAGTTCTTGAAATATAGCTATTGCGAAAACTGAAAAATGCAACATAGGAGCGTCACCTGTTGGAAGCATTACACAAAACCATAATCAGCTCATATATTTTTCAAGGTATACCTAAAACTGAAGTTTGATGAAAAATCATGTGTTTCGTTCTTGAGATATAGAAATCATGAAAAATGCAACATAGCAGTAGTTGAGCGATTTGCATCGAAAACTAAAACTAATCATCACAAATTTATATCAGGGACTAACTGAATATAATTTTTTATTAAATTCTGTGCATTAGTTCTTGAGACAGAGCACGTAGAAAATATGTGTCACATACAGAGTCACAGACTCACATTTTTAAAAACATCTTTTTCGGAATCTCTGGCCTTTAAAACATGTAAATCTGTCGAGAATTTTCACGAATCCAATACTTTCTTCTGGTAAAGATAGAAGAAAGTAAAAATTTAAATTAAACAGTTTTAAAGACTAAATTTTGTGCAAAAGAAAATGGGAATGTGTGCTGCGATTTTGGATTGAGGGAAGACTTCAAGTGTTTAACTTTTGTTATAATAAAGTAACAAATACAGCAGAAAAAAAATGAAGACATTTAAAGATTATTAATTTTCCGAGTTGGGGTGGGGAAAGGAGTGACAAAGAGAATCATATTTTTTTATTATTGAAGAGGGGGGGGGGGATGGAGTTTAGCAGATGACGTTATTAAAGATTTACAAATAGCGCAATAAATAAATAAATAAATAAATAAATAAAATAAAATAAACAGGTTAAAAGACTTTAAATTTTGTATGCTTGTAAGGAGAGGAGGGAGGGCAAACGTCAATTACGGTGGGAGGAGTAAAACTGCATGATCGATTATGTATTGTTACAATAAAGTAACAGATAGAGCAGGAAAAGTTTTTTTTTAAGAAAAGCAATTATTTTTAAAGTTTTAAATTTGATAAGTTCAGTAGGCGAAGGGGTAATGAGATTTTTTAAAATTTTTTTAGAGGGAGGAGGGAGTTTATTAGATGACTTATTTACCTTACTAAAAATCTAATATCCCAGTGATTAGGGAGTTGAATTCTGAATTTATATGAGGAAAGCTGGAAATTGGGTTAATCCCTTCAGTTTAGGCCTAGAATCAATATACTAAGTTTCCCCCCTCGCACTAGGTGAGCGTTAGAAAATATGTATAAATTTATATAAAAACACACTTTTTAAAAAATGTATAACAATATCTCAAAACAACTAACAATCGAAAACATCGTCAATACAAATGTTGTAGAGCTTAAACTTCTGAGTAACATTCGTACCTACACTTAATATTTTTGTTGAATATTGTCGCACTTCTATTTAAAAGTTTTAGCCCAGTGGTCATGGGGTAGAACTCCCAAATAATTAGGGAATTCTGGAAATTGTTTTAATACCTTCAGTTTAGGTGTAGAATGAACGTAACAGGTTTCCCCCCTCGTACTAGGTGAACGTTAAAAAAATATGTACATATTTATAGTCGTAAAACCCCTTTTTTTATTATCTTAACATCTCAAAACAACTATTTGTATCAAAAAATTGCCAATACAAATGTCATAGAGTCAAATTCTGAATAAAATGAGCACCCGTATTAATACTTTGTTGAACATTGAGGTCACAATTCTATTTCAAAATTTTACCTTAATCGCTAATCAAGAGCTTGAATTCAGGAGAGACCAAGTTATCAATCCACCCTGCCTCCATTTGTTACATGTATTTTTTTTAAGTTGTTGAGGCCTTCACGATGTTTTTGTAATTATGTTAGGGCTTTATTTGTAAATTTTGAGGATTATAATTTAGTAGTTATCGTGAAAGAGGTACATGAATGATAGCTGTTTTATATGTCATTTCGCAACTGATACCGCCAACATTAAAACACAGTTTCTTAAAGAAATATTTTTTACGTAATAAATATTATAATACTTTTTTTAGAGTATTCCAAAGGTTTTAAACTTTTATGAATTAAACTTAATATGCTCGTATACTAGTCGAAAATAGTTTTTATTAAAACTATCTTAGTTCTTTTCGTAAAACAGTAAAACATCGAAGTTTTAAATCGTGCTATTTGCTGAACTTTAATTCTTCCATTGAAAATTCTCCTGCACATTCATTAGTTCTCTCGCCCTCCCCACCCCCAATCATCGCACTTTATTTTCAACCTCCTTAAATCTAATACATACGCACTATTATTCACTCTATATACGTCATACTAAATGCTACACATATTTCAAATACAATATCGGAAATAATAAACATTTCTCATCATTCACGAATCAGTTTTGAAATATGTTAAAATCATGGAAAAATGTACTTCTTAAGTTCTTAATTTGTTCATAGCCGCAAAAAACTCACCTAGCAGGAGGTGGAAACTTAGTACTTTCATTTCCGACTATGGCGAAGGGATTAAAATAATTTCCAGCTTTCCGGTAATCAATTACGAATTCGGCCATTTTTTCCACCCCCTACCACTGGGCTATAACCCATAATCAAGAGCTTAAGCCATAATTATCAAAATAAAGATCTAAAATAATTACAAAAACCTCAAATAATACAAAAAAAAAAAAATACTGGTATGTAAAAATTAAAAGCAGGGTGAACTGATAACCTCATCTGTTCTGACTTCAAGCTCTTGATAAGCGATTAAGTTAAAACTTTGAAGTAGAATTGTGAAAATTCAACAAAAATATTAAGTGTGATAACTCATTTTATTCAGAATATAAAACTTTACAACATTTGTATTGGCAATGTTTTTGATAGAGTTAGTTTTTTTAGATATTATTATAGTAATTAATAAAAACGTGTTTTTCGACTCTAAATCTGTATATATTTTGCAACGCTCACCAAATAAGAGGGGTAAAACTTAGTACATGCATTCTAGGTCTAAACTAAAGGGATTAAAACAATTTTCAGCTTTCCTCTAATTAATTCCGAATTGGGTTTTTTCCCCTCCGCTACCACTGGACTATAAAGAGTTTTAAAGACTTTAAAATTCTATGTACTCTTCAAGTTGGGAGGAGGGAGGGGGGGGGGGCAAAGGGAAAATGCGAATTTCGGGTGAGAAGAAAAATCTTGATTGATTATTTATTGTGACAATAAAATGACAGCAGATTTTTTTTAATTAAGCAGTTTTAAAGAGTTTTAAACTTTGAGTACTGTTACTGTGAGTTTGGAGAAAACGCGGAACCGAAATTTTAATGAAATGAATGTGATGGAATGAATTGTTAATGAAATTTAGGACTTATTTATTCACTATAAAATAATAAATAGAGTCCAAAAAAGAAGTTTTAAGCATTTTAAACTTTGGTATTGGGGAGAAGGGAGCAAATGGGGAAGTTAATTTTCAGAAGGGGAGGCAATGCGGTTTTTTTTTTTTTTTTTTTTTTTTTTTTTTTTTTTTTTTTTTTTTTTTTTACTCGGAAATTAAAAGAAATGCAGAAAAGTTTCAACTCCTGATTAAGAAATATTATGACAGTAAAATTTAGTACTTTTAAGAACTTTTTGCAGATTTTGCATGAAAATAAGTACTTTTAAGCACCAAAAAATTCCTTTTGAGAAATGTAAGCTTTTTTGCTTAAGCTGCCGCTATGCTTAAGTATTATCCATTCACAATGCTAGCATTGTGAATGGTTAATACTTAAGCAAAAAAGCATAAAAAAAAACGCCCGTCTGGCATTGGTCTTAACACAGAAGCGATTCCTGAAACAAGAATAATGATTTTTAAAAGTAGTTAGGTAGATAACTACGTTCTACATTTAAAAAAAAAAAAAAAAAAAAAAAAAAAAAAAAAAAAAAAAAAAAGTTAACTAGAAAAAGGAAAAGGTAGTTTACTAGTTTATATTAGTTAAGTAGCTATTATATTTTATACAATATTAACTTTGAAAAATATAGTGCTTTCCACAATAACATTGTGGAAAGCTTTGCATCTAGCTAAAATGATGGGGCAAAGTCCCGCATCTTAAACTTGTGCGTATCTTTGCTCCAAGATAGATGCGTACTTTTACCCTATTCTGCAGTATTTTGCTTAACTGGCTACCTACAAGTTTTAACAAATGCGATCGAGGTAAACTACACAGCATTTAGAAGTTAAAGAGCTTCCGTTCTCCACTGAATTAAAATTCGAGATATTGTTAGCTAAATAATAAAACGAAATTTCAAACATATTAGATCAAAATTTGAAAATTTAAACTTAGCTCAATTTCTTAGCAAGGAATGCTACTCTATCAAAAGGTTTGAACACGCGACTACTACACTTGAAACGAAACTGCCACCTATCGGTCATGGTTGTCGAAATTTTGCTTCACATAAAATCAGCCCGTACGTATATTTACCCCCAACCTACCCTATATCTCTCTTTGCATGAGAAAGTAAAAACTCAGCATTTTATCGCTGAGAACCGCAGGTAAAATTAAAATGTAGATGTTTATATTTAGGTTTTTTGCAAGTCTTGTTAAGATTTTCACAAAACGTTTGAGCTGAATTATGTTTCAGATGAAAATCAATACATATTTGAATATGAATGAGTATATATTCAATTTACTCAATATATTCAATTTACCGCATAAGAAATAAAAAGTATATAAGACATGAGATAGATTATTCTTTCTCTCAGTTAAGAATCATTTTTTTTTCTCTCGGAATATGAAAAATATTACCAACATTTCATTTTTCATGTGCATAAAAACACATGTATAATATTTCAGATAGATTTTCCACACAAACACACATCATGTTACGTGTGTGTAGATTGAGAAGTGCCCAATATTCAGTGGTAGAAGCATTCACATATACGTATAAGTGTTAGGAAGTGAATTTTTTTTTTCGAAATAGAGGTATCAGTTTTTCCGGAGTGTCTATTACGGAGCTTTTAATGGATAGGGTAGATGTGCCAGTAATGCACACACTTAAGGAATTTCTTTAAGAATTATTTTTTAGATTATTGGTTATAATTATTATATTCTGTTTTTTTTTTTCAATATTAAATTAATCTATCAACAATATTTAATCATTCTTATATTTGCATTTCCTAATATGAATCTAAATTTAATTGCAAATAACAGCAATAAATTGGTCTCACTCAGTTTGATTAATGGACACTCTCTGTTCCTGTAATGGGCATCCAACAAAAAATAGGTATGATTGTTTTTATGATTGTATTTAAAAGAATTTAATGAAAGCATATTAATGAAACAAAATGCTATTTTCAAATAAATTTAACAATTAAGATATCAATAATTAATAAATATTTGAGAATCCATTGTTTAAATTAATTATTGTCATCATTGATCAAAGTTTTAATTACCTTAGATAGGAAAGATTTAAAATATTAAGTGTCAGAAAACTAGTTACTAAATTATTTAGACAATGGGGTGCTAGAGGGGTTAGTTAAAAAAATGTGATAAAATGTCTTGTAGTGTAGTGCATGAAATCTTATATTTTTCATTACTTTTATCATTTAAAGGGCCTGAAACTACTTGATATATTACTGATTAGTATTAAAACTATGAAACAGATTAAACTGCTGGTTGAATGTTTTAAATGCTAAATAAAATGATTTCAAAATAAAATTGCATAACTGACGTTTGAAGTCATTGATCTGCAGATTTACTATTTCATTACTAGATTACTAATGTATAAATTTAATATTACGGTATTTTTTTATTTACAGAGATGAATGATTAAACATTTAAGACAGAAAATAATATCGGGTAGATGTGCCAGAAATGGACACCCTTAAGGAATCTCTTTTAAAATTATTTTTTATTAATAATTATAATTATTAAATTCCAGTTTTTTGAATATTATATTAATTTATAAACAATATTTAACAATTCTTATAATATCATTTCCCAATATGAATGAAAATTTAATTTTGAATAACATATATCAAAGTACCCAAAATCCAGAAATGGACACTCTGATCCAGTAATAGATACCTCACAAAAAGTAATAGATATAATTGTTTTTATGACTATTTAGAACCAGAATTTAATGAAAGCATACAAATGAAACACAATAGATATTTTCAAATAAATTTAACAATTAGGATATCAATAATTAATCAAATATTTGCGAGAATTATTCACTGTTTAAATTAATTATTGAGATTATCACAAGATTAATATTTTAAGATAGATATTATTTTAAATTGATGATTTAAAATACTAAATAACAGGGAATTACAGCTATCAAATTATTGAGACAGTGGGGGGTTTAGAGGATAAATAATTTTTTTTTGGGGGGGGGAGGGGGGGAGATATTAGTGCATAGATTCGTACGCGATTTTCCACTATTTTGTATTTTTAACAGTTAAACTCCGCGAAACTATTTGATTTATTACTTGCATTAATTAGTATTACAAATATGAAAGAAATGATACTGCGGGATAAGTGTTCAAAATAAATTTCAAAATAAAACTGCAGAACTGACTTTTGAGGCCACTGATGTGCAGATTTAATAGTATCATTACTACTGTAAATTTAATTAATATTACAATACTTTTTTTTGTCAGAAATGAGTAAGCAAAGGTTTAAGCTAAAAAATAATAGAATTTTAAGAACTTCGTTAGATTAAATGTTTTTATATAAATGGGGAGGAGTGGAGCCCTATGAACCCCTCTTTTTTCCTGTGCCCTTAAACATACTCTGCTTCCTGATTTGTACTATTGATTGAAGGAATTTTCTCAATGGCCATTAATATTTAAAATTTTTACTAAACCAAAACAAAAACATTTAAATTTTGCAAGAAAAAAAAATATATAAATGTATTAAGTTAAGCCAGCTCTTTGCATGTTCACTAACATTTTCAATGAAAAACAGTGGAACTTCGAAGGATTATTTTTTGCTTCTTGATTGGTTTGATTTAGAGTATCAACAATAACCCATATTATAAAACATGCGGGGGGGGGGGGGGATTTATAAAAGCAAAATTTATTGTTTATTTTTTTTTATAAACAAAAAACTTTGAAGGGTGTTCATTACTGGCACATCAGCCCTATACCTAGATTTTTAGCCTATAAAAAATATTTTGGACATTCTTTTGAAAAATTGGGTCAACTCAAACCCAACCCGCAAGAGTCAAAACCCAATACGAAACCGACCCGACCCGCAGAAAAAATTAGAAGTAAACACGACCAGATGTAGGAATTTAGTACAGCAAATACCGAATACTCGCTACGGCTGTAATATTAAGCCAGATAATTTTACTTACCATTTCAAACAAACAGGTTTAAATGCAAAATAATAACACTTTAAAAGTGAATTAAATAATTAAACACCAATCAAAACAAAATTTGTATTTCATTCAAAACTGAAGTTTTGCTAAATCATGTTACATTATAACACAAAATAAAACAGTCCTTACTTATTACGAATCAAGTAGAACGGAAATATAACAAAATTTAACTCAAAAAGAATTAATATTTACAACTCCGTGGCTGCGTGAATAGCTATTATGTCACCACTGATGCCCTTTCTGATTGGCTGACAAGTGAAACTAAGATATTTCATATATTTATACTATGCAAGTAATAAATATTATACCCGGTTACAGATAAAATTTTAGTAAACATACAGATTTCTGTAGTTTTACAAAAACTAGTTTTGTAGATTTACAGATTTCTTTTTTTACCGTGCACAACCCAAAGGAAAAAATCGCATCGTTCTAATCTTAAGTCCCGCAATAACACTTTATGCGCAGGAATTATTTTGCGAATGTAGCGCAGAAAGCGAGTCGATAACACAGCGGCACTCGCGCATCTGCTTATGTAAAACTGTTTGAGTTACTCTTCTTTGTGACCTTAAACCAATACTCTACAACGCTTACAGTTGATGCTATTTAAACTTAAAACTGGGACATTCTTCTTTTATAGACACTATGTATTTTTCATTATCCGAGGGTAATTTCCAATTATACTTATGTGCCATCTTAGTGCTTCATTAAATCTCCTTTTAAAAAAGTCAAAAGTAAATATTTTTAATATTCAAGGACTTGATGTTGTTGGTCGCACTGCACTTTATGACGCAAGATAATTCATAAGATTCATAGAATTTAAAAACCCAATTTTAATTTTATTCATATAATCACAAGCTTAAATTAGTCGAATGTAGCAATCCCAAAACTTTCTTCTATCTCATACATGTTAATACTTTCTGAAAAAGGCAACATATCAGCGCCACCGGTTAGATGGATTTACACAAAAATCTAATCATCAACAACATAAGTGAACGTCTAACTGAACCTGAAGTTTGATGAAAATCCGTGCATTAGTTTCAGAAATAGAGCTATTGCGGAAATTGTAAAAAATTCTGCATAGCAGCGCCACCTGTAGGGCGATTTGAACCAAAAAATTAATTAGGTCCAATTTATTCCAGGAAGTAACTGAATCTGAATCTTGATGAAAATTCATGCACCAGTTCTTGTTATAGAGCTATTGCGGAAATCTTTAAAAATGCAACATAGCAGCGCCACCTGTTGGGCGATTTTCACCAAAAAGTAACCAGCACTAACTCATATCGGGTACTAACGGAATATGCAGTTTAATGAAAATCCGTACAGCAGTTCTTGAGATTTAACTATTGCAAAAATCGTGAAAAAGGCAGCAAAGAAGCGCCACCTGTTGAGCGATATACACCAAAACCTAATTAGCAACAATTTATGTCAAGGTCTAACTGAATCTAAAGTTTTGTGAAATTTCGTGCCTTAGTTCTTGAGATAGAGCGCCCATAAAATTTTTGTCACAGAGTGACAGACAGACTCACAGACAGACATTTTCTAAAAACCATCAAATCATGTTCAGGGCATTCTAAAACGTATAAATCTATAGAAAACTGAAAGTCGAAATTTTTCACGAATCCAATACATTCTTCTTGTAAAGATAGAAGAAAGTAAAAACATTACGATAGGAATGTGCTGAATTAAAACTAAAGCTGTACGGGGACATTCTATATAAAACAAATAAAATAACTGCTGCAATGTATGTTAATATCTACGACTAAAATATCAATTTGAAAAAAATTAAATAAGAGTTCAATGAGATGCTCTAATTTGCATACGAAAGTCCGCATTAAAAATTACAATATATTCTCAAATAATGTTTGATTTTTACTATATATTATGTACAAGTTATATTTGACATTACCATTAAGGCAGAATATCAGACTGTTTTAATAAGGCGTTTACCAAATATAATTGAATACTTACGTCATTTCTCATTAGCTGTAATCTTAAGCTTTCATTTACACTTGAATTCCTGCATTAACAGCTTACATCTATTCAATTTAAGCTATTAATATATAAATCGTTTTAACATTATCTCTGTTAGAAATTACTTCACAATCTCTGAGATTTCAAGCTAGATGCCATACTTTAATGAATTCTTGTAACTAGATACGGAATTATTTGTTATTAGCATCGTCAGATATAATGAAAACACCGCGAACATCCTCCCTATTAGACAGTTAGATAATTTATTTGAGCCTATACACATTCTAATTAATTATCAGCAGAATATTTGTAAATTCAAGAATTACAATTTATGCCGAAGAGCTTGATTATTTGCTGTAGAATAATATATGGACTGTCAATTGAATCATAAACAACGCATTTTTTTTCAGACGTATATCTTTTTTTTATTAATATTATTTATTATTATCTTGTTTAAGAAGTTGCTTGATTGCTAGCACTTTTTTGAAATAGTAATATTAATTTTGTTTAAGGTTACAGTGGATCATCAAAATAAGCTTTTTTTTATGTAACAAAAGACTTTTTTATTTTTTTTTCAAAACTGTAGAAAACTTTTTCAGTGTTATTATACGGGGCGTTTTTAATCAATATCGGGATTTTAATGCTTTTTAGTATTTATTACATAACAATAAATTCCCGATTCTATTCCCGAATCTAAATCCTATTCCCGATTATGAAAAAGCTGGAGTCTACATCATCCCATTCAGCACAGAACAGCATAAGAATTTATTTTATATTGGTATGACATGTCGAAAATTTAAGGAAAGATTAAAAGAGCACATTTCTGATATCAGGTTTAACAAACCGAATACAGCTTTATCCAGATTGCATCAAACAAAAAATATTAAGATAAACTTCGAAAAAGCTAAAATTATCATTTCAACGTCTAACCACTACTCATCAATAATCAGTGAATCCATTGAAATTTTACTTAGAAGTGATAAGGTTTGTAACGACGTCCTTTCCTATAATATTCCCGCAATTTGGTACAATATTCTAAATATTTCACGAACTCCTGATAATATGAACTGATCTTTTCACCCCTCTGCAGAGAAATGGACTGAACTTCGCTTGCGCATGCGTACTATTTTTGTTTTTGTTTTTAAAATGTATTTCTATTCAGTCAATCATCTTTTATCCCTTTGAAAATGAAAGCGTGTGTGTTCGATAGATCTCGGGTTACATTAAATAATATTTTTATATGTTTTTATATGTTTTTGTCCCCTTTTAAGTAGTTATAAGTATATTATAAAGTTTATTATTACATAACACTTAAAATTATAAGTATTACATAAAATGAAAAGCAACCAAACAGTTTTACCTACAAGCTTACAAGTGTTCAATGTGAGCACTTTTCGTCACACGACACACATCAAGTCGATAGCTCAGTTCTTCCCAAACGTTGATTAGTGTTTGTGGGGTCATTGTTGCAACAGCTGCAATGGTCAGCTGGTAGTGGAGGCACACACACACGATCCTTTATGAACCCCCAGAGGTAGAGATCACATGGCGTCAGATCGGGTGAACGTCTGAACAGAACTTCTTTGTTAATCAACGTTTGGGAAGAACTGAGCTATCGACTTGATGTGTGCCGTGTGACGAAAGGTGCTCAAATTGAACACTTGTAAACTTGTAGGTAAAACTGTTTGAGTTGCTCTTTCATTTTATGTATTTTAAGTTTTATGTAATACATACTACCAAGCATTAAAACCCCGATATTCATTTAGCAACACCCCGATAACAATTATTTTATCAGTATGCAAATTTTATTTTAAATATCTTTAATGGTTCTTGAGTTAATCAAAATTTAAATAAGAATAAAATATCGTTATGAAATAATAATATTCAGTAATATGCTTAAATTTACATACGGAAGGACTCATTAAAAATTACAATAATATTCTCAATTTTTATTTGATTTTTACTTCATATGTCTACATAATATTATCTACTACACTTAAGGCAGAATATCAGATCGTCTTAAAAAGGCGTTTACCTAATAAAATTGAATACTTACATAATTTGTGATTAGCTGCATACTTTAGCTCTCTTTCAAGCTTGAATTCCTGTATTAACAGCGAGCATCTACTCAATTTATGTTATTAATATATAAATTGTTTTAAAATTGTACCTCTGTTAGAAATCGCTTCAGAAGCATTGGTATTTCAAACTTGATTCCATAGTTTAATAAATTTTTGTAACTAGATAGAACTTTTGTTATTACCATCATCAAATATAATGAAAACACTGTGAAAATCCTTTCCATCTGACAGCTGAGTAATATATTCGAGCCTATACTTATTCTAATTAATTTTCAGCAGAATATTTGTAAATTCAATAATTATAATTTATGCTGAAAAGCTTCATTTGGATAGAAGATTTCTCGAATAAATTTTGAATAAAGCGAAATCGCAAAAATAAATATGAATATGTTACACAAGAATGGGATTTAACAGATTTAATTCAGTACTTAGTTTAAAAGGAATGCGATTTCAATTTTCAAAATAATACAAACAAGTTTTAGGGTTGCTTACTTACCCCACCTTCCAAATAAATTCAGGCACAGACACTAAAAGAAGAACAGCTGGGTAAAACGGCACATTTGTATTACAATACAGATGACAATACTAAGCAACGAAGAGTATAATGCTGAATAAAAGACTATTTCCGTCATCACAACTTATGCTGCCTTCGAATGAACTTTCTCTTGACATAACACCAGTCCCGAAGAACTGGGTTTTTTCATTTAACTTAAAACACAAACTAACGTAGACATCTAAAAGTTGACTTCTAATATTTCAAAATAATGACGATTGATTTTGCATAAAATAATATATATGTTGGGTCAATTTTATGACACCACATATATAAACCACTAGACTGTAAGACTTCCATTGTCAACGCTACGAATAATCCTTTCTTGACTTAGCAACGCAAATTCAGAATTAATGGTATCGGGTCAATTATTCTGACACCGAAAGACTAAAAGATTTCACATTTCGAATAAAAAGAAATACAGTCGAACCCCGTTAATACGCGAGTCAAGGGACCTATCAAAATTCGCGTATTAAATGGGTTCGCGTATTAACCGAAGTTAGCAAATTTTCGCCTAGTGGCCTGTCTAATAACAATTTATACGTATAAACACATCATTTTGACAAATTTTACCGTTTTTGAGACATAAAATGACATTTAATTTGTTTTAATCATTACGTGCTTACTAAGCAGGAACGTTCGAAAGCTGGAAATTCAAATAAGTGTTATTGTTTTAAGTAAAAATCATATAAGTCTTTTCAAATTTACATTTACTATATATGACACATAAAATTGAACAAAACGAACACAAAAATTTCTGCTAACCATGTTAATTAAAACTAATGCTAACAAAATTTAAATCCTTTTTAGCTGTACAGAGCAAAAAGAGAAGAGTGTTGATAATAATAAAAAATACAATATAAAAAAAAGCAAACGTTAAAATTTAATAAAGCCAATAATGACATACAAATTACATTTTGGTAAAGTAGGTAGTAATTTTGGCCTTTTTGACATGCAGTCGCGCCAGTAGCATGATCGTTTCAGCCCTATTCAGGTGATGGTAAAGCTTGCTGGTCTTCAGCCCTTCGTCCAGTGACGGTGTATACTGTCTGAAAAAACTAAACGCCTCCGAAACTTTGGAAGATGTCGATGGGCCCGAAGGCGCATGTTCAAAATATTATTCCTCCTCATCCGGTTTATCAGTCGGGATACTTTGGCGTTGATGTTATCCAGACTTCTGAGCTCGGAGGTGACTAGATCTTTGTCAATATTAATGAACGTGTCTAAAGCGACAAATTTTCCCCTACAGATCCTTGTGCGCCCAGTCAGTTTTCCTCAACATCAGGGGTGAGATTGGTTCTTTATAAATGATGTCCTCATTACTTCCGAAACCTGCTTTGCGAAAACAATTTCGAATCATCATTTAGTGTGACACTCTCTCCAGCTGCGATAAGCATGTGGCGCAAGAACGGTTGCAGCCGTGTTCCATTTGGTGAAAGTATCGTCGTTGTATGAGAGTATTGTAATTTACTTTGCCGCTGTTAATTATTCCTTTGTCCATTGGCTGAGTGACACTGATTGAATTTGGCGGAAGAAATTCAACTTGTACACTATATTGCCAAAGGTCACAGGTCACTTGCGATTTTAGACATTTTCTTAAATATCTAGAAAAATACACAAGGCATTATATTGAAACTACAAGTGTGTAAACATAATAGTACAGATCATATATTTCCGTGAATATTTTTTCCAGAAACCCCATAGGGGGCCGTCAACAAATTCAAAAAGAACGAATATCTTTTGGATAACCCTTGAAAAACTAACGTAGCAAAAGCGTTCAACACAGTAGATTATGATTAAGTGCCTTATTGCAATAAACAGTGTTCATTTTTATGAGAATAACATGTATATTCGTAGAGAAATTATAGTTTTTATAAAAAGAGTCGCAAATTTTGCTAAGTTTTTTTTTGCTTAAAATTTGTAGCGTTCTTAATATAATAAAAAGTTCTTTTCAGAAAATATGACAAAGAACATTGTACACAACATCCTGTAATCAGAATTAAAAAGTAATAAAATTTGGCTGAAAAATGAGTAGGTTTACTAAAAACTGTTTCACTGCGCATGGACGAATGCAATCAAAATATAATGTGCATAATGTA
This sequence comes from Maratus speciosus, assembly GCA_963932465.1. Taxonomy (NCBI): domain Eukaryota; kingdom Metazoa; phylum Arthropoda; class Arachnida; order Araneae; family Salticidae; genus Maratus; species Maratus speciosus. The sequence continues at coordinate 256,142,511 of OZ010797.1, read as the reverse complement.
TTAGCTAATGTATAGAGCAACTTTTGTGAAAGTCGCAAAAACATATTTTGAAAATTCTGAAAATTACCGTTGATAGAATAAGCCCAAAATCTGATGTTCCCAAAATGAAGCAAAAGAATGAGGGGTTGTATCCATATATCCATTAATTAGTGCCAATGTAGAATACATAATATTGCACGTATTACTGTATTTGGATACAGCCCCTCATCTTTTTGATTCATTTTAGGAACAACGGATTTCGAGCTTATTCTATCAACGATAATTTTCATAATTTTAAGCTATGTTTTTGAGACTTTCACAAAAGTTGCTCTATACACTTAGCTAATACATTATGCAAATTATATTTTGATTGCATTCGGACATGCGCAGTGAAACATTTTTTAAGTAAACCTACTAATTTTCTTCCAATTTTTATTATTTTTTAATTCTGATTACAGGGTGTTGTGTACAATGTTGTTTGTCATATTTCCTGAAAAGAAGTTTTTTTTATATTAAGAACTCTACAAATTATAAGCAAAAAAACTTGGAAAAATGTGGGACTCTTTTTATAAAAAACCTTAATTTCTCAACGAATATACATGCTATTCTCATAAAAATGAACACAGTTTATTGCTATAAGACACTTAATTAAATCTATTGTGTTGAACGCTTTTTCTACGTTAGTTTGTACAGGGTTATCCAAAAGATATTAGTTATTTTTCAATTTGTTGACGGTCCGCTATGGGGTTTCGGGAAAAAATATTCACGGAAATATATGACCTGTAATATTTTGTTGACACACCTGGAGTTTCAAGGTAATTCCGCATGTATTTTTTAGATATATTAAAAAAAAACGTCTAAAATCGCAAGTGACCGGTCACCTTTGGCCATATAGTGTACATTCTTCAGGACTTGGTTGTTTTTTGGATTCTCAGAGCAGTTGTTCTCAAGCAATAACACATGGTGTGATTCATTTCCCATACACCGATCAAAATTACGAACCCATGTTGAAAAAAGATAGCCCGTCATTCACGCTCTGCGCTGACACTCGTACAGGCAGGAAAGTTTCTTAACATTTTTAAAGAATCGCGGGTTGCATGATTTGACCAGTAGCTTTGACTTATCTGATCCATCAAATTTGGCACAGAGCTGAACAGTAAGACGGTCTTTGCTTAGTTTAGCCCAATGACATGTTTCTCCTTTCTTAATTGTTTTGTTGGGTGTCATTTTGTAAAAAAGCCCAAATTCGTTCACGTTGAAAATATCGTAGCTTGATTAGTTTTTTTACAAGCTGCAGAAGCACATTTGATTTCTAACAGTCGACGTATTCATTGTTGACAACAGCTGATACACCGCAAACATGCTTGTATTTTAGTCCGTGGCGAGCTTCAAATCGAACTAGCCATCCATTTGAGCATTGAAATCTAGCAATACCATTTTTGGTGCGACTCGAACAACACTCGTGGAAGGCTTTCTCGATGTTCTCAAACTTGGCGGTTTTTATTTTCTTGTTCTTTGATACCCTAACAACAAATCGGTTAACGATGGCATTCCTATTCTTCAACAAAGTTCTTGAAGTTGACTCCGATATGCCTTTTTTTTGGCGTTTGGCGAATGCACTTATTCGAGACTGCCTGGGCACCGTACTGATTTATAATCTGTAACTTCTCAGTGATAGAGAGAGTCTTTCTTTTAATATGCTTTGCTCCTTTCGCCATGGTATAGGCTAGATTATAATTTTAAAAGTACAGGTAGATATCGTAGACTAGATCACATCGGTAGTGACAAGTGACTTCCTACCTTTGTAATATATCACAGCACTTACCAGACAGCGAATGGGAAGACTCACATGTTTTATCTGCGGTTGCAGCGCAGTCTATCGGTTCGCCGCAGCTCTAAGTTAGGAGGGGAGTCACTGGAAAAAAGTACGCTTTTTGCTTTTAATCGGAGGAGACCTCAAGCTCCAGATAGACGTACTATTCTACTCGCGCTCCATTTTTTCTGGTCAAGCGGCGCTTTATTCTTTTTCATCTTTAATGGCTTTACAAAGAAAGAGCTGGATGTCCTGCCGAAGGAAGCCTCCTTCAAGTTCAATCTAATTTCCTTATCTCTTTTTCGTTGTTGCACCCATTGTCGAATTCTTCGGGTTTTTTTTTGTTAAAAACCACATTTTATTGCTTTAGCATGACAGTGAGCACGTTTTCTTTCTAAATACAGACATCAGGCTCTTTTTGGTCAGGGAAAAAACAGCATTTTTGCTTAGATCGTTAGCGGTAAAAAAAAAAATCTACATCTTCCTGGCCTGCTTGACTATACGAAGTGATCGAGGCCGAGTAAGAATTCTCCTTTAACCGGTAGAGGTTGAAATTAATATATTTAGCAAAGCTATTCGTGGTTGCATTACATTTTGACAGAAAAAAAAAAACATTCGTAGTTTAAAGACTTCGTATAAAATTCTTCGGAAAATATTCCCTCTAAAAGTTGTTCTGTTTCGAACCAAGCTTATTCGCATATTAAACGTTTTTCTTGTCAGGGACAGGTTTTTCTTGTCAGGGACTTATAAAATTTCGCGTATTAAGAAGGGTTTTTTTACCTGCATAACATGGGCGTATTTCAAGGGACAGAAGAAAATTCGCGTATTAAGCGGTTTCGCGTATTAAACGGGGCGCGTATTAACGGGGTTCGACTGTACTTCTAGTTTTAACACACGCAGAAAACGAAATGAATTTTCCTTCCGACTGCGTACGTCATGATATAACGTAATCCTTTCACGTCAGTCATTCGTTGTCAAGGTAACGAGATTTTCTTTCTCACTGCGTTCGTCAATAATCTCAGGGGGGCCGGCGTAGATTTCAGGTAAAGCAGCAATCTGCTGAATGGGACGCTTGAATGTACCTTCACCGGTACGGATAGTCACAACTCTGACCACACCGTCAGCCCCAGGATGGATCTTTTCGATCATGGCTAACTTCCAATGAGTCTGATGAATTGCAGATTCTTTTACTAAGACTAGTTGACAAGTATTGATAATATGGTTGCCCATTTTCCATTTAGGCCTTAAGGACAATGTTTGTAGATAATCTGTATTCCAGCGTTGCCAGAAGTTACCCCGAACCATGGTACACAGCTTCCACCTGGAAGAGAGACTAATGTATGGATTATTTTGAGATCACATGTCAGGTAAAGCAAGTAATGGATCACCAATGAGGAAATGTCTTGGAGTTAAAACGGATAAGTCATTAGGGTCTGTTGATAAGGGAATAAGTGGACGAGAATTTATGCATGCTTCAATAAGGCATAGGATTGTAGAGAGTTCCTCGAATGTCATGAGAGAACCTTGGCATGCTTTGGTTAGATGCCGTTTGGCTAGCTTAATGGAAGACTCCCATAATCCTCCAAAGTTTGGACCATAAGGAGGTATGAAATGCCAAAGAATTTGGCGTTGTGCGCAAAAGTCTTGAACTTTTGATTCTTTGAGAATTAGGAACAGTCTTTTAAGGTATGAAGCTGCACCAACGAATGTTTTCCCGTTATTAGAATAAATGTCTGTTGGACATCCTCGGCATGATATGAAACGCCGTAAAGTGAATAGAAAGGCTTCGGTGGTAAGTTCTGATACTAATTAAATGTGTACGGCTTTGGTACACATGCATATAAAAAGACAGATATAGGATTTAAAAGTAGTAGACTTCCGTTTATGCTGGCATTTTGTGTTGATGGGGCCTGCAAAATCAATCCCTGTGCGCTGGAACGCTCTGCAAGGATTAATTCGTGAAGAGGGCAAGTCACCCATGAGTTGAGTAAGCGGTTCGGCAGATATTCGAATGCAACGAATACACTTTCTTAATTCTTTCTTAATTGTTGATCTGCCATCTGGAATCCAGAATTTTTGATGGATTAACGAAAGGACTTGATCAGGACCCGCATGCAGACTATAGAGATGAAAGTACCGGTTAATAGCTTTTGTTAAGGGATGATTTTTAGTAATAAGCATTGGATGTTTGGAATCGAAAGACGTGTTTTTTTGTTTGTTGAGGCGTCCACCAACTCGCAAAATATTATCTGCATCTAGAAAGATCTTTAAAGAAGGCGGTTTACTGGATGTTAATAGTGGTTTGTGTTGTTTAAGTAGATTAATTTCATCAGAAAAGGCTGAGTGTAGTAAGCACTTGACGACAGTTTTAAAAGCGTTGTTAAGTTCAACAGCATTTAATGGCTCTTTCCTTCTTAAGTGGAATCTTGTGTTGTAGGCGAATCTTTGAATTCAAGCAAATACTCGGATTACTTTTGTATATGAAGAAAATCTGGTAAAAATGTCCCCATCATTTTCCAGTTGATTTATGAAACAAGAACTTTCGGAGGGTAAAGACTCAACTGGAAATTTTGAAGTTGGAGATGGTTCATCAATGAAAGGATTAGAAGACTTATAGAGCCAAGTAGGCCCAGACCACCAACATTCAGAGTCTTTTATCTGATAGGGATATAGGCCTCGTGCTGCAGAATCTGCTGGATTATGTTTACCAGGAATATGAGACCAGTTTTCAATTGAGGTCAAATCTCTGATTTTATTGGCACGGTGAAGCACGAATTGATTGCCTTCGGTTGGAGGTTTTAAAATCCAGCATGTAATGGTCGAATCTGTTGTCAGGTATAGCTCTTGCATAACTTGAATGAGGTTTGCTAGCTAAAGTGCTAAAGATAGCTCTAACCTTGGCAATGTTATTGCGCAAGCGGGAGGCTATTCTTCTTTTAGCAGCAACTAGCATTACCGTGACAGAATTAAAAGTTTTTATATAGATAACCGCGGCGTATGCACGTTTATACTGAAATTCATGAATCGTGGAATGTGCATAGAATTAAAAGCATTTATTTCGGAATGGAACCACGTCTCTGGAACAACTGAGGGAAGAGGATCATCCCACTTCAAGTTTGCCTTCCACACTTCTTTCAATAGCATTTTCAAAATAACAGTGGAAGGTGACAAAAGACCCAAATGATAAAAAATGCCAGCGATTATGGATAATAATTGACGTTTAGCCCTTACAGTAGGTTTTTCTACAACTTATAGTCGTAGGGAATGTGTTTCCCGGTTCCACTGTAGACCTAGAAATCTTTGAGGTGAATTCGGATTGAAAGAATGGGTTAAGTTGTTTGCCTATAAAGAATGTGGCAAACTATCATCTTTTGCTATACTGGTAGCGAAAGGAAGTTTAGTTTTCTCATCATCACAAACTTATATATTTTGCCGAGTTGAATTGTGATACAGTTCTTTAGCTGCATCAGATTTAATAAACTCCTTAGCATGAGGAACAGACTCTGAGTTGAAAAAAGCAGTCTAGTCTACAGCATGGCAGACCACGGTCGTGGCCGGTTTTGACAAATGAGGTACTGGACAACTTAGAAAGAACCCCAGTTGAGTTGGGATTCCAACGGGTTCACCAGATTGTCCAAAATTGGGTGACCTTAATAAGAGACTAGTGAATACATCCGCTCCGATCAGTATATCAATAGGTTTGGAGATATGAAACTCGGGATCTGCAAGTTATAAGTCTGCCGTATGCGGACATGAATGCCTTTCCAGCCTGAAGTTAGGGAGAGGGGTAGTAACCTGATTGGCTACAAGGGCTTTTAAAGAATTGCAATTATTTTCAAAATAAGGCGAAAAATTAAATTCAGTGAAATTTAGGCAGGTTTTAAACGAAATGCCCTTCAGAATTAATGGTATCGGGTCAATTATTCTGACGCCGAAAGACTAAAAAATTTCACATTTCGAATAAAAATAAAGACTTCCAGTTTTAACACACACAGAGAAAACGAAATGAATTTTCCTTCCAACTGCGTACGTCATGATCTGACGTAACCCTTTCTCGTCACTCATTCGTTGTCAAGGTAACGAGATTTTCTTTTTCCCTGCGTTCGTCCATCATTGATTGCGAAAAAATAATATATGACCTCGAATGTCAATTGAATTATAATTAACACATTAGTTCTCAGAATTATACCTTGTTTTTTTATTCAAATTGCTTAATTGCTAGCACATATACTTTCAGTCCAGTTCGAGCTTACTCTCTCCCAACAGAACATCTGTAGCTAGAAAATCTGTTCTTCAAGCGCATGCGCGTTGTCTGCTCATGGGGAAAGGAAACAAATAGGATGAGGGCGCTTTGAATGTTAGTCGCTAAAAGGCAGGCATGTAAGAAGTTAGTGGCGCTGTAATCAGTAGGCACGTAGCTTGCTCTGGAAGCTATTAAAGGAAAAGCTTTACCACAGATCGGCCAGACAGACAGGTTGATCGACCTCGATCGACAGCGTTGAACACAGGAAGGGGCACCTGAAAAGACAAAAAGAAAAAGCAGCACCCCAACGTTCTTAAAAATAGAAAACATCATCAGTTCGTTGTGAAGCTTCAAAAAGTTGCAATTAGCACATCAGTTTCTAAAAACCAAAGTTTTAAATAATAAAATTCTTTGGACATCTAAGGGTTAAAAATTTGAAAAGTTCGTCTTGAAGAAACAGATTCGGCGTAAAATGCTTCTCACGTCATAAAAATTATTTCTTTTTCTTCTTTATCTTTTTTTTCTTTACGTCTTTTTCGTCTTATTTATTTTTCTAAGTCATTTTCTTCTTTTACGTCCTTTTTTTTAACTATGTCTTTTCGTCTTCTTTCATCACATTTCATAGTCACTATCTGTGGCAGAGTTATCTGCAACATATCAATTTCACTCCCCCTTTTCTCAAAATCTACTTTAAACATATAAATTCATTATAGTAATTCTTTTTCCTAAAACAATTCATACTTCTACATTCATTTAGTTTTTTCTTTTCCTTTCACAAAGAACTTTTCTCAACACATATAAAGATTTATGGTTTCAGATATTTTGTTTCATTTATTCAAAATTCTCATTCTCGATTATTTATTCATTTCCCTTACTAACGGTTCTTATTTAAATGCATTTATACCCAGTTATAATTAGTACAGCTGCACTTTAGTTCAACCGTTCATTTTTTCTCTAACGTATTTTTATCTGCACTAGAAATAAATCACTCTCATTTCATATTAGAACTTGACAGGTAAAAAAAGGAAATAAAGAAAATAATGTATTTATTGGAATTGCAGTTATAAATTATATCTTCAATTATCATTATGCTTTCTACATTTCACATACATTTATTAAAGATTACTCAATCACATTTAACTGCAATCTATTTTTTAATATAAACAAATGCCAGACTTTTCGTCGCAATAATTCTGGAAATATGTAGGGTTGATTCACATCTGTGAGTGCGCCGAATGGCAGCACTGCCACGTAATTTTCCTGCTAATCCTGTCGCCAATGCTTTGTCATTGTAATATTGGCGTCAAAATCTTGATTATTGGCGATAATACAATATGTCAAGTCATATGAGTTCAGTACGCATTATGAGAGAGTTCGCCCCTGACCGCCCTGCTGAACGGTCCGCAAAAAGGACCGCTGTTGTTGTTGTTTTTTTCCCATGGTGTGACGATGCGTAGCAGTTTCTTTCTTATTAACGGATATGCTTCTATACATAGAGATAAATATATTTAATCTCTGCTTTTACAGAGCTTTGTATTTGAAGCTCCCTTTTTGTGAGATGTCCTTCTACGTATTGGAAATGAATAAAGACTAATTGTACTTTCATCGATATGTTGGAGTTTTTTTGTATCATCTTTTAGCGAAACCCAAGAACCACCATCTGATGCGATCTCCACGATATAAACTTTGGTGCATAGCAGCCGTATTTTTCTCCAACTCAAAAAAAAAAAAAAAGAGGAAATGAATAGAAACATGATTTTACTTCTTTCTGTTTGCGAACATTTTTCTCGCCGCTACATGTCTTCGCCAGTGACCTGCGTAAGATGTCGGGCAGTTCATTTGTCGCACGGAAACGGGAAATTCCCTGCTCTGTTTCTGAAGAGTTCTGAAACTTTTTCGAGTGAGAGAATTCATCTCTTGGATGGACAGATGCTTTACGGTGCGGTGTTCCCCCCTCCCCTCGCCGAATGTCGTGAGTGGCTTCTTCTGTTATTTTTCCTCTGATCACCTTTTCGTTTATTCCGTGATTTGGGTGAATTCGCGTGTGCTCCTTCCAACTTTTCAAAAAAATAATCAGTGTTGTGCACAAGTTCTGCGTTCTGCTTCAGAAAACGGCGTTGTGTCAATAATATAGTGAAATATGTTTAAAAGTGACATAAGATAACCGCAAAAAAGTGAAATGTTATACGTCAATTTTTAAGGGTGTGACAGTCTACGAAATGTGTGACGACTAATTTTTTGGGCAAAAAAAAAGAAGCCTTGTGAGGTAGCAAGTGTCTTCAGTTTTTGTGTTCTTTAAGGACTCTACAATTTTTTATGAAATTGGTGATTCGATAAGTGGTTTAAAAAAAAAAAAAACCTGAAGAAAATTTTCGTCACATAGTGAAAACTAGCTAAAAAAAAAGGGCCATCGTCGTACACAAAATTTTCTTTGGCAGTTGATATTAAAAAAAACTGCTCATTTTTTACACATATAGAATACGAGAATTGAATATTTGTTTCAAATTTTTTTTTCTCTTCAGTAATTTACTGAAGTCACATTAAATTCTTGCATTGCATTATATTTAATTCAATTTTCGTATTCACGAAAGAATATTTTACAAAGTAATTTTTTTATGTGATTGAAATGATTTATATTATGTTTGCCTCGACTTTTATGCTCTTTATTGATTTACTTTTTAATTAAAAAAAAAGAAAGCATTATTTTCACTATAAAGTTAAATCTCTTATTTTTTAAATTTGTGATTTTTCACAAACTTTAGGGATATTTTACGTAATTATTATTTTACATTCCTCTATTAAAAAAGATCTCTTTGCTTATGCATTTTTTAAAGTGATTTATTGGCATGATTTATAGATTTTTTTCTACTCTTAAAGAAGCCATTAAGACTTACATACATTACATTACATTACAGTTACATTACAGTTACACTAAGACTTTTTATTTTTGGATTAAGTTAAAAGGAGAATTTTTTTTTTATTTTCTTTAAATTATCCTATATTATATTTAATTATATTTTATAATGCTATAGTTTTAAATTGCATTTTATTATTTGATATGCTTTGGTTTTATGCAGAGATTGTATTATTCTATATGTGGTATTATGCAGAAACTCAGTAATTATCAGTTATCACATTACTTAAATTGATTCTTTGGCGACAATGGCTAAGAACATCCCAATTGGTGTTATTGAATTTGACGGGGACCCCGAATTAGTGCAATTTTTCTTTGATCAGTTCAAGGCTGTTTCCGAAATTAATAAATATAATGAGCAAACAGCTATTTCGTTCCTCATTGGTAAATTACGAGGACCGGCACAGAAATTTTTCGCGCAGAACCCTGATTTCAAAAACGTAAAAGATTTGGAGACTTTACGTAAGGAATTCACGGCTTTCTTTTCCCCGCCAAGTAAATCTGCAGTCAATCTCGAGTTAAATAACTTATCACTTTTACCTGCCGAGACTATAAAGAATTTAGCTCACGGCTTAAATGTTTTGGCAGCAAAAGTCTATGAGGATATACAGGATCCCAAAGAGCGGGATTCCATGAAATATATGAAATTTCTAGAAGCGATTCCTTCTCAAATTAGAATTAAAATTAAGGAAGAAGGAATTACTGATTATCGTGACACGGTTGAAAGGGCAAATCAGTTATACGACATTCTGCATAATGAAAAAGTCTTACATGCTTTACCCTCTATGCCAAAATCAGAATCTAATGTTGAACAACAGTTACGCGAAATTTCTGAAAAGATAAATGCATTATTATTTAAACCTAAGGAATTAAATAGAGATGACATAAATAAAAAAACTGATAAGAAATCTAATCACAACTCAAACAGTTTTTGTTACAAACAAAATTTCAAATATAAAAGACATGAGAGACATTTTTCTCCGCGTAAATTTCATAAAAAAATCTAACAACTTGTCAATTATGCAACCGATCTGGCCATGACGCCCAGGCATGTTTCAAATGGAAACGTGCAAATACTCAGAGAAGAGAAAATAATTATAAACCTAACAGTCGTTATAGTCAGGAAAACTAGAACAGAGACGCAATGTTGCTGATGGTATTGTGTCTCACATTAACAATTCCACATCAGCTAATTTATTTATGGACCCAAACTTACCCAAGATTTCTAAAGAAAGATTAGTTAACTCTGTTGGTTCTCAAACCAGAGAGCATATTACTATTGCTAATTGCATAGCGACACAAACTTATAAACAACAAGAAGACACACTTAATTTGTAATATAAATAAAGACACCCCTTTTCTTCCACTTGTTAAAGATACTGTGGCAAAACAATCTGTCACTTTTCTAGCAGATTCTGGAAGTTCCATATCACTTTTATCAGAAAAGTTGTTTAACGATATTAAAACTACACTTAAATACAAACGACTATCCACTGGCATATGCATCAAAACGGTAAATTCAGATGTTGAATTTTCTGCATGCATTAGAGCTACAATAAAATTACAACATAAGTCTTTTTCTCACCATTTTTATATTGTCGATATTCCTAAATCCTCGACTTTTGAAGGTATTCTGGGATATGACTTTATAAACAAATTCAATATCATAATAGACTCAGCTAACAAATGTGTACACATAAATAACAACCTAACTATTCCATTAGAGTGTCCAGATACTGAGGCAACTCTCAGTAATTTAACACAATGTAATAATCACTCTGTTAACACAAAAATTCTAGAGTTCTTCTAACACGTAAAGTGACATTAGAACCACATGAAGAAAAATGGATATCTGTGTACACCAATAAAAATGACAACAAGCAATCCGTAAGTTATTTGTTTGAGTACGTCCCACATGAAAAAGACATTGTAGGATTTGACGTCATTATTCAAATAAATAACAAGCCTAAACGCAAAACTAAAACTGCTCAACTGCATGATTTCTTTAATGTTTTGGTTAAAAAACAATTCAAATACTACCATTCACCTGCAAAAAAAGACAAGAGTTGGTGAATTATCTGAATTTGAAGAAATTTTGGAGTACTCTCCTGAAAATTCAGAAAAGCATCATAACTCAGAACAACAGTTCATTAATCTTCTACAGGCATCTAAGGAAACTTTTAAAAAAAGAAAAGAAGATTTAACACCTAATGATTTTGATTTGAAACATTTAAACTCTAAAGAGGCAAATACTTTAACTGAGTTACTACTCAATTACTCAGCTGCATTTTCAAAATCTTTAAATACCTTAGGCCACACTGACAAAATAATTCCAGACTTAAAATTTGTTAATGAATACCCTATCAAAACCCTCCCATTTCCCCTCCCTCAGTCTCTTCAAAAAGATGCTCAAGAGCAATTAAATCAATTATTAGAAGCTGGTATAATTGAGCGTAACTGCTCCGAATGGGCATGTCCTCTGTTACTTGTTAAGAAAAAGCTAGATGCTACTGGGAAACAAAGGTATCGCCTTGCTCTTGATCTTCGCATGATCAATACTATAATACAAGGTTCTTCATACACTCTGCCTAAAATTCAAACAATTATTTCCAATCTGTCATCTTTTAAATTTTTCACTGCTCTCGATTTTCATCAGGCCTACCATCAAATCGATTTACCGGAAAAATTTCAAAACTAACTAACCTTCACAACCATGTTTGGCTCGTATAAGTACAAGAAACTTGTTTTCGGATTGAAATCCAGTGCTTCTATTTTTCAAGCACTAATGGACTCCTTATTGGATGAGTTACAGTTAGAAGGTGTTTACACCTACCAAGATGATTTCATATTAGGTGCAAATTCATTTCAGGAAATGTATACAAAACTTGACAAAATCCTGAACATCTTAACTAAATACAACTTAACACTTTCACCTAATAAATATACATTCCACAAAACCAGTATCGACTATTTGGGCTTTCACGTTCAAAATCACTCTGTGTCACCAATTAAGTCAAACATTGTGAAAATAACTTCATTCCCCATTCCTACAACAAAAAGGCAATTAAAAAGATTCATTGGTGTAATCACATTTTACAAATCTCTTATTCCATCCTTTTCTGAATTGGTACAACCTTTGATAAACTTAACCACACCTAAAGCTAAATTTAAATGGACAAAGACACACCAGGATATTTTTGAAACTATACAGAAAGTCTTCTTTAACTCGCCTATGGTAAGGTTACCAGATTGGGATAAAACTTTCTATCTAAACACAGACGCTTCAAATGTTGCTATTTCTGCCGCCTTGTTGCAAGAACATAACAATCAGTTATTACCTGTTGCTTACTTCTCTAAATCTTTAAAATCTTCAGAAAAGAAATACCCAGCATTAAAACTAGAACTTATGGCAATTTACAAATCAGTTATTGCTTTTAAATATTACCTATACAACAGGGATTTTGTAATTCTTTCTGACAGTAAGCCTTTAAAAAAATACAACAAAACAACAAATCCTGCTGATATAACTACTAGATGGCTTATTGAACTTTCTGAATATTCTTATACTTTTCAAAACATTCCTGGTGCAACAAATGTATTGGCTGACTATTTATCTCGCTGCAATTTTGAAAATAATCAGCAAACTTTGCTTACTAATCCTGAAATTCTACATGACACTCAACCATTACCTATTGTGGACTATGATACAACAGAATCTAACAACTACTCATCAAATATCAACACTCATAATGTAAACTATCTTGTAACTGGTAATCAAACAAAACGTGATCCATTGTTAGAAATATCTAATGATACTTTCTGCATGGAACAGAAAAACGACCCTAATTTGTCTTCAATTTACAATGAAATTTTAACCAAAGGATCTTCACAAAAGTTCCCTAAATATTTCATTCATCCTGATTCAAATGTTTTAATGATAAAGAATGAAGACCTGAACAACAACTCTTTTTCTTATCATATTGTTGTTCCAGATATCCTAAAAAGTAAAGTCCTAACTATTTCACATCTGTCTCACTTTGGTTTCCATAAGACATATGAATTTCTTTCTGTTAGATACTTTTGGAAAAACATGTATGTTGACACTTTGAATTTTGTCACCCCATGCGTCAAATGTTTACAAGCAAAACATCACCGCACTCCTCCAGCACCTTTACAACCCACTTACACGCCCAGATACCCTGGCCACACAATAAGTACAGATTTAGTTGGACCTTTCTCAAATGGAAAACATGTATTAACTGTCACTGATCATTTTTCACGACACGTAGAACTTTATCCACTTAACGATACTTCTGCTTCTAAAATAGTTAAATGCCTTTTCAGTTACATTACTACTTTCGGCAGTCCTGCTGTGGTTTTGTCTGACTTAGGACCCCAGTATACTGCCCATGTATATAATATTTTTAATGATACTCTTGGTATAAAGGTTCTTCACAGTTCTGTTTCACACCCCCAATCCAACAGTCTTTCGGAACGTATAAACACCTCAATTAAATACTCTGCTGCTACTCTGTTACAAGAAGGTCACACTTTTGAAAATGCAATTTTTATACACAAATCTCTTTACGATGGTTCAAGACATTCTACTACATTATTTTTCCCTAATTTGCTTCATTTTGGTCGTGAACTTTCATTAATCTTTGACACTTATGATCATTCTTGTAATCAACCTTTTCTAGATAAGCATATTGAAATTTATAAATTACTGGAAGACTTGCACAAAATTTATGAAAAAGCCTATTCTAACATTAAAACTTCTCAAGATAAAATATATAAAATATACAGTCGAAAAGCTAAATTAAGAAACATCTGTTTGAAAGACATTGTATACTTAAAAACAGTTGACAAATTTAAACCTAGATATACAGGACCATACATAGTTACACATAAACATTCACCTGTGTCTTTCTCGATAAAAAGATTACATGCTGCTGATGATACAGCATTTCGTGTGCACATAGATAGACTACTCCTTGCACCACTTCGTTATGGACATTTGTTTGATCCTTCAAGTCATGTTAATAACAGTAATTTCACTAGTAACTTTCAACCACACACTTATAATTTAAGACAAAGATAATCTTTTATTATTTACAAGACTTATTTTGAATTTATGTATTGTGACACTATGTTGTTAATCCCTGATCAAGATTATACATGTGTTGTTTATAGGTGATCTTTGACAATATTGTGGCTGGTCCATGAGTGTGTTGTTTCGAAGATCATGTGTGAACAATATTCTGTGTCACTTAGCATTTTTCTCTATATTTTTTACGCACTTAAGCTAAGCAAAGTAAGCTAACTTTTTATGCTTTCACTTTTAATTACAACTTAACAGTAACATGTCTAGCTAGATAATCTTTTATCATTCAAAAAAAAGAAAGGTTATAATTTTACAGGCCACTTTTGTCTTAAATTTAAAAAAAAAAAAACCTTCAATTAAATTCTATACCTGCTTGCATGACTTGAGCATAATTTTACAGGATTATGACACTCCGTCTCTCACCACTTTAGAATTGTCCTTTTTGAGAAGTTTGATATTTACAAAATATTTTTTTTGTTTTCCCTTTTTATTATCATTGTCCCCAAGAAGTCGTGAGTCGTTCAAAATTGTTGCCCTAAGGTTCACGCAACACTGTGATGAGAGATATCTTTCACATGAATTGGTTTTCCAATTCAAATTACTTACAAAGAATTTATATGGGATACTGAATCGCGCTCCTTTCGCAGATCACTGTGATCTACTGGGGAGCGAGGAGGCTCATGTTGTGCTCAATGTGAGTCGTCCTTTTTATTCCCTCTTCCTCTAGGGCTGAGGTCTTAAACCGAAGCCATAAGGCTTGTTGACATACAAGAATTAGGGCCACCCCTTTTTTATGGGCGTGCTTTAGGCACCTCTTTATTTTGTGGTCCTGTGCCATGTGCACGAATTTTTAATTTTTACATTTATATTCTTCATGTGTACATTTAAGTTTTGGTTACAATTGCTCATACCTTATATATTTTTTAATTTTTATTTTTTAGTGTACTTGAATTGTGTTTTTTTATTATTTCTTTTAAATGCTTGCAAATGTGTATTTCATGGCTGATCCCAAATAGGATGAAAGTTAAAAAGTGAGTCTTGGTACCAAGGACAAGAACAAGGACACAAGGACAAAAAAAAATGATTGCTCACTGACTTTAAAGTTGCAATGGATCCAAAGACTTAAGCAACCTAGTTGAATTTATGCGTTACATGAATATATCTTTTAAAAATATGTTTTTTTTTCTTCAAATTTCAAGCTCATATATAAGCTTTTTCTAATGTGTTTAATTTGTGAAACTGTGTTTGAAGATTTACAATTTGAAGATGGACAATTTGTTTGTTTTTCTATAAAGCTGCAACGTACCGTCACAGCTTTTACTCGGTTGTCCCGGTGAGATATGTGGCAGAGTTATCTGCAACATATCAATTTCACCCCCCCCCCCCATTTCTCAAAATCTACTTTAAACATGTAAATTCATTATAGTAATTCTTTTTCCTAAAACAATTCATACTTCTACATTCATTTAGTTTTTTCTTTTCCTTTCACAAGGAACTTTTCTCAACACATATAAAGATTTATGGTTTCAGATATTTTGTTTCATTTATTCAAAATTCTCATTCTCGATTATTTATTTATTTCCCTTACTAACGGTTCTTATTTAAATGCATTTATACCCAGTTATAATTAGTACAGCTGCACTTTAGTTCAACCGTTCATTTTTTCTCTAACGTATTTTTATCTGCACTAGAAATAAGTCACTCTCATTTCATATTAGAACTTGACAGGTAAAAAAAGGAAATAAAGAAAATAATGTATTTATTGGAATTGCAGTTATAAATTATATCTTCAATTATCATTATGCTTTCTACAGTTCACATACATTTATTAAAGATTACTCAATCACATTTAACTGCAATCTGTTTTTTAATATAAACAAATGCCAGACTTTTCGTCGCAATAATTCTGGAAACATGTAGGGTTGCTTCACATCTGTGAGTGCGCCGAATGGCAGCGCTGCCACGTAATTTGCCTGCTAATCCTGTCGTCAATGCTTTGTCTTTGTAATATTGGCGTCAAAATCTTGATTAGTTGGCGATAATGCAATATGCCAAGTCATATGAGTTCAGTACGCATTATGAGAGAGTTCGCCCCTGACCGCCCTGCTGAACGGTCCGCAAAAAGGACCGCTGTTGTTTGTTTTTTTTTCTTTTCCATGGTGTGACGATGTGTAGCAGTTTCTTTCTTATTAACGGATATGCTTCTACACATAGAGATAAATATATTTAATCTCTGCTTTTACAGAGCTTTGTATTTGAAGCTCCCTTTTTGTGAGATGTCCTTCTACGTATTGGAAATGAATAAAGACTAATTGTACTTTCATCGATATGTTGGAGTTTTTTTGTAATCATCTTTTAGCGAACCCAAGAACCACCATCTGATGCGATCTCCACGATACTATCATATAAGGAATTTTTCAGCATAATCTTCAGAATCAAGGAATTTATCAGCAACGATACCATATTCGTCAAAATTGGTCAAAGTGTCATCTTCGGAATCATTAGTATCATCTTCAGAATTTAAGTCAAATTTACTTGTATTTTCTTCTAAAAAAGATCTTCTATAATCAGGTCTCTTTTTAGTAAACTTCTGCTTAGGTTTCTTAACTTCATATTCATTTATTTGAATTTCATCTGCAAATTCATCTGACGACTTAGCGATGTACTTAATTTTCTAAAAACATTATTCTTCAACTTCAGATTAGATATTTTCTTAACATTTTCTTTTCTAAAATTTTCTTCATTTATTACATCAAATTTCTGGTTATTTTCATTTCTGGATGAATACATCATATTTTCTTTATCTTTAAAATTAGGAAAATCTGAATCATTTTTAAGGTTCTTAGCACTGTTATTCATCTTAATTTGCTTCCTCAACTTAGTCATTTCTTGTCGTAAATTTTCGAAATCTTCCTGGAAATTATTCAATTTTATCTGGATTCTGCTTTTGGACATTTTTATTTTAGAACATTCATCTTCTGATTCTTCTAACTGTTTTTCAAGCTCTTTTGAATAGTTATTTATTTTTATTAATCGTAATCGGTATTGTTCTGAATGTTTACTTTCTTCATCTTATTGGGATTTTATATCTCCAAAACTTCTCTCTAATTTT
Source organism: Maratus speciosus (assembly GCA_963932465.1). Taxonomy (NCBI): domain Eukaryota; kingdom Metazoa; phylum Arthropoda; class Arachnida; order Araneae; family Salticidae; genus Maratus; species Maratus speciosus. The sequence goes on along the minus strand of OZ010797.1, from coordinate 256,125,346 downwards.
CTATACAATTTACTAATGGTCTGTCTTTCTACTACTTCTTGTTCTAATTTATCTTCTAACGATGTTATTGCAATTTTCGACTTCGTTTTTTTCTGACAAAAATGCTTCTTTTAATTCGATTACATCTAATTGTAACATTTTATATTTTCTTTCAACTTCTTTAACTTGGGCTGTTAAATTTTCATTTTCTAGGCGTAATTCTTTAATTTCTGAGTTAGAATAGGATAACTGAGGAGAAGGCAAATATTTATTTTGGTTTGGAATTTGTGGGTTCATACTTTGCAAGGTGGAAGAATAAGGGTTAAATTTAGGATTTACAGTTATTTCACTTGAATTAATAACATTGACTAAGGAATTATTCTGGCTCTTATTTAACTTAACATCATTACAAGAAACAATTAAGGAGCCTTGTTGTATTACATCAGTACCAATAATTAAATCAAATTCATTAGATTTGTCATCAATCACAAAAATAGATGTCTGAAATGTAGAATCATCAATTTCGATTTCGGCCTCAAAGTAACAGATTGGCCTGAATGATTTTTTAACTAATCCACTTAACAGCATATGTGTTGGTTCTAAGTTTACATAACTTTTAATTTTATCAAAATTACTTTTCTTTAGAATAGTTCTTTCACTTTCTGTATCGATTAATGAAATTAAATTTAATGAATGCAACTTTACATCTTTAAAAACCAAATTCTGAGAACAGGTAGGGACATTTACTTGAGAATCATTAGTCAATTTTGAATCTTTGGTTTTACCACATTCGAATGATTTGTGGCCATATAAACTACAAGAAAAGCAGAGGGGATCTTCATCTTTATTTCTACACTGATTACTTTTGTGGAATCTATCGCCACAATTATAGCAACGTATATCAGATTTATTGGGTCTAGATTTGTTTTTAAATTCAACTTCTGGTTTCATCTTAGGCCTAACATCCACATTAGGTTTACTATCATAATCGACACTCAATTTATCATAAATTTTAAGCTTTTCTTTAAATTCAACAATATTTGGGCAACCATACAAAAAATGATTTTTTAAAAACAGGATCATTTATTCCATTGATCACATACTGAATAAGTGAAGAATCTTCTATGCTGCCTTTCGAACATAACTGTTTCATACTTAAAAAATATTCGTCTAAAGATTCGTTAGGTTTAATTTTCCTTTTAGATAGCAATTCATGTAATTCAGCTGATTTGCACGTTTGACCAAATTCAGAAATAAGTAATGCTTTCAGTTTAGACCACGGATACGGCGTTTAACCAAAATCAATTTGTGAAAACACTAACATTAAATAAAGAAACAGTATCTTCAAAATCGGCAAGCCATTTTTCAACATTTTGAAACTGACTGCCATCAAATTCCGTTAGCATATTATCAATATCATTAATGGAAATAGCAGGTTTAAGAACATAATCAGAAATTAGAATTTTCTGATTTTCATTTTTTTCACAACTACCAGAATCATTTCTCAAATTATTTTCAGAAACACTCGACATATTATTATTTTTATTCGAACCATCATCGCTAAGAGCACCTTCATCAGGAATTAAATTAGATTTCAATACATTAAAGTCACATAAACTAGAAATTATTCTGGCAGCAATTTCATCGAGAGTTCCAGAATTATTTATACACAAAACGTTGCAAATACTTATTAAACATTAACGGAAAAGCTATCTTTAATTTCTTGCAATTTTGATTTATATTCATCAGAATCAATTTTAAAAGCAAAGTCTGTAAAATTTCGAATTCTACGTCTATTATTTCTATCACCGACTTCTCCAAAAATTAATTTATATAAGTTCTTAATACTTAATTATTTTTCAGCTTTCACCGAAAGTTCTAATTCCTTAAAACCAACTAATTTTGACATATTGAATAAGTAAAAATAAACTCACTTCTTAGAATGGGTGTCCAGCTTTAAAGTATTCGCTGCATTGCTATAAGCACACTCTATTAAATTTATTCAACGTTGTCATCACTCTTAAAGAAAGGCGTCATATAACTTATACTAAAAGCTTCTGGGCGTAAAGTTTGTATCACAGGTCTGATCACCATTTGTAGAATATCAATAAATGTAATTCTTTACTAAAAATAAGACTGACACTTTACTTAATTAATTAGATATATTAACGTAATATTTACAAGATATTTACATTCAGTTTGAGTTCAAAACATAATTTAAGTCTTTCGTCTTAAAACAAACATTATTCATTCGTCAGCGTCGTACAGATCTCATCTCCCGCAAAAAAAAACACAACCTTCTCCTAACGCACACATCATCGTTCTCCTCCCTTCAGTCCAGTTCGAACTTACTCTCTCCCAACATAACGTCTGTAGCTAGAAAATCTGTTCTTCAAGCGCATGCGCGCTGTCTGCTCAGGGGGAAAGGAAACAAATAGGGTGAGGGCGCTTTGATTGTTAGTCGCTAAAAGGCAGGTGTAGTAGAGATCCGCACTTTAAAATATTTGGAGATCGTAAATTATTACCAGGTTCAGTTTCTTTGCATTCGCTGGAGTCTATAAATAGCTGTAGGCTGTGATCAATGTAGAAATAATGCTTTTAAATTGTTTTTTACGAAATCTGTTTATTTGGAGTAACTATATAAAATTAAAGCATTTTCCTACAGAAATGGATAGGGATGGTGCCTGATAGAATTTCTAAAGACGATTTTTTTACATGACTGAGTTCATGAAGTGCAAGGGAGCAATTGCCAATTATTCTGTAATATACACATTGGCATCAAACAATTGGCGAAAAGAGCACATGAAAAATGAATGATATCATATGAGAAAAATTATCTGTTACGCTTTGGACAATTAGGAGAATTTTGAATTGTGTGGCAGGGCTACCAGCATAGCAGTCCTAAAAATAAGCCAAAAAGAATTCGAACGCCAATTCGTACGTTAAGAGCAAAGTTTTGAAAACATAGCGTTAAAGACAATACAGACCGCATTTACTGGAAATGTTTATGATTTAACAAGGAAGTCATACTCAAAAATTAAGCGGAGATCAAAGAGTTATTTCTACTGGCCGAAAGCAAAGTCGATCTTTATTCTTTTTTTTATCTAGTCAGCGTGAATAATCATCTAAATGAATTTTATCAATGCGAGAACCGATTTAGTGATAAAGGCATCTGTTAAATATCTTTTCTTTCTTTTCTTTTGGAGGAAAGTTACAATAGGAACTGAAATAAAGGTTAGGATAAAATGAATAAGTAATTAAAGATTAGTTTTAACTGAAATTTAGAGAAAGGAATAATTTAAGAAAAATATATGTGATTCCACATCACATATATCTCCCCTTCAACCAACGAACAGAATGTACATAAAGGGCGTGACATCAATTTTCATATGCTCTTAGGAGTACATTATGTATAGGGCAGTCATGCAAACGAAATCAGATATGTTCAAATTAAAGCAACAGCAATTGAACTTCTCTCTAAGATGGCAACCATCCTAAAATAAAAGTATATCATGATATAAATATATTGGTACCATAAATTTTGTCACATACAGATGACATTATATATTGTTTCTATTTAGAAACAGCTGCAGCAACATCAATAAAATTTGTGATCACTTTTCAATTCGCCATATTCAGACGATGACCTGTATCAAAAATGTGCACATACAAATAAAACAAACATTAGGCCTAAGTCCACAGGTCAGTTGCCAACTGGCAATAAATTCAAAAATGTTTCTCATAATAAACATTAAATATGTGTATTGACCAATACTATAATTATAATAAAATACTCGAGTAATATAATGCAACTAAACACATAATATTAAACACAGATAAACAAAAACATAATACAAATAACGAAGGATTCTGAAATAATGTCCATAATAATGAGTAAAAGCATATATATTTTTTAATTTATATCTTCCTGGTTTTTTTTTTTTTTGTCCAACAACATTGATTTTAAACAAACGTGTTCATAAGGTGACAGTCCAAGAAATGCTATATAATCAGGATATGAAAAAAAAATCAGCTGAAACACTGCCATAAGCCATTTAATTCACGTGACAACTGTGTTGTTAGGTGTATATTTATTAAAATTTATTTTTTAAGACCTGAAACATTAAAATTTTGAAAATGAAATTTACAATTTAGAGAAGACATTGAATTATATTTACTATCAAAACAGTATTGTTATGTAAACTAAGAAAAAAAAAATCCACATAAAATTTTATTCGGTATCACCCATAAAATACCTTTACTGAAAACAGTTACTGATAAATGGAAGACGCTGAACATTTACGTAGAAAGTGTAAAAGATGCTAGACATATGTGAAAAAGAAAAAGGAATATGTAAACCGATAAATAATCTCAATAGAATGCACGGTTGGTATAAACACCAATAAAAGACTTGCAATGACCATTAAGCAGGAGTATAACAGTGTCTTTGCTTATAAAAATTGACAATATACCTTCACTGAAAAGTAGTGTGAAAACATTGATAGGTATGCAATTTTTTCTTTATCGTCTTGACTGGCGTGTACCGTTTACCGATGTGTATAAAATTGACTGGAGTGTAAGCTTTTTTGAAAGTGCCATGAGCAAACGTGTAAATACCTTGTACAAATTATAAGAGAACGAATATTGCGTTAAAGGTAAAAAAGAAGTGTGAATTTTGGCAGATGTAATAAAAAAATTGCACTTTGATAGAATTTTAAATAAAGAAGCAGTAAGCTCCTTAGGTATAATGACAATACACATAGTATGTGTATAAGTATACATTGACTGAAAAACAAACTATTAATGGTCGCGTATGCGGCGTGAAGTACTACTGTATATCATGCGTACCCAATTGAAAGTAAAGAAATTTGAAGAAGCAAATGTAAATCATACATAAACATCAACATATGTTATGCAGAAAAGTGTATATATCTATCTGAATTATGCCAAAATGTAATGAAATTTGCATGTGTAAACAGGAAAACATGGAATAATTGGTAACACTAGTGCAAGTGGGAAGGAAGCAACTTGAGCTGTATTGAATCATTCATAACTACTAAACATTTAAAAGAAACGACCAATGTATTCTAAACAAATGACATAAAATATTCCAAAAAACTGCACTGAGTACCACTAACCAAACAACTGCACATGTAATCTTCATCTGAATAGCATGCTGCAAAAATATACCTTTGTAAGAAAAACCGCTGTAAAACGATGTAGAAACCATTGTAGAAACCTTTTGTAAAAAAAAAATTTTACTTGCTGCATGCCAAGCGAAGTTTTTGTGAGTGAGGGTCATTTGCGAAAATCCAGAAGTACACCAAAACAGAAAAACCTTTGTAAGAAAACTTAACGTTGTAATATTGGTAAACCAATGAACATTCGCATAAACACTGCGTGTAAAAAAGAAAGTGCAATTGATGATCAGAAAGACCTACAAAGAAACAGAATATCTACACCAAGTTATGACCAAAAAGACGTAATATTTTTTTGAAATCATGGTGACCGCAATGCAAAGTAATTATGAAAATGTAATCTAAATTAATAAAAAAGTAACTAAATATACCTATATGTGATTTAAAAAAAAAAAAAAAGTACATCAGAAAGTAAATCAAGAAAAGTAGACAGAAAATAAAGGAAAAACATTTGAGATGCACCGCTGAAGTCTTACTGGCAATTAGGGCTTAACCACCAGAAGAAACTAACAGTAAATCAAAAATGTGAAATTTGGAATCATTCATCTATTCCTGTAGACCTGAAACAGTTGAATGACAGAAAATCCGAGACAAGTGCATTGCACGAAGAACACAGACCATGAAATAATTGACATTAATCAATCTTTAAATAGCAATGTTTCAAAATTTGTATGTCCTAAGAAAACAAATATATTTGTGTAAGAAAAACGTATGAGAGAAAAAAAACCCTATTAATCGTTTACGTTTATTTTATGAATAAACGCATGCGAACAATGTAAACATTCACGGTCGAAGGGAGCGAAGAAAGCCATGTATCGCATAAAGTTAAGTAACAAAATGTGTAAATGAATGAATAAGAATTAACCTTGCACTAGCATGCCTGAAAGGAGGATGTATCTATAAGTTATGTTGTACGTTGAAAAAAAACCTGTTTTTGCTTAAAATAAAATCTAAATGTATCACAAAAGGGAGAAAAAGCAGGGTGATTTATGTCTAAAGACTTCTTGTAAGTACGGTTATGTGCGATGCAGTTAATACATCTTGAAATATTTTTACAATTAACTGAAGTGTGAGATTCACCACAATTAGCACATGCCAAATCATATACACAAACTTTTGCCAGATGGCCTAGCCGTTGGCAATGGAAGCAACGTTTTATATTAATAAATGGCCTGACAGTGTAATCAATAGAATTAATATTTAATTTACCATGTTGAATTAAGGAATTAGCAATCCATGATGTAACACTAATAGTCCAATTGTATTTTAAACCTTGTCTTAATTTATGTTTTCTTCCAAAGTGAATGGAAGGAATGGTGTTGCCAATCATTTCATTTATAGACATCATAATATCTGGCACACCTATATTATCATCAATACCCAATAAAATTATTTTTGTGCAGTCAGAAAAATCCCTATCTGGAGTTTTGTTCTCACAAAACTTTAAAATGTAATCAGGTACTGAAATAAAATTAACATTTTTATTTTTTGAGAAGTCAGAAATAGTTGTACCAGAATCTGTGTCTGTTTGAGTTTTAGCATTATCTAAAATTTTGGATGACGAGTCTTTAACATTAGAATTAAATTTCTTATCTTTAACTTTAATTATATTAAGTGGTTCATCCAAGTTAGGTCCATCAATGTCGCATTGAACAGCTATGTCATTATGGGTAGACTGTTTGGACGAGATAAGTGTCCTTACCTTTTCAAATAAAAGCTTATTTACTCTTTGTAAGTCGTCATTACCTTTTTGTAAAACATTCCACTCTGATTGAACACTACCCATCAAATCATTTAAAATATTAAATTTAAATTCAATTTATTTTTGATAAGAATTAAACTTCTGAACGAGTTCAGGATTAGCCTCATTTAAAACAGGGTCAATTAATGCCTGAACATCTGTAACAACAGTTTTAGAATATCTGTTAATAGTTTCACTTAAACTACTTAAACATGAAATCTTAAAAGGATTAGAATCCAAACCAGTTGTTTCAGAATCAATGTTAGTTTTTGAAAACATTACCTGTTGTGCATTAGGTTTTAACTGAAAATTAAATACAGCAGAGGGCTCTTGTGTCAATTTGTGTGGCTTTCTCTTACCCATCATATATCCTGAATTATAAAATACAAAAACAAATACACAAGTACCCTATCTGATAATTCCAAAAATATGAACCTATCTAAATGCAATATAATAAATAGTAGTCAAATGTGAGATTTTTTTTTTTGAAGTGAATATTAAAAATTTTAAATGTTAAAGATATAGCCATAAACTAATAAGTATTATACTCCACAGTTAAAAACCATGATAATGCATGTAAAAAACTTCTAAATAGTTATTTAAATATCGGAAAACTGCACTCTCTGTAACGGAATAATTTTTAGTGACTGCATATAGGAACAACAAACATTGCAATTATATGCATAAAAAGGGTTTTAAAATTAAATTAAAAGGGGAAAAATAGTCAATTCAATTGACCCAATTTTTTTCTCAAATCATATTGTTTATCTTCTGTATCAAATGCATAAGAAATACTATAATGCATCAAGAAAATTATCAAAAGATTTTCGTTTACCTAAATAACCTAAAATGAAAGTTCTTATAAGGCTATAGTTACTGGCGGAAAATAATCATGCATGCAAAACTTTTAAATATTATATCTTTTTTAAACAAATCTTCTTTCTTTTTGTGTCTATAATAAAAGGACAAGAAAAATTATTTCATATTCTCGCTATAGTATAATGCACTGTGAAAAATAGTTTCACTTGAATAGATATAATCAATGTGCACACTACTTTAAACATATTGATTATCTAGATAGATTTAATTATTCAAGTAAAATCATGGCTACTTTTAAGCAACGATAAAAATACTTCCTTAATAGTACTGTACAAACACATTAAAACATAACTTACCTTTAAACTGAGAATTTATATAAATAGAGATTCGATTCAGCTGGTAAAATTTTATATCCCTCAAAATGAAAATAATGTCAATAATAAATGAAATCTTTATTCATTACCAGTATTCATCTTTATCTCTCTATATATTGTTTTTTTAAAATAAGACTTCCTGTCCAAAAAAAAAAAAAAAAAAAATAGTTTGAAACTGGCAGCATCCTGTTTTATTATTTACTTGGAAACAAAAATATTTTAGATGGACCATTAACTTACCTAATTTTTTTTAAATGAAAGTCATAATATAAAATATAAGATAAATAAATATATATATATATATAACTGTCAATTTCTAATACTTCAAAAGGAACTGCACTAAAAAAATAAACAAAATATATAATCATTAAATAAAATGAGAGAAATGATAAAAACTTTTTTTTTAAGAAGAAGAAGAAAAAAAAAACATAAAAAAATCCAAAAGAATGCGATCCATAAAACACTTATTCTAAATTAGTACTTATTCTAAAATACTTATTCTAAATTTTTTAAAATAGATTGTCTTGATCTTTGTGATACTTATTCGAGCCAAAAATAAACAGTAAATAAGTATTTTGGATATCTGAAAAATGTAATTTTATCATGCTATCGTTTGGCATCTTAGTTCTTAAATAGCATTTGTAAAACTGTGATAAATTTCAAAGAAATCTAAAAGTATTTACAGCTGTTATTATTCATGCAAACAAAATATGAGCATGAGAAAATAAAAATGCCTAATCAACGACAATTGTTAAAAATTAATGTATTATTTTAAATACTACATTTTATAAAAAAAGTCATGTAGTCAAAATAGAAATTGAGCATTAATAATTATAAAAATATAAAATGCATATAATATTTTTCTCATACTCACATGATAAGCTGTAATTGTTTATATATATGCATATTTTCTTTTATGCTCTTCCATTTTTATAATCGATGTAACTGTATCAATATTTGATATTCATTATTATATTGTACCTTTTTTATGACACTTTTAACTGCTTTCATTCAATAGTTAACAGTATTATAATGAAAATGAACGTTGAATATCGAATTTGAATTCAAAACACAAAATAGGTTAATGCACTTTTTTTTTTTTTTGCAGAAAGGCAATATCAGCACCCACAAGTGGAAGTAAAAAAAAAAATAAAATCAGTGTGAAAACAATACGACGTCAAACATGGAAATCTGCAGCACTTTAGAATCATAAGTAGAGAATTGACTCGGTATATTTCTGCATAAATTTACGAAGCATCCAAATAAGTCGAAATAAAAAGCACTGATTCATCCAAAGTCGGTGAACAGAGTAACCCGGAGGCGAACTATAGGAGTCACAAATAGGCTACCGCAGCTTCCTAAGCCTACATTGGAAGGAGAGGCTGTAACAAGCGGGAGAGATTACGGCGAGCATCGTGAAAAAAAATCTTGATCCGAAGAATCAGCTGAAACAGTCATAAATGACACTCGCCACTGGGATCTAACTCAATAATTATTAAAATAATGAAATCCATTAGAAAAAGTCCGGCAGCATAAATTCACAGGAAACACGGGCACTTTATACAGCAGTCAGGTAAATGGGAAGTTACTTAACAGACCACGATCCACATAAATAATAGGCAGTCATCTATCGAGGCAATAGACATTCCAAAAATACCGGTAGAAAAGACGTCTAGAAATTCACATCCGTAATAGGCAAACTAATAAACATCAGGTAGGCTAATAAAAACAGACAGGCAGGCTAATAAACAGGCAGGCAGTCTAATAAACAGGCAGGCACCATCCCATAAAGTTCCGGAAAAATTTTGCGAATGCCCTGTATAGGCACCAATATTTGTAGTAGAGATCCGCACTTTAAAATATTTGGAGATCGTAAATTATTACCAGGTTCAGTTTCTTTGCATTCGCTGGAGTCTATAAATAGCTGTAGGCTGTGATCAATGTAGAAATAATGCTTTTAAATTGTTTTTTACGAAATCTGTTTATTTGGAGTAACTATATATAATTAAAGCATTTTCATACAGAAATGGATAGGGATGGTGCCTGATAGAATTTCTAAAGACGATTTTTTTTACATGACTGAGTTCATGAAGTGCAAGGGAGCAATTGCCAATTATTCTGTAATATACACATTGGCATCAAACAATTGGCGAAAAGAGCACACGAAAAATGAATGATATCATATGAGAAAAATTATCTGTTACGCTTTGGACAATTAGGAGAATTTTGAATTGTGTGGCAGGGCTACCAGCATAGCAGTCCTAAAAAATAAGCCAAAAAGAATTCGAACGCCAATTCGTACGTTAAGAGCAAAGTTTTGAGAACATAGCGTTAAAGACAATACAGACAGCATTTAATGGAAATGTTTATGATTTAACAAGGAAGTCATACTCAAAAATTAAGCGGAGATCAAAGAGTTATTTCTACTGGCCGAAAGCAAAGTCGATCTTTATTCTTTTTTTTATCTAGTCAGCGTGAATAATCATCTAAATGAATTTTATCAATGCGAGAGCCGATTTAGTGATAAAGGCATCTGTTAAATATCTTTTCTTTCTTTTCTTTTGGAGGAAAGTTACAATGGGAACTGAAATAAAGGTTAGGATAAAATGAATAAGTAATTAAAGATTAGTTTTAACTGAAATTTAGAGAAAGGAATAATTTAAGAAAAATATATGTGATTCCACATCACAGCAGGAATGTAAGAAGTTAGTGGCGCTGTAATCAGTGGGCATGCATCTTGCTGTGGAAGCTATTAAAGGAAAAGCTTTCCCATATATGTATATGTATATATGTATGTACTAAATTTTGTCCGCACGATAAAAGTCATAATTATGCTCGGATCGTCTTCAAACTCTCCAAACATATTGAGATGGCTAATATCTCGGAGGGGATTGCAAATGAGAAAAATCCGCCCAAGGCAGTAGAAATAGAGGAGGGTTAAAAATTTTGAATACCGCGTTAACATCATTCTGATAAAACCAGCTCTTACAGAAAAATGCCAGGAAAATTAAAATAATTTTCGTTATAGCAGTTGCCAACTATTAAAAAAAACACAATAAAATTCTTACCACAACAATTACTTTTCTATTACAAGATTTCCACGTGAAAAATAAAAATCTGTATATGTATATATATATATATATTACGCTATCGTATCTCCGCATATATAAGGGGGTTACAGCGGGGGGGGAGCTATTCTGTTGCCAAATGCCGCCAAGTTTGTCGCCAACAAGTCGATATCTCTAATATTTCAACAAATTCCCATAGGTTTCCATGGTAAACCAATAGGATTTACTTGCTTACAGAAAATCAACTAATTGAGATATTTTAATGCAAAAAATCAACTTTTACAAAAAATGAAATTAAAATTTCGTCAAAAGCATCCAGACAAAATTGTTAAGGTGAGTTTATCTCTAGTCTTCATTTAGTTTTTGTTGGTGAAATTAGTATTTAACTTCGAAATCTACACTGTAAAAAAAAAAAATCAGTAAATTTACTAAAGTTTTTCTTGGAAACTGGGATTCCTAGAACTTTTTATGTAACGGCAACAAGAAAAAATCCTCTCTGTTACAAGAATTTTTCTTGTTGCCGTTACATAAAAAGTTCTAAGAATCCCAGTTTCCTAGAAAAACTTTAGTAACTTTACAGATTTTTTTACTGTGTACCTGAACCTGTAGGCCGAGCCGGCAGGGATTATTATTTTTTTTTTAAATAGAAAAAGCTTGCAAGCAAAGCTTCTTCAAGCTTGCAATAGACCTTCATAATAAACTTTTTTCATTTACCAATAGCGGTTTTATTTTAGAAAATTGCAGAAAACTGTTACAGTATATACTTAGTATATACTATATTTTATATACTATATTGAAGAAGATGAGTCTTACTGTTTCAAAAACTGGTAGCAATCAAACAATTTGAAAATAAACAAGAAAGAAAAATCATGCGTAAGGCATAGATTATGAAACACTCTCCAACACTGTCTGAATGCTCTACAAAACCTCGTTATTTAGGGAAATACGGTAACTAAGTAAACATTTAAAAAACTGATTAAATCAGATATCGAAATGAAATTTTGTTTAGAATATCTCTAATGGTTCACGAGATAATAAAGCTTTAAATACGAATAAAATCAAATAAAGATATAAATAAAAGTTTAATAGCAACCTTAATTAACTACAATTCTTAAAATTACATATAAAAGATCCGTATTAAAAATTACTATATATTATTGTTATTATTATAAATTATTTTTTCATTTTTATGTCATGTATTTACGTCACGATGTTTTCTGTATTACAAGACCCATTTATGCCTGAATTTTTGTTTTCTCAAATTTGTTGGTAAAATTACTCTAAAATATTTTTGTATTTTTTGATAAAATGCAAAGTTACTAAATATGGGAATATCGATATGTGAAAAAATACATAATTATATGTTTTGTCTAAATTTATATAAATTAAGCTTTTAAATTGTATATTATATACTATAATTAGTATTTATATGAACTATTAAAAAATATATTTATTTCTTTACAGAGATTAATAACATTATAAGTATTATTAATAATAAATTAAGAATAATCGTATATGAGGCTAAAAACAATTTATTTCAAAATCATCTTGAAAAGGACTTTACATAAATACCTGCACTGTAAAAAAAAATCTGTAAAGTTACTAAAGTTTTTCTAGGAAACTGGGATTCCTAGAACTTTTTATGTAACGGTAACAACAAAAATGCCTGTAACAGCGTCTGTTACAGGAATTTTTCTTGTTGCTGTTACATAAAAAGTTCTAGGAATCCCAGTTTCCTAGAAAAACTTTAGTAACTTTACAGATTTTTTTTTTACAGTGTGCCCTCTAAATGTCTAATAGAAGTATGTATCCATTTGCGCCTTACGCCCTATATTTTGTGCGTTAAAAACATGCATAAAAATAGGCTTGAATATATAATATCGTAATTTAAAAAAATAAGTATTACAAAAACGTCTACAAGCTAAGATTATGACTTATTTACTTGGATCCTTGATGCAAAAAATACAAATATTCTTACTTTTTACATTCCGCTATATTGAAAAATGAAAAATCTATAAACATCGAAAAAAGGCCTTCATTTAAGCAGATAAATATCAATCTTATGCTGTCATCTTTCGGTAATAGATAAAGACATTTATAGACAATTATTTCATACAATTTTCATGCTGTAAAGAAGAAGAAGATTTTTAAAATTTATTAAAATTCGAAGCGTCCCAAAAATGGGACGCTAGGCATAAATGGGTTAAGTTAGAATATCAAAATCTGTTAATAAGAGATTTACCTAATATAATGGAATATTTATATCATTCCGCATGAGATACATTCTTTAGCTTTCATATGCACTTGAATTGCTTCATTAACAGCGTACATCTATCCAGTTTCCTTTATTAATATATAATTTTTTAAATATTCTCTCTGTCAAGAATCACTTCAAAATCATTGTGGCATTCAAACTATATATCATATTTTAATGAATTTCTGTAATTAGATAGTATTGTGTGTCATTAACACCGTCAAATATTATTAATGGAAACACTGCGAAAATTCTCTGCGTTTGACAAATATATAATTTATCTGAACCAATACCCATTCTAATTATTTATCAGCAGAATATTTGTTAATTCAAGAATTATAATTTATGCTGAATAGCTTCATTTTTCGCGATGCAATAATATATGACGTCGAATATCAATTGGATCAAAATTAACGCATTTTTTCCCAGAATTATTTCCTTCAGTATTAAAAAAACTTCATTGCTATCACTTTTTTTTTTTTTTTTTTGGAATAGTGATATTCACCTTCCTGAAGGTTACAATGGACCATCAAAATAAACTTTTTTTTTTATTTACCATTAGTCTTTTTTTTTATTGCATACATTAGATATCAGTATGAAAATCTTGTTTAAAAAAACTTTAAGGTACTTGAGATAATTAAAATTCAAACACGAGTAAAATATCAATAACGAATAAAAATATTAAAAGAAGTTCAATAACATGCTTTGATTTACATACGGAAGTCCGCATTAAAAATTACTTTCATTTTCTGAATTTTTATTTGATTTTTATTTTATGTATCTACATGATATTATCTACATTACAATTAAGACAAAATATCAGAATGTCTTAATAAGGCGTTTACCTAATACTATAATGGCGAATGTCACTTGGATGAAAATTAACGCATTTTTTCCCAGAATGATTTCTTTGTTTATAATTATTTAAAATACTTCATTACTGTCACCTTTTTTTGAAATAGTAGAATTCACCTTCTTGAAGTGCAGTGGACCATCAAAATAAGTTTTTTTTTTTTTTTTTTTTTTAATTTACCATTATTTTTTAATTGCAGAAATTAGATATAAGTATGAAAATTTTGTTTAAAATACATTTTATGGTTCTTGAGATAATTAAAATTTAACACGAGTAAAATATCAATAACAAATAAAGATATTAATAGAAGTTCAATAACAAGCTTTGATTTACACACGGTAGTCCACATTAAAAATTACTTTAATGTTATCAATTTTTGTTTGATTGTTATTCTATATATTTACGTGATATTATCTACATTACACATAAAACAGAATATCAGAGTGTCTTAACAAGGCGTTTACTTAATATGATGGACTATTTATAAAATTCTCATTATACGAATTCTTTAATATAGCTGCCAACTTCCGGACTTTTTTAATACCAATATTTTTATGCAAAAATACTTGTTTTATACAATTGCACGATTTCTGCAATTAAGTAAAGCAAAATATTTTTGTAAGAATTTACTGGTATTAAAAAAAATATATGAATTTGGCAACTTTGCTTTAGCTTTCATTTGCACTTGAATTGCTGCATAGACAGAGAGAGCTGCAGACAGAGCTGCCAACTTCCGGATTTTTTTAATACCAATATTTTTATGCAAAAATACTTGTTTTATACAATTGCACAATTTCTGCAATTAAATAAAGCAAAATATTTTTGTAAGAATTTACTGGTATTAAAAAAAATATATGAATTTGGCAACTTTGCTTTAGCTTTCATTTGCACTTGAATTGCTGCATAGACAGAGAGAGCTGCAGACAGAGCTGCCAACTTCCGGATTTTTTTAATACCAATATTTTTATGCAAAAATACTTGTTTTATACAATTGCACAATTTCTGCAATTAAATAAAGCAAAATATTTTTGTAAGAATTTACTGGTATTAAAAAAAATATATGAATTTGGCAACTTTGCTTTAGCTTTCATTTGCACTTGAATTGCTGCATAAACAGAGAGCATCTATCCAGTTTAAGTTATTAATATATAAATTGTTTTAACTTTCTCTCTGTCACAAATCACTTCAGAATCATGCTGACACTTAAATTAGATTCGATAGTCTAATGCATTTCTATAATTAGATAGTATTGTTTGTTATTAACATCGTCCAAGTTAATGTTAACGAAAATAGTACGAGAATCCTTTCAGTTTGAGCAAAGTAATTTATTTGAACCAATACACATTTTAATTACTAGATTGAGCAAAACGTTCTGGGAAATTTGAGAAGGTTGCGTTGTTATGGGCAAATTAACAACTATTCTTCGAAGTAGAGACCATCATAGTCCACGACTTTTGCCAGCCTTCTGCTAGATTCCGGATTTGCTGGAAGTTCGAAGTTTGCTCGAAGTTCAGCACCTTTAGCCTCATTAATATCATCGACGGCTTTCAGAACCGTTAGACCATTTCTTCAATAATGTCAGATCAACACACGCAAATCATACTGTTCAATAGGCATTTTGGAGCCGAAATTCCTGAACTCCTATAGATATAGCAATAGTACTCCTATATACGATACAAATTCTGGTAGCTATTATATTAAAAATTTCGCAGAACTTTTTGCTCACCTAATAATTATCAGCAGAATATTTGTGCTGAATAGCTTCATTGTTTGATGGAGTCGAATCTCGATAGGATTACAATAAACCTATTTGTTATCAGAATTATTTCTATTTTTTATATTCAAATTGCTTGATTGCTACAACTTTGTTTTTGAAATGGAAATATTCACGTTCTTCAAAGGTTACAGTACATAATAAACATATTTTATTTACCAATAGTTTTTTTTTTTAATTTACAGAAAATTTATATAGCATTATTGTATATCAGTATGTAAAGTTTATTTAAAATATCTCTAATAGTTATTGATATAATCAAACTTTAAATATGAGTAAAATATCATTATCAAATAAAAAAATATATAGAAGTTTAATAACAACGTTAAATTTAAATACGATATCGTCATTAAAAATTCCAATTTATTATTGTTATTATTAATTATTTTTTTGTAATTATTATTAACTTTCTATTATTTATTGTATAATTATTATTAACTTTCACATCATAAATCTGCATGATAATTTCTACATTACAATTAAGACGGAATATAGAAATTTCATAAACTCTTCAGACTTGAATCTAAAAAAAAACAATACAAATACACATTCATAGATTTGTCGACAAAAAGACAACAAAGATGACATAAAGAGCCCTTTATCTGAGAGTAATACTTTCGGAGACTGGTCATTTAGATTCACAAATAAGGATCTAAAATTACAAACCCCGTTAAAATATCAATTTAATTATCGAGAATCTAAATTCACACAATAACAAGTTGAAGGGACAGATGAAGTTAATGATCTACAAATTCTCGAACTGTTTTTGTTTGTAATTGATTGAATCACGTGAAGACTGTGGGCGGAGTTTATGACTGTCGCTCACGCCATTACGTAATCATAGAATGGAGTTATGAATAAAGAGGAGGATACATACAGTGTAATGTCTACCAGTTGCGAGCGAAGTAAATGTGGAGGTTGCCACAAGATGGCGGCTGCTTTTTTAAAACCGGATTTTCAGTTTCTGTTTACCGCAAGGGCAAACTTTCCACGAGTAAAATTGAATAGAAAATTTCGCCTCATTTAAGCATCTTATTCATAAAATTTTTTTCTCAAAAATGTCATAAAAATTTATATTTCTTTTTACTGGTATCAGTTTGCCTTGTAAAATTGCCAGTTTATTTTCCTGGTTGTCAAAATATGGCGGAAACGCACGGACTGACTACCGCCAAAACAAACTCCTACCAGTAAAAATGAAAATCTGTTTCCACCATTATTTATGACTGAAATTTTGCTATAATAAAGTGTTTAAAGAAAGAGAAAATTTTTATATAAATCTACAGGTGGAAGTTTCCACCGGAAGTAAACAACGCCTGCGATAGCGGTTATAGTTGAAGCTTCACTATTTTAACCCATTAACCGCCAAAACTATAAGGGGTTAAAATTTTTTTATACAAATTATATTGGTTATTCATTTGAACATATATAACATTAATTTATAGTGGAAATAACAAAATTTGTGTTAGCTTACGAAAAATGGAGTGTTGCGTTCATGCAACGTCAGCGGAATAAGAGTACTGATGTTTATTGAGCTCAATTGAGCATCAGCAGGATTTTCTTGCATATATGGGCACTGTAAGATTTTTTTTTTTTACCTTTGTTACAATTTAGACAGCAAGCAATCACTTTAATGTAATTAATTTATTATTAAAATTAAATTTTTTTAAATTACGGATCATATCTAGAAAACAGTTTCAAGTATCAAAATATTGACTACACTTATGATGTAAATCAACATCACAAATGTACTGAAGCGATAAATATTCTGGCTATGGCATTGTTTACAATGCAGTCTTCCATTGTCATCGGACTTGACAATTAACCCTTTCAGGGGCAGTAGTATGTTTATAAAGCCAATTAATTTTATTTCCCAAATGCCACAATGGTACCAGAATTGTGGTAAAGTAATAGTCCTTTATTATGTAATTGTTCGTAAATACCGGTGTCATTCCTTCATTTCAACATTTTAGAAATTTAATTGCATTGCCCCGGAAAGGGTTAAATTTCCGCGTTCTGTCTGTAATGGCTTTTGCATGGATAACTTACTATGTGTTCTTTTGGCTGATTTGTTTATGGCTAACTCTTTACTTTCAAAGGGGGTTTGCAAAAGGTACAATGCAACTTCATGTCTGAAATCTAAGTGACAGTATTTATTTTCGAACATAATCTTTATACCTTCTCGCATTGGTCAAGGTTTTATTTTTTCTTCATTTTTTGGCTGAGTCATAATCAATTTTTCTACCTTTATCCTCTCCAAATCTCCAGTTTTTTTTTTAATTTGTATGTGTGATTTGCACTACTTTTAGAGGGTACAAACTTCTTTTTCACGCACATTTCAATTTCGCCAGCAGTATCGAAAGGTAAAATATCATTATCACTTTTTGATATATTATTATTTCACTCTTCATCAATAATGTCTGCTATTTCTGATGAAATAACGATAATATTTGTTTCGTTCCCGTCATAATTATATGAATCTTTATTAAAAATTCTTTGAAGACCTTTGAAGAACGTAAGATATGTATTTGAAGCATTTCTGTGAACACAGAATAAGAAAAAAATCCACAGAGTCGAACGATACGAGTGAGTACTGGAACTACCTCTTTTCCGCTGACGTTGCGTAAACGCAACACCTATTGTCTCTTCCTCCCCCATTAAAACGAAAGCAACTGATTCGTTGAATGTTCTGATGTACTTTGACCTTGTCTAAAAATAGATTTACTCTAAAGCTTACGTTTGTCCAACTATATTTCTTCTGCGAAAAAGACAACGTGAAAGTTTTCATTTAAAAATGCTTTAAGTTTCGAACTTGTTATTAAATAGAAAAAAAATGTTGAAAGGAAATATTTTTCTATTGAATTAGTAACCAAAATATACCCTACTCAAAAATTACTATTAATATATAATTCATTTGATAGCTAATTTTTATACGCATTTATTTTGACTGTTGCGTGAACGCAACACCAGCGGTTAATGGGTTAAGGGTATGTCAGTTCCTCTTTATTAATAATTCCATGAATCATAGATGCCGACATCCCTTAATTATTCGGGAGGCTGATCCAAGACAAACATGTTTTTATCCGGAAATATTATTTAACCAAAAGTTTCAA
Organism: Maratus speciosus; assembly: GCA_963932465.1. Classification (NCBI taxonomy): domain Eukaryota; kingdom Metazoa; phylum Arthropoda; class Arachnida; order Araneae; family Salticidae; genus Maratus; species Maratus speciosus. The sequence goes on along the minus strand of OZ010797.1, from coordinate 256,106,176 downwards.
AATAAAACCTAAAATGTACTTCATAAAAAGAAGACACATATCATTATATATATATTTTCCGGTTTAAAACATGTTTTCCTTGGATCATACTTCGGAATAATAGGGCGCTCTGGCGCGTCTGTTAATGATCTTCTACCTTTCCCCCTTGTAAGTCACAGCCCTTTTTAAAATGGTTCAAAATGTTTTATGTCCCTTTGATGGAACGTGGTGTTTTGTGCTTGATTTAAAGTCCTGGGTATCTGAAATAGCCACCAGAGGCATCTATGCATAATAATCCCGAATTGGTGTGAAAACGATGTTTCTCACTCAGTCTAACATTACGCAGGAGCTCAGCAGTTTTTATGCAAGCGAATCAAACATACTATCAATACAGGTTTGATTGCACCTGACTAAGCAGAACTACATTCCAGAAACACTCGAAACACGCACATTTAGCAATTTGCAAGTACGAGATCACTTTTCAGACGTAGCAGGACTGACCCGCTGCTCTCCATCCCTTTATCGCGAGTACGTATTAACAGTATCCTACGTCACGAATAATTCTGAAAAGTAATGTTTTGCTCGGACTGGCCACGTGATCAGCAGGTTGAAAAATTGAACGGATGACGTAGGCGTGACGTCATATTCTGGACGTCTCAAAGGTCACTTGGACGTTGGACGTCTTCCAACTAAGGTAATACTAATCTTAGTTGGAAGCATAGATTAACATCCAAGATCGGACATTCCCATAGAGCGTAATGGTAATGCGATTGCGATCGTAGCGCCCTTAGTGACAATGGGGAAGAAACTCCCCATCCTTGTAGTATGCTTATTATTGAGTATCTACCTTATTGTGATCTTTCTTTTTTTAATGTTGCATGTTTACGTTTTCGATAGAATCTTACACCGATACATGAACATAGAATAGACATTCTATTTTATGTATCTAATATCTATTCTATGTTCATGCACGGATATATGTTTTTTTTTTTTTTTTTTTTTTTTTTTTTTTTACATGATTAGTGAACGGTTTTAAGTGCAACGAATACTAGGTAAAAATTTCGTCTTGAATGCTATATATCAAAAGCAATGGTGTAATATAAAAATATACGAAATGTTGAACTCTACAAGTCCTAGAAAATTTCATAATTATTCCCCTTTCGCAGGAAAATTTTTACAGCCCGTGTTTTATAAATTTATGAAGTTTAACGTATTAAACAATCGTTACAATAATCTTTTAAAATTTATGCATTTTCAATTCCTTACAGATAAAATAAAAATATTGTTTTTAATGTAAATAACGTACAATCAATTCAATAATGTTTATAATATTAACATATAAGAAATAATAATAATAATATTACAGATAGGGAAAAATTCCTTTCGACAAATTTTTAGAATTGTATAAATCTAAAAGTTAAAAATAAACAGAGGTACTGACATTACACGCAATAAAATTTTATTCGATATGAATAAATTGACACAATACCTGAATTTGATTTTTTACAATTTAATCTTATAAACTTACATATTTGCATTCTTAACAGAATTTTCTGCGGCTTTCTTTTACATTATTAGTCTAATTATCATTTTGTAAGTTAAAAATAAACAATACAGTTTCGATAAAAAAAAAAAAGCAGCTAAATAAATAAAGCAAGCATGAATAGAATATCGTCTGACACCTGCTTCGTTTTAGGAACGAATAGATATTCAAACCATAGAGAATAAACATATTCCTTCAACATAGGTAAATTTCGGAGGTTTGTTAGTTCTTCCCCCTTGCCGATAGTGACGCTAGTACTGTTGCCATTACAGATTTTGCCGTAAATGTCCCATCTTTGTCCTTAATCTATGGTTGGAAGAAGGTGTCCAAGCCGCTTATCAGATTCTGTAAACGTCTAAGATAGCGGCCATCTAATACATTGGTTGTCCGGGGTATATAAAATCCAAGATGGCGGACGTCCAAGATGGCGCCATTCTAGTTATTTATGAATATTAAAAAAGTTTAAATTCGATTAAAATATGAAAATTAAAAATTTGTTAATTAATAAACACACGAATTTTAAGTTTCAACGTGCTAGTGCACGCATTTATTTGAAAATTATTATCACAGAGCTATATATAAATGTACATGAAATTGGAGTAAATAAATGAAATAATTAAATAATAACAAAATAAATAATGGGGGCATAACATAGGTTTTTTTCATAAAAAAGCAGGATTTGAGTGAAATAACTGGGTATATTACCGTGCAGGCACGAGCGCACCACATCTCAAGGCTCATTTCGGCCGCTTTAGTCTCGACAAGAAGTGGTCATCGCTGTCGGCACTCGTACATAACGCCTCTACATCAGGCCAATGGATTTGGGTCGTATCCTGCCGTTTGCGAAATCAAAACACGGATGTGAAAAAAAACGGATCTTTTTTTTTTTTTTTTTTTTTTTTTTTTTTTATTATTATGTTGTGAAATAAAATCTCTTCACAGCCACGGGCTGTACTAACCACGTGTATTCTGCAGCTGACTGTGGACACTTTACGACGGAAGTTAGCCATTGACTGCGTTTCAGAAAGTAAATTTTATGTGAGTTTGTTTTAATGTCATATTATTTTAAGTTTATATTTAAATAATATTGTTTTTTATCACAGAGTGGAAGCTGAATTCATCAAGATCTTATTAGGTTGAGCAAAAAGTTCTGGGAATTTCTTAATCTAATAGTAACCAGAATTTGTATCACATATATGAGTACTAGTAGTATATCTATAATAGGAGTTCAGGAATTAGATTATGGCCTCTCTCGATCAATGCAACACTTTTTCCAGGGCCATTGATTTGAATCCTTTAATGAAGTTGAAGAAGCATGTCAAAGGTTTTTTGATTCGAAGGAGCCGCAATGATACTTCCAGCAAACCCGGAATCTAGCAGAACGGTGGCATAAATTCGGGGACTATGATGGTCTCTACTTTGAGAATAGTTCTTGTTGCTTTTGTTGTTAATTTGCGCATTACAACGCAACTTTCACAAATTTCCCAGAACTTTTTGCTCAACCTAGTATCTGCCAATCCTTTCCCTGAAGTTTTAAATAAAGCAATTTCAAACTTATATTAGAGTCCTGACATCCCATTTACACCGAGGCGATGCCGGGCACGCCACAGAATTAAGAAGTAATAAATTTTATCTTATTGCATTTAAAAAAAATCTATAACCTTCAATTTCTTATAAATTAAAAAAACTGTACGATTTCAATTGCTAATAAACTTGTTAGCTAATATTAAAAAAGAACACACGTTGTAAGATTGAAAAATAAAATCTTAACAGTATAGTGCTGTTCTCTAAAAAAAAAACCCACAGGAAAATGTATCCTAAAAAAAACCCACCCTAGAACTTAATCAAAAAAATCACAGAAGTCAAAATTTCTTTTTGTCCTGTTTCTATATGTCATTTACAATAATAAAAGCATTTAAAATTACTTAAGTGTTTATTTAGTTTTTTAAAAAATAAGCAAAAAATTACATTTATAATTTTTCATTTGTACATCCTTCAATTTACAATTATTAAAATATTATTATTTTTTTTTCTTTTTTTTTTTTGCAGAATTGTGTTTTAAAACTAATTAATAATGAAAGAAAAACTTTGCTGTTTAATATTTTGATTTCTAGAAGTGTTTTTACATGTGGGTTATTTTAAAAATATTATTAAAAGTGGGTTTTTTTCAAAGTCTTGTTTAATTGGCTGCCATTTTGTAATATATTGATAGAAAAAAAAATACTATACATTAAAATCTTAGTCAGGACAGGCTGTGAAAATGTAGCTACTTCAAATTGTTTTGTATTTTTCATTAAATTTTATATAGTGAGAAATTAAAAAAGTGGGTTTTTTTTAGAGGACAGCACAGTAAATACTCACTCGTGATGCTACTTGAAAGAAAACATATTTTTAGGAATAACATTGGAGTCATTCACAAGAGTCACTTACGGCTGTGAACAAAAAATGAAAACAGCCCGAATATAAAAATTCTCCAGCCCGACTTGGGCCGGAAAATAAATCCACTCCCGGCCAATTCTCCGCCCATCTCCGTCTGAAGCTGTAGAAAAAAGTAATCCCCAAACGAAGCTGGAAGAAAATTGGTTCGGTCCCATGAAGACAAAAAAGAAAAAAAAAAGGAGTTTTCAGTGAACTTTGCTCGGTTTCAGTTGAGTGAGTTCATTTCAAAAAATTTTGAGTTTGAACTTGACTCATTTTTGAGAAATTGAGTTTGAATGAGAATTAGTTTTTTTTGGGTGGGGGGAGGGGGGGGGAGCGTACCCAACACTGGTTGGAACTAATACCCATTCCAATTATTTATTAGCAGAATATTTGTAAGTTCAAGAATAATAATTTAAGCTTAATAGCTCCATTGTTTGTTATAGTTATAATAATATATTACGTCGAATGTCAACTGGATCATATTTAACGCCTTTATTCCCAGAATTATTTCTTTGTTTTTAATTATTCAAATTCGTGATTGCTATCACATTTTGAAATAGTAATATTCAACATCTCCAAGATTAAAGTCGATCATCGAAATAAACTTTTTACTATTTGACAATAGATTTTTTTATATTGCAGAAATTACGTATCAGTATGAAAATTTTGTTTACATTACCTTTTATGGTTCTTGAGATAATTAAAATTTAAATGCGAGTAAAATATCAATATCAAATAAAATATAAATAAAAGTCAATAATGTGTTTAATTTTACATAGGGAACTCCGAATTAAAAAAATTACAATAATATTCATTTGATTTTTACTTTATATATCTACATGATACTTTCAACATTACAATTAAGACGCAATATAAGAATGTCTTAATAATGCGTATACCTAATATAATGAAATACTTACGCTATTCGTCATTATATGCATTCTTTAGCTTTCATTTGCACTTGAATTCCTTCATTAACAGCGTACATCTATTCAAGTTATTAATATATAAATTACTTTAACATTCTATCTGTGAGGAATCACTTGAAAATTACAGTGACATTGAAACTAGATGCCATAGTTTAACGAATTTCTGTAATTAGATAGCATTCTTTGTTATTAATAACGTCAAATGTAGTATTAACGAAAACACTGCGAGAATCCTCTCCGTTTGACATTTAAGTAATTTATTTGAAGCAATACCCATTCTAATTAATGAAAATCAGAGTATTTGTAAATTCAAGGTTTGTGATTTATGCTGAATAGCTTCATTGTTTGCAATACAATAATATATGAGGTTGAATGTATAATCCGACTGCTTTCAGAATTAGTTTTTTTTTTTTTTAATTCAAATGTATTTATTGCTACCTCTTTTTTGAAGTTTAGTAATATTTACGTTATTTTACATTACAGTTAACCATCACAACAAATGTTTTTTTAACTGTAGCAAATGTTTACAGTGTTTTGATATCAGTATGCAGATTTTGTTTGAATTATCTTTAACGGTTCTAGAGAAAATCACAATTTTAAATTTTAAAATTTCAAATTCTAGAGCATTCTTTCTCCATGCGCAAACCATTTTTACATACAATTTCCAAATTCTTCTTCAAGAATTAGTTTATATATAAAAATTAAACTTATCCATAATTTTATATACAAAAATTAATTTAGTAAATTTTAATTCATTTAATATGGGTTATTTTTGTTATAAGAAGTAGTTTCAAACACAAACTATAATAAAAATTCTATACTGTAGCGATCTCATCTCACATGATCAGTATAAAGCGAGTTACTAGCGAGTACTACCGAGTAACTGTCCTTTTGCTCGACGCTGACATTCTAGCCTCCTTATCATAAGATCCCTGGTTCGTATCCCAGCGGCGCCAATTCACACACTCTCTAAAGTGGTGACCCGGACAAACACACAGAAAAACAACCTTCAGTAACAATCATAGCTTCTCATAACCAACAGATGGCAGCCCCAAATAAATCATCTCCATCAAGCAAAGCCTGTGAAACTCTTACAGAACATAAGCTTTTCATACTGCGCATCACACATGCGTACGACAGTATCACTCACGAGTGCATATCACTCGTCAGACGTAACAAGATGTCTTTCTCACTGGGGATGGAGTGTGTAGCTATCTCATCTCACATGATAAGTATAAAGCGAGTTACTAGCTTAGAGTAATTGGCTTGGCCTTTAGTTTGACGCTAACATTCTCGCCTCCTGATCATGAGATCCCTGGTTTGTATCCCAGCGGCGCCAATTCACACACTCTCTAAAATACCATATTTAATGGAAATGATTGTATTGGTTTTACGTAGGGTAAAAGCACCGATATTCGTCCAATTAATTTTAGTAGTCGGCCACACATACTACAAAAAACAATGACTGATTATCAATGTAAGAGACAATATATATAATCCATCTCTGTTGCTTCTTGACTTATAAAAGTTGTTTAATGGAAATTATAGTATTTCATCTGGAACAAAAAATAAATCTTTTATAAAGCATTTTATCGCTTTGTGGCCGACTATTGGAGAATGACCGACTATTGGAGCGCTTACTGTAAGTCACTGTAAGAAATTTATTTATTCTTCTGTTGGACATAATGTCATATTATATCGAGTTATATAACAAAAAATGCTAAAAAAATGATAATTTTAAATTATATACTTACTTTAAAGTGTTTACACTACACAATAGCGACTATTCAACGATATAATAATTTTATAATGCTTTTAATATTTTGTAGAAATAGTAATGACTACCATGTAAATATTTGGAAAAAGCGCCAGTCGAGCTGATTGCAAGTAGTAACAACAAAATAAGTTTTAATCTACTCCGTGATAACAAATGTGATCAAAAATAGACTTCACGACCTTAAATGCATGTTATCATACATAAGTAACACATAATAGTTCACCAAAAGAACTACAGAAAGTGCAAAATTAAAAAATGATCCTGTAGAACCTAAGTTACACTATGCATTTAAGGGTTAACAGCATACATCTATTCAATTCAGGTTTTTTATGTACAATCGTGGAAAACAAAAGTAAACACCCCCCCCCACCCCACCCCCACTAACCCCTCTACAAATTATCGTAGAAGAAAGTTACTGGTACCGAAGGATTGGAAATAAAGTCTACTTTTAAATGACATAGATAAAATTTGCTTAGGGGGCCATCTACATATTAAAACGAGCCATAACTTTGTGTTTTTCAATGACAGTACACAATTCTGACAGCATAAATGAACTCTGCACCCTTCAATTAGCCTAAAAACAAATTTTTATGCAATTCGTACCATAAGTTTCTGAGAAATTAATTATTTTAAAACTTACGTATTTTAAGGGCTGTATCCAAATTGAAGTTCGGAAATCGATTGTTAACCAAGAGACCTTGATCAAGGCATCTTAAGAAGTCAATGGAGCCTACTAGATTACAGGATAGCAAAAGAAATTTCAAAATATCTATTCACTTCTATTATAGACGGCCCTTAAACCATCATTTTGCCGTTTTTTAAGCATAATTTGAAAACTACTTGGAAGAAAAATGTGAAATTTTGGATTTACATAAAGCAGGACTTAATAAATCTAAATCCATCAAAAAAAATCGTAGCTTGCAATTCATAATTTTTTCGAATATTAATTTCATAACTCATAATTCATATCATAAAATTATAAAAATTTCAAATTCAGCGTATTTATGTTTGGGTATATTAGTATTATTGCTACAAAAGAAAATTAGCACATTAGGAGCATAATTTTTGGAGATATAAATAAAAATATGAAAATGTAATTTACCATTAGAAGCACTAAATTTTGAATGTTTATAATTCAAAAACTTATTATTCAAATGACTTGAAATTCGGTGTCTAGGCATAATTTGAACCGAAGATTCGAAATATCTTGTTAAAATTGGGCATTGCCATTGAAAAAATGAAGTTTGGATTCGCTTTAATATGTAGATGGCCCCCTAAGCAAATTTTATATACATCATTTAAAAGTAGACTTTATTTCCAATCGTTCGGTACCAGTAACTTTCTTCTACGATAATTTGTTGAGGAGTTAGTAGGGGGTGTTTTCTTTTTTTTCCACGACTGTACCCAATGGTCAGGAATTATTTTAGAATTGTAATAACATTCAAACTAGATACTGTAGTTTAATGAATTTCTGTATCTGCATACATATTGTTTGGTATGAACTTTGTCAAATAATATTAATTAAAACACTGAGAGAAGCCTCCCTGACTGTCAGTTATAAATTTTATTTGAACTACTAATAATTCCAATTAATAATCAGCAAACTATTTGTAAATTGAAGAACTCTAATTTACCCTTTTTAGCTTTATTGACTGCGATAAGATAATTTATGACACAGAATGCCAATTATAGTGTAATTAAATACACCATAATTAGTAAGAACTATGAAAATATTGAACTTTTAACTTATAAATAACAATTAGTAGCATAAAAATATTTTAACTGTTAACGAGCTAATGCAGCCATATTCGAGACAAACCATTTATATTGTCCAAATGCGTAGTTTCCAATTATTTTAGTTTTCACAACACTTTTTCTGACAAACTATTTTTTGCATTATTTAAATGCTGAAATTTGGACTTTATATAAGGCGAAAGTTTACTGGTGTCCAATTGGAAACAATACATTTGAGCAGTAAAAATTGTTTTTTGCGAATATCGTGGTTTTCGTTCATTAACGTTCAATTTCATTTAAGTAAAAGAAAATAATGAGTTTTTAAATATATCTAGTGTAGGAGTGTAGAAAAGAGTATATAGTAAATACTTATAGCGTAAAAAGGGGAAAAGAAACCCCTCTGTCATTAAAGGTCATGTATAAAGATTTTGTTCAATTCTGCGTTTCTACTTTCTTTAATTATGAAAATACAGTAACAAATCAATAATGCAATTGTTCATTTCATTTAGATCATTTTAATGCAAATTAATAATCAATAATTAAAAAAATATCAAGAATAGTTATTTTATCTGAAACATGAAAAAAAGTTACTTTTCATAAAAAACAACAACTAAAAAAATAAAAAAACAGATCACCTTAATTGTATTTCATATGATTTAGTGACAGTAATTTTAATTATAAGTAGTTCTTTCAAAACATAAGGTACATTATGATTTCAGAATCATAATTAAATCAGAATATCAAATTGTTTAAAATGTGCCTTCACATATAGTATATATCAAGCGAAACGCTATATAGCTTTAAATTGTATTTGAATTCCTTAGTTAATAGCATACATCCATTCAATTTATTTACAATAATTGTACTCAATAGTATATATATATCAATAACTATTTAACATTTTCTCACTCAGGCATTGTTTCAGAATTGTTGTGATATTCAATTTAGATACCATAGTTTAATCATTTTCTGTAGTTAGAAACCATTGTTTGATATTAACGTCGTCGAATAATATTATTCCTCTCTGTTTGACAGTTAAGAAAATTATTTGAGACAATAATTATTATAATTAATTATCAGCCGATAATTTGTTAATTCAAGAAATATAGTTTACTATCTGCGTGGCAATACGTTGTGTCACGTTTAAATTGCATGATGTTTTCAACTGTTTTTTGGTAAAAAGAAATCAAGATACTTTTGTTAAATTTAGAAAATACCTAGCAGAACTACCCGGCTTCGCCCGTGTCAATTACAAGAAGCTTTCCAAGTAAAATAAATTAAAACGAAATAATACGGCAATCACAATAACTGAAATTTGTGCATTCCCATCCACAAATCGTTATAAAGACAATAAAAAAACATGGCGTTATTGTCTTGCAACCATAGTAAAATTCCTGAGCTTTAATAACAGAATGCATGTTTTCTTTGGTGGGTGTAAGAAAAAAATATGTGATTTTCCTGGCAATACGAAAAAAAAGAAATTCCTCCAAATTACGCAGCACTTAGTGAAATTCTCGTTTGTATGGTAATATCTGCATTATAAAGCATGGATGTTTTTAAAGTTGAGTGCAAGCCGATTACGAAATATGAACCTGTTTACACTTAATGCAATAGTATAAAAAAAGACATGTCTATGAGTAACACTGGTATCATATTTTCGGTGGCAACAACCTAACACAACAAATTTCCCTTTTATTGCAGTTTAACGTCTAAACATTGTACATTCAATTGTTCCAACGTATTATAGAAAACAGAAGTACTTTCAGTGATATTTGTTTGAAATGTTTATCACAATTTATTAATTTTTTATGGGTTTTAAAATAATTTTTAAGCATGCATATTTTTTAAATATGCTTGCAACCCAAATACAAAGGATTAATTCAATTGTTCAAAAACATTGTAAATAATTCAGAATTTGTTTGCTTTCGCGTAATATTCAATAACTAAATTAGCAAACGAAATTAAAACGCCAAAAATAAAATAAAATAAAACACGAATTTAACAGATATCAAATCAAAGTACTCAAAATAACCTGATAAGTGTATAAAATTCAAATGGGAATTTCGTTCCGGTGCATATAACTTGAATTCTTCAGAACGGATTTCCATGCGACTTGCACTATTAGTGTTTTAGGGAAGATTTTAGTGCGCAACATATTGTTTTCCGTTGCTTAGTCATAGAATTATAGGGGAAAGTTATATAATCATGTGAACCCAATTATGAAGGATTAGTTTTATTAGCTGAATGAAAAATGCAGAATTATTTTTATCTCTAAGTATATTGACAGGTTTATCTTCGGTTTTGGGCTGTGCGCTAGGGTATTCTTATTTTAATGAGTGTGCCTGATACCTATTATGGCATGCACCTTTGTTTAAAACAATATAGAATGACTTATGTTTTAAGCGACTATCTGGCATGCAACTTGATTGCAAAATACTAACCTGCACATGCTTAAGGTGTTTCTCCAGTTCCCTGCTCAACAACGCGAAACATTCTGACACATTTTCTAACTCATTAAACGTAAAGGCTTAAAATTTGTAGGCCTGACGATTAAAGCGATTTGGAATTGAAATGAGTTTTCCCTTTTTTCATAAATAAATTACTTATCGAGTTATGAGCAATTGTGGTTGCGTGACGGCCGCTTTTTATCCTTTATTGCACTGTTGCGTCCGAAATTCAGTTCAAAACACCAACTGATAGATCTTATACCTTTACCAACAAATGGAAACTATCTTTCGATTACATAGTTTCTAAATAAGTACTCCTGTCAATTTCATGCGTTTCCGAACAAAAATTAATTAAAAAATATGTCAGAAAATAGCTCCTTTGTATTTGAGAACAGCCTTAACTTGAAGTTTATGAAAAAACTCACATTTTTAGTTTTAATTTTGGAACTCGCGAAATTTAAATTCAGTAAAAGAATGTTCTTTTGACACATTGTGGTAATTATTTTAACTTTTAAAACTAAAATACATGTTTTCTTTCGCGCGCGTAACAGAAGTATACAATATCTTCACAATACGGGGTAAAATGCAAAAAATGCATCCAAATGAAGTAGTAATTACTAAAATTTTATTTGAAAAATTTGAAATTTTATTGAAATTAAATCTACAATGATTAGATGAAATGATGTCATTTTCCATAAATTTTAAATCCAGACATCTGTCAAGATTTTTTTTTGAAAATGTAAATAACCGCTCTCTTTTTGCTATAAATCACAGAAAATGTTAGCACTGAATCTAAACCAATACAACACTTAGCGATAACGTATAGCTATAAGATATGGCTGTAGTATACAATCGAAGTAGTAAGCAAAATATAGGAGCCATATGTTTACAATGAGTTTGATTGCACGTTGAAAAGATTTGTTAGAATGTGACGTCATATCTAGCCTTTTTTTTCTTTTTGTTAAATTGTTTTCATGAAATTTGTCTGTTTGTATTAAAATAGATTTTTTAATTAAAAAAAAAAAACATTCAAATTGAGGTGCTACGTTATTTCCCGGCTCTTATAGTTAAAGTTTTTATTTTATATACAAAAAAATGTAAATTTTCTGTTTAGAATGACGTCAATATCAAATACGCAAAAATATAGAAAGAAAATCTGAATTTTTATTGGCAAATAGAAACAAAATACACGCGTTATCCTTATTATTGTGTATTTTTTTAGGATTTGGCAACAGGAAAGAAACGTTTGTTTTAAAAAAGATTTAAAAAGAGATATTTCTATAATGTTAAATTATGGAAGTGGTAGAAAAAAGGGATAAATAGTTTTCTGATAATTTTTTAAAATAGATAGTGATCTTTTCCACGTTCTAAAACGTATGTACAGGAAGTTTCGTGCAAATCAGTCTAAAATTAAAATTTGTGTAAAGGACATACATACAGAGAACGGCTTTTATATATACTAGGGGATCGAACCCGAGCTCCTCGGGTTACAGAGTATAGGTGAAAACCATTCTTTTTTTTTTTTTTTTACATGTAATATATATTTTAGATTGCCCACTAACATCAAAAAGAATTTTTATCTGAAAAATATCAATTATGCAATCAAATAAAGTTTTAAATTTTATTAAAAGCGATACTTTCACATGTCAGCGCATGCCAGGAGTTATTAGCCCAAGATTTTACGACTTACGGCAGTTTATCCGATCATTTCAGTGCTTTAAGCACGTGGTTCAATCACATGTCTGTTAAATTGTTTTCTTATTTACATTATTTTATTAATTTTTCTATAGAGGAAGTTTTAATTTTGTTATGCAACATTAGACGGAAACAAATGCTGAACTTTTTACATTTTTTTAAGGGAGATTAATCTTTCGTAATCGAGCTACACGGGATAGATAAATTAAAAAAATAATTCATGCTTGAAAATCTATATATTTTATGCTATCGTAGGTGGCACAGAAATCGCGATTATTTGTTAATTGTTTAATGGCAACACCTGAATGTAACGCATCTCATTGGTTATTGTGTAATATTTTTAAAAAGGGAATAACAATAAATAAAAAAAAATAGTTTAATTAATAACTATAGAACAAAACAACTTATATAATTAAAAAAAAAAGTAAATAAACAATTTATTAATAAATAAACAACAACATCCGGGCTACCATATCAAACAAAATAACGACACTTTGGAGCCAGTTAAGTACCCCTGTGCGTATATGACATTGGCGTCAGAAAAATGTCGCGCCAACGTAGTGCGTATATGACACCTGTGCCGTCTTTTATTCATCTAATTTAAAATACAACAAATAAATAAATAAATGAAGGTACTTTTCCAGTATAGGTACTTGGCGAAATAGAGAAAAGGTCAATGGCGTGAAAAGAAATTTGGCAACGTATTTTCTGGCAACCTATTTCATCAAAATATTTTTTTCGAATAATACTACATAAAAGTTGCTATGATCGCAAAAAGTTCGTACTTTCATATTAGGTGGGCGCAATTATCGCCAATAGCATTTTTTAACTCGCCAGCAGCATTTTTTATTTTTCGAGGTGTAAATTAAAACAATGCTTTGATGTTGAAATTAAATGGTTTATGGTATTTATTCTTTTCTTTTCTTTTTCCTTTTTTAAAGATTTTTTTAAAGTGAAATTCGTGAATTTGAAATGTTTCAGTATTAAATTAAAGTCATCCATTTTAAAATGAGTGAAAGGGTTATATTTTAACTTAATATTTCATATTTCTTTAGAAATATGAAAAAATACGACGGGTACTATGTTTGGCGATTTATCACCTATGCCCGACTAACATAAAAATACCGAGTTCTTGATTTCTCTATCAGAATCTTCCGATTTAGCGAAGGATTGAGCAAGTAAATTAAATTATGAATAAAAGTAACACGATATAATGCCTAGCATTCCATTTAAGGGAGACCAAACTGGTCGCCACGGGCAGCTAATTATTTTAAAAACCGTAATAACTCAGTCAATTAAGATACAATTTTCAAACACATTGCATTTGAAAGTAGATTTTTTTTCTCTATTTGACGGTGTAAAAATTGAAAATGGCTTTGAATTGGAAACTTAAAAAATCGCTGACATAGCACGCATTGTAATTTCAATTTTTTTTTTCAGTTTTTATGAGAAAACGGCAACAAAAGCTACAGTAATATACTATTTTCTTTACTCGGGGATTATTTTCCCTCTAAACCCTCCATGACTTTCAACACAAATGGCGGACTTCCGTTGCCACAATTACAAAAAATGTATTAAAAACTACAAAAAAAAAATATCTCAAACTTAAATTGAGATACAGCTTTCAAACAAATTGCATTTAAAAGAGCATTTTTTTCCTTATACAACGGTGTAAAAGTTTAAAATGTGCGATGTTTAGAAGTTTAAAAATTTGCAGTAAAGAAAATTGCAAAACCGAAATTTCATTTCAAATTTCAAAGTGTTGCCATTCGCAGAATGACGTATGCGTTACGCACAGATATGTTTGTCCTTTATAATATAGATAGATCATAATATTATATTCATTAAATGCTAAAATTCATTGTAGATTTTAAAAATTTCTTAATAAAAATACAAGTTTTCCAGATGGAACTATTAATAAATTGGAAATGAAATATCCTCAATTAAGCTTTAACTGTAAGCGATTCCGTAGGGGCTGGTGACAACCAGAAAATATTTCCACAAGTAAATTTGAATAGAAATTTTCTTCTTAATTTAACTCCTAAGATTGCTAAAAAAACTAAACTAAAAAAAAAAATTCCTACCCCCCCCCCCCCCCCCCCCCATGCCATTCAACATTTATACGAATTTAACGATTTTTCAAATCAAATCCCCACGATTGCCGAAATCGTAAAAATAAATAAAAAATGTATTTCAAATCAATTCCTTTTGAGAAGTCACAGAAAAACTCAGCAGAAAAAAATCAGCTAAATTGGATATATTGCGTAAGAAGCGTATATTTGTAAATGACAGGCAAAAAACCTTTTAATATAAGAAGTAATTTTTAGTTTTACGAATAAAGTACTCTGTACATCAAAGGTCATCGACTTTTTAACTATCACGCATGCAGTTATTTCTTTAAACATTCTGTGTGCTAGTTTGCCCGATTGGTAATCAGGCCGTGATTGCATTAGAAGAGCACTTATTAATTTTTAACCCATTGAAGTTTGCCGGTATATTATACACTGCTCAAAACAATTAAAGGATATTTGAAGTTTTATATAAAATAAAGATATAAACGAAATTTTTTTTTGCCGAAAATAGAAGAAGAGAATCACAAATGCAAATTTTTCTGGTTTTCAAACTGTGGAGTATGCAAATTTTGAGTTCGACGTCAAAAACGTCGCTTCAGCGGCAGCGAATGAAATTTGACTTTCAACTGGATAAAAGAGAATGAAGACAAGGATGATCGGCATTCAGTGATTGCTTTGTTTCGATGAGTACGATGTCTCAGCGAAGTCATTTGACAGATTCAGAAGCTTTGAGAATTGTTGGTAGGTTAGAAGGGGGCCAAACTCAAGCCGAAGTAGCGCAAGCCATTGGAGTGTCACAAAGTGTCATTTCCAGGATCTGGAACCGTTTTTTGGAGAGTGGATGTGCAGGCCGAAGACCAGGGCAAGGTCGTAGACGGGCAACAATGCCCAATGAAGATTGGTATTTAGCGTTAACAGCTCGGAGACACCGAACCATGAACGCTACTCTTCTCAAACAACACCTTCGCTCGGCTACAGGCACCACGATTTCAACTCAGACTGTCCGAAACCGGTTCCATGCTGTAGGTCTGTATGCTCGCCGACCGATGGTATGTGTTAGATTAACATCAAGGCATCGTCGCGACCGCAGGGAGTGGGCAACCGAGCATGTCAACTGGAGGAGAAATGAATGGAGCAATATTCTGTTTTCTGACGAGTCCCGTTTTTCTGTGCATCCGGATAATAGGCGTATTTTCATCTGGAGGGACCGTGGCAGTAGGAATAATCCTGCGTTCGTGCACGAAAGTGTCAGATTTGGCGGTGGAGGAGTGTTGGTGTATGGTGGCATCTTCATTGACGGGCGCACTGACCTCTACATCATTCGAGATGGAGCTCTGACTGGTCGCCGATATAGGGATGAGATCCTCAGACCTATTGTAGTCCCTTACCCAACAGCAATCGGAGATAACTTCATTTTAATGGACGATAACTGCAGTCAACATCGTGCAAACCTGGTGGAGGATTTCCTTTTCGAGGAAGGAATCGTTCGAATGGAATGGCCAGCGTGTTCTCCAGACATGAATCCAATAGAGTACGTTTGGGACGCTCTAGGAAGACGAGTTTCTGGCCGCCAACAACCCCCACAAACTCTCCAAGAACTGGAAAGAGCTCTTCTGGAAGAGTGGGGCAGAATACCCCAACTCGTCATTAATAGCCTCATTGAGTCCATGCTTCAAAGGTGTTCAACGTTGCTGGCCGCCCGTGGAAACCATACCCCCTACTGAAAATGATTTTCTTTGAAGAAAACACCTTTTCTTATTCTTTTTTTCTCATATGCACAAATTGTGTTTTTTTCCTTTAGTAAACAAATGCGCAATAAAATGCATTTTTTTCTGCCAAACATGTGTAATTTATTCTCATATAACCTACTATGTCTGCCGACCATGTATCAATCAGCTAAACAGTTTACCAGATACAAAATCCACCTAAAACCGCAATATCCTTTAATTGTTTTGAGCAGTGTATATACAACTTAATTTTAAGGGGGCTGGTCAACCAGCTTCGGATTTTTCCTCCGTAATGTCAAGTCTATGGACTTTTGATGCATTCGTATATTTAAAATATCTTCTCGGGAAATTCATATTTTTAACTTCTTTTTTCAGTGTTCTCTTCTTAAAGGATGTCTCTTTTTACCAGACTGAAAAGAAGGATTATGTGTTTCACGAGTATCTGTGTATGTGGATTTCTTTATATCCTCGAAACATCCCAACGGCTGGATGGATTTTAATGAATGAGGTCTCTGTCGATTCATCTTAACCGTCCGATGGTTATAGGATATGTTTTGTTTTTATAAATTCAAAATGGCGACCGTAAACTAAAAAATGGCGATAGAGACGAAAATTTTTTTTTACGTACCTTATTGAGTGGCATATCATTGGATAGGTCTTTCAAAATGAAGACGATGTTTCATTGACCATTTTGCAGTCAGAAGCTCCATTTAAATATTACACAACCTGGAAGTTGTGTACTTTGGATCTCTACCTTTACAGTAACTCTAACCTTCATAATAGACATCTATAGGCCTCATCAAAACAGGGTTTGTAGATATGAACTAATAATTAAACACAACTTAAAAGTCATCAATACAAGTAAATAAAAAAATGATAAGTAATATAAAAAATAGTTTCATATTGATGAAAAATAATTAATTAGTTCGCTTTTTACGCAATCGGGTTTTTTGATTTTCTAAATTTAATATATTTATTATTTTCTTAGTTTTCAAAATATTTCTAAAATCTATGCTGAATTTAATATTGTATATGTTAAAAGCGGATGAACTATGAGTAAGATTTTAACAGTTCATATAAAATTAAGTCTACACTTTAGTAATATTTTAAGAACTAAGAAAAAAAGAGACATCTTTTAGGAAGTGTGCACAAAAAAATAGATGTTAAAAATATTGATTTTCCGAGGAGATATTTTAAATATACGAATGCATCAAATGTCCATAGACCTTTTAATTAGTGAGGGGGAATCGGAAGCTGAGTAACCAGCCCTCTTAATCCAGAAAGGACGCAATGACACCAGAAATTTTAAATTAAGCTTTCCATTTATAATGTATTTGAAGAAAAGCTGTTACTTATTTTCAAATATTTTTTTTCGCAAAATCTTTTGTCTCTTAATAATTTCAATACTTTAGCAACAGAAATACTTTGCTCCTGAATGGAGTTAAACAGCTTAACCCTCTCATGCATACGGACCTCATATGAGGTCGTATAATTATTGCATTATTAAACAAAAATATTTTAGCATTCATTTATTTGTGGACTGATTTGTGGACAGATAATACCCAGCATGCAGTACAATAATAATATTATTTTATAATGGTTTCTCATTTATCACAAAAAAAAGATTTTTTTGTGAATAATGAGAAATAATGAAAATAATTTATGCACGAGAGGGTTAATGGTAGTTTTCAACCCTTTCAGTTGTAAAGTATTTATGTCATTAAAAAGTTGAAAGGATTGAATGGCACCGGAATTTACCAAGAAATTGAGTTGGGGTTATACAGTAGCGCTCAAAAGTATTTTGACAAAGATAATAATTCACTTAATTGAAAAGAATAATAAGATATAGAAATCAATCATTTATTTTATTTAACCGTATTCAATGTTATCATACGAATTGAATATTTCCAACTGAGCGAAAAAATGCCCAGGCTGGGAATCGAACCCAGATCCTTGGCTTATAAGGCCAATGCTTTCCCATTTAAGCTAACTGGGCCGACAACCAGCCAGCATACTTCGCTCAGAAAACCTTATTGGTAATAACATCTGGTCTGTCATGTAGACAGCTCAACAGAATAAACCGCAGGTAAAGGAACTCCATATAAACGATGGATACGTAGATGAACTATTATTTTAACACAATCAAACTGATTGGTAAAGTTATCATACGAATTGAATATTTCCAACTGACCGAAAAAATGCCCAGGCTGGGAATCGAACCCAGATCCTTGGCTTACAAGACCAATGCTTTTCCATTTAAGCTAACTGGGCCTAACAGTTGGAAATATTCAATTCGTATGATAACTTTACCAATCAGTTTGATTGTGTTAAAATAATAGTTCATCTACGTATCCATCGTTTATATGGAGTTCCTTTACCTGCGGTTTATTCTGTTGAGCTGTCTACATGACAGACCAGATGTTATTACCAATAAGGTTTTCTGAGCGAAATATGCTGGCTGGTTGTCGGCCCAGTTAGCTTAAATGGAAAAGCATTGGCCTTGTAAGCCAAGGATCTGGGTTCGATTCCCAGCCTGGGCATTTTTTCGCTCAGTTGGAAATATTCAATTCGTATGATAACTTTACCAATCAGTTTGATTGTGTTAAAATAATAGTTCATCTACGTATCCATGGTTTATATGGAGTTCCTTTACCTGCGGTTTATTCTGTTGAGCTGTCTACATGACAGACCAGATGTTATTACCAATAAGGTTTTCTGAGCGAAATATGCTGGCTGGTTGTCGGCCCAGTTAGCTTAAATGGAAAAGCATTGGCCTCGTAAGCCAAGGATCTGGGTTCGATTCCAAGCCTGGGCATTTTTTCGCTCAGTTGGAAATATTCAATTCGTATGATAACTTTACCAATCAGTTTGATTGTGTTAAAATAATAGTTCATATTCAATGTTTTAATTTTAATAAATTAACAATAAATATTTATAATATTAATAAAATTATATATATACTATATATATATATATATATATATATATAGATATAGATATATATCCATATATACATATTATTTATATCTGAATTTTGTCATGCTGTAACTCTCGAATTTTTTAGCCGATTTGGATGAAATTTTTCATATACATAGCACATAATAATGTCTCGACCAAGTTCGTTGGCCAGCTTCATCCTCCATCTTGTTTCAAAATGGCGGCCATTGGAATTTTTGAAATTTTTTTATGTTTTCTAACATTGTATACTTATAGAAAATGTTACGTTTCACAAAATGCAAACTCTTATGTATAATTTTAAACTGAATGTTAGAAATATTAAAAGATATTTTAAAGAGTCACACAGTGTAAGTTAACAACATAGGTCATTTTAAAGAGAAAATTAAGAAACCTAAAAATTTCCAAACGTGTTCACAAAATTCAAATGGCCGCCATTTTGAAACAAGATGGCGGATGAAGCTGGCCAACAAACGCGGTCCAGTCATTAGTATGTACTATGCATATGAAAAATTTCATCCAAATCGGTTCAAAAATTCGAGAGTTACAGCATGATATATATATATATATATATATGGATATCTATATCTATCTATATATCTATCTATTGATATATATATATATATATATATATAATTTTATTAATATTATTAAAATTTATTGTTAATTTATTAAAATTAAAACACTGAATATGGTTAAATAAAATAAATGATTGATTTTTGTATTAGGTAGCTTTCTTTACAAAAAAGCTACCTATTGCAGCCGTTCGGAGGAAAGCGATTTCAAAAAATTTTGGTATATTTTCATCGATCATGACCCCCAGACCCCGAAACCACCCTCCGTTCAAAATTGATATATATATATATATATATATATATATATATCTATATATATATATATATATATATCTGACCTATGTCACACTGTAACTCCCGTAATTATGAACCGATTTCGATGTAATTCGGTGTGTACATAGTACATACCAATGTCTCGACCGAGTTCGTTGGCCAGCTTCATCCGCCGTTTTGTTTCAAAATGGCGGCCATTTAAAATTTTTTTAAAAATTTAAAACTTGAAATGTGGTACCAAAAAATTAAAAATGGAAAAATATTTTTTTCTTATGTATTTGACCTTTATACAAAGATTCCGGAGCAGTTTTTGTTTCGTCCATATCTTAAAAAATGGCTGAGTTATAGCATTTTGAATTTCTAGCGTGGCTGACATTTTGAAACGTCCTGAATTTTGTCACGCGATAAAAGGCGTATTTATGAACCGATTTGGATGTAATTCGGTGTGTACATAGTACATACCAATGTCTCGACCGAGTTCGTTGGCCAGCTTCATCCGCCATTTTGTTTCAAAATGGCGGCCATTTAAAATTTTTTTAAAAATGTAAAAATTGAAATGTGGTACCAAAAAATTGAAAATGGAAAAATATTTTTTTCTTATGTATTTGACCTTTATACAAAGATTTCGGAGCAGTTTTTGTTTCGTCTATATCTTAAAAAATGGCTGAGTTATAGCATTTTGAATTTCTAGCGTGGCTGACATTTTGAAACGTCCTGAATTTTGTCACGCGATAAAAGGCGTATTTATGAACCGATTTGGATGTAACTTCGTTTATACATAGTACATACCAATGTCTCGACCGGGTTCGTTGGCCAGCTTCACCCGCCATCTTGTTTAAAAATGGCGGCCATTTAAATTTTTAAGAAAAATTTAAATTTGAAATGTGGTACCAAAAATTGAAAATTGAAAAAATATTTTCTTCTTATGTGTTTGACCTTGATAAAAAGATTCGGGAGCCGTTTTTGTTTCGTCTATATCTTAAGAAATGGCAGAGTTATAGCATTTTGAATTTCTAGCGTGGCTGACATTTTGAAACGTCCTGATGTTTCTCACGTAATAACCGACTTGGATGTACCTTGGTGTGTACATAGTACATACAAATATCTCGACAGAGTTCGTTGGCCAGCTTCATCCGCCATCTTGTTTCAAAATGGCGGCCATTTAAAAAAATTAAAAAATAAAAAAATTTAAATGAGATACCAAAAAATTGGAAAATGAAAAAGATTTTTTTTGTATGTGTTTGACCTTAATACAAAGATTCCGGAACAGTTTTTCTTTCGTCTATATCTAAAAAAAAATGGCTGAGTAATAGCATTTTGAATTTCTCTTGTGGCTGACATTTTAAAACGACCTGATTTTTGTCACGCGATAACAGGCGTATTTATGAACCTATTTGGATGTAACTTGGTCTGTACATAGTACATACCAATGTCTCGACCGAGTTCATTGGCCAGCTTCATTCGCCATCTTGTTTCAAAAGGGTTGCCATTTAAAAAAAATTAAATTTAAAATTCAAAATGAGGTATTAAAAAATTGGAAAATGAAAAAGATTTTTTTTATGTGTTTGGTCTTGATACAAAGATTCCGGAGCAGTTTTTGTTTCTGAAAATTTGTTCTTTTGTTGATATCTTAAAAAATGGTTGATTTATAGCTCTTTGAATTTCTAGCATGGCTAACAATTTGAAACGATCTTGTATTTGTCACACGATAACACGCGTATTCGCCTATTTCGATGTAAGAAGGCATGTGGATAGTATACATCAACACCTCGACCAAGTTCGCTGGCCAGATTCATCAGCCATCTTGTTTCAAAATGGCGGCCATTAAATTAAAAAATATATATATATTTAAAGTGAGGTGCAAAAAAATTAGAAATTGAAAAAGGTTTCTTTCTTAAGTATTTGATCTTGATATAAGGATTCAGGAGCATTTTTTGTTTGTCTTTACCTTAAAAAATGGCTCAGATATAGCAGTTTCAATTTCTATTGTGGGTGACATTTTGAAAAATCTGATTTTTTGCATGCGACAGCACTCCTATATATTAACCGATTCCGATGTGAGTGAGCATGTGCACAGCAATTACTAAGGTCTCGACCAAGTTCACTGCTTAGCCTCATCCACCATGTTGTCTTAAAATGACAGGAACTTTAAGAAATTGCCGAATTTGGCACCCAAATATAAGTTACTTTAAAGAAAAGCAGCTTGGATAAAGCTGACTAATTTCGCGAAATTCTCATTCATTATATTGATAAAAATTAGTATTGAATCTCCTATATTCGGTTTCCACTAAATTGAGCTTCGTGTGTTTGCATGATATAAGTTGGCTTTTTTTAAATAAGGATTATGAAAGCTACCTCTTCCTCCTGGCACTGGCCGGAAGGACTTTTTTATTATTCTTTTCAATTAAGTGAATTATTATCTTTGTCAAAATACTTTTGAGCGCTACTGTATTTTTCTTTTTTGATTTATATTTTCTTCTTTTTACTTTCATTTGTCTTTACAAGAAGAAAGTGCTGTATTCGTAAAAAAATTCGACTTCCATTTTTCGACGTGATCTATACATTTTAGAAAGTCCTGAACACGATTTGACTGTTTTTAGAAAACATGTGTCTGTATGTAACAAAAAAATTGTGGGAATTCTATCTCAAGAACTACTGCAAGTAATTTAATAAAACATTAGGTTAAATTCGAACTTGATACATATAAATTGGTGCCGTTTAGTTTTTGGCCTGATTAACCCAACAGATGGGGGCTGCATTCTTCACTAGTTTACTACTACTACTACTGCATAGCTACTGCATTTTCCGCAGTAGCTATTCTTAAGAACTATTGCACTGATTTCCATCAAATTTCAGATTCAGTTAGACATTGAAATAAGTTGTTGCAGATCATGTTTTGTTGAAAATCGCCCAAAAGGTGGTGCTGCTATGCTGCGTTTCTCACGATTTGTGCAATTAGCTCTATCTCAAAAATTAATGCATGGGTTTTTATCAAATTTCAGATTCATGTAGATATTAACATAAGTTGTTGCTGATTAGGTTTAGGTGTAAACCGCTCAACAGGTGCTAGTATTCTACATTTTCTCGGATTTTAGCGATAGTCATATCTCAAAAACTATTGCACGGAATTTCATCAAACTTCATATTCTGCTAGATCTAGACACAAGTTGTGATGATTAGGTTTTCGTGAAAATCATGTAACAAGTGATATGCTATTTTTTTCCACGATTTTTGCGACAGCTTTACCTCAAAATCTAATGCACGGGATTAATCAAAGTTCATATTCTGTTGCACTGTCACATAAATAGATCCTTATTAGGCTTAGGTGTATACTGCCAAACAGGTGTCGTTTTTGTGCTCTTTAAATTGGGAATTTAGTTTTCCGACATCTAAAATGGTGAGTGCCGAAATTCAATGATGTCTTTGAAAAATGCGGTTTATATCACTTTTTTAATGCACAAATTGTGATGAACAATTCACCGCCTGAGGGAGATACCCTTGAAGGTATCGGTACTGTCAATAATCTTACTGATTCTGAATATCACAATCAACAATCAAGGAGTAACAAATAAAACAGCAGCTATTATTGAAATGCCACCTTACAAGACATGATTCTTATTTCTGGTTGTAATAAAGAAATGGTAATTGAAAGAATCTCTTTAAGAAAACACAAGAAATAAAAAAATAAGCATTTGAAAAACATTAAAGAAAACAATTTAATTTTAGAACTCTTGTTTTTTGACGGCAGATTGGATAACACTTTGGTAAAAAAGTATATTAAAAAAATTATTAAAGAAGTTACGTCTTAGTCGAAGAATCTGGATCCTAATATATCACTTATTTCACTTTCTGTCTCTGCTAATAATATAGCAAATGAAATTTCGGCGCATTTTCAATATAATAATATAGAGCTTATCGGACGAATAAGTAATAAAAATAGTACAAACAGGATAAATAGCAGATTTTCTATGTTTTTCTTGTCACACTCAAATATGGAAAGGTGTGTCAATAATGTCATAAAAGCCGTTTAAATCATGTCTGTATCTGAAACTAGAGATGGTTTTATATTGATGATGTAAGTACTGAAGTCTCAAATTTAATGCTAATGAAGACTATTAGCCAGTCCATCGAATAGCTAATGTGACACGGGAGGGGGGGGGTAAGGACAATGGGTGCTTATAATAAGTCACCACATCGCAAAGACGTCTTGGTAATATTTGCTTATTATAAGAAAATATCAACTACAAGCTCCTTATTTTACTTTAAGTTACTATATGCTTAAAATAAAAAACTTTAACGCCTAAGAGGAATCAGAAAAATAATTAATTAATAGAAAAGTCTTTTACTGGTAAGTATTTAAAAAAGAAATCAAATTTGACTATTCCACATCAAAACAAAAAAGTTTTATTTTCCCCGTATAATTAAGTTTTACTGTAGCATTAGAATCAGTAAGTGGTCGAGCGCATAATTACCAAACCGGCAGGACTGTGTTCCACAAAGCCTTATATAAATAATGAACATTAAGATTTTTTAATTATTTAAATATATAATTTATAAGGAAATGTTTCTTTTATCAAATAAAACAGAAAATGAAAAGGATAGTTAAGATAGATAAACTAAGTTAATTTTTAGATTAAATAGTTTAATTTTTAAATATCGATATGTTAATTACGCATTTTTATTTAATGCTACTACTTCTACCATAAAACCAAATAAATGAGAAAGAAAAAAATCACAGAATAAAGCTAACTCTTTGTAATACAATCTCTTAAAATATGAAAGTTTTTAAAATCGCTGTGCATTAAACGCGTGTGTGATCCTTTCACGCCTGTGAAAGAAAAACAAACAAACGAACAGAAACAGGAATGTCTAAAAATATGAAATTCGTTAAAACCGCGATCACTATAACGCATGTTAAAATAATCATATAACGTAAATTGTAAATACTGTAATTCCTTAACATTCACGGATTTAGCATTCGCGAGTTTTACTTATTCTCGAGATAAAAAAATAAGAACATTTCAACATTCGCGAATAATCAATTTCGTTATTCGCGAATTTTGTTTTATAATGCCAGTAGCAAGAGATATCGGCTAAATTTCTGCCTAATACCAGAATTGTCGGTAAATGATGAGTAATCGAATGGAGAGCTTCACATAATATCTGAACAAAATCTAGCGATTTATCTAGCCCTCCGAGCGTCTTGCAAAAGGGTAAAATTGTAATGTTGTTTTCTTTGCATTTTGTTTTAAATGCTAAAAAAATATGATTCTTTCAACATTATAAAAAATACTCAATTACAAATATGTATGCAATTCTTGAGAGTATTAATCATTCCTCAATGTATTTAAAATTCATTAAATCTATAGAATTATATTTTCTTAAATATTGCCTGTATTGTTGTGGAACCTGGAGCTTAGTGAACGGAATATTACGCCCCAAACACTTAGAAGACTAGATAATGTGGGAAAACGTCGGTAGCAAGATGTATTATTATTGCAAGACAATTAATCGGAAAAATATTCTTATGCATGTAATCGGGCGGCAATCGGAAAGTAATGAGAAATGAATCTTTTTACTGGGGTGTTATTGTTTGTTTCCGCTGTATAGATACCCTCTGCAGTGATGATATGGGGGGTGTTACGTGAATAAAACTGTTTAATGTCCTGCAATATCTTATCTCCCTCACGTTCAAAATACTTTTTCACGTTTCAAGCACATCATTTGTAAATGGACAGTCGAAGGAATATAAGGGAAAAAAATACTTTCCAAGAAATGTTCTTTGGTGAGAATATATTATTATTTGCAAATTAGTAAACCTACATCTCTTAAAAACGTACACATAGCAAGCAAATTAGTGTAAAAGTAAACTAACAATTTAAAAGCGTTTGTTTGTTCTTTTTTTTTTTTTTTTTTTTAATATAATTTACGTATAGACATTCATACTTAAAATTATACTTAATAAAATTGTTAGAGATATTTGCTGTTTTGTTGATTTAGATAAATAAATTGAAAATTATAAGATCTGAAATTTAGATTATATCAGGATAATGTCTGAAATTTAGACTATTACAACAACAAACTATTTGCTCTAAATCTATTTTCTCAGTTATGAATTAGAAATTTTTGATTTAAAAATTAATTTATTTAGAAATACTTCAGATAATGTTATTGCATAAATTATAATATAGTTGATCATCTTTTTCTTTCCCCAAAGAGTAATAAATTTAATTTTATACCCTTTAACAGTTTAAAAAAATGTCTGAAATTTTTTTTATTAAAATTATTATTAGAAAAATAAATTGAAAATTATAAGATCTAAAATTTACATTATATCAGAAATTTAGACTATTACAACAGCAATTTCTTCTGAAAGTATTTTCTTAATTATGAATTAGGAAATTCTGATTTTAAAATTAATTTATTTAGAAACAGTTCAGATAATGTTATTGTATAAATTATAAAGAAGTTGATCATCTTTTTTCCACCCAGATAGTGATAAATTTCATTTTATACATTTTAAAAGTTAAAAAAGGCGATTGGATAATTTATTTTAATTAAAATAATTATTAGATGAATACATTGAAAATTATAAGATCTGAAATTTAGATTATATCAGAATAATATCTGAAATTTAGATTATTACAACAACAAACTATTTGCTCTAAATGTATTTTCTTAGTGATGAATGAGAAATTTCTGATTTAAAAATTAATTTATTTAAAAATAATAAAATAATTCAGATAATTTATTGTATAATTTATAAATAAGTTTATTATCTTTTTTTTTTTTTTTTACAAATAGTGATAAATTTAATTTTATACCTTTTTAAAAGTTAAAAAAATGACTGAACAATTTTTTTAATTAAAATAATTATTGGATAAATAAATTGAAAATTATCAGATCTGAAATTTAGATTATATAAGGATAATATCTGAAATTTAGACTATTACACCTACAAAATATCTGCTCTAAATGTATTTCTTAGTTACTAATTAGAAATTTCTGATTAAAAATTTAATTTATTTGGAAAAAAAAACAGATAATGTTATTCTATAAATTATAAAGAAGTTGATCCTCTTTTTCTTTTCTCCAGATAGTGATTAATTTCATTTTATAGCTTTTAAAAGTAAAAAGTAAAAAAAAAAAAAGACTGATTTTTTTTTTAATTAAAATAATTATTTAGATATATATAAAAAAAAATTCCATACATAACCAAAATTTAATGAGACGCTTTAAATAATAGAATTTTCACAGCAATGTTAAATGAGGATATTTTACATTGTAAGATGCAAAAATTATCAAATAAAAATGTATCAAAGTTTGTTTTAATTCAAACAGTAAATATTGTTAGACGGAAATATTTTACGCTATAAAATACAAAAATGTTTTCATATCGAGGGCGTAACTAATTAATGGTAAGACATTTTCTTTAATTTAAATTCTAAATATTGCTGATCTTGGGATGAAAATTATAGTTAATTATTCTTTGTAAGATGCAATAACATTTCTATATCAACAATGTGAGTTACTTTTGCAAGAATATAATTTTTAAATTAAATATAATTTTACTTGTATCTTACAATAGAAAATTAAGTGTAATTTTAATTGTGATTTTCATTGTAAAATTATCTAACAGCAATATTTTGACTTTAAACAAAACAAGATTTATTACATTTCAATTTGTTACATCCTGGATATGGAAATATTTTTGCATCTTATAGCGGAAAACATTCCCAATTAACAGTATTTATTTTTTGAATTAAAACAATTTTTTTTACGTTTTAAATACTATTTTTGCATCGTACAAATTCTTACATTCGATATGATTAGCTAATCGGCAAAAGATCATATGATGTTGCAATGTACTCGGTAAAAGATTATCAAGTGAAACAATTATTGAAAACTAATACGCAAAGGCTTCAAAACCGATTCAATTGCAGTCGGGAGGCGATACTCGAAAGGTGATCTGCCTTGCGGACAAGAAGTCATATATGCCGACCTCGGAAAATGAGATCGCCAAGACGAAATATAGTCGAGTTAGGACTTTCGGCGGAAGTTCGGCCAAGGATTATTTGCTAATTGGGAAGATTTTTTTTTAAAAGTAAACTCAATATATTTTACCAGAGCTGGCAAGTCTCCGTACTGTTAAAAATTTTGCAGCATTCTGGCAGGTCATTCGACCGTTGTTTGAAAAAACGGTTTCATAACCATAATTTAACTATATTCTGACCATAAAATGGCCAATAATATGGTTAGAATAGTGTTAAAATTACGGTTGTGTAACCGTTTTCGGAAAAAAATGGTCAAATGACCAGCCAGAATGCTGCAAATTTTTAACAGTGCGGCTTTTTGGACACCAGAATTTTAAAACAGAAAATTATGTGTTATTTAACTGAAATATTTTGGGCGATTTAAAATAACAGCATTTTCTCTAAGATTATAGCGGTGTGCAAAAAGCCGGAGACTATGGAACTCTGGTTTTACCAATTCCATGAACTACGTGATACTGGACACTAGCTGCATTTTACTGTATAGCGTAAGTTCCGAAAACTTGAACTTCAACTATTCTATGGAGGCAAAGTATAGATATGTAAGTTTCTTTATTTTGTATGTACATTTTATTTCAATTTCCTAAATTTTCTAAAATTCTGCTAAAAAGTGAGCTATTTTCTGCAACAATTCTCGAGGAAATTTTAAAACTTCAACAACAACGCATTGAGAAAGCAATAGAATGTGATCCTTCACTAGTGAAGAGTCTTAAATGTAGAAGAAAAATCGAGGCCGCAACGTTTCCTTACATCATAAACAAAAGATTTGTTCTGCCAAGCAATAGCATCTTGCTATATTATTTTTAGCAATTAACTAGTAAATAAACTTTGTACAATATGTCATAGCTGCCAAATTGTACGGATTTTTGCTACCACTAAAATTTTACAGAGAATTTTACCTAATTCAATCGCCGAATTGTAGTGAATGCTGATAATTAAATAAGACATAATTTCTGTTAAATTTTAGTGGTAGTAAAAATCCGTACAAGTTGGCAGCTATGATATGTGCATAATTATTCAAATTTATTCCAGCGTGTACTTTTAATGCTTAAAATACTTTTTGCGTTTCAATTGCTCTTTTCCAATTAAAATAAATCATGAAAGCTAAGCCCATTTTATACTCGATAAGGTAGTATCAACATTTCAAATGAAAACCAAATTTCAAAGTAATTGCTTAAGAGGCTCAAAGGCCAACATAGTGAAAAAGATTCCATGCCGGGACACGAACTCGGGCCATCAGTATAGCGCACTGACGTTCTACCGACTAAACCACATGGAACGATACCCAGCCTGGAAAATTTCTCACTATTATATGTTGGCAAGGCTATAAACGCAGCACAAGATTGACTATTTATCGTAAGCCACCATTGTACAAGGTCCGGCTATTAATTTCCAGGACTCATGGAATAACTCAGAAGAAAAAAAAAGGTTAAACACATAGCCATTTAATATGAATCGAAGTAACCCCATCAGCCGCAATGCACGTCTGTGCTCGGCTGTACAAATTTCGGAAAGAAGTTTTAAAGTCCTCTTTTGGAATGCTCTTTAATAGAGACGTTACAGTTTTCTTGATGGCTTCGACATCCTGAAATCTTGTTCCCTTCAGCGATTTTTACAGCTTAGGAAACAGGAAAAAGTCTGCGTGTGCTAGATCTGGAGAGTATGGTGGATGCTGCATCTCAACGATACCATGCTGGGCTAAGAATCGCCTCACAGGCAACCAATGGAACAAATCTTGCGTTTGCCTAGGTCTTGCGTCAAAATTCGCCGAACCGTCCGTTTGTCCATGTTCAATTCATTAGCGAGTACTCGAATAGTCAATCGACGATCACATTTCACCATATCGCGAACTTTTTGAATTGCTTCCGGCGTGCGTACAGACTGCGGCCGACCTGTGTGGGGATCATCTTCGACGTTTTCGCGCCCTTCCCGAAAGCGTTTAAACCATTCAAAAGTTCTTGAGCTGGATAATGCTTCCTCGCCGTAAACTTGTTTTATCATTTCGTAGGTTTCCGCAGCTGTCTTGCCCAATTTTAAGCAAAATTTAATGTTAATTCTTTGCTCCATTTTCACTTCGACAACAGGAATTTAAGAGCTACGTTTTAATGCGCCTTTCCACGAGAACAAATTACTTCAGAATGGCGCCGAGTGCACTGCACATGCGCAAGAAAACGCTCTTCAATATGCAATCTTTAGCGCCATCTTCCGGCTTTTCGTTCTCGTACAGTTACGCCAGTCCTGAAAATTAATAGCCGGACCTTGTATTAATGTGTAATGTGATTTCCATGTATTAATATAGTATCGACATTGTCGAATTTGACATTGACGCATGTTTCCGGGAATCAAAACCTCGCGAATGTTAAAGGATTACTGTATTTGAAAAATTAATTTTAATACCTTAATTAAACATATTAAATAATCGTTTTTTCAGACTTCCCGCTGTCTCGATAAAGATAATCCGGGTAGCTTGAATCGGTTACCCTGATCAAAAGAATTGGAAACAAACCACATGCCGCTAATCGACACAGACTTATACTGAGATTAAACTAGAACAAACTTAAACAAAAGTTGACACATTCTTCTTTTTCCCGCATGCAAAATAATATGTATGATTCACTTAGTAGAGATTTCAATTCCACACTCTATCTAGTGATAAAATGATTTAGAAATAGTTCTTTTGGGGTTCCAAATCAAAAAATTTTGCGATGCTCAGAATCCTTTTACTAATCTAGACAGCAGCAAAGAACTTTTGCGCCTTTGTTTACTTACTTATTTATTTATTTATCAAATATTAATCAGCTAATTGTTTTTCTAGTTAACTAGCCGACAACTGCATGGTTAAAAATTTCTGTAAAAACACAGGGAAAAACCGAGACTCTCTGTAAATTTACACAAGTTCTCGGTTAAATGCATTCAATTGAGTTTTTCGGTCAAGACTGTCTGTAAATTTACTCCAGTTCTCGGTTAAATACATTCGATTGAGTTTCTTAGTCAAGACTCTATGCAAATCTTACGCGAGTTATCGTTTAAATGCATTCGATTGAGTTTCTCGGTCAAGACTCTCTGTAAATTTCAACTAGTTCTCTGTTAAATGCATTCGATTGAGTTTCACGGTCAAGAATCTCTGTAAATTTACACTAGTTCTTGGTTAAATTCATTCGATTGAGTTTCTCGATCATTGTTTTACAGACATTTTCCTTATTTTGTATCTAATTCAACTGTAGGGTTTTCCATGTCTTTTAATCAAATTTAGATAGAGTAGAGAAATAGTTGAAGCTAAATATTTTCAAAAAGTGGTAATTTTCTTAATTATTTTCATAATTATAATTTTTATATAAAAAAAAAAGTTACATGAAACATATTCAACTGCAAAAACCATTCCATTTACAGATAGGATCATAATACATTTAAATATATTGCTTTTATAAGAATTGTGATATAACCATAAAAGTACTTTTGGTACTTTTTGATTATTTTTGTAAATACTTTACAAAAAGAGTTATAACTACCGATTTATTTAGTCCGTTTTAATAAAAGAAAAATATACCTAAATTTCACATTATCATTATTTAAAAATTTCAGTATATCTTCAGATATTAAAGAAGATAATTATTGTGAAGAGCAATTTTTTGATAAATAATTCCGTAAATAAAGGATTAAATAAATAAATTTGATTAAAAAAATAATAGGTATTATGTATCAGTCCAAACTGAATTAAAATAAACCGTTTAAGAAATTTTCTAACGAATATATTTGAAACGAAACCTTTGAAAAGCACAAATAATTTTCTCCCCGATTCATTATAAAACACATCTTTTGTACACAATAGCAATAGGTCCAATGGCGCGCTCAGTGAGGTGTTTTTCTCCTACCCAGAGGTCTTGGGTTCAAACCCCAGGCCGGCTAGAAACAAATTGTGTAAAAAATTAAATTAAATGGTACAGCATTTCAAATTTGCTCGAAAAATATTGAAACTTCGAAGTTAAAAAATTCCCTAATTTAAAAAACTATGTTAAATTCTTTTCTTTAAAAATATATGGATTTACAGAGTCTTGTGTATTTTTAACGATGTTAATTTACGGAATCTTGTGTATTTCTAATGATGTTAATTTACAGTAAATTTACCGAATAACTTCTCTGTTATTTAACTCTCTATTTCTAATTGTTGTAATTTTACATAAGACTTAAGATAATGGATTGTCAGTAGATTCTCTGAAATTTCACAGAAAAATTAGTTTCTTTACAATATTATTGTAATAAGAAATAAAAGGAAATCCCAACAAAAAGTTTTCGGTAAAAAAAAAAAAAAGCGCCAAGTTCTCCTTAATGTTTTGGCCAGAAAAAGTAGTGATATCTGATGTTCGCACAAGTTAAAAGCCAAACATCCCAAATCTTTCATTGAAAATGGCTTCCTGCGACTTGGCCGTTAATGCCTACTACAGCATTTCAAAATTAATGATTGGAAATTACGCATTTATGAATTATTTAAATATTAAAAGTAATATTAGAATGCAAAGAGGCAAATTCACATAAAGACATTATAAGTAAAAGATTTCTGATAACTACCATTCAGTTTCAACAAACATTAGATTTGATTACAGATCATTTAGTCCACTTGCGGTTTAATTGCCATTGTGTACGGTCTAAAGCTAAAGCCATTAACGGAAAACCCAAGAAATAAAACAAAATTTACTTACTTCATATCTCACAATATGTTACATTATATTTTATTGTATAATATTGAAATCTTGTGTATTGACGAAAGAGATTTTTTCCGTTTGAACATTTATTATAGTTTGTTTGCAAACATTAAGAGGTATTCGATTTATAAACTGTTAAAAGTTGATAGTAATTATGTTTTAGCAATTAGGGATATTATCTCCTGAATTCAAGTATTTTGTTATTTTTAACTTCTAAGCATTTAAATAGACTGAAGTTGTTTAAATGCTTTTTTCAAATGTGCATTTTATTTCTGTATTCTGTGTCACAAAATGCCTAAAATAATCGAAAAATGTAGTTGGCATGTAGCTCATTTGTACATATTTTAAAATTTGAAAAACTCTCACGAAGGCAT
This sequence comes from Maratus speciosus, assembly GCA_963932465.1. Classification (NCBI taxonomy): domain Eukaryota; kingdom Metazoa; phylum Arthropoda; class Arachnida; order Araneae; family Salticidae; genus Maratus; species Maratus speciosus. The sequence goes on along the minus strand of OZ010797.1, from coordinate 256,072,924 downwards.
TTAACGGCCAAGTCGCAGGAAGCCATTTTCAATGAAAGATTTGGGATGTTTGGCTTTTAACTTGTGCGAACATCAGATATCACTACTTTTTCTGGCCGAAACATTAAGGAGAACTTGGCGCTTTTTTTTTTTTTTTTTACCGAAAACTTTTTGTTGGGATATCACTACTTTTTGTATGTTTTTTCAAGTTTGTTATTCTAAACTATATTAATATGAAAAAACTTAAATTTCGGTACTTTTATGTTAGCCGGGAGCAAATCTCCTCATTAGCCTTTTGTTTTTTCGCCAATAGCAGTTTCCATTTTTCACATGTGTAAATTAGAAACAATGCTTTGATTTTCAAATAAAATATTTTGGTTTATGTTATTATTTCTTATTTATTTATTTATTTATTTCCATGTTAAATATTCTATTAAATAAAATGAGGGAAATGCATCTATTTTAAATGAGATGACTGAAAAGTATTTAAATGAAATGAATGCAATATGAAAAATGGAGTTGGGAACAGTATTTGGCGATTTGCCACTTGCGCCTGGCTAACATAAAAATACCTAAATTTATTTTATTGAGCTTTACAAATTTATACTTTATTTCTTTTTGTATTAAAGTACTAGCCGCCTCTAGCAAGCAGTATTTACCGTATTACTTCCATGTTAAACGTTGCATCATGTTACTGTGATTCATAATTTAATTTACTTGCCCATTCTTTCGCCAATTCGGAAGCTTTTGATAGAGAAATCAAGAACTCTTTACGATCATGGAAGCACATAATATATTTTGTATTGTTATGTATTTCATCTTTCGTGACAAATATCTCTTAACTCACTTATGCATGCTTCCTTTAGGAGTTACGATTCGTTCTCTAATGTGGAAATTTTTAATCCTATTAAGTAATCTTTTCTAATTGGGCTCACTGCCAATTGTTGTATTTTAACTGATACGACTGGGTACAAGTGAAATGGTTCTTATGAAATCCTTTGACAATATCTGTATTTGCATTAAACCCTATTGATGCTAGTATCTTTTTGTTTCACGTTAACCTTTTCAATAGACTCGATTACGGAAGAATATAAGGTCTACCGGCTCACTGCTATGATCCATTTGAAAATCTATCATTCTTCTCATCTAATCGTGTTGAAGAATTAGTCAATGTGCCATGGTTTTAAGATTTTAGCTAATTTTACTCGAAACCCGAAAACTAAAATGCCAGGAACCGTATTATAGAAGATTCATTTTAACGTACATATTGATTAACAGGTTACATATTATAGAATTATAATAATCATAAGGAGAACTGGCAGTTTCAATGCTTTAATAGTTTCCGTAAATTCTCTTCATATAAAACAGAAGTTTTAGCGGTGTAAAGGTTAACAACATAGTCACAGTAAGTATAATAACAGTACAATATAATAACAATAGCAGAGGTTTTGGGCAGTGACGAAACTATTAGCACTTTGGAAATATTAGTACGTTATATCATTTAACTATTCAGATGATATGCGGAAAAATAAAAATAGATGGCTCGCATTAATAATTAACCCATTGAAAAATAGCCACTAGCGTCAAATATTCACCAAGCTTGGCGACATTTAGCAAAGTTTCGCCAAATTTGGTAATATATCATGTCAATTTTCAAATTTGGCGACAAAAAATGTTTTGATTATTCTGACGTCATAATGATGCATATGTATTATGTATTATAAACATACCTATAATATGCATGATGCAAATGTATTATGTATTATATGCATATGTATAATATGTATGATGCATATGCATAAGTTCATTAACATCATTAAAACGCACTTAAAGGAATAGTGTTTCATAAATAGTAGGGATAATTGCCCGATTGACCAGAGTGCTATTGAGATTAGAATACCGACATTTATAATAGACGTCTGTACACACCATCACCTCATCGAGTTTACAGCTGAAATTTTAGGATAAATTAAAACTATATTAGCATATTTAAATGCAACTGGTCTGTTAAGTCATATCTTGGTAGAAACCACCTGAAGACATAATTTTAGTGGTTAACTGATAGGTTTACTATTGCATTTTCCTGCATCCAAAAGTTTGGAAACATGGAGGAATGGGTGCAGGAAAACACAATGGAAAATCCACCAATTAACCCGTAAAATCGGGTCTGTAGGTGGTTTCCACAAAGATATGACTTGGCAGACCAGTTACATTTCAATACGCTAATCGATATTTAACTAATCCTAAAATTTCAGCCGTCAACTCGATGAGGTGATGATCTGTGCAGACGCCTCCCGGTCTTTAATAAAATTTGTTTTAAGGAAGTAAAAGATAGAAAGATGGACAGATAAACTGAAAGATTTGCCTTATTAAGATTTTTGTAAAAGCATATAAAAATTCATTCAGCTTGAAATCATGTAACACCTTTATAACTCAGGCTAATTTTCTGTAATCGGGTTTTGGCGACCAACATATCTTATCTATAACTATAATCTTTATTTTACAGATTTAAAATTAACAATAAATTAACAGTAAGTAGGCTAATAATACAATATAATAACATTAGCAGCAGACTTCGGACGCCGCATCTGTCGCACATCGTTGAAGATAGTTTATTAGTTACACATTTCATTTAATTAAAAGGAGATTTTTAAACTTTCATATGGAATTAGGATATTTTTCACTATAGGGACCTTGGCATTTTTTAAAAATCTTGGCGCAATTCGGACTTCAGAAACTGAGATATGTTGCCAAATGATATAAACAACTACGAAAACAAACCTGATGAACTTTTATATTATTTATATGTATTTATATACATATAAACATTTTATTTATACATGTATAAAATATTATTTTTTATATACAGATTATTTATGTTGGTATATAAAAATAAATAAACGGGTTCCTTACATTAAATAAATTGTATACATATGGAAAAAATTGCTTGTGTATATGACACAGTAAATAGGTTGCCAGAAAACACGTTATTATCAAATTTCTTTTCTCGTCAAGACTATTTTCTGTATTTTGCCAAGGCTACTATATCGGAAACGTACCGAATTGCGGTTATATTTTGTTAAATGTTTTATTGTTTTAATATCGTAAATATATCATAACCTATACTTATTAAAATTTTTAGGTATATTCATTTTTTCTATTTAACAAACATCTTTGGAAAAGCATATATATAAAATGTTATTCTGCTTGAAATCACGTGACCGCCTTCAAAGCTCTGTAATCGAGTTTTGCCGACCAACATTGGCACAATTGAATGTGTTAAGGAACTGTTTACGGCCAAATGAACACCCCCTGTTTGAAGGGTTTAGAGGCGGAAATTCTGTGTTTTCAGATTTTTCTGGTTAATTGTGCTACAAACCCGACTTACTTGTGAAATTTCAATATTCTACGACTTTTAGAAGTACCTTAGTTATTTGATGATGCGAAGTGAGTCAGTGACAAAAAAGCTCTTTTTCGGAATTTAATATTTCGAAAACTACTAAATATAGAAACATGAAATCGTGGAACCTTAGTTCAGTTTGACCATACGAACATGCGTATAAAAGAAAAATTTCTATATCTCTCCCTAAAACGACGTTATGAGGGGTGAAAAGTATGCCGAAATGGTTCAGGAAAAGGTAGCTTACGGCTTGTGCGAACTTGGCGGACGCACTGCCGTGCTCCCAGATATAAAGTTATATATTAAAAGAAATTTTGTTTAACTCCCCGATTACCAATAAATACAATTTGCATTTTATTTATTTTTCATTAAAGCTTTAAAACATAAAATAAAGCGGCTTATGTAGCAACGAACCTCTATAGTTATCGAGGAGGTGCATTTCATTTGCATGTGAATGACTACATTAATGAGATATATCTATTCAATTTAAATCATTTGAATATGCCGCGGTAGTGACGTTTTCTTAATCAGTTAGCGCATATGAGACGATAATGAAATTAGATAAAGCAGTTTAACCTCTGTTTAGCATTAGCATCTTTGAATAATATTGTTTTAAACGTTGACAAAAGCATTAATAGGTCTCGAGTAATAGCATATAAATAGCGTTTGTCCATTCCATTTACTTACATATAATACAGTGATAATCTTCTCTCGATGGGAAATCGTAATGCAGAATTATTACGGCAGTGAAACCAGATCATTGTTGAACTGCCTATGATTCATTCCTGTTTAGTATTCTGTCTTCAAATAATATTGGTTGAAACATCTGAGAGAAACCTTCCTCTGTGATAATTCTGAAATGTATCCGTACAATAACGTCTCCAATTAACTATTATCAGAATATATCTACATTCAAGAATAGTTATCGACGTTTAATAGCTTTATTATTCTGGGCTCATTAAGATGTGAATGGGAATTTGAATTAGTGTATTGTTAAATTAAAATGAAATTAATTCAACAAGTTAGAAATCATACATTATTGTTCAAAATTAAATGTAAATTCATGTGAAAGGTATTAGTTCAATTTTTTTTAATAGACATATGATGTAATTTTAGATAAATCTAGTTATTAATTGTGGTGAAATTTGGAAATAAAAATTACTAAAATATGCATTTTCCTTATATAATTTTTTTTTCTTTGCTTCATGAGAATTCTGTTTCACTTAGTTTTGACAATTCATCGCAGCAAAGTCTCGCTGCAACGTATTGCGTAAGAAACAAAAGACTAGAAAACAGGAATTCTGCATTTTCAGAATTTAGTGTCGTCCCCGATGAAAAAAAAATATTTATATATAAATAGTACAAAACATATTTCAATTTTAAGACTTAAAGCACACACTTTTATTTTATGCAAAATGACGTCATTCGTATCCGCAAGAATTCCACATTTACGATCCACTCTTAAACATCTATAGTAAAACATGCATAAGATGTCACTATCGCAAAATAATACGCAAATGCAGCAAAAAGATGCCGTCATTAACGAAACTCGACCAAAAAACAGCTAAATCATGATTCAAAAGACTTCATTTGTTTGTAACATTAATATGGATACTTAAAATTAAATATAGTTTATAACAGCTCCATGTTTTAACATAAATTATTTGTTTATATTTTTCAAAATAGCACGTATTTTAATTACATTTTCTTTCGGTTCTTATGAGAAAATGGCAACAAAAAGATATAATTGCTATTTTTAAACTATTTTCTCCTACTTTCTACAAATATGGAGTACTTGAGTTGCCAAAATTAAACACTACAAAGCTACTACAAAACACTAAAGACTACAAAAAAATCAATATTTCAAAAATAAATGGAGATACAGTTTTCAAACAAATTGCATTAAAAGTACTTTTTTTCCAATAGGACGGTATAAAAATTAAAAATGTGCGATGCTTAGAAATAAAACAAGTTGCTATAGAGCATTTAATCATACAATGATACATCTTCTTTGTTTATTGCTGCCTTCTGTAAGGTAACGTTATTTTTTGGGACACAAAATAAGCTGGGAGAAAGATACATATGTACATATGTATGAATTACTATACATAATACATAATATATGAATATACATAACATGAATATACATAACATATGTATGAATTGCTATAAAATTTGAAATAAATGGTAGGTACATTTGTGCGTTTAAAATGACCTACTTTAGAGCATTTACAATTGTAAGATTTTCAGTTATGATTATTTTTATTCATTAAAAAAATTATTTTTATCACAAAAGTTTTTTCTGCGTAGTTAATATAATAATTTTGATCTAACAGTAGATTATTTTTTAAATACATGTTTTTATTAATTTTATCAAACTTTATGAAACTTCATACGTACGTTTTGAAGATATCATGCGCGAGATGAGTTAAAGAGTAAAAAAAAAAGCTATTATAATTTAAACAATACATAAATTCCGTGAAAGACTGGTCAGTTTCTAATAGTAGAACATGAAACTGCAAAATCTGTTTACTCAATATTCAAAATTTTATGTTTATACATGAAAATGCTTTGAAGATACACTAATTAAACTTTGAATGCTTTTGTTGATATTCAGCGAGTTTTAAAGGTGCAAGGCCCTTTAAATAAAATGCACCACAAACTTTTTTTACCACTAGACCATAATGTAATGAAATTCATTTGTGTGTATCTGTGGACGATCTATAAATGCTACACATTTCGTGTCGAATAGCAAAAATTCTATAGTGAACCTCATTAACATATACAAATTACATGTAAATCTGAGTATATTTACTCAAGTTAGTGTACGGACGGACAATCAAACTGAATTCATAAACTCTTTTCAACTATGTCGGAGAGTATTTAAAATATTTTACCACATATATTATACCTGCAACTGAAACTTTTGTACTGGGGTTCTCAGATAATTTTCTTAATATTTTTTTCGTGTTTTCAGATTTTTTTTTTTTTTTTTTTTTAATACGACAAATTGATAGTGTTGTTGATATATCATTAGTTTTTTTCTTGTGCACACGTGGCATCTCTTGTTGGTCAAACGAGAATAAGTGTACTGAGGTGTTGTTTAACTCACAATCAGCTATAACTAGGGATTACAATCCCGGGATCCCGCATCATTTTTAATCCCGAAAATCCCGGGATCTTGTCTGCCAAATTCCGGGATTTTCGGGATTGTCCTTTTTTTGAAATGGAACAATATTCAGCTGAAATAAAAAAAAAAATATATTTATAGACTTTCTCTTTTGGAAAAAAAAAAATTAATTTTTATGAAATTTATATATCCTTGAAAAAATATACATATTTCAAGTATTTTTTACATATTTAAAAGCGATTAAATCGTTTAACATGAAAACCTTTTGACTTGCAAACAGATGTAACCCGCTCGGCTATTATTCGGGAACAATGAAATCATTTGTTTATTTAGATTTCGCCGCGTTTAGAAAACCGGTCGTTTCAGCAACTGGGAATCAAAAAATTTCGAATTAGAGTTTACTGATAAGCGTCGCATTTGAGTTTCATAGTCATTATTATGTGCTAACTTCTTTGCTTTTCGGGCGTTTATACCTATTTTGCTTTAAAGATGTCTAATGAAAAGGATTTTGTAGCTCATAGGAAAGATAATGATACATCTTCTGTATGGCGCTGCTATTTAAGGTCAAAAGATGAAAAAATCGCTAAACGCAAAAGATGTAGCCAGGTGCGTAAAACGTTAGGTGCATCGACTAAGGGTTGCATGCACATTTATCTACGAAACATGGTACTAAGGTTTAGAAATAATTTAATACATCATCTCTTCCTTCCACACGTCAAGATTGCATAGAACATGCATTGCTTTCTAAAAAGCGGAAAATAGAAGATTATTTTAGTAGTGATAAGGAATCACTGGATTTGATTTTATTGCGAATGACAGCTAAAGACTGCATTTCAAAGAAACTTACTGATAGCTAAAGGCTATAATGATTTGCCTAAATCTGCAGTATCAATTCGAAATCGTGTAGTGAACTATAATAAAAGAGTTAATTACAAGTGAAATACAAACTTTTAAAAACTCAGGAAAAAAATTTAGTTTGACTTTTGACTAATGGATATTTACTGCAAGCAAGCGATTTATGAATATTAATGCCCATTCAAGAAATTTAAATTTGGTCAAATTCAAGAATTTAGGCCTTATGCGCATATATGGATCTTTTACAGCAAAAAAGTGCATTGAAATGCTAACAGAGTGCTTAAACGTATATGACATTTCCCATAAAACAGACAATGTCACATCTGGGACTTGGAGATGAAACTTTAGATGCCGTCATATTTCTTAGAACATATTTTCAAAGGAATACCGATTAGTTAGGAAACACTGAACTATTCAAAATAATCTTTTTTTTTTTTTCACGAGGTCCGTAATAAATTTTTATATTATGCAACGTTTTCTAATTTTAACAGCTATTGCTATTTAGAAATTTAAACTATACATCTATGCATTATTTTATTCTATGTGTGTGGGTGTGTTAAGTTCTTTTATTTCAAGAAAAAAATCTCCATGTTAGGGAAAACCTTGAAATTGCAATATCCTAGAATTATAAACTTTAATTAAGTGGGTATGAGAATAATTCATAATTTAATTCGTGATATTAATTAGTTTTTAATATTGTAAATATTAAATTATTCAAAAACTTGTTTAACAGGAAATAAAAGAAATTATCTAGAAGATGAAGCATAGACATTTCATGTTTTTTGTTGCATTTTCAAACATCAACAGCGTATTTCTTTTAATTTTCAATTGTTCTAATTTATCCTATAAGTTTTGATAATTAATTGAAGTTAATTTTTTTAATTTGGTATATTTTCATATGTAAATTAGGCTGTAATTTTGCTTTTACTTTTCTATACTATTATGATATTTAGCTATTGTAAAAATTGATGATATTACAGAAATTCTAATTTTCCTAATCCCGGGATTATCCCGGGACCCCGGGATCGAATCTAAGCAATCCCGAAATCCCGGGATTGGAAATTAGTCTCGGGATTGTAATCCCTAGCTATAACAGTGTTATTTCAATACCTTGCTAGAAAGTCAGATTGTATTTTGTCTTTCTAATTTACAAGATCACAAGATCACAAGCCGGAGCTCCAATCGTTAGGCATATGTACTACGCTCCGACGTAAAATCCCCTCCTCTATCCAGCTACACCAAAGCCTGAAAACAGGCACGAATCAGCGACAATTACTTAAAAATATATATATGTTTCAAAGATGTAGATTTCATATACTATGCAACTACAAAATCTATGTTGCAAAGAATAATAATAACTAAACGTAATACAAGATAAATTTAAACTAGCAGGTTAAAAATTAAGTAATTAACTGTAAACTATAAATACTGAGACTAATAAATGGGACAACAGAAATTATAGTTATTCACATATTTAGATACGAGTGCTTGATTAATCAATTTGCAAGATGAAAATTTCATTAAAGTCAAAAACAATAATTGTCCATACAGAGCCTTATAACACAGATAGTTATAGTCATTTTAGTTTACAAATGACTGAACAGAAACCACGTTTTCATCAAAGACAAATTGCGTCTATGTAGATGAAAATAAGTTAGTCAGGTATAATGCAGAGTTACGAACAATCTTTCCATTTGTCGCCATCTACCAGCTTTCAATCTAAACAAAGAAACATTTTTTTGAAATTGTACTTATTTATGCATTTTATCAGCTTTGAAAGCATAGCAAATAAAATGAATATTTCTTGAGAATTCTTATTGTAATTAAAATACAGGGAAATCTATAATACCGTTTTTACATAGAAAGTTTGTAGAGGAAAAAAAAATCATCATATTAATGCAATTAATAGTTAAAATTTTGAATTAAACTTTGCATTACTTTTGCAATTTAATTTACTTATTGGGAAATCTACTTTGAGAAATGATGCAGATTAAAATCATTGCAAATTTGCTGTTTACTGTGTTATAGAATAATTCAAAATCGGTTTCTTTGTAGTAAAATAATTCTTAAGACACAAAATTAATGCAGAGTAAAGAATATTATATACTAAAAGGGTCTTATACTCTGTAATATGAACATGGAAATATACTTCATAACAAGTTTTCTAGAATTAAACGTAAGTTTTCCTGTAATATATATATATATATATATATATATATGCCCATTATTTTTAAAAACTTTCTTTTGGCAACAGTTGCATATAATCTTACCTTGTTTTTTTTTCTTTGAATGCATCATTGTCCGTTACAGTGTATCTCAAAGTGGTAATATGTTTTTTTCTTTTTCAATCCATTTCCATCCGTATTTATTTTTTCATTTAATTGTTTTTCCAATTTTTTTCTGGTTTTATTGTGCGTTGTTAGACCTAAATTTGTATTATTTAGCTTTTTAATGGCTAATATGAAGGTGAAACCCTCCACTTTATTTGTGTGTGTCTAAGTATTTAGGACCTAAGGATTCTACCTTGGTTTTACAAGTTTCTATTATATTCCTTTAATTCTTTTTTTTAAATATGTTTCTTTGTGGTAATTTGTAATTGTTTTAAATGGTTTTATACACACACACACGCATATATATATATGAATACACACATATATATATATTAGTTACAAATGCATGCAATTTTTATGCTATAATATTTACATTTTGATATTTTCAAAGGATACATTTTTCATTTCAAATTTTTGTATTTTAAGTATTATTTTAAATTGCAGTTTACATAATATCTTTTTCGTAGTCATACAAAATCAAAGGATAATATTTTTCTATTAATAAAACGCAAAAACATAAAATGATGCATTTTTCTTTTAAGATAGAAAAAAAATTTTTTGAATGTACAATTTTTATGATTATGTGTTTCCAGAAAATGTAGCCAATTTGATACAAGTTTTTTCGATATGAACTTAAAATTAAAAAGAAAAAAAACAGGGCCTATACCTTTGTCAACCAGCATTTTTTTATTATTTTCATTCATATTTATTGATCATGTGGAATTTTTCAAATCTGTGAAACAAAATAATGAAATACATAATGCATTTGACGCTGCTATCTATAATCAAAAACTGAAACAACATCTGAATCACGCGTTGCTTAAGTTGCGAGCACCAGCGCCGCGAACCAAGAATCACTTTTCGGTACATATCATGTGACTGAAAGCCTATCTTCTTTCTTCTCCTCCATATTCTGTCTTCATGGTCTAAACTTCTCAACACTGTTTTCAAGATCTTTCATTCACATTCCGTCAATTTTGAAGGGTTTATATATTAGTGATAAATAGAAGTCAAAACACCCGGAGATAAAATCTTCATTCCTATGGATGAAAAAAAAAAGTAACAGCACCCTTTTTTTTACCTTCAACAGGCCGAATAATTAATTCGAAATAATGGGTGGTGAAAGAAAATTTATTTTAAAATGTTATTGGAAGTTTGCAAATGTAGCAGAAGTAAAAAAAAAAACAATATCGCAGGGAGTTCCAGCAGATCACTTTACATTACTTGGAATTAATCGGATAAAAAATAAGTTTGAAATAACTGAAATTGTTAAGCATGCTCAGAGACAACATACCGAAAGAACAAACACATCAATGAGCTTCCCCATCAAGAAATCGTACCGGGAAAGATATCGCGAAATATCTAAAATAACCGTAAGACAAACAGGTCGTCAGTTGACATCAGCACATTAAGTGTGCATCTCATTTTAACCTTTAAATGCCGGGTGTTGCATTCGGCAACGTACCCAATTTAGGCTTCTAAAATACTATTAGAATAATATTTAAGCTATGATGCCTAATAATTCCAATGAAATACATTCTGAAAATAATATTAAATCGATTTTCAGCATGTAGATGGCAACACTTGTGTTGTTTAAAAATAAAGATAAATTTATTTTTTCAATTATTGCTACGTGTTCTTTTTGTTTTGTTTGGAATCTTGCGAAATACCCTATTTTGTTCTGCAATGAGCAAGTAAAATTTATTCCTTATCACAGTTCTTAAAATTCTTGTATGTTTAATATTATAGAATATTATCAAGGAAAAGTATTTTTTCAATTAAAGACCAGTATTGCCGATTAGTAACAAACAGTTTTTTAGCCGTAAACCACTCTTAAAATAAAATATGATATTCTTAAGTATTTTTCCCATGATTTATTTAAAAAATGGAAGCCGAAAAACTTTTTTTAAATGATTTTTGAAAAATCAGGGATTTAAGGGTTAAGACGTTACAAATGCACGACTCCTAAATGGTCCACTTTGAAAACCAGTAGTTACATAGAAACGGTTTCATTTTGGATTTTATTGCAAATTTCACTGAAAACCACTTCGGAAGCTAATTCTAGCGAAAATTTTGTTGAAACCTACCATGAAATTTTCTGTTATAAAATATTGGTGTTGAGTAGGATGGCCGTTTGGGAGCCCTGGAAATGGAAAAGTTATATTCCAACAACTATACATGCTATCAATGAAGGCGACACAGACTAAAGAAAACAATTTCGTGAATGCTGTGTATATATTTTTGGGGGACACCCTGTATTTTATTTTAACTGATTTTTATTAATTATAAGTAGATGGGTACAAAATAGCAAATATTTCAGAAAGACAAAATTTCTATAATAACAACAGTCACACTATTTTCATTATGTTTTGAGAGAAAATTTAATGTTTAATAACAGTAAAGCAATGTTCACTCTTCCACTATGTTATATTACATTCCAATAATTTGTGGTACAGGAAGTAATAAAATGGAACTCTGTAAAAATTATAAAAAAACATTAAAAATACAAGTTTTCTTAGTCTTTATTCCAGGTACATTACATTAACAGTGAAACACAAAAGAAATCATAGCTTCAATTTGGAGAATTCATTGTATTCATTATAGTCCAGGCAATAGGGGATTTTACCTGGAAAAATTAATGGAAGTTCTGGAGATTGGCTTACTTTGTGTTTTTTGGGTCGCTGAATCCGAATTTGTAACTTCCCACAAAATTTCCCACGGCAACCCCCCCCCCCTTCCAAATTTTAGCAAAATGCCTCCCAAAAAAGGTTTTTATTAAAAAAATCAATTTTTTATTGTTTTAGGGGAAAAGTGTCTATAAATTCAGAAAGTAGACAAAATTTGCAACAAATTAGATATACGATATTATGACTTAGGATGAAGGGGAAGGGGATCTGCCTCGGAACATGCGCCGTGGTTCTGCGCGGACTAAGTTGCGCAATTCCACTTAACCACTCACACGTTTACATTCGTCCTCCCATATCCCCTCCAAACTTTCTCTGTAAGGTTTACTTTAAGTTTTTTGGGTCGCTGAATCCGAATTTTTAACTTCCCCGTAAAATTCCCCCCCCCCAAAATAGTTGTTATTAACTTAAATTTCTTATTGTTTTAGGGGAAAAGCACTACGAAATTCCGAAACTAGACAAAATTTGCAACAAATAGGATAGATGACATTGTGACGTAGGATGAATGAGTAGGGGTAGGGCTCCCTCTGAACATGCACTGCGGCGCTACGTGCACTAAGTTATGAAGTCCAGGAAATAGGGGATTTTACCTTGCAAAATTAATACTAGTTCTGGATTTCGACTCACTTTATGTTTTTTGGGTCGCTGAATCAGAATTTTAACTTCCCACCAAAATTTCACCCGACAACCCCCCAAAAATTGATTTTTTGAAAAAAATTTGGATTTTGAGAAAAGCGCGCGGGGAATGTTCCGAGGCAGTCCCCTCTCTCCCCGCTTATCCTACGTCATAATGTCATATATTCTATTTGTTGCAAAGTTTATCTAGTTTCTAAATTTTGTAATGCTTTTCCCCTAAAACAATAAGAAATTTAAGTTAAAAACAACTTAAAGTAAACCTTATAGAGAAAGTTCGGAGGGGAGATGGGACGGCGAATGTAAACGTGTGAGTGAGTAAGTGGAATTGCACAACTTAGTCCACGCAGCACCGCGGCGCATGTTCCGAGGCAGATCCCCCCTCCCCCTTCATCCTAAGTCATAAAGTCATATATCTTATTTGTTGCAAATTTTGTCTACTTTCTGAATTTCTAGTAACTAAAACAATAAAAAAAATTGATTTTTTTAATAAAAACCGTTTTTGGGCGCATTTTACCAAAATTTGGGGGAGTTGCCGGGAGAAATTTTGGTGGGAAGTTACAAATTCGGATTCAGCGACCCAAAAAACATAAAGTAAGGCAATTTCCAGAACTTCCGTTAATTTTGCAAGGTAGAGCCCTTTACGGTCTCTATTGTGTGGACTATTAGTAATAACAGCTTTTTTACTCGTTATAAAAGAAAATGAAAAAACACTTCGTAAATATCTAACATCTTAACAACTATAAATATAATCTTTTAAATCACTGATCTTAGCACAATAGTATGTAAATTTTACGACGAAGTAAAGGAATGAATGTAGAATGTGATTAAAATGTCTCAAGTAAATATTTTGTTGTTTTAATTGATTTCCTTTAATTGTAGGAAGAATTCCTTTAATTGTAGGGATTAAACAGCTTTGAGGTAAAAAAAAAAAAAAAAAAAAAAAAAAACGCGGCAAAAAGGAAAAAATACTGATTTTCGTTCTCAAAAATGTTTTGGACAGGAATAAAGCACAATTACTTTTTTTTTTCATTAGTGTAACTAAATTTTATTGAATAGTAGTGTTTAAAACTTAGTATTTAATTTAATTCTAAAAAATTTAAGAAATAAAGTAACATTCCAATTTTTAACCTTTATCCTAGAAACGTAACATTGAATAACAAAGACAAATTACAGATAGAATTTGCAAAAGATCTGAGTACGTCTCCATCAGGGAATATATAATAAAAATATGTAATAGAAAATGTATCTAAAAAAATATCTAATTTTTTACATTGAAACAACGTAAAAAATAACCTTTTAGTTCTCTGAGTTTATGAAAAGAGGAAACAATTTCTACAATGAAATAGAAATAATGAACTTTTAATTTCATTAAAATGTTTCACGAAGAATTTTTTTTAAATTGATTTTCATTAATTAAAGGAAGATAGGGATAAAATAGCAAATATAAATTTCAATAGAAAAAAACAAAGTATAAAGGTTTAAGAAGTTGTAAATGGGAAAGTTATATTCTAACAATTTTACATGCTATAAATGAAGACAATGCGGACCGAAAAAAAACAATTTTGCGCATGGTTTGTATATATTCGCTTGGGGTCATACTGTATTTTGCTTTAAGGGATTCCGATTAACACTAGAACGGCGGGAAAATCTTACCTACTGGAACGGCGGGAAGGGGTCATTTTGACCCCTCAACGAAACTACTGAAATAACAACGCTAAAAAAAAAAAAAAATAAATGCCATATATATGCAAAAATATGTAATTTACATGTATTTCATAATTTATATTTAATATTACTCGATAATTTATTGAATTTTTAAAGTACTGTATATGTAACGCCTACCGGGCGATTGATTGGATCATACTACGACTACTCAAAAAACTCATTAATTTGATATAAAAATCGATTTAAAATTAATGTTTTCACAAATTAAAACTAATGTTAACTAAAATAAAACACAATTTATAAAATAATATATATTTATATTTTCATCTACTTACTCGCCGAATGATTTACTCTCTAAATCCATAAATGATAAATATGTTCTGTTGTTTCCGTTATTTCATTATAAGTGTAGCTGAATGGTTAATATGTTAAGCATTCTGTTTCAGTTTTATTTAATGCCTATAATACTCCAAATTGTACACACGTATTATGAATTAATTGAGTTGTAACAAAAAAAGAAAGAAAAAAAAATAGCAATTTTCCAGTACATTTTCAGCGCACAACTTTGAAACATGGTGCGCAAAATTCTTGAGATTTGTTTCCATTGCATGCCTGTACTTGACATTTTTTCCCTTGATATCTATTTTATTTCGTGCTTTTTTTTTTTTTTTTTCTTTTTTTTGACTCAGGAAAGATTTTTGGGCGATTTGAAACCATAAGATCCATTCTGAACACATCTCCTAAATTTAATAGAAAATCTTTTCTACTGATAGACTTGCCTGTTACACTTTTATAAATTATCCAGGCGTTTAACGCTGCATGATCCAAAATATTGAAAAAGATATGTACAGCCTATCGTCTAGAAGCCGATTTCACGGAGTATTTTCGGCACATCTGATCATGGATACCCACACCATACTTCGTTGCGTTGTAATATTCTATTGAATCGGGCAACTTCTTGAGACCGTCTTCAGTTTTTACAGTAGAATGTAATGAGCTCAGTAGAAAAACACTTTTTTTTCTTTTGGCTTGATAGATGGTAAGTGTCATATTATCACATTCCACTATCTTCGATGAATAAAGAGTACTGTGCATATTTTTCAATGATATAGGAATTTCTCTTCTGCTCTTTTTCATTGTGCAACCAAAGTTTTAGTTTTAGCTTTTAACATTTCTGCTAATTTGATATTAGTAAAATAGCTATCTGTCGTAATATTCCTCCCTTCGTTTAGATGGGGATCTGTTAGTTTCATGACAACATTTTCCGATAAACGTAATTAAGGATTGGCTGTTTCATCCTTTTCTAGATAAGTAAATTCATTCAAGAGGTATTTAGTATCAACGTCAACAGATCACCAAAATTTTATTCCAAATTTATCCGATTTATTTGGCATATATTGCGTAAATTTATATCTATCCTGAGATCGGAACAATTGTTCATTAACTGTAATGTTTTTTCCTGGTCGGTAGCATGTTTTGCAATTTTCAATAAATTTATTCCACATTTTAGATGCAAGAGCAAATTTAACAGTCTGTAGTCTGCTAGATCTTGTTGTCTTTTCATCAAACCTAAAAAATCTTTTTCTTTCTTTGAATCTATCTCTTGAGATAGTTTCTTTGCAAAATAGTATTCCTCATGCCTTGGACGACAATGAATATAATTCTAAACCCTTTTTTTATTGCTCCTCGAACATATAGTATATTCCACAAAAACAGCTGCGAGTACAAAGAGTATTTTACAAAAGGGGTCAAAATGACCCCCGTCCGCCGTTCTAGGAATACAAGCCTATATTTCAAAAACTAACAAATCTAGAAAGCTGAATTTTTCTTTAGAAATACATGTTATCTATTTAGGAAAAGTCAAAAAAATTCAAACGATTTCGCCCAGAAAAACAAAAGTAATTAACTGACGAAAGTACGCAGGTGTCAAAATGACCCCTACCGCCGTTCTAGTGTTAAGTACATGAAGAACTTGACGAAATAGCAAATCTTTTAAAAAGTTAAAATTTCTATAATAATAACAGTAAATACGTCACCCTATTTTCATTGTCAAATATGTTTTGAGAAAAAAATTAATGTTTAATACTGTAATGTTAGTTTTTCCATTATTTTTTATTATATTCCAATAATTTGTGGCACTGTAAGTAAAAAAATGTAACTCTATAAAAATTATAAAGAATCATCAAAATAGAAGTTTTCTTAATCTTTATTCCAGGTACATTGCATTAACAGTGAAAGACAAAAGAAATTACAGTTTCAATTTGGAGAAAGTTTGCGTATGTCTTCATTAGTAATAACAGCTCTTTTATTCGTTATAAAGGAAAATGAAAAAAAACATTACTGAAATATCTAACATTTTAACAACTGCACATGTCCTCTTTTAAATCGCTGATCTTAGCAAAATATTACACAATTTGTACGACGAAGCAAAGGAATGAATGTAGTATGTGATTAAAATGTTTCACGTAAATGGTTTGTTGTTTTAATTGATTTCCTTTAATTATAGGAGAAAAAGACCAAATAACAAAACTTGAGCAAAATTGCAAAGCATAACGCGATAAAAAAACACGAAAAAATTAATTCATTTTTGTTCTCAACAATGTTTTGGACCAGAATAAAACATTATTTTTTTCCCCATTTGTGTAATTAAATTTCATTAAATAGTAGTATTTAAAACTTAATTCTAAAAAAATTAAGAAATAAATTAATCTTTCAGTTTTTAATCTTTATTCTGGAAACTTAACATTGAATAATAAAGGCAACTGCAGAGAAAGTTTGAAAAAGATTTGAGTACGTGTCTATCAGTGAATACAACTTTTTAGCTTGCTATAATAAAATTTATATACCTAAAGTTTCTAACATTGAATAAATGTACAGCATCACCTTTTAATTCGTCGAGTTTACCAAAAGAGAAAACAATTTTTTCAGTGAAATAGAAAAAATGAACTTTGAATTTGATTAAAGTGTTTCTCGAAAAAGTTTTTTGTTTTAATTGATTTCCCTTAATTGCAGGAAGATAGGACAAATTAACAAATCTTAATTTCGATTGAAACAACTAAAAGTTTAAGAAGATGTAAATGGAAAAGTAACGTTTCAACAATTGTACATGCTATCAATGAGGACGATGCGGACCAAAGAAAACAATTTTGCGCATGGTTTGTATATATTTTTTGGGGGTGGCCATGCTGTATTTTGCCTTAAGTGATTTTAATTAATTATATGAAGAAGGGGACAAAATATCAAATCTTTTAAAAAGATGAAATTTCTATAATAACAACAGTGAATACCCTATTGTCATTGCCAAATATGTTTTGAGAGAAAATTTAATGTTTAATAAGAGTAAAGCAAAAACTAACTTTTCCATTATGTTTTATTACATTCCAATAATTTGCACTCTATAATGAGATGGGATTCTATAAACATTATAAAAAGAACATTAAAAATACAAGTTTTCTTAACCTCTATTCCAGGTATATTAAATTAACAGTGAAAAATAAAAGAAATTATGGTTTCAATTTGAAGAATGTTTGAGTATGTCTTCATCATTAATAACAGCTTTCTTACTCGGTATAAAAAATAATAAAAATAATTTCTTAAATATCTAACATTTTAACAACTGTAACATTAAAAACTTTAATGAAATATCTACCATTTTAACAACTTCACATGTCCTCTTTTAAATCGCTGATCTTAGCAAAATATTACGCAATTTGTACGACGAAGTAAAGAAATGAATGTAGTATGTGATTAAAATGTTTCACGTAAATGGTTTGCTGTTTTAATTGATTTCCTTTAATTATAGGAAGAAAAGGGCCAAATAACAAGACTTTAACATAATAGAAAAACATAACGCGATAAAAAAAAACACGAAAAAATTATTCATTTTTGTTCTCAACAATGTTTTGGACCAGAATAAAGCATCATTATTTTTCCCATTAGTGTAATTAAATTCCATTAAATAGCAGTGTTTCAAACTTAGTATTTATGTTAAATTGTAAGTTTGTTTACGAAAATTAAGAAATTAATTAACATTTAAATTTTTAATCTTTATTCTAAAAACTCAACATTGAATAATAAAGGCAATTACACATAGAGTTTGAAAAAGATTTGAGTACGTCTCCATCAGTGAATACAAATTTCTGACTTGCTATAATAAAATTTATACACCTAAAGTTTCTAACATTGAAACAATGTACAGCATCACCTTTTAATTCGTCGAGTTTACCAAAAGAGAAAGCAATTTTTACAACGAAACAGAAATAATGAACTTTGAATTTGATTAAAGTATTTCTCGAAAAAGTTTTTTGCTTTAATTGATTTCCCTTAATTGCAGGAAGATAGGGCAAACTAGAAAATCTTAATTTCGATTGAAAGAACTAAGAGTAAAAGTTTAAGAAGATGTAAATGGAAAAGTTACATTTCAACAATTGTACATGCTATCAATGAAGACGATGCGGACCAAAGAAAACAATTTTGCGCATGGTTTGTATACATTTTTTTGGGTGGTCATACTGTTTTTTGCCTTAAGTGATTTTAATTAATTGTATGAAGAAGGGGACGAAATAGCGAATCTTTTAAAAAGATAAAACTTCTATAATAACAGCAGTGAATACCCTATTTTCATTGTCAAATATGTTTTGAGAGAAAATTTAATGTTTTATAAGAATAAAGAAATGCTAACTTTTTAATTATGTTTTATTACATTCCAATAATTTGCACTGTAGATGGAATGAGATGGAATTCCATAAAAATTATAAAAAGAACATTAAAAATACATGTTTTCTTAACCTTTATTCCAGGCATATTAAATTAACAGTGAAAAATAAAAGAAATTATGGTTTTAATTTGAAGAAAGTTTGAGTATGTCTTCATAGCAGCTTTCTTACTTGTTATAAAAAATAATACAACTAATTTCTTAAATATCTAACATTTTAATAACTGTAAACATCGTGTTTCAAAAAGTTGATCTTAGCAAAATAGTACCCAATTTTTACAACGAAGTAAAGGAATGAATGTGGAATGTGATTAAAATGTGTCACGTAAATATTCTGTTGTTTTAATTGATTTCCTTTACTTATGGAAGAAAGGGTTCAAATAGCAAGACCTTGATAAAAAAAAAAAAAAGAAAATAACGCGATAACGAAAAACATGAAACAAATTATTGATTTTCGTTCTCAACAATGTTGTGGACCAGAATAAAATATTATTATTTTTTCCATTAGTGTAATTCAATTTCATTAAATAGTAGTCTTTGAAACTTACAAGGGCACCACCAAACATGATGCGCACAGATTTTGATGATTTCAAAGTATGTTGTAGGGGTCATACCACTAATTATTCTGATGAAAGGGTTTCTTCAAATGGGCCCTAGTTTTTGAGAAATTGGGGGTTAAAGCTCAGCGTACATTTGAAATACCCATTAGTGTGACATTTTGAGTGTGAATTCGTGGTGCAGCGGTAGCGTGCGAACTTACGAACCAGGACATTGCGGGTTCGATTCCACTTTGGGGCATTTTTTTATTTTTTACTTATTTATATATTTTTTACACGTAAAACATTTTAAGCAGAACTGAGCATTCTACAGCTTTGAACTTTGATATTTTCTTAATAAATTATATTTACATTTTCGAATTTTTCATGGCAATTTATTTTTCTCTTCAATTTTTAAACTAATATTTCTATTTACAAACTTCTATCTTTTTTTTTTTTTTTTTTTTTTTTTTTTTACATTATGAAATTTCAAAGGAAAATTTATCCTTTTCTTCTATAAATTATACAAAATAATTTCAGGTGCAATTTCTCAAACATATTTAGGATTAGATAATTCAAATAATGCATCTCTTGAAAGAGTAATAAAATATTAAAGCACTAATGCTTAAATACAAGTTTTTTACCAGTATAACAAATTTTTAATACTCTGTAAAATACATTTATCTTTAAAGTTCAACCTCAACATCATTTTTCGTCTGCACAAATAAAAAATGACAGATTGCATTTAATTTTTTTTTATTATAGCAAATAAAAACACTCTCTACGTGATTCATAAAAATTCAACTGGATTAGAAAAATCGTCAGTTAATGAGATAAAATTTACGATACATATAAATATATTTATATATTTTTTAATCGTCTGCTTTGTATTTCTGGGTAATATTGGAATAATTAAAAATCTCTTTTATTGATCTCGTTTAGCTTCTTTTGCGGACAATTAGAAGATTTGAAATATTGTTATACACTGCTCAAAACAATTAAAGGATATTGCAGTTTTAGGTGGATTTTGTATCTGGTAAACTGTTTAGCTGATTGATACATGGTCGACAGACATAGTAGGTTATATGAGAATAAATTACACATGTTTGGCAGAAAAAAATGCATTTTATTGCGCATTTGTGTACTAAAGGAAAAAAACACAATTTGTGCATATGAGAAAAAAAGAATAAGAAAAGGTGTTTTCTTCAAATAAAATCATTTTCAGTAGGGGGTATGGTTTCCACGGGCGGCCAGCAACGTTGAACACCTTTGAGGCATGGACTCAATGAGGCTATTAATGACAAGTTGGGGTATTCTGCCCCACTCTTCCAGAAGAGCTCTTTCCAGTTCTTGGAGAGTTTGTGGGGGTTGTTGGCGGCCAGAAACTCGTCTTCCTAGAGCGTCCCAAACGTGCTCGATTGGATTCATGTCTGGAGAACACGCTGGCCATTCCATTCGAACGATTCCTTCCTCGAAAAGGAAATCCTCCACCAGGTTTGCACGATGTGACCTGCAGTTATTGTCCATTAAAATGAAGTTATCTCCGATTGCTGCAGCGTAAGGGACTACAATAGGTCTGAGGATCTCATCCCTATATCGGCGACCAGTCAGAGCTCCATCTCGAATGATGTAGAGGTCAGTGCGCCCGTCAATGGAGATGCCACCATACACCAACACTCCTCCACCGCCAAATCTGACACTTTCGTGCACGAACGCAGGATTATTCCTACTGCCACGGTCCCTCCAGATGAAAATACGCCTATTATCCGGATGCACAGAAAAACGGGACTCGTCAGAAAACAGAATATTGCTCCATTCATTTCTCCTCCAGTTGACATGCTCGGTTGCCCACTCCCTGCGGTCGCGACGATGCCTTGATGTTAATCTAACACATACCATCGGTCGGCGAGCATACATACCTACAGCATGGAGCCGTTTTCGGACAGTCTGAGTTGAAATCGTGGTGCCTGTAGCCGAGCGAAGGTGTTGTTGGAGAAGAGTAGCGTTCATGGTTCGGTGTCTCCGAGCTGTTAACGCTAAATACCGATCTTCATTGGGCGTTGTTGCCCGTCTACGACCTTGCCTTGGTCTTCGGCCTGCACATCCACTCTCCAAAAAACGGTTCCAGATCCTGGAAATGACACTTTGTGACACTCCAATGGCTTGCGCTACTTCGGCTTGAGTTTGGCCCCCTTCTAACATACCAACAATTCTCAAAGCTTCTGAATCTGTCAAATGACTTCGCTGAGACATCGTACTCATCGAAACAAAGCAATCACTGAATGCCGATCATCCTTGTCTTCATTCTCTTTTATCCAGTTGAAAGTCAAATTTCATTCGCTGCCGCTGAAGCGACGTTTTTGACGTCGAACTCAAAATTTGCATACTCCACAGTTTGAAAACCAGAAAAATTTGCATTTGTGATTCTCTTCTTCTATTTTCGGCAAAAAAAAAATTCGTTTATATCTTTATTTTATATAAAACTTCAAATATCCTTTCATTGTTTTGAGCAGTGTATATAGGGAAAATTTCGGTATGAAAATTAAAAGAAGGCTACAGATTGAATGCTAAAGATTGTGTTATGGAAGGAACCAGCGCTGATGTGGAAAATTCTCGTTTGGAAGAGAAACAAAAAGGCCGAATTACAAATGTTTTAAAATATTGCGAGACGTTGTTAGAAAATTACGATCTGTTTAAAAGTTCTCCACCGGATGAAATATCCGGTGCTTCTATTGCGGTGGCTGAAGAATTTCATGGTGCAATTTTAGAAATATTAGAAGATCGACAAATTATTGAGGCCGAGGAATTGATATTGAATGAAGAAGATGGATTTAACGTATTTACAAAAGGTATAATTTTTTACTTTAACAAAAAAAAAAAAAAAAATCTTTATATTTCATTGTTAAAAAAAATCGAAATCAAACAATTGAATTTTAAATATTTTTTTATAGCGTCCGGGATTTCATGAAGATGGTGAGAATTTTGTACCTGAACCACGCGATTATATTCCATTGTAGTACAAAAAGAATGCTGTTGCATTAGCTGAAGCCTGTAATTAATAAAAAATGATAAGTAAAAAAGTAAATAATAAAAATGAAAAAAACGCCCCAGGGTGGGATCGAACCCGCAACGTTCTGGCTCGAAAGCTCGCACGCTACCGCTTATCCACGAATTCATATACAGAAAGTCATACTAATGGCTATTTGAAATATACGCTGAACTTTAACCCCCAATTTATCAAAAACTAAGGCCCATTTGAAGAAATCCTTTTATCAGAATAATTAGTGGTATGACACCTACAACATACTTTCAAATCATCAAAATCTGTGCGCATCATGTTTGGTGGTGCCCTTGTTAGTATTTAAGTTAATTTCCTTAATTTAAAACAGATTAAGAAATGCTTTAATATTCCAATTTTTAATTTTTGTCTAGTAACGTAACATTGAAAAATAAAGGCAATTACACATTAAATTTGGTGAAGATTTAAGTACGTCTCCTTTACTGAATATAACTTTTTGACTTGCTCTAAAAAATATTTTTACGAAAGCTTCTAACTTTGAAACATAACACTGAAACAATGTTAACCATCATCTTTTAGTTCTCTGAATTTAGCAAAAGAGAAAACAATTTTTACAATGAAACAAAAGTAATAATCTTTGAATTTGGTTAAAGTGTTTCACGAAAAAGTTCTTTTGTTTTAATTGATTTCCATTAATTATAGGAAGATAGGGATAAAATAGCAAATCTTTGACAAAAATGAAATTTCGTTATGAACAACAGATAATAAATTATCAAATTTTCTTTGTCAAAAATGTTTTGGGGAAAACTTTAAAGTTTAATAAGAATAAATGAAAATGTCTACTGAACTTTTGTTTAATTACTATAATTACACATGCTTAAAGTGAAATGAATTTTAAGTAAATTGCAACAAATAAAAGAAAGCATTAGTTAGACATAGGACTTTCGATTTGTTACATTATTTTCGAAAAGCCTTCTCTTTTTCGGTAGTGATTTTCATATTTGAAATAAAATGAACACACCATTTATGATTTAAAAATTCAATGTAAATAAGAAAAGATGGGGTTTTAAGTCTCTTAGAAATCACTAACATATAAAATTAAATCGAACACAAAAAATCCCTATGAATTAACTAAACTCAATTATTTGTACTATATTCAACAGCGTCATTTAAAACTTAAAATAACAAGCCATAGTAATAAATTCGATTACAAGTTAATAGTGAGGACGAAGAATTGTATTACAAAGTAACTGGGTTTATGGGAATCATATCATTTAATTAGGGGCTGTCCATAAATAATGTCAAACTTTTTTCAATATTTTTGACTCCTCCCCCCCTTTGTCTCAAAGTGCCACACTTCACCATACCCCTTACCCCCCTTGTCACATGTCACGCTATATTACATAAACATACACTTGCAGTTGAGAAACAAAGCACTACATTATAGATCATATTTCAATTTTTATTTTTAAACTTATTATGTTATGTTAATATTTTATTAAATTATTCGTTTTAATAACATTTGTGAGAATAACAATAAAAATGATTCGTGCACTTATTTTGTATGAAATTTGATTAAGTTTTACAAAAAACCCCAAACAATATACAATAGTAATAAAATATTAATATGAAAAAGTAATTAAAAACATTAGTACTTTTGATTTTGAAATGGAATTTAATATATTTGGCTTTAAATCTTGTCTTTACTTTATGAACACAAAATACATTAATTTCAAAATTACTTCTAAATTTAATATGCAGATTTTTAATGTTTTTATTTTAACCAAAATGTGTGATGTCACACTTCTTCTTACCCCCTTCCACCCCCTTGTCACAAACTGTCCCCAATTTCACGTACCCCCTCCCCCCTCCAAGCGTGACATCATTTGTAGACGGCTTCTTATATGAAAATGAAAATCACATTAAACCATTTTTCTGCACTTATTGAGTGAAATAAAATAATACATAAAACAATGGCTTTTTTCAAAATAGTAAAAAGTGACACTTAAATTAATCATTTTGTAATGGTCTGATTACAAAATGTTTCTCTCATAATTAATCGGACTGGATTTAGTTGCATATTAACTTTTTTATATAAAGATAAATAAAGAAATATAAATTTGCCCATTCCATTGTAACTTTACGCATTTTTAGAGTAAGCCTCGCCTATGCGCGCTATTCTAGCATGCTGCATTATTTAACGAAATGATTTTCTTTACGTTTGTACTATAAACTGATATATGTAATAATAATTTGGTTTCAAATATCCGAATTTACACTGCTTGTATAAATACGAACATAATTACTATTTTTGAGAAATAATGTAACTTATAATGCAAAATGATAGATAACGATAGATGGAGTTAAAATAACAGTATATAGAACATATGAATCTAATTTATCCGTTACGAATCTATTTAGATCACACTTTGGAAAAAAAGAATTAACAACTGGATGGTTCATGTCCTCGTCTATGACGACTCAAAGGATAAAATGCTATAAGATGTTAGTCTTTGAGATGCAAGCATTTTTGTTCCAGATGGCGACATAGAAGATGATTCTACCTCTTTTTTATAATATTGTGTCGACTTGCAACCGAAGTGGTAATGCGGATTGTTAATGTTGGCGTCAAGAAGTAACAGAAGTTCGTAGTAACATATTTATTTGATTGAAACAAGTCAAACACGAAGTAACAAATTACCATTTAATAAACAAGAATTACTAGTATTCTACAATATGAGTTACATAAAGCTCAATTTCTGCTAAAATTTTTTTTAGAGACTTCTGAAATCGTGTTTGATTAGGAAGAAAGTTAGAATATCGTTTAGAAAAATTCAGCATTGCAATGAGAGTTTGAAGGCTTTGTATAATGAATGAATTAGTCTTTAAAAATCCTTTCAAAGGCAGTACATATAACAATCGCAAAATAAACGCAGTTTTAAAGAAAACCTTGAGGATCTATTTAATATTTCTCATGCGATGTAAGCTAAAAAAACAGAAGATAAACTAATTCTTAACTTCCAGAACACAGGGCCTGATTTTCAACGGGGCAATATTCAACTAAAAAAAGGGCGTAGAAAAATTTACCTTATTCATGAAAATAATTTTGCATTAATACTGCGTTTAATTAAGGGGAAATTTTTGAATTCAGGTTCGTTATCTTCGTTGGTAAGCCCCACCAGTGGCTGAGAGGTTCTGCTCTCGAAGCTGGTTGACGGGAGGTGCTGGGTTCGAACCCAATCTCTCCCGTCGGGCTAATCGTTCGGAGTTTTCGTGGTTTTCTTCGAACCATGGATTTCCGTGCGTAAATACGGGTTAGGCTCCCATAGAAAGACCCCCACGAAGGGCACTCCCCCCTCGTGCCTATAGCCCTAGTGTAGATAATCGGCCGTCAAAATACAACCAACAAACCAACCATCTTCGTTGGTAAACTGGCCGTACCAGAAGGAAACAAGTGGGAAATTGTTGGCAAATGAGGTGCGTTCGTACTAAAACTAGTTTTATAAATATTCACATCTTGGTGTAATAACTTTTGCACTCTTATGCAAAAATGCGTGAATACAAAATTTATTACGATTAAAAATATTAAATTCAGTATTACGATGATGATAGGACTCTATCTTAAATAGGACATAATCCCTGTAGCTACCTAAAATCATTATCTATCATGGGATATCATTTAATTAATTACATAAAATAGGATTTAATAGATTGAAGAAAACTTTTATTAGTATCTTTTTAAGTTTTGACTAGATTTTACTAAAAGTTGAAATGACTCGACAAAATTCTGCAATGATTATACATACTCAATTTCAAACCATTCGGTTTGGTAGTTTTTGCGCTGTAATATGCAGACAAATCGACAGATAGACAGACGGACCAAACCACGACTATAGGTGCTATGTATTTATGTAATTAGGATTTCACCTAAAAAATTATTTTTGAGGAATTGATAAACTAGTTGGATGTGCCAATCCCAAAACTTTCTTCTATCTTATACATCTTAATATTTCAAAACCTAGTTACACATGTTAATACTTCAATATTATTAGTTCAATACTATACCAACTTTGATTTTCATCTTAAATTTCTGCTCAAGTCAATTAAACGGACTAAAAACGAGTTAATCTATATCATGATATTTGTTAAAATTATTTATTTTTCCTTATTCTGTCGTTATCAGCTGTTTGCGAATAGCCGGCATAGCAGGAAGCGAGTTCCCGCTGCTGCATGAGCCGCCGATGCACAATAGAACTACGAAAAATCAAGAAACGTATACAAAAATCGCTAGCACGGAGCCCCTTTACCGCGCTATATTTCCAAATTCAAGGAGAACCTGTTGGCCAAAGCCAAAAACAAGCACAAACATTTTGGTTCAATTGTATGCATAATTTTATACGCTGTTCGATGGTACAATAATGAAAATGGCACAGAGATCGGAATTATAGAGCCCCCTTCTTTCGGAATTTTTTCAAGTTCAGGGAGGACTTGTTTGCGATAGCCAGAAACATGCACAAAAAATTTGGTTCAATTATATCGATAACTTCATACACTTTTCGATGGTACAATAATGAAAATGGTACAGACATCGCAATTATAGTGCCCCCTTCCGGCAGAATTTTTCCAAATTCAGGGAGGACCTTTGTGACATGACCAAAAATAAACACATAAAATTTGGTTCAATTCTATGCATAACTTCATACACTTTTCGGCGGTACAATATTCAAAATGGCACAAAAATTGTACAAAAATCGCTATTACAGCGCCCTCTACGAGCGATTTTTTTACAAATTAAGGGAGGACCTCCTTGCCATAGTCAAGAACTTAATTTTTTTTTTTTTTTGGTTCAATTCTATGCATAACTTCATACACTTTTCGATGGTGCAATATTTAAAATCGCACAAAAATCGCTATTACAGAGCCCCCTAACGGCGAATTTTTTGCAAATTCAGGGAGGACCTGCTTGCCATATCCAAAAACTTAAAATAAAATTTTGGTTTAATTCTATGCATAACTTCATACACTTTTGGACGGTACAATATTCAAAATCGCACAAAAAACGCATTTATAGCGCCCCCTACCGGCGAATTTTTTCCAAATTCAGGGAGGACCTGCTTGTCATATCCAAAAACTTAAACTAAAAATTTGGTTCAATTCTATGCATAACTTCATACACTTTTCGATGGTACAATATTCAAAATCGCACAAAAAACGCATTTACAGCGCCCCCTACCGGCGAATTTTTTCCAAATTCAGGGAGGACCTGCTTGTCATATCCAAAAACTTAAACTAAAAATTTGGTTCAATTCTATGCATAACTCCATACACTTTTGGATGGTACAATATTCAAAATCGCACAAAAATTGTTATATCAGCGCCCCCTACCGGCGAATTTTTTCCAAATTCCGGGAGGACCTGCTTGCCATAGCCAAAAACTTATAATAAAATTTTGGTTTAATTCTATACATAACTTCATACACTTTTTGATGGTACAATGGCGACAGACAGACGGACAGACGGACAGACGGACAGACGGACGGACGGACAGACGGACAGACGGACACACAGACAGACAGACATTTTCTATAAACATGTTTTTTGGAATCTCTGACCCCTAAAACATGCAAATCCGTCGAAAACCGGAAGTCGAAAAAAATTTCAATTACAATACTTTCTTCTATTGAAGATAGAAGAAAGTAAAAAGTGCTGAAAAAGAAGAAAGAATATAAAAACGTTTAAGTGCAGACAAAAAAAGAATAATAAAAAAAAAATATATATGCAAAAAGTAATGAAAAATTGATATAGAAGATGTAAATATGTAAAAAGGCATTTTTATGTTAATAGTAGTTAGATTCCGTTTCGTTAAACAGAAAATTATTTTAAATTTAATACTTCAATAGTTTGTATGATTTTTTTTTCGTGAAACACATTTTAACGGCAGCTGCAGAACATATGGGACAGAATACTGAAGTTTCAGTTATAAATTGATCCTTAATTCTTCGATGTAATCAGAAGATTGTGCGAGTGTGCTTTAGTATTAAGAAATAAACGTTAAGAAGCATAAGAAATGTGACGTAACTGTTAAAGACAAGTGTGATTAACTGGAACGGAATGTATCTTCCGGTGATAAATATAATTCAGAAAGTTAAATGTTTTACAGTAATTATTTGTGTTAATGGATTAGAGAATGTATTGGGATTTCCTAAATTGGCTTCTAGTTGTAGAGAAGACATAGCAGCTGCTGTTCATAACTTATTTGATAAAAATTATCTTTTGAAAACAATACTAGCCTTATATTGTGACACCATTGCATCAAACTCAGACATAATAATAGGAGCTTCTTTTTGTTAAAATAAAAAAATGGTAAAATATATCTCCCTTTCATAAAACAAATATTAAATCAGTATTAAAGTCCGCTTCTTCAAGCGTAAACTTATACGACTGCAGGACCCAAAACAGTCTTATTTAAAACCTTCTTGCTCGGCTTTGCATGCCATATGTTAGGCTTTGCCCGTACGGTCGGCGTCGCATGTCGAAGAGTAAAAATCACTGTTGAAAGGGAAGCGGCTGAAGAGTGAAAGATTCCATTCTCTCATTGTTTGAGCAGAAACCGATCTTGGCTTGCTTCCCGCCGATGATTTGGCGACAAAATATAAGCACTTTGAGAAATATTGTACCTTAGTTAATTATGCTATTTTGGTAAAAGATAAAAGTGAAAGACCTTGTCTAGTGGTTAAGAGCGCTGGTTTAGTAAACAGAATTGTGAGGGATCTGTCATCTCTGTTACTTTTATTGTTTTGATCTTTATTAAGTTAGTTAATAATAATTGATCGACTTTTATTATCAGTTCATTTGTGATTTTTTATTGTCAATTAGATAATTAAATAAAATTTTTATTAAATAAAAAAAATAATTAAATTAAGTTTTAATTGTAATTCGGTTAAACAAAATCAAATTTTAATTATAATTAAGTTAAATAAATTTAAATTTAAATTATATAAAATAAAATTTATTTTTAAATAAATTTCGATAATGAAATTTTAAAATTCATATAATCCATTTTTTATGAATTAAAGGGAACATCTTTTATAATTCAATAATAATATCCCCAAAACTTACATAACTTAAATATATTTTTATGTTATAACTTTAGTATCAGATAAATATTAAATTAGCTAAATTAATTTATTAAAGTTTTAATGTTTTAAAATTCATATAATCCATTTTTTATGAATTAAAGGGAACGTTTGTTATAATTCAATAATAATATCCCCAAAACTTACATAACTTAAATATATTTTTATGTTATAACTTTAGTATCAGATAAATATTAAATTAGCTAAATTAATTTATTAAAGTTTTAATGTTTTAAAATTAATTAGTATTCTTCATATAAAAAAAATCATTTATTTATTATCAACTGTTTTGTAATTTTTTATCATATATAAAATACTGTTAGCGAATTTAATGTTTAAAACTCATATTACTTGTGGGATATTTAATTTAATTTATTAAAATGAAAATTTTTGAATAATAAACCGCCATAAAATATTTTTATGCTAGGAATATTAATAAAATATGTGTCAACTATAGTTCTACTACATTATATTTAAGCCCTACTATTTTTGTTTGTGGGGGAATAAAGGGAAAAGTGGTCACTCTAAGGTTCGATTGATTTTTATGATATCTTTTTAATGAGTAAAGTTCTAGAAACATATACCAATAGTAACTATAATAACTTTATTTTAAAATGTACAAGTTACTTTAAAAGAAAAATTGGGCCACTTTCCCCACTTAAGCTGTGTAAAGTGGCCAGTATAGGTAAATGAACAAATCCTATCGATTCAGTTTGTTAACACATATTAAGAATACGTATTATGTTTTTTAATATTTTAAATATTTTAAATATAAAATCGTTACAAGGTAAAGTAAACCGTAATGAGTATGGACCGTATCAATATGACAAACGGAGGAATACAAATGCTCCCAGCAGACATGCAGAGTGCAATTGTCAAGAGGAAGCATTTCCCTGCAGAAGATAGTGCCGCTGCCTGTCTTCATCCTTTCAAAGATAATACTCTTGAGTAGTATTCTGTTAAGAAAATGAATAAAATAAAGTTTAGGGCAAAATAACCATCTACATCTGGTCATTTTATCGATCTCCTTGTGGCCACTTTGCCCGTAATGATACTATTAAAAAACTGTTATCTAGCATCTAATCTGCATGACAGCGTTTTCAAACACACATCATTTAAAAGGTTATTTCAAACTGATCAAACAGCATAAGAGCAAATAATTATGCCACAACAGATTATTTAGCTATAATCAATCTAGTTGGATGTGCCAATCCCAAAACTTTCTTCTATCTCATGTCAATATTTCATTATAATTAGTTTTATTAGTATTTTTATTAGAACTAGTATCCGTCAGGCCGAAATGTCAGAGCATGGAGGCGCGTAAACTTAAAAGATATTATTTTAAAAAATGTTTTATTTTCTAGATTACTGTTTAATAGTTTAAAAGTAAGTTTGAAATAGTCGATACTTCAGTTTAAAGTGTTTAACTCAGATGTCAGTTGCCTCAGGTAATGCACAAATGCTAATCTGTCAACAAGTGGTCCCATACTTGTAATTTAGGTAAAGCCTGTCCTTAGCGAAAATAGCTTCCATTAGAACTTTCTCTAAATGACAAACTACAGTAAAAATGACATAAGTTGTTTTAGGTGACAACACCTTTAGATGAATATCCACAGCAGTTTTTGACAATGTTAAACTCGAGGATCTGTGTATGGTAGCAAGGTATGCAACAGTTAAAGGTAACTAACTTCGTAAGAATGAGACTTTTTCTTCTTCCCAATATTTACAAATAGGTTTGATAAAAAAAAATTATATTTAGAAACGGCTCATGATACTCAACAAAATGAACTATTATGGCCTGTGGCAAGCCTCGAGGTTGAAAACGGGGGCCATAGGCAATATCTTATATCGTACTTACGTTTACCAATCCTCACTCCGTTCAGATATTGGTATGTAGCATAATGCATAACCCTGCATCCAGCTGCTGAGGAAAGTCTAGACTGAAATCCAGACGCGTGATCATCTTCACTCCATCTTGCTATTTAATCATTGTGATCTGTTAAAATTCTTGTTTATTGGTCCCCGCTTTGATTTAGGAAGTACTTCTTCATTATATTCTTTAGCTTGCTTGGTTTTGAGAAAAAGACATATGGCACCTTCAAATCATTCAAGTTAGCCGAAAGCAGTATATCTTTGCGTCGTTGAATAACGGGTGAGAGGTAGTCAAAAACTTAACTCACGCAAAGTGAATTCAGAGTCTTTCGGAACTGTGTATGCTGATCGTCGTTTTGTCTCAATGAGTTTGTTAATGTGAAACACTTTTTAAAAGCTCTCAGCATTTTTTGTCCGAGAAGAATAAAATTGACTTTTAAAGAATGTTATATAGATGGATGTCCTTTACGCGATGTAACTACCTAATACGTCCAAGGATTTAAACAAATAAGCCTCTAAAAGGCTAAATGCTATCTATTTTACCTTCGCGACATCTTTGTCAAGGGCAGCCATAAGACGACATCCTATCATTGAAAATTCGTCAATAATGTGAAATAACACTGTATCCATTTTGAGCTGTAGATTTATTGCTGACTTTTTAAATTAGCGAACTATTTAAAACACGTTGGTTCTTTAAGCACTGAGTGAGTTACCTTGTCTTTGACATTAAATGCAGTAGTACCTGTTTGTGCCAAAAGAATGATAGCTTCTGATCCTAATTGCTCTATGATTGTTTTACTAATTTCTTTGATTTTTGTACATTTTACAGCTCTTCCTTTTCCAATAATAAAAGTTGATTTAGAGAAATTTGTAACCTTTGTTTGCAAAGACAAAAGCTGTTCAGTGCATAACTGAAGGCAGCATAATTTGTTGTTCTTTAGAATAATTCAGAAATATTAAAAGTAAAGAGAAACCATTGGATAAGAGAATCTACGGTAAAGATAAAGAATTACCCCCCCCCCCGGATGTATTTGAGAGATTTTGATTTTTTAATTTAGCTCCGATCTTTGAGAACTTGATCCATCGAGTTAGCGGCAGAAAACTTCAAAGCTCCTTCAAAGACTTGCTTGTCTGGCACAGCCCACACTTATTTAATATGGCAACAGGTAAAGGTTTGTAACACATATGTAACACGTATGTAACACACACTCATAGATAGTCTGCTATACTCCTCTATCAAACTTGATACCTTTATTCATCTGAGTTGTTGTTATATCGTTATTCTGAAAATATTCGGAAGCATCTGGGTTATTTCTGTGCGACTTTTCCATATAGAATTAAGCTGAATAACTCTATACATTTGAATTACTTTTTTTTAACAGTCATTTTCGAAACTTCTGTGTATAACGTTGCACATATAAAATATGTATATTTCTTAAAATGTACACTAAATCTAGGCAACAGATTAAAAAAAAAATCAGGGATTGATTTATGACTTTTAGTGAATATGATTTCTCACGAATTATCTTTCATTGTTATATCCATTTCTCCGATCATAAGCATAAGCGACCATAGTCATTTACATTAACGTCGTATTTATCGCTAAGCTTCGCGAAATTTGGACGAAATATCGCCAAATTTGGCGACCAAAAATATATCGTCACAAATTAAACCAATTTGGCTGTATCTGACTAATTTGGCGAAATTTCCATTGAAATTCAGTACTGATGATTCTTCTCTAACCGGGTTCTTCGCATTTTAACTTCGTGTTCTCCAGTAAAATAAGCTAAAATCTTAAAACCAAGAAATAGGGAAGCTACCTTTTCCAACCCGTACAGGTATTTTTTATTCTGTAATCTACATATTTCTGTTTTCTAGTGTAGATCTTGACAAAAAAAATGCTTACATCTTTTACTTCAGAATGTTCACTTGCATTTCAATTAAAATAAATTCACTTACGATGAATTAAAAAAAATTGAGTAATCTTCAGTAATTGGGAACGCTACCAAATTGTTAAATTTGCGCATCAAACAGTGCTCAGTAAATTATGAAATTGTCTACAAACCCGATTACGAAAATTTCCCAATAGAAACTTACATTCGTCTGAATACAAACATACATACATGGCATTATATTTTTCTCGATTTCATTGAGTATCACTCTTAGCCATTCGACTAATGCCCAAAATCGTATTTTCCGTATTCGATTTTCTTTTCGTTTCTCTTAATTTAAAATTCAAAATGAATTGCATTGATTTGGAAGCTTACAAAGAATGAAAAGTTCGAAAAAATAATAATGGTTGTTACATACGTAGAATGTAAAACTTCTGAAAGGGGGGAGGGGGCAAGCTATGTCTCAGGTCACCAGTGTATGAACTTCGACTCCATAATGATCCGTATGAGGTTAAAATGCATAATTTACAGCAATGAAGCTAATGTTTTAATTAATTACGGGATGAATCTCATCGAATTTCGACGAAAGAAATTGTTTAAAAACGAACTCATACATAGGTTACTACTTAGTCTCTTAAAACAAATACTATTTTTAACTTAAAGTTACCAAAATACTAATTCGATACACTTCGACTGTTCAAAATATGAAAAAAATTAAACTGTATTATTTATTACACCTAATCAAGATATGTAATTTTGATGAAATTACCCATTGAGGCTGTTATGTTTAAAAGGCACAGATGTCATATACTCTGTCATATATTGGCGCGATTTTTTCCCAAGCCAATTCGGGGAAAACTTCAACAGCACAAACAATAACATCCGGGTTACCATATCAAGCAAAATAATGACACTTTGGCGCCAGTTAAATACCCGTTGTGCGTATATGACAATGGCGTCAGAAAAAAATCGCGCCAATCAATATATGACATCTGTTCCGTTTAAAATTGCCGATTGAAAATTTAAAAAAATGATTTCACCTTAAGTCAATCATGGAATTATTTTTCGCCTAAAATCTAAACTTAATGTTATTTTCACAGTCTCATAATTTGCATACGCATCTCTTATATTTACATTCACCATTTCAAAAATATTACAAAGCGCAATATGTGATTATTACATATATTTCTAAGCTTGAAATAAAGTTTGTCAACTACGACTTTGCGTGTGAACATTAGCACTCTTGACTTATGATTCTAATCTCTCTATCGGCGAGTAAAATTCCAGAAATTTATATCTTTTAGATGCGTTCGTAGTAAAATATTTACTTTTATCAGAGAAATGATCGTTTTCATTTAAATATGATGTCATTTTGCCTCATTGAACATTTCACCAAGCGTCTCAAACTCAATGAATTCAAAAGAATTGAATTATAACAGCTTTTTGCGGAAATCATGAGTATTTTATTTAAAGCATGACGTAATTTTCTGTTTAATTTTTTCAGAAAGTTTATTTTGAATTTTATGAGAAAATGTCATCAATAAGCAAACATTATTGTTTTTCCTTTCTTTACAACAATGGTAGTAATCCAATTGCTACCATTTTGAAACAAATTCATAGAAATTTTTTAAATTTTAAATTTATGTATAAAAATGTGAATATTTAAAAAAATAGCTAGTGCGGGCTAACTAAGAAACAGCTTTCATTAAAAAAAAAGAATTATTAAAATTGGTGCAAAAAAAAAAAATGCTCAAGGTACATGACTAAAAAAAGAAAGCCTTATCTTTCAAATATATAGAATTAAACTCACAATTATATCTCTATAGAAAAATTTTGAGCCGACATTTCAGGCTGTTAGGGTTGATGAATATTTATGATTTTCAATACGCGCCGAGATTGTGGCACTACCAACGTCCAGCTCATTTTTTGTGTCGATGCGTCAAATATTTTGGACGCTATCGTGTTAACAATAAGTGTAATTTTTGCAGGGATGTCGGAGCTGTGCTCCGACAATTAAGCATAACTTCATACACTTTTCGATGCTACAATATTGAAAATTGCACAAAAATCGCTATTTAATTTATATTATGTCCTCTTCCGGCGGAATTTTTCCAAATTCAGGGAGGACCTTCTTGCCATGGCCAAAAACATACAGAAAAAGTTTGGTTCAATTTTATGCATAACTTCATACACTATTCGATGGTACAGTATTCAAAATGCATATAAATCGCTATTACAGCGCCCCCTACCGGCGGAAGTTTTCCAACTTCAGGGAGGACCTTCTTCCCATGGCTACAAACATGCACAAAAAATTTGGTTCAATTCTATAAATAACTTCATACACTTTTCGACGGTACAATATTCAAACGACACAAAAATCGCACAAAAATTGCGCCCCCTACCGACGGATTTTTTCCAAATTAATGGTGAACCTGCTTGCCATAGCCAGAAACTTAAAAAAATGGTTCAGTTCTATGAATAACTTCGTATAATTTTTGATGGTACAATTGCGACACACGGACATACAGACACACGGACATGCAGACACACGGACTGACAGACAGACACTTTGTATAAACATGTTTTTGTGATTTCTGACCCCTAAAACGTGTAAATCTCGAAAACCGGAAATCGAAAAAAATTTCGATAACAATACTTTCTTCTATTGAAGATAGAAGAAGTAAAAATTGTACCACTTGCCTATAATCAAAAATGCAAAAAAATAATAAAATGAGTTCAGAACTAGAAAAACGCAGCCTTCCACTTCAAAGTCGAAGACAATACTACTAGCATCTATGTCGAGTGTTTCGCTCAGTTCCGGCGTAGTGGGGGTACTATACAGCTGAAAAAACTAGATTAAGCACTTTGCCGTCACTAGCCCACTTTACCCGTCCTTCCCCCATTTTTAGGTGCGTTCGTAATTATATAAATACGTAGCACCTATAGTCGTCGCTCAGTCCGTCTGTCCGTCCGCATATAACAGAGAAAAAACTACCCAACCGAATGGTTTGAAATTTTAAATATATAATTGTTGCAAAATTTTGTTGAGCCATTTCAAATTTTATGAAAATCGGATGTATAGTTTAATTACTGGGACAATCAAAAGTTTTTCTTTACATTACGGCCAATAGGAAAAATTTTTGCAAGTGCATTTTAATGATGTTACAGCCTTTCGAATGGTCTGAAATTTTAAATATATAATTGTTGCAAAATTTTGTCGAGCCATTTCAAATTTTATGAAAATCGGATGTATAGTTTAATTACAGGGACAGTCAAAAGTTTTCCGTTACATTACGATGAATGTGAAAAAAAATATTGCAAGTGCATTTTAATGATGTTACACACTGTAAATAAATACTGCCAGTTTTCCGGTAGGAACTGGAAAAATAGTTCCCCTTATTGTACCGGAATAATTTCCGACCCAGCTTGAAATAAAATCCGTAAAAATAAGGAAATAGTCAGTAAAACGGTATTTTACGGATTTTATTCCTATTTTACAGATTTTATTCTGATTTTACGGATTTTATTCCAAGCTGGGTTGGAAATAATTCCGCTACGATAAGTTCAACTATTTTTCTGATTTCTATCGGAAAACTGGCATTATTTTTTTTAAGTGTACTTGCTTATAGAAAATCAACAAATTGAGATATTTTAATGCAACAAAAATTAATATTAGCTTAAGGGATTATATTAAATTTTTCTTTGATGACCTAAGTAGGAATTGCCTTTAAAATAAAATTTTTATATTACTTGTTTTAGTAAGCCTTGTGTACACGGAACCTGTTTATAACCGAATTCAGTTTTAAAAGTAGTAATTTCATTGTCTTTATGATAGGAATAATTTGAAATTACACCTGCTAATTTGTAATTTTGTTTCAGTCCCTGGTGAATCCACTTTTACAGGTTTTAGTGTATAAGATTATGCTTATTTAATGTAATGAAATCTGCTGATATAGAGTCGCAAAGAACGGAAAAAAATCCATTTAAAGAATATTTCGTCTAAGTAAATGTAATTGTATTCCTGTAGGTACTCCTACTCCTACAGAAAGGGCAATGAAATTTTAACGTTTAAGAAAGGATACCGTTATAGGTAGGTTCCATTTTCATAGGGTCTACTGTATTTTTATGTCCCAATTTAGAAATCACCGTCCTGCTTTTTCTGACACTGGACAAGAGTCCTGCGCGGGTCGAGTAGTTGTACCTGACCCGTAACCGAAAATTTCATTTGAAGTATACCGGCAAGCCGGCAAAAAAATTTCATCGACCCGCAACCCGAGCCGATCTCGACAAAATAGTTTTTGATGACCCGTAACTCGACTCCACCCGACCTGAAGTGAAAGGAAAATAAATCGTGGTTTAATGCAATTATGAAAAGTAATCCCGAATATCACTTCTATCATTTATATAGGAAAATCGGCATATCTATATTCTTTAATATTCAAATATAGTAAAACCTCGGAATAGCGGACACATCGGGATCGTTGTATAGAGTCCTGGATCAAGTCGGGTTGTCTTTTATTCTTTTTTATTTCAGGTGGGGGTGACTAATTTTTTTTCTGTGGGTTGGCTCCACACTAGAATAATTCTTGTGTGTCAGATTTAGATTTTTTGCATATCGGGCTGTTAGGATTTTCACAAAAAGTTTCAGCAGAACTATGTTTCAAATTAAAATGAATACATTTTGAAAATATATCAGTATATATTCAAATTACAGTAAAAGTATAAAATAAGCGTATTAGGTATTGAAAAGGTGCTCACTAAATAGAGGTGTCCGCTTTTCGGGAATACCCGTTGTGGAGGTGTTAATGTATATAAATTTTTAATTTGAAAAAATATTTCGGTGATTCTTTTGAAAACTAGGGTCAACCCGAAACAATACAAATCAACCCGATCCGTAGCAAAAATAAGTAGAAGTCAACCCGACCCACGACGGAAAAATATAGCACCTACTCGCCCCGATGCAGGACTTGGACCTGGCAACACACTTATATAACAATGTAACAAAGGGTAATTAAAATAAATAACAAGAGTAGTATAACAAAGCTATATAAAAAATTAATATAGTCAGGATTGACCATTCTTTGCGAAATTAATGTTACTAATAAATGTAATGCAAGTATTTCCGAACAATATGGTTCGTAGTATTTCCATAGAAAATTATGCAGAAACATGCCGCGAAGACTGTTGTTTGGAAATAGCGGTCTAAAACTTTTTGCAGCCATTTTTTCTGTGCAAAAGTTTAACCCTAATAAGCATTATTAACTATACACTATAAAAAAAATCCGACCAGTTTTCCTGAAGAAATCGACAAATAGTTGCCCTTATCGCACCGGAAAAATTTCAGACCCACCTCGGAATAAAATCCGTAAAAAAAGGAAATAATCAATAAAACGGTATTTTACGGGTTTTATTCCGATTTTATGAATTTTATTCCGAGCTGTGTTGGAAATTTTACCGGTAGGATAAGGGCAACTATTTTTCCGATTCCTACAGGAAAACTGGTCTTATTTTTTTTTACAGTGTATGATGAGTATAAAACTTAATAATAATAGATCAATGCAACATTTTCAAGTTCTAAAGAAACAAATCGAGGAATTTTCTTTAATAAATCAGACGTTTTTTCAATGCAGAAACTTTTTTTTCTTTAAATGTAGAAATATATAGTGCAAATTTAATTAAATTGGAATAAAGTTTTAGTTTTATAGATTAAAAAATGTATATATCGTAGAACAAAATTGCTTGTATCGTAGAACAAATACACTGTAAAATAAATAATGCCAGTTTTCCGGTAGAAATCGGAAAAATAGTTGCCCTTATCATACCGGAATAATTTCCTACCCAGCTCGGAATAAAATCCGTAAAATCGGAATAAAATCCGTAAAATACCGTTTTACTGACTATTTCCTTATTTTTACGGATTTTATTACGAGCTGGTCGGAAAAATAGTTGCCCTTATCGTACCGGAATAATTTCCAACCCAGCTCAAAATAAAATCCGTAAAATCGGAATAAAATCCGTAAATTACCGTTTTACTGACTATTTCCTTATTTTTACGGATTTTATTTCGAGCTGAGTCGGAAATTATTCCGGTACGATAAGGGCAATTATTTTTCCGATTTCTACCGGAAAACTGGTAGTATTTTTTTACAATGCAGACTATGCACTTATGAAGTGCAAAAAATATACATACAGTACAATATGGGGTGCGAAAATAATTATAAAACTAATTATAGTACGAACGCACCTTATTTGCCACGTTTGACGAGCGATTTTTAACTTGTCTGTAATGTCGGCTTTCGTTAGTTATTGTTTAATGTCTAAAGAGTATTTATGGTGTTTTCAAATTTTCGCCTTTCTTCTTCACTTGCCATTCTGTTTCGGGCTAGTCCATTTTGCTTCTGAGACATGTAGTACCCCCAAAGCGAATTAAAAGGATTATTGTATTTTCTCTGGGGGTATGACAGTATCTCATAAGTGTCGACACTTATGAGACTTGACTTTTAGTTCAAGAACTCATAGAATTAAGACGATAAGTTTGTGAGGAGAATGAGGGAAAAGGAAACACGTGTCTATTTCCTTGGATGTTAGAAGACGAAATCTAAACCTGTTAGAGGCTGGAGAAAGTATAAAAAAATTGCAAAGGAATTGGGTGTTCGAGACGTGACAATAGGTGACTGGAGAAGGAATCGTGCAAAAATTGAAAAGTGGAGTGCCGGAGATCTAACACCCTATTATTGTTTAAAAAACAGAATCACAAAGCGCGAAAGTAATTCTAAAAAAAAACAAGTGAGGCTCTCTTTATGTGGTTTTCTGAACAGAAGTGGAAGGGCATGCCGATATCTGCCCCGATGTTGCAGAAAAAAGCCACATACTTTTGCCAAAACCCGAAATATGCCGACAATATTTCAGTTAGCACCGCGTCGTTAAACAGATGGAAAAAAGGTATGGAGTTCGCAGATGTCAATTTGTGGAGATAAATTTTGAGCGGTCTATGAGGCTGCAAATCAGTTTCGTACTGAATTAAACAATTTAGTGGTAAAAGAAAATATCACTGTAGAGCATTTGTACACTTGTAGTGAAACAAAGTTGAACTTTAAACGACTGCCTACTAAATACTTAGTCTCCAGAAAAGAAAAATCTGCTCCTGGTTTTAAACAAAACAAAGACACGTTAACTATAATGTGTTCCTCAAAGCGTAGGGGACACACAACCAACGCTTATTGATGATTGGAAAATCGAAAAAGCCACGACCACGTGCTTTAAAAAACATAGCTATGCAATCCCTACAGTTACTTATACGAATAAGAAAACTCTTCGATGAACAGAGATATTTTTAAACAATGGATATTCGATGAATTTGTACCAAAAGTAGTAAAGCATTTAGAGGAAAAGAAGCTTACTCGTGAAGCACTTCTCTTGATAGACAATACCCTGTCATATCCTGAAGAATAAGATTTGAAAATTGGAAATATTAAAGCTATGTTTTTACTGGTAAACGTTACTAGCCTTATTCAGCCTATGGACAAGGGGCTCATCAATGATCTTAAATTGCAACACCGAAGCATTATGCTCATACATGTTATGGGAGAAGACTCTACATTTTTAATTCAACTAATGAACAAAAAAAAATTAATGTCAAAAATGTATTGGCTTGCTGAATCACGGGAAAAAATTAAACCGAAACCGAAGACAATAAAGAATAGCATAATATCTCGACAACGAAAGACCTCTCAGATAATAATAAAAAGAAAAAAATAGAAAACCAAGAACATTTTTGAAATTAAAAAAACACTTTCGAAACTACTCGGCTATGAAGAGGTAACATATAATTGCGTCGAAGAATGACTTTATGGTAATGAGGAAAAGGGAATTACCGACGATGCAATAATTCGCAAGATTACCGAAGAAGAAGAAGTTGATGAAACTGAAGTCTTAAACCATAAAACAGAGAAGATCATTTCGCATGCTGAAGGCACAGAAGCGTTAGATTACCCTTCGCTATATTGAGCAGCAACCATATGCTTTAACACATGACGTTTTATTTTTGAAAAGCTTGAGAGACAACGCAGCAAGAAAGAGACATTCTGCTCAAAAAGAAACAACTTTAGATTCATTTTTTAAACATTAAACCAATTGAATGCGATGTTATTTAAAATATGTTTTTATATTTACAAATCTGTGTGTTCGTTATTCTTTCGCTATTTAATCTCCCTAATTTTTAGTTATAAGTGTATATATAAAACTAAATTTTTTCCTTCGATTTTATTATATAGTCCGCATAATCCGAGATTTCAGTAATCCGAGTTCAGTAATCCGATCGTCCAATTCGGATTATAAGAAATCGACTGTAGATACTTTTTTTTAAAGTACAATTATTTTTTTATGCAGCTCAAAATCTCATCCAATTTTATTCCTCGTTAACCTAAGATCCGGAATTGTCTTCCTGATTATCAACATGCTTCAATTGCAGTCAGAAATCTTATGGTTCACAAATATATCGCAGAAAATTACATGAAGTTTATGCATGAATTCAATAATGTTTCAGCGTAAGATAATGAGCAAGAACAACACTTAGTAATGAGTAATACGAGTAATCATAACAATAACTGCAACAGCTAGAGAGCTTACCTTCTACTTAAATTTTACTGTGTGTCTGCCACTAAGTGAGATGATTCATTTGCATGCATCAAATTTATTTATCATTTAATAAAACTAATTTTTCTGTAGAGGTATGTTGATGCTAAAATTTTTTTGCGTGTTAAGGAGTACGCAAAAGCAATCAATAGTATTAAACATTTGACTATGTATCGAGACCATGGAACTATTAATAAAGAAGAACTTACATATCCTTAAGCGTGAAAATTCAACTGCAACCGCTTCTGCAGGGTTTGATTACCACCTTGAGAAACTTCCACAAGTAAATTTAAATAGATTTTCTCTCCTTATACTTATTATTATATTTATTACTATTTCCAAAAAAAAATTCTTCGTGACTGATTTTCTTGAAAATGGCCTAGTATAAGTGTATGAAAAAGATTAGCAGATAATAATATTATATTTTTTATTATCTGCTTTATTAATGAAAAATTTCAGTCATAAATAGCGGAAGAAACAGATATTCATTTTTACTGATGGAAGTTTATTGTAGTGGTAATCAGGCTCTGCGTTTCCGAAATATTGTGACAACGTAGACAACCTCCTAACAGTGTCAGTGTAAAAGATTATAATGCCTGGGTAAATTGACACCAGTAAAAGAAATCGGAAACTGTTATCGTATTTGTGGGAAAGCATTTCCATGAATAAGGCGTTTAAATAAGACGAAATTTTATATTTAAATTTACTGGTAGGAAATTTGCCCCGGCGGTAGTCAGTAACTGCTGATCCAATTAAAAAAAAAAAACAGCTGCCATCTTGTGACAACCTCCTCAGTTTGTCCACTTGCAACTGGTAGACAAAACACTGCATGTTTCAACCTCTTTATTCATAACTCCATTATCGGGACACATACGTTCCAGACGACTTTTTTTTAAATTTGATTCGTACCACCACTTTTTGAAAGAAAAAAAAATCTCTACTATAATCGAATTATCATTGCAAAAAATAATCTTGATACGAATGTTGGCATGTTTTGAATTACTTTTATTAAATTTCATTAATTAGTTGAATTTGGAAAAAGCGTTTAAAGGAATCATAGATGATTTAAAGAATTCCTTAATATGCTAGTATTTTAATAGTTATTGCAGTATTTTTAATTATGAATATTGAAGGCGTAGGTTCAATTTGAAGTGGATTTAAGGAAGCCTCCATTACGTAGAACAACCTTCTCAAAAACATGCAATGTAATAATATATATATATATATATATGTATACGTATATAAAAAAATATATACTGGGTGGCAACAATTAAAACACCCATACTCTGACCTCACTATACATCGAACTACTGAGTGTAAAGTTATTAAATTTTGTCTATGTACTACTCTAGATATGGGAAAATGGATTACGCAAAAAAAGTTCTCGGAAGACATATAGATGGCGCTGTACATCAGAAAATACGAAAAAAGTCAAAAGAAAAACAAAACAATAAATACCAAACACATGGGAAATAAACTTTTTCCCTTTCAATTTCTATTGCATGAATAGAAAATAAAGTAAATAAGCTTAAACTGCCGTTGTAACTTCAATTTCGCTTTGCAAGCACAAAACTTTCATAAGTCTATGGTTTGTAGCCACGTTCTGGGTATAAAAGAGGATAAAAACTGGAGAGAAAGTTATTTCTTCTGCAACATTTCAATAATGACAAAGCAACCAGTCATGCGTTTCTGACAACGCTGCCATTTTGTTCTTCGGATATTAATCCGTTTGATTTTTTGCTGGGCGGACACTTAAAAACTTGTTTATCGAGCACTTCTACTAACCTTGGCATACCTGGAAGAAGGTATCACTCTACTTTCGACCTCACTTTACATCGAACTACTGAGTGTAAAGTTATTAAATTTTGTTATCATACTATTTTAGACATGGGGAAACGAATTACGAAAAAAAAAGTTCCAGGAACAGCGATAGATAGCGCTGTACAATAGAAAATATGAAA
This sequence comes from Maratus speciosus, assembly GCA_963932465.1. Taxonomy (NCBI): domain Eukaryota; kingdom Metazoa; phylum Arthropoda; class Arachnida; order Araneae; family Salticidae; genus Maratus; species Maratus speciosus. Next base: position 256,028,481 of record OZ010797.1, on the reverse strand, counting down.
AAAGACAAAAAAAATAAAAATAAAAAACCAAACACATGGGAAATAAACTTTTTCCGTTTTAATTGTTATTGCCTGAATGGAAAAAAAAGTAACTAAGCTTAAACTGCCGTTGTAACTTCAATTTCGCTTTGTAAGCACAAAACTTTCATAAATCCATGGTTTGTAGCCACGTTCTGGGTATAAAAGATGAGAAAAACTGGAGAGAAAGCTATTTCTTTTGCAACATTTCAATAATGACAAACATTTCAATAATGATCAACCAGTCATGCGTTTCTGATAATGTGGCCATTTTGTTCTCCGGATCTGAATCCGTTTGATTTTTTGCTGGGCGGACACTTAAAAAATCTTGTATATCGAAGACTTCTATTAACCTTGACATACCTGAAAGAAGGCACTACTTGTGAGATGATGATCTTGATGATTGATGCTACTTGTCAGAAGCATCTCTGTCAAATAGTTAAGTTCTGCAATTGAACAAGCTGGACACAAGCTGCAGATTTTACATCTCCATGAAGGAAAAAAATATTGAGCAACATTCCGTGCGTGGATAAGGCCGTTGTCATGGGAACATTTGGTACGTTCGAATAAAGTTTGTTGAGATGTACCTTTTCGGCGTATGACCAGTTGTAAAGAGCATTTGTCGGCGGTTTGTGAAATTATTTTTTTTCGCTTAATTCACTTTCTCATGTCTTTTGTCATACACTGAGTAGTTCAATAAATAGAGAGATCCAAGTAGAGTTGTTTTTATTTTAGACTACCTCGTACCTTGAGTTTCAACTGATTTCGAATAACTGTTGCAAGAAAGGGACCAACTAACCGATGCTTCACAAAGATAAACTTTATCATAGATTAAATTATTGAATTTCTATTGTAAAAAAATGTAGGGGAGACTAGGGAGGGTTGACCCACTTTTTACAAAATGATTTTTTATTTTTTAAATATTGAATGTAGAATAAAGTTTTATGTATCATTTTATTAGTTATACAACCAGTTATCAAAATAAAATTGCTAGATAAGTGTAACTTATAAGAGATTTGAAAAAATGATTGATTTTAATAATAAAAAAAGAATGGGTCAAGGCTCCCCACATATGGGAGGGTTGACCCACTATACAGGAGGCTTCACCCACTTTGTCTTATATTGCAATATTTCTGAAGAGAAATAAAATCAGTTTAAAAGAAGTTTATGCTACATGCTTTAATTATTAAAAAAAATATATTTTAAAATATGATGCTTAAACAAACCTGTTGAGACTCAATCGCAAGTCAGAAGAGAAAAAATTTGTTTTAAACAGGATTTAGTCTGAGCATATATAATTGTATAGCAGGAAAAATGAAATTTTAACATTTAAGGCAGTACTCTGTTAGAGGCAGGTTCCGTTTTCAGTGTTTCATGTTATTGTGCCCGGATTTAGGAGCCACTGTCCCGCTTTTTTTGTCTCCTTGTTCTGTTTTTTGTTACACTCTGCCAAACTATGTGACAACTCTAGTTGTCACATAGTTTGACTTCACTTTACTGTATTCACCCAAGTGAAATTTGTCTACATACCTTTCTAAAGTTTTTAAATGTTCGCTGTTTCTATTTAATTATTGTAAGTAATATTTAAATGAAAAAAAAATTCCTATAAACTTTTCCATTTTCTAGCAATTTTTCACATCTTTCTTTAATCTGTTTTAAACATTCTTTTTCATCACACCATTTTACTGTAGCTTTACAGAATAAATTTACATTCTATTATATATATAACCATTAACTTTTCATTGCGCTCTGTGTATAATAAAAAGTTTTCCAAAACCACTTAATTAAGGGAGCCTTGAGCATCTGGTCAACCCTCCCTCAAATTGACTGGGTCAAGTCTCCCTACATAGACCTTTTCTAAAGAATAGCACATTAGGTTTAGCCTAACTTACTGTACAATAGGGTGGGTCGAAAAAACCGAAATATTTATAATCGAAATGTAATAGAGCGGAAAAGTTGCCTTTTGTAATAAAGAATAAATTCGTAAAATATTACACCTATCGGTTAATATCTTTTACCGCCGCAACGGGGCCAAAATTTCCCAAAATCGCAAAAAACATGTTTTTTTCAGTATTTTTTTTTAAATTATACAAACGTACTAATACAATTTCTAATAGGACGCGATAGCTACATGAAGATATAAGAAATGTCCTGGTAAATGTTCATTATGATAAAGTAATATATTTTACTGCCGCAAAAGGACCATATTTTTTAAAAAAATTGTAAAAATTTCAAATTTTTATTATTTTTTTAATTTTTATAATTTCTATAATATCTAGAAATAAATAAATTTACTTCATATCTATTAATATTGTCGTAAATTTTGTTAACTATTTGTTATAGACTGGGAAAAAAAACGGTAATCATTCATTATTTTTGACGATCGCTTTATGTACTACTGTTTTACTGTATATCAGCAGTTCATATACCACAAATCACAAAAATGATATAAAATGAACAAAATATTTTAGTATTTTATTAATTAAAATACAGAAATGTTTAACCGAAAAAGATTAAATAAACATAAAATGAAGAAGTATTTAAAATAATTGAATTTTATAATATGACTTTCTTTCAAATAAAGCCATTGTTCCTCGAGAGGCCAAAATTTAGCATATGTGATCCTCCGTCTGTTCTGGTCCACAAACTTTACCAGCACTATAATTTCACGCATCTTTCTATTGATTGAGTGGGAAAGGAAAATTATAATAGCTGGTATGTTTAATCGAACATTCTAAATTCACCAGCGTCGTTAGATCGTCAGTTCATAGACAAACCGTAATAGGTGGTTTCGTTAGTTTACAGTTTTGCCACTCGACTAAATCCCTACAATTTTAAGCTTCAAAGTTCAATTCTGAAATGACGAAGTGACGAAAGGCACTATTCGTGCCCACAGAACTTCGTGCTTTGGCAATTTTCTTTATGGCTGGGGTTCTGATGTCCTCTCCTTCATATGCTATCATTCCAATGAGGCTATTTTCATGATTTGCGAAACAGGCATTTCGTGAAATTACAGGAACTATAATATTTTGTAGATGATATGGCAAGTAACGAGGGTTACTAATTATAGCCCACAAAATCTGAAAAACATGATGGATTCATTTTAATTGTGAACCAACTGATGCACTACACTTTCAGGATGTACTCATTGAGTACATCCTGATCAGCCGATTGCCAAAATTAAAAATTGCCAAAGCACGAAGTTCTGTGGACACGAATAACGCCATCCGTCATTTCGTCATTCCAGACTTGAACTTAAAGCTTAAAATTGCATGGCTTTAGTCGAAAGGTAAAACTGTAAACTAACGAATCCACCTGTTACGGTTTGTCTATCAATTGACGATCTAACAACGCTGGTGAGTTTAGAATGTTCGATTAAAGATGCTATTATAACTTTCCTTGTACCACTCAATCAGTAGAAAGATGCGTGAAATTAGTCGCTGAAATGTTGGTAAAGTTTGTGGACCAGAACAGAGGGAGGATCACATATGATCAATTTCAGCCTCTCGAGGAACAATGGCTTTATTTGAAAGCAAGTCATATTATAAAATTCATTTACTTTAAATACTTCTTCATTTTAAGTTTATTTAATCCGTTTCGGTTAAACATTTCTGTATTTTAATTAATAAAATACTAAAATATTTTGTTCATTTTATATCATTTTTGTAATTTGTGGTATATGAACTGCTGATATGCAGTAAAACAACAGTAGATGAAGCGATCGTAAAGAACAATGAATGATTACCTTTTTTATTTTCCAGTCTATGACAAATAGTTAACAAAATTTATGGCATATTAATAGATATAAAGTAAATTTATTTACTTCTAGGCATATTATTAAAATTATAAAAATACAGAAAAAAATGAAAATTTGAAAATTTTTACAATTCGTTTTTTAAATATGGTCCGTTTGCGGCAGTAAAAGATATTATTTTATCATAATGAACATTTGCCGCGACATTTCTTATACTTCATGTAGCCATAGCGTCCCATTAGAAATTGTATTCGTATTTTTGGATAATTAAAAAAAATATATTGAAAAAAAAACAAGTTTTTTTGCGATTTTTTGAAATTTTGGCCCTCTTGCGGCGGTAAAAGGTATTATCCGATCGATATAATATTTCACGAATTTATTCTTTATTACAAAATGCAACTTTTCCGCTCTATTACATTTCGATTGTAAATATTTCGGTTTTTTCGACCCACCCTACTGTACAATCTTTATGCCTGGAATGAAAGCTCGATATTTCTGCATTACTTTAAACCTATTTACTTAAATTTCTGTGATATAATTTATCTAATAAAAGCTTACAAAATATTTCTAAAAAATACAACTTTTAGGTTGAAAACGCCTCACAATTGATTTATTCCACACCTATTTCGATTATCTCAATGAAACGAGGACTGTTGTTTGAGCATTTCCGTAACGTTGGTTGATACCTATTGATAAAACTCTGAAATTCTTTTAAATATGAAAATTGATGGATTGGTTAAGCTTCTCGTATGGTCAACCGTCCCTAGTCTTCTCTATTTAAAGAAGATTGGCAAACTCCTTGGAATTTCTAAAGAGTCACCCGCCGTTATATAAGATAAATTGCAGAATTCATAATCACTACATTTATTCATAGAAATTGTAATATCTATTTGCGGTAAATAAGACGAAAAATTCTATAATTATTTTTATATACGTTTGCCAATCCTGTTAATTAGAATAAAGCATAGTAATTAAAAAATATTGTTATTAAATTATATTTCATTATTTAGTAGCTTTGAGAATAACATTATGTGCTTTCTAAAATAATTATAAAATGCTTTAACATCCAAGTATTTTAAACTTTAATGGAGCTCTGATTTTTAAAGGAAATTACAGATTGAATTTGTAGAAAATTTGAGTATATCACTATCAGTGAAAACAACGTTTTTCTTGTTATATTAAAAGCAGATATACTAAAAACATCATCTTCTAGATGTCTGAAAATTACGAAACAAAAAGCATTTTTCACGATGAATTAAAGATAATGGACGTGGGATTTGATTAAAGGTTTTTCACTGATGTATTCATTTTCTTTAATAGATTTCCTTTAATTGAATGTAGAAAGGGACTAAATAGTAAATGTTTGAGAAAGAATAAATTTCGGTAGAAAGAACAAAGAATATCTGAACGAATTTTTATTGTCAAAAAGGCTGTTGATAAGAATAAAGTATTGTTAATTTTTCCAATAGTGTTACTAAATTTTAGCAAGTAGTAGCATTTCAAAGTTGTCATTTATGCGAATTTTTAAAGAATTAAGAAATGATTTATCATACCAGTCCTTTGATCTTTAATACAATAATTTTATTTACAGCATTTCTATTTTTTAATAACAAAGGAAATTAAAGATTCAATTTACAGAAGATATGAATGTGTCCCCAATAATAATAATAACAAAAAAATTGTTCTCGATATATTAAAAATTTATGCCTTATATTTGATTGATTTTAATTAACTGCTGTAAGAAAGAAAGAAATTACAAATACTTGACAAAGATAAAATTTAATACAGATTATATTATCGAATTTGATTGTCAAAATTTTATTTTTCAAAAATTAATCATTCTGAATTTTCTTAACTACGGTTATTAAATTGCACTAGCTTTGAGTGTCAGATTTAAATTAATTTTATAAAAATTAAGAAATGCTTTAACATTCCTGACTTTTAAATTTTTATTCGAGTATTTTAACTTTGAATTTTGAAGCGAAATTAAAGATTCAGTTTGAAAAAAAAACGCTTATTACTCTTTATTAATCATTAGTGTAAAGAAATTCCTTTTTAAGAAGCAGAAACCCAACGTTCAAAAATGCACAAATAATACATAAAAGCAGTAAACAGCAGTTTCGAATCTACTAGCGAGATTCTTCTTCAGTGCAAGATAGAGCAAAGCACAGTGTGCTAGAAAAAGCAAGGCTGGACAAAGTGACAGAGTTATATACCCGATACGGGTAGCGAATGCACCAAAAACAACCAATGAGAGAGAAGCAGATGAAACGAATGAGTGCACAAGTAGAGACATCAACCAGAGAGCGAGAGAAAAAGAAACCAAAAAAGGGGGAATTAATGCTTTCCAAATACTTGAGAAATCAGGAGCACTAGGTAACTCACTGACTAAAGAGTGTGAATTTTTAATGATGTGGTGAGCTTCTCAAAAATCAAGATCAAGGTTGGAAGATCATTTCTGAATAATGATGGCTGAGAAAAAAATTGAACGTATGTTGAAAAGATCAACAGTGTTGAGCAATAGAAGAACGTTTAAGCTCCTGATTTTTAACACAACCTTCATGCTCTTTTAAACGATATCTTAGAGCATGTTTAGTCTGGCCAATATAAGAAAGACCACATTGACAAGATATTTGGTAAATACCCCAGTTATCTAAGCGATCAATGGGGTGTTTGAGATTTGAAAAAGAAATTTTATTAACAGGAGAGAAATACCATTAAAATCGAACCTACTTAAGATTTTAGCAACTTGCTGACTAAATTTAGGAAAAAATGGCAACACAACTGAAATATTAAAGTTGAAATTAGAATACTTTTCAGAATGGACTGGTTTCGTCAATTTCTTGTAAATAGAATCTATAATATTAGAGGAATAACCACGATCAACAGCAATAGCTTTGAGGTAATTAAGTTCAGCACTAAGTAACTGAGGAGTGGAACTAATATTTGTAGCCCGAAAAACAAAATTATTGAAAGGAGCGAATTTCTGGTTAGGAGGATGAGAAGAATACCTGTGAGATGGGAGGCTGACAGCAAAAGGTTTACGAAAGACTGTTGTCTGAAAGCTATTTTCACAACGAATAACAAAGGACACACAGGAAAGAAAGACAATTATTGGTCTAAATTTCAGAGGTAAATTGAATGCAGAGATCAATGGAATTCATAATAGAAAGAATATGATTAATATCCAAATTCATTTCAGCTAGGATATAAACATCATCAACATAACGAACATAGAACGGAAATCTTAAAATTTCAAAAAATTTGACCTCAAAATAGTGCATATAAATATCGCATAAAATTGGACTAAGAGGATTACCCATAGCCAAACCCCCAATCGTACGAAAAGAATTTCCATTAAAAACAAAAGTATTTTGCAACAAGTAAGAGCGAGTGAGAAGGTGTGTATTCCTTTTTATGTTAAAAAAAAAATATACTTTAAGTTTTTAACCCTGAAACAACTGGAAACATCATCTTTCAGTATCTTAGATTTAAAAAATAGAAAACAAATACCTATTTCAATGAAGTACAAACAATGAACAATTTCACCAAACAACCAAAGAAAAAGGTCCTTTTGCTTTAATTGATTTTCTGTAATTATACAGAGAAAGAGACAAATAATCAAATCTTTGGCCATACACACACATACACACATATGTATATATATATATATATATATATATGATAAAAAGTTGGTAAAAAAAATTGTTATTTTTTTATTTTTCATGCTACATTTTATTAATTTTCTAATGAACATTAAAATAGCATTAATATAAATTACAATTCAAAGTAGTAATTATGGAAATATTAATGTTTTTAATTTTTATTACAATAACTTATTTATTACAATATTTTTAATAGTGAGTAATGAATGCAATTACAGATTCAAATTGAAGAATATTCGATCACGTTGCTATTAGCGATAAAAACATTCTTTCTCGTTATATACAAATTTATAACTTAAATTGCAATTGATTTCTTTTAACTGTTGGAAGAAAGTGACAAATTAACAATTTTTGTGCAAAAATCAAATTAAGTAGCGATTAAATTATGGAAGTTTGGAGTCAAAAATATTCTTGAATAAATGACTGTTAATTTTTTTAAGTAGTGTTGTTAAATTTCATTGATTTATAGCATTTAAAAGGAATTATAAATACTTAAAAATGAATTAACTTCTTATCCTTATAATATTATTTGTAGTACTTTAATATAAAATAATAAAGACAATTACATATTTAATTTGAGGAAAATTTGAGTATGTCTTCATTAGCGAAAGCAAATTTCTTTCTTGTTATATTACAATTTATGCTTTGTTTCAATCGATTTCCTTTAACCATTTGATAGAAATAAAGAAATTAACAAATTCTTCGCAAAGATAAAATTTAAAACAGATTAAATCATCAAATTTCCGTAGTCAAAAATGTTCTTGAGAAGAATAAAGCATTGTTATTTTTTAACGATTGTTGTTGCACTTTCATTAATAAGTAGCATTTAAATGTATTATAAATTATTTCAGAAGTGCATTAGCATCCAAGTCTTTTGATCTTAATTCCAGTATTGTAATATAATAATAAAGACAGTTACAGATTCAGTTTTTATGAATGTTTCTCAGTATTGTATGTATTCATTAGTGAAAATAACAAACTTACCCATTAAATTAAAATATATACCTTAATTTTCTTATATTATGTTGGTTGGTAGGTTGACTGATTTAGGTTTAATGGAACAAAGTCTCTTTAGGGTCATGCTGCGCCAAGAATATGTTAAAATAAAAACAGATAAATATTTCAAAAAGTTACATTAAAAAGTTATGATTATAACAATCAGCAAAAAAACACTCAATTTGATATAAAAGTAATGTGATACCATGCAAAGTTAAGATCTTTTAATAAAACCAAAATATCATAGTTGAAAAACATAAACAAAACATTTTACAATTAAAATCTGAAAAAGCTGTAAAGTTATGATTGTTCAAAAAGCAAAACTTAAAATGTCCTATAATCACATTATGTAAAAACACATTTATAAATCATAAATTTTGAAAAACAATGTAAAATCATGTATGATAAATATTCTTCAAAAGCAGAGTTTTCTTCATCTGCACTCGAGTCTCAACAATAAGATTGCAATTCCATAGCCTCTTCCGCATAGTTTAGCAGCTGTTTGGGATCTTTATATTATTATCCATAAATGTTAATTAATAATGTCTGTGTAATTATTATTATTTTTACATCCCTATGGAAGTTCTATATACGCGAAAATGTATTTATTTATTGGTATCAGCTGATAGTCCTGAAGGTTGTTGTTGTTTTGTTGTTGTTTTATGACGGTCGATTATCTGCACGAGTGATATAGGCCCAAGGGGGAGTGCCATCCGTGGGGTTCATTCTAAGGGAACCTAACCCGTATTAACGCAAGGATATCCAAGGTTCAAAGAAAACCACGAAAAACTCCGAACGATTAAGCAGACGGGCGCGCTTGGGTTCGAACCCAGCACCTTCCGTCTACCAGTTTCAAGAGCAGAACCTCTTGGCCACTGGTGGGACGAGGGTCCTGAAGACTACAAATGAATTGAGAATTGTAAAAGTCTCTTCAAAAACAAGACCCCCAGTCAAGTAAAATGCGGTGTACTAGTCACTGGACTTTTATTTATAGTAAAACTACGAAAAAAATATGTAATTATAGCTCCTAAACAAAGGTTTTAAATTGGATAACATCGGAGTGCCATGAGGATTTTTAAAGTTGCTGCATCAGTATTTATGATATCTCTGGCATGAGTATTTATATTCTCGCAGTTTCTGCAAGCTTTATGTGAGAGTTCTGTTCAGACTAGATATCTTTATATTGGCGGAAGCTATATTTTCCCTGAAGTCTGACTTCTATCGCATATTTGCCAAGCAGCATTATGATTCCGGTCTTTATAAGCCTTATACACCCGCATCAATAAAAGTTATAAGTTATTAAGTATGACCGCTTGAAATCTTCAACCCGCAACCAAGCTCAATTGTTACATCATACTTTTAGTGCAAAAACAACTGTTCCAGTCAAGTAAAAGGCAGTGTACCAGTCACTGGATTTTTATTTACAGTAAATCCACGAAAAAGGATATGAAATAATAGCCCCTAAAATAATGTTTTAAATTGGATACCATCGGAGATAGATGATGATTATTAACACTAAAACGACCGGAAATTTTACTCACGTTTTATAAAAATATTTTGCACCAGAATTTTTATTGAAAACGGTTTAACTTATTTATTTAACTTTTTCTTCCTAGTATTTTTTAAACTTATTCTATAAAGAAAATCCTGGTACGAACCGAAATATTTTCAATTGGTAGCGGTCAAAATGATCCCTCATGGTACGTTTAGTGTTAAAGTTGCTGTATCAGTATTTATGATATCTTTGGCATGCGTATTTATTTTCTCTTAGTTTCTGCAAGCATTATGTGAGAATTCTGTTCAGACTAGATATCTTTACATTAGTGGAGGTACTATTTTCATTGAAGTCTTGAAGTATGACTTCTATCGCATCTTAGCGAGCAGTATTATGAGTCGAGCCCTTATAAGCCTTATGCACCCGCATCAATAAAAGTTATAATTAATTAAGTATGGCAGCATGAAATCTTCAACCCACAACTAAGCTGAATTGTTGCATCATGCTTTTAGTGCTTATCCCTACGTTGTAAATCTAAATGTTGTAAAGGTCTCAATTTTTCTGTAATCTTTAAGTGCTTTCCTCTCTTGCGACACAAAGAAATAAATACATTTTCTTATACATATAATTCCCATAGGCATTTAAAAATAAATAATAAACACACTGATATTATTAAATCACAATTATGAATCTTAGTCTATGTATGCAGTCAATAAGTATTAATACTTGTGAGTAAATTTATACAGATATCTAACTTTCCGTTTGAATTATTAGTGCTTGAAGTACAGATTTCGTTCAATTTTTTTCATCACAATAGAAATGGTGTGAGTGAATCATAGAAAGCCCTTTCTTCTGAGTACGTAGAGAAACAAATCTGAAAATAATCTTTAGAATTGGAATAGTAGAATTCCATAAATATGTTTCATTCAACTGTTATTTTGGTTTGAATGCTTTCTTTTAATTATAATTTAAAAAGTTACAAATTATTAAATGTTTGACAAAGAAAAAATCCGCTAGCAAAAGCAAAGAATTAAGTACTTAAATATGTTTTGATAGAAGATTCAACGGTTAATAATATTATACCAATGTTAACCTTCTCTTACTTTAACCCATTTATGCCTAGCGTCCCATTTTTGGGACACTTCAAATTTTAATAAATTTGTATAAATTTCTTCTTTTTTATAGCATGGAAATTGTATGTAATAATTATCTATAAATGTCTTTATCTGTTACCGAAAGATGACAGCATAAGTTGGACATTTATTTGCTTAAAATGAAGGCTTTTTTCGGAGTTTCTAGAGTTTTCATTTTTCAAGGTGTCGAAATGTAAAAAATAAGTTTATTTGTGTTTTTTCGAACAAGGATCCAAAGAAATAAGTCATAATCTTAGTTTTTAGACTTCTTTGAAGTACGTACATTTTAAGTTGTGAAATTATATGTTCAAGTCTATTTTTTATACATTTTTGTAATGTACAAGATATAGGACGCTAGGAAAGAATGGGTCCGTAATTTTATTAGCCATTCAGGAGACAGTTATTTGTGTAACGTCCTTTTCAAGATGATTATGAAAATAATTGTTTTTAAGCCTTAAATACGATTATTCTTAGTTTATTATTACTAATACTAATATTAGTACTAATATAGTAATTAGTAATAAATAATATATAATAATTAGTAATAATATATATATATATGCGGCCTCCGCGGCGAGCGGCCTCTCTTCGTGCGCAGCCCTTTATTCTTCTACTCTGCCCGAACTCTTTTGCGGAAGCTAAGTTCGTATGTCCCCAGCCACGTCCCGAGTGAAAGGCACTCTAGCGAAAGCGAGGTTGAAAAAAAAAACGACAAAAAAAATTTCAGGTTTCAACTATGACCAATTTTGAATATAAATCGTCTTTTTAGAGCCCTTGGTGCATCTTTTTAAAAAATGATCCGAATTCCTTGCAGTTTTCTTTACTAGCGTCCTCAGATTACATTAACAATTACTAAAAAGTGTATTTATACCAAACTACATACCACTTAAGTCCCTTCCCCCTTGTGGCTCGGTACAAGGCCCTTTAAAGCTTTTGCACCATAAATTATTAATAAATTTCCCCTCTTCATCCGATCTTCCTTTTTGGATCCATTTTTCCATTTAGTTATTCTCCAGTTTCTATATTCCAGTTAAAATCCTGTGGTACCTTAGGGTCCTGTAGGGCCTGATAGGAGCCCCTTGAACATTTTTTGTGCTATGCATTTTTTACACCCTAATTTTCTCACTTTCTCATTGCATAATTTAAAAATTGTGTCTTGGACTCTTCCCCCTAGACCAACATCCTCATATTTTTATTGAAGCTCTAGGGCCTTTTTTAAAGCATTTACCCCATTTTTGCGCATTTCTTTAAAATATTATTCTAATGATTATTTCATACCCTATGATTAGTTTTAACTAATTGAAGATCTAAAACGCTAAGTACTAAAACATTTAAATATGTTTTCATGTTAGGGCCCTGCTCTCAACTATGAGTTGGGCCCTTTTGGGCCCCCTGTCACAGCTCACTTAAAAATGGTCCGATTCACGAACTTTTTTTTTCTAACAACTTCTTAGGTTCTACAGCTACTATAATTATTACTAATTATTATATATTATTATATATAAAATTATTAATATTAGTACTAATATTATTACTAATATTATTAGTCTCTGCAAAGAAATAAATGTATTTTTTTTTTTATAATTCATAAAAATACTAATTATAGTGTATAATATACTATTTAAAAGCTTAATAATATAATAAGCTTTATGTAATAAGCTTTAAAATATAGTCAAAACATATAATTATGCATATTACATTATTACAAATATTATGCATATTTCTATATTTAGTACATTCACATTTTATCAAATAATTACGAAAATGTTATAGCGTAATTCTTTCTTTGTACTTTTCCAGTTCATTTTGCAACATTTTAAAGTGATTTTGCCATCAAATTTAAATAAACAAAAATTCATGCACAAGATTCTGTGAGGCTTTAAAAAATCATTAAAATCTGAATTCCTTAATTATTATTTCAGTGCATTACTAGAGAATAATAAAGGCAATTGCAATTTAAATTTAAAGGATGTTTGAGTATGTCTCCATCAACGAAAATGACGTTTTATGTATTGAATTAAAAATCTGCATGAACCGTAAGGGTCTAACAATTAAAGAAATAAAAAGTCATCTTTTAGTTCTGAGAGAATAATGAAATAGAAAACGGTTCTTACAATGAAATAACTATAATGAACATGCATTTGAATAAAATGTTTCCCTTATTTTTTTATCAGCTTTGGTTTCTTTTAATTATCGGGAGAAAAGGACTAAATAGTAAATGCTTGACAGGAGAATAAAATGTCTGATATATATAAAAAAACTACTGAATAAATTATTGAAGTTTCATTATCTAAAATGTTGTTGATTAGAATAAAGAACTGTTTTTTATTCCACTAGCATAGCTTCCAACTTTTATATTTTTGTGTTATCGGACCTTGACGATATATTAAGTCAGAATTTATTATTAATTTTCAGTGGTACACTGAAAAAAAAAAAAAATGATAATATACACAAACGTTTCCGTCAAATTTTACGGATTAGTTTCATTTTTCTAAGAAAACAGTACAATTTCCGTAATTGACATTATGAGAATATACATCCCTAGAAATACAGTAAGTTTTACATAAATTTTACGGAATATTTCTGTATTCCTTTTAAAACAGTAAGAATTCCGTAAATGATGTTCAGCAATAATTGCTATGTTTGGAAAGCGAATTAAATGATTCTTGTATGTATTTGATATCATTTTCAATAAAACATCAATATTGGCTAAATGTGGCTCGATACTGAAAATGTATCCAATGATTTTCCAATGGCTAAAATAGTGTTGGTTTTACATTTACATGAGTTTTCAAGTAAAACCGATAAAAGTTATGGCGCCAATTGTACATGTATATTTAAATATCGCGATAGTATTTTTTTCTTTCTTTTTTTAAATAAAAAGCTTTAAAATAGTTTTCTTTTAATTACGATATTGAAAAAAAATTAAATGTCATTAATTCTTTTTAAGTTTGAGAGACAGTTGAAAAAGAAGTGTTACAGTTTATCTTTTGTTATGATTTAAAATAATATTTGACTTATTTATAGCAAGCTATTTTTATAGTTTAAATCCCTGTTTTAAAATTAAAAAAAACTATTTTCAATTTTAATATTTTTTAATCTATTCACTTTAACAGATTCACACACAAAACTTAAAACATATCGGAAATATAATAACGAAATTATTATAAAGTTATCTAAGTTATAATAAGCAATAAAGGAGATTTATTTTAATACCATGTAGGCTAGTTCCATGAGTACCTGTAGTGTAAGTCATATGCTGCGATTTTTGGCTACCAGTGTTTTAGAACGGGAAAAATGGGACTTATTTTATCGGAGATATCTCATTAATTGAATTTTCGAAAATAACGGTGGCCAACAAGCATAGCAGTTATCAGGTATGTGTCTTACACTACACAAACCCGTGGAACTAGCCTATAGTAATTTTCTTTATTTGAGTTTACAGTAGATAATCACACATATAATTTTTAAAAGTACTTGTCTGAAAAAATATATATTCGTATTCTTGCACAAATAAATGAATATATGAATAAATAATTAAAAATAATATTACAATAAAATTTTATGAATCTAGCAAAAAAGAACCAATTATTACTTATAATACATCCTTTCTTGCATGTAATATTTTAAAGACTAAAATTTTCTTTAATAAAGTATGAAATTAAAAAGCGAAATATTCAAAGTTATGGAAAAATTCATAATTGTATACTCAATTGAAAAATATTATCTCAACGAAAATATGTTCCTTGTTTAATATCTTGCCCTTTCTTCATAAAAAGCATCTGAAATAAGTAACGACATTTGAAAACTTAACCGAGTTCCCGTGACATAGTGATTAAGAGCGCTAAGCTGTATGAGGACAGTTCACTAGTTCAAAACACGCTGCGATAAGTGTTTCATTACTGTTATTTGAATTAAATAGAGATATTCTGATCTTGATAAAAAGAGTCTGTAAAAATTGAAATTCAAAGAAATATAAGTTCCTGGTTAAAAAGGGTTTTTTTGTGTGTGTGTGTGTTTGAAACAAAAGTTTTTAAATACCGAAATACGAAAAAGCGGAAATTTTTCTGGAATTTACGGAATTTTTTCCGTTAAAATACGGAATTTTTCCGTTAAAATACGGAAATACTACTGGCGTCTCGATTGCCAGTACAATTTCTGTATTTTAACGGGGTTTTGTTTTAGTGTAACAAAAAAGCATAAACATTGTCAGTAATGCAGTAGGGCTATAACTTTTTAATTGATGATTTTTTATTTTGTTCGAAAAACATTACATTTGAATCTATTTTTATTAATTACCCAATAGAAAAATAGTAAAAAAATATATTTATGTTTCTGTTGAACATAAAGACAAAATGTCATTTCTGATTAACACAACAAAAATTGCTCAAAAAGTTACACTTTTTTATTATACACGAGTACTTACTTCAAGATGTTTACACTGCTAAATAGCAACTATTCAACAATGTAATAATTTTTATAATACTCTTAATATTTTACAGACTTAATAATTACTACCTTATAAAGATAGAGAAAAAATGCCAATCGAGCACATTGCAAGCAGTATCAACAAAAGATGTTATAAACTCTTCGTGATAACAAATTAGAACAAAAACCGATTTCACGACCTTAAATGCATGCTATCTTGCTTAAGCTACACACAATAGCTCATCAAAATACCCATAGAAAGTGACAAATGGGCAAAAAAAATATCACGTAACTCATGAGTTAGACTGTGCACTTAACGGTTACATTTTATTAATTAGTAGCATTTGAAATTTAGCAATTAAGTAAATTCTAAAAGATTTAAGAAATTCTGTAACACTCCAATTTTTAAAATTTATTCCAGCAACTAAACTTTGGACAATAAAGGAAATCACAGAATCAATTTGAAGAAGATTTTATCGTTATCTCATTACGGAGGGATAAAAAAAAAAATTATGACTAAGATTTTTAATACAGAAATCATCGGAAACATCATTTTTTAATTTTCTGAGCTTAACGAAATATTAATTACGTTGTAAGATGAAGTACAAATAATGAACGTGGAATGCCATTTAAATATTTCATGTAAAAGTTATTTTGTCTTAATTGATTTCCTTTAACAAGTCTCTTTTAGAAGAAAGAAATAATAAATGTTTGACAAAGATAACAATTTCGTTCGAAAGAACAGAGAAGAAATTATCTAATACTCCTTGTCAAAAATGTTTTTTTCAGAAAATTCGATAGTTAAATAAAGTAAAGCATTGTTAACTTTTCAATTATTTTGAATTAGCAAAATTAGTGACTTTAAAAGAAATGTAAATTTATTATACAAGTATTGAAAAAGATCATTAAAATCCCAGTTTGTTAATCTTTATTTCAATCCTTCGAATGTACTAGTTAAAAAGAAAAGCAAATAGAGTTTCAATTTGAGTATATTTGCTTATATATTCATTAATGAAAACAAATTTTTGACTCGTAAAAAATGTATACCTTACGTTTCTAATAATGAAGCAACCAAAACTAGAACACTTTAGTTCCCTGAGATTAACAAATAAAACAACAATTTTTACGAAAGAATAAAAATATTGTATGTACAGTTTGATTAAAATGCTTCACGTAAAAATTATTTTCCTTTAATTGATTTCCTTTAATTCAGGAAGAAAGAGACCAAATAACAAATCTTTGTAAAGAATAAAATTTCAGTAGAAAATGCGAAATAAACTAGCGAAATAACAGCTAAATAAATTAGCGAATTTTCTTCTAAAGGATATAAGAATTTCTAAAGTATATAATCTTTCTTCTATAAGGATAAAAAAAGAATAAATTTTACACAAAGTTCAACTACTATGCCCTACTAGTGGCTGAGAGGTTCTGCTATCAAAGCTGGTAGATGGTGGTTGCTGGGTTTGAACCCAATCAATTGCATGTATAAGTCGATTAAAATGTTTCACATAAAAGTTCTTTTGCTTTAAATTGATTTCCTTTAATTATAGAAAGATAGATACAAAGTAACAAATCTTTTTTCAAGAATAAAATTTAAAATGAAACAGCTGTAAATTATGTATCGAATTTCCTTCGTACAAATCTTTTGAAAGAAATTTCAATGGTTAATAAGGATAAAGAAAGAACAACTTTTCCACAACTTTCATTTAATAGCAACAATTACATACATAATTTTAAGTTTATTGCTAAAAATAAAAGAAATCAGTAGTTACTTATTCCTTAATCAGGCGTCCGATTTTCTACATTATTTCAAAAATGTTGCAGTTTCATGAGTGGCTTTCTAAGTTTAACTCAAATGAATTAATCAAAATATGACTTAAAAATTCAACAGCTTTGTTAAAAACTTCAATTTTATTAAAGAGAATGATGCAGACAACTTCTTAAAAATCAGTAAAACTTGAAGCTATAAATAACAAAAATCGAATCTATCTTAATTAAACTCAACTCCTAGCACTATATGTCACATATCTTAAAAGAAATAAGTAAATAAGCTAAAATGAGTAAATTATATAAGATTTAAGAAATGTTTTAACATTCCAATTTTTAATATTTATTACAGTAGCTTAAGACTGAATAATAAAGAAAATCAGATAATGGATTTGAAGATGAGTATGTCTTCATTAGGGAGGAGAAAAAATATATATATACCTAAAGTTTTTAATGAAATCAATGGAAACATGACTTTTTAATTTTTTGAGTTTAAAGAAATATTAATTACGTTGTAAGATAAAGTACAAATAATGAACGTGGAGTGTCATTTAAATATTTCATGTAAAAGTTATTTTGTCTTAATTGATTTCCTTTAACAAGTCTCTTTTAGAAGAAAGAGATAATAAATGCTTGACAAAGATAACAATTTCGTCAGAAAGAGCAGAGAAGAAATTATACTCCTTATTAATACTCCTTGTCAAAAATGTTTTTTTCAGAAAATTCAATAGTTAAATAAAGTAAAGCATTGTTAACTTTTCAGTTATTTTGAATTAGCATAATTAGTGACTTTAAAAGAAATGTAAATTTATTATACAAGTATTGAAAAAGATCATTAAAATCCCAGTTTGTTAATCTTTATTTCAGTACTTTGAATGTATCAGTTAAAAAGAAAAGCAAATACAGTTTCAATTTTAGTATATTTGCTTATATATTCATTAATGAAAACAAATTTTTGACTCGTAAAAAATGTATGCCTTACGTTTCTAATAATGAAACCCCCAAAACTAGAACACCCTGAGATTAACAAATTGTTCCCTGAGATTAACAAATAAAAGAACAATTTTTACGATAGAATAAAAATACTACATGTAGAATTTGATTAAAATTTTTCACGTAAAAATTATTTTCCTTTAATTGATTTCTTTTAATTCAGGAAGAAAGAGAACAAATAACAAATCTTTGTAAAAAATAAAATTTCAATAGAAACAGCGGTAAATAAATTAGTGAATTTTCGTAAAGAATATAATCAATCTTCTATAAGGATAAAAAAAAATACATTTTCCACAACTTTCATTCAATTACAACGTCCTACTAGTGGCTGAGAGGTTCTGCTATCAAAGGTGGTTGACGGGGGCTGCTGGTTCCGAACCCAATCAATTGTATGTAGAAGTAAAAGCAAATGGTTCACGTAAAAGTTATTTTGCTTTAAATTGATTTCCTTTAATTATAGAAAGAAAGAGACAAAATAACAAATCTTTTTCAAGAACAAAATTTCAAATGAAACAGCTGTAAATATCGAATTTTCTTCGTCGAAATGTTTTGAAAGAAATTTCAACGGTTAATAAGGATAAAGAACAATTAACTTTTCCACAACTTTTATTTAATTACAATTACATACTGAATTTTGAGTGTATTGCAATAAAAAAAAGCAGTAGTTACACATTCCTTAATCAGCCGTCCGATTTTCTACATGATTTGGAAAATGTCGTTGTTTCATGAGTGGCTTTCCAAGTTTAATTCAAATCAACTAACCAAAATATGATATACGATTTAAAAATACAACATCTTTGTTTAAGACTGAAATTTTATTAAGGAGAAGGATGCAGCTAATTCCTTAAAAATCAGTAAGACATGAAGCTGTATGTAACATAAATCGAATCTATCTTAGCTAAACTCAACTCCTAGCACTATATGTTACATATCTGACAGCAAATACGTAAAATAAGCTAAAATAAGTAAATTCTAATAGATTTGAGAAATGCTTTAACATTCCAATTTTTAATATTATTTACTGTAACTTAACCCTTAATACTAAAGGAATCAATTTGAATCCCAGAATCAATTTAAAGATGATTTGAGTATGCTCTCATTAGAGAAGCCAAATATATACATATACATACACACACACACACATATATATATATACATATATATATACCTGAAATTTTAATACTAAAATCCGTTGAAACATCACATTTTAATTATCTGATCTTAAAAAAATATTAATTAACAAATAATGAATGTAGTTACACATTCATTAATCAGCCATCCGATTATCTATATCAGCGTTTCTTAAACTGTGGTCCGCGTGGTCCGCGGACCCCCGGGGGTCCGCGAACTTACAGTCAGGGGTCCTCAGGCCCAGTGTTGAATTCAGACCTTTTTTTTCGGCAGGAATTTCTGTAGCTGTAGTTGTGGATAAATGCAGGACTAGAACTTCTAATTTAGGACTATTAATAAACATAAAATAAACACCTAAACCTAAATCTTTCGAGGGAAACATTTAAATGCTGGGAAAGGGAACCCCGCCACCCCTTCCTCCGCTCCACCTTCTGAATTCATCTCTGCGCAAGCCAAACATTTTTACCGATTATTTTTTCCCTCGTGAGCGCGCTTTACATATGCATTCTATTTCGCGCTGTCATCGTAGCAATCACGTGACCATACGTCATCTTATCAAGAAACGCGAAAGCAAGGTGAAAACGGTAGTGAGTGAATTACCGCCATTGTCATTTTTAAGTGCATTGTTCGTATTTTAGTCTCTCTTGTTACATACTTACAATTCTTTTTATTCATGATATGAATGAGTGGTTAAAGATCGGTAAAATAAAAGCCAAGAAGAGATGGAGTCAGATATAGATGATCAGCGTTAGAATAAAAAAAAAGTCACTAGTCCCAAGGACCAGTGACCATAAGAATTTACTGGTCCGTGAGCATCATCACTGGCCTGCGACATAAAATTCCATCATTTCATCTCTTTGAGTGAGTTCCCCTCCCTACATGCACACACCACACACACACCTAGAATATTAACCCAACACCAAACTTACTTTGTAGTTATCCAAAATTTTCCTCATAATAAAAACTAAATTTATAATTTGCTAAAAATTAAATAAACAACAGTACATAAATTAGAACTATAAAATTATTAGATATTTTATTTCCAATTATTTATTTCATCTGACTGTAAGATTTAGTGCAAATATTTTTTTATTATTTAATTTTATGTTTTAAATAAAATAAAAATGTGTGATTTGTGTCCGGTTGCGGTTTTCTTAGAGCCGGGAAAATTTATGCCTGCTTGTCAGAGAGGGAGGGAAAAAAGTTACTGGTCCTGCGGATCACTAAATCTTTCAAATTAGTGGTCCAATTGAATTTGTGGTGGTCTCGGACCAGCGGACCACCAAGGATTTCGAACACTGGATGATTTAATACATTATAATTTAACAGAGAAAATATTGCGGCAAAGGAGAAAACGTAACTACTCTGAAGAATATTTAACATTGGGATTTACGAGCACGTGTATTAATAATGAAGAACAGCCTGTTTCTGATATTTGTCACGATTTACTGTCAAATGAATGGATGAAATTAGCAAAACGTAGACATTTACAAACTAAACGTAAAGCTTATTTGAACAAACCAACTGTTTTTTTTTTAAAGAAAGTTAAAAGAACTGAAAACAAGGCAAAAACTAATTGAAAATACCGTAAATGGGTCCAACAATGAAAAGGTCGTTTTAACCTCCCATTGGGTATCTTTGATGGTAGCAAAGTCTGCAAAACCTCATACGATTGCTGAGAATTTAATTCTACCTGATGCTACAGCAATGGTCACAACAATGCTAGGAGAAAAAACAGCAAGGGATCTAAATTTAGTTTCATTATCTATTGATACTGTTAAGAACAGTATCACCTAACTTGCGTGAAAATATTGAGAGCCAATTTATTTAACGTGTAAAAATAAGTCCTTATTTCGCATTACAGATCAATGAGAGTTTAGACTTTTCGAATAATGGGAATTTGTTAGCTTTCGTTTTTATGAATTTGGTGGTAAGGTATGTGAAGGTTTTTTGTTTTTTAAATCCATTCCATCTCACACAACATGTGCAGCGCTATTTCCTGTTTAAACGGTTTCATTCAAGAAAAAGAAATAATTTGGTCAAAATGTGTCGGAATAAGTACAGATGGGGATTGAGCTATGAGTGGACCTATTAATGGTTTAATCAGCTTGTTGAACGATAAAACATCCCATACAGTTTCGACACGCTGTTACATTCACCGCTAATCACTGGTCGCGAAAAATTGCCTGAAGATTTTACATTCAACGAAGTTGTTTCAGTAGTAAATTACATCAAGTCTTCTTTCCATTTAATTCTAAACTTTGTAAAATTCTGTGCGAAAAAATTGAGAGTTAACGCAAACAGTTACTTTTGCACAAATATGTTAGGTGGTGTCACGAGGAAAAGTTTTAAATCGCACTTTTGCCCTGCGTAATAAAGTAAGGCTGTTTTTATTGGATTCCATTTGAAAGAATGTTGCAATGATTTTTCCTGGCTTGTAAAGGTGGCATATTTGGCAGATAGTCTTAGTTTTCTGACTGAGCTGAATTTAAGCTTACAAGGAACATCGGAACATATTTTCAAAGTCCAGGACAACGTAGAAGCAACATAAAAAAATTGATTTGTGAGAAAATCGACTTGAAAAGAATAATTTTGAATCATTCCCAACATCATTCGATTTATTACAAACCTTTGGCAATACAATTTCCCATGATATTGTTGAAAATTTCGTTGTACACCTGAATAACTTGAATAAAGCTTTCAGACTGTATTTTCTTCCCTCAAAATCAGAAAATGAGTAGATGAGGAATACATTTCATTTCCAAGACATTGGCGAAATGGAATCTTTAACATTCTTAGGAACAACTTGCGGAATTATCATGCGATGATTCCATGAAAATTGCTTTCCAAGTGAAAAATAGCCTTCAAAACTTTTGGTTGTGCGTGATAAATACGTATGCAGATAAAGCTATCAAGCATTTACTTCCCTTCTGTACAACATATATTTCTCCAGCATTGTGCACGTGAAAAACAAATGTATAAATCGAATGAATGTCCAACCAGAATTGCGAATATATGTTTCGAACATTGCACCAGGCATTTCACACCTCGTAAGAAAAACGAAACAGAAGCATCCTTCTCATGAGAAATAGTAATATGTATACACTGGTTATCAAAAATTAAGGAAAAGTCACAAAATGCTAATTTTCAAATACGCGAACACTCAAAAGGAAATAATATAATTCAAGTAATTACTGTCTCTACAACACAGCTAGTCCATATAACATCTCATTAATGTCACACATGGTCACAAATATAACAGTCACTACGGTGAAGCAAAAAAAAAAAAAAATAGGAAATTTCATACATCTCATTATGAGTCTCAAATGATCACTATATGTGACTCCACTGAGACGTCACTGTGACTGTTGCTTTGGGAAGAGTCACCATGTGATTTTAGAATGTAGTTACATTGTGACTCTCATGTGACTGTCATTTGTAGACTCAATTTCAAAGTCATCGTGAACGCTGCATTGTGATAACTTACCAAATAATGTCACATTAAAGTCACATGATGACTTTCAGGTGACAGAGAGACTACTCTGAAGTCACCATCGTGCTCTTTTGGGAAAAGTCTCCATGTGACTATAATATGATATTATTTGTTGACTTATGATATGCAACGTTCATGACGACTATAAAATTGAGTTTCAAAATGACAGTCACATGGGAGTCACAATTTAACTACATTGTAAAGTCACCTGGTGACTCGTCACAAAGCAGCAGTTACATTGACTTCTCAGTGGAGTCACATATAGTGATCATTTGAGACTCATAATGAGATGTATGGAATTTCCTATTTTTTGCTTCACCGTAGTGACTGTTATATTTGTGACCATGTGTGACATTAATGAGATGTTATATGGACTAGCTGTGTTGTAGAGATAGTAATTACTCGAATTATATTATTTCCTTTTGAGTGTTCGCGTATTTGAAAATTAGCATTTTGTGACTTTTCCTTAATTTTTGATAACCAGTGTATTTTAACTGTCTTAAAATGTGTGCCATTTTTCCTATTTATGCAACTGATTTTTTCAACAACTAAACACGGAATATCTGTAATGAAAAATAAATAGGGTCTGTACTGTTAAAATAATTTATTTTATCTTACATAAAAAACATTGTGGGTGTGTGTGGGGGGGGGGGGGAGGTCCCGGAAATGCATATTATATCAAAGGGGGTCCGCGATATCCCAAAGTTTAAGAAACGCTGATCTATATGATTTCTAAAATGTCGTAGCTTCCTAAGTGGCTTTCCAAGTTTAACTCAAATGAACTAAGCGAAATAAGATTTAAAAATTCAACATCTTTATTTAAAATTTCGATTTTATTGAAGAGGAGGATGCAGCTAATTCCTTAAAAATCAGTAAAACTTGAAGACATAATTTACTCTAGTTTAGCTAAGAGAAATTCGATTTAAACTCCTAGCACTATATGTAACACATCTGACAATAAATAAGTAAATTAGCTAAAATAAGTAAATTCTGAAAGATTTAAATATGCTTTAACATTCCAATTTTTAATCATTAGGGAAAGCGAAAAATATATATATACCTAAAATTTTTAATACTGAAATCAGTTGAAACATCATCTTTTAGTTTTCTGAGCTTAACGAAATTATAATTACGTTGAAAGATGAAGTAAAAATAATGAACATGGAATATAATTAAAATATTTCATGTAATATTCATTTTGTGTTAATTGATTTCCTTTAAGAAGAAAAAGACAAAATAGTAAATCTTTGACAAAGATAAAATTTCGGTAGAAACAGCAGAGGAGAAATTTTCGGATTTTCTTTGTCAAAAATGTTTTTTCGAAAATTTCAATTGTTAAATAAAGTAAAGCATTGTTAACTTTCCCTTCTTTTGAATTAGCATAATTAATGGTTTTAAAATAAATATAAATTTATTCTATAAGTATTAAAAAAGATCATTAAAATACCCGTTTGTTAATCTGTATTTCGTACTTTGATTGTACCAGTTAAAAGTGAAGGTAATTACAGTTTCATCTTGAGAATATATGCGTATATCCTCATTAACTAAAACAAATTTCTGATTCGTAAAAAGTGTATTCCGTACGTCTCTAATATTCAAACACGTAAAACTAACATACTTTAGTTCCCAGAGCATAACAAATCGAAAAACAATTTTTACGATAGAATTAAAATATTGAATGTAGAATTCAATTAAAGGGTTTCACGTAAAAGTTGTTTTGCTTTACACTGATTTACTTTAATTATAGAACGAAAGAAAAAAATAACAAACATTTTTAAAAGAATAAAACTTTAACAGAAACAGCGGTAAATAAATTATCGAATTTTCATTGTTAAAATGTTTTAAAGAAATTTCAATGGAAAAAAGGAAAAAACAATATTAATATTTCCACAACTTTTATTTAATTACAATAATTACATAAATTTAGGGTTGTCTGAATTTTAAGTGTGTTGCGAGAAATAAAAGAAAACAGTAGTTACACATCCGTTAATCAGCCGTCCGATTTTCTACATCATTTCGAAAATGTCGTAGCTTCATCAGTGCATTTCTAAATTTAACTCAAATTAGCTAATCAAAAAATGATTTCAAAATTCAACAGCTTTATTTTAAACTTTCAGTTTTATTAAAGAGAAAAATGCAGCTAATTCGTTAAACATTAGTAAATCAGTAAAACGTGAAGCTATCAGTAATACAAATCGAACGTATCTTAGCTAAAGTCAGTTCCTACCACTATACTCGTATGTTGCAAATCTCAGTATAAATAAGCTAAAATAAGTAAATTGTAAAAGATTTAAAAAATGCTTTAACATTCCAATTTTTAATATTTATTACAGTAACTTAACACTTATTAATAAAGGAAATCACTGGTTCAATTTGAAGAAGGTTTGAGTGTACACTCATTAGGATGAACAACAACAACAACAAAAAAAAAAAAACTTAAAATTTTTAATACTAAAATCATCTTTTAATTTTCTAAGCTTAACGAAATATTATTTACGTTGTTAGATGAAGAAAAAAATAATCAACATGGAATGTCATTAAAATATTTCATGTGAAAGTTATTTTGTGTTAATTGATTTCCTTTAAGAAGTCCCTTTTAGAAGAAAGGAACAAAATAATAAATCTTTGACAAAGATCAAATTTTATTAGAAACAGCAGAGGCAAAATTATTGAATTTTCTTTGTCAAAAATGTTTTTTTTTTTCAGAAAATTTGATGCTTAAATGAAGTAAAGCATTGTCAGCTGTTCCATTATTTTGAATTAGCCTAATTAGCGGCTTTAAAAAAATGTAAATTTATTGTACAAGAATTGAAAAAGATAATTAAAATCCCAGCTTGTTAATCTTTATTTCAGTTCTGGTAATGTACCAGCTAATGATAACAGCAATTACAGTTTCAAATTGATAATATGTGAGCATGATTCGTTAGATTAAAAAAAATATATGCCTTAAGTTTCTAACACGGAAAACCTAAGACCATAACATTTAGTTCTATAGTAATAAAAAATCTGAGGACAATTTTTATGACAGAGTAAAAATATTGAATGTAGAATTTATTAAAATGTTTCATGTAAAAGTTATTTTGATTTAATTGATTTCCTTTAATTGTAGGAAGGAAGAAACAAAATAAGAATTCGTCTTCAACAATAAAGTTCAATAGAAACATCAGTAAATAAATTAGAGAATTTTCTTCTTCAAAGTTTTGTAAAAGAAATTTCAATGATTAATAAGGATAAAGAAAGATTAACTTTTGTGCAGCTTTCAATTAATTACAACAATTACATATAGAATTTTTAGTGTATTGAAAAAAAAATAGAAAAAAAAAAGAAAAAGAAAGAAAGAAAGCACATTACACATTCGTTAATCAGCCGTCCAATTTTCTACATGATTTCGAAAATGTTGTAGCTTCATCAGTGCATTTCTAAGTTTAACTCAAATGTACTAATAAAAATAATGTTTAAAAATTCAACAGCTTTATTTAAAACTGAAATTTTATTAAGGAGTATGATGCAGTTAATTCCTTAAAAATCAGTAAAACTTGAAGCTATAACTAACATAAATCGAATCTATCTTAGCTAAACTCAACTCCTAGCACTATACAGGGTGTCCGGTCTCAACGGTGTCCAATGGCTAATTCCTAAACCGTCAGTCATAGGCATATAGTTCCAATTACAAAAATGATTTAAATGAGGTAAAGAAGTATTTTAAAGCGATTTCGGTCAAGAAAAACATTTATTAAAAAATTACGAAATTTAAATTTTTATACGGTCTCTAGGTCCTATAAGTGATATTTAGTAAAAGTATCCTATTGCACTGACAAGTAAGACAAAAAAAGTCCCATTCCTCTGCGATTAAAACTGACCGAATAATAGATGTTTAAAGTTGAAGTATCATTTTTCCTGCAAAATAGGGGTCAGTCACAAATTTACTAGAAATAAAAATAATCGTCAGATATAACTTTAACATTAAACATTGAGAGTAAATTAACATTACAAATATATTTTGAGATTTTTGTTCATTCTGACATATTAAAACAAAATATACAACTTGTACTAAAAATATAAGTAAAAACAAATAACAGAAATATTGTTAAATGATTATAAAAGCAACAGTCACATCTCTTTAGAAAATGATACATAGTTAGATTGCCTAATCTAAAACTTAATTAATAAAAATTATGGTTATCTTAAAACGTGCTCGAAGTGACGTCCCTTCGGCTACAATGCAGAAATGTACATGTGAAATAAATTCTTCTTCTACTTTTTTCAACATTGTAGGTGTTACAGATCTGCACGCCATAGCAATACGATTCCACAAATCTGCTCGACTACTGGATTCTCTTTCATATACCTTATTTTTCAGAAAACCCCAAAGAAAAAAATCTAAAATATTCAAATCTGGCAACCTGGGAGGCCACTTAATACGACCTCCATATCCGATAATATTATTTCCAAAAGTACTGGTTTGATTTTGGTCTCTAAAATATTTTTTTCAAACAAGTTTTTATAAAGAACTAAAAAGTTAAATTTCAAAAAAGCATAATATCATCAAAATGCATAATAAACAATTCCTGCTCATACATCGTAATGTATCGGACTTCTTTTCTGCGGCACTGCATAAAAAATATAAAAGCAACGCCCTTTTATTTGGAAAAATTACATTGTGAATCTCTATGCCTTACATAAATGTTACTGATTTTGATTTTAAAATTTTTGTTTGTAGGCAATTATGTATACAAAATTTTTGGAGTGGTCCTGTAAAATAAATATAAATGATACGTACCTAAAATCATATTAATATTACATTGTCATTGGATTTACATAATTATGCAAAATTTAATCTTGATCGGATATTTGGAAGTGAGTTAAAATTGCAATACAAATTTTGAATTAGGAAGACATGCATATGAACGTCGTAAGTTAAAAGCTTATAAAAGTAATACAACTTTTTAAAATAAAATCATCAAAAGAAACACACTCATTTCCTTACCAAAACAAAACAAAAAAAGTCAAATTTCATTTGAGGACATCAGTTTCGAAACTCGCCTTATCCGAAATTTAAAAAATCGTGTTTCTCTATCAATCTATTCTATTGGTATAACTGTACCAATCATACACTACAATCTCCAAATTTTCAATGAATACCAATGGGCGCATTTAAAGTTTTTATGCGATTTTCCAAAATTTGATTTTCTCGATAAGGCGAGTTTTGAAACTCACTTCTTCAATTATTTTAACCAATCTGATAGTTAATTATTAAAAATTAACACTACCGTAATATTTATAGGGGGGCAGCACCTTCAGTTAAATCACTTTAAAAATACTTCTTTACATTATTTAAAACCTTTCTGTAATTGGAACTGTAAGTCTTTGACTTACGGTTTAGGAATTAGCCATTGACCATCGTTTGGAGTGGACGCCCTTTATAATACTTTAAGCACTTCGTGTACGACCCCTGAAAGCTTGGTCCAACTCATCTGTTTTCGGTTACAGAAAAGTGGTTTAAGTCATAAAATTGAATATGTCATAACTCAATCAATTTTAGTGTTAGCTGAATGGGACTTTTTCTGCCGTACTTGTTAGAGAAATGGGAAAAGTTTACTAAATATCACTTATAGGACCGGGGGACCGTATAAAAATTTAAATTTCGTAATTTTTAAAGAAATGTCTTTCTTGACTTAAATCGCTTTAAAAATATTTCTTTGCCTCATTTAAAACATTTTTCTAATTGGAACTATATGTCTATGATTAACGGTTTAGGAATTAGCCATTGGACACCGTTGAGACCGGACACCCTGTATATTACATACCTGACAATAAATAAGTAAAAAAGTTTAAATAAGTGAATTTTAAAAGATTTCAGAAATGCTTTAACATTCCAATTTTTAATATTTATTACAGTAACTTTCCACTGAATAATAAAGGAAATCACACAATTAACTTGATGAAGATTTGAGTATACCCTCATTAGAGCAATATTATATTACAAAGCTATATTATAGCTATATATATATTACAAAATTTAAATTTTTTCGCCAAGGTTAAAATTATTCTGTATAAATTTACCTTTTAATAATATTCCATATATTATACCGGTTTATTAAGTTAAAATCATAGTCTATTAATCTCCATAAGATCCTAATTTATCTAATAATGTTTATTCGAAATTGGGTAAATCTAAAAATGGCGCTAAATATTTGTTTCTTTAATAAAACCTTTTATTATTTAAATTCCTATTAAAGTTCGCTATTAAATCCTGGTTTATCAAAACCCTCTAAAATCCTTATTTAATTGCTAAAATATTATAACTCATAAGTTATCTCGTCTAAAAAACCTAATTATTTAAAATCATTCTTTTATTAAAAAATATCAAGGTGTCTACTAGAATACTTCTATATATGCTTTTAAAACTTAATCCGCGGCTATAAATTCATTTTTTCTTTTTTAATTATCATCTGACAGGGGAAAAAAAAATATTCAGATGCAATCTCGACAGCAGAGACTAATTTTTTTTTTACACCTTGTGCGTTTGGATTCAGATTTTAAGGAAGTTCTGGAACAATGTTTTGGCGCCAGGAAGCTTTTTTTACTTCGAGATTAATCCAACCCGAAATACTAATAAACTGTCTAAAAAAGCGATTTTGATTGGGAGAGAAGCATCGACTGACTTATTTTGTAACGTTGAGCCGAGATAGTGAAAATACAATCGCGGAGCCGCGTACGAGAGAGATTAGACAAACGATGTATCTGTAAATGTTAATGTAGAAGTATGATGGATGGATGTTAGTGAGTTTACGAATGTATGAGTTTGAAGAATGAAGAGAAAAAAAAGTGTCGAGCTGGATACAGAGATGTTTACGGAAATATGTATAAAAACAACGGAAAAAGGTAGGACTGTGAAATATAGTGGCGTACAAAACAGAAGGAATAGAGAGATAGTAAAAGGAGGATTGGATTATCGTGTGGAAAGCAGTAGAGAGATGGAACATTGCTTAAGCTAGTGGTTTGATGCGACTGAACGCTATTTTTTTTTCATGGTTAAATTGAACATTCCCCCCTAGAACCAATCCTGATTGTCTGAATAAAGTTGAATGATGCCTCATTCGACTGCCTTGTTTGTGTTCTTCATCTATTTTATACTTCAAGAAACCAATCGGCCAAAACGCCTGTGCATTTTATCTGGAAGCCCAATTAAAACCGATAAATGGCAACTTTTAGTCATTTCGTCACACACACACGCACACATATATATATATCTACCACATATATATATATATATATATATATATATATATATATAATCCTAATTAAACGAAAAATTAAACGACTTATTATGTTTCACAACTATTTCTCCTGAAATGTGGAACGTTTGGCAGTACACCAATTATCCGCATTGCACCACAAGTTTCAAAAGTGGTATTAGAATTTTAAAATTTAAATTATTTTTCGAGATATTAATTTTTTTTCTAATTTTAATGACATTTCTCTAAGATGGCAACTGAATTACTCCATCTTTTCTGGAAAAAAAGGTAGAAAGAGGGAAAAACACGGGGATTATTATATTTCTTCTTTTCGTCATTTTTAATTGAAATTGGAATTATTTTTTTACTTCAATCAATACCTTTTATTTCAATCCAGATAATGTTGGAAATACTAATCTCTTTCAGAATTAGATAAACTCATTATAAATCAAGTTAACTGCTTTTCAAAAACTCTTAATGCCAGTCGTAAATAAGACTTGATTATTCCTTCACAAAATGATTTCCTTGTTTATGTAATGTGTCAGACAAAAGCTGATAAACATTTAGCTTAAAAGACTGCGATTTTGACAGCTGAAAGAACGACATTAATAATTTAAGACTTTAAATGATATTCAGTGTTTTATCGATAAATATAATCAAGAATTTTTTTATTTATGTTATTTAATCAAATATCAATAATGCCTTTTGTATATTATAATTTTTTCAGTGTGTATATAGAAATCTAATCAGAAAGGAGCAAGATGTATGCTCCAGTTTTGTATTTTAAGAAATATAAAAATTATAGTTTAAACCAGAACTGTAACAATGTTCCTGAAAAATTCATGGGATACATTATGAATTAAAAAAGTACACATATTAACAAAAGAAAACACAAGTGTCTTTTACAGGATAAACATGCAAATATAATTTATATAGCAATAGGATATATACTAACCCTCATTGGAAATGTTGCAGAAAGTTCAGTTTTTTACCGTGGACGATCATGAACCAAAAGTTAAGCAGATTTACCTTATCCTTATTTTGTGCTTTAATGTGATTATTATTATAACACGTTAAGTCTCATTTTTTATCCAACAGATAATCTATCTATACTCCTATTATAAAGAGGAAAAAATTGTTTATTTGTCGGAAATAAGCTCTGGAACTAACGAATCGATTCCAAAAGTAATGGTATCAAAATGATGGTGTTAGTCCAACTTAGAACATAGGCTATGTCTTATGTCGGTGCCACTACCCCAAAGGGGGTGTAGGAGCAAAAAACGTTCTAAAAATGCGATTTTAGCGTTACTGAAGGGCCTAGAAATATGAAATTTTGAATATTAGTTACTTATAAGATATAAATGATATCTAAGACCAGTTCTTAAACAATTCGAAATTAAAAAGGGGTGAAAATGCACAAAAAGCGTTCTAAAAAACGTTCTAAATGGTAGTTTCTGCACAATCTCAGGAAATACCAAACCGATTTAAAAAGTATTGGTGTCAAAATGACGGTGACAACGCTTGCTCCAAGATAGGCTATGTTTTATGTCAGTGCCACTACCCCAAAGGGGGTGTAGGAGCAAAAAACGTTCTAAAAATGCGATTTTAGCGTTACTGAAGGGCCTAGAAATATGAAATTTTGAATATTAGTTACTTATAAGATATAAATGATATCTAAGAACAGTTCTTAAACAATTCGAAATTTAAAAGGGGTGAAAATGCACAAAAAGCGTTCTAAAAAACGTTCTAAATGGTAGTTTCTACTCAATCTCAGGAAATATTAAACCGATTTAAAAAATATTGATGTCAAAATGATGGTGACAACGCTTGCTCCAAGATAGGCTATGTTTTATGTCGGTGTCACTACCCTAAAGGGTGTGCAGCAGCAAAAAACGTTCTAAAAATGCGATTTATGTGTTACTGAAGGGCCTAGAAATATGAAATTTGAAATATTAGCTACTTATTAGATATAAAGGATTTCTAAGAACAGTTCTTAAGCAATTCGAAATTTGAAAGGGGTGAAAATGCGCGAAAATTGTTCTAAAAAAACGTTCTAAATGGTAGTTTCTACACAATCTCAGGAAATACCAAAGCGATTTAAAAAATAATGGCGTCAAAATGATGGTGATAACCCTTGCTCAAACATAGGCGATGTTTTATGTCGGTGCCACTACCCCAAAGGGGGTGCAGGAGCAAAAAACGTTCTAAATTGCGGCTTTTGCGTTACGGAATGGCCTAGAATCTTGAAATTTGGAATGGTAGTTAGTTATAAGATATCAATGATCTCTAAGGACATTTCCTAAAAAAATCGAAATTTAAATGGGGGTCAAAATGCGCAAAAAGCGCTATAAAAAACTTTCTAAATTGCGATTTCTATGCAATCTCAGGAAGTACTGAACCGATTTCAAATATAATGGTGCAAAAATGATGGTGACAGATCTTCTTCCAAGATAGGCTATATTTTATATCTGTTTCCACTACCCCAGAGGAGATGCAGGAGCAAAATGCGCGAAAAGCGTTTTAAAAACGTTCTAGATGCCGATTTGCCGGCAATATCTCAGGAAGAATGAATCTGATTTCAAACGTAATGGTAGGAAATTGATGCTGACAGCCTCTGCTCTAACATAGACGCTTTTTTATGTCTGTATCACTATCACCAAGACGTTGCAGGAGCAAAAAAGTATTCTAAATTTCGATTTTTGTGATCGGTAGGGGCTAGCAACTTAAAATTAGGCAAGGTACATATTTATTAGCTATAAATGATCTTTAAGAACAGTTTCAAAAAAATTGGAAATTTAAAAAGCGGTGAAAATGCTCGAAAAGCGTCCTAAAAACGTTCTAAATTGCGATTTCTACTCAATCTAAGGAAATACCAAAGCTATTTCAAAAGTAATGGTTGCAAATCAATGGTGACAGTCCCTGCTATAACATAGGTTATATTTTATGTTTCTGTCACTACCATCTGAGGGTTGCAAAAGCAAAACATGTTCTAATTTGCTTTTTTGCACAACTGAGGGGTCTAACACTTTGAAGTATGGCATGGTATTTACTTACAAGATGCAACTGCTTTCTAAGAACAGTCGAAAGAAAATTCCAAATTTAAAAAAAATGAAGTGAGTGAAAAGCGTTATAAATTACAATTATTAAGCAAACTTATAAATTACCAAACCGATTAAAAGAATAATGATGACAAATTTTGGTGATAGAACCTGCTCAAATATAAGCTATATTTTATGTCTGTTCCACTACCACCAGAGAGTTGCAGGAGCTAAAAACTTTCTAAATTGCGATTACTGTGATACTGAAAAGGCTAGAAACTTGAAATATGACATGATAGTTACTTATAAAATATAAATGCACTCGAAGGAACGTCGAAAATAAATTCGAATAAAAAGGGGTGAAGCGAAGAGGAGGTGCGAAGGGGAGGTGCGAAAAGCATTCTAAAAAAGTTCTAAATTACGATTCTATGCAAGTTCAGGGAATATAAACCTATTATAAAAGTAATAGTTGCGAATCAGTGGTAACAGTCTCTGATCCTACACAGGCTATATTTTATGCCGGTGATTCTACCACCTGGGATTCACAGGAACAACAAACGTTCTAAAAAAGGGCTTTAAAAGCTTTTTAAATTACGTTTCTGTGGAATATTAGGAAATAACAAACCGATTTCAAAATTAATGTTGGCAAATTAATGGTGACAGTTCCTGTTTCAACATAGCCCTTTATGTTGAGAGAGATGGTAGGACTTGGAATTCGACATGATGGTTAATTTTAAGATGTAAAAAGATGGTTTCTAAAAAATTCAAAACTTCAAATGAATACTGAAATGAGCGTATTAATTGAGCATAAAAGTTTCAAAATATTTTCTAAATTATCATTTATTTAGTTTTATTTCATTTTATTAATTTAAGTCTCATTTCTGCCTAATACAGTGTAATAATGATGTTTAGCCAAACTGTGTTTTAAATAGTAATTTTTGAATTATTCCTAAAAGTAATAAGTACCTTTTAATAAAATAAAATATTACCTTTTAATAAAATAAAAATTTAGTTAGTTCCTTTTAATAAAAATTAGACATATAAATATCACTTGGCATATTTCAAATATTACGCGAGCAAAGCCGCGGGGTTTGCTAGTAGTGTGATAAAATTAGTTTTAGTTTTTTCAAGAGTATGTGGAGAAATAAAATTTATTTTCACATATTCGATCTTGAGGAATCCGTTTATTTTAGAAAACAAAAATCGTCTGTCATTTTCATCAGTTACATAAATTCAATTGACTTAAAAAAATACTAATAATTCCCTCGCAGATTTTTTCAGTTTTTTCAGTTCAAAAAAGCGCTTAAAACCGAAAACCGTTTAGAGAAAAAAAAATACAATTTTGTAAGATTTATTTTAATTCATAGACTGGAAATATTTTGAATAAATTCGTCCAAATGACGTCATTTATGCGCTTAAGAAAGGATTAAAAGAAATTAAAAGTATTTATTATTATTCATATCATTTTGTCATTTAAAAAAATCTTAATGAAACGAAATTAGAAAAACACTAATTCGGATACATGAAACCAATACATGAAATAATAACTGTTCATCTGAATGCAAGGAGGATAAAATTTCCTGCTTAGTTTTCTTTTTCAATTTTAAAGACAAAATGAAATTAATAAAGCGAAAATGACGTCATTCATCCTTTTCCCAGACTCTCATCTACAGCAAGAATAAAATGCAGCGGTCTCTTGCTATTAATTTCAGATTTTTTTTTTTTAAACTCCGAATCACCCCTGGGTTCACTCACATTTTCATTCTCTATGTGTTTCCTATGAAATGGTCAAACATTGTTCTGTTGCAGAAAGTTAAGCAAAACTGGTGTGAGTCAATGTGAATACAGATTTTTGAGTGTTAAGTGCTCCGAAAACAACTGATAGAATGCGTCAAATTCAAACAGACAAAAAAAAAAAAAAAAAAAAAAAAAAAAAAAAAAAAAAAAAAAATTACAAATTACAACGACTATTTGGAAAATGATTTTTTCCAAGACTAAAATTTAAGACATAAAAAATCGCACGGAGTTGACCCTACATTGCGTACGCCATGAATTATACATTAATAGTGTTATTACACGTAAAAATTGCAAGTGACAAAAATCGCCTGTGACCTGTCACATTCCTTAAAACTTACGTATTATCCACCTGAAGCTTACTGAACCACCTGAATCCAAGCATTTCATTGGCTGTTCGGGAAAAAGCTTTTCCATTATCCAAGAAAGCTGAAGACCCATTTTAAATGAAATATTTCATTCTTAAACTTCTAAACATCCCACAATAATACTTTTTACACCGTCGTATAGAGAAAAAATGTACTTTTAAATGCAATTTGTTTGAAAGCTCTATCTCAATTTGTTTCTTATTAATTTTTTTTTGTAGTTTTTATTACTTTTTTATCATAGTGGCAACAGAAGTAATCCATCTCTGTTGAAAGTAAAGGGAAATACAGATTACTGTATAGAACAATCAGAACAAGAATAAAATGAGGATTAAACTAATAAAAAGCTTCAGATATGCTTTTGATTTCCTACCCTGACGAGCACAATAACCATTTTTCCAAATGGTTAAAGAAATCTGCTATTAGAGAAATGCCATTAAAATTTAAAACAAAATTAATATTTCAATAATATTGCATTTTTAATGCTTTACACAGAAATATGAATAGAAATTTTGAGAGTTATTATGAGACTTTTGGAACCATTCAAATATATGAAAAGAGTATATGAAATAATATTTGCCAAATTCAATGAAAAGAGGATTACATTTTCCCACTTGGTTTTCTTTTCAATTTTAATGAGAAAATGACAGCAATAATGCCAAAATTACATTATTTACTCTTTTTAGACGCGTTCGTAATTATATAAATACGTAGCACCTATAGTCGTCCTTCAGTCCGTCTGTCCGTCCGCATATAACGGAGAAAAACTACCCAACCGAATGGTCTGAAATTTTAAATATATGATTGTTGCAAAATTTTGTCGAGCCATTTCAAATTTTATAAAAATCGGATGTATAGTTTAATTACAGGGAAAGTCAAAAGTTTTCCGTTACATTACGGCCAATGGGAAAAAAAAATATTGAAAGTGCATTTTAATGATGTTACAGCCTTACAAATGGTCAGAAATTATAAATATATGATTGTTGTAAAATTTTGTCGCGCCATTTCAAATTTTATGAAAGTCGGATGCATAGTTTAATTACAGGGACAGTCAAAATTTTTCCGTTACATTACGGCCAATGGGGAAAAAAATATTGCAAGTGCATTTTAATGATGTTACAGACTGTGCACTTATGAAGTGCAAAATAATATACATTCAGTACAATATGGGGTGCAAAAAATAGTTATAAAAATAGTTATAGTACGAACGCATCTCATTTGCCACATTTGACGAGTTCTCTTTCATTCGCAGTAAGGAAAAAAATGTGTCGCTATTAGAGAAATGCTATTAAAATTTACAAAACGAGTTAATGTGTCCATAACATTATTAAATTTTAAATTTACACACAAATCTCAAAGAGAAAAAAAAAACTTTAAAATGGTTAAATTATCACACGGGAACGAATCTGAGATGAAAATTACGTCATATATTAAATTGTATTTTTAAAAAGATTTTCTTATGAATAATATTCCTGTGACACATTGGGAATCTTATAGTGCAAAAGTAGCGCAGATAACAAATTTGTTTAAATATTTACCCCTTCATGCAGAATAAATTGAGGTATATATCTACGAAAAATATTTTCGATTTATTTTCTAAGAACTCTTTTTCAATAAATACTTATTACAAAATTTGTATATAACTTATTATATAAAATAAACAATTTCCATTTAAAAAATAAAATAAAAATATGCATGAGGGTGAATTAAAGGAGAGATAATAATTAGAAACTGTTACTGATAATATCTGAAATTCGATCAAAACATAAACGTAAAATTTCAAAACACAGTGCATTTCCGTTGTTCTGATTATTATTCCCAAGAAGGCGGCGTTATATTTTTAATATTCGAACCCAAAGGAAAAATTTTGTCGTTAGCATTGTTATACAAATCTCAGAGGTAGCGACATTTTAAGCCTAACCATTTTATAAAAGCGGATTTTCAAATATTTAACTGATTTTATTTGACAATGCAAAAAGTAACTGACAGCTGTTGCGTCGGCGGTAGATGAGGCTATGGTTATCGAAAAATGCCTCATTAAAAGCATGGCAACCTGATTACACAAAATAGTCGTTGTTCGTGATAATATCATTCAAAATTACGTAACATAGTAATATTTTTAAAGCAAGGTACATTACCATGTTTTTTAAGTCTCAACGGGGGTTGGCAGGCGTAGCTCGCAGTGGCAGAACCCCCTAGTATATATACATTAATATACCTCAAATTTTAATACTGAAAACAGTAGTTTAAACCTCATCTTTTAATTTTCTGAGCTTAACGATATATTAATTACGTTGTAAGGTAAACAAAAAATAATGAACATTGAATGTAATTAAAGTATTTCATGTAAAAGTTATTTTGTCTTAATTGATTTCCTTTAAAAAGTCCTTTTTAGAAGAAATATACTATATAATAAATATTTGATAAAATAATTTCTTCAGAAACAGCTGAGGAGTAGTTATGGAATTTTCTTTGTCAACAATGTTTTTTCAGAAAATTCAATGGTTAAATAAATTAAAGCATTGTTAACTTTTCCATTATTTTGAATTAGCGTTGTTAATGGCTTTAAAAGAAACGTAAATTTATTCTACAAGAATTGAGAAAAGATCATTAAAATGCAGGTTTGTTAATTTTTACTTCAGTACTTAGATTGTACCAGTTAAAAGTAAAGGCAATTACAGTTTCAATTTAAGAATATATGGGAATATCTTCATTAACTAAAACAAATTTCTGACTCGTGAAAAAGTTATTCGTACGTTCTAATATTGAAACACCTAAACTAGCATACTTTATTTCCCTGAGCATAACAAACTTGAAAACGAGTTTTACGATAGAGTAAAATTATCGAAGGTAGAATTTGATTAAATCGTTTCAATATAAAAGTTCTTTTGCTTTAATTGATTTCCTTTAATTATAGGAAGAAACGGACAAACTAGCAATTCTTTGTCAAAAATAAAAATTCAATAGAAACAACAGTAAATAAATTATCGAATTTTCTTTGTCAAAATATTTTGAAAGAAATTTCAATAGTTAATACGCATAAAACAAGATGAACTTTTCCACATCTTTTATTTAATCACAATAATTACATACACTTAAAGTGAACTGAATTTTAAGTGTATTGCAATAAATAAAAGAAAGTAGTTGCTACACAGTTGTTAATCAGCCGCTTGAGTTAAAAAATGTCGCAGCTTCATCAGTGCACTTCTAAGTTTAACACAAATGAACTAATCAAAATAAGATTTTAAAATTCAACAGCTTTATTTAAAGTTTTGATTTTATTTAAGAGAAGGATGCAGCCAATTCCTTATAAATCAGTAAAACTTTAAGCTATAACTAATACAGATCGAATCTATCTCAAACTTTGGCCTCCATTTTTTTCAATTCCTACTATTAGTTCACAGTCTCCCTATATTTATTAATTTTTTATTTATATATATATCTTGTTCAAATTTTCAATCGTTAATAAAAAACTTATTCATCCTATCAAGTTGAAATATTTTTTTTAAAACTTGTACTGGATGACAATTGATGTAAATACAGTTTTTTCAAATATTAATTCATTAATTAAATTTTAATTAATTAATTTTAGTTTTACATGGGGGACAAAATGGCGACCATTGGTTATTGAAGCATTTAATGCATC
The DNA here is from genome assembly GCA_963932465.1 of Maratus speciosus. NCBI lineage: Eukaryota > Metazoa > Arthropoda > Arachnida > Araneae > Salticidae > Maratus > Maratus speciosus. The sequence continues at coordinate 255,989,527 of OZ010797.1, read as the reverse complement.
TTCATATCTATAAGGGGGGTTAAAATAGGGGACCCTGTTCTGTCGCCAAATACCGCCAAATTTGTCGCCAACTTGGTGATATATCGCCAAATTTGGCGACCAAAATGAGTGGCCAAAAGGGATGCCAACTTGGCGATATTTCTAATATTTTGCCAAATTCCCATAGACTTCCATTGTAAACCTACTTGCTTATAGAAAATCAACAAATTGAGATATTTTAATACAACAAAAACTAATATTAGCTTAAGGGATTATATTAAATTTTTCTTTGATGACCTAAGTAGAAACTGACTTTAAAAACAAAATTTTTATATTTTTTGTTAATTAGAAATTTCAAGTTCATAGCAGAAATAAAGAATATTACTTTATGTTTTTTTTTTTTTTTTTTTCTTTTTTTTTTTTTTTTAATGAGAAATATTTACAGATCAAATAAAGTAAAAATTTTCTTTCAAAATTTACGGCAACATTTGAAGGACAAACTGGCAGCCCTGCCTAGCACTATATGTTACATATCTAACAACGTGCCGATTTTTAAAAGGCAAATATCCAAAATTAATACCAGAAATATAGTAAATACAAAAATTTTAATAAAGGAAAGTTAAAATTCTAGTACTACATTCGCTTTGAGTTAAATAATTAAAATACATATAAAAGTACAAATAAGAAATCAAATATACTTAATACCATATATATAATTCAGAGCATAAGCGAATCAATTTAAATAATTGCTAATAAAGATACAGCTTGTAACAATGCACGATCATATGATATCTATGGAGTATGGAGATATTTGCTGCATAATAGATGAAAGCTCGTTTTGTTGAAAATTTGAATAACTTTATCTGGCACCTCATCTGATGTACAACATTTAAATTACAATGTTTTCTTCTGGACAATGTAAAGAAAATAATATAACAACATTTAAATCCTACTGATGACTGACTTGTAATGGTTGAAAACGTTCTAGGTTTTTCTCATGTATTTAAAAATATTTTTAATTTGTATTTTAAATATCTTTATTAACCACTTGGAAAAATCGTTATTTTCCTCGTCAGGCTAGGAAATCAAAAGCATATCTGAATGTTTTCATTGGTTTAATCATCATTTTATTCGTTTTCTGATTGGTCTATACAGTAATCTGTATTTCCCTTTACTTTCAACAGAGATGGACAACAGAGTGTTGCCACTATGACAAAAAAGTAATAAAAACTACAAAAAAAAATTTAATAACTCAGAAACAAATTGAAATACAGCTTTCAAACAAATTGCATTTAAAAGTACATTTTTTTCTCTATACGACGATATAAAAAGTAATATTGTGGGTTGTTTAGAAGTTTAAGAAATAAATTTCATTTAAAATTGGCCAGCAGATTTCATGGAAATCTGACGATGGAAAAGCCTGAACAGCTAATGAAATGCTTGGATAATACGTAAGTTTCAGGTGGATAATGCGTACGAGTCGCAGGCGATTTCTGTCGCTTGCAATTTTTACGTGTAATAACACTATTAATGTTTAATTCATGGCGTACGTAATGGCCTACGAAAAAATCATTTTCCATATGGTCGTTGTAATTCGTTAAATTGCTTTTTTTTTTTTTTTTTTTTTTTTTTTTTTTTTTTTTTAGTTTATATTATATTTATGCACTTGAAAGTATTTTTTTTTTGTACAATCATTTGTGCTTTTATATGTATTATAATTTAAAAAACTTTATATTCAATAATTAACTCGTTTTGTGTAATAAAATGTTTGGTTTTACTTGGCTTAAAAAACCCCGGAAGTGTGGTACCATGTACAGGAAAACCTCAGATAACACATACATCAGGACCCTAGAATTCGTCCCTACTCAGAGTTTAAAAATATCAAATAATGTAAGTATGGTGGACTGATAATGTATTCGTTAAATAAAAACGTCCGCTATTTGGGAATTTCTGTTATGGAGGTTTTACTTATAATTTCACAGAACAACATGAATAGTTACTTAAATCTGAAATCCGTGCGATCAGAAATTTTGTTATTTGAAATATTACAATTGTTCAATTATTATCTTTTAAGAAAAATAGAGCTGAGCTTATGATACATTCTTTGCATTGTTGCTTACTTTTGAATACCACTAATTCTGAAAAAAAAAAAAAAAAAAAAAGCTGTTCTGAAAAAGATTCTGAGGTTAAATAAGGCGAATATTTTTTAACTAAATAACACTATGTAATTCAATTTTTGTTTCTTGGTAATCAATATCATATTCTAATTGGTTATATCATAAAAACATGAAAAAACTTTACTTACCTGCAAAAATTTTGCTTTTGTAGTCAGGACAACGAAAAGTTGAAATTGCATATTGTCATTACATTGGGAAACGTTTGGAAACTGTTATGGGAATAATCTCCCTGACTGTTGGTACCTTGAAAATTAATAAGAAATGCTTGTTAGTACCAGACTTTCGAAACAGACAATAATTAGTTTTCAGATAGGACCTTTGATTATTATATTATATAAGAAAAAATTCTAGTAAAAAAGTGATAACAAACAAATGAAAAATGCAAAAATTTGCAGATATGTAAATACCACTGTGACAAATACAAAAGCGAATTTTCAGTGGTATAACTACTCTTTTCTACATACTTGCTGCTCAATTAAACAGAAAGCAATGTAAAATCAGAAACAGAATTTTTTGAAAATTTGTTACATAGTGTAATTGGACCTTTCAAAAGTATGCCCCCGAATGAACTTTGGTGCAGTTCAGGAAACGTCGAACAGAGGCGATCTTCCGAAAACATAACCTAATTTCGAATCTTCTCCTGTATTTCAGAGTACTTTTCTACAAGCTAAAAGTCAAATGGAAAATTGCGTTATTATATGGGGCATTCTCACAATCTTTTGACTTTCGGGAATAAAAATCTGATGACATTAAACTTGCTAAAATAACATTTTAATCTGATAGCCTTAATGATTCAAAATAAAGAAAAAATGGTCAGCAGCGAAAATTTTTTTATTTAACTAAGGTTTAAGTTAAACTTGCGAGTTTAATTTTCCTTACCATTTTAGCACTATCACTTTCTATATTCTTCTAAATTTTTACTTATAATGAATTTGCATAGTACCCACAGGACATTCAAATAAGAAATAATAACAATGTAGTATTTTTAGTAAAAATTTTGTATAATATTGTCTTAAAGCGGAGTTAAAGAAGGGACGGAAGGAAACAGAAGGGGGTGGTATAGGAAAAAAGAAACGGTAAAGGGGGAAAAAGGGATGGTAAGGATGGGACGGTAAGGAAAATTACCATTATTTTTAGTCAAATCATGCTAAGTCTAAGTGATAGCCACAATGTTCATTGATTTTTAAAAACAATTATTTACATTGAATTAAATAAAAAAAATTAATTAACCTCGAAAAGTGCAGGAATAAAGCTTGGGGACGGTAAGACTACCAATAAAGCTATGATGCTTGAAATTGATTTTTAAAAGATGATTTAAATTCTGCAGTCAACTTCCTGTTAAAGAATTTCAGGCATTTTTTCTCTAGCATAGTTTTGCATGAGAAAAAACTTGAAAAAAATTAATTCTGTCGCTGCATCTGAAGTGATTTTCTGTATAATTTTAGAAGAGGGAGGGTAAGGAATCTACAACCCAAGAACAGAGTTCAAAAAATAATATCAACCGTAAAAATGAGTGCAGGTTAATATTTTGCTGCATATTCATATAAAACAATCGTCCCAGTTTCGCAAAAAAAAAAAAAAAATACATCGAATTACTTTTATTGAAACAATTTTATACAGACAGCTCCAAACTTAAAAATCAGCGTCAGGGACACAAACGGTATAGGAGTTTTCCTGGTATTTGGATCCCCAACACCGTCCAAAATTTATTTATATCGTTAATATTGTTATGAAATCATGCAATGGAATGTTCCCCAGTATGTGAAATAAATAAAAAAAAAGACACATGAATATGTACTAAAATAAAAATTATTATTCAGGGACACAAATGTCAAAAGATTGTGGGAATGCCACATATAACTCGTGGTCTGTATTTTCTTTTTCCGATATTAAAAAAAGGAAAAATTTTCTTTTTGGAAATACAGTTAATAAAATTGAAGGCATCATATTAAACGCTGAAATAAAATCAGCCTACAACAGGATTGTTTTTTTTTTTTTTTTTTTTTTTTTATCAGCGCGTAGGCCTATTATTTAGAGTGCGGTGATCCGGAAACGAGTGACGTCACCCTCTATTGAGTCACCGCCCCCTGAATACTAGGCTTAATCGCTGACACAAAAAATGGCGTCTGCCGAAGGCGGGTTATTTCAACGCGTGTATCGCCCCTTAAATATTCGTACCAATAATATTTTTAAGTTTTTATCACTTTATTTTCCTGAGATTAAATAAGTCAGCGAAATCTTTTATAAAATACTGGTGTCTACATTTAACACTAGAACCGCCGTAGTTGACCAGTACACAATAAAAATATTTCGATTATCACCAGAAATTTCTTTCTAAAATAAGTTTAAAATATACCGCGGAGAAATAAGTTAAATAAATAAGTTTAATAAATTCAAATAAAAATTCCGTGCTAAAATATTTTTATAACACTTCAGTAAAATTTCCGGCGGTTCTAGAGTTAAGGGTGCGTACCTACGTTAAAAAAAAATCCGCCTTCGAGTATTTTAAGCGTATGTGCGGTCACCTAAATTTTGAAACCAGTATTTTATATTAAAAAAATTGTCTTGCTTAATCTCAGAAAATTAAATCGGAAAAAAAATAAAAAATTATTGGTACCAGAATTCAAGGGGCCGTACACACGGTAAAAATAAACCGCTTTCGGCAACCGCCAGTTTTGTGTCAGCACTCTGGCCTAGTATTCAAAGGGCGGTGAATGAGTTAAAATAAGATTATTATTTTTTTTTCTGGCATGTGCATTTTGCCATCTTTTGAATATTAAATTATAAGCAGAAGTTCTCTTATACGTCCATTAAAAATATTTCAAAAATATATATTCCAAAAACACACTCAAAATATATATTAAACATTTAATTGCTAAAAAGGACGTCAAATGTTAATAAAATACATTAAAAGATCTTAATAATTTGACATGTTTCGATTGAATTTACTCAATCATCATCAGAAAAACAAATAAACACAAAGATGGAAAGTGACAATAAACTATTACAAATGAAATTTAAAAATAAATAAATAAAAATCACGCGCGTAATATTTTAGCATGCTTCACGTTGCCCTATTTTGTTTTCAAATTATCTAACAATTCAATCCAAATATTTGGGATTTGAAATGACAAGGAATCCTTGCAGACCATTGAGTTTCTGACGTAAATTTCAATAGATTCTCTAATAAAAAGTTGCAAATAAAAATCTGACCTATAAATTAATCTACTTTCATTAAACAAAATATTTATGTTTTCTATTTTATTTAGCCTAGATAATGCGGTTTTACCTCTATTAAATTTTATGTCTGCAATGTGCTCTTTACATCTCACTTGGAATTTTCTCTGAGTCATGCCAATATAATAATTTCTATAACCACCTTCTTTAAGAAAAGGAATGATATAAACACCGGAAAGTTCAAATTTATCAATAGGGTCAATTCTAGTGGTTAAAATTGATGATTGTCAATTTTAACCACTAGAATTGACCCTATTGATAAATTTGAACTTTCCGGTGTTTATATCATTCCTTTTCTTAAAGAAGGTGGTTATAGAAATTATTATATTGGCATGACTCAGAGAAAATTCCAAGTGAGATGTAAAGAGCACATTGCAGACATAAAATTTAATAGAGGTAAAACCGCATTATCTAGGCTAAATAAAATAGAAAACATAAATATTTTGTTTAATGAAAGTAGATTAATTTATAGGTCAGATATTTATTTGCAACTTTTTATTAGAGAATCTATTGAAATTTACGTCACAAACTCAATGGTCTGCAATGATTCCTTGTCATTTCAAATCCCAAATATTTGGATTGAATTGTTAGATAATTTGAAAACAAAATAGGGCAACGTGAAGCATGCTAAAATATTACGCGCGTGATTTTTATTTATTTATTTTTAAATTTCATTTGTAATAGTTTATTGTCATTTTCCATCTTTGTGTTTATTTGTTTTTCTGATGATGATTGAGTAAATTCAATCGAAACATGTCAAATTATTAAGATCTTTTAATGTATTTTATTAACGTTTGACGTCCTTTTTAGCAATTAAATGTTTAATATATATTTTGAGTGTGTTTTTGGAATATATATTTTTGAAATATCTTTTGAATAGTTTTGACTGTATTTTTTATTTGATAAATTCTGACATGAGAAATGTTTTTGCAGATATTTTGATCTATATTTGTTCTTTAAATATTTGAACCTGTGTTTAAAAATATTAGATACTTATTTTAACTCATTCACCGCCCTTTGAATAGTAGGCCTGAGTGCTGACATAAAACGGGCGGCTGCCGAAGGCGGTTTGTTTTTACCATGTGTACGACCCCTTGAATTCTGGTACCAATAACTTTTAATTTTTTTTTTCCGATTTAAATTTTTGAGATTAAACAAGACAATTTTTTTTATATAAAATACTGGTGTCAAAATTTAGGTGACCGTACATACGCTTAAAAATCTCGAAGGCGGAATTTTTCGAGCGCCGATTATTCGAATAAGTCAAGACCGACCCTATTCGGATGAACAAAAGTTCGGATATATGGGCAGGCAATTTAAGGGATGTTTCTGACTATACTAAAACCTTCCCACGTTATGTAAGATATGGACCGGCAGCACCAGTTAATGCTGTTTATTTTTATTTATTTTTTATTTTTTACATTTTTATCATTAATTTTTCTTTTCTTTTTTATCATTTTATGAACTCTAGAGATTATAACTTAAGCTAAAAAGCTTTTGATTGTTGCTTGCTTCACCGAAGACATTTTTTTTTTTCAATGCTGCCATATCTCTAATTCTTCTTAAATACGTAAGTTGTATAGGATCAACGATCAACGTTCTTCTGCCGTTTGAGCCATTTCATAGCTGTTTACAAACGTTCAAAGGCTTCTTTATGTGAAGGACCTGGGTTATTTTCAGAGCATTCGTTTTCTTTTTCATCATGAATCTCATCCACAATATCATCATCATTTAAAATCTGATATCCAGTGTCATATCCTTCACTATTTAAACACTCGTTAATTTCATTTTCTTCATAGCTTAGGATTCTTCGCATTTCTTTATTGTTCTACATTCTCCATTTTCTGATCCACTATCAGTTTTTCTTCTCTTTTTTTTTTTTATTCCAAGCCAATGGATAATTGGGAGTTCGGTTAAAAATTTTTTGGGAGAAATAGGCTGTTCGGATAACTGGAAGTCCGGTTAAAAAAAATTGTGGTGAAAAACAGGCTGTTCGGATAATTCGAAGTTCGGGTAATTGGAGTTCCGATAATCGGGGCTCTACTGTAGTCCTAAAAAAATAATAAATTGCAGTGCTAAACCTTCCTATGGTAACCACTAGTATCATGTATTTTTAACGTAACCATAATCGCATGCCGATGAATAGGCTTTCGACATAGTGCACACACATTTCGTTAACCTTATAAAATGAACAATGACAGCAGTTGTCTTCAACATGGATTTTTAAAATAGTCTCTTTTAAAAGCTTAAAACACGTTTTTTGATTTCAAATTTCATTTTAAAAAAATCAATGAAAAACGTTTCAGCAAATAACTCAAAGATTGCAGCTCAAAAACCTTGTATGTGTACACCTGTATCTAACTAATACACCACGTATCAATAAAAATATTATAAGTATTAAACTCATAATGTTAATTAATTTAGTAAGAACAAAATTACTAGTTGAATAAATTATTAAATTGACATTTTTCTATCATTGGTTGCTAAAGTGTTAAAAATGCCTTTGATAACAGTTCCGCGGAGAGAATATATTTCTTTATTTAACAAAACCATGAATTTAAATTGTAAAACATAAAAACGATTTACTGATAACTTTGAAAAATGTTCGTAGTTTGCTGCTATTAACCACAAAAATATATCAAATAGAGGATTGAGCTGTATCTAACTAATACACCACATATCAATAAAAATATTATAAGTATTAAACTCATAATGTTAATTAATTTAGTAAGAACAAAATTACTAGTTGAAAAAATTATTAAATTGACATTTTTGTATAATTGGTTGCTAAAGTGTTAAAAATGCCTTTGATAACAGTTCAGCGGAGAGAACATATTTCTTTATTTAACAAAACCATGAATTTAAATTGTAAAACATAAAAACGATTTACTGATAACTTTGAAAAATGTTCGTAGTTTGCTGCTATTAACCAGAAAAATATATCAAATAGAGGATAGAGGCTGATGTTTTGAATTTTACACATGTGATAAATAAACCAACTGGAAAATTAGAATAACATGCACCGTATGCTGAAATGCATATCAAAAGAGATATAAGCACATACTTTGAAGTGTAAAACTTAGATTTCATAGAAGTTTCAGAGAACGCATTGAAATGCAGATTTACCGCACCACAAAGTATCATTAATATTGTATCATGTGGTGCTGTCATGTAAACATGCGGATAAGTATACATATTAATCCAGGAAACACAATGACGATACAGCAGACATTTGAATGCATGCTTGACTCTGTAAAATCACTATTATTTGCACACAAATACACCAAATATGTCATTTAAATGAAAACATAGTTATTCACATAGAAATTTCATAAAAATAAATAAAATATTTCAAAATCTAATAAATACAATTTTTCTTATGTGATTCTTTTCGGATATATTTAATGTTAATTGAAATTAATATTAAAAGTAATGCACTATTTCGATATAAGAATCGATCGATAGTGTTTTACCCCCAACTTAGAGGAGAAAGTAATTATGTTTCTGTAATTTTAAATTCACAACAAAAATTTCGAAAAACATTATTCCAAAATAATTGAAATTAATTTACAAGATCTTTCATCAAATATATAAAAGTAAAATTTAATTAAAATTTTCTATTACAAACCTTGAATAAAATTACACCGACCTTCAAGGGGTTAAAGTAGGGCTGTCCAAACCTTGGACGTCGTGAAACGAGGAAGAAAAAAACATTCTATAAAGCTGACAATGAATATTTATTGTAGTCTCTTAAATGCTAGATTAATAAATTACTACAGAATTGGAATATATCAAACAGTCAGTTCTTCGTCACTCAAAGTCAAAAATGTACATCGATCAGAACATGAGTACTGGCTATAGAAATCCCCGCTGTTTTTGTTTGCGGAAAGACATTTCAACTTAAATAAACGCCGAATTCTGTGATGAAAAAAAGGGCACGATTTTCTTTACGGAAAAAGTGGTAACGTTTGTATTTTTATTGAAAGTAATGCTCTATATCTGTACCATTCGATAGTGTCTTACTTAACACGTTCACGCCGGCGCGGTGGGTCACACTCGACTGTCTCTGATCTGAAAAGTCTCCGGCTTTTTGGATACCAGTATTTTAATACAGGAAATATTGTTTTATCTAATTATGACACTAGGGAGATTTAAAGGAGCAATATTTTCTTTAAAATAATAGCGGTGTAAAAAGAATTCGGAGACTTTACAACTCTGAGACAGTCGAGTGTGACCCACCGCGCCGGCGTGAACGTGTTGAAGTAGAACCCTGTCCAACCTACTACTCGCGGGATCTCATGTGGCGAGGAAGAATATAAAAAAAAATCAAATCTGATAATAAATATTTTGTGTATTCCAGATGAAAAGTGCTAAAAAAGAGCCTTTTTTGGTCTTCTACATGCACCATCAGAAAAAAATAAATAAAAACTTCCTGAAGAAATATAAAAAAGTGCACAATTCATCATTTTATTTTACAGAGGACACAACAGTTGTAATCGGCATCCCAAACGAAACAAGACTGTTGTTCTTATGAGCACTTTGGATCATGACAAAGAAGTTAGAAAGAGACCTGACAAAAAAATACAAATGATATTAGTTTATAACGACACTAAAGGGGCTAAGGATACTCTTGTTGAATTCTGAACACCTACATTTGTAATAGAACCAATGATATTATTTTATAACATGCCTGATTCTTCTGCTGACAATCCATTTATTCTATGGACTTCATTACACAGCAAATGGAATAAGGAAAAAAATGACAAAAGTAAGTCTATATTTTTAAAAATTGGAGAAATAACTCATTTTTCCACACATTGAAGCAAGACAAAACCTACCAAGAAGTAAGGACACAATCAGAGTAGCGAAAAAATACAGAATAAAAGTCAGAGAGTACCTCCAGGATCTGCTGTGAATGCTTCATTGTGCATCAAACGTGCAAAGTGCACGTTTTTTCCATCAAGCAATAACAACAAAACTAATATATTCAGTGACGTAACAGTGTAGCACCAGATAATCAATTGGTACCGCAAAATTTTATTAGTATTCTTCAACTAATTTCAGCACAGAGTTTCTTATATTTTTTAAGCCGAAGAATACTATTAAATTTTAGCGGTGACAATTGCCCAATCGCTACGTCACTGTTCCATCACTGTATATTGAGCTACAATCGTAAAAAAACACATTTGCTAATTCCATGTAAAGTATTACCGTCCAAATTTCAAATAAGGATACTTTTCAATTTCAAATATTTTTCGTGTTATTTTTTAGGTGATTTATATGATTTGATCTGTATTTAATCTACTGTACTATTGTGAAAACATTTCTAAAATGGTACCTTTCATTTACTGCTAGAACAGATATTATTCTGAATACGGTCAAATTGGCCCGAACACTACATACGGGTAGTAAATACGACCAAAACAACAGGGTTAATCGTCATGCAAGTACCCTTAGTTTAAAAGTCACATTTTAAAACGGCTGTGGTGTAAATATAAGTGCTAGAACTGTCCAACGACTGCTTACGTAATGAAGCCTGTATGCTTATTGCACCGCAAAAAAGCTTTTGCTTATAAAAATATCATGCACAAGTGACTTTTTTGGGTGCAAAAACATGTTTCATGTCAGCGCTCAGTAGGACTTAGGAATTGTTTCGAAAGATCCAACCTTTCGGAACTCAACCTGCATAGATTGGACAGCAACAGTATGATATACTATGTTCGCACTGAGATAGTTGAGTCACTTAACTTTTTTGAAAGCGGATACCCGGAATTAGGCTTCACATGTTCACATTGCCAAAAGTTTTCAGAGACTTAACTTATTTTAAATTTGTAACTGCAACTTCTAACTATGCATAGTTTATTATTGTTTTTATTCTTTGCGACGTGTTAATTAAGTAAACGATTCAAAAGATCATTCGAAAAATCTAAATAATTATTTGTGGAACTCAACTGTAATTTTAATATCAGTTTCTAATAATAAAAAGAGTTCAGCAGGTAGATTTCCACTCAACTCATATTTAAGCGAGTATCAAAAGTTAAGTGAGTTTCAGAAACTTGCTCAAGTCATAATCTTGACTCCGAGAACGGCCATTTCAAAAAACGTCAAGTTAAGTGACTCAACTATCTCGGTGCAAACATAGTATTAGGGGACGAAAAGGTGAAACACATAATTAAGACTTCTTTCGGTGACTGTGAATTTCCTATAGTGTGTCAAATGGTCTGGACAAAACATATCTAGCATAGGGATAGGATGACTGAAATTATTAATTATGAACAGTTTTCACTGGCATTTTAAAAGACTGTTTAAAGGCAGTTAGTTAAAATAATTTTAAAGTGCAGGAAAGTGCATTTTTTAACAAAACCTTCTAGTCTGTCACACAGCAAAATTGGTAAGTAGAATATAATTTATTCATAAATGATTTTGTTGCGGCATTTGCAAGTTTTTATCTCCACAATATAACATAAACTAATAATGTAAATTAATCCTTATACGCCACCATAAATAGCGTGTTGCACGACAGCACTACATCATAATATATGTATCATATAATGTATCATATGTATCATATAATATATGTATCATATAATCATTCAATATGAGTTTCAATACATTGACTGAAACTTATTCGAATGTAATTTTCCGCATATTTCCTCACTTTAGATGCAGTTCTATCTAAAAAAATCTGGTATTAAAGCTATGGACTGGCCTCAGAATAGTCCTGAATCTGTATTCAATTCAAAATTTTGGCTTGTTAAAAGTGCTGAAATTGTTTAAAAGAAACAGGCTACCAAGATGAAACTAAAGGAAAGCATTATTAGCATTTGGTACCCTGAAATCGGGCACGGTTACATCCGGAAGTTTATTTCTTCCATGTTGGACTCTTGTAAGGCTGTCATCGCCGCTCTCGGAACATTAAAAAATTATTAAGGTGATTTTTTTACGTATAGCCGCATCCACATGCACGTAACATGACTCAATTGTAAAAAAAAAAAATTATTTTTTTCCACTACATTTGTTGTTAAGTACTTTGTTTCATGTTCTGATAAAATACTGCATTCATCACTTTCAGAACTTATTCAGCATAATTATGCATTTCAGGAAACAAATTTTTATCGCAAATTAATACTACAAGTTTATTTTACTGTGACAAAATCGCCCTTAGATGAAACATAAACATAAAACACATTATTTGCATACTTTTCTATTTTTTATATGCAGTTTTTTTTTTTTTTTGTCTCCCAACTATAGTGTCATGTTTTTGTCATTTTATGCTATATTTAGATATTTAAATAAACGTAAAAGCATTTAAAATATTAACTGAGAATTTTAAAGAGGACCAAAAAATTAATTGTATAATATCTAATGTTAAAAAAGTATTACTGACACATAATTTTTGTTTATAATTTCATTAACTAAAAATTCCCACTAAAAATATCATTTTTAATGTGTTTAATGCAATGTTTTAATTTTTTCGGCTTATTTCCTTTTTCGCTTTAATAAAACATGAATTAAAATAGTTGTTACAAATTTTCCTATTTTAATATTTATATGCATAAAATATACCATGCATTCAAAAGTTTGTTCAAATTATCAGAAAAGTGGCTACATATTTCAAATATACAAGGCAGTTGTGATGCATATATGAAGTGTTCGGATGGAAAGTTCACGCTTCGAATAAATTTCAGTGAATGTATTGAAACACACATTGAATTGTCGCACGTTATATGATACATATATTACGATGTACTGCTATCTTGCAACATGCTATTTATGGTGACGTATAAGGATATTAATTTAGAAGGTATCATGATAATGTAGCAAACATTTCAATGCACGAATTATTGCTACTGTGTAAATATTATTTACACACAAGTGTCAAATTTAGCTGATTTTGTCTAAACAAATGTATAGTCTAGACAATATAATGATGATGTTACAAATATTTTAACGACAATTCATACAAAATAACTACTATTCCCACAGAAGTGCAATATTTAATACATTTTATCTCAATGTATGTATAATAATTAAATATACAACATTACAGATAATCCGATACCAGCAATATACCTTTCGTACTGTTTTTAGTACTATTAGTACTGTTGAACTGAATAGACATCCATAATCAGATGTTTTTTAGATAAATAACATAATTAATCAGGAATAAATTATCTTACTCAAACATATGTTTTAAAAATTTCTTACTTGTCGCATGATCATATATGCTAAGAATCTTTTATTCAAAAATTATTTATGGAAAAATATGTTATTAAAACACGCTTTTAAAAGGAACTTAAAAAAAGAACATATTTCAAACAAGTCATTGAATTTCTTCTCCCACTCTCTTAGATGTTTGCAACCACAATCCAAAGATCATAAAAGCGACAACTTCGTGCAATATACACCCAAGCCTAGCAACGATCTATTTATGTGTAAGTGTAACTGAATATGAAGTTTGAATAAATTCCAAGGATTAGTTTTTGAGATATAGCTATAGCGAAAATCGTGGAAAATGAAGCATAGCAGAGCCACCTGTTAAACGATTTACACGAAAACCTAATCAGACACAACTTATGTTAAGTTCTAACAAAATATGAAGTTTGATGAAATTCTGTCCAGTTTCCGAAAAGTTTTTGAGATATAACTATCTTCTAAAATCGTGTAAACCATGAAAAAGGCAGCTGTGCGACCTTTTGACCGATTTATGCCAAAACCTTATTAGCAACAACTTATGTCAACGTCTAACTGAATCTGAAGTTTGATCAAAATCCGTGCATTAGTTCTTGAGATGGAGCTATTGCAGAAATAGAGTATAATGCGGCCTAGCAGCGCCGCCTATAGGGCGATTTACATCAAATTGTATTCAACAACAACTTAAGTCAACGTCTAAGTTAAACTGAAGTTTCATGAAAATCCGTGTATTAGTTCTTGAGATGGAGCTGTTGAGGTAATCGTTAAAAATGCAGCATAGCATCGCCACGTGTTATTCGATTTACATCAAAAAACAATCAGCACAAATTTATATCAAGGACTACTGAATCTAAAGTTTTAATAAATTCAATGCATTAGTTCTTGAGATAGAGCGTCGACAAAATTTGTGTTACATACAGACAAAGAAACTAACAGACTCACAGACAGAGACTTTATAAAAACTGTAAAATCGTGTTCAGGACCTTCTAGGACATATAAATCCGTTGAAAATCGGAAGTCGAATTTTTTGACGGATCCAATACTTTATTCTTGTAAAGACAGGAGATTGTGAAATTCGAAAACAGAATCGCTGTTAAAAATTTGAAGTAAACTGTTTTGTCATTCGACAGTTTTTTTTTTTTTTTTTTAGGAAGCAGTCACATAACCGTAATTTATCTCTTATTCTGACCGACTTTTGGTCAATAACATGGCCTGAAACAAGTCGTAATATGGCCAAGTAATCATTATATTTAAAAATTGTCGAATGACTGAGCAGTTTTCTGTATAATTTTAAAAGCGTAGGAAACGTAAAGAATATTCGTTTTCACTTTGGTTTAAGTCTGGGCGGTCTTAACCCTTTCGGGACGGGTGATCCATATATGGATTGTCAAAACGTGCATATAGCATTTGTCTTTGGCACCATTAATAAATAAACGTAATATTTTTCTGTTTTAATTATAGTATTATTTGGTATTTTACAAGAAAAGAGAATTGTTTAAAAAAAGCGGTGCCAACCAAACAATATTTATGTAAGGGATGCCGTCTCGAAAGGGTTAAAAAGTAAAATTGCACGTTAATTCGTTTCGGTGGCATCATGTTGTTCTTCCGTTTATCGTGAAGACGTTATTGACCGGTTCCGTTTTCATGGGTAAGTACAGTAATATCTTTTCTCTCTACAGCTATACACAATTTTTAAAATTTGGAAATATAATTTGTGAGAAAACATTATTTTGAGAAATTGTTAATTTAACCCTTTCAAGGGCAGAAGAATTCTGTTCGTAAAATGCGAAATAATTGACTGACACCCGAATTTACAAACGAATTTTTTAGAAAATAAAAACCTCATTTTCTACACTTTCAATATAAAAGGAAAATTTTGTTTAAATATTCCTGGTGCCTTCTGTCAACTTTGAAATTAAAATTAGGTGGTCACGCCGCGTGACTACCGCCTTTGAAAGGGTTAAGAAACCCTTAAATTTAAACAAAATGAAATTACAAGCAACAAGTCTGTTGCTATGATAAAAACTAACATTATATTTCTTATTTTAAATAGATCACCTCTTCGTTTTACATCATAAACTCTTTTGTTATACGTACAGCATTTTTTTTTTATCTTTTCTCATCTAACATAAATCCTTTTTCTATGCTTTCGTCTTACGAGTTGACGTGTAACAAACTCACAAAATATTTCTTTAAAAAAAAAAATCTTCTATAACATGCTCATAAAGGAATATTGGATTTTGAAAATAAAATCTTTTGAGAAAAGTACTCCGCACGCGGTATGGTAACTTTTTACGAAATTTTAGACTACTTTTTTTATGCTGATAAACTAATATAAAAAAATCCATATTCTCTAAAAAGTGCAAAATTATATTTCATATTGTCTTGGACCAATGATCTCGCAATAATGTTTTCGAAGTAATTTCGCAGAGTTACAATGATAAATATTATAATATCTACCATGGTAGAAATACATTCACTTTATGTGAACATTTTAATCAAAGTAGTTCATAAATGAAGATGGTTTTGCTATGACTAAAATAAAACACATTCTTTATCGCCCAAGAACTTTCACCTTACTTTAACTCACTTATTCCTGAATTTTTGTTCTTTTAAATTTGTTGGTAAATTCACTTTAAAATGTTGCAAAATGAACTGGAGAAATACTAAAAGTAATTGCCCTAAAATAGTTTTGTATTTATTTGATAAAATGTAAACGTACTAAATATGGTAATATCTATATGTTGAAAAATGCATAATTATATGTTTCGTCTAGATCTAGTATATATGTTAAGCTTTTAAATTGTATATTGTACACTATAATTAGTATTTTTATGAACTATTAAAAAAATATATTTATTTCTTTACAGAGATTAATAACATTATAAGTATTATTAATAATAAATTAAGAATAATCGTATTAGAGGCTAAAAAACAATTTATTTCAAAATCATCTTGAAAAGGACTTTCCA
The DNA here is from genome assembly GCA_963932465.1 of Maratus speciosus. Taxonomy (NCBI): domain Eukaryota; kingdom Metazoa; phylum Arthropoda; class Arachnida; order Araneae; family Salticidae; genus Maratus; species Maratus speciosus. The sequence goes on along the minus strand of OZ010797.1, from coordinate 255,972,969 downwards.
TAAATAACTGCCCCCTAAATATCTAATTGAATATGTACCCATTTGCGCCTTGCGCCCCATATTTTGTACGTTACAAAAATGTCTAAAAATAGGATTGAACATATAATTTTGCAATTAGAAAAAATATGTATTTCAAAGAAGTCCACAAGCTAAAATTATGACTTATTTATTTGGATCCTTGATACAAAAAATACAAATAAACTTACTTTTTACATTCCGCTATCTTGAAAAATGAAAAATCTATAGACACCGAAAAAAGGCCTGCATTTAAGCAAATAAATATATATCTTATGTTGTCATCTGTCAGTAATAGATAAAGACATTTATAGACAATTAGTTCATAAAAGTTTCATGTTGTAAAGAAGAAGAAAATGTTAAAAATTTATTAAAATTCGAAACGTCTCATAACATGGGGCGCTAGGCATAAATGTGTTAATTTCATAAACATTTTTGTTCAGCATGCCTTGTAATATTTTGTAAACTTCATTCGTAAAACAGGTACCATTTACAAAATATTCGTAAAAAAATAAAAACAAAAAACTAATACTTTCAAATAATAATAATTCGTAATTAACTTGGGTTTTGCTAAGCAAAACCGAATACATGCTGCTCATATTTGAATTATTTATTTCTCATGTTTACTTTTTTCTACATGCTTACGAAGAAAGCAATGGAATCGTAAAAATTTTCCACTTCCGTTTTTTGGCGAATTAACACGTTTTGGAATGTTCTGAACGCGATTTGACTACTTCTATAAAATATCTGTCTGTGTTGTTTCAAAATTTTTCGTGATCCACCTAATCTATAGGTCTTTTGTCTAATTTATTATAAGAAAAAGATCAAGTTTAAAACAAAGCATACACTGTAAAGAAATTCTGTAAATTTACTACAATTTTTCTAGGAAGCTGGCATTCCTAGAACTTTTTATATAACGGCAAGAACAAAATTTCATGTAACAGATACATTTTTGAATCGTAAATGAAAAAACCTGTAAGGTTACTAAATTTTTTTTCGGAAACTGGGATGCTAGAACTTTTTATGCAACTGCAACCCGGGATACCGATAAAATTTTAGTAAGACTACTGCAATTATAGAGATTCTTTTGTAAAGCTACAGAAATCTGTAGATTTACAAAAATTTGTTTCGTAGTATTACATTTTTTTTTGTACAGTGTACAGATAAAATTGTAGGAAGTATACAGATTTCTATATAATTACAGATTTTCTTTTTTACTGTGTACTGCAAGGACAATAACAGTTAACACTATGTGGAAGTGAAGTCATCAAAGCTTTTAATACGACAAGGGGTTTATTAAGTTGTCTCAGGACTCTTAAAGCTTTAAAATATTCGAAATTTTATTTTTTTAGAAGTTAAACTCCTATCTTTTATGAACATTTCGATATACAGTGTAACTTCGAAAATCCGGCATTCAGAAATCCGGCAACTTCAAAAATCCGTCATTAAAACCATCTTTCCCTTCCTGTTTCTTTTATACTTCCAAGTTATGGGAGAAAAAACTAGCAATTCCTTATGAATTAAAAACTTCAAGATCGAAAGTAAAAATGCAAAAAAAGAATATTTGACTTTTTTTTTTCTAATTTGTCAGACGCGATTATTTTCTGAAAAAAATTTCTGGAACCTGCACCGTTGCTTAGCAAAGGTAACAATTTTGGGAACAATTTTGGCATAGCACAATACAGTCGAACCTCTATTTAACGAAGTCGCTAAATCCCGGAAAAAAGTTCGTTATAGGGAAAATTCGTTAAATAGAGACTCACCTTTTAAAATACTTTAAACTACATAAAACAGATTTTAAATTCATGAACACTAAATATTTTTACTAAAAGTAATAAACCACATTTTTTTTTTATAAATTATATCGATTTGTTTTATTTATTTTGCCCACCAATATCCATCATCAATTAATTTTTTCTATGTGTTTAAATCTTTGAAATCTGCAAGGAAAACAAAACATTGTCCGGGAATACACTGTATTTTCTGTATAAAGTAAATAGTTTTACATTAAAATTAACGAATTTTAATGACATTATCGTATTTATTATTTTTATAACATACTAGCAAACCCCGCGGCTTTGCTCGCGTAATAGTTGAAATATGCCAGAGATAATTGTATGTCTAATTTTTATTAGAAGAAATTATACTTTTAGGGATAATTAAAAAATACTAATTAAGCCACATTTTGATTAAACTTCATTATTACACTGCATTAGTCAGAAGAGAGACTTAAATTAATAAGAAAAACTAACACTAATTCCAAATAAATGATAATTTAGAAAGTATTTTGAAGCTCTTATGCTCATTTCATATGCTCATGTTGGAATTCTTTTGAAGTTTTGAATTTTTTAGAAACCATCTTCTCAACCATTTTACGCCATTGCATCTTAAACTTAACCGATATGTCAAATTCCAAGCTTCTTCTAAACGATCTGCCCCTCCCTGGTAGTAGTGGCACTAAAAAAGCCTATGTTGAAACAGGGACTGTCGCCGTTAATTTGCCAACATTAATTTTGAAATCGGTTTGGTATTTCCAATTATTCTATAGAAAACATAATTTAGAAAATTGTGAAATCACTTTTTAGAACTTTTGTTGTTCCTGTCAACCTTAGGTGCTAGTGGCACCGGCGTGAAATATAGCCTGTATAGGATCAGAAACTGTCACCATTGATTCGCAACCATTACTTTTGCAATCGGTTCATTATTTTTTTGAGATTGCATAGAAATCGTAATTTAGGACATTTTTAGAACGTTTTTCACTCCGTCTCTTTGCTTCACCCCTTTTAAATTCCGAATCTTTTTCGACTGTTCTTAGAGGGCTTTTTATTTTTTATAAGTAACCGCCATACCATATTTCAAGTCTCTAGAATCATCAGTATCAAAGAAATCGCAATTTAGAACGTTTTTTAATCCTGCAACCCTCAACTGGTAGTGGCACCGACATAAAACATAGCTTATGTTTTAGCAGGTTCTACCATCACCAATTTGACGCAATTATTTTTTAAATCAGTTTAGTATTTCATATGATTGCATAAAAATCGTAAATTAGAACGCTTATAGAACGCTTATAGAACGCTTTTCGCTCACTTCATCCTTTTAAATTTGGAATTTTCTTTCGACAATACTTAATAAGCATATGCATCTTTGAAGAAATCACCATTCCAAATTTAAAATGTTAGACCCCCTCAGTAACACAAAAAATGCAATTTAGAACATTTTTTGCTCATGTAACCCCCAGGTGGTAGTGCCAATAATGTAAAATATAGGCTATGTTGGAGCAGAGACTCTCACCATCAATTTGAAACCATTACTTCTGAAATCGATTTATATTTTCCGAAATTGCGTAGAAATCGCTATTTCAAACGTTTTTAGAACGCTTTTCGTTCATTTTCACCCCTTTAAAATATCAAATTTTTAAGGAATTCTTCTCAGAGTATTTACATCTCGTAAGTAATTACCATGCTAAATTTCATGTTGCCAGCCACTTCAGTATCACAAAAATCACAATTCAGAACGTTTTTTAAAATGCAACCGCAATTTAGAACGTATTTTAAAATGTTTTTCGTCCATTTTCACCCCTTTTTAAATTTCGAATTATTTAGGTAAGGTTCTTAGAGATCATTTACATCTTATAAGTAACTACCATGCCTAGTCCCTGCAGTATTACAAAAAACGCAATTTATATCGTTTTTTGCTCCTTCACCCCCTTTTGGGGTAGTGGCACCGGCATGAAATACAACCTATTTTGGAGCGAGAGCTACACCTTCGTTTTCACAAAATTATTTTTTAAATCGGTTCGGTATTTCCTGAGATTGGGTAGTCATCGCAATTTGAAAAGTTTTTTAGATCGCTTTTCGCTCATTTTCACCCATTTTAAATTTCGATTTTTTAGGAAATGTTATTAGAGATCATTTGTATCTTATAAAAAACTGTCCTTCCAAATTTCAGGATTCTAGGCCCTTCAGTAATACAAAAATCGAAATTTAGAACTTTTTTGCTTCTGCAACTCCTAGGTGGTAGTGACACTGACATGAAATAGAGCCTGCGCTGGAGCAAGGACTGTCATCAGCAATTTCCAACCATTACTTTAGAAATAGATTGGGCACTTTCTGAGATTGCATAGAAATCGCAATTTAGAACGTTTTTTAGAACGTTTTTCGTACATTTCACCCCCTTTTAAATTTCGAATTATTTAGGAAATGTTTTTAGAGATTATTTATATCTTATAAGTAACTACCATGCCTAGTTTTAAGTTTCTAGCCCCTGCAGTATTACAAAAAATGCAATTTAGATCTTTTTTTGCTCCTGCATTCCCTTTAGGGTAGTGGCACCGACATTAAATACAGCTTATGTTGGAGCGAGGGCTGTCACATTCGTTTTAACATTATTTTTAAAATCGGTTCGGTAATGCCTGAGATTCCGTAGAAATCGCAATTTAGAAAGTTTTTTAGAACGCTTTTCGCTCATTTTCACCCATTTTAAATTTCGATTTTTCAGGAAATGTTCTTAGAGATCATTTGTATCTTATAAATAACTGTTCTGCCTAATTTCACGATTCTAGTCATTTCAGTAACATAAAAATCACTATTTAGGAAGTTTTTTGCTTCTGCAACCCCTAGGTGGTAATGACACCGACATGAAATAGAGCCTATGTTGGAGCAAGGGCTGTCATCATCAATGTCCAACCAATAATTTTGAAATATGTTGGGTACTTTCTGAGAATGCGTAGAAATAGCCATTTAGAACGTTTTTTAGAACTCTGTTCACGCATTTTCACCCATTTTAAATTTCGAGTTTTTTAAGAAATATTTTTAGAGATCATTTATATCTTATAAGTAACTACCATTTCAAATTTCGTGTTTCTAGGCCCTTCAGTAACACAAAAATCGCATTTTCGAACTTTTTTTTTGCTCCTGCACCACCTTTGGGGGACTTGCGTAGGACTTTTTTAGAATGCTTTTCGCACCTCCCCTTCACTTCACCCCTTTTTAATTCGAATTTGTTTTCGGCAGTCCTTCGAGGTCATTTATATTTTATAAGTAACCACTACCATGCCATATTTAAAGTTTCTAGCCTTTTCAGTATCACAGAATTCGCAACTTAGAAAGTTTTTAGCTACTGCAACCCTCTGGTGGTAGTGGCACAGACATAAAATATAGCTTATGTTTGAGCAGGTTCTATCACCAACAGTTTTAAACGGTTTGGTATTTGATAAGATTACATAAAAATTGTAATTTATAACGCCTTTCGCACACTTCATCTTTTTAATTTTGAAATTTTCTCTCGACAGTTCTTAGAAAGCAGTTGCATCTTGTAAGTAAATACCATGCCTTACTTAAAAGTATTAGACCCTTCAGTTATGCAAAAAACGCAAATTAGAACATGTTACAACTTTTGAAACCCTCACACAGCAGTGACAGCAACATAAAAATATAACCTATGTTATAGCAGGGACTGGTCACCATTGATTTGCAACCATTACTTTTGAAATAGCTTTGGAATTTCCTGAGATTGAGTAGGAATCGCAATTTAGAACGTTTTTAGAACGCTTTTCCCGTATTTTCATCCCTTTTTAAATTTCCATTTTTTTCGAAACACTTCTTAAAAATCATTTATATGTAATAAATATGTACCTTGCCTAATTTTAAGTTGCTAGCCCCTACCGATCACAAAAGTCGAAATTTGGAACGCTTTTTTGCTCCTGCAACGTCTTGGTTATAGTGATAACGACATGAAATAGTGTCTATGTTAGAGCAGAGGCTGTCAGCATCAATTTCCTACCATTACGTTTGAAATCAGATTCATTCTTCCTGAGATATTGCCGACAAATCGGCATTTAGAGCGTTTTTAGAACGCTTTTCGCGCATTTTGCTCCTGCATCTCCTCTGGGGTAATGGAAACAGATATAAAATATAGCCTATCTTGGAGCAAGATCTGTCACCATCATTTTTACACCATTATATTTGAAATCGGTTCAGTACTTCCTGAGATTGCTAGAAATCGCAATTTAGAAAGATTTTTACAACGCTTTTTGCGCATTTTGACCCCCTTTTAAATTTCGATTTTTTTAGGAAATGTCCTTAGAGATCATTGATATCTTACAACTAACTACCATTCCAAATTTCACAATTCTAGACCCTTCCGTAACGCAAAAGCGGCAATTTAGAAAGTTTTTCTCCTGCACCCCCTTTGGGGTAGTGGCACCGGCATAAAACATCGCCTATGTTGAGCAAAGGTTGTCACCGTCATTTTGACACAATTATTTTTTAAATCGGTTTGGTATTTCTTGAGATTGTGTAGAAACCACCATTTAGAACGTATTTTAGAACGATTTTCGCGCATTTTCACCTCTTTTAAATTTCGAATTGTTTAAGAACTGTTCTTAGACATCATTTATATCTTAAAATTAACTAATATTTCAAATTTCATATTTCTAGGCCCTTCAGTAACACATAAATCGCATTTTTAGAACGTTTTTTGCTCCTGCACCCCCTTTGGGGTAGTGACACCGACATTAAACATAGCCTATCTTGGAGCAAGCGTTGTCACCATCATTTTGACACCAATATTTTTTAAATTTGTTTGGTATTTAGTGAGATTGTGTGGAAACTACCATTTAGAACGTTTTTTAGAACGCTTTTTGTGCGTTTTCACCCCTTTTAAATTTCGAATTGTTTAAGAACTGTTCTTAGACATCATTTATATTTTATAAGTAACTAATACTCAAAATTGCATATTTCTAGGCCCTTCAGTAACGCTAAAATCGCATTTTTAGAACGTTTTTTGCTCCTACACCCCCTTTGGGGTAGTGGCACCGACATAAGATATAGCCTATGTTCTAAGTTGGACTCACACCATCATTTTCATACCATTACTTTTGGAATCGGTTCGGTAGTTCCAGAGCTTACCTCCGACAAATAAACAATTTTTTCCTCTTTATAATAGGAGTATAGATAATTTTAACCATACATTAACATATGCGTCCTTAAAGTGCTTTCTTTCATAATACGTCTCGCATCTTTGCAATCCACTAAAAATCCCTTCATGCGTATTTTCTTCTAACTATAATCCGCGTCGTATTCTTTCAAATGATTTTAGCATTTCATCATACGAAGTTTTGTTAATTCCTGCATCATGTTCATTTCCAACATCATCATATTCGTCTTCATCATAATTCATTGCTGTATTGTTTTTATTTTTCACACTGTCGAAAATATCGAATTCGGATAGTGTTTCCGAGGTCTCAATTTCAGAATTAAGTGAAATACAGTCATCAATCAGCACATCATGGTTAATTTCTTCTATTTTTCTCATCTGTATTCACATTTTTTTAAAAAGTTACTCGAAGGTATTATCGTCTTCGTCTTCCGTACTTACCGAATTCGCAGTGCTGACAAAGAAGGCGCCCGGTAAAACCAATTCAAGGCCATTGAACATCATAAAATGTGTTTAAACAAAGAATAAGTTTGAAATGTCCAGAAATATTTTGAGAAATGGGGAGAAAAAAAAATTAGATCACAAGAAAAAGTTCATTAAATAGAGAATGCACTTCGCTATTTGGAGGTTATTTTATGAAGAAATTCGCAAAATGTTCTTGGTTCCAAGGAAAAGTTCGCAAAACAGACAAATTCGCAAAATAGAGGTTCGTGAAATAGAGGTCCGACTGTAGTATATGGCTATACGAATTTTCCGCAACGGTGACATCAATGATGAGGAAGGATTTTAATACGCAAAATCTTAAAATGCATTATGTGTCGAAAAGGCGATATAGATGACTGGCTAAGCATTGAAGAAATGCATCAAGAAGGAACAATTTAACGGAGAGCGAGATGGCTGACGCTGTGCTAAATAGAACCACCGATAGTGCAAGCAGCAACTCAGAAGACGAGAATGAACAACCGGCGGAAGAAAAGGTGTTACTAGAAAAATGCATAAATTTGACAGAACTAATATATGCTATAGAAAAATAAGACTATTTCCGAAAAAGTCATTTATAAAATACAAAATAAATAAATAAACAAATAAATAAATACTTATTAAAGAACGGCCAAAAATATTTAAGGAAACAAAGTTGACAGCGATGTTTCCGAAGTTACAAGATAGGATATCATTTCACTCTTTATTAGATTCTTTTTCTGTAACATAGAACATATTAATTAAAGTCTTTTTTTTTAAATATTTATTTCTCTTTTTCTTACATAATTATCACTTATAATGAATTAAATTATGATTAAAGGCACCATTAAGAATATAGTACTACTTTTGATATTCCTATTTACTACTGTCAATATTCCTTCAAAAATCCGGCACAGTTTCGGCCCCGATGATGCCGGATTTTTGAAGTTATACTGTAATTGTTTCCTTGAAATTCCATTAGAACAGAAGTTATGGCTTTTAGAATGATATCCGCTCAATAGCTGAAGTGGCGTTTTCGAAACTTTGAAGTCATTTTTCTCCAAATGACGTTTTTGGGTTTAACGCGCACAATATCTCGAAAACTTCAAAATATTTTTTCATGAAATTTACAAAACATATGTTTCATGTTAGACTATATAAACTGAACCTAAAATTTCTTTTTTATTGCTCAAGAAAATATTTTTTTAGGTGATTACATTGTTGAAATTTTCTAAATCTTGCATTAGCTAAATATAACATTCTATTAAAAATATAAAAGTGCTTTAAATACAAATTTATTTAAGTTCAGGGTATTTATTACAATCTGAAGTATATGAAGGCACCAAAATTTTCATTCTAGTTGAAAAATGTACTTTGTAATCCAGCGCGTAAGGTGTTATGCCGATTTTCCTCTCGTCAAATGTCCGATAGTTTGAAGTCCCCGGTAATTGCTAATTATGCACCTTACAATTTTTTAAATGCATGAAATGAAAGACTACACTTATAGCTTTCATCCCAATTAAAAATTTGTTTTAAAAGCAAATACTTTTAAGATATTAAATGTGTGAAAATGGTCTTTTTTTTTTCTTTTTTTCCCCAATTTTAAGGGTTCTGAGACCCCTTAATGAATGTATTAGAAATAAAAATGCAATTTAGTAATCAATGGGGTTTATGCCATGCTTTTGTATCAACGGCAGAGTCTCGGTCGGGTTTAAATCTTATTTAAGGGGGTCCGGGACACAATCCAAATTTTCTAAAAAAAAACTTTTATTGCATTAAATGTCTTTCTTAGTTTTTCTGCATAAAATGACGTTTAGATCATGTTTCTATCATAATTAGAACAGGAAATATTAAATTTTGCGTTTTGGTTTGTTTTCAAAATATAGCTTTCATGCGATGGTTGTCATGAAAAGGATTTTTTGTGAAAATGCGTTTTTCTTCATGGTGGCTTCTTTCACCATTTCTCGAATTTAAATCGTTATAAGTCAAGAATCCCTAAAGATAAATAGTTCAAACTTGGAGCATGTCTTTTTCAATTTTTTTACTTTAATTTTGATTCAGCAAATTGGAAAAAAATGTTTACATTTGAAAACATGATTTTTTTCTTTTTAAAGTTACACCATTTTTTTAAATTTTTACTTTAAATATGTTTAATATTTTTTTATTCATATTTTTTTAAAATGCTGAATGTAAATTAAAACTTATATATTTCTGTTTATTTAAATGAAAAAGAAATTAAATTCAGCAAAAAATATTTCGAGTTATAACGACTTAAACTACCCCACTTTTTAATGAATTTTAAATTAAATTTAATATATATATATATATATATGAGAAGTATTATCATGTGATTTTGTTTACAAAGAACATGGTTAACCATCGCAAAAAATCTAAATTTTAACTCAATAAATAAAAATTATTTTTAATTGTGGCCCCGGCCCTATTAGCGTCAAGACCTTCTCTATACAAGGTTAAATATAAAACATTACCTTTTAAAAAAATGTATATATATCTTTATTCACATTATAGTAAAGTTATAACATATTGTTTTTAGTAGATTATTGCAGCATTTAAAATTAATTGTAGCATTTTGAAGATTTGACCAGTCGTTAGGCGGCTAAAACTTTCGGAATCGTTTTCTGCGCTATATCTTTATTAACAAAATAATTTTGTGTCTCTGTGTTTGACTGTTTTTTTTTTTTGGCAAAATATGCAGAAATCTATCGCACGTGGAGTTCTGCAAAAGTGTTTCCATATAAAAACAGGTCAAAATGTACATGAGGCTCAGATTTATGTTTTTTTTTTTTTTTTTTTTTTTTAGATTGAGCAAAAAGTTCTGGGAAATTTTTAATCTAATAGTTGCCAGAATGTGTATCGTATATAGGAGTACTAGTGGTATATCTATAGAATTTCAGGAATTTCGACTCCAAAATGACTACTGAACAGCATGATTAATCAGCGTGTGTTGATCCGGCCTTATTGGAGAAAAGTTATAACGATTCTGAAAGCCGTCGATGAGATTAATGTGGGTGAAATTGCTGGTACGGTGGAAAACTTCGTACTTCCAGCAAGTCCGAAATCTGACAGAACTATGGCAGAAAGTCGTGGACTACGAGGATCTCTACTTTGAAGAATAGTCCTTGTTGCTTTTGTTGTGAATTTGCGCGTAACAACTCAACTTTCACAAATTTTCCAGAACTTTTTTCTCAACCTAGTATTTTATACTGAATGGAAAATTTGCGCATTTCACCGTTTTTCAAAGTTCGTGAAAGATTTCGATTCATTCGTAAAAGCAACCCAAATCCAATCTTTTAGTACATTATTGTCAAGTTTAGTAAATACTATTTAGTACATTATTTCTCTTTTTACAATAAAGTTTAATCGCAATTCATTCTTTAATTTTTAAATTTTTCGCGATTGTTTAAGTCTCATTTTTGTCAAAATTGAGCATTTTGTTACTTCTCAGAGAGATTCTAGTTAATATCTTATCTTTACAGATAATATATAGGGTGTATGTGAAAAAGGCTGCAAAAATTTACGGGGTGATAGAATGCAGCTATACGAGCAAATTTCGTCATAGAATGTATGGTTGGGACGCAAGCGGTGAGAAACTAAAAGGTAGTTTTTTACTGTTGCAACTAAAGAATTAATACAAGAATGAGAGGAGATACTTCAGAAAACATTTCATTAACAGAAATTTAATTAATCTTCATGCTCAAAGAAATTGCTCAAAATATCTTCCGCCAGCTGTAATGCACGGTTCACACCAGCGGGATAGGGACTGGCGCACATTTGCGAAGACACCAGGCATTTCCCGAATATCGCCGACAACAACAGCAATCATGGCGACTAGATCAATATCGGTTTCAATGTGGGACTCGTAGATTAGGCTGTTCATATGGCCCCACAGAAAGAAGTCCAAACACGAGAGATTCGGCGATTTTTGTGGTCAAGCTATCTGGCCATTTCGATCAATCCGTCGCGCTGGGACAGTGGAAAACTACCTTTTAATTTCTCCTCGTTTGCGTTTCAACCATACATTCTATGACGAAATTTGCTCATATAGCTGCGTTCTAACAACACATAAAGTTTTGCCTACTTTCTCAAATACAACCTGTATTTTATATTCCTATACAGAGTAAAACTTCGAAATTCCTTAAAAAAAGTAATTAATAATAATAAGAAGAATTTATACGATTTTTGAGAACTTTAAGAAAACAGAAATTTCAGACAGCTAAAAGGTAAATTCAAAAATTGATTTTTCCGGTTTATGGTTTAATTATTCCCTTCCATTATTCCCTTCCATTATTCCCTTCTATTATTCCCTTCCCTTTATTTTAAAACTAAAAATCGTTAACTTTTTTTAAGACTTTTTTTCTACACCGAATTAAAATTAGGCTGGTGTCGGGCACAGACTTACATATTGGCAGAATCAGACCGGGTCAGACCAGCCAACTATGGGCAGGTCTGCTAGCACATGATATGGAACAGATGTCATAAATTTCCGGGAGCGCCATCTTGGAATTTTCCTTGGTGTGAAAACCCCTTTTCTGCCAAGTAGTAAATGTCGCCAAGCATCGGTTTATACGCATGTTAGGCTTAACGAAAATAAAATTTAAATAATAAACAAAACTCGTTAAAGTGGCAATCGCTAAACGTCGTATGAGTGCTACGCGCTTATTAACCGAAAAATACATCACTGGATTCCGCAAACTCCTTCTGCCGCCACCACAAAAATGCACGAAACTCGTTAAAGTGGCAATCAGTAATCGTCGTATGAGCGCTACGCTCTCATTTACTGGAAGAAAACACCACCGGATTCAGCAGTTCTCGCTGTGTAGCAATCTCAAAATGTAAAAAACACGTAAGGCAACAAAATATACATAAAATTATTAACATACCTTAACAGACATCTGCTTTCTTGAAAGCTCAATCACGAAATACCTGTCATAGCATCACCGTCATTTTCCAAAATAGGCTTATGAATACGCATTGACGCATTGTAATCAAACTTCCTTTTTTCGTGAAAATTTCCTCATATTTCTTAATTACTTCAGCAAGAGCGTTTAAACGGACTACAGAACTCATAGTCAATGAAATACATCCAATAAATTTAACATAAAAATAAAAAGACAGAACGATACATCACGATATCAAAACACATCCACAAAATCCAAAGCGAAAATGAGCTTTTCAGGGGTTGCCAGAACACGACACGCCAGAACACATACGTCACACGAGGTTCCACATATCGATAAAGATCGCCAACATAAAATCGGCAGGAAATCTCAAAACATCGACGATAGCGGCCATCTGGGAATATACGGCATCTAAGCCCATGATATAATGTAAAATGTACTTCCAAAATGAATATACTCTAGTATAGTTGTCGCTAAGCTTTCGGACCTCATTGGTGTCGATTCATATTCTGACGATTAAGTGTCATATATTACTTTTTTATTCTGACGATTAAGTGTCACATATTGTTTTCATATTCAGACGATTAAGATTAATATTTTTAAATCCCATGGACCACTAGCATGACTTTTTAAAAATATAAATACATCTGTACATTAATGATCAGAGAACATTCATTTTATTAATTTGAATGGCACCTACTTTAACAAAATTATAAATTGTTATTTAATTATAAGAAAATCATAAATGTGTATTTAACCATAACAAAACTCTTTAAAGTTGGTTTAACTATAACTAAACTATTAAATACATTACTAGTGAGAAATTGAAGACCCAGGTATCGGCCGGAGTAGCTCAGTGGTTAGAGCAGCAGTCTTGTATACTGTGGTCTCGTGTTCGATTCCTGACTCTGGCTAATTTTTCACTCCAGTTGAGTTTATTGTATTTATTGTATGTGTGTCTGTATAATATTTATATATACCTAAAATTATTAAAGTTGACTTAATTATTAGAGCCCATTTGAAGCTTATCGACATTTTTAGTGTGAACCTTGTTCTAGTTTAAAATAAGTTGAGATTTTCAGCTCGTTACTACATGACAGATACCGTTTTTAATTCAAGCGGAGGCCGAAATCGAATTCTAACAGCTGGCTATTTCCATGAGTAGTTGTAGTTTAAGTCACATGCTACAATTTTTGGCTATCGGTATTTTAAAACGGAAAATTCACTTATTTTATGGGAGATATCTCATTAATTGAATAAAGTCAACTAGTCTTTTCGAAAATAACGGTGGCCAACAAGCATAGCCGTTAGTTGGCAGCTATCTGATTTACACTACAAAACCCCATGGAACTAGCCAGCTGTGATAGATGAAAATGTCCTTTTGAAGAAGTATGTTGTTGAGAGCTGTATCAAATTTTCTTTTTTTTCCATACACCAGTAGGTATTTACTCACTCTTTATGGAGAGCCGAAAATGAGGCCTTGACAAGGATGACTGGAATTTAGTTTTGACACTGACGTTGGATACAAGTTAAAGATGCTTTCTTTTCATTCATGCTTATAGACCGGGAGCCAGCAGCTCAGACAATCACCTCATCGAGTTCACGGAGGAAATTCTAGGATAAGTTAAATCTTGATTCGCATATTAAAACGCGATCGGTCTGTCAAGTAATATCTTGATGGAAAACCCGATTTTAGCGGCTGACTCGTAGGTTTACCATTGTGTATTCCTGCAGCAAAAGGTATGAAAACATGAGGACTAGGAGCAGGAAAACACAATGGTAAACCTACGAGTCAGCCACTAAAATCAGGTCTTTAGTTGTTCCCAACAAAGATATGATTTGACAGACCGATTGCGTTTTAATATGAGTATCAAGATTTAACTAATCCTAGAATTTCATCCGTGAACTCGATGAGGTGATTGTCTGCGCTGCCGGCTCTTTTTATTATTTTTATTTTTTTATCTTCAATGTTTGCTATTATCCGCATATTGCCACGTCTACCATCTTCTATATTTGGATAGTAACTCCCAAAAGATTCTTTGGATGATTGTAAGTGCTGTTGAACAATGGTTATCATCTTAGGTTGTTATCTTTTTCTCGGTGTTGACATGGTTCTCTCTTTAACATGATTCTGGCTGTTGCTAGTAGTACCCTTTTCGCATAAGAGAGTGGAGTTACATTTTTAAGGTGAACTCTCAGATTGGTAGTTTTTGTCCGAACTATCGTAACTTACATTTCAGAGCTTGACAATAATCACTTGGATAAGTTCCCTTAAAACAGTGAAACAAGTCAGCTAAGATTAGTTTGGCGATAATGGGCCAACTCCCCGGCTTTTTCTCTAAAATTCTTCCGATCAATTAAATTTAATTAAATATGCACTGTTAAAAATTTATGCAAAAAGAAAGAAAAAAAAAGAGACTCTCCGTAAATTCACAACTGTTCTCGGAAAAATGCATTCGATTGAGTTTCTTGGTCATCATTTTATAGATATTTCCCTTTCTTATTACAAATTCCATGTAAGGATTTCATGTTTTTATTCAACGATATTATTTTTTATATTTGTTATAAATTGTAATTCAAGATACACAATTTTGAAATTCTTTTACAATTTTATTAAAATTTTTAACATATTGCCGACGGGCAATTTTTATCAAATCTCAATTTTAAAACAGTAGCAACTCCTGCCTGTTCGGAAAGTCTTTTGTAAATTGGTGTTCTAGATTGGTTTCAAAGTTTATGCATTGGTAAATATCTTTCAATGTAAGTAAGTAAGTAAGCACCCACCCTGGGAACCCGCTTTTGGCTTATGGTTAGGTGTAATCCCCCAAGCCCAGGGCAGGGAAAAGTTTTAGTACCTGCGAAACTCCTTCAATGATTTTTTTTTTTTTTTTTTTTTTATTTTTTTTTTAATTTTTTTTTTTTTACAGTTTAGGAGAAATAACAATGTTAGATATATGAGAATTATTCACAGTGTGTGCAATAAATATTTACAGATGACCCCTATAATTACATTTGAGAGAAATATTCATTATTATAACATATAAATGTGCATACTTTTTAGAATTTGATATTAAACTTTTTTTTATCACAATTACCTACATACGAATTTAATATAAAATTTCTTACAATCTAAATAAATATGGACAACATGATTTAAATGCATTTTCTAATAGGTAGAAGGCACGCCCTTAGTCAATGACGTTTTTTGAATGAAAGCGAGAATTCTCGTTTCCCGTCGTGAATGTGTTAACACTTTGTTGTCCAAGTACTTCTCCCAGGGTAATACGAATGTATTCGGCACCACTTCTTTTTAAAGAAATGTTTGTACTTATACTTTGACAACATTTCCAAGAGAAATTTACTAAAAGTATATACTTTTAAAATATAGTGGTGGAATAGAAAATAAAAATGAAATCATGTAAATAAAGTTTAGGCGGCTATCTTCCGACACTCAACCGCCAAGGGTTACAAAAGAAAATTCGGACTAAAAATTGTTTTATTAAAATCTAAGGTATCTTAAAAAGTAAAAATTCGTCTCTGTGTATTTAGCGAGGATTTTTATCGACAACCTATTTGCAGCTGTTTCATTCACCACGTTCACTAAACATCAATTTTGAATGACAGAAATTTCTGTTGAATTTTAGAGGTAATAGAAAATCCATACAAGTTGGCACCTATGCCACTGTATTACTATCATCAGAAATGCAGGCGTAGCCTCTACTGGCTGCTCAGTGTATTAAATATTTTTTTTATATATATCTTAAACCATCGGAATGCGTCTTTTTATTCTCATGGATATCATTTTCATCATTAAGACACAGTCATTCTGAAACACAGTCAGTTAACTGCAAAGTGTGAATGAAAAATCTGTAGTAAATAAATGCAACTGTCATTTTCTAGTCATAATGGGCCGCCTGCCCTGACATATACACTGGTCTCCAAAAGTTAAGGAACAGGAATTAGATGCTTTCGATTGTGCACGGTTTGTCGAATATCTACCAAAATTACTGGCGAATTGTTCTTGAACTTCTGAGATGGAAAGAGCACGTTTGATTTCACGTGTCTTGTTGAAAATTTAGTCGGGATGACAATTAGGGGGGCTAATAATATTTTTAATAATATAATAATATTTGCGGTCACCCATGTAACAGGAAATGCTGAAAATGGTTTGTCACTGTGTTAAATGACTATTTTTGTTCTATTCAACATTTATGTGCATTTGTGTAAGCCTAACACTCATATTCGGGAAGATGGCATTGTGTTTGTGATAAGTTTTGTGATAAGCTTTTTGTTTATAGCATACAGTGTTGAGTTTTCAGCCAAATTTAGCACAACTTTCCGAAAACCCGACAAAGAATACTAGCAATAGTATACTGTAATTATAACATGAATATGTTGAATATTTGGTGAGATATGGGCATTTGTATGAAATAATTTTTAATTGCGCATACTATTGCTCATATGTTGATATGTTCATTTATGATATACAGGGCTCGCACCGTTCCTAAAATTTTCGCACTTTGCTACCAGTATTTTAATTAAGAAGTTTTCGTGGTATATTCTTTTGACATCTATAATAGAATATACAGCTATAATATACAGCTAAGATTATTGTTTTAATTTAGTGGTAGCAAAGTACGAAAATTTTAGGAACGCTGCGAGCCCTGGATATATCATGATATATCATCGATATTTTTTCTTATATATTATCATGAAGGTAAGAGAATATACTAAAATATACTTAATATCTGATAATATTTAAATATTTTCTATTCTACCTGATTTTTATAAATTATATGTTTAATTTAATATAGAAATTATATGTTTTATATGCCATTTTTTATATACGCAGTTGTTATATAAACGCATTTTTTTACAGATTCTCTTTCACGTAGAAACAAAAAAAATAACAAAAAATAATTTATTTATTATTCAATTTCCCTGATAATTAACAAAGGCTTCAGTCATTTAACCATAATAACATGTTTCGGAAGATTATGTAAATAACTTCAACATGGTACATATTATGCAAAAAGTTCTCAAATTAGGCCAAAAATAATGCTCTTTAATGAATTAATATAGAAATAACTTGGGTGTTAGTACCACAAAGTATTACATATCACTTATCGTTCGAAGGTTCTTTTTATCATAAAGTCTTTCAATATATATGCAAATTTCCTTGTGTTGTCCAGTATCCTTTTAACCAATTAAAGACAAAAATTGTATTTTTTATTCACTTTAACGCATAAATCACACACGGTTTAACAGTTTACAAAAAATAACTTTTTTGAGGAGATAATTCGAAGAGTTTTTGTTGCGAAAATATCACTTTTGGAAAATCTGTAAATAAAAATAAATTTGGCCTGCAAAAAAAAAAAAATAATAAAAAAAAAAAAAAAAATAAATAAATAAATTTTTCCTCCCTGCAAACTAAATCTTTAAAGTGTACAAATCTAATATTCCTAATTATAAATATGATATGCAAATTGATCCAGCACGTACCATTTTTCCGAGAAACTGTTTTATAATAAGTTTTATATAAGTTATAATTATAATTTATAATAATAATTATAATTGTATTTATATTATAATTATAATTATAATTATATTTATAATTTATACAAGTAAGTATTATTTCATTTCAACATTTATAAACTTGAAATAATATGCCTCAAATAATAATAATAATGACTACTTTACAATGTATAAAAATAAAATTTAACATAAACAAATTGTTCTAAATAATTAAAACAATTTAACATAATAAAAGGAAGATATATTATTTATGTGTAAATGCTGAAAATAACAAACCATCTTCTTTTAAGTTATAGATTTAACTTTTAAAAATATTGATTTCATGTTATAAATCATTTACACAGAGAATATTTGTGTTGCAATTGTGGTTTATATCTAATGTTCATGTACAAAACAAACATTTAGAATCATTAAAAATCTAGGTAAGTTATGATCAGTCATTGAATAGTGGACACTTTAGCTTTACACAAGCTTTTTTTTAGCATAAATTATATGCTAATATAGGGGAAAGCGGGGTACAGTGGACCAGCTCTTACATTTTACTTATTTTTAAAAAAAATTCCAAGTATTGTTAGATTAATTTGCAATGCTAGATAAAACTGAAATCATGAAAAATGTGCTTTCGCTGTCTTAGATATCAAGTTGATAAAATATAGCATGAAAATCTAGTTTGCTGATACTTCTGTCTTGCATTTTTTCTTTTTTTTTTTTTTTTTGTCCCCCAACCCCAATTCGTGTCCGAATTCACTATTTGCTATCTACCAATATATTTTCATTTCTTACTCGGGTAATCATATTTAAATATTTATTTGTAGGTAATTTACATATTATTATCTACATTTTATGGTTTCAAAATTTTCACTTATGATTTAGAAATATATAATATACCTTAATTTTAAAAGCAAACCATCCTACCAAACGAATGATAAGTGATACAGAAATTTCATTACCATATTTTTATTTAGTAGAATGAAATCTATAAGAATCAGTTATTGTTTTTACAGTGAGAATTTTGTGCCGACTAGTGTAATTAAACTCTTGCTAGTTAACAACTCCTCAGTAATGCTTATCCTTTGAAGGATAACTTTAAAAAAAAAATGTTGTTATTCATACACATTTAGTAGTGACACATACGAAGTGTGCTTTCTAAGATTATGCAAAACATTTTCTTCAGATTTCTTTTTAACTTCTTAATTACAGAAAAGCCCTATTGTTGCTTTCTTCTATCCCTGCAAGAAGAAAGTATTGGATTCAAGAAAATTTTCGACTTCCGGTTTTCAAAGGATTTACATGTTTTAAAGTGTCAGAGACTCCGAAAAACATGTTTTTACGAAATGTTTGTCTGTGAGTCTGCGACTCTGTCTGTCTGTATGTGACACAAATTTTGTAAGCGCTCTATCTCATGCACTAATGCGCGGAATTTAATAAAAACTTACATTCCGTTAGTTCCTGATATAAAGTTGTGCAGATTAGGTTTTGGTTCAAATCGCTCACAGGTTGCGCTGCTATGCTGCATTTTTCATGATTTCCGAAATGGCTCTGTCTTAAGAACTAATACACGGATTTTATGAAACTTCATATTCAGTTAGTCCTTTATATGAGTTGATGTTTACTACGTTTTAGTGTAAATTGCTCAATACGTGGCGCTGCTAAACTGCGTTTATCAAGATTTTCATAAAAGATCTACCTCAAAATCTAATACACGGATTTTCATCAAACTTCAGATTCAGTTAGACGTTGACATAAGCTCTAGCTGAATAGGTTTTAGTGTACATCACCCAGCAGGTGTTGCTGCTATGCTGCATATTGCAGGATATTCACGGTTTTGGCAATAGTCATATCTCAAGAACTAATGCACGGACTTCCTATCTTTAGAATTATCATTATCGGAATAGATTGCCATGGTATCAAATTTTGAAATATCAACAGGTATGAGATAGAAGAAAGGTTTGGAATTGGCACATCCGACTAGTTTTTTATAAAATTAATTCAGAAATAAAGAGACATTTGCTATGATAAGTGTTCATATATATTTTTTTATGTTTCTATACTCTTTTTTAGGATTCCATATTAAAAAGTAAAAATGGAACTATTGAAAGATCACTTGTGTGTCAGTCTTTCCGTCTGTCACGGCCGTTTTTCTCGAAAACTATAGAACGTGGAAAGTTCAAACTTGAAAGGATTATAAAATCTTTTGATCACATATTTATAGATAATTAGCCAATCACAAATAGTTTAAAGAAAAAATGAAATAATAATTAAGTTACTTATTATATGTATATATATATATATATCGGGTGGTATATCGTTTGAAAGATCTCGTAATACCGAACACAAAAAAATATATTTTTTTAATTTTGGGTATTATATTTTGGAGATATCGTCGAAAAATCCCTGCTAAAATGTGTCCGCTCCCCATTTCCAAATCTATTGAAACTAAAATTATGGCAAAATTAAGAGTAGTAAGAGATCATTTAAATATGGTGTGATGTGATAGGATCAAATAAATATAACTTATCTTTAAAATATTCACTTCTTGTTTTTATTTTATAAACTCTTTTGTTATACATGCATATTTTCTCTCAAATATTTCTTTCCATCTAGCATAAATGCTTTTGAATTTTCTCTCCTTCATGTTATCACAACACGACAACACCAAAGAGTTTTGATACATGAATCCATTACATAATGTTCATGAAGAATTATTGAAATTTTTAAATAAAATTTCTAAAAATTGAATTTCTGATGCGTATCTTGGAAGCTTTTCACAAAGTTTTAAAATATTTTTTACAAGATTCTGATGAATATACATTTTTTAAAATATATTTTGTCTAAGTAATATAAAATACCATTCCACATTTTCTTAATGCAATAGTGATAGTTTTTTATTATAATGAAACAGTTTTTTAACAAAGTTATATTTTCTGGAGAAAAGATTTAAAAAAAAAATTCTTAATTTAAGAAATTTCTTACTTTTTAAATAAATTAAACATAGCAATAACAAAACTTTTGCTATGATAAAAGCTAACATACATATTTTTATATTTTTTTGTTATATACGCACATGTTTCCATTAATATTTGTTCCTATCAAACAGAAAATATTTTGCGTCTTATGAGATATCATATAACGAAAATAAAAAGAACTGAGAAAATAAGTTGCTATATATAACATGTTTAGAAAGAATCAGAGATACTTTTAAATAAAATTTCCCAAGAAAAAGATTTCTGGTGCATATCATGTAAAATTTTCAAGAATTACACATTAAATTTTAAAAAAAATATTTTATTTAGGTAATGTAAAATGCTATTCCAAGTTTTCTGAAAAATACAGTAAAAAGTATACTAAATGACTTTTAAAAAGAGTCTCTCTTATGAGATATCTTATGACGAACATAAAACTAACTTCAGAGAAAATAAGTTGCCACAACATGTTTAAAAATAATCAAAGATATTTTAAAATAAAATTTCATAAGAAAACGTTTTCTGGCGCATATCATATACATTTTACAAGAAGTTTGAAAATACTTTTTTTTACTAGATGCTGATAAATTTAAATACAATAAAAATATGTCTTGTTTAAGTAAAGCAAAATGCCTTTCCACGTTGTCTTGAAGCAATAGTGATAGTTTTACACTATAATGGAACAGTTTTTTTTTCAAGAATTGGTAATCAGGATTCGTACGATTCCCGTTAAGTTCCAGGTAAAATATCAGTATTTTTTCTTTAAAAAAATCTAGTTCAAAGGCGTAATATTTCGTTATATTTAGTAAGTAATTAATAATAATTAACACAACTATGAATTGACTAGGAAGCATCGTAATCATATAAATATTTACTTGAACATTTCATAAAACAAAAACGAACATCACTTACAAACGTCAATCCAATGACACAAAGCTAGAGAATTCTCTGATAATGAATTGCGGAAGGAAAGAAAACTGTGGTTCTGCCATCTATATATATATTAAATTGAAATACAAACATGACAGCTCTCATACAGCGTCTTAATATTTCAGACGGTCAGGAGCTCTTCTGAACCTACTGGATCTTCTCAGTACCTGTGGAGAAGAAGAAGAATTAGTTTATTTAAGTTCAGCAGCATCAACTATTGAACTAGTGGGAACAGAAGGTTTTGGAAGTATTGGCTCAGAGTCAGTTGATTTAGGACTTGAAGAATCAGGATCATTAAAGTCAGTTGGTATAGGACCTGAAGTATTTGGCTCATGAGAATCAACTGGTTGCAGATCTGCTATAGTAGGCTGTATTGGTGGAAAATCACCTTGTTTCACTATTGCATTTTCACTTCTGAAATTCCCTGTATTACTTTCTTCAAAATTTGGATCATAAGAAATTTCTGAACCTACATTTATTATTTGATCAACATGCCTTTTCAGAATATTCGAACCAACTTGAACTCTATAATGTAATTTTCCTTCTCTTCGACCAATTTTCCACTTGGCTTCTGGAGTATAATTTCTTACAGGTACTTTCTGGTTAATTTCAAATTCTTTTATTTTAACTTTGGAATTTTCGCATCTTGTTTATTATGAACGAAATTTGCAACATTTGGCACTATCAAATCTATTTTTGTTCTTATATGACGTTAGAAATAGAGATGCAGGACTCTATCCCGTTGTAACATGAGGCATCTTCCTATATTGCAAAAAGAAGCTACTTAATTTTCTTTGTAAAATACCAGGCTTGGAAGTTGAGGCTTTTAATCTAAGTTTGAGAATTTGTACATATCTCTCGGCCTGTCCATTTGTATATGGATGGTACGGAAAACTGAACTTATGTTTTACACCACGAGTTTTCAAAAATGTCACAAATTCTTCAGATGTAAACTGTTTAGCATTATCTGATACTAAAGCATAGCTGTCAACATCTTATGCTTTTTCAGACCACATAAATTTTATGGAAAATTTTACCTTTTTAAATCGCCGTAATCTGCCGATTAAATAAGGCAAAAATTTCTATTAAATTTTTGTGGCCTGAAAAAGCGGAAGAGTTGGCAGCCATGCTAAAGAAATTGGAAAACCGAATCATGCAAAAAGTGAAGAGAGACAAGTAATTGTATTTTCTGAAGTTGTACTAGGAGCAATAAAATCTTCTGGCTATTTGCTATGGGCATCAATCACTAAAATAAGCATTTTCCTCATAACAGGACCAAAATAACCAATATGAATCATTTGCCACGGAGCTGTAGACCATTCCCAATGATGTGTATCAACTTTAGGAGGATTATTTTTCAAATATTCTAGCAGCCTTTCTATTTGAAAATTATTTCCTGTCTATTTTAGCAGCATTCTAGCAGTCGATAAAATTGGAATACATTTAGAAGGAGAAAAAATAGACACCAAAGGTTTACTGTTAGTAAATAAGGTAAACCTGTTGCCATACAAATATTGAAAAAAATTCTTCACACCAAATATAATCGCTAATGCTTTTTTATCAACTTGACTATACTATTTTTCTGCATTATTAAAACTTCCGAACACAAACCCAATAGGCTTTTCTGTGTTATATGGCATCATATGCGAGAGAACTGCAGCGATACCATAAGGAGAAGCATCAGTAGCTAAAATTAAGGTAACTTAGGGTTAATGTGAGTACGAACCCTGTCAGAAGTAATTTCTTTTTTTTATATACTTTTAAATGCTTATTCGTACTTATAAGGCCAATTAAACTTAACATACTTCTAAGGTAAATTATTTAAAGGATTTGCAATAGTAGATAAGTTTGGTACAAACTTAGCATAATATGTAACTAAGTCTAGAAAAGCTTTAACCTGAGACACATTTACTGGTCTTGGGGCATTTAAAATTGCTTCAATTTTATCTTGTGTTTTATTAATACCATATTTATCAACTCTATAACCACAAAAAGTAATCTCATCTACCATAAAGAATGATTTTTCTACATTTATCTTAATGTTATAATCTCTTAATCTTTCTAATACTTGCCTTAATCTTTGTAAATGAATTCATTTGCCTCACCTGTAACCTCAATATCATATATAAAAATTGGAACTCCCTCAATTCCTCTTAAAATATGTTCAATTTTTCTTTACCATAAAGCAGGAGACCTAGCAAGACCCATGGGTAACTTAAGGAATTGGAATAATCCTTTTGGTGTATTAATGGTAAATAATTCTTGTGATTTTTCATCTACAGGTAACTGAAGATAAGCTTGATTTAAAACAATTTTTGTAAAATGTACACCACCACCTAATGTAGCTAACATATCTTCTATTTTAGGTAAAGGATATTTTTCAGCTTTGCGCAGAAATT
Organism: Maratus speciosus; assembly: GCA_963932465.1. Lineage (NCBI taxonomy): Eukaryota > Metazoa > Arthropoda > Arachnida > Araneae > Salticidae > Maratus > Maratus speciosus. The sequence continues at coordinate 255,948,813 of OZ010797.1, read as the reverse complement.
TATTTAATGTTATTTTAAAATCACCACATAACCGAATTTTCCCATTAGGCTTAACCACTGGAACTATAGGAGTTGTCCACCTGCTGTTTGTAACTGGTTTAATAATACCTGCGTCTTATAAATTTTGTAATTCTTCATTGACTGCTGTACGTAGTGCATAAGTGACAATCCTAGCTTTGCAAAATATGGGTGTAGCATCATTTTCAAGATTAAGTTCTGCCTGTAAACCTTTAATCTCCCGAGCCTTATCAATAAATAAATCAGAAAATTTCCATATCAAACCTTTTAATTTATCAGAATAATTTACAACTTCATTCACATATACTACTGATTTTAAATTATGTGAGAAAATATCAAATTCAGTTAGCCAATCTCTACCAAATAATAATGGAAAATTATCTTCTTTTATCAAATACAGCTTTACCTTTCTAGTTTTATTTTCATAAGTAACATTTACTTCAACATAACCTACAGGTTTGAAAATTCCTCCAATTGCAGTTTTTAACTGAACATCTAGAGGAAAAATTTTATAATAAGGAAAAATTCTGCGAAATCATTTTAAAGGATCAGCAGTAATTCCAGTTCCAGTTTCTAATTCCATATCAGCTCTAGCCTTGTTTTCAATGAAAACAGATAACTTAATAGGATTTGAAACTTTATCATATTTAACAGTTAATACATTTACAGTATTTAAAGAATTTACCTATTTTTCAGAATTTGTACTTCTACATACCTTACTTAAATTGCCTTTTTTCTACAAAGGTCACGCACAACATTAATGAATCTACCAACATTTGCTAAATGTGAGGCATTTCCACATCGACAGCACTTTAACTTATTTTTATTTATGTCAGAATGAGTATTATTTACATGACTGTTGACATTTTGTTTTTGAGAACAATTTTGTAATTTCTTATTTTGTACATTTTCCGTACTAGAAATTTTATTTACATTGAAATTTTTATGCTTAATTTCAGCAATTGCAATATCTACATTGTAAAAAGCTAAAGCTTTCTCAACAGCTTTTTCGAAATTTAAATCATCAACTTGCGTAATCAATTTATTCTGAATGCTTTCATTTTTCAGACCGAACAGAAACTGTTCTAGTAAATTTTCATTTAAAGTATCACCAGTAAAAGAACAAAAGGTCGTACCCTTTTTTAATCTAGCAGCAAAATCTTGAATTGATTCAGTTTCATTTTGAAAACATTTTCTAAATTTAATGTGCTCAATGAATTTATTGGGGGCGGGGTTTAAGTGTTTAAGCGGAATATCAACAATTTCATTAATTTTAAATTTTCACAATTCTTAATTATACATAAATCACATAATAAACCACATAATTTCGGCCCTAATAATGATAAAAGGGCAGGAATTTTTTTCTGTTCTGTTATCTCATGCAGAACGAAATTTTGTTCCAGTCGTTCCACGTAAGTTATGAAACTTTCCACTTTTTCATCAAACTCCTTGAAATGTGTAAACATTTTACTTTATTAAATGCAGAATAGAGAAAAAATGTAATAGTAAATGTTATGTATCACGTACCACTGCCGTAAATACTGTAGAAGACTATGAAGTATTAATATGCATTGCAGTATTTCATCGAGCCGTAGAACATTTAAACCTGAAGTAGAAGAACCATATCCCCCGGCACAATTATCATTTTCGGCAAACTTTCTACGGTGAAATTATACCTTATTTTCATCGACGCTCATTTTCTATATATTTAGTAAGTAATTAATAATAATTAACACAACTACGAATTGACGAGGAATCACTGTAAACATATAAACATTTACTTGAACATTTCACAAAACAGATAAAAATCATCACTTACAAACGTCAATTACATGACACAAAGCTAGAGAACAATTCTCTGTTAATGAATTGTGGAAGGAAAGGAAAATGTGGTGCTGCCATCTATATATATTAAATCGAAATACAAACGCGACACTTTTTTAATAGAGGCTGATCAATTTAAATTAAAATATAGGAGAGACTAGGGACGATTGACCATACGGGAGGTTTAACCCACTCATCGATTTTCATAGTTAAAAAAATTTCAGAGTTTTATCAATAGGTGTCAACAAAAGTTACTGGAATTCTCAAACAACTGTCTTCGTTTCATGGAGATCATTGAAATAGGTGTGGGAAAATCAAATGTGAGGCGTTTTCAACCTAAATGTTGTGTTTTTTAGAAATATTTTGTAAGCTTTTTTTCAACTAAATTATATCATAGAAATTTAAGTAAGTAGGTTTAAAGTAATGCAGAAAGATAGAGTTTTCATTCCAGGCATAAAGACTGTACAGTAAGTTAGGCTTAACACAACAATGTGGTATTCTTTAGAAAAGGTCTATGTAGGGAGGCTTGACCCAGTCAATGTGAGGGACAGTTCGCAAGGGGCTCAAGGTTCCCTTAATTAAGTGGTTTTGGAAATATTTTTATTATACACTGTGCGTAATGAAAAGTTAATGGTATATACATAAAAAAATGTAAATTTATTCTGTAAAGCTTCAGTAAAATGGTGTGATGGAAAAGAAAATGTTTAAAACTGACTATAGAAAAAATGTGAAAAATTTCTAGAAAATGAGAAAGTTGATAGGAACTTTTTTCCATTTAAATATTGCTCATAATAGGTATATAGAAACAGTGGGAAAGACTAGAAAGGACTAGAAAGAATGACAGCAGCAGTCTTAACCCTTTGATGGGCAGTGGTATGTTTATAAAACCACTTAATTTTAATTCGAAAACATCACAATTGCGCCAGAATTTCGCTAAAATCTTTTCATTTAATATGTATGTAAAATATACAATTTTTCTTATTTCCAAATAAATTTGTTCATAAATTCCTGAGCCAATCATTTATTCAACATTTTAGTACTGAAAGTAATTTCCCCCCTTAAAGATTTAAATCAAGTTAATGATAAGTTAAGTGCTCATGCGGTTGCAAAAGAACATAGCATCGTTCGAAAAACTTTAGGAAGGTATGCAGAAAAATTTCACCAGGGTGAATTCAGTGACATGAAGCCAAACTATGTGACAACCAGAGTTGCCCGATCGAGTGTCACAAAAAATAGAACAAAGAGTTAAAAAAATCAGGAGAGTGGCTCCGAAATCCGGACATAATAACATGAAACACTATGAAAACGCAACCTGTCTTTAACAGAATACTGCCTTAAATGTTAAAATTTCATTTTCCCTGTACAATTATATCTGCTCAGACAAAATCCTGTTTAAAATAAAATTTTTCTCCTCTGACTTGCGTTTGTGTCTTAACAGGTTTGTTTAAGCCTCATATTTAAAAAAAAATATTTTTTATAATAATTAAAGCATGTAGAAAAAAGTTATTATTTTTTTTTTTAACTGATTTTATTTCTCTTCACAAATAGTGCAATATTAAAAAGTCCTTCCAGCCAGTGTTGGGAGGAAGAGGTAGCTTCATATTCCTTATTTTTAAAAAGATAACTCATATTATTCAAACACACGAAGCTCAATTTAGTGGAAACCGATTATAGAAGAATCAATATTAATTTTTATCAATACTAAATCATCATGTTTGAGAATTTCGCAAAATTAGTCAGCTTTATCCAAGCTGATTTTATTTAAAGTAACTTATATTTGGTTTCCAAATTCGGCAATATCTTGAAGTGCCTGCCCTTTTAAGACAACATGGTGAATGAGAGAAACCAGTGAACTTTATCGAGACCTTAGTAATTCCTGTGCACATGCTCACTCACATCGGAATCGGTTGATATATACGAGTGCTGTCGCAGACAAAAAATCAGATTTTTCAAAATGTCACCGACGTAAAGAAATTCAAACTGCTATATCTGAGCCATTTTTTAAGATAAAGACAAAACAAAAAATGCTCCGAAATCCTTATATCAAAGTCAAATACTTAAGAAAGAAACCTTTTTCAGTTTCTAATTTTTTTTGCACCTCACTTTAAATATATATTTTTTATTTAATGGGCGCCATTTTGAAACAAAATGGCAGATGAAGCTAGCCAGTGAACTTGGATGAGACATTGCTATATACTATCCATATGCCTTCTTACATCCAAATAGGTTAATAAATACGTGTGTTATCGCGTGACAAATATCAGATCGTTTCAAAATGTCAGCCACAACAGAAATTCAAAATACTATAACTCAGCCATTTTTGTAGCTATAGACGTTACAAAAACTGTTCCGGAATCTTTGCATTAAGGTCAAACACATAAGAAAAAAAACTTTTTCATTTTCCAATTTTTTGATACCTCATTTTAATTTTTAATTTTTTTAAATGGCCGCCATTTTGAAATAAGATGGCGGATGAAGCTGGCCAACGAACTCGGTCGAGACATTGGTATGTACTTTGTACACACTAAGGTACATCCATATCGTTTCATGAATAAGCCTGTTATCGCGCGACAAAAATCAGGTCGTTTCAAAATGTCAGCCACACTAGAAATTCAAAGTGCTATAACTCAGCCATTTTTTAAGATATAGACAAAACAAAAACTGCTCCGGAATCTTTGTATCAAGATCAAACACATAAGAAAAAATATTTTCAATTTTAATTTTTTTGGTACCACATTTCAAATTTTAAATTTTTTTAAAAATTTGAAATGGCCGCCATTTTATAACAAAATGACGGATTAAGCTGGCCAACGAACACGGTCCAGACATTGGTATGTACTATGTGCACACCGAGTTTCATCCAAAGGGGTTCATAAACACGAGAATTACAGTGTGACAAAAATCATATATATATAATAAATTTGAAATCACAAATATATGAAGAAATTGATAAAGTTCTAAAGATGATTTAGAAATGAACATAGGAAACCAGTATATAAAATAAGAAACTATGAATGACTCACAGAATCATCAGAGGAGCTTGTGAGTTCATTCATAGAAGATGCGTTATTTCATACAATTTTGTCGGCATCCAGCCTAAAATGACAAAATTTAGCTCCTTATAAGGCAAACATTACAGAAAATATACAATAAAAAGCTAAGAGATCCAAAGAAAGATACACCTCATACAGGATATTAAAAATTATTAGAGCACAATACCTGAATGACATACTAAGAGTCAAAACTACAGCATATCAGCATGGATAACAAAGTTAAGACTATTTTAACATGCGATCTACAGTTTAGCATCTGAGTGAAACCCATAACTGTGCTGCCATCTGGTGTGAGAAAGGAAAAATGTAAATTGGAACTGGATTAATAACAATAATGTTTAGTGTTGCCATCTTAAGCCCCTCCCCCCAAAAAATAAATAAATAAAAGGAATGAAAATGATTGAAGAAATCAAGGAAAAACTTAGATTAATTTATAGTTAAACTAGAATGAAAAAATAGGAATAAACTTAATAAGTACTGAGTGAATACAAAATAAAATAAAGAAAAGGAATAAATTAATACAAATAAATAAATAAATAAAGAATTATATAAAAATAAATAAAAGGGCAATTGATTAAATTAACGTTTTAAAGACAAAAAATTGTAATATAAAAAATGAGAATATAAATAACATTTAAAAAGATGAGGAATATTTGAGATAGTAAAATTTGGCCTTGTATTATGTAAATAAATGTGAAAATTTAAAAAGCAATGAGGAATATTGAGATAGTAAAATATATCCTTAAATGATGATGCAAAATGTGAAAATTTAATATGTTAAATGCATGATACCGCGTATTTTTTTTATTATTATATGTCCATACATTATATAAGCATATATACATACACTTATACACGCTCACACACATAAAAACATATAAGGTTTTAAACTTTTTTTAGCATTCCCGACCTCAACCTTCCGTAACGGTATTTTTATTTTTTATTTTTTACGTTTTTAGTGTATAATGTATGGAAAAACATACACATACACACAAAACTTTTTTTTAAATATATATATATATATATTATATATACATACATATAATTTTTTGTGTATATGATTTTTATAATTTTTTCAGCAATCCACATCCCACCCTCCTTAATAGTGTTTTCGATTTTTTAGTTTTTTTTAATAAACATATTAAATGCCTATAGTGGTAAGAAGTAGAAAAAAATGAATATTAAGATTTGAGCCATGCGGATATAAAAGAGATGGGACAATTGTAAGTCAATGCTAATTGCTTTAATTTAAAAATGTTAGGCTGTAAGAATTGGTAGGAACATAAACGTTTGATACGAAGACTATGATTAAGCAGAATATTTCTATAAACTGAAATATGCAAGCAGGAATTAAAGTTCGTAAAATTAATTACATTAAATGAAAATTCATTGCATTTATCATAAATGTTGAATGTTAGGGTGTTATTTGGGAGAATATTAATTTTATCATCCATAAAACTGATACTAGAATTATTTGAAAATGTAGTACTAAGTTCTAGATTAGAAGGGTACTTTACAGGAAGAGATATAGAATTATTATCTGTAACAGAAAGAATAATTATATCATCTATGTATCTGTAGAGCAAAATATTATTATTATTAAATTTACGTTCATAAAAGTAAAGATATAAATCAGATAACATGCTTGATGAAGCAGCTCCTTGAGGTATGCCCTATATTTGAATAAAAAAAGCATTGTCTTGGAAAATAAAATTATGAAATAGTAGAAAGTTAGTCAAAGATGTGAAGTAGTCAGCATCAATGTTATCAGGTAAATTTAATAAAGGAAAATATTCTATAAATAATGAATTGATAATAGAATGCATGTCTTTTAGAATGATATTATTAAATAGGTCTTTGAAATCTAAAGTAATAATATTATTGACATTTGTTAATGGCTTTATTTTGTCCACCAATTCAAAACTGTTTTTAATGCAGTGAGTGTTGTCTTTTCTAACTGATAACTCATAAATTTGTGCAAGAATATTTAAAAAGTGTGTATTAGCACGAGTATTATATGTATTACATCCTGCATTGACAGTGCAGAATTTAAGAGGATTTTTGTGAAATTATGGAATCATGACTACATATGGATAATTGAGGTTGTTATTTTTAATGCCTAGTAATTTGTGATAGCTTAATATATGATTATTATTTTCCTTTAAAGTAACATGATGAAGTTTGAAAATATTATTAGAAGTAACTGCTTTAGTTAGGAGGTGATGATAGTAATATTTGCAGATGATAGCATAGTTGTTAGCAGCCTTATCTATATATGTAATGATGAAATTATTTTGAAGTTCTGCAATATGTGGTTTAAGGGTGGAGAAAGAAACTGAATTTTTGGCAATATGTAGTTTTAATAATTGTTGTTTCAAAAGAAAGATGACATGAAGCTTCCAATCTACAAAATATTCAGTAGGTTTATTATAGTTGATAGCAATTTTGTAAATGAAGAAATCTAAATCATATATGAATTGTTTAATGATAGACTGTATATTACACTGTGAAGGAATACGATATTTAGTGCATGACGCATCAAAGATCTTAAATGAATATTATTGACAATGTCTAAATTACCAGTTATAACATGTCCATGATGGGCATTAATATATGTATTTAGATGGGGATCATTGCATTTACATGTAAAAGTATCAGTGTGTGTGAAATTTTTAGAAAACTTATTATAATTGAAAATTTTACGACCTAAACTAATAGGATATTTAAAAGAGCTTTTTAGATTAACACTTTGAAGTGGGAATTTACATTGCTCGTTGTGAAAAAATTGATTAAGTTTAATTCTATTAAAAACAGGATTGGTAAATGTAACGATTAAATGTGAATTACTTTTATTTAATTTTTGTGGTTTTTTGTTAATACAGACATTACGAGCAGTTAGCCTATAATCGAGTAAATCAAAAAATATATCACTAAAATGAGAATTGAATGTATTTGATGTAAAAACTTTGTGATATTGATTAATATGATATTTAGGAATTGCAAATATAAATTTACGAAGAGACATCCAGTTGTAATTACTACTGAAGGAAGATTGTAGGCGTATTAATGATTTTTTAATATGAGTATTAGTTAATTTAGATGACGAATGTTTAGTAGTAGATGTTTTCTCTCTTTTTGTACGTGTGGTTTGCTTACATAATTTATGATTAAGAGAATGATAGAGAGATTGATAGTTAATTGAATGTGATGATATAGAATATACGACATGAGGTTTATTGTTTGAGAGTTGATTTAGTCCATATGGATAAAGTGTGTTATAATGTTTGATATAAGCAGATTCCAGAAAAAGACTTTCATGGAATTTATTTTGTATATTAAGGATATGAATAGTGAAATTACTAAATTTGTGCTTTTTTAAAGTGCCTGTACTCAACATTGCAGTTTAAAGGATTGCGAGAGCATATATAATTACTGATGGCAGATCAATGCTCGTTGATACGTTTATGAATTGGGCCACCAGTTTGACCAATATATTGCATGTTACATGAATTACATTTAATACGATAAATAACATTAAAAGCTTTACAAAAATTAATATGGGAAGTGTTATGAACAATTTGTGATGGATCTACATGAGGGCAGGTAAAGCAGCGAGGAGATGAGCATTTGCTAAATTGTAAATGGGGTGAGGGAGAAGAAAATAGGTAGCTGGATGACGATCCATGGTCAAGCCTATAATTAACCATGTACCGGGCTATACGCTGAGAGTTATCAAAGCCCATTTTGCCAGTCGCTAAAAATTTACTAAGAATTGCCATGAAGAATAAGGTGACATAATATTAAACATGTAATGAATATGATGAAAAAAGTAAAATAAATAATTGAGAAAGATACAATCTAGAATATATATATAAAATAAAATAAAAAGCAATAATGTATCTTAAATTTTTATTTTGTTTTTATTTTAATATTTTATTAGTTTTTGTAAGGTTTTTTTATTTATTTATTTTATTTTAATTACCAGTTAAAATAGATTTATATTCATTTGAAATAATATAAACTGTTGTAAATATCATTAAAATAACGAATTAAAAACATAATGAAGAAAGTAATTAATTAAAAAAGAAAATAACTGGTATAACATAAAAATCATGTACCAGAACAAAATTATAAATAATAATTATGTTGCTAGCAGGAAAACTAGATTAAATGTAAATTAATATACAAAATTACCTCACCAAAATCTACAGATTGGGAAAATGATATTAAAAAATATCAAGACAAAGGCAAATGCTATAACATAATAATAATTGACCCCCCCCCCCCCAAAAAAAAAAAAAAAACGTAGAAAAAATCACTAACCTTCCCATATATAATGAAAAATTAAGAAATAATATAAGATAATATGTGTGTAGTATAAAATATATGGCAAGACTGTGGTGAAAAGTGATGAAATAACAAGTTCATGTAAGAAAGAATAAATGATCAAGTGCGAGCATTACTCGCGCATAGAGGGTTCCGTAGAATAAATATACAAATTTGTAATTGTATTATATATATATATATATATATATATATATATAAAGGCTGCTAAAATAATACTAAGAGTTTGCAAAAAAACTATACAACGTACGTATTGCAACGCCTCCTTGGTCAGTGCCGCGTTTTTTCAGATAGTTTTTTAATTAACTTTAAAAGTCAGTTGAAGCGTATTGAGAGATACAATCAATGGAAACTATCGCGAATCCCACAGTATTTATGCGATTCATTCTAATTAAATCTTTCGAGGGCGATGCCCTTAAAAACGGACACATAATTTTAATTCCAAAACAGACGAACGGCACCAAGAATATTTAATTAAAATTTTCCTTTTATCATGTACGTGAAAATAGCAAGTTCGCATTTTCTAATAAATTCGTTTATAAATTCTGGTGTCAGTTCATTATTTCATAAGTTTATAAATAAAATTCCTCCGTGCCGGAAAGGATTAAGTGGTCGCAGGACTCTTAAAGCTTCAAAATTTAAGAAATTTTAATTTTTTTAGATGTTAAACTCCTATCTTTTCTGAATATTTTGATATAATTGTTTCTTTGAAATTCCCATTAGAACAGAAGTTTTGGCTTTTAGAATTATACCCGCTCAATAGCTGAAGCGGCGTTTCCGAAACTTTAAAGTCATTATTTTCCAAATGGCGTTTTTTGGGCATAACGCGCAGGATACCTCAAAAATTTCTGAATATTTTTTCATGAAATTTTCAAAACATACATTTCATTTTAGTCTGTATAAACTGAACCCAAATTTCCTTTTTATTGTTCAAAAAAATATTTTTTAGGTGATTTTACTGTTGAAATTTTCAAAATTTTGTATTAGCTAAATACAACATTGCATTAAAAATATAAAAATGCTTTAAATACAAATTTATTTAAGTTCAGGGAAATTATTACAATCTAAAGTATAAGTAAGCACCAAAATTTTCATTCTAGTCGCAATATTTATTTTGTAACCGTGCGCGTAAATTGTTATGTCAATTTTTTGTTCGACAAATGTCTAACAGTTTCGAGCCCCTATAAATACTAATTCTGTATCTTGCAATTTTTTAAATACATGAAACGAAAGAATATACTTATATTTTTCATCCCAATTAAAATTGTGTTTTAAAATCATATACATTTTAAGACATTAAATCTTGAAAATGGTCTTTTTTTCATTTTTTCCACGTTTTAGAGTCCCGAAACCCCTTAAATTAGTATGTTTTTAAGAATTTGACATTTATTGCTTTTATACTGTTACTGGACATTACATTACACATATATATCATTAAAAGTTGTTAACTAGGAATAGAGTACGCCGCCCCTGTCCTTGTGTATGTCCAAACTGACCGTACCTTTAAGGGCTAATATCTCGGCTAATTTCCAATGATTTTTTTTCGAAAATCATTATCAACAATGCTTTTATTCTTCTGCAACGATAGGTATATTCAGCGATGCTCAACAATTTTTCTGAATTCCCGTAAATCGAAATTTGTGTATAACAGAAAAATGCTAATTACTCAAAAACTATGTGACCTAGGGTAATCGCTATAATTTTCCGGCAAGGTTATTAACGTCCAAGGTTCCATTAACGTCTACAACCTCTAATTTTTCCATAATTTTAGTTTCATTAGATTCGGAATTAGATGGGGGGGGGGGGATCATATTTTTGCGCTACATTTTCAACAATATCTTTGAAAATATAATATCTAAAATTAAAAAGGAATGTATTTTTGAGTTCAGCGTTTCAAAAGCTTTCACAGGATACCCCACATGATATACAAAGAAAATATTTTTTTTTTCAAGTAGCATAATTTGTCCCTCTACTTTTTTACTAAATACATTTATGAATGTTTATTAATCTGAAAATATGTGGGTTAATGGTCTTTATTACTTGCCCGAATTTGAACTTTCAACGTTCCATAGTTTACGAGTAAAATGGCTGTGTCAGAAATACAGACAGACGGACAGACACAGGAGTAAACTTATAATGGTTCCGTTTTTACTTTTTAAGTACGGAACCATAAAAACGTAAATAAAAGGCTAAATTTGAAATAAACATAAACAATAGGTTGAAAAAAAAGTAAGAGAGAGTGATGATAATTTTAGATAGGAGGGACAACAAACATATAAATATAGTGAACTGAATGATTAATGCTAAAGTAAATACATTTGGATTTCAAGTGTATGAGATAGCAATAATGGTACATAATTTACAAGATGAAAACAAATTGATATATATATATATAGAGAGAGAGAGAGAGAGAGAAACATTTATATTAACGGTTTAAACAGATTAAATAGATTGACATCGGATAGTGTCATTTTGAATGAGGATATGCTGAAATGGTACGTCACTGCTGTGAAACAGGGTTATCCTGTGAGTCTGGTCAAAAATATGACGTATAATTACGTTAGAACTTGCAAGAACAGAAGTGAATTGATGCCTTTACTCGAAGCGTGTGGTTTACGGAATGTAGTGGAAACAGATCGCTTTTGATATGGATTGATTTCGGTCGGTCGGTTTCATTTGGCTTTAATCTTGTTTCATTTGTTTTTTCAATATGGTCTCGACAGGTAAATCTGGGGAATGTTGCATGCTTAAAAACAGTTTTAACCCTGCATTAGTGTGTCATAAGCCACACAGACCTGTCTCCATGTTTAATTAGTTATTTGCCTTGTTTCTTATGGTTGTTTTGTTTAAGTTAAAGTTGGTTAAGTTGTGTTTTTTAAGTTTGTTTATTAAGTTAAATTAGAGTTCTTATTTGGTTTGGTTAAGTTAATTTTGAGCTTCAATTAAAGTTTACAGTTTGTGGTAATGCTTGAAATAACTATTGGAATTTTTTAACTATATATATATATATATATATATCAACATTTGAACGGACGACGGTGGTTTCGGGGTCTGGGGGTCATGATCGATGAAAATATACCATTTTTTTTTAAATCGCTCTTCTCCGAACAGCTGCAATAGGTAGCTTTTGGTAATGAAAGCTACCTAACAAAGTGGGTCAAGCCTCCCATATGTAGGGAGCCTTGACCCATTATTTTTTCATGATTAAAATCAATCATTTTTCAAATGTCTTATATGTTACACTTATGTAGAAATTTTATTTTGATAACTGATTGTATAACGAACAAAATGATATATAAAACTTTATTCTACGTTCAATATTTAAAAAATAAAAAATCATTTTGTAAAAAGTGTGTCAACCCTCCCTAGTCTCCCCTATATATATTTTGTTTAAGTAATGCAAAATGCCTTTCCACGTTGTCTTGAAGCAATAGTGATAGTTTTACACTATAATGGAACAGTTTTTTTTGTTTTTTTTTTTAAGAATTGGTAATCAGGATTCGTACGGTTCCCATTAAGTTCCAGGTAAAATATCAGTATTTTTTCTAAAAAAAATCTAGTTCAAATGCGTGATATTTCGTCTTATTTAAGTGGAGATTTTTTATAAGAAAATACTGGTACGGAATAATTTACTGATTTGGCAATTACAGGAACCGAACGCACCCTGGCAATGTTTTTCTAACGAAAAGATTTAAAAGAAAATTTTTAATTTAACGAATTTCTTACTTTTTAAGTAAATAACAAGACATTGTCTATGGTAAGAGTTAACATGCTATATAACTTTAAGATAAAAAATTCAGTCTTCGTCTTTATTGGGAAAACTATTTTTTTTATACTTGCACATTTTCCTTTCAGTATTTGCTCCTATAAAACATAAGATCTTTTTTAAGCTTATCTCTTACAAGATATCGTATAACGAACATACAAAGGACTTCTGATAAAGAAATTTACTATAACATGTTCACAAAATATCAGTGGAATTTTTAAATACAATTTTTAGAGAAAAGGTTTTCTGACGCACGATAAAAAAACTCCGTATGAATAAGGATGGTTTTAATTCAGTCTTTTGACGGAAATATCCTATTTTGAATGGAGTTCATAAACTTTCTCTGAATAAACGGGAAATTTATTTTTTATCCTTTCTCGTTGCATGTAAGAAAAAACAACGTTCTTTACAATACCGACTAACGGAAATGTTCCTTTTCAATTCTTTCAAATGTTCCTCTCTTACGAGATATCGTACGACGAATATAAAAAGAACATCTGATAAAAAAATTTGCTATAACATGTTCCCAAAATATCAGTGGTAATTTTAAATGCAATTTTTAGAGGAAAATGGTTATGAAGCACTGTAAAAAAAATTATGTATACATAGGGATGGTTTTATGTGAAATTTCAGTCTTTTAACGGGAATATTTTATTTTGAATGGATATGGTATACTTTCTCGGAATAAACGGGAAATTTGCTTTTTATCTTTTTTTGTTGAATGTAAGAAACATTGTTCTTTCCAAGACAGACAATGGGAAATGTTCCTTTTCAATTCTTTCAAATGTTCCTCTCTTACGAGATATCGTATTACGAATATACAAAGAACTTCTGACAAAGAAATTTGCTATAGAATGTTCCCAAAATTTCAATGGAATATTTTAGTGTAATTTTTAGAGAAAATGTCTCTGACGCACTGTAAAAAAAATTATGTATACATAGGGATGGTTTTATGTGAAATTTCAGTCTTTTAATGGGAATATTTTATTTTGAATGGATATGGTATACTTTCTCGGAATAAACGGGAAATCTGCTTTTTATCTTTTTTTGTTGAATGTAAGAAACATTGTTCTTTCCAAGACAGACAATGGGAAACGTTCCTTTTCAATTATTTCAAATGTTCCTCTCTTACGAGATATCGTTTGACAAACATTGAAAGATATTCTGGTAAAGATATTTGCTTTCCTAAATTGTATTATATGCGCTATGTTGCAAAAGTGGCTAATATTAATATTTAAAATTAACATTATTTTTTAAAAATTATTCCTATTGTTTTAATTTAAATACTTCGCATTGATAAACAATGTGAGCAAAAAAAGAAAAAAAAGTTAATACAAAGTGAAGTTACCGATTATAAAATAACAAAAAATGTTTACTTGCTTTTGTGTCATAATATGATGCCACCAAGGTATATTATGCGACGCACCATCTTACCCAATCTAATTTTTTTTTTTAAATTCTTATTTCTAAAAGTAAATTTCTCTTTTGATATTGATTAGATCCGGATAAATTGTTACTGTATTCTGTTTTAATTATCGTAAACAAAAACGAATAGTAAAATTCTAGAAACTTTTAAATTAAGTTTGTTTGCAATATTACTAATTTTCTTCCGCCAAGTAAAACTTTGTAAGCTCAAGTTTCAAACAGTAATTTCAAAAGCAAATTTACTTTCAGCTCGATTCTTATTGAATTTGAATGAATTGATCTATGGTATTCTCATACTATGAAAATCTGAAGAATTAAGTGCACAATGGTTCAAAAAATAAATATTTGTTCTTCAATTATCTTTGATTTAATGAGCGGCTGAAGTATTTTGAAGAATATTTTTAATGAATAAAGGATTTTCTGAAAAAGAATGTTTTTATTTCGTGAATTATGAATGATACATTTAAAAAATACATAATGTTTTCATTAAATAAAGCAACGTTAACCATTTTACAATCGATTTTTTTTTATTTTTATGTTTCAACAAGAACGACAAATCATGCATCAGGAATAGGTTAGAGGAGAAGGTCCAAATACCAGCTAGGGTCCAAATACCGGCTACTAGGTGTTCTGAGAACTGAGCGCAGCGCAGTCTAGTGGTGATAGATCCAAATATAGTAGTACATGCATTATCGTGTACGCTATCTTGGCACTAATCAACAGATATTTGATACAACACCTGATCGTTTTGCATGTTTTGGGGGACAACGGATTTTGAGCTTATTCTATCGACGATTATTTTCAGAATTTTCAAGCTATGATTTTGAGACTTTCACAAATGTTGCTCTATATGATTAGCTAATACATTATGCACATTATATTTTGATTGCATTCGCGCATGCACAGTGAAACATTGTTTAGTAAACCTGCTCATTTCTCATCCAATTTTTATTATTTTTTAATTCTGATTGCAAAGTATACCGTAAAATATTGTTTGTCATATTTTCTGAAAAGAACTTTTTTTTTATATTAAGAACTCTGCAAATTATAAGCAAAAAACTTGGCAAAGTTTGGGGCTGTTTTTATAAAAACCTTAATTTCTCTACAAGTATGCATGCTATCCTCATAAAAATGTACACAGTATATTACAATAAACCACTTATTAATAATCTCGTGTTTGAACGCTTTTGCTACATTAATTTTTACAGGGTTATCCAAAAGATATTCGTTCTTTTTCAATTTGTTGGCGGTCCCTATGGGGTTTCAGGAAAAAACCTTCGCGGAAATATATGACCTATACTATAGTGTTTACACACCTGCAGTTTCAGGTTAATTCCTCATGTATTTTTCTAGATATTTAACAAAACATCTAAAATCGCAAGTGACCGGTCATCTTTGGCCATATAGTGTATCTCATACATTTTAATGCTTCCTGAAAAAGGCAGCATAACAGCGCCACCGATTATGTGATTTACACTAAAACATAATCAGCAACAACTTATGTCAACTTCTAATTGAATTTGAAGTTTGATGAAAATCTGTGCATTAGTTTTTGATATAGAGCTAATGCGGAAATAGTGAAAAGTTCTACGTAGCAGTGGCACTTGTTTGGCAATTTACCCCAAAAAATTATCAGGATCAATTTATAGCAGGGACTAACTGTAATCTAAAGTTTGATGAAAATTCTTGCATTAGTTCTTAAGATACAGCTATTGCGGAAATCGTGAATAATGCAGCATAGCAGCGCCACCTATGTGACGATTTACACCAAAGAGTTATCAGCACGGAATTATATCAAGGACTAACTGAATCTGAAGTTTACTGAAAATCCGTGCTTTAGGTCTTGAGTTCTATTGTGGAAATCATGAATAATGCAACATAGTAGTGCCACCTGGCGGGCGATTTACACCAAAAAGTAATCAGCACCAATTTATATCAAGAATTAACTGAATCTAAAGCTTTATTAAATTCCGTTCATTACTTCTTGAGATAGAATGCCCACAAATTTTGTGTCACACACAGACAGACGACATGTCACAGACAGACATTTTATAAAAACATTTTTTTGAGATCTCTGACCCCTAAAACGTGTAAATCCGTCAAAAACTGGAATTCGAAAATTTTTATGAATCCTTTACTTTCTTCTTGTAAAGATAGAAGAAAGTAATAACTTTGTCGTTATGTGCCATAATCTGCCGCCACCGAGATATTTTATGCTACGTACCATTTCATCCAATGATAATTCTTTTTTATGTAATTGTAATTTCCAAAAATAAATTCTTCTTTAAATTCTTCGTTAGAACTGGATAAATTGTTACTGTATTCGGTTTCAATTATCTTAAACAAAAAGAAATAATAAAATTCTCGTAACTTTTAAATTAAGTTTGTTTGCAATCTTACTAATCTTCTTGTACAAAACAAAACTTTGTATGCTTAAGTTTCAAAACGTAATTTCAAAAGCAAATTTACTTTCCACTCGACTCTTACTGAATTTCAATGAACTGATCTATGGCATCCTGTTACGATGAAAATCTGAACAATTAAGTGCATAAAGGTTCACGAAATAAATATTTGTTATTCAATTATCTTTGATTTAATGTCCGGATGAAGTATTTTGAAGGATATTTTTAATGAATAAGGGATTTTCTATAAAGGAACTTTTTATTTCGTGAATTATGGATAATAAATTTTAAAAATATGTGATGTTTTCTTTAACCCATTATATCTAGCGTATCATTTTTGGGACGTTTCAAATTTTAATAAATTTTTGTAATTTTCTTCTTTTTTATAGCATAAAAATTGTATGGTAGTAATTGTATATGAATGTGTTTATCTATTATCGAGAGATGACAGTATAAGATTCATGTTTATTTGCTTAAATTTTCGGTGATTATAGATTTTTCATTTTTCAAGATAGCGAAACGTAAAAAGTAAGATTATTTGTATTTTTTGTATCACGGATCCAAATAAATAAGTCATAGTTACTTCGTTACTTCTTCGTAATACGTATTTTTTAAAATTGCGAAATTATATGTCCAAGCTTATTTTTTATGCATGTTTATAACGTACAAAATTTAGGGCGCTAGGCGCAAATGGGTACATATTTCTATTAGCCATTTATGGGACAGTTATTTATGCAAAATCCTTTTTAAGACTTTTTTGAAATAAATTGTTTTTTAGCCTCAAATATGATTATTCGTAATTTATTATTAATAATACTTATGATGTTATTAGTCTCTGTAAAGAAATATACCGGGTGTCCCAAAAAGGACTGACTGATTTTAAAATTCAATAACTTCCAAACGGTGACAGATATTAAAAAAATTCTTGCAGGAGGGTTATGTATAAAGTCAAAAGTTTTATTACAGTGATTTTCAATTTTAGTTCGAATTACAAACAATAGATGGCGCTGTAAGCAATAGTCGCTAAATACAGGCTCGATTTTTGGTCCTTTCTGTTGTTCCATGCAGAAAAAGGAGATGGAAATGTATTATCCGGGCCACGAAATACCAAAAATCGAGCCTGAATTTAGCCTCTATTGATCGCAGCGCCATCTATTGTTTGTAATTCGAACTAAAATCGAAAATCACTGTAAAAAAACTTTTGACTTTATGTATAACCCTCCTGCAAGAATTTTTTAAATATCTGTCACCGTTTGGAAGTTATTAAATTTTAAAATCATTCAGTCCTTTTTGGGACACCCGGTATTTAAGTATTGCGCGGCAGCGCAATACTTATTTATTTCCAGTGTCACTTCTCAATGTTAATTTAACAAGGAAAAGCCTATGGAGATGATAACTTTTTCATTTTTTCTTCCCACCTTAAGTCCCTGATGCCACTCATTTTTTATTCTTTACTAATTCTAATAATATTATAAATTTAAAGTTTAAAAACGTTTGCCTGACGTCAGGGTTAAAACGAATGGCAAAATACCTTTGCATATGGGTGAATTATAACCCAGAGAGAAACAAGGGCCAATTTTTTTGTATATTATACAAATATTTTTCTTAATAATTCCAAATTTCACTTTTTTCATTGAGAATCAACGGACATTTTTAATAGAAAATGTAACATTTTTTCTTCATTGTTGCAAAAATTTCAAAAGCCGTAATAATAATTTATTTGGTTTTAGTAGAAAGATTCCCACGTGAAAAATTTTAATTGAAATAGTTTTTTTTTTCCCTCAAAAATTAAAAAGGTGAATATGGCGTCATAGTAGAAATAAAAAGGATATTTTCAGAATACATTTTTGCTTTGGTCAAGTTTATATTTCAGTAAAAAGTTTCTAATGGATAGCTATTTTTACGCAGGTAGCGAACATAGTGGGGAATCACATAACTTAAATTTTAAAATGTATTTTTTTTTTCGAGATGAGAACTATTTATACCCCAAGTTAAACTTGGGTAATAATTTTATGATGTGTTTACATCAACCCTTTGGGAGAGAATAAGGTTTAAAAATTCAAGTAAAACTTCTATTTTTTTATTTTTTATTGTATTACAGCTATAATATTGTTAAATATTAGCAGTAAGGATTCAACAGAATTTACATTTACATTCATAGCTTTCCTGAGTGGGAAATAGGGTATCTAAATTTAAATGAAGTTATTTTTTTATGTTTTGATTATAGATTTTTTACCTTCAGATTGGAAGTTTTTGTCCAAACTACCGCATCCTGCATTACTACAGTGGCGAAACATTTTGAATTACACATTGGTAAACTGCATCCCATATTGTGATGCAATACCGCATACATCAAAACTTGATGATGATACTCTGTATTAATTTTGAAATGCGTTCGTCTGAGTGCTGTAGTCATTAAAAAACTTGGCATATTAAACAAAAACATAATTTGAAGAACAAATTAAAAAAACAAAATTTATTTCCTACATTGTTTAAGCCCTAGAAGGGACAGATATTATGTTATTTCATTCAATTAGTTCTACATTTAATGTTAAATTTTTGTAACAAATTAGTTAAGCCAATTGAAGATTAAAAAATAAAAATAAAATTCATACAATATGATACTTAAAACATCCTAAAAACTTAGATTCCGTTCAAATGAAATCAAAATAAATCTTAGACTTTTTTTAAAGTTTTGTATTTTGCATGCATCTTATCATTTTATGCACAATTTTCATAAACATAATACTAAATCTGCAATACAAATATTTTCAATTAAAAATGGAAGAAGTCTTAGATTTATTTCGATTTCATTTGAACGGAATCTAAGTTTTTAGGATGTTTTAAGTATCATATTGTATGAATTTTATTTTTATTTTTTAATCTTCAATTGGCTTAACTAATTTGTTACAAAAATTTAACATTAAATGTAGAACTAATTGAATGAAATAACTTAATATCTGTCCCTTCTAGGGCTTAAACAATGTAGGAAATAAATTTTGTTTTTTTAATTTGTTCTTCAAATTATGTTTTTGTTTAATATATATATATGTATTTAATAGTTCATTAAAATACTAATTATAGTATATAATATGCAATTTAAAAGCTTAATTTATATAAATTTAGAGAAAACATAAAATTATGCATTTTTTCACATACGGATATTCCCATATTTAGTACGTTTACATTTTATCAAACGAACACAAAAAAGTTTTAGTGTAATTTTTTTAGTATTTTTCCAGTTCATTTTGCAACATTTTAAAGTGATTTTACTAACAAATTTGAGAAAATAAAAATTCAACACAAATGGGTTAAATAAAGTTATGTTTAAGCATTTCGCGTTCGATATTTTTTATTTTTATTTAAGTTTTTTTTTTTTTTTTTTTTTTTTTTTTTTTATGACTGACCAAGAGCGACAAATCATGCAACATGTATATGTTATGAAACAATTTCTAATATTTACAGAAGATTATTAGAATTTTTTTTTCATAAAACGAGACATCTAAATAAACAATTTAAAATTTAAATAAAAGGCATCACAAACAATTTTCTTTCACAGGCCAAAATGTAACGGAATTCTTTTGTATGTACCTGTAAACGAACTACACATGCTACACACTTCCGTTTGCATTAAGAAACATTCTATAGTAAACTTCATTAGCATGTAAAAATTGCATGCGAATCCAAATATAGTTACGCGAGTAAGGAGCAGGGCCAGACGGCCATGCGGGCAGACAGACAAACTAAATTTAAACATTCGTTTCAACTATGTTGAAAAATCCACAAAATTCCATGTTATCCACTTTGCAATATTTTCCTGGTTTCTTCCAACGTTTTAAATATAAACTCAATAAATTCAATATCTCTTTTGTTGCATAACCTTCCATGAAATTAAAATATATATTATGCAAGAAAATAGATTCCAATTGAATCAAACCAGTTATTAGGAGTTTACGGAATACCTTTTAGCAAAGACGATGGAATAATGCAGTTTTATATAGGTATGACAAGAAGAAAACTAGAATCAAAGAACATATAGCAGACATCAAATACAACAGAAGAGCCACAGTTTTGACCAGATTATGCAGCAAAGAACCTTTACAGATCGATTTTAAAAATAGCAGAATAATTTATCCGTCAAGATTTTATTTAAAATCAATTATCCGGGAATCAATAGAGATATTTTTACGCAACGAGGTTTTTTGCATTCAGTGTCCCTTGAGTTATCTAAAATTTAGAAAGATATGGTATGCAATTTTGGTAACAATAGTAAAAATTAATCCACACTCACAAATATCCAATTTCATTTTATTTTATGTTTGCACTGATTTTCATTACGCACGAGGTCTTGTGACATTATTTACCAAGTTATTGTTTTTAAATTTTGCGAAAACATTTCTATCAAGAATGGTTTTGAAAATGTCACTGTTTGTGCAATGAAACGTTCGTTAATCTAAATAAAGGGATTTTATCGCTTTTTATAGCATTTTTAGCTTAGATATTATATTACTAGATAGCAAAGAAAATCTATACTTTATATAAAATGGAGATATTCTATTAAAAGTTCAGTGGAATATATATTAAAACTACATATTTTATTTACAGTGTAGTGGCTGAATATTTATTACAGCATGTTTTATAAGAAACTGAATTATCGGCTTGATTATATAAGTTTCAAAGATTTGTATACGCTGTTAATGGCAATAATTAATTATTACAATTTTCTATAGCATTTTTTAGCTTAGATATTATTTTACTAGATAACAAAAAAAATATCTATACTTTATATAAAATGGAGATATTCTGTTAAAAAACAGTGGAATATATATTAAAACAACATATTTTATTTACAGAGTAGTGGCTGAATATTTATTACAGTATGTTTGATAAGAAACTAAATTATCGACGTGATTATATCAGTTTGGAAGATTTGTATACGCTGTTAATGGCATTCTTTTCAACTGATTTTTATTCTTGGAAAGAAAAACTAAAGAAAACATTCCATTAATAGTTTTTTTAGCTTTTTATGTTGATTGTTCGAAATTACAAGAATGTTACCGGAATGTCAAAAATGTCATCATTAAACAACAAATGAGAATTCAAGTATCATAAACATTTTTCTCATATTTTCATAAGAATTATTTTCTTTTTTTATAGCATTCCTGAAACAAACAAGTGAAACCAAAAATCATTTCTTGTTTTTCGTCTTTTTTTTATGTAAAATTTAGAGATATATATTTTCAACCCTCTGTGACTGATATTATTGATATTAAACCAAGAAATTTTACATGCATAATTTTATGTCTTGATAATTATTTTCCTTAGTGTCCGAAAATACATTTTACAATTTTATAAAATTCAGATAAGTTTTTCTCTAAAACTGATTTAATGAATAGTTAGTTACACCTCTTTTCTAAAATGGTTACAAGAATAACACAAGCCAGCGATGGTTCTGTTATTTAACTTTTGATTATTGGTTTTTATGTATTTTTTAGCGTTGAATCCAAAAATGACTTTCATTTTTAACCGTCACGTCTAGATTTTTCGCAAATCGCAAATTTCAATGGTAAAAAATAAAAAAATAAAGAACATCTAATACTGAAAGGTACAGGAAATGTTTGTTTTTCTTAACTTTTGATAACTGATTTTGATAACTTTTTTTAGCATTGAATTCAGAAATGCCCTTCCTTTTTAACCGTCAAGTCAGGATTTTTTGCAAATCGTAAATTTCTAAGTGAAAAAATAGGAAAATTCTGATACTATAAAGTAGATGTGATAGTTGTGTTTTTTAAATTTTGATAATTGATTTTTATTTACTTTTTAGCACTAAATCTGAAAATAACCTTCATTTTTTAACCATCACGTAAGAACTTTTAGCAAATCGTAAATTTCAAATTTAAAAAGTAAAATTTTGGAAAAACACCTGACGTGATGGTAAAAAATGGAGGCCAATTTCGAATTTAGTGCTGCAAAATAAGTAAAAAATAATTTTCATAAGCTAAGCAATAAGACACAACCCAAATTTTGCAGGCTTGTGTAATTTGATTAATTAAAAATACTTTTATAAAAATCTCACAATTCCTATAAAAACGATCAAAAGAAATGCACTGTGATTTTAGGTGTAAATGGAAACGTTTTTGTAGTTACAGTTTTCTCATAAAGAATTTTAGCAAGAGAAAACTTTAAGAGCCTAAGGAAATAATGGTTTTCAAATATTTTTGACTTCGACTGTTTCGCTGAGCTCTCTAAACGTTATCGAGCAAAGTATGTTTTCTTATGAAGAGTAATATCAACTTTATTAATTGAGGGATTAAATAATCATCATATATATTAAAACGTAAACCTGATTCTGTAAGTTCAGTCAAAAAATTTCACGTATTTGCGCATGCGTGAAGTTAAAATTACTAGATCTTCCATTTAGGGGAAAGAAAGAGCAGGTCTGGTTAGCCGGGTGGTCTAAAGCACCAGTTTAAAGCTCTGAACTTTTGCAGACGACGCAGGTTCGAACCCAACGCCCGGCAAAATGATTTCTGTAACACTTTTGGCGATAATTCATTTCGATAATGACATATTTTATTAGAAGAAGTTATATGATTTTGATTTTATTATTATTATTTTATTAGAAGAAGTTATATGATTTTGATTTTATTATTATTATTATTATTATTATTATTTGAATGGTTCATTATTAAATAAAATTGAATATTCAAAAATATTTTGAAAAAAAAATAATTTTGTATTTAAAATATTTACCCTAAAATATTTCGCATGTAATTTTAAATATTCTGATTGCATGTAATTTTAAGTTGTTCTACAACTTTTGTTTTCTGACCATTATCAAGAATATCTGCGTGAGTCAGTAAAGCTTGGCATTCTTTTCCGTAAAAATAAATAAATAAATAAATAAAACGGAAAGAAAGGAAAATATTCATATAAGAACTATAAAATAAATTATCTCGATATCCATGGTTTAATATTTAAAAAGTGAAGAAAAATGTATAATAAAATTCAAGTAATAAAAAATACTTATTATAAATCGTTAGTTGCATCAAGTTTCAAAATTAGACTTTTAGAGAATGAGACTGATATAAATAAAATTCATGGCAGCTTTTAAAGGTCGTGTAGTTAAAAAAAATGAGAATAGATATTGTTATTTAAAAAAAAAAAAAAAAAATGAGACCGTAGTAAGTAAAAAATAAATGAATCACTTATGGGATATAAAAATTTGTCACGATTTCAATAATTAATTTAAAAGCAACTAATTAAAAGTTCAAGAATTTTTTCTAATGGAACATTCATGTTATTTACCGCCAAATCTTGACGGGTACTATCTAGTTTTTATATTAAATTTCCTTTAATCGTACTTAAAAACACTGTCGGAACATTAAATGAGCACTAAAAATTAAAAACGCTGAAAGTACTAAAAAATCGAAAATCTTTTTTTTTTTTTTTTTTTTTTTTTTTTTTTTTTTTTTTACGTCTTAAATGTGATGCTTAGCGAGCAGGAGAATCCTTGAAGTGCCAACTCTACAAGAAATAGTTAAAAAGGGTAGAAAAATGTTACTAGGTGAATGTGCCAAACGAAGTGAAGTGGAGTACGCTGAAAGTGCCAGTGACAAGATGCGCGGCGACTGGTGGTCATTACACAATTTGATCACGTTGTTATTGTTTAAATTAATAGGCTACTTTTAAGCAAGTTGGAAAATGTTAAATAAACAAATAAAAGAAATGTTTACAAATGATAATAAGAGGTATTTAAGTACTAAACGAAAGGAATCTATTTATCTACATTTTAAAATGTTGAACTAAGAGCCCAAAAGGGGTGAAGTGGGAAACGCTGTAAGTAACAGAAGTATGAGTTTTACTTTTTTTCACTCTCTTAAAAAATTTCCTCTCTTGGCCTTTCGGCGTTTTCCATTTTGAGTCCTCAATTGTTGATGTACAAATGCTAAAACAATTAAAACGGCTTATTTAATCAAATTAAAGTTTCAATTAGAAAAGGTCCTTTTTTAAAATTATAAGTATGTATATGTATATTTCTGAATTAAATTGTACATAATTACATACTGTTATCTCAATCATAAAAAATCATAAGTGTTAACAATTTTTAACCAGTAAAAAATGACCAGGACAGGAGTCGGTCCCTACACCTCTGACTAAACGTACACTGAGAAGAAAATACCGCCTTCACCTAGAATGAGTAAGTAGTCATTTTTGAATACCTTATCTAGAGATATAGTTTTCCGAGCTATGCGAATACGGTAAACAACTAAGCGGAACAGGCGAAATGATCTAGAATGTCTAGTCTCATATTTTCTAGGGGACGGAACGATAATGAATCGTTTGCGTAACGAGAAATTATCGCTTGATTTCTGGAATGATTTCATAAACTAGAATTATAGTTACTAAAACTAACCTCTTCAGTTCGCATCTATTTGCAGATATTTTTGAATAAGTTTGACCACGAGAATATAGGAAAACGCCCTTGAATTCTAGTAGGAGACTAGCAAAGGGAACTAGAATTTATAGAGATGACCTGAAACTGTTTTTTCTAGAGCCACAATTTAGATTCTAGATACCAGAACCATATTTTTTTCTCAGTGTACCAACACTCTACTAAATGAGCTAACCCGGACGAAAAGACTCAACCAGTGTCGTTTCATAGTTTTTTAAAAAGAAGTTCTTGTTGTTTGAACTGTTTTTGTAATTTTAATCTAGTTTTAAATATAACAGTTTTGTGGTCCTTGTAAAAATATCGTGAAAAAATATTGCTATCTAATCGTAATAGAAATACGTCGCTAATTACTATTACACTTATCTGTACACTGAACTAGGAATTATTTTCAAAATTAACTGTAATATTTCAAAAATATGTCAAGAAATAAATATTTGTTATTAAAATTACCATTTTTTTATATTCGAGTACCTGTAAAATAATTACATTATCACATACCGCTTAGATTCTAATTCAGAACATAGTGAGTAATATGGAAAGCCTTTTGACAAAATTGCACTGAAATATTCATACGTTTAAAACATTTTATGCTATAAATTTATCGAACATGGAAAAGACGGAAAAATTCTTTTTCGATAAATCTCATTTCAATTAAGATTTATTAGTGTTTTTATGAAAAATACATAAATAAAGAATGCATAGAAACCTTTTTTATATTTCTACCGAATGTTTTATTAATAGTTTTATAGAAAGTAGTTAGAAAGAAAATTTTTATTAATACCCTTTTTAAATCTTGATTTCATTTTCAGAAAATTTTAAATAATTCTACAAAATTCTGCAATGATTACATATAGGATAACTCCGGGAGAGTCGTCGCACCCCTTTTATTTCTTGTAATTATCAATAGATGGTAGTCAAACGCACAGTATAGGTGCGCAATGGGATTATTTTAACCAGTGTATACCGTGAATTCCATTTCGATGTTTACTTGTAGAAGTACAATCCTTATTTTGACATAAGTACATGATTTCACTGTCCAAACTTTTAAACACGTTATATTTAAATACTTTTCATACACTAATTACTAAATACATGCATGATTTCGAAGTCAAAACTAAGTGTAGCTTTTATATAGAGTATTGTGTGTATGGTTACGCCATTCCCCTTAGCGATGGAAGGTAACTGTGATGGCCGAAGTCTGCACCATGCAAAATGGGATACATGCTGCATAGCAATTCCGGTATACATGCCGCAGTTTGTTTTGTACGGTATGATTAAGTGTTATTAAATTTTACTTTTCTTTTTTCACAGACTAACCATGTTAGGCATGTTATAAAGTTTACTAAAACCAAAGGAGAAAATGGGAAAAATAAAAAGTAAGAAGGGTAAGAATGAGGGCCAAGGTGATAATAAAGTAAAATTGGATTACGTGCAACGCAGATGTTCTTTGCAAGGAATGTTTAGAAAACAACTCCAAAAAGAGGAAGTGTAATTGGCTTCGTTGCATCAAGTGTCAAATGTAGTTACATAAAGACTACTTTTTCGACACTTTTCTCTAGATTGTAGTCGAAAAGATAGGTCTCTTAACCCATTCGGGACCATAGGTGCACATAAGCACCTTCATAAAGGGTATTCAAAATTTGTTTCTGGTATTAGTAAAATAGAAAAGTAATATTTGGTTTCTTTAATTAGAGCATTTTCATAATTATTTAAGTAAAGGTAACTTCTTTTAAAAAAGTGGTGACAACCGAATACAATTTATGTAAAAGCCACCGGTCCCGAAAGGGTTAACAAATAAATTATATAAACACAATTTTACTTTTTTTTCTTTTCTCTCTCTAATACATTGCTGTCACGTTGTTGCTGAAATAACAAATAAAATTTTATGTAAAAATTAAGTCGATAATTTTAATAGTAAAAGTACGTTCGTTAATCGACTAATACGTTTCATTGTACTCGTTTAGTTTCATTTTGTTATTACATCGTTAATTATAGTCCAGATATGAATATTTTTTTGAATATTTTTATTTATAATTTCAATCTGTTCTTATTACAAGTGCGGCGTCTAAGGCTGAATGTACGGGTGATGCGCCGCAGTGTAATGTTTTAGAAAAAAATTGTTAAAAATATTAATTATTTGTTTTGAATTTTTTTTTTTTTTGTCGCAGTACACGCGTTGTATATTTAACATTAAATAGCATAGCATGATTTTTTTTATGTCCACCATGGGACTTTTTACACAAATTCAAAAAAATGTGCACATAAATCCCTGAATTACTCTATTAAATTTCAAACCAGTCTATTGGGTAGTTATATGCGGACAGACGGACAGATATACAACGTTTTTATATAATTACGAAATCACCTAAAAAAGCAGCATATTTGCGCAAGGTTCGTGTAGTGAAGAATTGACAAGTAATAGTCCGTCCGTTTAATTTTGAAATTTATTTTTCTTAAAAAAACATTCTTAAAATCCAAGACAACGCCATGTACTTCAACTAGGTTATTATAAAGCAGTAGTTCAATCACCTGGTGGTCGGTAGGACATTAGATATCCAACTTAATTTTAATCTCGAAATGACACAATGGCACCGTGATTTTAGGATAAAATTTTACTTTTTTAATGTACAGTCGTGGAAAAAAAAAGTAAACACCCCCTATTAACTACTCAAAAAATTATCGTAGAAGAAAGTTACTGGCACCGAACGATTAGAAATAAAGTCTACTTTTAAATGATGTATATAAAATTTGCTTAGGGGGCCATCTACATATTAAAGCGAACCATAACTTTGGTTTTTTTTCAATAGCAATACACAATTCTGACAGCATAAATGAACTCTACACCCTTCAATTAGCCTAAAAACAAATTTTTATGCAATTCGTACCATAAGTTTCCGAGAAATTAATTATTTTAAAACGAGCGTATTTTAAGGGCTGTATCCAAATTGAAATTCCGTACTCGATTGTTAACCGAGAGAGCCGCCTTCTTGATCAAGGGACTGTTAGATAACAGGACAGCGTAAGAAATTTCAAAATATCTACTCACTCCTATCATAGACGGCCCCTTAAACCATCATTTTGCCGTTTTTAAGCATAATTCGAAAACTATTTGGAAGAAAAATGTGAAATTTTGGATTTTCATAAAGCAGGACTTAATAAATCTAAATCCATCAAAAAAATTGTAGGTTGCAATTCATAATTTTTTCGAATATTAATTTCATAATTCATAATTCAAATAATAAAATTATAAAAATTGCAAATTCAGCATATTTATATTTGGGCACATTGGTACTATTGCTACACAAACAATTAGCACAATAGGAGCATAATTTCAGGAGATATAAATAAAAATATGAAAATGTAATTTAACATTAGAAGCACTCAATTTTGAATGTTTATAATTCAAAAACTTATCATTCAAATGACTTGAAATTTGGTGTCTAGGCATAGTTTTAACCGAAGATTTGAAATATCACGTTAAAATTGGGTATTGCCATTGAAAAAAATGAAGTTATGGTTCGTTTTAATATGTAGATGGCCCTCTAAGCAAATTTTATATGCTTCATTTAAAAGTAGACTTTATTTCCAATCGTTCGGTACCAGTAACTTCCGTCTACGATAATTTGTTGAGGAGTTAGTAGGGGGTGTTTACTTTTTTTTCCACGACTGTACGTGAAGAAAAACTTTTACTTATTTTCAAGTAAATTTGTTTGTAAATACGGTCATTTAACACTATAGCAACTGAAGTACTTGGACCCTGATAGAATTAACACTAGAACCGCCGTTAGGGGTGATTTTGACCCCTGCCTGATAATAGTCGATTCGAACCTGAAATTTTTTCATAACCATAAGATATGTTATATGTATGAAGCTCAAAAATAGGCTAATTGAATGAGTTAAATAGTTTTAAATAAAATTTGTGATGGGAAACACTTTTTTATAAAAATTGAGTAAAATAGCCGTCGGTTCTAGTGTTAAAGTATGTTTCCTAATTTATCTATTTATAACGTTGCAAATGAATTTACTTCAGCTAGTTTTCCATTTTATGAAAGGAAATACAGTTCTTTTGGTTAGGTTAGGAAGGCACTAATCATTGGCAAATATTTTCCAATTGTAATAATGCTGCCACTTTATCCTTAAGTTTGAAAATTGATTTATGTTACTTAAAATGTTAATTTACATTATTGAGGAAACATTTGACATTTGAAGTCCACCGAAGTGGAGATTGCTTTGGGGCCTATAGCTACAATGGCTGTCGCCTCGAATGATCCTTATTATACATAGAAACCACAACAAATCACAACAATTTTTATTTCCATTACATTACATATATTTATATAACTACAAAGGGACATTCACAATTACATCCATGTCTTACCCCGGGCCCTAGGGGTGACAGCAGCCTCCGCTTACTGACCACGCCATCGGGAGACTTATTGAGGAAAAACTTGTTTATTTATGTTAAACATTTTTACAAAACAAACATATTTGGAAATTATTAAAAATAGTAATTTGAAATAGTTTAATTTTTTAAAATAATTGTACATTGATTTTGATTCTATTTTATTGTATGAAATTATATATAAGGTTGTAACGAAAGTTTCCCGCCACAGCTAATACAGTCTGTGAAAACAGTTCGCGTTGACGTGTTTGCTCATATTTTGTCAAACGATTTTTGGTATTTGAAAGAAAAAGACTTGCTTTATAACACTGTGTTGTGAAATTTGTCAAAGAATATCGTTATCTTTAAGTACAAGGTGTCGGGAATGTAACTACCACACTACCAGATTAGAACCATCATTTACTTCCTGTTCTGTTGTAAAACGTAAGCTACAGAATGTCAGCGAATAAAGTGTAGAGGAGACCAGGGCTAGTTGGCTACAGGGGTAAGTAGGCGCAGTCCTCATAAATCGCCTGTTTATGGATAGATTGCGCAACCAGTAACACAGAACCTTTCTTCTTGCTTTTTACAATCCTCATTGTAGTTATGCAGCGTTACCTCCGTGCAATGGATATTTATTACGATTTTTCTGTTTTATGCACTCTTAAGTAATTTTTTGTAGCTTCATTATTTTTCTAATTTCTAATACTTATCTTAATTATTGCGATTTAACTTGCGCAGTGTTCCTTAGTGTATGATTAACTGTACCTACCCCATATGTGATTTACTTGGATTATTTATGCTTAGATGATTACGTGTCCCTTTTGTGAAGAAATTTATTATGGGACTAGTAGGCGCATTGAACACGGGGCAAGTTGGCTCGGTGTTTGGTGTGTGCTGGTAGCTTGAAAAACAGCAAACAACGAGAAAAGTGGTTGCAATGAAAGATTTTGGGAACACGAGGCTTGCACAAACGGAGACACCGTTTTTTTTTTTTTTTTTTTTTTTTTTTTTTTTTTTTTTTTAATTTGTGACAACTGTAACTCTGATGATGATTTAGAGTAGGATAGAAGTTACTCAATGTTAATGTTTTATTCATTATTTTTATGTCTGTATAATTTAGAATTTACATTGTACGGCGATAACGCCTTTGTATAAACTTACTGTTAATAATGAAATTGATTTCGCTTAACTATGTGTCTTATTTGGGCTTCATTTAAATTTTTATAAAGCGTGTGCCAACTTACCCCATAGGTATAGGCAACTTGCCCCGTGACGTGGTAGGTTGGCGCACAATTTTCCTTTTACTTTAGGCTTCCTCTAAACATAAACTACAAAAGCTACAAACTCAAAATTGCAGGTGTTATAGCTCAATACCTGTTCTTTAAAAGTGCAGTTAAAATTTCATAAAAAACTTAAACAAAAAGTTAATAAAGATCAATAACTAAAAACTGCGCCTACTAGCCCCGGTCTCCCCTACAGCTTTAGGTACTAGTACTGTATCGTATGACACTGTGAAGGTTTGGCGTAATGGTGGTTATATATAAAATTGCAGTTAATTATATATATTATAATTATTATTACGTAATGGTGATTAGGTGGAAAACTTTCGTTAGAACCTAATAAATTGTGAGAAAAGAGAAGAAGAAATTAGAAGAAAATCTTTTTGCAGGTTAACTAATTCGACTTTTCTTGTATTTCTGATAGAGGTGCCGCCATCGTTATGACATCAGGATTACTGTGGAGAATGTTCTTAGGTGCGTTCATAATTACATAAATACGTAGTACTTATAGTCTTATGGTCCGCCCGACTGTCTTCCTGTCCGCGTATAACAGCGCAAAACCCACCCAACCAAACATTTTGAAATTTAATATATACAATCGTTGTAGGATTTTGTCATTTCAAATTTTATGACAATCGAATCAAAACTTAAAATATATTAATATAAGTTTTCTTCATTCTATTAAATCCTATCATACGTAATTAAATCAGATATATCCAATGATAGGTAATGATTCTAGGTGCCATAGTGATTACGTCCTATTTAATATAGAGTCATATTATTTCGTATTACGGAATTTAATATATATGACCGTAATAGATTTTGTATTTAAGCATTTCTGAATAAGAGTGCATCAGTTATTGAACCAAGATCTGAATATTTATAAAACTAGTTATACTACAAACGCACCTCATTTTCCACGTTTTACTTACAATTTCGGATTTGGTTTATATATATATATATATATGATGTAACTAGAATAATTTCAGAAATGTAAAAATTAAATCTTTTTCAAAAATGATCACATCTATAAACAAGAATAATAAAATAAATATTTTACTATTTCCATGTATTACTTGTTTTCTCAGCCTTATCGTAAATACCCATTTCATGGTTCCGTATTGAAATAAATATCACCATAAAAATTTTATTGCTATTTTAATGCCTTTAAGAATCTGAAATTTATTGTTCAAACAACTTTACAATTCTAAA
Source organism: Maratus speciosus (assembly GCA_963932465.1). Lineage (NCBI taxonomy): Eukaryota > Metazoa > Arthropoda > Arachnida > Araneae > Salticidae > Maratus > Maratus speciosus. The sequence goes on along the minus strand of OZ010797.1, from coordinate 255,916,650 downwards.
TAAATAGGAAGCAGTCAAACTAAATACCATTAACTTGATAGAGTTCTAATAATAATGTTAACAGCTTTTACTTTTATTGTAAACTGAAAAAATAAATATTTGCGTGCCAAACTGATAAGGAAAGATATTTCAATAATTTTTTTCAACTAAATTCGATTTTTTTTTTTTTTTTTTTTTTTTTTTTTGTGGAATTACAATGGAATTTGTTCTGTCGATTACATCATACTTTTTGAGAGCTACAGTTAGAATACTGTACTTGTTTGTTATTACCCGACTGCCAAGAAGGGTTATGTGTTTCACTTGTATCTGGGTATGTGGGATTCTTTATACCTCGAAACATCCCAACGGCTGGATGGATTTTAATGAATGAGGTCTCTATCGATTCGTCTTAACCGTCCGATGGTTATAGGCTAAATTTTGTTTTTATAAATTCAAAATTGGGGCCGTAAAATACAAAATGGTGGTAGAGATGGAAAAAAATTGCGTACCCTATTGAGTGGTATATCATTGGATAGGTATTTCAAAATGAAGACGATGTTTCACTGACTATTTCACAGTCAAAAGCTCCGTTTAAATATCACACAACCTCGAAGTTTTGTAGGTAGAATCTCTAGCTGTACTGCAACTCTAACCTTCATAGGCGTCTATAGGCCTCATCAAAACAGTGCTTATCGATAGGAACTAACAATTAAACACAACTTAAAATTCATCAATTCAAGTAAATAAAAAAATAGGTAAGTAATATAAAAAATAGTTTAACATTAATGAGAAATAATTAATTAGTTCTCTTTTTACGCAGCCGGGTTTTTTGATTTTTTAAATTTAATTTTTTATTTCCAATTCCATTTATAAGCCCTTTTATTTAGCATAACTCCGTTTTGGAATGCTGCTATCGATTTTACACTCAATTCCTGATATGCTAGCATTATAAAAGTTTTGTACACAGATGTATCTTTAATGACAATACAAAATTTTAATATCTTGGGATAAAACTTAACTTTTGTAATGTACGCGAAGAAAAGATTTTACTTACTTTCAAATGAATTTCTTCGTAAATACTGGTATCATTCAAACATTTAGACATTTTAGCGAAATAAATACTTTGCACCTGGGGCTACCATAGGCATTAGCTCATGGTAGCTTATACGCTGTCAACTGTGTTCGAATTTAGTGGATTTTTTAATTCGGATATTCCAAATTCATACCAGAAATTTAAAATAGCAATACTTCCTTTACTTAATAACAGACATTTCGTATTTAAGGGGTCTCAGGACTCTTAAAATTGGAAAAAATGAAAAAAAAAAGACAATTTTCAACATTTAATATCATAAAATGTATTTGATTTTAAGACACAATTTTAATTGGGAATGAAAGATATAAGTATGTTCTTTCATTTCATGTATTTAAAAAATTATAAGATGCAGAATTAGCATTTACAGGGAGCTCCAACTGTTAGACATTTTTTGCCAATGGTGGGTTATCCCGCGTTGTAGAAAATGTTAAAATGTTAGACATTTTTCGAGCAAAAAATCGGCATAACAGCTTACGCGCACGATTACAAAATAAGTGTTGCAACTAGAATGAAAATTTTGGTATCTACTTATACTTCTGATTGTAATAATTACCCTGAACCTAAATAAATTTGTATTTAAAGCTTTTTTACATTTTTAATACAAAGTTGTATGTAGCTAATCCAAAATTAAGAAAATTTCAACAGTATAATCACCTAAAAAAATTATGTTTTGAACAATAAAAAGGAAATTTTGGGTTCAGTTTATACAGACTAACATGAAACATATTTTTTGAAAATTTCATGAAAAAATATTCATAAGTTTTTGAGATATCGTGCGCGTTATGCCCAAAAACGTCATTAGGAGAAAAATGGCTTCAAAGTTTCCGAAACGACGCTTCAGCTATTGAACGTGTATACATGTAAAAGCCATAACTTCAGTTCTTATAGGAATTTCAAGGAAACAATTATATCAAAATGTTCAGAAAAGATAGGAGTTTAACATCTAAAAAAATTAAAATTTCGAAAATTTTAAAGCTTTAAGAGTCCCGAGACCCCTTAAATAAAGCGAAATTTATTATTGAAATTTGCTGGTGATAATATAGATTCTCTGAACTACGGAATTTCTTGAACGTATTCACAACGTGAATTAGAGGGTTAAAGGAATGTTTCCTAAACTCGTTCCTAAACTCTCCTTAACTCCTTAATTCTCGCTCCCTTCGATATCATGAGCTGGGGTGCTGTTCGTTATTTCTCGTGTCCGACATATTTCTGGGTTGGAGATTTAATTGTTGGAAAAACTTCTGAAACCAGAAAAATTTAACTGGCATTTTTGTGTGAAGTCTCCGTTTGTGTTTGGTTATTGGCGTTGATTGTGATGTTGGATTTTGTATTGCATGTTTCAAAATATATATCACTCAAAAAATTATTAATAATTAAAATTTAATGTATATATATTGTTTCAAATATTATTTGTAAAAATTGTTGGATGATGACAAATAAAGATCTAAGATGTGAAAAATAATGGTTTTAATCGCCTTAATTTGCATGGTGTAAAACAAACATTAAGACACAGAATTCTAGCACGATGGCTTTTGTACAAATGTGAATTTGTTCTATAACATCTTTTTTCACCTTTGCTAACTAATTGCATATTTCATTTAGAAACCTTGTAATTATTCAATTTATGTAATAAAAAATTTAGGTATTTTTTCGTGGTTTTTCCAAATATTAAACGATCCTTAAGGGGTTAATCAAAGTTTCAAATAAATTATTTAAGCCAATTTTCTGTTTTACGGATATTCACCCTTTTTAGGTTAGATGAGGAGAGCTGTCTCGCCATGCATTCAGAAATATATTATAACTGTGGTAACATTGCCACTTTCTTCTATTTTTGAGTGTTTAGTTACGTTACTTTAACTGTTTTTATACATTATTGCAGAAAAATGTGTTTTTTTCTGTATTGCATGGTAAAAATACTTAGTAAACATTCATGTTTGAAAAATAATAAGAAATGATTAATTTCAGTTTTCAAACAAATTCATTTGGTTGTATAATTTTAATTGTATTATTATAGTATGAAAATATTATCAGATATTTAGAAGTGAACATATGTTCAGCATAATTAATTTCAATGTCGTATTTCTCATTGTCTGTATCCTTATGACGTTAGCGTTACTGTGTGATATGCATTTATATATATATTTTTTATAATATAGATACAAATAATTTTAGACTTTGTTTTAAATCAAGTTTTACAAAAATGATGACATCGATAAAAAAGAATAATTAAATTATGATTATACTATTTCCAAGTATTCCTTTTCTATAAGCCTCCAGATTAAGACTAGTTCATTTCATGTTTTCTTATTGAAATAAAAAACACCATAAAACTTTTATAGCCTTTTTAATACCTTTAAGAATCTGCAATTTATTGCTCAAACATCTTTACAGTTCTTAATAAATAGGAAGCAATGAAACTAAATAACATTAACTTTATAGAGTTCTAATAAAGATAAAAACTTTTATTTTCTTTCTAAAAAGAAAAAAATATTTATTTGTGTATTACACTTAAAAAAATGTCAATAAATTTCTTCAACTAAATTAGAAATATTTATTTTTATTTTTTGTGAAATCACAATGGAATTTGTTCTGTTGATTACAGCATACTTTTTGTGAGGTAGTGTTATAATACAGTATGCGTTCGTTATTTCCAATTGCTTTTTTAAGCTATTTTATTTAATTTTACTCTGTTTTAGTATGTAAAGTAGAAATTTCGTAACCGGTTTTTTCACTCAATTCCTGATGTGCTGGAATTATAAAATTTGTCTACACACTTAAGTTTCCAGTGACGATAAAACATTTTAATATTTTAGACCAATTAGAATTATAAAAGAAGAACGTTGATTTTAAAGCACTTTTCTGCTAGTAGGCGCAGGTTAAAAATCACGAAATATTTTTTAAGGTTATAACTGTATATGTATTAAACAAGTCAGATGAGCCAATCTCCTTCTATATCATACATGTTAATGATTCAAAATTCGTTATCACAATGCCAAAATTAAATGACAATCTATGCCCATCATGAGGATTTTAAATGTACATAGGTTCATTGAATTGGGCGCATTTAAGAAGCAGATAAGTATGGCATTGTATCAACAAGTCATTGAATTTCGGAACCAACCCTTTTAGATGTCCGCAACCAAACTTTCCAATCCAAAGGACAGTCGTATAAATCAATACCTGTTTTTTCAATACACACACAATTCTAATAAGGATCTACACTGTTAAAAATTTCTGCAAAATCACAGAAAAAAAATCGAGACTCTCTGTAAATTTACACTAGTTTTTGGTTAAATGCATTCGATCGAGTTTCTCGGTCAAGACTCTCTGTAAATTTACACTAGTTCTTGGTTAAATGCATTGGATCGAGTTTCTCGGTCAAGACTCTCTGTAAATTTACACCAGTTCTCGGTTAAATGCATTCGATTGAGTTTCTCAGTCAAGACTCTCTGTAAATTTACACCAGTTCTCGGTTAAATGCATTCGATTGAGTTTCTCGGTCAAGTCTCTCTGTAAATTTACACTAGTTCTCGGTTAAATGCGTTCGATTGAGTTTTTCCGTCATCGATTTACAGACATTCCCCTTATCTTGCATGTAATTCCCTGTAGGGATTTCCATGTTTTTATTTAAAAATACTTTCAGCTTTGTTAACATTTGTAATTCAAATACATGCGTTTAAAATTCTTTTGCAATGTTATTAGAATTATCAAAGAAAAATATTTGGTTTCAATTTTTTTTTTCATTCATTTAGTTAGTTAGAATCATAATACATTTAAATACATTGCTTTTATAAGAATTGTGATATAACCTTAAAAGTAATTTTGGTTAATTAATCTGATTATTTTTGTAAATATTTTACAAAAAATGTTATAATTACCAATATATTTAACCACTTTTAATGAAAAAATACACCTAAATTTCACATTATTATTATTTAAAAATTCCAGTATATCTTCAGATATTAAAGAAGATAATTATTGAGAAGAAGCAATTTCTTGATAAATAATTCCGTAAATAAAGGATTAAAAAATTAAATTTGATTAAAAAAAATAATAGGTATTATGTTTCGGTCCAAACTAAATTAAAAGAAATCATTTAAGAAATTTTCTAACGAATATATTTGAAGCGAAATCTTTGAAAAGCACAAGTACAATAGATTTTTCCCCGCTTTATTATAAAGGGCATCCTTTATACACCTCAGTAACAGCTCCTATGGCGCAGTCAGTAAGATGCTTTTATCCTGCCCAGAGATCTCGGGTTCAAGCCCCAGGCTTTCCAGAAGCAAGTTGCGTAAAAAAATTAAATGGCACAGCAGTTCAAATTTGCCTGAATAACTCTGATACTTCGAAGTTCTAAAATTCGCTGGTTTCAAAAACTAAGTTAAATTATTTTAATTAAATAAATAAATTGATTTACAGAGTCTTGCGTATTTTTAACGATGTTAATTTACAGAGTCTTGTGTATTTTTAACGATGGTAATTTACAGAGTCTTGTGTAAATTTACCAAATAACTTCTCTGTTATTTAACAGAATCTCTGTTTTTCTGATCTCTGTAATTTTACATAAGACTTAAGAAAATGGATTACCCGTAGATTCTCTATAATTTCACAGGAAGATTTTTAACAGTGTAGTTTTATGTGAAAATGTAACAGAATATTAAGTTTGATTAAGTTGTGTGCATTTGTTTTTTAAATAAAGCTTTTGCAACCGTGAAAAATTCATCATAGCAACGCCACCTGTTGTGCGATTTACACCAAACACTAATGAGTAACACCTTATGCCAAATAGCTGTTTCGAATCTACTAGCGAGATTCTTCTTTAGTGCAAGATACGGCAAGGAAGAGCGTGCTAGTAAAAGCAAGGCTGAGCAAAATGACAGGGACGACACCGGCTTATATACCCGATGTGGGTAGCAAATGCGCCAATGAGAAAGAAGCAGATAAAACGACTGAGTGGTTAAGAGCCTTGCTTTTCCTAGCACGCTGTGTCTTGCCCTATCTTGCACTGAAGAAGAATCTCGCTAGTAGATACGAAACAGCTCTTTGCTGCTTTTCATGTATTATTTGTGCAATTTTAAACGTTGGTTTTCTGCATTTTACTATTCTTTCACAAAGGCTTTATTTGCTATTTTTACCTTACGTCAAAGACTAGATGAATATGAAGTTTGATGGAAATTCGTGCATTAGTTTTTGAGATAAAGCCATTGCGGAAATCGAACAAAATGCAGCACAACAGCGCCACCTGTTGGGCGATATACATCAAAAACTTATCAGCACCAGTTTATATCAAGGTCTAACTGAATCTAAAGTTTTATTAAATTCCGCGCATTATTTCTTGATGTAAGGTTATTGCTGGAATCGTGAAAAATGCAGCATAGCAGTCACCTGTTGGGCGATATTCGCCAAAACCTAATAAGCAACAATTTAAGTCAACTTATAACTGAATCTGATGCAACTCCGTGAGTTAGTTCTTGAGGTAGAGCTCTTGCTAAAAATGAGATAAATGCAGCATAGCAGCGCCATTTGTGAGGCTATACACACAAAAACTAATGAGCACCAGTTTATATCAAGGTATAACTGAATATAAAGTTTTGTGAAATTCCGTGCATTAATTCTTCAGATAGAGATAGACCCACAAAATTTGTGTAACATACAGTGAGACAGACTCAAAGACAGACATTTTCTAAAATCCATCAATTCGTGTTCAGGACCTTCTAAAACGTATAAATCTATCAAAAAGCGGAAGTGGACATTTTTCACTAATCCAATACTTTATTCTTGTAAAGATAGAAGAATGTAAAAAACAATGGAGTATATTACTCGCAAAACCACGCTCGTTAAAATATACTAAATGGCTATAAAACTACCACAGCGAAATATTTTAAACACTAAAATAAAGAGAATATAAATTTAACAAAAAGTGAAATAATTTTGTTAAAAAATATTCTTTATTCAGTTAGTAGTTTAACATTAGTTAAAATCGCTGGTAGACAACTCACGCGATCGTGACGAAACTGGGCATAAAATATCTGAGAAGCACCAACAGACGCCACTCAGATAAACTTAGAGGCTTATTATGGCGAAAGTGCAGATAACTCTAGACTTATCCTCATAGAAATACAGGGTGAACCAAAACCCCTGATGTCTTACACTGATTATAATAATTCATTACAAATTAACAGTTTGTATAATAATGCAACTCGTTGTATTGTTGGATAGATCAGTTTTAGTGGTTGTTAGTTTTACAACGCAACATTTCCGGATCGGTGGATTGGAAGGGATAGATCAACGCCCTGGACTCTACGCTCTCTAGATATTAATAATCCTGATATTTTTCTGTTGGGGCTATACCCAGGACAGAGTCTTTGTCACACTAATTGGTGACATCGAAGAACTGAAGACTATAGGATACAAACTGCTGTGTGTATTGCAACTGAAGACACGTTAAAGAACACTTGGTGGGAACTAGAATACCGCTGAGAAATTCTCCTAGCTACCAAGGGGGCACCGTTGAAATTTATTGAGGTACTTGGTCTTATAAAAAAAAACTTTATAAGAGTACTTATAATGTATCCAAACAAACGTAGGGTAAGGTGCCCTATTATTGTCCTCCAGTCACTTTTAGACCCTTGAAAGTTGTAATTTTCAGTGAAAATCTACCAAATTTGTATTTTACATAGAGTAACTACCCACGCGCATAGAAACATAGACAATATCGTGCAAAAAATTTTTGGCAATGCGAAAAATTGTTTTTTCAAAAGTATCTAAAAAATGCAAAAAAAAAAAAATTGTCCCAATTCCCCTCCCCCCCCCCCCCCCACACACACACACAAAAAAAAAAATTCTAATTCGCCGAGCTTAACTTATAACTAAATCAAAATTTATTTTTAAATGAGTAAGTAATTTAATTTACATTAAAGTAAGGCACAAAGAAATGTACTAATTATCGGTGGAAGAATAACATAAAGAAACATTAGCATAGTTGACAACCTATCGTTTTTTTTTTTTCATACCAACATTTTTATGCAAAAATACTCGCTTTATACAATCGCAGTTTTAACGCAATTAAATAAAGGAAACATTTTTGCAAGATTTTACTGGTATCCAAAAAAATCGGCAACTATGTATTAGCCATCCAAACATGAGGAAAAAAATTGAAAAGAAAATGTCATGAAAAGCATTCCAAATTTCATCCCCGGGACGAAAATAAGAACTTCAAGGAGGACGAAGTTGGGGCCTCGCTACTTCCCAATATTACAGATCTTCAGTTCCCGTAAGATGAACTGGACGTCCTAAAACTCACTGTATGCTACTGTCAGCATTTTACCAATGTAAAATTCATGCCATGTATAAGAAATAAATACTTAATGTACAGTAAATAACGTTCCAGAAACGACGTAATAAGAATTCAGATCTTCTAAAAATAGGAAATTTTCCGTCTTTAATTTATGTATGCGTCTTGACGAGTGAAACTTTCAAATCTGACCCTTTTACCTTCCGTCTCCTGTGTCTTGCGTCTTAAGTGGCGCCACTTTCGCAGAAGCGGAGAAGTTAAGGCGGACGAAATTAGGAGAGGGGACGAAATATGGGCACTTTACCCCATGTCTAATTGTAATAGTTTGAACACAATAAATATTTATAATCAAGGCAAGACTTTTGGTTCACGCTACATCAACTTTAAAATTATAAGAGGCAAAAAGAAGAAAACGAACTTGTACGTATCATGGACATAAACTTCATTCATTATAAAATAATCTTTTCCAAAAAAAAAAAAAAAATATTAACCGACTTCAAAAAAAGCACTAAAAAGAATTAAATAATTCTTTAAACTTCTCTAATGACGAAACGTTATCCATTAACTGCACATCGGACATCATGTATCGGCATAAAAACGTTAAATTCAATATATAGAATTTAATATCTACCAAACATGGATTTTCTAGAGAATATTTTTTACAAAAGATTAATTTACATATTTATGATTTAATTTACGAATATATACATATAAAAAGTAATCAATTACTTTTTGAAGTTGGTGCCAACCTATCTTAAGTATAGTAAAATTGTGAATATATTGTAGCTGAATTATAGCCATGAATAAAGTGATGATGGAAAATATGATACAAAATTTTAAAAAATGCTCTATTTCTTCAGCAAATTACTTGTTTAATCCTTATTAATTGTGAATGTTTGGCACCAACTTCAAAAAGTAATTGATTACTTTTTACATGTATATATTCGTAAATTAAATCATAAATATGTAAATTAATCTTTTGTAAAAAATATTCTCTAGAAAATCCATGTTTGGTAGATATTAAATTCTTTATATTGAATTTAACGTTTTTATGCCGATACATGATGTCCGATGTGCAGTTAATGGATAACGTTTCGTCATTAGAGATGTTTAAAGAATTATTTAATTCTTTTTGTGCTTTTTCTGAAGTCCGTTAATATTTTTTTTTGAAAAGATTATTTTATTTCCTACTTTTTAGTTATTCATACCATAACACATAATTATCCGGATTTAAACATTTGCTGAATAAGTAAATTATTTGTCAAATAAATTATAATTTAGAAAAATTATTTATTATACAAATGGTTTTTAAAAAAATCTTTATAATTTCATTAGAAGTATTGATTTTATTAGCATTGAATACTTATGATATTTTTTTAACAAGTACATCGTATTCACAACAGTCTGCATTCATTTATTTATTGATCACATATACACCTGACTTGTGTGCTTGACATAAGAGGCCCGCTTATAAGTCATCGTTAATATACAAGGACGAAATAGCACAATAACTTTGAGTTTTGAAGGGGGGGGGGGGTTCTAGATAGCACAAGGAAATTTACAACATCAGAGAAATACATCTGGGAGCTCCATAAAGAGCGTGCAACGGAGCCAGCGGGAGTTGAACCCGCAGCCCAACTATGCTCTCAAGCGATTAGTGGTGTGGTGCCTTAACCATTCAGCCACGGTCTACATTCAACAATTATTTTTTGTAGGACTCCGTTGTCAAGTAGCAAAATGCAGACTATGTAGCAATATTTGTATTGACTCTTCAAGTATATTGACCAGGACCCAGATATATTTTTCGCTGCTAGCGAAATGCGATTGACCAATCAGAAGCCTGCCTTTTTGCAAACTTGTAATTTTATAGTGTGTCCTTTTAAATTTCAAAAATTCTTCTATCAAATAAAACAAAATGTTCTGTACTAAAATACTGCCATCCAAAAAGCTGTAGACTTGCCAGGTTTGAAAATGTGGTCCAGGGCCCCCCGTGGCAGAATGGTCAAGTCATCACGCCGCTAATCGCTTGAGAGCGTAGGTGGCTGTGGGTTCGAATCTCGCTTGCTCCGTTGCACATTCTTTGTGGCGCTCCCGGATGTAATTCTGTGGTGCTGTAAATTTCCTTCTGCTATCTCGTCCCTGTATATTGACGATGACTTATAAGCAGGCGCTTGACGCCAAGCGCACACGTCAGATATATGTATTCAATAAACCAATCATGTGGTCCATAATTCAACATTATTCTTTTCCGATAATGTCCATCAATTGTTTCCTCATGTAAGGTGCCTCTATTTGAGAGTAGCGACATACAATGCTCAGACTCTGTTTATACGTACGTGTTTGCTTACACTACGGCTGTAGCGCCTTAGAAAATATAGTGTGGAAATTGGCTATTCCTGTAATACTTTAAAAAGTGCTAAAATATTGTATCCCATAAATGTGCAACGATGCTACTGAAATATACAGATCGCAGCGACATCTGCAGGATATTTTCTACAACTGCAAGATATTGCTACTCTATACAATAGATTAAAGCACAAGATGGGATATTTGCGGCAAAATCTGTAATGGTAACAGTATTAGCGTCACTACTGACAATGCGGAAGAATTAACAAGTTACGAAATTTACCTATGTTGACGAAATATGTTTATTCTCTATGTTTTGAATATCTATTATTTCCTAAACGAACCAGAGGCAGACGATATTTTATTTATGTTTGATTTATATAGCTGGGTCGCTGTTTTTTTTCTTTGTACTTGTTTATTCAGTTTTGGGGGTCCGGGACACATTTTCAAAACATTTTTATTTATTGAGTTAAAATTTTGAATTTTTTTGTGATAGTTAACCATATCATTTGTAAACAAAATCACACACTAAAACTTCTCATAATCTTTCTTTTTAATTTTAATTTAAATTTTGTTAAAAATGTGGGGTAGATTAAAATCGCTATAACTCGAAATATTATTTGTAGAATTTATTTTTTTTTCATTTAATTAACAGAAATATAGTAGTTTTAATTTAGATTCAGCATTTAAAAAAAATATCTCTCTATTCTAAATAAAAGTAACTACCGCTGTCACCGCCGCCGCCGCCGGTTTTGAATTTTTTGTGACCGGAGGTCTTTCTTCGTTAATATTAAGAAAAATAATGCATACAAAAATATGAAAATCGGTAGTATTATACAGAAATGTTTGATAAACACGCTGATGCAGACAGTTTTCAGATCGAAGAATTATTTTAAGAGATATTTAATGCTAAAGTTGGACAAAATCGTTCCACTAAAAAAGTTTTATGGGAGCAAAAACTGTTCATAGGAATTTAATCATTTTTAGATCATTTTATGCGTTAGAATTTGCCGGAGTGCAGATTGCATTAATTTTTTTTATTTTGACTAATTTTTTGAGGTTTTATTTCTATTTTAAATTCAGATTTTCAGCATTTCTAGAGATATTTTTAACAGATTTTAGAAAGTGATATTAATTTAAACTGTTGCCAACTGTATAAACAGCGGAAGCAATAATGTTTGCTTCAAAAAAAAAAAAAAAAAATTATACGTGTAAATAAATTAAAAATTTATTTACACGTGACTATTATAAACAGAAAAAAACATTTGGAATTAGAATTAAATAATTATGTACAAAAAGCAGGAACTTATTAAAAATTATGTCATAAAAACTATAATTACACGTGAATTTTAAGAGAGAAAGGAATTTGTAAAGCAATAAATTTATTAACATGCGTTAGAAGTCTTAAATAGGAGAAATTACGTCCTATTTACGTCACATTTCAGTTATTACATAAAATAAATAAAAAAATTATTGACACGTGACTATTATAAACAGAAAAAACATTTGGAATTAGAATTAAATAATTATGTACAAAAAGCAGGAACTTATTAAAAATTATGTCATAAAAACTATAATTACACGTGAATTTTAAGAGAGAAAGGAATTTGTAAAGCAATAAATTTATTAACATGCGTTAGAAGTCTTAAATAGGAGAAATTACGTCATATTTACGTCACATTAAAGTTATTACATAAAATGAACACAAAATAATATTGCAAAACGGTTTAAATTTAGAAATTGCGCTAGACATTTATTTGATATTTTAAGAGGATACTTTTCAACTATTTTTGTTAGGAAAGCTCAAATAATATTTAATTTCTAACACGAGTATTTTCACGTGAATATTAAAAAGTGAAAGAATAGTTTGGTTAAAATTACGTCAGATTAAAAACGATTAATTTAAAATGTGTCATTTAAAAGAACTTTCTTTTCACTTTGTTAAAAAATACCAGGAGACAAAGACTCTGTTTACTTAATTCCTTTTATATTAGCTTATTTTGAAATGTTGTTACACGTGTCTACGTTATCAAGTTATTTTTATTTCGACGTTTTATTTGTATTTTTATTAATGTTGTACTAATTGATTTGTTTTTTCGTTATTTAAAATAAAAATTATGTCAATTTGTATAATTTGGCGATTTGTATAATTTGGCGAAATTGGTCGACGGGATAATCAAGTGGTACCGCAACGGATTTGGCGTTAAAATTCCCCAATCAAAGAGAAATGAATAGAAATCCGTTTATAGAGAGATCGCCACTGTTTTTTAAATTATAATTCAATCTTTCGAAATCTTTTTAAAGCCGATCAAATTAGCGTGCATTTAGAGTCTACGGTGTCTGGACGGCGGTTGGCGAGCGTAGCTCGTAGGGGGCCGAGCCCCCTAGTTAATTAAAAAAAACTAAAAATATTTAAATTAAAAATTAGAAAAAAAAAATTATGTAACTTTTTTTTAAATCATATTTTCAAAAGTTATTATTATTTTTCAATTTCCTGAATCTAAATTAAAGTAAAAATATTGAAAAATACATGTTCCAAGTTTCAACGATTTACCTGTAACAGTTTTAGGTAGATTTCATAAGAAATACTACCAATCAATATTGCAATCGTTACCATGGTGCGACTTTTGAAAAATTCCTTCATAACTTTTCATTATAGGACCCCAGGAACCCAAAATCACCCTCACCTAAAAAGTTTATATATATATATATATATATATATGTATGTATGTATGTATGTACTAAATTTTGTCCGCACGATAAAAGTCGCAATTATGCACGAATCATCTTCAAACTCGCCAACAACTTTGAGATGGCTAATATCTCGGCGGGGATTGAAAATGGGCGAAATCGGCCCAAGAGGGTGGAAATGGGGAGGGTTCAAAATTTTGAATACTGTCTTAACATGATTCTGATAAAACCAGCTCCTACACAACAATGGCAGGAAAAAAATAAAAGTTTTTCGTTATAGCTGTTACCAACAATTAAAAAAAAATAAATAATAAAATTCTCACCACAATAATTACTTTTCTTTTGCAAAATTTTCACGTGTAAAATTAAATAGTTTGACAAATTGAAAACAAATTGAATATTACGTCATAAGTTCCCTAGAGCAAGATTTTAGCATGAAAACTCAAAATAAATAGTTTGACGAATTAAAAAAATATGTATATTGCGTCATATTGGAAATATAATGGACCTCAGCAGGTGAATATGTAACGCCATGTAAGTTTGAAGAAACGTATTAAAACATGGTAAAAACCCGACTATGGAAATATTAACATATTTTAACACTTTAAGGTTCTCTGAATTTTTTGTAGCCATTTTTTAAACCTATTCCATATATATGTGTGTGTGTATTCGTGTATATTACAATTTTCACAAAAAGTTTAGCTCCCTACAGCTCGCTCTTTGTGAAGAAACTGGGTTTTATCTCTAATCTTGATTTAAGTTTTGTTGGAGAATTTAGTACTTAACATCGAAATCTACCTCCGCCTGTAGGCCCGAGCCGGCAGGGATTTTTTGATTTATAACAATTTAAATAAAAGTAATGGTGAAAAAACCCATCGTGAAGAAAAACGCAAACTCACAAGAAGTCGTTTCCATGACAACTATAGCTTGACAGGTAGATTTTGAAAACAAACCAAATCGAAAAAATTAATATTTCCTGTTCTAATTAAGATAGAAACATGAATTAAACGCCATTTTAAGCCGAAAAAAAAAACAGAGAAAATTTTAATCCAATAAAAAAAAAATTAAAAATTTGAAGATTTTTGTGTACCGGACCCCCTTAACTTACAAAATGATAATTATAATATAAAAGAAAACCCCTAGGAAATATTGTTGAAAACGTAAATATATAAGTTAATCAAATAAAATTGTAAAAAATTAAATTCTGGTATTGTGTTAATTTGTTACAATTTTATCAGTATCTCTATGTTTTGCTTTATTTTAACGATTAGATTTATATAATTCTAAAAATTCGTAAAAAGGAATTTTTCGCTATCTATAATTTTATTATTATTTCCTATATGTTAATATCATAAATATTATTGAACTGATGTATGTTATTTTGATTAAAAACAATCATTTTATTTTATTTGTGAGAAAGTGGAAATGCGTAATTTTTTAAAAATTATTACAATGATTGTTTAATACATTAAACTTCATAAATTAATAAAACATCATCTGTAAAACATTTTCTACCAAATGGGAATATTTATAAAAGTTTCTGGGATTTAGAGTGCAATATTTCGTATATTTTTACATTACACCATCACTTTATGTAGCTTTAAATGCAATTATATCATATTTACTTGACGTATAATATTCAAAATGAAATTTTTAGCTTGTTTTTCGTTGCACTTAAATCGTTGACCCATCATGTACGAAAATATATATATATCAGTGCATGAACATATAATAGATATTAGATATGTAGAATAGAATATCTATTCTATGTTCATGTATTGGTTTATTGTTTATTGTTATTAACACATACATATGACTTGTGTGCTTGACATCTAGGTCCGCTTATAAGTCATCGTCAATATACAGGGACGAGATAGTACAATGAAATTTAGAACACAGAGAAATTTCATCCGGGAGCTCAACAAAGAGTGTGCAATGGAGCCAGCGAGACTGAACTCGCAGACCTCTGCCGCTCTCAATGCTTGGCGGCTGGCAGCGCGGTGTCCTAACCGCTCGGCCACCGAGGCCCCTCATGTATTGGTGTAACATTCTGTTGAAAATGCAAACATGCAACATTAAAAAAGAAAGATTACAATAAGGTAGACGCTCAATAACGAAAAATATTACAAGAATGGGAAGTTTCTTACCCATTGTCACTAAAGGCACTGCGATCGCAATCGCATTACCATGGAGGATATTCCAAATATGGGTTCGAGGTTGAAAAAAGTCACATGATACCGGTAATTTACCCAAGGAACTTCTAACTGATAAGAAGGGAAGCTACTACTGCTTTGCCTCATGAACTATTTCATTGGCCAGCGGCGATTTACATTACACGTCTACGGAGCCTTCCCATCTTTATTCTAGACGTTTTTGCCTTGATCACGTGATCACGGCGTAGATGGAATATCCTCCATTACGTTCTATGGGAGTGTCCGATCTTGTATGTTAGTCTATGGTCTATACAATGTAATGCAAAAATCCTGCAGATGTCGCTGCGATCGATACTTTGGATTTTAGCAGTATCGTTGCACATTGAAGGGATACAAATTTTTAGCGTTGTTTGGATGATGCTGAAATCCAGGGAGCCGATCGCAGCGACATCTACGATATATTTTCAAATTTCAAAGTAAACATCGTCCTATTATTACAACGTCAAGACCAAATCGTCTTGGAGTTACAGAAAATGTCCTGAAGATGTCGTTGTGATCGACTCATTGAATTTCAGCATCGTTTGACATTTAAGGGATCCAATATTCTAGCACTTTTTTAAGTATTGCTGGGATAGCCGGTTTCCACACTATATATTCTAGACTCTGTAGCCACAGCGTCTAGAATACCTAGTGTATTAATATGCTAACCAAACAAAGTTAAAAATTTGTATCCCTTAAATGTGCGACGATACATCTAAAATCCCAAGTGTCGATCGCAGCGACATCTGTGGATTTTCGTATTACATTGTATAGACTACAGCGCCTAGAAGATACAGTGTGGAAAACGGCTATTCCTATAATGCTTTAAAAAGTGCTAAAAACTTGTATCCCATAAATCTCCAACAATGCTCAGCGGCAATATGCTGATACGAGCGCCATCTCCTAACTCTTTTCAATATAAACCCCTTGTTTTCTAAAATTATAGAATGTTAAATATCGGAAACTATAAATATAAGATATTTTAGTCTGTTATAAGCTAATTTAGTTAAGGAATGACGTGAAATAGGTTAAAGAGTCTCTTTTAGAATGACTATCGTTTTTAAATTACTACGATGGCGCTACGGTCGACATCTTGTTATTCAGCATCGTTGTACATTTAAGGGATTCAATTTTTTACCACTATTTTGTAGCCGTTTTCCACACTGTATCTTCTAGGCGCTGTAGTATAGACCAATATCTTGCAGTTGTAGAAATTATCCTGCAGCTGTCGCTGCGATCAGTATATTTCACCACCATCGTTGCACATTTAAGGGATACGATATTTTAGCGCTTTTTTTAAGTATTACAGAGATAGCCGATTTACATACTATATATTCTAGGCGCTATAATATTGATAGTCTATACAATGTAATACGAAAATCCCGCAAATGTCGCTGCGATCGAAAGTTGGGATTTTAGCGGTATCGTCGCACTTTTAAGGGATACAAATTTTTAGCACAGTGTGGATAGCATATTTCCACACTAGGTATTCTAGACGCTACATTAGAAAGTACTAAAATATTGTATCCCTTAAATGTAAAACGATGCTGAAATCTAAAGAGTCAATCGGAGCGACCTCTGAGGATATTTTTTAAAACTCCAAGACCATTTGGTCTAGACGCTGTTATAATACAATGTTTACACTGAAATTTGAAAATATAAAGCAGATATCGCTGCGATCGGCTCATTGGATTGCAGAATCATTGCACATTTAAGGAATACATTTGTTTAGTGCTGTTTGGATAGCAGATTTCCACGCTATTTATTCTAGGCGTTGTACTTGTGCTCTGATACATGAGAAATTTTAAAGGTTGATTTTCAACTTTTCGACACCGACTTCCGATATCGGTTTGTGTTTTTTTGGGCCTTCCAGTTTGGTGGAGTGCAGAATGGCCGGGATCCAGATAGATTTTTCGCTCTTAGCGAAACGAGATCGACCAATCAGAAGGCTGCATTTTTGCAAACAGCGAAAATTTCGCAAAACTGCAGGATTCTGATTGGTAAATCTCGTTTCACTACTAGCGAAAAATCTATCTGGATCTCGGCCCTTGTCCAGCTAAGTTTTCGCACTTTGAAAGATCTCGTACCTCTGTAAGAGTAACAGTATGAAAGATGAGTGCTTATAAATGGGCGACTGTTTTAAAAAGGATTTGAATTTTAAAGTTTTTATTTTTTTTAAAATGTTCTTATCATCAGATTTTTATGAAATTGGAATGGGACCAAATGGGTGACTTACACTTTCAAACAAATAAAAAATTATCAAAATCGTTTCATATTTAAGAAAGTTATGCGTGAACATGGCCACAACATACATACAGGTCGAATTGATAACCTCCTTCTTTTTGAAGTCGGTTAAAAATACAAGTTCATGGAAAATAAATAACGAAAATTAAATAGTTAGACATTTTTTTTAAATAGAATATTTTCTATAAATGGTAAAACCACTACAAATAAAGTAACTTTGCTGTATATATTTTCGATTTCTTTTTTCTAAGCGTAGTAATTGGCGCCGTATTTTAACTTGATTAGTAATTACTTTTGAAATACTGTCATTCTTTGTAACAATGAAATGTTGTTGAGAATATGGAAAGAAAATAAATGTTAAGTAGATAAGAAAGTGGTATCATTCTTCAGTATAATTAAAGACTACACTGTAAAAAAAAACTACTGTAAATTTGCCAGAATAAACTCGATCACAGTGAATGTGCTGTATCTTTCTTTGGTTTCCTGACTATATAAATATGGAAAATACAATAGTTGCGTAAAATTAACAGCACAATGTGCTGGCAATTTGGACGCCAACACAAACTGCTGGCGTCCGAATTGCCAGCACATTGTGCTGTTAATTTTACGCAATTATTGTATTTTTCATGTTTATATAGCCAGGAAACCAAAGAAAGATACAGCACATTCACTGTGATCCAGTTTGCGCGCGAGATGAACAGTACTTCGTACTGTAAAAATGTCGTTTTTTTTTTTTTTTTTACAGTGTACGATTTTACATGTACCGCCACTGTCTTGCAATACTCAAAACAGCGACGAAACAAGCATGCTGTGGTCATCACAAAGCTATTTTTATATATAAATCAAATCGTCTGCAAACAAAATTAAATGACGGATTTATTTATATCAAGAACGAACAGAATATGGTGTTTGATTAAATTCTATCCATGAATCGTGAAAAATGCAGCATAATTCTGGTTGGGAGATTTACACTGAAACTTAATCAATACTAATTTATGTAAAGATCTAACTTAATCTGAAATTTTATGGAATTTCATGCATTAGTTCTTGAGATAAAGTGACCAGTCCAATCATATTCAGGACATTTTAAAACGTATAAATCTCTCAAAAACTGGAAGTCGAAATTATTTATGAATCCAATACTTTTCCCGCATAAAAATAGAAGAAAGTGGAAAGGAAATTATTAGTTACATTTTTGTCATTTGTTGACGAATAAAAATATATATATATATGAAAATGCTATAAATTATGTTATTTATATTTTACACTAACTAAAAAAAATCATATGTAAAAAAATGACTACTATTATTGATAAATAAATAAAAAAGTGACATTTCTAATTAATAATCTTACATAAAATTTCCTAAGGCTTAAATAAATTGAGTTACAAATACATTTTCTAATTAAATATAACAAGTAAAAACAGTATCTAATTAAAGGTACATTTTTAGGAATACTTCATAACAGAATTTAATAATGCTACCGAATGTCATCCTTTTTTGCAGAAAATACATAAATAAAATTTTATCTTATAAAATAATTTTATGTAACAGAGTAAAGAATTATACTACTTCTAGATTTTCGATTTAATCATGTCTTTTTTTTAATTATTTTTTTTATGTTATATAAATAAGGATAATTTTTATAAATTCTTTTCCACACAGAGAAAGAACATTTATTTATGAAATTGATATTTTGTGAAGTATATATCGGAAATATTAGCCAAAAAATATTTGGCAGAAAAAGTATATACTTATGTATAAAACTGACTTTTCAAAAATGTTACAAAAATTATTATTATTACTAGCAAAAGCCATGCTTTGTTTGGATTCGCGAAGCATAATTCTTTTCGACAAGTAAGTGTACGTTTCCTCGGTATTTTCACTTTCTTCTATCTTAAATAGAAGAAAGTATTGTAATCGAAATTTTTTTCGACTTCCGGTTTTCGACGGATTTGCATGTTTTAGGGGTCAGAGATTCCAAAAAACATGTTTATAGAAAATGTCTGTCCGTCTGTCCGTCCGTCCGTCTGTCCGTCTGCCTGTCGCCATTGTACCATCAAAAAGTGTATGAAGTTATGTATAGAATTAAACCAAAATTTTATTATAAGGTTTTGGCTATGGCAAGCAGGTCCTCCCGGAATTTGGAAAAAATTCGCCGGTAGGGGGCGCTGATATAACAATTTTTGTGCGATTTTGAATATTGTACCATCCAAAATTGTATGGAGTTATGCATAGAATTGAACCAAATTTTTAGTTTAAGTTTTTGGATATGACAACCAGGTCCTCCCTGAATTTGGAAAAAATTCGCCGGTAGGGGGCGCTGTAAATGCGTTTTTTGTGCGATTTTGAATATTGTACCGTCCAAAAGTGTATGAAGTTATGCATAGAATTAAACCAAATTTTTATTTTAAGTTTGTGGCTATGGCAAGCAGGACCTCCCTGAATTTGGAAAAAATTCGCCGGTAGGGGGCGCTGTAATAGCGATTTTTGTGCGATTTTGAATATTGTACCGTCCAAAAGTGTATGAAGTTATGCATAGAATTGAACCAAGTTTTTATTTTAAGTTTTTGGATATGGCAAGCAGGTCCTCCATGAATTTGCAAAAAATTCGCCGTTAGGGGTCGCTGTAATAGCGATTTTTGTGCGCTTTTGAATATTGCACCATCGAAAAGTGTATGAAGTTATGCATAGAATTGAACCAAAAAAAAATTTTAAGTTCTTGGCTATGGCAAGGAGGTCCTCCCTTAATTTGTAAAAAAATCGCTCGTAGAGGGCGCTGTAATAGCGATTTTTGTACAATTTTTGTGCCATTTTGAATATTGTACCATCGAAAAGTGTATGAAGTTATGCATAGAATTGAACCAAATTTTATGTGTTTATTTTTGGTCATGTCACGAAGGTCCTCCCTGAATTTGGAAAAATTCTGCCGGAAGGGGGCACTATAATTGCGATGTCTGTACCATTTTCCTCATTGTACCATCGAAAAGTGTATGAAGTTATCCATATAATTGAACCAAATTTTTTGTGCATGTTTCTGGCTATGGCAAACAAGTCCTCCCTGAACTTGAAAAAATTCCGAAAGAAGGTGGAGCTATAATTCCGATCTCTGTGCCATTTTCATTATTGTACCATCGAACAGCGTATAAAATTATGCAAACACATGAACCAAAATGTTTGTGCTTGTTTTTGGCTTTGGCCAACAGATTCTCCTTAAATTTGGAAATATTGCGCGGTAAAGGGGCTCCGTGCTAGCGATTTTTGTATACTTTTCTTGATTTTTCGTAGTTCTATTGTGCATCGGCGGGAACTCGCTTCCTGCTATGCCGGCTATTCGCAAACAGCTGATAACGACAGAATAAGGAAAAATTAATAATTTTAACAAATATCATGATATAGATAAACTCGTTTTTAGTCCGTTTAATTGACTTGAGCAGAAATTTAAGATGAAAATAAAAGTTGGTATAATATTGAACTAATAATATTGAAGTATTAACATGTGTAACTAGGTTTTGAAATATTAAGATGTATAAGATAGAAGAAAGTTTTGGGATTGGCACATCCAACTAGTTTATAATAGAACTAATACATTACATGAATTGTTTTTAAACGGCAAACATATTAAAAACAATAGTAATAGTAATTACTTCTTAGTAGTAAATATGTTTTACTTGGTTCAATTTTCAATCTTCGAATTTGAATAACACTTTATATAACGAATATAACAATTAATTTTATTTGTTTACAATTCTTTTATTGTTATTTACAAAAAAAATCATAATATAACTCTTTTAAAATGCACAAGTATCGTCTGCGTAAATGATTTCACATAATAAGAATAAATTGTGTATTTGAATTCTTAAAACTGAAAAATATTTTTATAATTGAATGTAAATAATTATATTTTCACAAAGAAGAAAATAATATTGTCAGAATCAACAGATCTTATTTTATTTCTATCAAGTCTAAAAATATTTCTTTCCTTAATTAAATTTAAAAAACACTTTTTGAGATATCTTGGCGGAATAATGAAAATATATTTTATTTATTTAATTAATCATGATTCTATCTATAATTACTAACTCCATGATTTATTGTTTCTTCTGAAAATATGCGTGTTTCATTTTTTATTTGAAAAATTCGTCCGTAATGGAAAAACATGTAAAATAAATGAATTAAAATAATAATTTTTTAAAGATTATTCGGTAAAAAATATAATAATATAGAGCAAATCTAGAGACCATAATTTATTTTTATGTTTAATTTCAAGTCAAAATACTGAATAGTTTTTTGCAAAGTGTACGACAAAATGTAATTTGTGTAAACTAGTAGAGGATTCGCTTTCCTCACCCAAGTTATTTATTATTCAGAAAAAGTCTCTCACAATAGTTATAAATAAGATATAATTAAGTAGCGTCCAAGGAACTCTTCATCTGGATTAATATTAAAAACTGTGTCTTAAGTACTGTTTTTTAATAATTGTAACAAATAGATAGCATCAATACAATATCTAATTAAGTTAAATTATCTGTAACAATGTTAACTTGATGCAATTTTTAAAAGATTCGAATTTTATCTTCATGCATAAAAAATACAAATGTAAAACTTAATAGCATGAAAGGGGTGCAATACCATTAAATATTTGTTTTTAGTCTTACACGTCCAATCAATGGTAGTTTGAAGAAAAATAATTTAACCCTTTATCTACTGTTGATACTACTTATAAATACCATTAAAATAACGTGTTATAAAATTAATTTAATACATCGATTAGTTGTCATACAGTTTAAAATGAGTTATAGCTACATTACTTTATCATGATCCAAAAGCATTATTGGTAATAAAAAAAAAAAAAAAAAAAAAAAAAAAAAAAAAGCGTTATTTCTTTTGCGTTTGCATCTTTCCGGCTTTCTTGGCGTTGCGGGGGGTTGGGAATTTTCAATTTGGAAATATTTCTATATTTCTATTGTAAAAACATTATATTTCTACATTTCCTAATGCTACAAAATACTAAGAAAAATGTTTAAAATAAAAGATTTGCGTGGGGTTAAAAATATTGCACAAAATCCCTATAAATTCAAATTTAATTAATCCTTCTAAATCTTTCTAAAATTTATTAAATGATTATGTAAATCTTCTAATGTACTTTAAACAATTCACGAAAAATGCTTTAGAAGATAAAAATTTTCATGAATTCATAATTCAGAACATAAAGGTTAAAGTAGGGAGATTTTAATAAATGTTTTTTATGATGATTAAAAAACTTATTTATAAAATAAATACTTCATTTAATTTTAAACTGCAAAAATAGTATAAAGAGATTAAAAGAAATAGCTTACAAATCCCTTTTCTAAACAAATGTAACAAACTGATAGAGAGTATCAATACAATATTGAATTCTGGCAAATTTCTTTTAACATTGTCAAGTTGATTGCATTTTATAAAAGTGCCGATGATTATTTTCATGCATAAAAAATACAAAAGAGAAACTTAACAGCATAAAATATGTGTAATAGCATTAAACATTTAATTTATTCTTACATGTCAAATTAATCAAAGTTAGAAGAAAAATAAAGTAAAGTGGGAGGATTTTAATTGAAATTATTCTATTGTGATTAAAAAGCTTGTTCATGAACTAAGTATTTCATTTAATTTCAAACTACAAAAACAATATAAGGACTTAAATAAATAAGTTTACGAATCCATTTTCCAAATAAATGTAACAAATAGATAGAGTGTATCAATACAATATCCAATAAAACGAATTTCTTTTAACAATGTCAAGTTGACTTCCTTCTATAAAAGTGCTTATGATTATCTCCATGCATAAAAAATAAAAAAGTGAAACTTAAGAGCATTAAACGTTTAATTTATTCTTACAGTTGTTAGAAATTGTTACAAATTTATTATTAGTAAGATTAATGCAATTTTAGTAGATTCTCTTGTAAATCTACAGATTTCTGTAGCTTTTCAAAAAATGCTTTGTAGATTTATATCTTTTTTTGTACAGTCTGCAGATAAAATTTTAGTAAGTAACAGATTTCGGTAACTTTATATCTTTAGAATTACATCTCTTTTTATACAGTGTACAATAAATAAATAAATAAATAAAAATTTGAGACTTTTCTCAAATCCAAACTGGCTACTTTTGGATAATTCATTTTTAGTCGCGAAAGTATCAAATTGGCACGTGATGTTTACTAAGAAAATTGCTTTCCCGTTTTTCGGTAAACGCAGAAGATTTTCCCCAAAATGGCGTCAAAGGTGACATTTCGAGCCAAATTTTCTGACGTTACAGCATAAGGTGAAAAAAACGGACGTTTTCAGAAAATAATCGCTGATAGCTCTACATGTAATTCTGGAAAATTAAGAAAACTGTTCAACAACAAATCGCGTCAATAATCATGACTACGAGTATCATGATTTTATAATTAAAGATGAGCCAGAGAATGTGATAAAAAATTTGACGTTTCTAAGAAAAATTGGGATTTTTTTTCTTTTTTGAGAATTGTTTTAATTATATGGAAGCATATCTTAAGTAGCATAACACAATGTGTTCACATGAAACCATGTTATTAATAGCTGTTAAATCATTTTTAGATATTCGATTTAACCAAGAATGAAGGAAAACAACATACCGTATTGTAAATTTTAATTAAAATTATTTTATAACATAAATAAGCTTAAGCTTTATTATTTTTACCTCAAACAAATTGATTGTTAAAATAAGAATGAAAAATCATTCGTCCAGCATATTTATATATATACTATTACGCTATTGTACGTGACATAGAACGCACGATTTTTTGTTTATTGCTTAATGGCAACCCCGAATGAAATATATCTCATTGGTTATCGAACAGCATTTAATGCATCGCCATACCTATAAGGGGGTTACCATGGGGGGACCCTGTTCTGTCGCGAAATACCGCCGAGTCCAAATGAATTAAATTATGAATAAAAGTAACATGATACAATGCTTTGCATGATTTCCCAAACATAAATTTTAAGGGAGACCAAACTGGTCGCCACGGGCGGCTACTACATTAGGAAACACTTTAAAACACATTTCGTATATTGTAACAAAACTCCACAGTTTATTTCGGTGAAAGATTATGTCGAAATAAACAATCTGAAAGTGTATAACGCATTTGAAAATCCAATTTCAGTTATTGCCACCAATAGTCGGAAAAATATCAGATTTTTTTTTTCTTTTTTTTTGTGTGTGCAGCCTTGTATGTGATCTATAGAGTTGTATGAATACTACATAGTAAGATGAAAGTTAGTTCAGATAAATGAATAGCACAGTTGGAAATTTCCATGAATAAACGGAAACGTGCTTAAGAAATTTTGTGTAACTCTGTATATGAGGGGCTCTCAACAATAGTAGACCAAGTCCGTTTTGAAAAAAAAGAGGTAATATAGAAGGTGCATAAGGTCTGTTTTATCAACTCCCTTATTAATCCCTTAATGGTCGCATTAAATTACGAGTTAAAAATTCATATTGCTTATTGGCACCACTTTTTTGAAAAAGACAAATTGAGTTTATTTAATGACAGATAAAATGATACCATAATGCATCCAATTACACAATTTTATTAAACATGTGGAAATCAAACAATCCGAATAATAGACAAAGCCCGTGAATATCACGGGAGCGAGACTTAAGGGGTTAAACCAAGTCTGTAAACATATGATATATATGACAAAGTATGTGACAACAGACTTGGTACACTGTGGGTGTGGATAAAACAGATTTTATGCACCTCCTGAAGAGACTATCTCATTTTTTTTCAAAATGGACTTCGTCTACTATGGTTGTGAACCCCTCATATGATCTATAAAATTTGCACGCACCTAGTAATAATTATAAAAAAAAGTTCAAAAAAAGTTTAAAAACGCGTACTACAACTAAAAACACACTTCCAGCAATGTTCATAGGTTTCAATACTTCAATTATTGTTCAATTTCATCTGTAACCAAATTCTTTTGTGTGTCGAGATTAAATTATATGCACACCGTATTCTACAGTAAGCGCCGTATCGGACACCTCAGTTTACATAAATTTAAATAAGTTTACAATAGTTAAATGTCATTAAAATTAGTGATGGGCGATTCTCGAGATTTTACCAATCGAGAAAAATCGCCATCGTAAAAAAATACAATCAATACAGTCATCGATTACTTCCCGGAATCTACAATCGAGATGTTTTACAAATGATTATTAAAATCATGGCTTTTACAGGCTTATACAGTAATTTTTAAGTTTTTAGTAAATACGTGGCAACTAAAGATAGATGGAGTAAAAAAATACCAAGAAATCGATGTAAATTTAACACTGAGATGCTAGATGACTTTGTAAAAAGATCCTCATCTACAATCTTCATTTGAAGCTAAATGAAAGGTTGTAAAAAAACAGAAGCAGTAATGCAGTTTGCTGCTATCGTTTTCATTACCTCTTTCATTCAACTTCAATTGATGGAGGGGCACCTGATATGAAGACTTTAAAAAGCTGTATTCTAACATTTGTTAATAATCTTAATACAACTTGTTATGTAATACATCTTATCAATTTTTAAGCCTTCTGAAAGAAATGTTAATCCCTAAACCTACCCCCTTTTCTGTACTAATGGTTTATGACAATTAACAAATTGTTGGAAATGCGTTTAAGAAATTAACTTTAATGTTACAACATCTCCGCTATAGTATTTATATTTCGAATATTATGTGTCATTCTATATTTTAATACAAGCCAATAAACTCTAAATGATTAATATCTTTAAGATATGTTCCGTATAAATTTCTTTAATGAAGTGTGCATACTAATGTTTCGATAAAACACTGTAAAATATTTTAAGTTTGTAATGTTTGAGCAATATTAATAATAAGTATCATGGATTTTAATATCAAATTTTATTTTATATATTGCAATGTGTATTATGTATGCATGTCTAGTAAATTGAGAGTACTACAGATGAACCAGATGCCAGCAAAAGGAGTTGAACACGGTAACCCCCACCCCTCAGAATTTTTCAAAACGGTCTTTTCAAACGAGTTTTTTTCAAATATAAGATTAATATGTTATCAAGAAATATGTTCTAAGTAATGATGAGAAGAATTCTATGTTGGAAGGCTAAATAACTTAAGAAAATACTTTCAGATAAAGTTAAAAAATGCTATAAAAAGTGATAGAAAATCTTTATTAAGATTGACGATCGTTTCTTAATATCTAATCGTTCGTAATATCTTTTTTAACTTTATCTGTTTATAAGTGATTATTATACATGTATTTATAAAATACTTTCAGTTCATTTATCTACTTTTGAAAATATTATTTACGTTTTTTCAAGGATTGTAATATCTTTATGCTAATTTTGTTTTGGAATAAGTTCCCTTTTATTTTTTATGAAAGTGCGATGTCTAAATCGCGTAACTATGGCGCATTCGATAGAATTGAATAGCTTTTTCACATTTTCGATAAAGGCAAAGATTTGATACAAGTTAAAGTTCCCCTAAATAGCTAATGCTGTAAGATTTCCCGTTGATCGAAAGAAAAGAGCTTTATCAAAAAAAGGGAGAGAAAACCAGACAAATATACTCGCTAAAAAGGGAACCTGTCTAAACCGGACACTGGTTACCATTCCTTATCGATGCCAAAATGATTCTTTAAATTTGCATTCCAATTAAAAATAGTTACTTTCTGACACATTAAAGAACTTATTTTTATTCTCAAGCGTATTAGCTAGAATCGAATAGAATTTTTCCTTTTTCGCTAAAGGCAAATATTTGATAATTTTCGTAATTTCGTTCAAATTTTCGTAAATGCGAGCCTAATATTGGGTAATTTCACCATTAATCGAAAACAAAAGAACTTTGCCGAAAAACAGAAGGATAACCAAACTCATATACCAGCTAAATGGGAACCTATCTAAAACGGAAACCCGTTTCCACTCCCTAATGATTCAAAAATGATTTTTTCTGTTTGCACTCAAATCCAAAGTAGTTACTTTTTCATTCATTTAAAAACTCAATTTTATTCTCAGGTGCATTGTATCCAAAAATGGAAGGATAACCACATAAAGATACCAGCTAAGGGAGAAACTGTCTAAAAGGGAATTGGTCTTTGGTTCCTAGCGATTGAAACATGACTCTTCGTTGTCTGTACCCAAATCTAAAGTAGCGCCTTTCTAACTCATTTTTATTCTTGTGGTGTATTAGCTAGAATCGATTTGCATTTTCACATTTTCGTTATATAAATAAAAGGTTTGATAGAGGAAAAGTTCCTAAATGTTGAATGCGTGCCTAATTGTGTGGAATTTTCTGCTTGGTCAAAAGAAAAAGAGCTTTATCAAAAAATGGGAGGATAACTAGACAAACCAGCTAAGACGGAATCTGTCTAAACGGAATTGATTTCCAGTCCCTGAATGGACCCCTAACATGACTGTTGCCCATCTGTACCTAAATCCAAAGTAGCTACTTCGTGAGACATTCACAACTCATTAGAATCGAACAGTATTTTTCCTTTTTTGGGTAAAGGCAAATGATTTAATACAGATCAAAGTTCCCCTAAATGTCTAATGCTGTAGAATTTCAAAGTTGATCGACAACAAAAGAGCTTTATCGAGAAATGGAACCAAACAAATATATTTGCTAAGAGTGAACCCTTCTAACAAGGAATTGGTTCCAATCTCTAGCAATAGCTAATGAAGTTTGATTAAATTCCGTGCATTATTTTTTGAAATACAGCAGTGTTACCTGTCGGGCTATTTGCACAACAAACAAATCAACACCAATTTACATCTAGGTCTAACTGGATATGAAGTATTATTAAATTTCGTGCATTACTTCTTGGGATAGAGCGTTATCGAATTTTTTGTCACATAAGAGAAAGGTATTTTCTAAAAATTGACAATTTTTTCATGAATCCAATACTTTCTTCTTGTAAAGATACATGAAAGTAAAAAATAGAAAAATGCCCCACACAAACTGAGTTAAACCCTTTTCAACTTAAGTATATGCAACAAAATCACACACCTCCTAATCTGTATCCTTCTTTGAGAAACTATGACTTAAACTAAAAATGCACCAAGTGTCAATCTGACTGTGAAAGCTAAATAAATACCCAAAGAACTTCTAACTCATAAGAAAGGGCTCTATTACTGTTTTTCTAGCGGGGATTTACATCACATTCACTTCAGTGACTTCCCTTCTTTACGCTAGAAGTTCCTAGCCAACCCAGACTACGTAATCATGACGTAGATGGAATATGCTCGTTCATTTCTCTCTCACCTCGACAAAAGTCTGCTCGATGCAAACTTTTCGTTTACCTCGAGAGATACCTCTCCTCAATGAAAACTTCTCGCTTACCTCGAGATATGTCTTCTCGATGTAACCTTTTCGCTTTCCTCGAGATACCCCTTCTCGGTTCTAACTAAGGCCGAGAATGAGAAATCAATTTTCTTCCATTCTCGACATGTTACTCTCGATGATTGTCAAGAAAACTGATTTCTCGTTCTCGGTCAAGAAGGGCCGAGAAGAGATATCGAGGGAGAGCTGGAAAGAGAGATAGGTATGACAATGATCAGTGAAATGATGGAGCCTTCCGATAAATGTTATGTATTAAAAAAAATTCAAAGACAGAGACTGGTGAGTTTCGGGGGGGCCCAAGAGTGGACCCAAAGGGGGGGGGGGATTTTCAAATTTTTACCGAACACGTCATGTGATACATCATCGGAATTCTCGTTGACAACCCTTTCATATTATGAACCTTTCTCCAACCAACAATTGAATTTCAGGATGCGGGGGGAGGGGGTGTGCGCGGACAAATCTTTAAAACTGTAGCGATGTCTAGAATAATTATCATTTAAATGGGTTTTTGTCGGAGCCCTCAGAAAAATAGTGCTTTTTAAATATAAAAATATTAAAATAAGAATTGGGGAATTCCGGGAATATTCAAGGGGCTTGAGAGTGGACCCACAAGGGTACAATTTTCTAACTTTTATGAAACCCCTCATGTGATATATCTTCGGAAATCTCTCTGACCACTCTTTTATATTATGAACTTTTCTTCGCCCAAAATTGAATTTTGGGGGTGAGGAGGAGCGAACAAATTTTTAAAACCGTAGCGATTTCTGTAATAAATATCATATTAGATGTGGATTTTTTTTTATGTAGACTTCCGGTAATTATTATTTATTAAACATAAAAATTTTGAAAGTGGGGGCTGCGTGAATTCCGGGGTGAAAGAGTGGGCCCACTGGAAAGAGGCGACGGGGAAGCAAATTTCAAACATTCTTTGAACCCGTCATGTGATATATCATCGGAAAGCTCTCGGATAACTCTTTCATATTATGAGACTTTCGTCCCCCCTCCCCAAATTTGCTCCCACGTGGGGGGGGGAGTAGTTTTCAAACTTTTTTGCATTTTAATCATTTCAGATCGGATTTCTTTACGAAGCCATCCGGTGTTATTTATAATTTACAAACTTTTAAAACAATTGGGTTGTATTCCGGGGAGTGCGGTTGTTGGCCCCTTGGGGGTGCGGGGCACTTTCCTAACTTTTACCGACACTCATCATGTAATATATCATTAGAAAATCCACTTATTCATACTAGGCAGGGTGGAGCGAAATTTTTTTTTCTTCAAATCAAAATCGGCCGGGGTGGGAAAGTTGCTCTATCAGATCCTCATTTTGAATACAAAATATTTTTGAAAAATATTAATATTAAATACTGCCCCAAGGTCATTGAATATTGAGAAAAAACGTAAAAGCGCTCGCCTGTGGAAAAAAAATTCTTTTCCTAATCAAAATGGGGCGGTGTGGGAAAGTTGCTCTATCATATCCTCATTCTGAATAAATAATATCTTTGAATAATATTAATATTAAATACTGCCCCAAGGTCATTGAATATTGAGAAAAAACGTAAAAGTTGTGCATTTTCCAATTTTTTTCCTCAAACTTACAAATTATTTTATTAATTTAATTTAAAAGGATGATCGTCGAATTATTATTATTATTATTATTATATATTTATAATAAAATTATGTAATATTTATATCAAATTCGCTTTCATTATACTAACTCAACGACTATACTTTTTTAAAATATATGAAATTTGGGTAATTGTAATTGTTTTACATATTTTACTTAACCTGTGTAAGAAAATATAATTTGAAATTATTCTTTAAAAACTAATGTAATAAGGTAAAAATAATTTACTATTTAATTTACAAGCAGTAAAGTTACCATTTTATAGTAGTCCATACTGTTTTTTGGTTTCAAAAATTGGCATTTTTTTCCGAGACTCCAGACGTTTGAATGAATCCATGGCGTCTCAAAGGACCACAAACAGCAGAAGAAGCCTCCGTAACAATTGTCACACAACTTTCAGTGGCTTGATTGTGTCAAGGGAATAGTTCAATCTTGGGTAAGATGTCTTCATCTATTGCCTTTGGATTTAGGATACACTTTGTAAGAATGTTATGATCTAAGAACTTAGTTAATGGTGGTTCTGTCACGGTCACTTCTGCCTAATTTATGAAATCGATATAGTCTTTGGTCTCTCAGGTAACTTGATCGTTTGTTTTCGTGAAACTTTTATTATTCTACATAGTACCAACACTCATATATACTATATAAAAGTGGCACTGCGCAGAATAATAAAATCTCGAAAGTCAAAAAACTCTTTACGTTTGTGATCTCAGGTAAGTTGAACGTACGTAAAGAATGTCTTCACTTTCAAGATTTTATTATTATGTGTAGTGCCAACTCTCTTACATACTATGTAAGACCTTTGGCACTACGCAGAACAATAAAATCTCGAAAGTCAAGACATTCTTTACATACGGATAAATTTTGAAGCCGAAGTCTATATAGATTCTATAAATTTGGCTGAAGTGACCGTGATACAACCACCATTAACTAAGTTCTTAGATCATAACATTCTTAGAAAATGTATCCTAAATCCAAAGACAATAAATGAAGACACCTTACCTAAGATTAAACTATTCGCTTGTCACAATCAAGCCACTGAAAGATATGTGAAACTTGTTACGGAGGCTTCTTCTGCTGTTTGTGGTCCTTTGAGATGCGTTGAATTCATTAAAACTTGTCTGGAGTCTCGGAAAAAAAGGCAGTTTTTGAAACTAAAAAACAATATGGACTACTATAAAATAGTAACTTCATTGCTTTAAAATTGCAACAGTAAATTATTTTTATCTTATTACTGTAGTTGTTTAAGAATAATTTCAAGTTATATTTTTTTACACAGGTTAAGTAAAAAATATAAAACAATTACAATTACCCAAATTTCATATATTAAAAAAAGTATAGTCGTTGAGTAAGGATAATAAAAGCGAATTTGATATAAATATTACATAATTTTACTATAAATTTATAATAACAATAATAATAATTCGATGATCATCCTTTTAAATCAAATTAATAAAATAGTTTGTATATTTGAGGAAAAAAATGAGAAAATGCACAACTTTTACGTTTTTTCTCAATATTCAATGACTTTGGGGCAGTGTTTAATATTAATATTTTTCAAAGATATTTTTTATTCAGAATGAGGATATGATAGAGCAACTTTCCCACACCGCCTCATTTTGATTTGGAAAAGAAAAATATTTTCCATAGCCGAGCGCTTTTACGTGTTTTCTCAATATTCAATGACCTTGGGGCAGTATTTAATATTAATGTTTTTCAAAGATATTTTATATTCAGAATGAGGATCGGATAGAGCAACTTTCCCACCCCGGCCAATTTTGATTTGAAGAAATTTTTTTCCCATAGGCGAGCGCTCCACCCTAACCTATCTGCCCCTTTCCCCACTTTTCCACCGGGGCATTTTTCTACATTTTGCTGATACTGCTCGTGTTACATATTGGAAAGGCCTGTGACCACTTATACATGTTATGCACCCCAACTTTGCACCACACGGGGATACTCTTCTAAATTTAGCCAAGACCCCTCATGTGGCATATCTGTCATGTGGCATCGTTGGAATGGTCTGTGACTACGTATTGATATTATGCACCTCCGGTGTCCTCCCCCCACTTTGCCCCCACAGAGGTACTTTTCTATATTTAGCCAGGACCCCTCATGTGACATATCGTTGGAAAGCTCTGTGACTAATTGATGTTATGCACCTCCGGTGTCCGCCCCCCCCCCCACTTTGCCCCCACGAGGGTACTTTTCTAAATTTAGCCGAGACCCCTCATGTAACATATTGTTGGAAAGGTCTGTGACCACTTACTCAATTTATGCACCTCACGCGGCCCTCCTCCCCAACTTTGTCCCACTTGGCCATTTTTATAAATTTAGCCGAGAACTTTCATGTGCCTTTTCTAAATTTACCTGACACCCCCTTGTGTTATATTGTCGGAAAGGCCTGCGACCACTTACCTACCTTATGCACCTCTCGCGCCCCTTCCTCTACTTTGCCCCCACAAGGAGGGCATTTTTATAAATTCAGATCGACATCTCTCATGTGACATGTGACATATAGTTGGAAAGGCCTAATTCCCCATGACGACTTATTCCTATTATGCAGCTACTGTGCTCCTCCCCTCACTTTGACCCCTCCCCACCCAGGGATCCGGTCTGAGGTTCGTCCGGTTCGAGATTATTTTTTACAAGATTTTATAGTGCGTGCACACCACGCCTGCTATGCGGTGCCTTATACAGCTGGAAGCCAGTTCGAGATGTCATATTACAAGATTACGTATAAATTAGAGGCCCCGACTAAAGGAAGGGCCCGGTAGCGGGCGAAGCCATTTAGTCCTTATTAACGCCGACTCATTCCAGTTCACCTGCAGACGATTCTTGCTAATTTATGATGTATAAAAACAATTGGCAAACTGGAGTCATCGAGAAAATATTTACACAATCGAAAACTATCGAGATGTCCATACAATCGAGAAAATCGATAAAAACATCTCGTTATCGCCCATCACTAATTAAAATACACCACAAACGGTTTTCCCATACAGACCGTAATGTAACGGAATTATTTTGAGTGCCCCTGTCAATGAACCGTAAATGATACACACTTCATTTTGAAAACCGAACATGCCATAATGGTACCCAATAACATCTATGAATTTCACGGCAATCGAACCATATTTACGAGAGTTAGAGCACGCACATACGGAAGACAGACAAACCGAAGTCATAAACACTTTTTAACTATGTTGGAATGTGTTAAAAATTTTAAGTTAGTTCGTAGGCTCAAAGTTAATAATCTCTCTATATACAAAGTTTAAAACAATTTCAGTGAGATTTCTATTTTATAGAAAGAAATACACCTTTTTTGGATAGATTAGGAAAGCTCTCTCGTCAAACATAGACAAACACTTTACAATTGTGATAAAGCTGTCACACTGGTTTTAGAACATTTATTTACGTTACTTCAAGTGTTAATTTAGATTATTACGACAAAAATCGTTTTTTTGTGCTACATGATAAAACCTTTTAAAAAACATTCAAGCTTGAAAATCATTTCAAAATTAATAAAAGATCAGTAATTTGAGTAAGTTTTCAAATAAATTTTGTTTGATTGTACAATTTGCATTGCATTCCATTGTATAAAATTTTAAATTGTGTACTTGCTGAAGTCACATAGCGTGTCTAGCAGAGTTTACTCGAAATTTACATACTGAAGTTCTTAATTATTGTTATTGTTATTTTATGTTTCAAAGTTGTGTAATTAAACGTATAATTATTATTGTTCTTATGGTTTATGTATGTATATGTATTTAAATATATGTAAATAAGAGAGTCCAAATAGAAGTTGTTTACAAGTTCAGGAGAACCAGGTGGTTTGATATTTGTAACAGACATCTCTGGGCTGTCGCACGAGAGTCGCCAGTGTGTCGCCAGTGTGTCGAGCGGAGAGCAATGACTGGACATTTTATGCCAAGAGTAAATTTATGGATATATTTATGGCATGTATTAAAGTTAGCCCACACACTTGGCGATCACGTGAGTCAATTTTAGGGGGCCCGTCGGAAGGAGGGACCCTGAGTAGAGGCGCACAGCCTCTCGAGAAAGTCTGGACGAATGAGCGATTTTGAGGGGGTGCGTCTAAAAAGTGGGTCTGTATGTTTTGGACTCTGATTGCACAAGGGGTCCAAGGGCTCCTACTCCTAATTATGTAACAAAGTCTTACATAAGGGTATGTAGTAAGCAGTCAGATGAGTCTTATGTCAGATGTTATGTGTCAGAGTTATGTAAGAGTTAAGTCAGAATTAGCAGAGTTAGATAGTAGAGAGATGTTCCTTTTCGAAGTAGGATGATGGCCGTAGCTCTTAAACATTACGGAGTTGTTCGGGTCGTGAGCCGATCGCAATAGTTGTTTTTTGTAGGCCTGGTTTATAGTAGATCCAAGGCTAAGTATCGTGTTAGCTAGTTGGATTAGCTTGACCACATCGTTTAGCTCGATTGAGAGCTGTAGTGTCAAGAGAGCACCAAATATAAAAATATTAGTGTGGTGCGATTTATTTAACCAGAGACTGACATTATGTCCCAGTCTGTATGTTTTGCCTGTTACAGTATAGAGGAGAATACTACTACCAATATGATGTTTAAAGGTATTTCCAATTTTTATATTTTGTTCCCAGTATTTTGAATATGTATATGTATGTTATAAGTAGGGCAATGTATGCTCAATTGGTAGTCATGTGTCAATTTAATATTATAAATAAGCAACTCAGAAATATTTTCATAATTTCAATAACTAGTTTGTTTTGTTCGCCTACAGTGAGCGTGTCGTATGGCAAACCCTTTTAATTTTGTAAATATTTGCGGTAAATAAATACGTTAGTTATTAATTTTGAGTATATTCTTTACAACCATAAGTCTTATTTAATCATTTTATTATTATGAGTTTTATTTCAGGTAAAGTTCTATTTTTAATAAGGATTATCAATGCTAAAATTTTATATTTTCAATTTAGTTAGTGGGTCATTTCTCCACAGGGAATACACCTGTTGGGTTAGGTCGAAACGTTAACTTCTTTTTCGAAAAATATTCACAACGCTTTGGGGTAGTGTTGAGGCAGTTGCCTCCAGTCTTATTAAATAATTGGGATTAATAAATTGTCATTTATCTCAGAAGTTAGCCAGGACCTTATAACGATCATATTTTATTATGTTATGTATTATATTTGTTTACACTATTATATTTGTTTATACTATTTGTTAACACTATGAATATTTCAGATAATGAGTGATTAGGACTTCCTACCCGTAATTCATTCTAGGAGTAATTGGGTGTTGAGTCTCCCCTTCCCTGTCGTACTTTCACTTCCGCCCATTCCCCCTTATATAATTCCCCCTCTTCGCATCTATATGCCTGGGTAGTAGCTAGGTGGTACGTTTTATGAGCACAGATCTGCCCAGCAGTACTGTTTAGAATGGAATTTATGTGCAGCATAATTAACTCGATTGTTTTTCATTCATCGTTATGACGTTAGCCTTACTGTGGGAGATGTTTTCGTATTTATAATATAGATAAAAATAGTTCTAGTCGGATGTGCCTAACCTAAAAAATTCTTCTATCTCATGCACGTTAATACTTCAAAATTAGCTATCAGACGGCCAATATTGAATGAGAATCTATGCCTATCATGAGGATTCTATATATATGAAATTCCGTGAAATAGTTCTTGAGATATGACTATCGCCAAAATCGTCTAAATCCAACAAAATGCAGCTAGGTAGGTCCAACTGTTGAGTGATTTACACTAAAAGCTGATCAGCAACAGGATATGTCAACGTCTAACTGAAACTGAAGTTAGATGAGAACTCGTGCATTAATTCTGGAGATAGAGCTACTGCGGAAATCATGAAAAATTCAGCATTGCAGCGCAACCAGTTAGACGATTTGCACCAAAACGTAATCAGCACTGACTCATATCAAGGACTAAAGTAATCGGAAGTTTGAAGAAAATCCATGCATTTGCTCTTGAGAGGGAAATATTGAGAAATTGTGAAAAATGCAGCGTAGCAGAGCCACCTGCTGGGCGATTTTCACCAAAAACTATCATCACCAATGTATATCAGGAACTAATTGAATATACATTTTTATTAAATTTGGTGCATTAGTTCATATTATACATTATACATATACAATGTTGATCGTAGCGAACGGGGGGGGGGGGAGTAGAGCCCCCTAGTATTTTAAATTAAATTACCGTTGATATACTCTATTAAATTGTAAATAATGTGTTGGATTAACCGAAAACTTATGACGGCTCTCAAATCCAATCTCAAATCCTTTATGACATATGTTTTAATTTATTTTTGTTCGGAAATGCATGAAACCAGCAAGTGTTGATGTTCAGAAACTATCTAATCGAACTGTTTTTTGCATTGTTTTGCAAACACAATAGATGTTTTAGAAAATATTGTCAAAGTGGGTGATTTGAACCAATTTTCCGAACGAATTTTACCTGATTTTTCCGCACGAAAGAAGAAAAACTATTCACGAAAGGGTAAAAAAGTTTTTTTCACGTGATCAAAATCGCTTATAATTCAATAGGTAATTTATTTATCAAAAAATGGAAAACATAGTTCGATTTCAAATCGCTTGCACCGTCAGGCCTTCCAATTTTATATCTTTCCGTTAAAAAATGATTTGGTAAATGTATCAAAATGTTTTCGGCTTGTTGAGAAGAGCAGTTGTGAACAGCCTAAAAGATTCATGTATCAGAAATTTACTAGGCTCACTACATCATAGAGGAAGGTAGCATGTTTTATTTTTTTAGAAGAATATATTTTGAAACTTTGAATATTTATTCTGATAAATGAAGATTAGGACCAGGCTAAATATATATACAGTACGACTTCAAAAATCCGGCATTCAGAAATCCGGAACTTCAAAAATTCGGCATCAAAACCATCTTTTCCATTCCTTTTTCTTCTACACTTTCAAGTTATGGAAGTAGAAAAATAGCAATTGTTTATGAATTAAAAATATCAAGATCTAAAATAAAAATGAAAAAAAAAAGATTTGACTTTTTCCAACGTCAAAGACTTTGGCGAATGCATGACACAAAATATGGCCAGAGCGAATTTTCGGCAACGGCGACATCGATGATGAGAAAGAATTTTCAGGCTTTCACATTTCCCGTGAAAAGGCCGCCATTTATGAGCTGATTGAACACGCAAAATCTGAAAATGCATTAAGTGTTGAAAAAAAGGATATAGATGACTGGCTATGCATTGACAAAAATGCACAAACAACGAACAATTTAACGGACAGCGAGATCGCTGACGCTGTGCTAAATAGAAGCGCCGATAACGTTACTAGCAGTTCAGAAGAGGAGGAAGAACAACCGGCAGAAGAAAAGGGTCACAAGAAAAATTCATAAATTTGACTGGAGAATTAAAATCTTCTTTAGAGAAACAAAGACTATATTTCCGAAATAGACATTTTTTATTTGTATAAAATAAAGGAAAAACGTGTTAATTAACGGCCAAGAAAATTGAAGCAAAAACAATTGACGTTGATGTTTCCGCAATTACACGAAAAGAAATAATTTCACTCTTTATTAGATTTTTTTTCTGTAACATAGAAAATGTCAATTTAAGTAAGTTTCTTTTAAATATTTACTTTTCTCTTTTTCTTACTTAATTATCACCTAATAATGAATTAAATTATGGCTAAAGGCACCATTAAGAATACTAGGGTATTCTACCCGGGCTTCCCGGGTTAAAGAATATAGGTGAAAATATTTTTTTAATTGAAAACTAATAATTTTTTTATATGTAATAATTTTTTAGATTTCCCACTTACATTAAAAAAGCATTTTTCATATGGAAAATACAAATTATACAGTCAAATAAATTTTTGAAATTTATGAAAAGCGATATCTTCTTATTAGACGCATGCTAAGAGTTATTTGACCAAGATTTTGATACTTACGGCATCCTTTTATTTTCTGATAATTTCAGAGCTTATACATGTCTGTTAAATTTGTGTTTTATTTATATTATTTTATTTATTTATTCATAGGGAAGGTTTTTTTTAATGGATATTAGCCGTAAGAAAATGATGAACTCTTTATTTTGTTTTATGGGCAAACGGATTAATCTTTCGTTATCGAGCTCCACACGATATAGATAAATTTAAAAATATTTCATGCATTAAAACTGTTTTTAAAACCATAGACAATCAGTAAACTGGGATGAACTTTAGAAACAAATTCCATTTGGAAAAAAAATCCTGTTTTGGTGGTCTAAAAATTTAAATTGTACGATTACAGATGTTAGATTTGTGTTTTTTCAAGATTATTCTTTTATTATTATTTTTTTTTAATAAAAGAAGTATTAATTTCGTTAATTTGTCTTTCACAAATATGTTAGTTTGGTGGTTTTTTTAATATTATTCTTTTATTTGCTTATAAAGGAAGTATAATTTCGTTATGCAAAAATAGTCAGAAACAAATGCTGAAAAATGTTTGTTGCTTTATGTGCAAAATATTTGTTATTATTATGTATTGAAACCGGCACGTGATAAGATAAACTTAAAAAAAATATCATGCTTAAAACTTATTTTAGAAAATATAATACATCAGTCAATTAAGGTACAGTTTTTAAACAAATTGCATTTGAAAGTAAATTTTTTCCCTATGCCACGAAAATTGAAAATGTACGATGGTCAGAAGATTAAAAATGCAGTAGCGAAAATTTCAAGACCAAAATTTTATCGTGAAGTGTTGCCATGACGTCAGCGTTACGCACAGATACGCTTGTTCCTTATAATATAGATACTTAATCAGTAAAATATAATAAAGATCACTTATTGGGATGTGGTTATCACTTGAGGCTCTTATGCTTGGTATTCCGGAATGAAAAACAGCAATTTCCACCGTCACAAAATTTGCATACGCACTTCTCATATCCATATTCATAATTTTTTTAATAAAATTGTATTTTGTTTGATCATTCAAAAACAATTTTAACTCAAAACTTGAAGTCATGATTGACAGCAACATCTTTTATGTGAACAGACGCACTCTGTACTTGAGATTCTAATCTCAATTTCGGAGAGTAAAAATTTCCGTAATTTTGTTTTTTAGACGCATTTGCGTTAAAATGTTTAGTTTTATCTATGATCGTTTTCTTTTAAATATGACTTCATTTTCACTTAAATAAGCATTTCGCATAGTGCCTGAAACTTAGTATCAGTACACATGCAGAAGGAAAAACAATATAGAAAATTTATGAGGAAAAATGCGTGTTTTCAAAAGCAGTATGTCATTTTCCGTTATATCCCCTAATATAATATTCTGCTCCTAATGGGATTTTGCGCCACTAAACCCTATACAACAATTTTTATCAACAGTTTTGCATTTTTAACAGAAAATAGCATGAATATAGATAAAAATACCTCATTGTTTCTCTCTTGTCTTCAATAATGAAAGCTATCTAATCTTCACCATTTTGAAGAAATTTCATAAAATGCTTTTAAAATTAAAATATAAAAGTGGGGATATTTAAAAAAAACAGTCCGTGAGATCACATCTACAGATGAAGAGCTTTTAGTTAAAAAAAAAAAAAAAATGTAAAAATGGTTCAGCAGAAATATCAGGGCAGATGACTAAAAAACATACTTGTGTTTTAGATATATAGATTATATAAAATTAGGAAAAATTAAATTAATCTAATTATGTTATTTTGATAAAATTATAGAAAAATGTCCCAAAGAATAGCATTTTATTATTCGAGAGAATTTTGGACAAAAACTTCAAGGACATGATATTATTTTAAACCACGAATTATTCGTTTGCTTGTCTAACTCGGCAAAGCAAATCCACCCAGGCGAGAATCATCAATTTCTGTAACATAAATCGCTATTATTTGCATGTCACCTCTGTGTGTTATAAAGACACTCCAAATTTTTGTAAAACATTGCATTTTATCTGTGTGGGATTTCGATTACATTATTCTCAAAAGTGAAGCATTTTCACCTGTGAAGAATTACAAAGCAGCTGGGCTGTTAAAATGACACACTTCTTCTACAAAACAAAATTCAGGTTTAAGAATTAAAATACACGCTTTTTTATAAAATGACGTCATTTGCATCCGCTAAAGCAATGCACCTTTACAATATAGTCTTAAACTTTGTCTATAGAAAAGTATACATATGACGTCATTATCACGGAATAACAGACAATATTCTTGACATAGACCACATTTTAATTTCAATTTTTTTTTTCAGGTTCTATGAGAAAATGGCAGCAAAAGATACAGTATCTTCTATTTTCGACTATTTTCAGTTTACTTTCTTTAAATGGGGTACATTTGTTGCTACGATAAGAAAAATGGTATTAAAAAATACAAAAAAATTAATATCTCAAAAATAATTTCAGATACAGCTTTCAAACAAATTGCATTTAAAAGAGCATAGTTTTCCTTATACGACGGTGTAAAAGTTTAAAATGTGCGATGTTTAGAAGTTTAAAAATTTGCAGTGGAGAAAATTACAAAGCCAAAATTTTATTTCAAATTTCAAAGTGTTGCCATTCGCAAAATGACGTATGCGTTCCGCACAGATATGTTTGTCCTTTATAATATAGATAGTACTACTTTGGATATTCCTAGTTACTACTTTTGACATTCCTTCAAAAATCTGGAATTTTCAAAAATCCGGCATAGTCTCGGTCCCGATGATGCCGGATTTTTGAAGTTATACTGTATACAGTGAAACCCTGATTTAACGTAACCCGTATTTAACGATTTCCCGCATGTAACGTCATTTTTCACTAGTCCCAATTAATTTTCTATACTTGTAATGTTAAAAAATCCCTGTTTTAACGTTATCATTTTGAAATATTTCCCGCATTTAACGTTTTTTTCAGCGGTAAGAACTCAATGAAATTTTTCTAAAATAGTCAAAAATTTGTGATGAAAATAAATAATTTTTTATCAATACGCGCAAAATTCGGAATCTTTCCTGTTTTTGTCTTTCTTACCAACTGCGAGTGCAATATTTGAAAATCCCCCTCTCTTCCATCCGCACCAATACTTTTTTAATTTATTAGATTATGTTTTTTGTACTAGAACGGAACGGATAGATCGTTAGAAAATTTTTTATTAGCTTTAGATGGTAAAATATGGTCGTAAAATGAAGTGTAATCCTTTTATAAATAGTGAAGACTAATAAAAGCTTACAAAAAAAAAAAAAATTCTAAGCTTAGAAAGCGATTTGTGTTGTAGCTACTAGAAACAGTATGTAAAATAAAATAACCCAATTCTTTAAAACATAATTTGGAAAACTAATGTCTAAATCATTGTAAATCAAGAAATGAAACGTATCTCACCTAAATTAGTCTTTCTTTTACGCTCAGTGTTTAGTTTTCGTCTTGCCCCGATTTAACGTTTTCCGCATTTAGCGTCATTTTTGCCTGGTCCCTTGAATAACGTTAAATCGGGGTTTCACTGTATATATTTTGGAATTCACTAACACTTTAATAATAATTAGATAAATGTTCCTAAGTGGTCCGCAACTGATGCGTTTACCTTAACTGGGTTTTTTGTATGTAAAGATGGCATTTCGTATTCGAATTTTCGCGCAATTACTGAAATTGTAAAGTTGAAAAAAATGTGTGCACACAGGTGTGTTTTCCGACGAAGATACATCTTAATATTTTTAGAACTGTTAGAATTGCAAATTAATTTTAACGCATTTACTTATTAACCCGGCAGTAGTGATAAATCGCCAGATATTTTTTTATGATTGTAGCTGTATATGTAGATTATAAAAACCATGGAGTTCATTATACGACAAAATTTGTCAACTAGCTATGAAACTTCTACAACGAAATTTTTTAAACATTAAAATAGAGAGAAGGTATTAAAAAAATGAAAAGCGAAATAATTTTCATAAAAAAATTTCTTTAATCAGTTAACAGTCTAATATTAGTGAAAATATGATCATACGTTAAGAAGGGAATGGTTTTTTTCTTTCATGTTGACTTTATCTTCATAGAAAAAGAGAAACAGAAAAAAATCTAATAATGTTTTCTTTTCTTGCACGTTGCCCTTATCTTCATAGAAACAGAGAAACAGAAAAAAAAACACAGAAAAAATATCTTTTAATATATTATCTAGTTCTCGGTTTATATTAAATCCACGCCAGGAATCAATTCAAAGCCACGGCTTTTCTGCAATAGGGATCCACACCAGATTAACGAATTACAACGGGAATATTGATGGAAAAACAAGAAATCAGACGTGATTTGTAAGATAAACGTTGAATGGTTATAAAAGATAGTTTTTTAAGATATTTGTATATTTATCTTGAGTTATTCTTTTAATTTAAAAACTGATATCTATGGATTCAATTGCATTTAGAAACTTTATTATTTTAGTGTCTGTACAATGAATTTTCAAG
Organism: Maratus speciosus; assembly: GCA_963932465.1. Lineage (NCBI taxonomy): Eukaryota > Metazoa > Arthropoda > Arachnida > Araneae > Salticidae > Maratus > Maratus speciosus. Next base: position 255,873,407 of record OZ010797.1, on the reverse strand, counting down.
TGTGAACATTTCCTAGCAGCTGCAACGTCTTTTTGGATTATTGAAAAATATGAGTATAAGACAAAATTTATTTACACGCTAGCAACAAGCTTTCGTATGCCTTCCAAGAATAAGATTTTCAGGTGACCTTAAAGCCTATTTTGCACAGCATACCGAACGACTGTGTTGATACAAATCGACATCCCAAAATTTCCTTTAACTGCCCAAAGGTATGAAAGTCTGAAGGAGAGGTATACGGGTTGTAGGGAAGTTATGCCAGGTCTCAAAACCCAAATTGTTGATGCTTTCTAAGATGTGTCTTTACGAAATCCGAGCTTGTCGTTGAAGATTTGATAGGCAGATCAATAACTGATGTTTAAAGAAGATGCAACCTCCTCTATGGTTCCTCGCCTTTCCGTCATAACCATTTCTCTAGCTTGTTGAATGTCAGTCTCGCGTAGTCGAGGATGGCGGGTATCCAACTCCCTCTCTTTACGTTTTGTAAATTTTGTAAGAAATTTGTAAGTTTTGTAAGCAATTGCGTTTGTGTAATGCTGAATTCCCACCGGAAATTTAGAAAAATTTGATTTCAAAATAAGGAAAAGCAATTTTACGACTTTCTTCCACCAAAGTTAGAAAAGTAAAATTTCATAAAATTTTTCTGTTGCAAATCTTTATTAATCGTAGGTGGGATAAAATATATCCCACCGTCCCTCAAGGGTTAAAGTAATTTACTTAACCCAATCTGATTGTTTTAAGTAATGATGTTATATATAGATGGAATTTTGCAATAGAATTTTAACCCAGTTCCAGATAGGTTAGAATTATACAAATTATGTACAAATGTATAGATCTGATGATAGGACATCATTTTAAACATTTGTGCAACTTAATTGTCGATCCATACCTTGATTTTGTTTCCGTTAGCCAGCCACAGCTCGTTGTGGATGATTTGATGGACAGAATCGTGACTGATGCTTAAAGAAGATGCAGCTTCATCTAAAGTGACTTGCCTATCTGTCATTACCATCTATCTAGCTTGTTCAATTTGAACTTGCGTTTCCATGGTTGACGGGCATTCAGCTCCCTCTTTTTTCAATTCCTACTATTAGCTCACGCTCTCCCTATATTATTTATATATTTATCTTGTTCAAATTTCCAATCGTTAATAAAATACTCATTATTCATCCTATCAAGTTGAAATAAATTTTTTAAAACTTGTACTGGATGACAATTGATGTTAATGCAGTTTTTTCAAATATTAATTTATTAATTAAATTTTAATTAATTAATTTTAGTTTTGCATGGGAAACAAAATGGCGGTCATTGGTTATTGAAGATCAATGAAAGTATTTTCAATAAGGGGTGTTACCATAGGGGGGACCCTGTTTTGTCGCCAAATACCGCCAAGTTTGTCGCGACTTGCCGATACATCGCCAAATTTGGCGACCAAAATGAGTCGCCAAATGTGACGCCAACTTGGCGATATTTCTAATATTTCGCCAAATTCCCATAGATTTCCATTGTAAACCTATTTGCTTATAGAAAATCAACAAATTGAGATATTTTAATGCAACAAAAACTAATATTAGCTTAATATTAAATTTTTCTTTGATGGCCTAAGTAGGAATTGACTTTTAAAACAAAATTTTTATATTACTTGTTTGTGTTACGCTTGTCCGACAACTTTTGTACTTCTCGATCCACAAAAAAACTTTTACGAGATAAAGAACTATCCCTGTATTGTGATGTAAGTCTCCGATGCATTCCAGTACCTTTAACAACCTCCGAGCATTGAAATCTTAATACAGTTCGTTGTTCCTCTTTAGTTCAAACGGATAGCGGAGCTCACATGCTTACGCTGTCGTAGCTGGCAGGCTACAGACGGGATCGTGATAAAACTACGCACAGAAGGTCACAGAATCACCAACGCAGCGCATGAGCGCGCAGACGTCACTCGGATGCGAAATTTGACTTTCCATAAGACTTTTAGCGTTAGTGTGAAATCCTGCAATTTCATTGGCTGACGCTTCACCGATAGCCAATGAAATTGAACGGAACTTCTTTCCCTGAAAGGACAAGTACAAGAGTAAAATACTGTGTAAAGCCGGCACATGGTATTTTGGTATCTCAAATGCATGAATGATCTAGCCCAGTGGTCAAGACTAGGGCTGGTTAAGATTTTGCATTTGTAATACTAAAGTTGCGTATTCTGTCCTTTCTCTGGCGTTTTCACTATTTTAGAGTTTTGTTTTGATTTTTATTAAGTCAGTTAGTTAAAATCAGTCGATATTTATTACCAGTTCTTTTGTAAATTTTTTTATCAATTAGATTTTTTAAAATAAATAATTAAATTAAAAAAAATCAGTTAATCTATTTTTAATAATTAAAGTAAACATTTATTAAAATGCAATAATAAATTTCCTAGGCTTACATAAAAAGTATTTTCATGTTAGAACTTTATAAAGTTCTGATCATTTTAAATTTGTCTGTTACTATAGTAACAGATAAATGCAAAATTATCCGAATTAATATATTAAAGGTTTTTTATTTTAAAATTATCCTTGAGACATAAAAATCTTTATTAATTTATGATAGGCTACTTTATAATTTTTTATTTTAAATATTACACAAATATTTAAATTAAATTTTAAAATTCATAGGACTTATAGGGTATTTTTCTAATAAATAAATTTCTTCAATAATTAAAGAGTAATAATAATATTTTCTTAAGTTAGTTAAAATCAAATTATCTTTATTACGAGCTCCGTTGTATTTTTTTTTTTTTTTTTTTTTTTTGTCAATTAGATTTTTTTAGATAAATTTAAATAATTAAATTAAAAAATTCATTTAATCTATTATTTAATAATTAAAGTAAACATTTATTAAAATGCAATAATAAATCTCTTAGGCTTACATTAAAAGTATTTTCATGTTAGATTTTTATAAAATTCTGATCATTTTAAATTTATCTGTTGTTTAGATTACTATTTTTTTTTTTTTTTTTTTTTGTAAATGTTATACAGATAATTGAATAAAATTTTAAAATTCATATGACTTATACGGTAGTTGTTAATAAATAAATTTCTTTAATAATTAAAGAGTAATAATAATATTTTCTTAAGGCTGTTCTTAACTGCTCTGCTCAACAAGCGCAAAACGTTTTGACACATTTACAAATTCATTTTTTAACGAAAAGGTGTAAAATTGGAAAGCCTGGCCATGGAAGCGATTTGCAATCGAACTGTTCTTTCCATTTTTTGATCAATCAATCACCTATTGAGTTATAAGCGATTTTGATCACGTGACAGACACGTTTTTCGCCCTCTCTTCAGTGCTCTTTCTTCCTTCGCGCGGAAATTCGGTTCAAAAGGTCCACTTTGACACTATTTTCTGAAAGATCTATTGCATTTGAAAAAAAAACAGCTCAATTACATAGTTTCTGAAAAACAACACCAGCTACTTTCATGCATTTTCGAACAAAAATAAATTAAAACTTATGTCAGAAAGTTGCCTTTTTGGATTTGAGAATACCCTTAAGTCAGTTAGTTAAAATCAGTTGATCTTTACCACCAGTTCCTTTAAAAAAAATTTGTCAATTAGATTTTTTTAAATAAATTTATATATTTAAATTAAAAAATTCATTTAATCTATTTTTTAATAATAATGTAATAATAATATATTCTTCCTTACATTAAAAATTTTTTTTGTTCGAACTTTAGCAAGTTATATATATATATATAATTAGCAGTAGTAATTTATTAAAGTGTTCATTTCTCAAAATCTAGTATTATCTTTCATATATAAAAATATTTATCAATCTATCAGCTGCTTTCTAAATTTTTTTATTGTATATTCAATACTACTAAATTCTTATCATATATAAACTGTATGTTTAAGATGAATATTTATTAAAATTTAATTTTAATATCTTCTAAACTTTCATGAAAAGAACTTTTATGCTAGAACTCCAGTAACATATAAATAGTAATTAACAGAATTAAATTATTAAATTATTCATCTTTAAAAATTAATTATTTATCCTTTATATATAAATTATATTCATAATATATATCACAAGGATAATTTAACCATTGAAGACAGTAAATTACTATACTTTAAATAATTGAATGTATGGTAAAAATGCAACAAAAACAAATATATACATATATATATATATATATCTGTGATTTAATAATTATTCGCAAAAAGTTTTATTATATATATATATATATGTTGCAATAAAAATGTAATATACATCAAACATGAACAATGAAAAATATTTTGCTATTAGTTGCAATATATATATATATTTGAATAACGATTATTATTATTATTATGGAGATTTTTATTTTTATCTTTATTTATTAATTTATTATCAGTATCTTTACAATTTTTATTCGAAATATAATATTGTGATTAAATTTTACTAGATAATACCACTTAGGAGCTAATGTTATATAATTAAAATAAAATATCAATTTAAATGTAATAATAGTATCTTTTAAACTGACATAGAAAAATATTTTTATATATCTAGGTGGAACTTCAATTACTTATTTTTAGTTAAGCTGCTAGAACTTTAATACTGATTGCAAACATCTGAGTAAAAAAAAAAAAAAGTTCTAAGCAGCTTATTATAACAATCTCATTATTTTATCATAATTTAACTAAGTCAATGTTGTTTTAGAATTGTTAATAATTTTCTTACTAGAAAATTATATCAAATTTAATAATTAATTATATATTATGTTATTAACTGTATAACAATTGATTCCGTGCTCAGTATGAGAAATACATAAGCTTTTTTTAATGCATCAAGTTATTATTATCAAGAAATACATCTGTGATGAAATGAGTAGCAGCGCTGTTACTCGTAAAATGGATTTCTTCGTTTCAGGGAAGGAAGTTCTGTTCACCGACAGCCAATGAAATTGTCGGATTTCGAACTAATGCTAAAAGTCTTATGGAAATTCAAATTTCGCCACTCGGATAAACTTAAAGGCCTGTTATGGCGAAAGTGCAGATAATTTTTGACTTACCCTCGTAGAAAGTTTAATTTTAAATTCACAAGGCTAAAAAGAAAAAAGAAAAGAAAGATAGAAAGAAAACTAATTTGTAAGTATCATGGACATAAACTTCATTCATCAAAAAATTTCTTCATGGGAAATAAAATAACAAAAGAGAAAAAGTTAGATAAACATTTTTTCTTTCAATAAATACTTTCTGTAAACTGCAAACCACTCCAAATAATGTTAGTTTCCTGCATATGCTTTCGATTTCTTCTTTAAGTGTAGTGAAAAATAGGCTTAGGTATAAAAATAGCATTTCATAATTTTTACATAAATAATTAGTATTATTACATATTACTTAAAAAACGTTTTTAGTAGTTATAAATAAATTATAATTAACTAACTTTTTAAAAGTTCTTAATCTGGAATAATATTAAAAGTTGTGTCTTATTTGCAGTTTCTAAATAAATATAACAAATAGATAGAGAGTATCAATACAATATCCAATTTAGATACATTTCTTTTAACAATGTTAAATTGACTACATTTAGTAAAAGTGGCGGTGATTATCTTATGCACAAAAAAATATAAAAATAAAACTTAATAGCATTAAACATTTAATTTATTCTTACATGTCCAATTAATGGAATTTTGAATAAAAATAAGTTACAGTAGAAGGATTGTAATAGAAATTATTTTAGGATTGTTAAAAAACTTGTTTATAAAATAAGTACTTCATTTAATTTTAAACGGCCAAAAAAAAAAAAAAATCAACGATGTAAATAAATTAGGTTACAAGTCCATTTTCTAAATAAATGTAACAATTGGATAAAGAGTATCAATGCAATATCCAATTAAGATAAATATCCTTTAACAATGTCAAGTTGATTGAATTTTATAAAAGTGTCAATGATTATCTTCATACATAAAAATACAAAAAGGTAAGATATGTGTAATAGCATTAAACGTTTAATTTACTCTTACATGTCCAATTAATGGAATTTTGAACAAAAATAAGTTATAGTAGGACGATTGTAAGAGAAATTATTTTATGACAATAAAAAAGCTTGTTTATAAAATATTTCCTTTAATTTAAAACAGCAAAAACAATACAAGATTTAAATGAATTAGGTTACAAATACCTTTTCTAAATAAATATAACTAAAAGATAGAGAGCATCAATACAATATTCAATTAATATAAATTTCCTTTAACAATGTCAAGTTGACTTCATTCTATAAAAGTGTCGATTATTTTCATGCATAAAAAATAAAAATGTGAAACTTAATAGCATAAAAGATGTGTATTTTAATTAAACACAAACTATGAGTACAAGAAATGAATACAACATCTAATTAAATGAAATTTATTATAAACAAATTGTGTGTTTGAATCTAATAAAGCTAACAAAAAAATTTCTTTGTAGCAAATAATGTAAATAATAAAGTCTATTCTTACGAAATATCTCTTAAGAATTTGTTCAATTGTAAAAAAAGACTTTAATACTGAAAGATAGATACAGATGGCAGCACTACGAGAATTGAAAATGACTGGTTTTCTCTGCTTTAAAAATAGAAGACTTTATTCAATTTTTATTCTTATTATTTTAACTCTTTTTTAATTTTAAAATTCCTATTATCCTTTTTCTGTATTATATGCATATTAATCTTGTTTTATTTTCTTTTATTAGATAAATTTTATTCTGTATTTTGATGGTCATGTGCGGACCTGTAATAGAACATTCCAATGTTTTTATTCTGAAATCTAAGATGTGAAAGTCAAATTCGATTCGATTAAAGTATGAAAAGACAAGTTATTCGTAATTCTTTATGTGAAATCTTTATTCGTTAAGTATGCCTTATCCTCATCCATGTAAATTCAACAATTTCTTTTATTTTAATTCATCCATTTCAAGTTAGCCCGCTCGGAATAAAAACTTCGTGATGACAAAGGTTTGAACGCCAGTGGAGTCTGAATCAAGAAATCAAAGGTACTGTTGTGAATTCAATTTATTCTATTTATACAAATAAAGTCTATATCAATTATTCGTTTTAAATCTACACAGAATTGTACTAAGTATTTAGATTATTTTTAGACGCTAATTTAAATGAATGTTTTAAGAAAAAAAACAAACTATAGAATGGGGAAGTTTAATAAAACTAACATTTATCAGAAGAGAAAAAAATTTAAATTATCAAATTGACATTTCGTTCCCGTTTGCATTAAATTTTGTTATTATATAAGATTTTGACAAAAAAAACCTTCAAATACTTTGTTAATAATTAATTAAATTAAAAGAAATTTTTTATGTGGAGCTGAGTGCTTATTTTTTACATTGACTCTAAATATAATTAACTTAAAATAAGCATCATAATGTAAACAAAAACTGGAATAAGGTAATCCTTGAAATGCTGAAATCCTTAAATAAACATTTCCATGATAATCCCCAAAAAAGAATTTCTGTCTAAATAACTTCGTTCATATGAGCATTTTGTAAATAAATACAGGTAAATAGTATAAATACAATGTTTGATTTAATGCAAATGTGTTCAAGAATTAGCACTTGATTGCATTTAAGAAATATGCTGAAGAACATTCATGCATGTAATTTACCATAGTAATAATAAATTAAAACAAAAAATAGAATATTTCTTGAATAACAATAATACTAGGGTAAATCAAAAAATAAGTTACACTTCCAAATTATGGCCATTTATTAAACCACATATACAGGGTTGCCACGCTTCACGGAAACTTCCAGTCAAAATATCAGTATTTTTTTTATAGAAAAATATATCTAGATTAACCGCACGAAATTTCACCTTATTTAAAGAGCCTATTCTCTTTAAGGAAGTAATGGTGCCGAAGAATTTTCTGGTCAGGTAATTCCCTGTAGCGTGGCAACCCTGATATACATAGGCAACACGGCTACGACAACATACAATGTAAGTTCACTTCTCCACATAGTCCCCAAGCGACTGTAAACATTTCTCGGAACGGTCAACCAACTTTTCGATTCCGGATGCATAGAAATCTACTCCAGCTCTATGTAACCACCCGAAGACAGCGAAATCCAAGGTGCTCGTGAGCAGTGGAGAACACACTGCCGTACAAAATGTTCCGCATGCTGGTAATTTCCTGGAGTTTTATGAGTCGATTCTCTCTAATAATCGCATCCACACGGTCCACATTTGAAACAGTACTTGACCTTGTGGGCCTGCCGTTGCGATATTCATCCGTGATCTCCGTGCATGCTGAACATTTCGTACGGCAGTGTGTTCTCCATTGTTCACGAGCACCTTGGATTCCGCTGTCTCCGGGTGGTTACATGGCGCTAGAGGAGATTTCTACGCATCCGGAATCGTAAAGTTGATTAACCCTTCCGAGAAATATTTACAGTCTCTTGGGGACTATGTGGAAAAGTGAACTTGCATTCTATGTTGTCATAGCCGTGTTGCCTATGTATAATTGGTTTAATAAATGGCCATAACTGGCAAGTGTAACTTGTTTTTTTATTTGTCCTCGTACCTTCGAATTAAAGCCTTCTAGGATAATCCTTGAAAAGAAATTTCTATGATTTGAAATCTAAATAAATTGAAGGAATTTAAATGAATCGAAATTAACTCATGGCTTTTCTCAAATCAAAACAGCATATTTTTTTTATATATATTTTACTATTCGTTTTTCTCGTAAACGTATCAAATTGACAGGTGTTCTTATTAAGGTATCCGAATACCTTCGGAGGGCTTTTTTTAAATTATTTTAAAATATGACTTTTTTTTTGCATTGTATATCATTGTGTGATTAAAAAAGTAAAATAAAATAGAAAAAGTTATACATTTCAAATTATTATTTTATATTTTGGGAAAAAAAACAGCGAAAATAATCACTTCCGCAAAATATCATAACTCAACTTTAAATGAAGATATTTTTATTTTGTAAGCAATGCTATAATTATTAAAACCTTTTTCTAGGGAATGAACTACTCTCATATTTGTGAGTCAAATATTTAAAACTATATAGAAAGTTAACCAGTGATGAAGCAAAAATTACTAAAAATTTATTGCAAACTGGAAACTTTATCAATAATAAAAAAATAACAACTAATACACATACTGTTACGAGTGTAATTCATTCCCTTTATTGCACTTTGCAAAACATTAAAAAAAATTGAAAGAGATTCATCCATAATTTTTTCTGTTATGATGTTTTGCGTAAACATAAGATGTTAAAAATTTCATTTTCAGAAAACGCAAAAGCGAAATTTAATTCAAAATCTTACTGCAAAAGACGCTTTGAACTTGTTGCCGAAAGTTTTTAGAAAACTTATGTTGCCACATTCAAAATCTGTGCTTTAAAACTTTCTAATTAGTTTAAAATTTATAATAAATAAAAAAACGAGTTTTGAAGCTCATATTAAAACAAAACTATACGTAAACAAACACTTCAGCTGACTTCCGGTGAGCAGAACGATACTTTCGGTATCAAAATACTGATACTTAGTAATTTTAGAAAGGCAATAACTTGACTTCTAAATAAGATATAAACAAAATTCAAACAGATTTGGAAAGATAAAGAATCTAGCTATTATATTATACCAAAATTTAAAAATCGATATTTTGGCCGAAAATCGTCTTTTAAAGGTATTCGGATACCTTAAGAAACTAAGGAAAGCGCACCAGTAACGAGCCACTTAAAGACATTTATTTAATTATTATTAAAGTGTTAGTGAATTCCAAAAGAGATATATATATTTTTTAGCCTTGTCCTAACCTTCATGTATCAGAATAAACATTCAAAGTTTCACAATATACTCTTGAAAAAAAGGGAAAAAAAGTGTTACCTTCCTTCATGCTTCAGTAGTGGGCCTAGTAAATTTCTGATGCATGAATCTTAGTGAACAGTGGACCTTCAGTTTGGCAAAAATAGACTAAAAAATCGGTTTTTTTTTTCATTTTTTGCTTATTAATACACTTTAATCTTAAAAGCATCATTTGCGATAAACCGCGCTCAATTGCAATTATTTCGAGCGAAGTTACAAACATTTCAAATTTGCACACCGTAAGTGATTTACACTAAAAAGGAAACTTTAAATCATGGGGCATTCCACGTCAAATCAGGCAGTAAAATATCAATATGTAACCCACCATCACAGATTTTAATGAAACTGCGTGTATTTGTTCTTACTATTAAGATATGATCATCAGTAATTTTTTTTGCTCCTTGGTGAAATAGTTTCTGAGAAAAAAATTGTCAAAATTTTGAAAAACTGCCGTCAGTTGGCATTCTTGATAGCTCGGTTTTCAAATGTAGCATGTCATATATATAATCATATTTCAATATCTACTCTACAAATCATCTTCAAATAATTTATGCACAATATTTAGGGTACGCAGCTTATGGAAAAAATATATTGTTACGCTTATAACATTTTAAGTGTGTCTAAAAAAATATTTAAACTTTGAAGTCGTGAATTTTTTATGAAAATTAATGCATTAACAAAAAAAGCATTATCAACAAAAGGCGGTATTTTTATTAAATTTATTTTTTATGGGAGATATACTTAATGGTGTCCTTTACCTGATTCTGAAATAAAAATAGTGGGATTTTGGGTGTTTTTGGTAGTATTTCCTATTTAAAAATATTTTGAGGTGCATTTCATATCAAATCAAGCAGAGTCATTCCATGTCAGTTCCCCTAAGCCATTTAATCACTGTCACAAATTTCAATGAAATTGGGTTTGTTTATAGCTTATTTTAAGACGTAATCACCTTTAATTTTCTTGATCCTAAGTAAAATATTTTTAAAGATAAAAAATATCAAAATTTTGAAAAATTGTTTTAAATTTTTTTAATGACAGTTCGATATTCAAAGACTGCATTAAAAAAAAAAAAAGTCATTTCAATATAAAATCACTAAATAGGTTTTAAATAATGTATATGTGACAAATAATGTAGGCTGATTATTATTTCTTGTTTTTTATCATGTTTAAACACTAAGAGTGTCTTTTACCTTATGAATTTTTAAAATCAAGAATTTTGTCAAAAATAATGTGTTAATCAAAAATTTATTATTAAATTTTAAAATTATTTTATTATTATTAATAAATTTATTATTATTACGTAAAAATATCTTTTAAATGGTTATAAAATAAAAATAGTGAACATATGAGAAAAAAATAGCAAAATTTTGGAAAAATGCCACGAGTTGCCATTAATGATTGTTCAATTTTCAAAGGCCTCATTTTATATATAAAATCATATTTCAATAACTAATAAAGAAATCTTCTTCGAATAATTTAAGCAAGGTAACTAAAATAAGTAGATTATGAAAAAAATATTGCTGTAATGTTAAAAAATATTTAAATGTGTCTAAAAAATTGTATAATCTTTGAAATCAAAAATATTTTACAAAAAATAATGAAATTATTAAAAAAACTTTATCAATCAAAGGCGGAGTTTCTATGACTAATTTTTTAATTTTAAATTGTACATAATACTACATTATAACTGGATCTGAAATAAAAATAGTGGGATTTTGGTTGGTTTTAGTAGTATTTAAATCATATTTAAAATTATCAATATTTTCAAATGTAAAACCTATCCAATGTATCATCCCTGGAAATATTTTTATTTATACATTTATTTTATTTTTCAAATTATCTTTTATGTTCGTTTCTTAAGGAAAAAATATACAATATTGTTTTTTAGTAAAACTTCTAGGGCGAAGAGCAATTATCCCTTTCCAAAAAAGAGAAAAATCACTAGCTCCTCACCGCCCAATAGAAATTTTCAAAATGACAGTCCTAATCTTTAAACTCATATTTGGCTGTTAATATTGAAAATTTAGCATTGAGCTGCTAATATTTAAAAAATATACCAAATTTCACTCTTTTGAAGAAAATTTTGACGTATTGTGCTTTAAATATATGCAAAAAATGCATAATCCATTATATTTATATCTTTCAAATAACTATATCTAAAAAAATATTTAAAACTTAATGAGTTGCACTTTTGTAACTTTATTCAGTTTCTAATGATATGACCGTAATTTCGGGTGTATAGCCCGCAGATCAAACAATTCAGTTTGGACCCAGAAATTTTATTCAGTATTTGAAGACCAATATTTACTGTGATCTAAAAGTTACATTTTATTTTTAAAAATTTCTGGGTCGAAACACGATTGTTTGATCCGCGGGCTATAGACCGGAAATTACAGTAATTTGATTTATTTCATCACAATATTGCTGAAAGATGGATTTTCAACATATATATTTGTGCATATATATCCCTGATCTCAAACAAATTATTTAAAAATTATTCATTTATGTTTAATAAAGCATATATATGTTGTTTATACACTTATAGAAAATACATATAGTAAATTTTATGATATTATGTCAATAATATCTAAAAGTAAAGAACTTATCTAATAGTATGTAACGAAAAATTTAACATGTGGTGTAATGACAACAAAATTTTATAATTGTTTTACTTAATTTGGATGAATAAAAAAAGCTTACATGTTTATATTTTATAGAAGTACAGGTGAAAATGTCACAAAGACATTCCTACCTCAACAACCACTGAGTATGTCACATTCACACTACAGATGATTTTTTTTCTTTTTGATCTTTCGGTTTTGATATCAGATGGTAATGAATTAATTAGTTTTGTTAGAAGTGTCATTGCAGTCAGCATATTAGGCTCACTATTTTTTTTTATATAATTTGTTTTGATTGACTCGTTGAACAACAATATTTAAAGGGACCATTTCATGACTTTTCAATTAAAAGCTGATTTATAAATTCATCATGTTGTTTAGTTATTATTATCGTCTTAAGATAGTAAGTTGATATTAAAATTTTTAAATGCAGTTTATTTATTATTTGAACAGTTGAAAGTATTTTTCAATAAGAGTGGGTTGTTGATTTTAAGTCGGCTGTTGAGCAATGTAGTGTTGGTAAAGGAACTGGTACTATTTAATTTAATTTTTATTGCTGTAAATAATATTTGTTATTTTATTATTGTATGTATTATATTTAAGCAAGAGTAGAAATACACGATATCGTAGTCATTTTAGTACATCTTAGCATGAAAAGCTTCAATATTTATCATTAAACATTCACATTTTATGAAAATTTTGTTAAAATTGCTCATATTTTCACTATTTTTATTTTATAACTATTGAAAAGATATTTTTACGTACAATTAAAAAAAGTAATAATAGTCTGCCTTCGGTTAATAATAAATTTTTGATTAACACATTATTTTTCACAAAATTCTTGATTTTAAGAATTCACAAGATTAAACACACTCTTAGCATTTAAACATGACAAACAACAATAAATAATAATCTGCCTACATTATTTGTCACATATACATTATTTGAAACTTATTTAGTGATTTTATATTGAAATGACTTTTTTTATGCAGTCTTTGAATATAGATCTGTCATTAAAAACATTTTTTAAAAAATTTCAAAATTTAGACTTTTTTATCTTAAAAAATATTTTACTTGTAATCACGTTTAATTTCCTTTATCCTGTCTTAAAATGAGCTATAAACATACCCAGTTTCATTGAAATTTGTGACAGTGAATTAAATGTCTTAGGCGAACTGACATGGAATGACTCTGCTTGATTTGATTTGAAATACGACTCAAAATATTTTTAAATATGAAATACTACTAAAAACACCCAAAATCCCACTACTTTTATTTCGGAATCAGGTAAAGGACACCTTTAAGTATATCCCCCACAAAAAATAAATTTAATAAAAATACCGCCTTTTGTTAATAATGCTATTTTAGTTAATGCATTATTTTTCATAAAAAAATCACGACTTCAAAGATTAAACATTTTTTTAGACACACTTAAAATGTTATATAAGCGTAAGAGTATTTTTTTTCATAAAATACGTACCCTATATATTATGCATAAATTATTTGAAGATGATTTGTGGAATAGATATTGAAATATGATCATATTTATATCATGCTACATTTGAAAATCGAGCAGTCAAGAATGCCAACTGATGGCAGTTTTTCAAAATTTTGACAATTTTTTTCTCAGAAACTATTTGACCAAGGAGTAAAAAAAAATACTGGGAATCATATCTTAATAAAAGGAACAAACACACGCAGTTTCATCAAAATCTGTGATGGTGGGTTACATGCCTGCCTGAACTGACATGGAATGACCCTCATGTTTTTTTTTTTTTTTTTTTTTTTTTTTTTTCAAAATGAAAATTTTCGTCGAGTTAATATATTCAAAATATTCCATGCGTCTTATTTTTTATTCAATTTTTGTAATATTAAGAATTATTGTTTGCAATATGCTATATTTCGAAATTTAGTATTAATATGTATACATTAGTGTACATAAAAGATAAATTTGGCAGTTATAAAACTTTTTTCCGTGAAATTTCAAGAAAAAATGTAATTATAGGAAGTTTTCTATTATTTTTCTCAATATATTAGCATAATTTAAAAAAGCATACCAACATTTGTTGCAATGCTATAAATCTACAATTTAATAAAACACCAGGTTTCTAAAGCCAAATTTAACACGTTAAGCGCCACGTCAGCCACCGGTGGCTGATAGCGAACTTTCCGTTTAAAACGTGTCATTCACCGATGGCTGACGTCTAAAATATGATACAAAACTGAAAAAATATACATTTTTTTAAATAACTAGGGGGCTCGGCCCCCTACGAGCTACGCTCGCCAACCCCCGTTCAGACACTGCAGTCTCTAAAAGCACGCTAATTTGATCGGCTTTAAAAAGATTTTGGAAGATTGAATTATAATTAAAAAAACAAAAGCGATCTCCCTATAAACGGGTTTCTATTCATTTCTCTTTGATTGAGGAATTTTACGGAAAAATCAGCTGCTGTTAAAAGATACAATGGCATTTCAAAATCATCTAATATAAAATGAATTAAGTAAACAGAGTCTTTGTCTCCCGGTATTTTTTAACAAAGCGAAAAGAAAGTCCTTTTAAATAAGACATTTTAAATATATCGTTTTTAAGCTGACGTAATTTTCACCAAACTTTTCTTTCCCTTTTTAATATTCACGTGAAAATGCTTTTATTAGAAATGAAATATTATTTGCGCTGTCCAAAAAAATAAAAAAAAAAATAGTTGAAAAATTCATCTCAAAATATCAAGTAAATGTCTCGCGCTATTTTTAAATTTATACTGTTTTGCAATATTATTTTGTGTTCATTTTATGTAATAATTGTAATGTGACGTAAATGTGATGTAATTTCTCTTACTTAAGACTTCTAACGCATGTTAATAAATTTATTATTTTACAATATCCTTTCTCTGTTAAAATTCATGTGTAATTATAGATGAAGTAATTTTCAATAAGTTCCTGCTTTTTATAAGTAATTATTTAATTATAATTTGAAAGTTTTTTTCTGTTTATAATAGTCACGTGTAAATAAATTTTTAATTTGAAGCAAACATTATTGTTTCCGTTGTTTATAAAGTTGACAACTGGTTAAATTAGTACAATTTTCGGAAATAAGAAAAAAATATCTCTCGAAATGCTGAAAATTTGAATTTAAAATAGAAATGAAACCTCGAAAAATGAGTCAAATTAAAAAAATAAATTAATTCTGCACACCGGGAAATTATAACGTATAAAATGATCTAAAAATTATTAAATTCCGATGTATAGTTTTTGCTCCTATAAAACTTTTTTAGTGGAACGATTTTGTCCAACTTTAGCATTAAATATCTCTTAAAATAATTCTTCGATTTGAAAACTGTCTGCATCAGCGTGTTTATCAAACATTTCTGTATAATACTACCGATTTTCATATTTTTGTATGCATTATTTTTCTTAATATTAGCGAAGAAAGACCTCCGGTCACAAAAATTTCAAAACCGGCGGCGGCGGCGGCGGCGGCGGCGGTGACAGCGGTAGTTACTTTTTTTTAGAATAGAGAGATTACTGAACAAATATTTAAAATTTACCTACTTTTTATTTATTACAGGAATATACTTTCTTAAAAATTACTTTAAACATTGTAAATTTTCAGCGCTTCAGTGTCAGTCATCGTGGCTCTCAACGTGTTAATGCTCATGGAGCATTTTTAATTAGAGTGATTAATCAACACATTTAAATTAAGAACTTAATTATTTACAGACATTTTTTAATAAAATTGATTAATTTATTTAGAAAATGTGTGAATTACTGAGTGTGCAAATACTCTGTACAATTGAGTGAAAAATTAAAAATATGGTTTTGAGCGTCCACTGTCCCATTAAGCATTCGGCTTATCGAACAAATTACTTATAATATAGAGTGAAACCTCCCTGT
The DNA here is from genome assembly GCA_963932465.1 of Maratus speciosus. Taxonomy (NCBI): domain Eukaryota; kingdom Metazoa; phylum Arthropoda; class Arachnida; order Araneae; family Salticidae; genus Maratus; species Maratus speciosus. Next base: position 255,857,082 of record OZ010797.1, on the reverse strand, counting down.
GCGACCACCTCCCTGAACAGTCATTTTTTTAAGGAACGAAATTTATTCCCATAGGCTCAATACTAATCAGAGACCATCCCAGTTGAACTCACTCCATGAGCGACCAATTTCTTTGAAGAAAAAGAAACAAATTTCGTTTTTTCCTGGTCGCTTAAAGAAAGTTTTATTAGAAAAATAATTCCGGAGGGCGCATTATTCCTCAAATTTCTAAACTATTTTTTTCCGGTAACTTTTAAGTGTTTAAACCGCTTTGTAACCGACATTATTTAGCCAATGAATTTAAGTCTGATGACGAATTAAGAATGACGGTCAATAAACTCTCTTGCCCTAATCTGTAAGGAAACTGTCAATGAAATAGACAAATTAATGAAATCGTCATTATTTGTTCCCGTACAAATAAATAAATAAATAAATAAAAATAAATGCGTTTATTTATTGAACTTCGAATGGACTTGGAAATAAGTTACGAAAGATAAAACCGTAAAATCAAAGCAAACGTCAATATATTCATATTTACATTAATTGTTACCTTTTCTTTCAACAATTAAAATCTAGATTTAAACATGACCGCCAATAAGAGACCACCTCACGAAACGACCAATTTTTATTAGAAAGGAACGTGGTCGCTTTAAGAAGGTTTTAATGTAATTGAGTAAATCAACAGTAGTTTAATTCAAAATAAATCATAATATTGAAGAAACAATGTTTCAAATAAAAACTTGTCTCTTAAAGAAATTTCTTAGAATTTGGCAAAAAATCTGTTTTTGAAAACACTCTAGAAAATAAACAAATGCACCAGCAGAAAAAAAAAATATTTTTAAACATTATATGGAAAGTTAACATTTAAGGATGTTAGTCAATGAGATTTCTTTCAGTCGTTTTTCAGAAATGCATTTTTTGCCTGTTTTTAAACTTTAAAATTTAGTGGCCCATTATAGGTGCATCTGCTTTAACCCTCCACTGCACCATGTGCGACATGTGGCACATACCTAAAAACACTGATATTTTTAATATGTGCCATGAATTTGCCCAATATGATCTCTATTCTTGATCACGAACAGTCCAAAGAAGGGAATGACACTTATTTTGTCACGTCAGAAGGTGGCAAATGACATAAAATTAGAATTTGTTCTTCGGAAGCAGAAGAAAAAAATATATATATCGATCAAGCTATTAATGTAAAATTTAATTTTATTATTTTTACAGAATACTTAAAAATATTAATATAAAAAAAGTTGCAGAATATTAAGCAGATAAAATTAATTAATTTAAGCTCATTTAGTTGTAAAACACAGCAATGCAATATTTAAAAACCCTAATTTTGTACATACGGTACACGCCATAAAATATCAAATATTAGCTGAAAATTTGAAATTTAATTTTTTTGCCATTATTAGACCGACATATAGATAAAAAAAAATTCATAAAATAGAAAAAATCGTGTAGTGAAGGGTTAAACAATAATTAAACCGTCTTTCCTGTTTTTCGGTAAAAATAGAAGATTTTTCGAAAATGCTATCAAAGTTGGCGTTTTGAACCGAAATTTTGGGAGCGATTTTTAAATTGCTCTATACATGTAAATCACAAAGTACTCAAACGAAGACACCGATATGTATATGAGCAATTGTGCATTTATATAAATGCACATTCTAACTAATGGCTAACAAATGGCTATTCTAACTACAATAAAACCTCTAAACGGACACTCCCGAATAGTTTATCTCTTCCTCTGTTTAAGAAATATTTAATTCCAAACCTAATTACTGTTTGTACATTTTTTCCTCTGTATAACGGACAAATTCCACGCTACCCTCCGGTTTTTAAAGGTTTTTACAAATTTGTTTAAATTAAATTAATTTGTATTAGACAGGAAGGCAACATCACAAAACATCTCCTCATCGAGTTGACAGCTGAAATTCCAGGATTAGTTTAAACTCGATTCTCATATTAAAATGCAACTGGTCTGCCAAGTCATATCTGGTGGAAAACACCTTGCAAATCAGATTTTAGTGGTTGACTGGTAGATTTACCTTTGTGTTTTCCAGCTCCCAGTCCATGTTTTATACCTTTGGGTGCAGGAAAATGCAATGAAAAATATATCGTTAAACGACTAAACACAAAGGGTCTGAATCACAAAAATATGACTTGGCAGACAAGTTGCATTTTAATATGCTGATCGATTTATGTGTAATCCTAGAATTTCTGCCATCAAATCGATGAGGTAAAGATCTTTGAAGCAGCCTCCCAGTCTGTATAGTTTTGAATCAAAAGATATATCCAGTACATATATTTACACATACAACAAAAACGATACAGAAATGATTAAACTAAAATTTATTTTCTATTGTACGCTATTATATAATTTATTTTCCATAAAAGAAACGACAATTCATTTTAAATTAATAATTAAAATTTATAAGGTTTAGTAGATTAATTAATATAAATGTAAGAGTTTTTATTTTAAATAAGCATTTACCTGAAGTATTTTTCATTTTATAAATATAGTTTTATTCCCAAAGACTAAATAAAAATATTTTATGTTGCTTAACACTATTATTTCTCTCCATTCTGCAAAGGTAAATTGTCCCGAAAGCAAAAAATAGAGTTATTATAAAAACTTAATAGCATTTTAAATTATTCATTTATATTGATTCTCCTTCAGACAATATAAATGGGTTAAATATTTCTTTAATTTTAATATGAAATCGGTCTTTTAATTTAAAACTAACAGGGATAAGTTTATCACATATTTTGAAAATGGCTTAATATATACAGTCGAGTTCGCTTATAACGAATGATGGCTGGACAACCAAAACTGGTTCGGTATATCCGAGATTCGTTATAAACGATTTATCATTTAATCATAGCTAAAGCTCTAAATGTTTTTAACTATATGCAAGAATCTTAATGATTGTTTTAAAAGTATTAAAATAATTTTACACATTTTAATTCGATTTTTAGGGTTCCGTACTTAAAGTAAAAACGGAACCATTATAAGATCACTCCTGTGTCTGTCTGTCTGTCTGTCAAAGCCATTTTACTCGTAAACTATGGAACGTGGAAAGTTCAAATTCGTAGAAGTAATAAAGACCATTGACCCATACATTTTCATATTAATAAACATTCATCAATATATTTAGTAAAAACGTAGAGGGGCTAATTATGCTACTTGAAAAAAAAAATTCTTTTCTTTGTATATCATGTGGGGTATTTTGTGAAAGCTTTCGTAACGCTGAACTCAAAAATACATTCCTTTTAATTTTAGGTATTATATTTCAAAGATATTGTCGAAAATGTTGCGCAAAAATATGTCCCCCCCATCTAATTCCGAATCTACTGAAACTAAAATTATGAAAAAATTAGAGATAGTAGACGTTAATTTATACCTTGCCGGAAAATTATAGCGATTACCCTAGGTCACACAGTTTTTGAGAAAGTAGCATTTTTCCGTTATTCACAAATTTTGATTTACGGCATTCAGAAAATTGTTGAGCATCGCTGGGTGTACCTATCGTAGCAGAAGTATAAAAGCATTGTTGATAATGATTTTCGAAAAAAATCATTGGTAATTAGCCGAGATATTAACCGTTAAATATACGGCCAGTTTGGACATACACAAGGATAGGGGCGGCGTACTCTATGCCTAGTTAACAGCTTTTAATGTTATATGTATGTGTAATGTAACGTCCAGTAACAGTATAAAAGAAATAAACGCCAAATTGTTAAAAACATGCTAATTGAAGGGGTCTCGGGACTCAAAAATTGGAAAAAATGAAAAAAAAAGACCATTTTCAACATTTAATGTCTTAAAAACTATATATTATTTTAAAACACAATTTTAATTGGGATGAAATATACAAGTATATTCTTTCATTTCATGTATTTAAAAAATTGCAAGATGCAGAATTAGTATTTATAGGGGCCTCTAAACTGTTAGATATTTGTCGAACAGAAAATTGGCATAACAGTTTACGTGCAGGATTACAAAATAAATATTGCAACTTGTAGAATGAAAATTTTGGTGCTTATTTATACTTCAGATTGTAATAATTTCTCTGAACTTAAATAAATTTGTATTTAAAGCATTTTTATAATTTTTATGCAATGTTGCATTTAGCTAATACAAAATTTTAAAAATTTCAACAGTAAAATCACCTAAAAAAATTTTTTTTGAACAATAAAAAGGAAATTTTAGGTTCAGTTTATACAGACTAATATGAAATATATGTTTCAAAAATTTCATGAAAAAATATTCAGAAGTTTTTGAGGCATCCTCCGGGTTACGCCCGAAAAACGTCATTTGGAGAAAAATGACTTCAAAGTTTCGGATACGCCACTTCAGCTATTGAGTGGGTATAATTCTAAAAGCCATAACTTCTGTTCTAAGGGGAATCTCAAGGAAACAATTATATGAAAATATTCAGAAAAAATAGGAGTTTAACATAAAAAAATTCAAATTTCTTAAATTTTGAAGCTTTAAGAGTCCTGCGAACACTTAACCCTTTCCGGTGCGGAGTAATTCTATTTATAAACTTATGAAATAATGGACTGACACCAGAATTTATATATGAATTTATTAGAAAACGAACTTGCTTATTTCCAAGTACATGATAAGAGGGAAATTTTTAATTAAATATTCTTGTTGCCGTTTGTCTGTTTTGGAATTAAAATTTTGTGTCCTTTTTTAAGGGCTCCGGCCTCGAACGGTTTAATTAGAATGAATCGCATAAATACTGTGGGATTCGTGACTAGTTTGCATTGAGTGTATCTCTCAATACGCCTCGAGTGACTTTAAAAGAGGGACTTTAACAGAGGTTTTGTTTTAGCTACACTGTAGAAATGAAGGTTATTACTCCGCTGAATTTAGTTTTATGAAATGCCAAATTAAGTTTAAATATGCACTGATTTTATTGTCAGTACCGAATTAAGTTCATCATAAACAGATTAGGATAATATTAAAAAAAGAGTTATGCGAATAGCTATATTTGATATTATTTTAGTTCCACATCTCTTTGAACTTTCATGGTACATCCATGTACACTTTTCTAATATATACAGATATACCCAACACTACGTTGTACAGTTTTTTACAAAGTCTTAGTATTCATACATGGAAATTATTCCAGAGAGTGCCGTTCAGTATTCAGTTCGAGTCCCGGCATGGAATCTTTTTCACTATGTTGGCTTTTGTGCCTTTTAAGTAATTACTTTGAAATTTGATTTTAATTTGAAATATTGTCTTAGTATTCTTTTAGTAACTTTTTTTTTTTTTTTTTTTTTTTTTTTTTTTTTTGTAACACAATTGCAAATTCATATATTATTGTACGGAATCCTCTGTGCGCGAGTAATACTCGCACTTGACTGTTTATTTAAATGTAAGTATCGAAATTTATATTATATGGTTACATCATAAATTTATCTAAAAATTGTCTTTATTGTGATAGAATGGTTTTATAAGGGTAGATTATAATGCATACTTTTTTGCCGAAAGGAATAGTCACTTCTGGTTGTTTTACCTATCCGTGCTCTTTCGTGTGTAATCCATTTCAACAAAGCTGAGTCAACATAATGAGTTGGTAAGAGCATTTTGCCAAAGTACAAATATTTAAAATGGTGATAGATTTTTTTTCTAGTAATTTAAAAACAATAGTTCGTTATTTTTGGAAAAGTATACAAAAATAGAGGACGCTATTGGCAAAGGTTCGTTATATCAATTTAAAAGCAACGCCTGTTGAATGTTTGCTTATTCTGGCGTTTTTAACGTTGCTTTTAAATTGATATATTTCTGCGCCAAGTAGCATCTTAATGATTAAGGATTCGAATTTTCATAACACAGGATTTCTTTATATCCGCTAAGAATGGTATTGTAAAATGAATTAAACAAAATTAAATTTTCTATCTGGTTCGTTATATCAGAGGGTTCGGAATATACCAGGTTCGTTAAAACCGGACCCCACTGTATATATATATATATATATATATATATATTAATATTATCCATAAATAAATAGATAAGTAGTTAAGAAAAGCACTAATAAATTCAAGAACACAGAATCTAGTATATTATTAAATGAAGACAATATTGATAAACTCTACAGCGTGTCCTCAGAGATGAAACTGCAAGGGAAGGTAAAGTACAAACAAGTAAAAATTAAATTTAAAAATCAAAAAACCTGACTGCGTAAAAAGCGAATTAATTAATTATTTCTCATCAATGCTAAACTATTTTTTATATAACTTACCTTTTTTTTATTTACTTGTATTGATGACTTTTAAGTTGTGTTTAATTGTTAGTTCCTATCTATAAACACTGCTTTGATGGGGCCTATACATGATTATGATGGTTAGAGTTGCAGTAAAGCTAGAGATCCTACCTACACAATTTCCTGGTTGTGTAATATTTAAACGGAGCCTCTGACTGTAAAATATTCAATGAAACATCGTTTTCATTTTGAAAGACCTATCCAATAATATGCCACTCAATAGGGTGCGTAAAAATTTTTTTTTCGTGTCTACCGCCATTTTTTATTTTACAGTCCCCTTTTTGCATTTATAAAAACAAAACCTAGCCTATAACCACCGAATGATTAAGACAAAACGATAGAGACCTCATTCATTAAAATCCATCCAGCCGTTGGGATGTTTCGAGGATATAAAGAAATCTACATACCCAGATACGTGTGAAACACATAACCCTTCTTGGCAGTCGGGTAATAAGAAAGAAATTTTGGTATAGCAATGTGGGGTTCTAATTGAAAAATGTTTATGAAAAACAAGAAATGGGGAAAAAATGAAAACAAGTTGGAAATTGCACGCCAAACGTAGCAAATGAGGTGCCTTTGTCCTATAACTAGTTTTATATAAAAAAATTCACAGTACATTGTACTGAATGTATATTTTGTGCACTTCATAAGTGCATATCAATTTCATTCTGTTCGAAAGGCTGTAACATCATTAAAATGCATTTTTCCCATTGGCCGTAATGTAACGGAAACGTTTTGACAGTCCCTGTAATTAAACTATGCGTCCTATTTTCATAACATTTGAAATGACTCGACAAAATTTTGCAACAAAAAATTCAATTCATCTTTAGAAATTGCATATGGAGAAACTTTCAAGTTTTTGTAAAGAAAGTACATTTAAGTTTGACGAAACCTCATTTCTTCTGGAAAAGTAAGTTACAAATTAAATATTGGGAAATTTAAAGAATTGAATTATTTGAATTTCGTAAATTCAACACTAGCAATATATCTCTGCAACTTTGCACGCCAATCGAAATTTCTCTTTATAAATTATATTTTATGTAAGATTTGACACATTCTTACAATAGTAGAGGTAAATAATCTGAAGATAGATTCGTATTTCTAGACCATGAAAAATACATCGTTTGTTATTGCAGAAATTATATGGCACATATTTAATCAAAGATAAATATTCTCTTCAAAGAGCAAGTTGCACGTCAAACGTGGCAAATGAGATGTTTTCGTACTATAACTTGTTTTATAAATATTTTTTTACACCGCATATCGTACTGAATGTATATTTTACTGCACTCAATAAATATATATCAATTTCTTTCTGTCCGAAACACTGAAACATTATTAAAATGCACATGAAAAATGTTTTCCATTGGCTATAATGTAACGGAAAATTTTTGACTGTCACTGTCATTAAACTATATATCCGATTTTCATAAAATTTGAAATGACGCGACAAAATTTTACAACAATTATATATTTAAAATTTCAGACAATTCGGTTGGGTAGTTTTTGCTCTGTTATATGCGGACGGACGGACAGACAGACGGTTGGTTTGTTTGTTGTGTTTATGACGGCCAATTATCAAAACGAGGGATATAGGCCCTAAGGGGAGAGTGCCCTTCGTGGGGGTCTTTCTAAAGGAACCTAACCCGTATTTACGCATGGAAATCCACGTTTTCGAAGAAAACCACGAAAACTCCGAAACGGTTAGGCCGACGGGCGCGATTGGGTTCGAACCCAGCACCTCCCGTCTACCAGCTTCAAGAGCAGAACGACGGACAGACGGATATAACTACGACTATAGGTGCTACTTATTTTTATAATTACGAATGCACCCGAAAAGCGTTCTAGTGACATAACAAAATAGATTCAGACTACTGTCAGACGGACGTCTTTTTGCATGCTTTTTCCCTTACGTATTATTCCTACACAATGCCGCTAGCATTGTGTAGGGATAATACGTAAGTAAAAAAGCGTGCAAAAAGACGTCCATCTGACAATACCCTTAGTGCTCAAATGTGCCTCAACTAACATCAATACAGTCGCGGCGGCGTCTAGAAATATTTGACGTACCATTTCGAAGAGTCCAGGTGTTTCACGAACAGTTGCAGAAGCGTCTGAGAGATTTACAATAAGGTCCGCATCAGAGTCAATTGGTGTATCGTAGATGAGGAAGGTTCTGCAGTGCGGGATAACTCACCAATCGGAATAGGCTTCCAGATACCGCGTTGCTAGTTTATATAAAAAAATATATATTATTTAACAATGTTTGAAAATGAACTATTTTTTAACAAAATGAAAGTAATATTTGCAATTTATGATATAGTATGACATGACATCGCGGTGCTTAAGCAGTGCCAAAGCGGCGTGCAACTCCGCCGCGCGTAACCTCCAACTAAATATGAAAAGGATGAATTTCGAAACAATGCACGGCCTAAAAGTATAATTTGGAAGCTCTGGTGAAGTCCCGAGGGCCATTCCAGAGCTGGAAGCACGAGGTTAAATATAACCTCCAGAAAAAGGGCCGCATAAGGCATCCAAGAATTTATTGGTTGCCCTATACTTCGATGCCATTTCACCGACTGGCGTAGGCAAAAAATGGAGAATGTTAAGGCAGTAGGGTTCCAACGAGCATAGGAAAGCTATAGCATAAGGAAACCAAGACTATATAATCCTAAAAACTTATTTTAAAAAAATGGGGCCACATAGCTCACTAATTTAGATGTCAAGCCTAGTGCGCATTACATGTCGCGGGTCTCCAGGCTTTCGGACAAACCGTTTAGCCTTGAAAAAGGCTTTGTGGTACTAGACATCGAGAGAACACCGCTATTGCAAATTGCATTTTGGCATTGACAGTGATCGAAAATGGGGACAAGTTAAGATTAAAATTAAAAGCTAATAAATAGACAAGTAACTTCAAAATTAACTAAAAAACTGGGACATGAATTTCGTGATCGGGATGCCTATGATATAGTAAAGAAACTTTTTTCAAGTCTATTAGAAAACTGTTGAATGTTTTCTATTTATAATCTGAGAGTTTTTAAAAGTTCTATTTACAAGTGTATGAGTAATTTGTTGAAAGTTCTTTTTGTTAGACGAGAGCAAGTTGTAAAACTTTTATGTACAGATTACGATAGTTATTGTTCGGAAACAGAATCCTCATAATGATTGGTTGGACTTTGAAAATTAAGCAGTAGTATTAGTTAAGACGTTAAAAGCATTAATTGTTCTGTAAAAAGTCACTAAGTTTGTTCATTTAAGTTCTTTCAAATGCTTATGACAAAATTCCTTTTTATCGGTGATTTCTACCAATTAAGGCGTCTCAGGTCTCTTAAAATTGGAAAAAAAAAAAAGAAAAAAAAAGACCATTTTCAACATTTAATATCTTAAAATGTATATGATTTTAAAACAAAATTTTAAATGTGATGAAAGATATAAATATGTTCTCTCATTTTATGCATTTAAAAAATGGCAAGATGCAGAATTAGCATTTATAGAAGGCTCCAAACTGTTAAACTTTGGACGAGCAGAAAATGGGTATAAAAACTTACGCTCAGGATTACAAAATAAATATTGCAACTAGAATGAAAATTTTGGCGCCAACTTATACTTCCGATTGTAATAATTACCCTGAATCTAAATAAATTTGTATTTGAAGCATTTTAATATTTTTAACACAAATTTGTAGTTAGCTAATACAAAATTTTGAAAATTTCGACAGTACAATAACTTAAAAAAATATTTATTTGAACAATAAAAAGGAGATTTTAAGTTCAGTTTATACAGACTAACATGAAACATTTAAAAAAATTCATGAAAAAATTATCAGAATTTTTTGAGGTATCCGGCGCGTTATGCCCAAAACAAGCCAGTTGGAAAATAATGACTTTAAAGATTCGGAAACGCCGCTTCAGCTATTGAGCGGGTATAATTATAAAAGCCAAAACTTGAGTTCTAATGGGAATTTCAAGGAAACAATTATATCAATGTGTTCAAAAGATATAGAAGTTTAACATCTAAAAAAATTGAAATTTTTAATTTATAACCCTTTCCGGCACAGTGTGCCCGGGTCGGGATACCTAATTTTAATTCCAAACTTACAAACGGCACCAAGAATATTTTAATAAAATTTCGAATTAAGAGTGGAAGTGTAAAGTAACAAGTTAATTTCTAAAAAAGTCGTATGTAAATTCCGGTGTCAGTCGATGATTTCATCATTTTACATCAAAATTTGCCTGTACCGGAAAGGGTTAAGAGTCCTGAGACCTTAAAAGGTTTCTCATATTGTTGTTTCGGATCGCCAGGCAATGAAGATATGTAGGACAGATGTAGCTGAAGCATCCAGAACCTTTGAGAGGGTTAGCTAATCACTTTCTAGACACATCTCACTTTCGTTTCGTTAATATAAATAGCTCATCATTTGATTCCAGCTTATACTCGAAAACGAAATTAAAACATTACTCAATCAATAGAAAAAACAATAAAATATAAATAAAACACAAATTTAAGACATGTAATCGAAATTTGCACTTAATCCATTGAATTGAACAAAATCAAAAAGGCTGATTGTAAAGAGTGATCTTTGGTGATTTCTTCGGGTATTAAATCTTGAACCGAGTCTAATATGAAAATATCGCTTTTAATGCGTTTCAAAACTTCATTCGAAAACATTATTGCTGTTTTTCATATAAATATGATTTTTTGTACAGTTAGTGGTTATTCAAAAAAAAAAAAAAAAAAAAAAAAAAAATTAGACTTATCAATTAAAATAAGAAATAAAGAAGAAGAAAAATTAGAACCGTGCGAAGCTTTCTTACCAAAATGTTTGGGGTTATTTGCTGATAAGTTTTTGATTATTTTTTTATTAACCGCAATTATTTTATCAAACAACGTGTTTTAAAGGTATATACGTATATTACGCTGCAAAAGCTGCTTGCAGAATATTTCGAAAAATACCCCATTCATCGCTGTCTCTTTAGTATGTGAATTAAAAATTGATGTTAAGGGGTCTCAGGACTCTTAAAATTGGAAAAATCGAAAAAAAAAGATCATTTTCAACATAATCAACATATAATATCTTAAAATGTAATTGATTTTAAGACAAAATTTTATATTGGGATGAAAGATATAAGTATGTTCTTTCATTTCATGTATTTGAAAAATTACAAGATGCAGAATTAGAATTTACAGTGGGCTCCAAAATGTCAGACATTTGACGAGCAGAAAATCGGCGTAAAAGATTATGCGCACGATTGCAAAATAAATTTTGCAAGTAGAAGGAAAATTTTGGGTCCTACTTATGTTTCACATTGTAATAATTACTCTGAACCTAAATAAATTTGCATTTAAAGCATTTTTCTATTTTTAATACAACGTTGTATTTAGTTAATGCAAAATTTATAAATTTTTAACAGTATAATCACCTATAAAGAATATATTTCTGAACAATAAGAAGGAAATTTTAGGTTCAGTTTATACAGACTAACATGAAACATATGTTTTGAAAATTTCATGAAAAAAAAATTCAGAAGTTTTTGAGATATCGTGCGCTTTATGCCCAAAAACGTCATTTGGAGAAAATTGACTTCAAAGTTTCTGAAACGCCGCTTCAGCAATTCAGCGTGTATAATTCTAAAAGCCATAACTTCTGTTCTAATAGGAATTTCAACGAAACATTTATACCAAAATATTCAGAAAAGATGGTAGTTTAATATCTAAAAAAATTAAACTTTCGAAAATTTTAAAGCTTTAAGAGTCCTGAGACCCCTTAACATCAGAAATAATATATGTCATAGTTATCACCTATATTCTGTAATTCGTCTCCCGAGTTTATCCCGTTGTACCGTTAAAAGTAACAATAACTACTACACGATGGTTGGTTGGTTGAATGAGCTTTAATAGCGCAAAACTCCTTAAAGTACATGCTGCGCCAAAACAAAGTTTAAAATAGAAAAAAAGTAGAGATATATATTAAAACCCTCTGACGGTCTTGGAAAAGGGCAAAATTGTAATGTTGTTTTCCCTGTATTATGTTTTAAATGTTAAAAAAATATGTTTCTTTCAACATTTTATAAAAAAAAAAACTTAATAAAAAATATGAATGCAATCATTGGAAGTATTAATCATTGTTCAGCGTATTAAAAATACATTAAATCAATAGTATTATATTAATTTAAATATTGCTTGTATTGCAGTGAAACCTGGAGCTTAGTGAACGTATTAACACGGGCTTGTCAGTGAGGGGGTTAAAAAGTTAGATTAAAAAATGTTGATAGCAATATGAAAATGAACGAAAACACTAATGCTATGAAGAATTAAAACCATTTAATAAAGTCAATATCATAGATGAAAGACAAACTACATAACATATAAAAACTGGAAAAGTTGTAAAGAAATCATTGTTCAAAAAACAAGGATAAAAATGTAGTTCTAATGCTACATGAAAAGAAGTTTAAAAATCACAGATTATTAAAAAACAGTATAAAGTCATTTAGGTTGAAATCCTTCAAAAACAATATTTTCTTCAATAATTCAAACAATAAATTCTGCCGCATAATGTTCTTTCACGCCTACTTTTTTAAAATTATGATTTCTTCATTAGCACCACTTTTTTTTTTGTAACGGTGAAATTCCTATAGTTTTCACGTTTCACGTTAATGTGAAAACAATGGGAATTTTACCATTTAACTTTAAGTTTAACTTTTAAGTTTAACTTCTTAAAGATGAATTATGCATTTCTATTTATTTAATTACTAATATTTTCTTCGTCGGCATCCGTGTAACAATTGTTAGAGTCTTGTTCCATAGCCTCTTCTACATAGTGGAGCAGCTGTTTAGAATATTTCATATTACCGAGAGATGGACTAACACAAGATTTCCTGTTGTTTTTTTTTCACAGTTTTCTACTGTGAAGAGGCTTGAGTTGAAGAATGCCCTGATCATTTATTCTATACGCATGATTTTAGTTTTGCTTTTTGTGATGGGGAAACATGAGGTTTTTGCATTTTACTTGCAGGTGAAACAAACGTTTGCTCAGGTTTCCGTTCAATTAGCTTTTTAGAGGGACTGAGAAGTTTTTGTTATTTACCAACCAAGGGGAAGTAATGTACATATACAATTTAAACGGTTCTGATGATGGTGGCCAAAAGTTTTAATTTTGGAATAGGTTTTGTATTAGCAGTAAATTTCACATTACGAGTGTTTTTATGTAGGGGAGACCGGGGCTAGTAGGCGCAGTTTTTAGTTATTAATTTTTATTATTTTTTTGTTTAAGTTTTTTAACAAACTTTGACTGCACTTTGAAAGAACAAGCATTTGGCTATAAATACCCGGCGTTTTGAGTTTGTAACTTTTTTAGTTTATGTTTAGCGGAACCCCAAAGTAAAAGAAAAATTTTGCGCCAACCTACCCCGTCACGGGGCAAATTGCCTACATCTATGGGGTAAGTTGTCATACGCTTTATAATAATTTAAATGAAATTCAAATAAGACATGCAGTTAAGAGAAATCAATTTCATTATTACAAGTAAGCTTAAAAAAAAACGCGTTATCGCCGTATAATGTAGATTCTAAATTATACAGGATAAAAATAATGAATAAAACATTAACATTGAGTAACTTCTATCCTACTCAGTATCGTGATCAGAGTTACAGTTGCCACAAATAAAAAATCGGCTGTCCCGGTTTGGGCAAGCCTCATGTGCCCCAAATCTTACATTGCAACTACTTTTCTATTTGTTTGCAGTATTTCAAGCTACTAGCACATACCAGGCACCGAGCCAACTAACCCCGTGTTCAATGCGCCTACTAGACCCATAATAAATTTCTTCACAAAAGGGGGACATAACCTTCTAAACATAAATAATCCAAGTAAATCGCATATGGATTAGGTACAGCTAATCATACACTAAGAAAAACTGCACAAGTTAAATCCCAATTATAAAGATAAGTATTAGAAATTAGAAAAAGACCGAAGCAACAAAAAATTACTTATGAGGGCAAAAAACAGAAAAATCGTAATAAATGTCCACTGCACGTAGGTAAGGGTGCAAAACTACAATGAAGATTGTAAAAAGCAAGAATAAAGGTACTCTGTGACTGATTGCGCAATCTATCCACAAACAGACCAATTATGAGGGTTGCGGCAACTTACACCTGTAGCCAACTAGCCCCGGTCTCCCCTACAGTGAAACACGTTTAATACGAAACTGAGAGGACCGAGAAAAAATTTTCGTGTTAAAAGAATTTTGCGTTAAAAGATTCATAAAAAATACAACAAAACTCACACATATTTTCTACGTTGTCAAATTTTACTTCTATTTTCTGTTAAACTACTTGTAAGTTGCATCCTTTAGGATTAAAAACAAGTAAAAAAAATATTGTTTTTTGGGGGGGAAATCAGACATCTTTTTTTTTTTAAGTTTCTTTTTCAGCATTCTGAGAAATAGCTTGTTTCAATGAAATAACCAAAGCTGGCTCTAAATCTTCGTGCTTAGCAGTTCTCATACGTTTTCTTTCTGGCGTAAACGTACTGCGCTCAAACATTAGCGTAATGGGATCCCCGTTTTTATTATTGTTGATAAAATAGAATTGGCAATGCCAAACACAATGCAGATTTCTGTTTTCGTCCTTCTTTTCAATCAACTGCATTAAGCAGCTTCATCTTTATTTGAAGCGAAATGGCAGTTTGTTTTCGCACCGATTTCTCAGCCACCGTGCTAATAAAACATAAGCTAATTTACAAAAAATACGAAATTCCCTGAATTTCACACAAAATTTCAGTGGTTTTAACACAAAATTCACCAATTTCAACTCAAACTAACTACCTCGAAAGCGAATTTTTTTCATGTTAAACGATTTTTGTTTCGTGTTAAAAGAAACAAAATGTACTAAATTGCATAGTATACTGCCGGACTCCTATATCACTTCGTGTTAAACGTATTTCACTGTATAGTGATGGATTGTGTCCCAAGTGAATTACTTGGTGGTAATGAGGGTTCAGTTTGGATGCTTATGTGCCTTACGGATTTTGATTGCTGTTTGAGTAAACTCAATGAGAAACCCCAACAGATGGGGTTCTGAACTGAACAAGTTTACGAAGAAAGTTTTGGGTAATTTTGACAGCAAGGATTTCTTTTTAACAGATCCAGTTTGAACAAGAACGAGAGTACGAAGTATGGTCACCCTTAAATTGTGCACAGCGTTATGGGTTATTGCAATATTTACCGTCATAGCCGACTTCTGCGCAACGCGCACAGGTAATGGAACGACAGGTAGTAGTAGTATGACCATAATGCTGACATTTAAAACAGCTGAGAATGTTAGGAATATATGCCCGGACAGGACAGCTAAGATAGGCAGCTTTAATTCTATTTGATAGAGTGGGACTATACAAGACCAGTATAATGTGCTTCGTGGGAAGATCTTGCACATTTTGAAGATTAGTAATACGGCGTGTATCTGTTACATTTTGATCTTTTAAATTTTGTAGGAGTTCTTCTTTTGTCGAGAATAAAAGATCTGGTTCAGATATTACACCACGGAAAGTATTTAGAGTTTAATGGGTTTTAACAGAAACAGAAAATGAACCCATATTATTGCAAGTTGATAGAAGTCTTGACTGACTGGCTGAAGAAATTTCAATCAGCAAATCCACAGACTGCAATTGCTTGAGCGAATGACCATCACCAAAGACAGACTGGAATGATTTATCTATGAGGAATGGTGACATTTTTTAAAAGGACAGTCAGATAGACTATCGGTGTGTTTTATTACAAAAAAACCAGTAAATAAATTTTCCTGTACAGTTTGTTGCTCTCCACATGGGAGAAACATAGAGGTAAGTGAAGTTTTTTCCAACCATAATAGAAAAAAATAATTCAGACTCCGGCCAAATCACCTGCTATCGAGTCCAACAAGGGGATGCAAATTCGTGTATTAGTGCTAATCAGGGCCCATACAAGACACTCCTATACCAGTCTCCGCCCTTAACGAGATGGATAGTATGTGGTCGTTTACTTTATCCCCAGCCAGTGCCAAATCATCTGACCAGCTGATTGATGCATACAGGACCAATATGCACCTCTCGTCTACCTGAAGCAGAGGCCAAAGCAGTGGTTTCCCTCAACTGTCAGGATTCCCCTTTCCAGGGACAAGGGCCGACATGCACGTCAAACACGTGGGTGGTTTACGATTCACCATAAGTCGATATAGAAAGGATGATATCGGGTTATGCAGATCAGCCCTCACCTTCGAAGAGGAAACCAAACGAGAGTGAAAGAAAGAAGAGTATAGACAAGGGAAGGGAGAGAAAAAGGAAAAGAGGAAGATCGCTCAAGTATCCGGAGTTGTGAAGCCCGTGAATACCTAAAGAGGACATCCCGTAAAGAGGGCGGGACTTATATTCGACGATAAGATGGATCAGCTTGTATAATTTGCCGAGTACGTTGTAAAGAAATATATATACATTAAAAATTCAATATTTGAAAATATCTCACATAATGTGTATGATCTAATGTATTTATATGTATATACACAGAAATTTTTGAGGCGTACAATATATTTAGATATCAATTTTGATTCAGAGTTAATTCATAAAGCTTGTCACAGATTTGATGGGGTGTTACAGCTAATTAAAAGAAACATTTCGTTTTATCATAGAATCTATTGTTAAAACAGAGGCGTTATTTCGCTAGGTACATTGTTAAAAAACAAATGTACAAATGTTTCTTAATATATGGAAAAACAATATAACCACGAACAAAAAAATATAATAACCTCTTCCGGGGTAACCATGATTTCGAAAAACGTTCTTTACCTTGATACACCTCAGAACATTACACTTTCTAGATTTAAAGAGGCATTGATAAAAACGAACTTTCTTTGCTACCACTGATTTTCCGAAACATTTCTTTGTAGATTTTGTAGTGTGTTTATCATTTTTTTCATCCCGGAACATACATTTTTTGGATTCAATCAATTCTCATTTGAACATTTTCAGCTAAGTAATTGAATATATAAATTCAAGAGTAACAAAATAATAACTTTATTAATAACAAATAAAGCCTTTGTGCAAGAATATTAAAAAGCAGAAAACCAACGTTTAAAAATGTACAAATAATACATGAAAAGCAGCAAACAGATGTTTCGAATCTACTAGCGAGATTTTTCTCCAGTGCAAAATAGAGCAAGACACAGCGTGCTAAAAACAGCAAAGTTGGGCAGAATATACCCGATACGGGTAGCGAATGCGCTAAAAACAACCATCGAGAGAGAAGCAGTTGAAACGACTGAGTAGACAAGTAGCAACATCTGCCGGAGAACGAGAGAAAAAGAAACAAAAAAAAACGTTTCAACATAGGTTCAATTTTTCCACAGCCATCATTATCCAAAAAATGTTCTTCTAACCTTGATCTTGATTTTTTAAACTTACCACATCATTAAAAATTCTCACTCTTTAGTTAATGACTTATCAAGTATTCCTGTTTTTCCAAGTATTTGGAAGGCATTAATTTAATTTCCCCCCTTTTTTTGGTTTCTTTTTCTCTCGTTCTCCGGTATATGTCGCTACTTGTCCATTCAGTCGTTTCATCTGCTTCTCTCTCATTGGTTGTTTTTAGCGCATTCGCTACCCGTATCGGGTATATAAGACGGCTCCTCTCTCTCATTTTGCCCAGCATTGCTTTTTCTAGCACGGTGTACCTCGCTCTATCTTGCACTGAAAAAGAATCGCGATATTAGTTTGAAAACAGCTGTTTGCTGTTTTTTATGCATTATTTGGGCATTTTAAAACGTTGGTTTTCAGCTTTTTAATAATTTTAGTGTTAATTCTAGTTATTTATCGTGTTTGTCTATTTATTCGTCGAAACCATATCGATAAATGCGCCTCGAAACCATGTCAAATCAGTCTCAAAACCCTGTTTTTCAAACTTGGCTAATGTTTTCCTCGAGAACTATTTTACCGATATCTTTCATTTTTTTAAAAAAGAAAAAAGTCATTTTTAGTGGAGCTTATACCACCAAAAAAGTAGTATTTTCAATTGCCAATTCATTTTTCAAGCTCGCAAAAGGTAAATAAACGGTCAAATGCGAGTATTACTCGCGCACACAGGGTTCCGTACAATAATATATGAATTAGTACGTGTATTATTTAAAAAAATACCGTTGCTAAAAGAATACTAAGACTTTGTAAAAAATATACAACAGGGTTGGGTATAGCTGTATAGTATACAGGGTGCAAAGTAAAGTCCCTTTAACCTGAAAATACTTGCGAACGGAGAGAGCTACAGCTATGCAAGAGAGGTAACAGTACATTAAAGCGACTACCTCCGACCTAATGCAAACGACAGCAGCACCCCTACTGACGAAATTGGGAAGACATTGCAAATCGAAAACGAAAAGAGGTAGAGAAATTTTTCCAATTAGAAAGTTTTAGAGCATCAATTAATTAGTACGAAACGACATTTGGTTCACACGGATAAGATAAATCGTCACCTGCATACAAAAAAATGTCCGAAATCGATGATCGACGATTCTACTTTGCCTATTCACATTCGGGAAATGTAGCAGTGTACATTTACAGATTGTGACGTTGTAATGTCTGTAAAGATTTAATTTCTAATGCATTTAAAATTTAGAATAACTCTTTCAGGGCCAGAAGAATTCTGTTCGTAAACTGATGAAATAATTGACTGACACCAGATTAATCAAACGAATTTCTCAGAAAACAAAAACCAGCTAATTTTCACTTTCATTACAAAAGCAAAATTTTATTCAAATATTCTTGGTGCCATTTGTCAGTTTTGGAATTAAAATTAGGTGGATAGACCGTCTAGCCATCGCCCTTGAAAGGGTTAAATCTACGTCTTCGTATTGAAGAGCCTTGCAATAGACGTTCCATGCTGAGAAATGTGCATGCTGAATTACTCTCACGAATACAAACGTGTAACGTGAGCAACGGTGAACTTTTCGAACATACTGAATATTAACTTTTTATCACTGTGAGACAGTTTGTCTTTTTTTTGTGTGTGTGATGTTATCAAAATGTATTGAGATAAGTACGTATTTATATCATAAACTGTGCGTATTTCTTCATACTTTTGACTATTCGATTCAAACGTTTACACAAAATGGTGTGCATCGATTTCGGGCATTTTTGGGTAAACAGGCGAAGATTTATCTTATCCATGTAAACCAAATGTCGTATTCTATTAATTAATTGATGCTCTAAAACTTTCTAACTGGAAATTTTGCTCTATCTCTTTACATTTTCGATTTGCTGAGGCTATCTTCCAACTTTAGCCACTAGGGGGCGCTGCTGTTGTTTTCATTAAATAGGGCGTAGTCGCTTTACTATACCGTTATCTCACTTGCATAGCTGTAGCTCTCTCGGTTCTCAAGTATTTTCAGTAAAGGGACTTTCCTTTGCACTCTGTATACTAGAAGAGTATAAATGGATATACCATAAAAGTTAAAAGATATATGGAACCTAAATAATAGCAAATACAGCTATTCTGTATATTTGATATCTCATATAGGTTTTTAGGTAACCTTTAAAGACATTGTAGGTGTATTCAGAGAGCCACTCAATTGAACCTAGTCGCGAATCCCATTATTTATGCGATTAATTCTCATTAAATTAATTTGTTTTTAACAATTTGACGTTTATTGCTTTTATACTGCTACTAGGCATTGCATTACATAAATATATCCTTAAAATTTGTTATCTAGGTTTTAAAAGCCGATGGAGCATAGAGTACGCCGCCCCTGTCATTATGTATGTCCAAACCGTCCGTGTTTTTAAAGGTTAATATCTCGGCTAATTACCGGCGATTTTTTCCAAAATTCATGATAAACAATGCTTTTATACTTCTGTTACGATAGGTACCTTCAGCTTTGCTCAACACTTTTGCTGAAGCCCGTAAATTGAAATTTGAGTGTAACAGAAAAATGCGATTTTCTCAAAAACTATGTGACCTAGGGTAATCGCTATAATTTTCCTGCAAGGTTTAAATTAATGTTTACTACCTCTAATTTTTTCATAATTTTAGTTTCAATAGATTCGGAATTAGCTGGGGGGGGGGACATATTTTTGCACTACATTTTCCACCATAACTTTGAAAATGTAATACCTAAAATTAAATGAAATATATTTTTGATTTCAGCGTTACGAAAGCTTTCTCACGATATACAAAGAAATTTTTTTTCAAGTAACTTAATTAGCCCCTCTACATTTTTCCTAAATATATTTATGAATATTTATTAATCTGTAAATATGTGGGCAATTAGTCTTTATTTCTTCCCCCAATTTGAACTTTCGACTTGCATAGTTTACGAGTAAAAGGGCTGTGACAGACAGATAGAGACAGGAGTGATCTTATAATGGTTCCGTTTTTACTTTTTAAGTACGGAACCCTAAAAAATGTTTTTAAAATGACATTTTTTTGCTCAATTGGCCTTCATTTTGTCTAAAATCAATTCTTAAAACTAAATGTGGTTCTACACACTAGAGAATTTAACGCTTTTTCATAAAATGGCTCCCAAAATTATTTTAAATGCTTGGGACAGCAGAAGAAAGGAAGTTCACCACCTGCACCTACAAGTGTTGCCTGTCGCGGAATGTGTTTTATTCATTTTTTTTTACACACACAATTTTTAAGTATATGAATAAAATGTCAATAAATATATTACAAGAAGTCTCAAGGTGATATTCATTTCTTTGCAACCAAAAAGAAAATTGTAAAAATCACACGAATCGTTGGCCAAAGAAGTTGAACTTCTTAAATAGGGGAGAATGGGGAGGGTTGACACATTTTTAACAGAAGAATTTTTTTTTTAAATAAGTTTTTAGTTATAAATAATTAGTAATAAATAGTTGAAATAATATATATATAATTGATATACTATATATATAGGTGTATAATATAGTATCATGTATCATTCTATTCATTCTACAATTAATTATCAAAATAAAATTGCTACATAAGTGTAATACATATGAAATTTGAAAAGATTGATTTTAATCATGAGAAAATGATGGGTGAAGGCTCCCCACATATGGTAGGCTTGACCGATTATATGGGAAGCTTCACCCACTTTATTTTGCATTGAAATATTTGTTAAGTGAAATAAAATAAGTTTTAAAAAATGTAGAATAATTTTATGCTACATGGTTTAATTCTTATTAAAAATTATTTGGGAAAATGTGATGTGGAAACCAACGTGCTGAGAAAGAATTCAAGGCACAGAAGAAAAATTTCGTTTTAAACACCCACTTTTTGTGACACTCGACCTGGCAAACTAGCTGCCACATAGTTTGGCTTCACCTCATTGTTGTTCATCTTGGTGAAATTTGTCTACATACCTTCCTAAAGTGTTTCGATCAATGTTATGTTCTTTTTCAGAGGCATGAACACTTAACATTTTTTAAGGCTGTTGTTTTCATCCTTTCTTGTCTTTTCCATTCTTTCTATTTACCTACTATAGGTAATATTTAAATGGAATAAAAATTTCTATCAGTTTTCGAATTTATAATTCATTAAATTTTTTCTTGCTTCTATAGCAATTTTTCACTTCTTCCTTTAATCAGTTTTAAACATTTTCCTTTCTATCACACCAATTTACTGTAGTTTTTTAGAATAGTTACGTTAGAATAGAACGTTAGTTTTAATACATAATTTTAAATATTTACATTCTTTTGCAAATATAACCATTAATCCTTCATTATGTACAGTGTATAATAAAAAGATTTCCAAAAACACTAAAATAAAGGACCTTTGACAATCTGTCAACCCTCCCTTACATTGATTGAGTCAGTCCCCCCCGCATAGCCACTTTTTAAAATATAGCACATGGTTACGTTTAGCCTAATTTACTGTACAATCTTTATGCCTGGAATGAAAGCTCCAAATTTCTGCATTACTTAAAACCTACCTACTTAAATTTCTTTGATATATTTTGTTTGAGAAAATCTTACAAAATATTTCTAAAAAATATGCATTTTAAGCTGAAAACTTTTCACAAATGATTTTTCCACACCTGTTTCAATTATCTGCATGAAACAAAGGCTAATGTTTGAGCATAACAGTAGCTTTGGATGCCACAGTAGCTTTGGCAAAACTCTGAAATTCTTTTAAATATGAAAACTGAAGGGTAGGTCAGGCCACTTCCTATGGTCAACCCCCCCCCTTCCCCCCAGTATCTCTATGCTAAATTATTAACCGTATTTACTTGTGTAATGCGCGCTTTTATTACAAAATTTTAGGTCTAAATTTTGGGGGGCGCATTATACAGGAGATATTTCTGACGGTTATATGAAATCACTCATACTTTACCCAATAGAACTGGTAGAGATAGTGCCACGTTTTACAACTATAGAAGTAGTAAGTTAAATAACTTAAATAATTGCACAATAATGAGCCGTCTCATAAGCATTATAATACAAGGCAGAATTCCTATGTGTGTTTTCTTTTATCATCTTTTTCGAAATTTTTCACTATTTTTATAAAGAAATTCTCGTTGCAATCGCAGATTACATACATAAAAAATTCCCCCCCAATACTAATGAAACTACACTTGAAAATGCTGAGTCCCCAGGCGCTTCCACTTCTCAAAACACTGAAAAAACTAACTCATCTAAAAATGAAAAAACTAACGTTACACCATCCAATTCAGCCAACATACCACCTAGTCATAACAATGATATGGGGCATTCTCACAATCTTTTGACTTTCGCTAATAAAAATATGCTTAAATTTAAACTTGCTAAAATAACATTTTAATCTGGTAGACGAATGGCTTGATTCAAAATAAAGAAAAAATGGTCATAGTCCAGGCAATAGAGACCGTATAGGGACTCTACCTAGCAAAATTAATGGTAATACTGGAAATCGACTTTCTAGATGTTTTCTGGGTCGCTGAATCCGAATTTGCAAATTCTCACCAAAATTTCCCCCGGCAACACCCCCAAATTTTGGTAAAAAGCCCCCCAAAAAAGGTTTTTATTAAAAAATTCCATTTTTTTATTGTTTTAGGGGAAAAGTAGCTAGAAATTCAGAAAGTAGACAAAATTTGCAACAAATTAGATATATGTCATTATGACTTAGGATGAAGGGGAAGGGGGACCTGCCTCGGAACATGCGTCGCAGTGCTGCGTGGACTAAGTTGCAATTCCACTTAACCACTCACACGTTTACATTAGCCCTCCCATCTCCCATCCGAACTTTCTCTATAAAGTTTACTTTAAGTTTTTTGGGTCGGTGAACCCGAATTTTTAACTTACCCCCAAAATCCCCCCCCCCCCAAATAGTTGGTTTAACTTAAATTTCTTATTGTTTTAGGGGAAAAGCATTACAAAATTCAGAACCTAGACAAAATTTGCAACAAATAGGATATATGACATTATGTCGTAGGATAAACGGGGAGAAAGGGGGCTGCCTCGGAACATTCCCCGCGTGCTTTTCTGAAAAACCAAATTTTTTCAATAATCAATTTTTTGAGGGATTGCCGGGTGAAATTTTGGTGGGAAGTTACAAATTCGGATTCAGCTACCCAAAAAATGTCTAGAAAGCCAATTTCCAGTACTACCATTAATTTTGCCAGATAATATCCCTATTGCCTGGACTGCGTGATATATTTTGTTTTATTTAACCGTGATGCTGTTTTGAGAAAAGACTAATTGAAATGCTGCCAATTTTGAAATTTTTGAATATTTAACAGACTATTCCTGCTAACAGCAGCAATATTCCGGTAAAGTTTTATATTATTTAGCTTGTCCTAGTAGTACACGTTGATATTCTATAAGAAAAAAAATTGGGGTACTATTGCTTAAATAAGAAAATACGTTGCGAAAACGGACAAAAACGTCATTTTCATTGCATTTTGAGGCAACATAACAATGTAAAATAACAATGCCTGATGGAAACAAATATAGTCTACTAAGCAGGTAGTGTTATACTAATATTTCATCACAAAAGAATTTTGGGATGTCGCTTTCCCAAGCTTTAGCACTGCAAACATACTCGCATTTCACTTTTCATGAAAAATGACGATCACAACCTTGAACTTTGACATTTTCTACAGGGAAGGGAAAAAATTTTCGGGGCTTCAAAATTGCACATTATTCATTAAATGTGATCTACTTCAACATAAAAAAAAAAAATCAAGCAAAACAAAAAATACAACAATCACTTGTCTGATTTCCAAAATAATGGCTCTTAATAAGCATATAAGTTTAATAAACATTTTTAACACTTTCATATAAAGTTAAGAAGTGTTTGTGAATTTGGTTTTCCTGTCTGTCCGTCGGTACTCTATCTCTAGTTTTATAGTCCGATTGCCACGAAGTTCATGGAAGAAGGCACATTGGATAATCCTGAAGCGTTGTCTTCGCCGTATTTCTTCATTAAAGCGCTGAAACTTTTGTAGCAATGTCTATGATAACCCTCTTTCAGATTAGCATTGGATGGTAAAATAATATCTTTATATTTTACCCTATGTTTTTGTCGAATTTTCAATACTACACAACATTTTTGTAGCGTTTTTTCACTAAAAACAGTGATTTTTTTCGTCGCTTTTGGCGCAAATAACACTTTTTTTTTTTTTTTTTTTTTACTTTCCATGATTACTACTCCAAAATTTTCAGAACTGCATGCTTTCTAGGAGACACGTGGTCTTGCGAGATCCTATCACAGTTAGATTTGTTGTGATTGCGCACGCATCCAGTTGAAATTCATCGTAAGATGCAACGCGGTTTACGCTTTGTTTGTATGGTAAGTCAGTAAATGGATTTTCCG
Organism: Maratus speciosus; assembly: GCA_963932465.1. Taxonomy (NCBI): domain Eukaryota; kingdom Metazoa; phylum Arthropoda; class Arachnida; order Araneae; family Salticidae; genus Maratus; species Maratus speciosus. The sequence continues at coordinate 255,832,032 of OZ010797.1, read as the reverse complement.
CGATGCACCGCAAGTCCAGCTTTACTGGCACTCGCGATTAACATTCTATGTTGTCTGGCAAGTAGAAAGTGCCAACAAAAATGTCTGACATTTTCAAAATATTTTTTTCTAAGCATAAATAGTTTTCTGCCTCAATCTCAGCGTGCTTCAAATACCTTTTTTGGGAAGTCATTAAAATGGCACTTGACACGTATCTGCACAGTTTTTGGGCGGACTAAAGTGTCTGGCTTTTATATTTTTTATTTCATTAAATACTAAATTTGAATGTATTAAAATTTCAAAATGCCTCAAGGATATTTTTTTGCAACGAAAATTTTGGAAATTTAAAAATTCACGGGTGGGCGAAGTGCCACGATCCTTCAGCCGACATTCGATTTTGTATTCAGGCATTACAAAAGAAGTGTTGCACAAATTTTCAGGGTGCCTCAAATACCTTCCCTAAACTGCTTAACAGCTCTCGAACTAATACCTTTCTACTGATGGAAGTTTGCTCCGCTGGTAACCAGACTCTCTCTGTACGAGCACTTCAAAGTTATTGCTCGTTCCTCCGTTCACCGCCAAAATGACCAGAAAAAATTTATTTTTCGGTTTCAATCTAAATTATCATAAATAAAGAATAAATAAAGCCTATCCAATAACCATGCATTGTACATATTTATTAGATTAGCACTTCCAAACTAAAATAATTTAAAATTAATATGCATACTTTCAAAAATTCCTACAAGCATTTCGAAATCAATCCAAAATTTCAACATTACTAAACTATTATAGGTTTCGTACTGGTCCTTGAATTTCCAGACTAAGAAATTCTTCGGTACAAGTATTTTCTTACGGAAAATCTCTCCTTAAATAAGACGATATTTCGTCTGTTTAAACTAGATTTATTTTTATGTAAAAAATACTGATATTTGGCCTTGAAAATAACAGTACCCGTACGAACGCTGTATTTGTTGTGACTCGCGGCTGGCTGTTTGGGGGCACTTAATACTTGGCAGCCAAATTTATTCTTTTCTTACCGCTATTTTTTAATGTAATCCTTGTCTTTATTTATTAGCAGAAAATTATTCCATTCAAGGAAAAAATTTCTTTTTCAAAATAATGGTAAAATAAGAATAAAATTTTCCGCCATACATTTACGAAAATAGTAGTCACCAAACGCCTCTGACTATTACTATGATTGCTCGAACTGGCATTGACACAGTTTATATTATTCATAGTTCACATAAGATCGATCTGAACTTCCATCTATTTAATTTAAAATTCAACTCAATTTTATTCTTTAAATAAATATTGTGGTCAAGCATATTTTTGTATTATTATTCCAGGATATTCTGCAATTAAATATATTTTTTCTGTACACATTATACTCGAGTTAATACATTACTTTATTTTGTAAAACTAAACAAAATTCACATTTTACTTTTTATTAATACAAGAAGATAACCACTAATCATTCTTAATGCTTTTTGTGTGAAAACATAACAATAGAAACAACCATTTCTTTTTTTTATATCAAAATTGAAATCCTTAGTCATAGATGAACAATATTATTTCCATCATATGTTATGAAAACGTTAAGCAAAACCTATTAGATACAACATCTAAATAATAACTCGGAAGAATAAAAGCAGAGTAATTCCATTTGGTTATTTTATTACAACATATTAATTTAGATTTATTTCATATATTAAACGTTATGCAGCTGCTGAATCTGCCATATTTCCAAAAGCTAATTTTCGAGATCATCTATCACTTATAATGACACCAATTTGTAACTGTAATATACGCATATGTACATATCAGAACAAAGATTTATTTTTTGTTTTCTCATATTTTTACTTTCTTCTATTTTTACAGGAATAAAATATTAGATGTGAAAATTTCCGACTTCCGGTTTTTGGTGGATTTATACGATTTAGAAGGTCTTGAACACGATTTGATGGTTTGTAGAAAATGTCTGTGTCACTCTGTTTGTGAGTCTATCTGTGAGTCTGTATGTGACAAAAATTTTGAAGCGTTCTATCTGAAGAACTAATGCACAGAATTTCATAAAACTTTAGATTCAGATAAAGTTAAAAAATGCTATAAAAAGTGATAGAAAATCTTTATTTAAGATCGACGATCGTTTCGTTGCACAAACGGCAACATTTTCAAAATCATTCAACGATAGAAAATATTTTCACATAATTTAAAAAACAATAAATATTGTAAACAATGTCACGCGACATGATGCATAATGAAAAACATTGTAAACATAAAATTAATTTAAAAGATTAGATTAGCTATTGGTGAGCGTGGATTAATTTTCAAAACAATAACATGGTAAACAATGTCACGAGACAACATGCATAATGAAAAGCATTGCAAAATATAAAATAAAAATAAAATTATCTTGGCTATTTGCGAGCGTGGATTAATTTCTACTATTGTTACTAAAATTACATAGCATCTCTTTCCAAATATTAGGTAATTCTATGGACACTTAATCATTGCAAATATTCTTGTTGCGTAAAAATATCTCTATTGATTCTCGGATTGTGGATGGTAAATAAAATCTTGATGTATAAATTAACTTGCTATTTTTAAAAATCGGGGATAAAGAAATTAACGGGGAGAAGGATAAATAAAGATTTTCTATCACTTTATATAGCATTTTTAACTTTATCTGTTTATAAGTGATTATTATACATGTGTTTATTACTTTAGATTCAATTAGACCTTGATATAAACTGGGGCTGATTAGTTTTTGGTATGTATCGCTCAACAGGTGGCGCTGTTATGCTGCATTTTCCACTATTTCTGCAATAGCTCTATATCAAGAACTAATTTACGAATTTTCATCTAACTTGATATTCAATTAGACGTTGACACAAGGCGTTGACACTGATTAGGTTTTCGTGTCAATCGCCCAATAAGTAGCGCTGCTATACTGCAATTTTCACGATTTTCAGAATAGCTCTATTTCAAAAACTTATGCGTGGTTTTTCACAAAATTCAGATTTAGTTAGAAGTTGGCAATGTGTTGCTGATTAGGTTTTGTTGTAAATCACCCAACAGTTGGCGATGCAATGCTGCATTTTGCATGATTTACACGATTTTAGCGATAATCATATCTCAAGAATTAATGCACGGGATTTCCCTCAAACCTCAGATTCAGTTAGATGTTGGCATAAGTTGTTGCTGATTAGGTTTTCGTCTAAATCACTCAACAGGTGGTACTACTAAGCTGCGTTTTGCATTATTTACACGATTTTATCGATAGTCGTATCTCAAGGACTAATGCACGGAGTTTCATATCTTTAGAATCCTCATGATGATCATAGATTACCATTTAATTTTGGCACTGTGCTAGCAAATTTTGAAGTATTATAAATGTATGAGATAGAAGAAAGTTTTGCGATTGGCACATCTGACTAGTTATTACTGTAATTGTTTTCAGTAAACAAATTAATGTTGAGAGACTTGTATGTTGCATAAAAGGTTATTTTATCTTTAAGAATTTATAACATAATAAATTTTATGTTCTGTATGAAATTTAAACTGTTAATCCTTTTCAAAATAAATCAACCCTTAAATGCCTGAGTTTTCAAAAATCATTTAAAAAATGTTTTTCGGCTTTCTTTTTTTAAATAAATCGTGGGAAAAATACTTAAAAAATCATATTTTGTTTTAAGTATGGTTTACGGCTAAAAACTGTTTGTTACTAATCGGCAATATTGGTGTTTAATTGAAAAAATAATTTTCCTTGATTAAATTCTATAATATTAAACACACAATAATTTGTGAGAACTATGATAAGAAATAAATTTTGTTTCCTCACAGCAGAACAAAATATGGTATTTCGCAAGCTTCCAAACAAAACAATAAACAATTAAATTTAAAAAATCAAAAAACCCGACTGCGTAAAAAGCGAACTAATTATTTCTCGCCAATGTGAAACTTTTTTTTTCAATTTCTTCTATGAGCTCACATTGTCGCTATATACTGGGTCATCGAAAAATAATGCCTAGATTTAAAAAAATCGTAACATCGAAACCTTTTATGTTAAATGAGTAATTCTTTCACTATACGATAACTGGTGAAATCAAGTTTGGTTTTAGTTCACCAGAATTCGTTTGCGTGTCTGTGTTATGCGCGGATTAGCTGCCCAGTCGTCAAGGTCAGCCGACGCGCCAGACTGCAGCTGCTCAGTACGATGTTGACCGTGCAACAAAAAGCACAGTGCGGGATTTGGTATGTGGAGTCAAAGCCAATAGTCAGATTACAGCGGCAGTCAACATCGTACTGAGAAGCTGCAGTCTGGCGCGTCGGCTGACCTTGACGACTGCGCAACTAATCTGCGCATAACACAGACGCGCAAACGAATTCTGGTGAACTAAAACCAAACTTGAGTTCACCAGTTATCGTGTAGTGAAAGAATTACTCATTTAACATAAAATGTATCGATGTTATGATTTTTTTAAATCTAGGCATTATTTTTCGATGACCCTGTATATCTTGTTCAAATTTTCAATCGTTAATAAAATACTTATTATTCATCCAATCAAGTTCAAATAATTTTTTTAAAACTTGTAGTGGTTGACACTTGATGTTAATCCAGTTTTTTCAAATATTAATTCATTAATTAAATAAAATTAATTTTCAATAATCGAGAGATCCCTCTTCTTGATCAAGGTATTTTAAGACCGATTTTCCATACAACTTAAACGACAATTTATGCATTAGTTGCGTGGCAACTTGTAGTATATTTTATAAGATCTTTCGAGTTATTTTGGTGAAAATATTTACCAATCCAGTTTTAAAATTAAAATGTACAAGCCATAAGCTATCATCAATTTGTGTGAGATTGCTTAAAATTGTTCCATTCGTTTTCGAGTTTTTTAACTTTGAAAGATTAGCTGATTGAATCTCCTACTTTTTCCATACTATCATAAAATTATTTTACATACTGGAATGCTTAAAACTACATATTGTAGAGAGAATTAACATTTATAAATCTTAACAAGATCTTTTAATTGCAGTAAGATCCCCCTAAAATTGATCAATTAGCTACAATGTTTTGAGTATTGAAGGATTGGTTGATTTTTTCTCAGAAAATACTTTAGATATCGGAAGACGACCATTAAAATTCCCTATATTAACATCAAAAGTTTAGCATTTATTATGCGATTGTTTCTGAACCTATTCGATACAAAAACAATGAAAAGGATATTTTAAATATTATGTACGGATAAGCGTCCTCCAAATAGCGAAATGAACTTAGTAATAGATTTTTTTTTTCTGAAAACCATAGACACTTCAATTTTTTCTAGTACAGATATAATTCATTTATTAATACTAATTGAACCTACCTTTCAATCGCCGTGAAATTCTTTAAAATTGTTCCATTAGTTCTCATGTTTGAGTTTAGAAAGATTGGTTGATTGATTCTCCTGCTTTTTCCTGATTTTCTAAAACTTATTTTACGTATTGGTACAAATTGCAGATTTTAGTCAGAATTATCATTTATAAATCTTAATTAGATCTTTCAATCGTCGTAAGATTCCTTAAAATAGATCAATTATCTCCAGAGGTTTTGTTTATTGAAAGGCTGTTTGATTCTCTCAGTTTTCTGAAAAAAATATTTCAGACATCGAAAGGCAACCACAAACTATCTTAGCATCACAAGTATAGCGTTTGCTATGCGATTGTGTTTGGGCCTATTCAATATAATAACAAAAATAATTTTTTATGTTATTTTTGCTATACGTCGCACAAGTAGTCGAATGAACTTAGAAATAGGTGTTTTTTTCTGAAAATCAGAGACACTTCGTTTTTATACTAGTACAGATATAATTCATTATTTATCATTTCATATGGAATGGAATAATTTCTAAAGTTATATATTATTTACAAAAGGACTATTACAAAGAAATAACAGAAAATATTTATACTACCCCGGACATTTTCTTCAAACTCAGTGGTATTTGTTTAGTTTGTAAGGATAAAAAGTTTATAATATTTTCATCTTTAAAATAAAACAGTAGATATCTGAAACTTTGATGTTATCTTGTTCACAAGAGTAATCTTGTTAGCACAGTGTGATAATTCGAAGCCTCAAAACCGCAAGATTTATATAGTAAATGAGCGTAACATGCAGTAAATATTCTTATAAAATTTTATAAAATTCTAGAATTTCGAAAGGTACAGAACAGGTACTGAACAGGTAATCAGCATTGAGGGGTTTCCTAGCTCATAACGGCTTAACACCCAGACTAGGAAATTGAAATGTCTTATGTTTTAATGAGCCATTGGGATAAAGTTAAACTGTAGCAAAGCTACTAGAAGAGTAAAAAAAGTTAGCAAGAGAAAATAAAGAAGTTTAAGAAAGAAAGGAATAAAATTGAATTTTAAAGTTTAAACTTAAGATAATAGAAAGTTAACGATAAATCTTAATAAAATACAAGAATCTTAAAAATACATAAAGTCAAACTGTAGTTGAAGAACTACTAATTTCCTTTATGAGAACTAATGCCTTTTAATATATCAAATTTGTGGTATCAGATGTATTTAAATTTTCTACCCAACCTATAAGCGCACTTTTGTTTTATATATTAGTCGATTTGCAACACACCGTGAGTTTTATAAGATCATTCCAGATTTTTTTGCGGGGGGGGGGGGTTTAACCGCTGTAGTTATTAATTTTTAAAAGAAATAACTTATAATCTAAAAATGTAATTTATAGATCTTAATAGACTACACTAGTCACGGAAAGATTCTAGCTAATCTTAATTCTAAATTTTATCATGCGATTGTACTTTTTCGGTTTTGGTTAGTTTTTTAGGTTCCAGAATATGAAAGCCAGAGAGCTAATATGCCCACAGGTTCTGTTCGTATGTACGTAGCATGATAACTTTCGATAGAAATATCCGATTTGCTTCAAATTTTGGATATAGGTTCATTCTGATAAGGCGCTTACCTGATTAGTTTTGGGGTCCATAGGTTAAGAATAAAAGGTGTTATTGGGGGGGGGGGTAATCTCCCTTAATATAGATAAATGAGTTTTTCGTGCAGAATTAACCGGTTTGCTTCCAATTTCGGATACGTGTTCATTTTGATAAGGCACTTACCTGATTAGTTTTTTTAGGGGGGGTCATTGGTTAAGTAAAAAGGGAGGGAACGAGGGGCTAATCAACCACCCCACTTAATTTAGATAAATGGGTTTTTCACGCAGAATAATCCGATTTGCTTTAAATTTTGGATATAGGTTAATTCTGATAAGGTGCATCCCTGATTAGTTTTGGGGGTTCATTGGCTAAGTATAAAGGGGATAACGAGGGCTAATACCTATTAATTTAGATATATGGTTTTTTCATGCAGAATTAAGATTTTGCTTAAAATTTGGATATACCGGTTTATTCTGATAAGGCGCTTCCCTGATTAGATTTGGAGGTCATTTATTAAGTAAAAAGAGGGGAAATGGTGGAACTAATATCCCACTTAACACATTGAGTGCCACGGTGACCGACATTGAAGCTGAAAAATTTACAATGTTTTAAGTAATTTTTAAGAAAGTATAATCCTGTAATTAATAAAAGGTAAGTAAATTTTAAATATATTTTCAGTAATTACTTAAAACAATATATATTTATTTCGTTTTATATCATATTTTAGACCGTCAGTCATCGGTGAAGGAAGCGTTCTAAACGGAAAGTTAAGTGTCAGTGACCGGTGACTGACTTAACGTGTTAAGTTAGCTTAAATGTTTTTTTTTTTTTGTCGATTTCTTTATTTTTCCAGGGGAATTATTCTTTGAAATAAGAGTAAAATATACAATTAGTGTGAACAGCCTGTGAACTCAATGCCATCAGTTTAACTGGTCACTTTTCTGTTTATTTTATATGATGATAGTTTGACTTTCACAACCAGTTCTAAACGGTTCGAAAAGTAAAAGTATCTGCATGTAAAGAAACAGTGTCTAAAATGTACAAACGTACAATATGGGGACAAAATCCCCAATCTGGCAACATTGGAAATGAGGTATAATTGAAAAGGACTTTATGTCCACATCTGACATTGCGTACTGAACTCCCATATTACTTTTAGGTTATGTATCATCATACATATTATTTCTGGTGTCAAGATCCTTTTTTCTATGGACATAACTAACGCATAACGAATGTGGTATTAAACGAAAGGTTTCTAAAAGGGCTTTTGGCATAATCAGTGTGCGGTGATATATATCAATGGATATTATCTTGATATGCATCATATGTAGGGGAGACCGGGGGAATGCCACCAACCCGGGTTATGCCGCCACCCCACCTAGTTTAAAAACTAAGGGCAGTTTGAGTTAGTGAATGTGCCTGCACTATAGCGGCCAACAATATAAATAGTGCCTAAAGTGAGAGTGACTTTGCTGTACGTCGTTCGTTTGTTCTAGTGAAAAATGTAGTTTTCATCTAGTTGCTTATTATTTTGGAGCTTCAAATGAGTAGAGATAAGCACCTTTTATTGTAAAATTAGGTATTTAAGATAATGACCAGTAATCTACCTGCATTCACCTACATTTTGATGCAATGTGTTGAACAAGTTCGGTTCTTCTTTCGGCTTTGCTTGGGGATTACCGCCATATTATCCTCTCGGGGTAATGCCGCCGCCATGCAAATCGGGTGAGAAATGGCCTCATTTTAATGTACTGGAGCAGATTCAGCAGAGTGACTTTTGCAATATGAAGTAAATTGTAAGCTTAACCATTATTCTGCTCAATTACATTGCTTTCTAAGTATTTTCAGTAAGTTGTGTGTTTCCTAGTATCCATTTGATGCATGTACTAGGTCATTAAAGAGTGGTGGCATTACCCCAGTGTCGTGGGTAATCCCGCCACTGTGCAAAGGTTTAAAAAATATTTTTTTATGTATGCTTACTTTACAGTTATCATTACGGTTAAATTTACACAGATACTAAAGATCATGATTCAGCTTTAGAATTTTTACTATTAAAAAATAAACATTTTTTCGAGGTGAAAAAATTTAAATTCCCTTAAGGTGTCGCCATTCCCCCGGTCTCCCCTATCCGATATTTTCAAAATATCATGATTTTGGATATTTTCATCTATTTGATATTTATTTTTAAAATATCATGTATGATATTTTTGATCAAAACTAATGTAAATTGATTTTTCAATTAGTATTATTGCTATGCAGAACTTTAAAGGACTTTTGCTACAGTAGTGACATTTTTAGTGAAATAAATTAAATATATTATACAGGGTGCATCTGAAATTCTTCAACAAACTTAGAGGGATGATAGGACTCATGAAGACGAACAAAAACTGCAATGGAACATGGGGTTGCAGATGGCGCTTAAAGGATGAAAATCGAGAAAATGCGTCTGGAAATGGACAAACAGACACGAAAAACTCCAGAAAACTATTTATGGCACAGAATAGGTACAACACAGATCATGATGTCCAGAGAAAACAAATATTTTCCAACAATTGTTCAAAGTGTCGATCGCAGAGCGTAGATCTATGGAGGAAGACTGGCGGACACGCTCAAATTTGCATACGTGGATTCCTGCTCACAGATTTGTTTGGCTTTCTTCCAAGTCTTTGTTATCTCTTTCTGATACAAAGTGAAAGGAAAACCAGCTTCGTGCTACTAGGTAGTTCTGGAGAAAAGCAGCATGCGAGATTTCGATATTTTTATTAGTTTTACGATTTTCACCCTTTTATCGTCATTTGCGACCCCATATTCCATTGCATTTTTAGCCGTCTTGATAAGTACTAACATCCCCCTAAGTTTGTTGAAGCATTTCAGATACACCCTGTGTATATATTTATACGCATTCCCCAATCTTTACTATTGGGGCTGAATTTTTAAATGTAGAACTAATAATTATGGGGAATAATATTTACTTTGAACAGCTATCGATAGATAAACTACGAGATTTAGATAAGATAGTTACAGCTTCATTAGAAAGAAGCTTTTCTGGTTTTAGTTTTGTTCAGTTTAAACGGCACAACAGGTTAAGGAATGAAAAAGCTGACAAGATTGCATTTATGCTCACATTTTTCAATAAAAACAACTTATTTCATATTTAAAATTTTGTTGTATAAAATGAAAGTTTAAAACTTAATACTAAATCCAATATTATCTTTTTCAATTACCGTAATTTCCGGCGTATAAGCCGCGGCTAAGTTATTTCTGTATAAAACCGGAAATTTTATTTAAAAAATGAAGAGAAAGAAATGCTAAGGTTACGGAAGTCAAATTTTTTTTACAAAAAATTCTGGTATGAAACTGGTATGGTTTATCTGATCCGCAGCTTATACGCGAGAAATTACGATAGTTGATTTTTAATTTTGTTACATTATGCAAAAAAAAAGAAAAATTAAAAGAAAGACATTTAAAATATTGCTTTATTAGCTTTCATGCTATCGGGATATAAATATTGGATATTTTTGATATTTTCAAAAATATATTATTTACGAGCCCTCGACATAGTACATTCATATTTCGTTAAAAACAGTTTTCTGGTTTAAAAAAAATTATAGTCAATCATAAATTAATGAAAAATGTATCAGAAAAAAAACTCATTGCGGAAGCCTAGCACGGGTCTACTGGTGCAAATCATAATGCAAAAAAATATGAAATATTGTTGAAGTACTCTAATAAGGTTCATCAGATATTGAACGTCTCGTCTTAGGAATATTTTTTTACATTATTTTTCATTTCCTTCTTAAAGTATGTGTCTACCTTCGCGGCACTTTTTTTAAAAGAAATATGAAATTTTTATTATGATTTTTAACCGCTTCCCTTATTATCCCGAATTATCTCGGGTTCGTACATACGACAATTATTATACCGAGATAACTCGGGCGTGGCACAATTCGTCACTACGATTTGTTTTATCACGTTTTTACTCCACATGCTTAAGGTATGTGCCTACCTTCGGGTCACTTTTTTTGAAAAATAGGAAATTTTTATTAAACATGTGTTTTTAGATAAAACAGGAAATAAAATTATGAATTAAACATTTTTTTTAATGGAATTCATTTTTCAAATTTAGGCAATATTTAGTCAAATTTTAGAAAAGGATTGCGTTTAAACCAAACCCTCTATAGCAAAATCTAATCAATATATTTCACATTTTTAACAATATATTAGCAAACCACTTAACTGAGTTATGAAGCAAAAGATTTGCAATCTCTTAAATTTACTAATATATACCAAATTTTGTACACAAAACATGATTTTCTACTTTAAAAAAATGTATTTTTCAATAAAAACATCTCGTAAAATAATACATACATACTTAAAAGCTGTATTTTGCTTCATAACATACCAATAGATGTAAAGAAGCTTGTGACCAAATTTTATTTCAATATCTTAAAAATTTTAAGAAATGAGGTTTCTTTTAAACGTAAACAATGAAAAATATTCTAGAAAACGCAAGTTAAGATTTGAATATAGCGCAGAAATGTATGTATAAAGATTTATATTTTGGGCTATAAATTTGCTTCTAATTATTGCTGAACTAAGCGTAAAGCATTTTTGGAATCCTAAATGTTTGAACTTTAAAATTATAAACACAAAAACGAAAATTTTCGGAAAAACGGCGATTTGAGGGTAGGTACATACCTTAATACACTTTATGAACTGCATTAAAATTGGTAGACATTTTTGAGACTTACAACTTCTACTTCTAAAACTTCAAATATCGAGGTTAAATATATATTAAATTGATTCAATTCTTTCCTATGGTTTTAGTCCTATGATTCATGCAAGGAAAATACACTCATTGATATTTGAGTACTGATATTTTTATGAATATTTCAAGGAACCGAAATCAAAATTATTTAATTTTATAAAGTTATTTACGTGTTTCTCAAAGTGTGTAGTTATATTTTAGAATATAATGCACGCAAAGTAGAGTTACAGATGAAAATATTTTTTTATTGGATAGATTGAACACTTGATTCAAAAGAATATATGAGAATGGGTGATGAATGCAGAAAATTCTAGTGCTTATGTGGGGGATGGGAGGTGGAGGGAGTACGTTGGCAAGATTAAACTATTGATGCAGACAGACAATGAAATGGATAAATATTAAAACATTCATTAATCATTAAAAACAATTCATTAAAACAAATCATTAGAAAATACAAGTTTTCAAAACGTTGTTTCAGTTCAAATATCGCTGTGGGCAAATCATAAAGCAAAAACATTTATGAAATAGTGTTAAAATATATTAACAAGGTTGATCAGGTATTCACTGTAAAAAGAAAAACGGACTAAAATTCGGAAATGGTACTGGCAATCGAGACGCCGGTACTATTTCCGTATTTTAACGGAAATTTTACCCTGTAAATTCTATAAAAACTGAAAATTCCCTGTAATTTAAGGGGAAATTTTTCCGTTAAAATACGTAAATAGTACTAGCGTCTCGATTGCCAGTACAATTTCCGTTTTTGTACAGTATTGAACCTCTTTTATGAATATTTTTTACATTTTGTTTCTTATTAATACTCTATGAACTTCATTACAATTGGAAGACATTTTTCAGCCTTACAACTTTCCACTTGCAAAACTTCAAATATTGAGGTTAAATTTGTTAAATTGATCAATTTCAATTGCAGTTGGTTTTAGTCTTAAGATTCATACAATAAAAACACCTTCATTGTCATTCGAGTTTTGTTGTTTTGTGTAAATGCTCTTTTATTCCTATTTATGAAAAATTTCACGGAACCCAAGTCAACAATATTTAATTTTATAAAGTTATTTTAAGTGTTTCTCAAAGTGTGTAGATATACGGGGTGTTTCTAAATGAATATCGGGGTTTTAACGCTTGATAGTATTTATTACGTAAAACTTAAAATTATAATTAATACATAAAATGAAAGAGAAACTAAAGCAGTTTTATCTAGAAATTTACAGTTGTTCAATGTGAGCACCCTTCGTCACACAGCGTACATCAATTCGATAGCTCAGTTCTTCGTAAATGTTGATTAGCAAAGAAGTTCTGTTCAGACTCTCACGCGATCCGACACCATGTGATTTCTACCTGTGGGGTTTCATAAAGGACCGTGGGTATGTGCTTGCACTACCAGGTGACCTTTGCAACAATGACCGCAGAAACACTAATCAACGTTTGGGAAGAACTGGGCTATCTACTTGATGTGTGCCGCTTGACGAAAGCTGCTCACTGAACACTTGTAAGCTTGTAGGTAAAACTGTTCGAGTTGTTCTTTCATTTTATGTATTAATTATAATTTTAAGTTTTATGTAATAAATACTACTAAACGTCAAAATACAGATATTCCTTTAGAAACACTCCGTATTTTAGAATATAATTCACATAAAAAATCGAGTATGAAAATATTTTTTTATTAGACAGAACAATTGATGATTCAAAACAATGTCTAAGAATGGATGATGAATGCAAAAAAAATGTATCACATTTTGGAGGATTGGGGATGGAGGGAGTATGGTTTTTAAGGTTAAAAGATTGATAAAAGCAGACAATGAAGCGGGATAATATTAAAACATAACAAATCATTTGACAATACAAGTTTTTAAAACATTATTTCAGTTCAAATATATCTAAAAATCAACATCTTTAGCATTTATTAAAACAGAAAATACAAGTTTCTTTATCCATATTCTGGCAATTTTATATTTCTATGGATTAAAAAAGTTCAAGAATATTTTTATAAACTTTTAAAAATATGCTACAATATTTTAACGTTTTGAAATATTTTAAACATTATGTAACAATGAAAAAGGGCACATACAGAATGTCAGATGAATGAATATAAAAGGAACTCTTCTGCCCAACGCAATAGATTTATGGAAATATTTTCGTTAGTACTCGAATTCTACATATTGCTTCACGATTTACTTCAAAATCAAGGAGGAAAAATAATTTTGACACAGATAGCTTTTTTAAAAGTTCCTTTCGTTGTGAATTCATAATCACAAAATATTATGAGACTTACGATTTTGATAAGCTGTAGATAAATCAGAGTAACGTTTAAAGTAAATCATATCTAAAATAAATAAAACAAACTTTCTGCCTCCGAATGTGATGTATAAAATGAAATAAACAGACAATTCCAATTAATTGTGAATAGGACTCCGTATTTTTCAAAATCGCTGAACGAAATAGAATTTATTGGTAGAAGCCTTATATCAACGTCAAAACCCGCATTTGTAGCGTTTATTAAAGTTTTAGATCTCCCATATAAAGTTCAATTGAAGAGTGCATTTCTATTCAATATAATCTTAGTCTGTTATTTTATAAGTCTTACTGCATTTTGAAATAAAATATATTCCAATACATAGTACTATTTAAGAAGAAAACGTATTTCTAACTTACAGAATTGTTGTTGAAATTTACAGATTGTTTTATATAAAAATTTGATTATTTAAAAATATTCTTTACAAGCAAGTTTATATTTTGCATGATGTCTTTTAGGAATTCATTCAATATTATTTTTTAATTCCTATAGTACTTTTTTTCGTTTTCGTGGAGTTTCTACGATAAATGTAAGAGCTTTTCTTGCCTGTTTTGCTTTTATTACGCGTAAAAATTTTCCCTTTATAATCCTTGCAATCGTCAAATTACCCAACTCCCTATTTCGTAAATAATCAATTATCATTTTTTCTTGACTTTCTTGATCACGCTGATGAAAATTTAGTTTAGCCATATTGGGCAGATTTCTAGTCTAAATAATAACAGTTGTGAGACTTCTGTCCAAAATAGTTATTGCTCCAACGAACGTTTATCGATAACTTCAATTCCCTGATGGGTTTTTAGAAAGTTTCTATAAAATAAGCACAAACTTGTCAAATCGATATCCCATTGAAGAAGTAACTTTATAAACATATCTAAACAGCTACATACAGTAATAAGGTTGCGATGAAATCTTGGAATGGCGATCACATACAGTCGATCACAAGTACGGATGAAACACTTTACTACAAAACAGATCGCAAAATTGTCAGAGGCGTCCGAGGAATTTACAATAGCCTAGAATAGACCACACTGTTAAAAATATTTAGCTTTTGCTGCATAGTCACTCCAACGCTTTTATAGAAAACGATTACTTAACTGTACTATGAGGCATTCTCTTTGGTCAGAATAGAGATATTCTATAAAAGCGGTGGAGTGACTATGCAGCTAAAGCTGCAGATTTTTAACAGTGCACAAGTTGATACTAGTTTTGAAATGGTGTAATTATAACGACTAGAATACATAGTGTTGAAATCGGCTATCCCTGTAATACTTTAAAAAGCTTTAAAATATTGTATCCCTTAAATGTGCAACGATGCTGCTGCAATATACAGATCGCAGCGACATCTGCAGGATATTTTCTAAAACTGCAAGATATTGCTAGTCTCTACATGTAATACGAAAATACTGCAGATGTCGTTGTGATCGACTCATTGGATTTCAGCAAATATCGTCGCACATTTAAGGGATACAAATTTTTAGCATTGTTTGGCTAGCATATTTCCACACTATGTATTCTAGACGCTGTAGCACAGCGCCTAAAATACCTAGTGTGGAAATATGCTAAGAAAGCAGTGCTAAATATTTGTATCCCTTAAATGTGCGACGATACTGCTAAAATCCCAAGTGTCGATCGCAGCGACATCTGCGGGCTTTTCGTGTTACTAATAATACATTGTATAGACCAGTAATTTCTTGCAGTTGTAGAAAATATCCTGCAGATGTCGCTGCGATCTGCATATTGCAGCAGTAACATTGCACATTTAAGGGATACAATATTATAGCGCTTTTTTAAGTATTACAGAGATAGGCGAATTCCACACTATATATTCTAGGCGCTATAACTGTAGTAAAGCGCCTAGAAGATACAGTGTGGAAAACGGCTATTCCTATAATGCTTTAAAAAGTGCTAAAAACTTGTATCCCATAAATCTCCAACCATGCTCAGCGGCAATATGCTGATACGAGCGCCATCTCGTAACTCTTTTCAATATAAACCCTGTGTTTTCAAAAATTATAGAATGTTAAATATCGGAAACTATAAATATAAGATATTTTAGTCTGTTATAAGCAAATTTAGTTAAGGAATGACGTGAAATAGGTTAAAGAGTCTCTTTTAGAATGACTATCGTTTTTAAATCACTACGATGGCGCTACGATCGACATCTTGTTATTCAGCATAGTTGTACATTTATGGGATTCAATTTTTAGCACTATTTTGTAGCCGTTTTCCACACTGTATCTTCTAGGCGCTGTAATTGTAGTGTAATCTTTGGTGCCTATATATGAGAGTGGCGAAATATGCACATGGTTAGATCTTAGACTATACATTAGTAAAAACATCGTGATAAATTACCACTGTTTTTAAAGAATATGAATTTTCAGACTAATGAGAACGTTCCAATGGAGGTTATTCCAAATATGGGTTCGAGGCTGAAAAAAATCACGTGATACCGGTAATTTAGCCAAGGAACTATTGCTTTGCCTCATGAACTGTTTCATTGACTAGCGGGGATTTACATTACATGTCTACGGAGACTTCCGTTCTTTACGCTAGAAGTTTTTACCTTGATCACATGATCAAAACAAAAATGGAATATCCTCCATTGTTCAGAAAATAGATAGTCTTTAAAAACAGAGGTAATTTTTCACGATATTTTTAACAGTGTAGTACAGTGGCTGGAATAAATAGTGTGGAAATCTGCTACACAAACAGTACTGAAAATTTATATCTCTTAAATGTGTAACGATGCTGGAATCCAGAGAACCGATTGCAGCGACATCTGCGGTATATTTTCATATTTCAATGTAGACATTGTATTATTACACAATAGACCAAATCGTCTTTGAGATTTAGAAAATAACTTGCAGATGTCGCTATGAACGACTCTTTGGATTTCAGTATCGTTTGACATTTAACGGAACCAATATTTTAGCACTTTTTTAAGTTTTACTGGGATAGCTGATTTCCATACAATGGGCGCGTTCACAGACCGCACTCTGGGTTCCTCAGGTTTCCCCGTGGGGAACCCGATGCGTTCA
Organism: Maratus speciosus; assembly: GCA_963932465.1. NCBI lineage: Eukaryota > Metazoa > Arthropoda > Arachnida > Araneae > Salticidae > Maratus > Maratus speciosus. Next base: position 255,814,992 of record OZ010797.1, on the reverse strand, counting down.
GAGCCGGCATCACGTGACTTTTTCCGAGATTCCCGCAGCGTTCAGAGCCGGAGATTACCCGGATTTCGGGGAACCCACATTACTTGAAAAATTTTGTTGGGTAAAGTGATCACGTGGTTGGGAAATTTGATTTGTTTACCATTTTATAGCTTAACTGTGAATGTTAGTCGGAATCACTGTTTTGATCAGTTTTATCGCACATTGTTTCTCTTTTTTCGTATTACAAAAATAATAATAAAAACATTTCTGGTCTAAGTTTAACTTTTAGATAAGTTAGAAGATAAATGTAAATTTTGCCTATTGGGAATTAAAACGGCCTATAGAAGCGCTGCTCGCAGCCTTCGGTACAGGAAAATTGTCCCTTTAATTTCCCTTTAACTAATGCTAAAGTGCCATTGAAATAATTCTTTATTGTAAATGCATTTGAAAGTCTTAGATATTAAAATTCGGATAAATTTTACTTTGTCATACAAGACAGAACACAAATGTCACAGGAAATCTGAAATTGTGCAAAAGAATAATCATTCTGAACAAATTTAAAATACATGTAATGCAATGCGCTTGCACGCAACTATCCTGAAGCGAGAAGTTATATCTTTTCTCACCAGATGGCGTATTCGAGCGCTTGAATCGCCAATGACAAATCTCCGATTCAGCCTAAAATGGTTAGCAAATCCTGTGATACATATTTATTGCGGTAGTATTCCACATAAAAATTAACTTTTGGAACAGTTTCCCATCTAAAAAAAAGTGATAATTGAATCTATTTGCACTTTCGAAAGTGCAGCAGCCGCCATGTTTGTAAATGTAAATAAAAAAATCCCGCAACTTTACTCGAAAGCGTTCAGAGCCGTTTTTACCCAACCTTACACCGAGAAACCAGTATGACGTCATTCCCCATTTTTCCGAGTTACCCGTGTTTCGGTCTCTGAACGCGCTCTATGTATTCTAGGCGCTATAACTATAGTATGATGACTAGAATACATGGTGTAGAAATCGGCTATCTCTGCAATACTTAAAAAAGCGATAAAATATTGTATCCCTTAAATATGCAACGATGATGCTGGAATATACAGATCGCAGCGACATCTGCAGGATATTTTCTACAACTACAAGATATTGCTAGTCTATACAATGTAATACTAGTAATACAAAAATCCCGCAGACGTCGCTGCGATCGACACTTGGCATTTTAGCAGTATCGTCGCACTTTTAAGGGATAAAATTTTTTAGCACAGTCTGGATAGCATATTTCCACACTAGGTATTCTAGACGCTGTAACTATAGTGTCTATAAGATAGAGCGTAGAAATCGACCAACAAAAGCAATAAAAAATTGAAGCCCATAAATGTACAACGATGCTGAACCATAAATGGTGATCGCAGCGACACCTGGTAGTTCAAACGCAAACATTGTATAAAGATTCAAATTATACTGTTAAAAATCTGCAGCATTTGCTGCACAGTCACTCCACCTCTTTCATAGAATATCTCTATTCTGACCAATGAAAATGCTCCATAATATAGTCAAATAACAGTCTCCTATAAAAACGGTGGAGTGACTATGCAACAAATGCTGCAGATTTTTAACAGTGTAGTAAGTGTTTCGGCGGGTGAAGACCTAACAGATGTCGCTGCAACCGACATTTGTCTATCAGCATCGTTCAACATTTATGGGATTAAACTTTTTAGCACTTTTTAAGGCATTACTGGAATAGACAATTGCCACACACATCTTTCAGACGGTATACTCAGAACGTGCTCAATCAGAGTTTTATCTAAATTACGGCAAACATCTATTTCAAAAATTGGCAAAGCTTACCTGAAACGAGTTTGTTTATGATAGTATTCACCATCTACCTCGACTTAGAAAACCTCGGTCGAAAGCTCAAATGAAATTCACGATAACATTTGATTGGATATTATCAAGGAGACGTTGAATGAAGTTTAAAGGTGCATACCGTTTTAGCGTTCGACCGAGGTTATCGATATAACTCGGTGTCGAAGTAGTTGGTGAATACGAGCGTAAGACAAGTAAAAAAAAAGGTGCATGTATATGAGAATAGAGGCGACAGACGGGATATAAAGATGCTTGTCGATACATTTTTGTGAAAATCGTCTCAACCTATTAATTTTTATATTCAGTTTGTCGCCACTCTCATATAGATGCACCCGAGTTTTACATATAATATAGTGACAACGTATACACAAGGGGCATGCTCAGATTGATTTTTTTGCCCAAGCTATGGCAACCACATTAAACAATTTCGTGATGTACCATGGTTATATCGTCCAGAATATATAGTGTGGAAAGCAGCTACACTGTTAAAAATCCGTACACTGTTCAAAATCTGCAGCTTTATCAGCATAGTCACTCTACCGCTTTTATAGAATATCTCTATTCTGACCAATGAGAATGCTCCATAATGCAGTCAAGTAATTGTTTTGTATAAAAGCGGTGGAGTGACTATACAGAAAAATCTAAATATTTTCAATAGAGTAGCTTTTTCTGCAAAGTCACTCCACCGCTTTTATAGAAAATGCACTTTTATTTTATCTGTTGGCTGCGTAGTAAACCGTTATATACTTTACAAGATTTTTCGAGTTTTTGGTGAAAATGCATACCAATATCGCTTTTTTTTAATGTACAAGTCTTAAGCAAAAAGATTAACTATCATTTATAAATCTTAAGGAATCGGTATGCTCTTAAAACGCCAATCTCGATCATAATTTCAAGTAAAAAAACTTAATGTTCCAGAAAAAAAGGAGGGCAAAATTTGCGATCCTGGAGCTTAAGCGTCATAACCTGAAAAATAATACTTCAGTTACTACAAATTTAAAAAAATATATTTTAAATATGTATTTATAAGAAGTAGACTATTCTTAAGATGATTTATTGAGTTTATGAGTTACACAATTTTAATTTACGAATTATTAAAGTTTTTCGGAATTTTTCAGTGTTTTTTGTCTTTTTATACCTATAACTTACAAGATATCCATCTTATTGTCATAACGAAAGTCTAGTTCCTGTATAACATTATTATGTTTATTACGGAATTAATAAAAAGTAGTTCTTTTTATTAGTTTTAAATTTTAAAAGTTTCAAATTTAATAATAAATTTCTGTTAATTTAATAATATACCAGCTTTAAAGTTCTCTACAGACAAAATTACTGTTCATAATGTTGTAAAATTTTGTGAAAGACATAATAAAGCGATGTGAATTTGTTTAAGCTAAAAAAATATAAATAAATTAGTTCAAAAGTTTGCCACTAGAGGGCGATTTTTAATAAATTACACATTTAGCATTATGATAGTTTAGAAATTTCACTCATTAACGTAACCTTATTCTAAAGTCAGCATTTCACAGAACACACGGCGGTCAACTCTGGAACATGCTACACTGTTAAAAATATCGTGAAAAATTACCTCTGTTTTTAAAGGCTCTCTATTTTCTGACCAATGAGAATGCTACATAAATACTAATGAAGCGTTCTCATTGGTCAGAAAATAGATAGCCTTGAAAAACAGAGGTAATTTTTCACGATATTTTTAACAGTGTATCTTACGATTCCAGATGGCATCTGAACATGATGAATGACAGGCAATAAAATGTTTGGTTATAACAAAATTTGTTAAAATATCGTAAATGTATGCTAAATGTGTAATTCGTTAGAAAACAGCTTCCTAATTTTTTTTTTCGCTCAAACAAATTCCCATATTTTTATGTCCTCCGAAAAATTTCACAACATTCTGTACAATCGTTCAGGGATGAGATTTTCGACTTTTCGCACATCAGTATAATCTTAGAGTTAAAGATATTTCACTTAATCGAAACATTTTTGCGATTTAACAGAACAACATTTCCTCAAAGATTATACTGGTGTGCTAAAAGTCAAAACTCTCATCCTGTATAGTTTAAAAAAACTTTGAAATAGGGTCGATTAATTATGAACATCCTGTAAATAAAATTTCTAAACTACCGTAATGCTAAACGTGTAATTTATTAAAAATCGCCCTCTGGTGACGACATTTTGAACTATTTTTATTTATATATTTTTTAGCTTAAAAAATTCCCATCCCTTTATTATGTCTTTCACAAAATTTCACAAATTTATGAACAATAGTTTTGTCTGTAGACAACTTTAAAGTAGGGTCGTTTAATTATGGACACCCTGTATTTTTTTTTATAAAAAATATATAAAACTAGTCGTTGGGGGCCACCGTAATACTTACCCATCATGGATATAGATAATATAAAATATGAAAATAAAACATGTGATATTTGCTAAACATTGTACCATGTTACTTTTATTCATAATTTAATTTATTTGGACTTCCTTAAATGTAATTAATATAACCCCTTAAGCTACTATTACTTTTTGTTGCATTAAAATATCTCAATTTGTTGATTTTCTGTAAGCAAGTAAACGCTATTTGTTGACAAGGGATGTCTATGGAAATTTGGCGAAATATTAGAGGCACCGCCAATTTGCGTCATTTTTGGCGACTCATTTCGGCCGCCAAATTTGGCGATATACCTCCAATTTGGCGACAAACTTGGCGGTATTTGGCGACAGAACAGGGTCCCCCCTATGGTAACACCCCTTATAGGTATGGAGAGGCATTAAATGCTTGACATTTACGATAAGCCATTATTGGCATTTAATCTTATACTTTGGCGATAGTTTTTTGGTTGACGGGACAATCGAAGTAGTACCGAATTGCGTAAAAGAAACATCCTTATAACTCGAAAAATTATAATCCTATTAACTAACACTTTACTGCGTCGGATTAAGCGTCTCATTTCCAATTAAAATATATCTTTGAATTGAAATTTGAATGAAATACAGGGTCATGAAAAATCGAAGAGTGTGGAAATTAGAATTACAAATATCTCGGCAGCTAATTATCCGATCGAGTTCATTTATGATGCAAACGTTATGTTTTTTTATTGTCTTTTTATATCCACTCCTTCAAATAAACAATTTCGAAAATTTGTGTATACCTTTTATCAGAACGGATATTTCAAGAGTCCCCAAAAAATAGTTCCGGTTAATCGAGGTTACTGATATTAAATAAGCTTCTTTCCATTATTACTCCCTAAGTACACTCCGAATTTCAAGTCTCTATCTCAATTTGTTCGGGAGATAGGGCGATTACAGACACACTGACATACAGACGGACGGACAATTTTTTTTTCTAAAAATATGTTTTTCGGAATCTCCAGTGTCTGAAACATGTAAATCCGTCAAAATTTTTTTCGATTTTTAAAACAATTACAAGACTTACCCTATACTATATATGATGGGCAAGTAAAGCAATTTATTTTTATGTTTAGGTCACATTTTTAATAATAATTAGACATTTTAAAGTTAAAATTTACAAAAATTCAAAACTTTTTTCCCGAAGACATATACATACCTCAATTGGATCTTTCAATATTTGTGAGGTAATTTTTTTCCATTAGTTTTCGACTTTTTCAGTGTTTAAAGATGTTGATTCATTCTCCAAGTTTTTCCATATTTTATCAAAACTACTAAGTTGAGCTAAATGTTCTGAGAAATTTGTGAAATTTGTGTTGTTATGCGCAAATTAACACCAAAAGCAAGAGGGACTATTCTTCAATGTAGAGTCCAGCATAGTCCACAGATTTCTGCCATCGTTCTGCCAGATTTCGAATTTGTACCATGGCGACTCCTTGGAATAGAAAAACTCTTGACATGCTTCTTCAACTTCATTAAAGGAAACAAATAGATGGCCCTTGAAAAGTGTTGCACATATCGAAAGAGGACATAATGGGATGGAGTCACGACTGGACCGTACCACTTGTACTCCTATATACGATACAAATTCTGGTAACTATTAGATTAAAAATTTCCCAGAACTTTTTGCTCAACCTAGTAGATATCGGAATGCGAAAAACTGCAGATGCAACCAAAATTATCATTTATAAATCTTAATTAGATCTTTTAGTCGTAGTAAGATCCATTAAAATTGATTAATTAGTTCCGGAGATTTTGAACATTGAAACATTCGTAATTAATTCTCCCAGTTTTCTGAAAAAAGATGTTAGATATCAAAATGATACCTGAAACATTTTCTATCTGGCCGTCACAAATTTAATATGTGTTATGCAACTTTATCATGTCATTTCGTACAAGTCATAGACCTCCACAATACTATGGAGAATTAACTTCCTGCTCTGTTACACTGCTTCCAGCGGTCCACCAATTAATGCAAACTCTCAGAGTTTCCGAGGGAAATTTATAGCAAAACACAGATTTCCTTCAGACAGAATAGTATAGGGTAGACATTTTCAAATTGGATGTTCTTATATGAAGAAGTTGCTACAATTTTCACCGATATACAGGGTTTACGAATCAAATGTCCCTGATTTTGAGACATTGCTATAGTTAACAAAAAGGCGGAAAACATGCGTAAAATGTAAAAACAGATAACATTATTGACAAAGTTTTTAATAAAAAATTTCCACGTGTCCTTTAATGCGCAATACACATTAACTTTATGGCTGTTTCTTTCCACATCCTATAATGCATGGGAATTTTCTAAGCGCCAAAATTTGCTTGTTAACTTTGTTACAGACACGAAATGTTGCCTCATCAGAAAAAGTTAACTGCTTGAGAAAATCCTGTTCATCTTCGATGCGAGATAACATCTCCATAGCAAGCGCCACACGCAAAGGACCATCAGCGGTGTCGCCATAATTCTCTTTATCTGCTCGCAACTCAGCAGGTGCGTCATAGCATCGTGAGCAACAGTTATTCATCAGAAAAAAATTGTCTCCAAACTTTAAACTTTCAGCTGCCATATGTTTTAAATAGCGCCATCCTACGTCAGAATTATTTTTTAAGCTGAAGTTTTAAATTATAAACATTTGATTAGAACAACCAGTATACACCATGTTTCATAATGATATGAACATCTAGTAATTTTTTGATATCCTGGCAAAAATGCGTAAATAATTATCAAAAAACCCCATTATAGAGACAAATACAGTAATTTTACGTGATACATACCTGTATAATGCATATCAATCTTTAAATTCATTGAAAATATCAATTATCTAAAAAAATGGTGATGCAAAATGATATAATCATTGATCTAAATTTCACTAAACGAGCATGAACCGAAATATGTAAATTAGTCTAGCACCTAAAGATAGTTCGCAGACTAGGAAATTTCCGAACCTGATCGCAAAGTGAGTTCTAGAAGTATGGGTCGTAAAAGCGCTTTAAGTGGTTTTGAGAAATGGAAAATTGTGGCTGTTAACCCCCTCACTGACAAGCCCGTGTTAATACGTTCACTAAGCTCTAGGTTTCACTGCAATACAAACAGTATTTAAAGTAATATAATTCAATTGATTTAATGTATTTTTAATACATTGAACAATGATTAATACTTCCACAGATTGCATTTATATTCGTTGTTAAGTTTTTTCTTTTTTATAAAATGTTCAAATAATCTTTTTTTTAAGCATTTAAAACAAAATGCTGAAAAAACAACATTACAATTTTGCCCTTTTCCAAGATAGTCGGAGGGTTTTAAGGATCAAGGGCTTTCGGCCAGAGCTATCGCAAAAAAAAAAAAAAAAAAAATTGAAGCGATCTATAGGTGTAATATTAAATTTTCTTCGATTAAAAAAGGATTATGGAGCAAAGAAGTCCAAAAGGGGAAAAAAGAGCCATTATAAAAAGAAAGAGCAATGAGAAAACAACTTTAGGCGAATTTTCAAGAGATCCACTGATAGCAGTATCAAAAAGCACCTTATCCAGACTAGCCAAGACCTCTAAGATGATGAGGTATAAGAAAAGAAAGCCCCAACCACGTATGACTAAAATCTATCAGCAGAATCACCTGTATTGGTCAAAAGATCACATGTTTGCTAATGTAGAATACGAAAGAGTAATATTTTCCGATGAAAAAAAAAAATCAGTTTGGATGGTCCGGACGGTTTTTCTTATTATTAGCACGATCTGCCATGAAACCATAAACGTTTTCAAAACGGCATCAAGCTGGAAATTCACTCATGGTTTGGGATGGGATTTCATGGTAAAATCAAGGTTGCGTTTCCCACTGAAAAATGAGTGCAATAACCAACCAAGATTTACTTGAAGAAAACATGCTGCCATTGGCTGAGGAAATTGGTGGACCTTTCTGGATGTTTCAACAAGACAATACATCCGTCCACGCGGCAAACTACACTTGGGAATAGTTTATTAACCCCTTAACGGTGTGGCCCGAACTGGATTCGGGCAAGAACACTTTGCTTGCTTCGTTATTAAAAGCATTTTGATACCACTAATTTGTAACTGTAAATTTATCTTTATTGATTGTCAGATATTTTTCGATTAAGTAAGGTAAATATTTTAGTATGGAAAAAGTGGTGTCCAGCCCCATTTTTAATTTTTTTTTTTTTTTAAGAAAACAAATGTCACTGTTAAGGGGTTAATAATGGTGTAAATGTAATTCCGTGGGCATCTGTTTCTTCTGATTTAAATCCACTGGAAAATGTATGGATCCTACTTGTTAGAGCTGTTTACGCAAATAGAAAAGAATAACCAACAATTTCAGAATTAAAAGTTGGTATCATCTTCCACTGGAATGAAATCGATTAAAATATATTACAAAGTTTGGTCCACTCTATGCCTGATCGCGTTTTTACATTAATTAAAATATCTGATGCATGCACTGCTATTAATCTATACCTTTGTCCGAGATTCATATCAATATGAAACACCTCAAAATCGAAAATTTCAGTTTACTTTATGTATAAATCGCTGTTTCAATTTTATTTTGTTATAAAATAAAACGATTTATTCTATTTCTAATATTGCTTACACTTCAGTTTGTTTGTAATATTTTCTTCTTTTTACTTTTGGAAATCTGGATATTCGTATCATTTTGAAACCCAGTGTATATTTTATTGAAAAATCTATAAATTTTATTTAATTTTATATTTTCTCAAAATAAAATTTTACGTACGCTCAACAAAAAAATACATAAAAAATGTTAAGTATTGCTCATTAAAAATGTAAAATTTATAGAAATAACGTTAAAATTATTTTAAAAAATTTGCGGAAAAGTTTGAAAAGAATGCCTCTAATATTTTGAAAGGAGGGAGATTCATTGCTAAAGCGTCTTGAAAATGTGATGCGGTTGCGACATTTTATGGGCTGGTGAGTTAGCTCTCTGTTATATTATTGAACTCAATGGTACACACAGTTTTTTTAATCTTACTTTTTACTATACGTTGTATAAAGACGTTACAACACGTTTTCAAAGAAAAATGAACAAAAGCGCTGCGATTATACGTGAACTTTGATTCTCATCGAGTAACTAAAATCAACATATGCTAGTCCGGGAGACTGCTGCACAGATCATCACCTAATCGAGTTGACTGCTGAAATTTCAGGATTAGACAGAAATCGATTAGCATATTAAAATGCAACTGGTCTGCCAAGTCATATCTTGGTGAAAACCAACTGAAGACCCGATTTTAGTGGTTGGTCGGTAGGTTTATCACTGTGTTTTCCTGCACCCAAATGTATGAAAACCTGGAGGACTAGGAGCAGGAAAACAATGGTAAATCTACCAGTCAAATCGGGTTTCCAGGTGTTTTCCAGCGAGATATGGCTTTTTAGCCCAGTTGCATTTTGATATACGAATCAAGTTTTAACTTATCTTGAAATTTCAGCCGTCAACTGGATCATGTGATGGTTTGTGTAGCTGCCTCTCGGTCTGTGAGATCCCAATGATGAAGAGTCCAGAAAGTTCAAGAAAGCTGCTCAAAAAGAGTCTGAGAATATCGCGTCATCACTGGAAGACGTCATGTACGGTCCAAAAATCTGATATTGCAATAATTAAAAAATATATTTAATTTCTCTGGCACAGTTTTTTTTTTTTTTTTTTTTTTTTTTTTTGCGTTTTTTTGAAACTAATTTTCAAAACTGTTGTACAAGATATCTCAAGATCTACTTAACCGACTGTGATGAAATTTAACACGTTCACTGCCATCTATGAGAATACTCATAGTTGGAAAACTGGGTTTCCTTGCCAGCTACGAAGCAACTCGTTATTGATCTTAGCTAAATCATCGGTTACGAGCTCTACCATAGAAAATACTTGCAATGTTTAACACCCTGACCGTCGAGCAAAAGGGCAGAATTGTAATGTTTTTTTCACTTTAATTTTCTAACAAGCCTAAAAAAAAATTATTTTTCTAATCAGATGTAAAAAAATTAACTACGTATTGGAGTACAAGCCTTGAGAGTGCTAATCATAACAAAATATTTTAAAACTGCACTATATTTGTAGAATTATATTAATTTAAAAAATGCTCCTACTGCAATGAAACCTATAGTTTAGTGAACGGATATATCAGTTCGTGGCAGTGAGAAGGTTAATATGTCAACAACGAGCATACTCGTGTGAATTTATTTGTTGCTAAAATTGATTCGTCATATATACATATATATATGATATGCTTTCAATAGTAGGAAAGAAACACATCGGTATTAAGCAGCAGCAGTACACTCGTGATATATCTCCAACTGAGAAATCAAAGTTTGCAGCAGTAAAATCATGGTCGGAATGGAAGATCAGGCCTACATTCCTTGGTAGTTTTCCCAGAAATAATAACTGAAGCCGTTATATTCATCAATTATTTATTAGATGACCATAAAATTTACCAATTCTACTAGTAATCGTGCTACCCATTTTCAGGTCGTTGTTACGTCGAAAACATAAACCGCTCGATGTTAAACATTAGAACAGCTTGACTAAAATACAGGATAAGTAGCTCTCCAGGTGACAACGGGTTTTTTCAGCAATACAATAATCGTCAAAATCTAACTTTCCAAGTGAATGTAAAAGGTTAAATACTAAAAAGACGCGAACGGTTACATTACATAGCAATGAACCAATTCTGTGGAAAGACGGGGAAGGGGGACAGAAGAACTCGCAGAAGAAATTGCAGATATGATCTTGGTATGTATGAACAGATGCACCATCTCAGCTTTTGTAGCGAACATGTTAAACTACATATTCTCTTTAATATTATCTAAAATGTAGCATAGGATTCTTTTTATAGGATTCAGCTTTCATCTTTTATAAATTTTAAAGTATCACAATTTTGATAACAATCATTTTTTTTAAACAGCTGTCATTTTTACAATTTTTACAACTTTTTAGTTTTCTCCCCTATGGTACATCTTAGTTGTTACCTTTCTAAATGAGAATTTTCTTTTCTTTGACCATGACAAAGAAAAATATTATGCCACCAGCGAGGATTTTCAAAAGAAGGTCCAACTTGACAGCTCACATCTCTGCAATTTTTGAATTATCTTTTTGAAATTTCCAGTAAAATTTATTTTTATACCCATATTTCCGAGTGCTGATGAAGTCATATATGTACCGCAGAAGGATAAATCCGATATAGAATAGGAATTTTTGTGCGCATCTAACATTGCATAATAAATTTTTGTTACAGTTTTAGGTAAAGTGTAACAAATACTTTTATTTCTGGTGTCAATATCCCCTTTTTCTATACACATAAAAACGAACAAAGATAAATGGAGTACTATATGAAAGGTTTTTGAACAAGCTTTTGACATAGTAGATTCGAATTTTGTTAAAAGACGGACTATAAAAATTACAATTATACATTTATGAATAATGAATATGAAAATACTCGAATATTGCAGTGCGAATGCATCGCACGTGTTTACTGGTTCATATATTATTTGTGTTATCAACATCCCTATTTCTCAATTAATAAGTAGAGTACAACGATAAATGAGATATCATTCGATAGGATTTTTTGCACACACCTGACATCGCGTAATGAATTTAACTAATATATTCTGTACAACGATGCATCAGATATCATTGGATAGGAAATTGTGCCCGCATCTAACATTGCGTAATAAATTTTTGTTATAGTTTTAGGTTAAGTGTCACCATACATATTATTTCTGATGTCAATATCCCCTTTTTCTATACACATAAAAACGCACAATGATAAATGGATTATTGTATGAAAGGTTATTTAACAGGCTTTTGACATAGTACATTCGAATTTTGTTAAAACAAGTTTACTATAAAAATTATAATAAATTTTAAATTTATGAAAAATTAATATTCTCAAATGCTGCAGTGTGAAAGTGTTTACTGATTCATATTATTATAAAGAATTTAACTAATATATTCCATACAACAATGAATTAGATATCATTGGATAGGAATTTTGCCCACTTCTGATATCGCATACAGAATATTGCAGACTAAATACAGCATTTACAGAATATAGGGAAAATTAGGGTAATGACGCTCACTTAAGGGAAAACATGAATAGCTAGTCAAATTTACACAAAAAATCAATTTTTTATTAATGAAGTATAACTTCAAAGTATAAGGAACAGTTTGCAATCAACTAACTTGCATAAAAGTTTTAGGATTTTTTTTATCGTTTTATTTAACTAGCAAAAGCCATGCTTTGTTTGGATTCGCGAAGCATCATTTATTAAGATAAATATTTTAAAATAACTATATTTTTTTTACATTATTTTTGCATCTTTATTAAGCAAAAACGTTATTTTATGTTTTGGAGCATTTTAATTGTACAAATGTAAATTCAGACAAATAACTAAGAATTTCCTCGGAATTTTTTATTTATGATATAAGACTAGTATAAATAAAAATATTTTCGAAGCAAAATTTTACAAAATATTTATATAACGAATTTAACAATTAATTTTATTTGTTTACAATTCTTTAGTTGCCACTTTACAAAAAAATCATAATATAATTCTTTTAAAATGTTTCAGTATCGTCTGCGTAAATAATTTCACATAATAAGAATGTATTGTGTATTTGAATTCTTAACACTAAAAAAAACTTTTATAATTGAATGTAAATAATTAAATTTTCACAAATTTTAATTCATTAAAAATATGCTATAATTTTCATAAAAAAGGGTATTTTAAAAATTTCATAAAAGTAAACGTAACTCCATGATTTATTTTTTCTTGTGAAAATATACGTGTTTAATTTTTTATTTGCATAAATGCGTCTGTAATGGAAAAACATGTAAAATAAATTAATTAAAGTAATAAATTTTTTAACATTATTCTATAAAATAATAATAATAATAATATTGTGCAAATCTACAGATCATAATTTATTTTTATGTTTAATTTCAAGTCAAAATACTGAATAGTTTTTTTGTAAAGTGTACGACAAAATGTAATTTCTGAAGCCTAGTAGAGGATTAGCTTCGCTCATCCTAATTAACAATGGATTGAGCGGTAATGCCCGACATGGTAGGGAAATTCCGCTCAAAATTTTAATACAGCATTAAAGTTGGCGTAACAAAGCACCACAAAAATAAATAAAAGCATGAACATACAGCTAAATGCATATATATTTTGAAGAAATAATGAGTAAATTAACATTTGAGAATAAGAGTGCACACTTACCTTCATGTTAGATGTCATAGAATTTTATTATAAAACAATTTAAAATTAAGAACGTGAGGACACAAAAATACTTTCCTCCCGACAGTCACTGTATCCTTACTGGGAACTTACGATGAATTTCGCTAGGTGCCGGTACCGATCGCACGTTTTCGATATTATTCTGTTTAGACATATTTGGGTGAGCGGAACTGCCTGCTGAATGTCATTACCCTACTTTCCCTTATACAGAATCAAAGCGTATTGGTATTGCATTGATATTGAATTTTTTCTTATATTTTTAGGTTAAGTATCATCATTCACATCACTTCTATTGTCAACATCCCTTTTCCTATGGCCATAAAAAAAAGAAGAGCGAGTTTTATGTAAAAGATTTTTTTGGCTTTTCACATCGTGGAACTATTAATAAAGAGGAACTGACATATCCTTAAAATAGTGAAGCTTCAACTGTAACCGCTTTCGGAGGAATTGATTGCCGCAGGGGTAAACGTCCACCAGGAAATTTATGTAGAAATTTTCTCCTTATTTAAGCGCTTTATTTCTGTGAAATTTGAGTCATGAGTAAAGGCAAAAACAGATTTTCATTTCTACTGGTGGGAGTTTACTTTGGCGGTAATCAGGCCCTGCTTGTCTGCCATATTGTGACAGCCTAGACAACCATCTGTTAGTGTCAGTGAAAAAAATTATAATACATAGGTAAACTGCCCGCAGTAAAAACAAATAGAAATGTAAAAAATATATTTGTGAAAGAACCATATCATGAAAAAGGCCGCAAAAAGTAGGCAAAGATTTCTATTGAAAATTTACTGGTGGAAGTTTGCTTCGGCGATCATCAGAAACTGTTGATCGGATGTAAAAAATCAGCAGCCATTATGTGACGACCTCCTCAGTTACTTCTCTCGCAACTGGTAGACAGCACATAGTATGTCTCCTCCTCTTTATTCATAACTCCATTTTTGTAATTGTAATTTTGTAATGTATTACTATGTCTCCTCCTCTTAGTATGTCTCCTCCTCTATTAGTATGTTTCCTCCTCTCCTTACTATTAGTATGTCTCCTCCTCTTAGTATGTCTCCTCCTCTTAGTATGTCTCCTCCTCTATTAGTATGTCTCCTCCTCTCCTTACTATTACTATGTCTCCTCCTCTTAGTATGTCTCCTCCTCTATTAGTATGTCTCCTCCTCTCCTTACTATTAGTATGTCTCCTCCTCTCCTTACTATTACTATGTCTCCTCCTCTTAGTAAGTGTCCTCCTCTATTAGTATGTCTCCTCCTCTCCTTACTATTACTATGTCTCCTCCTCTCCTTACTATTAGTATGTCTCCTCCTCTTTATTCATAACTCCATTTTTGTAATAGTAATTTTGTAAGTATTACATTTTTGTAATGTAAAAAAATATTTGTGAAAAAACCATATCATGAAAAAGGCCGCAATAAGTAGGCAAATATTTCTATTCAAAATTTACTGGTGGAAGTTTGCTTCGGCGATCATCAGAAACTGTTGATCGGATGTAAAAAATCAGCAGCCATTTTGTGACGACCTCCTCAGTTACTTCACTCGCAACTGGTAGACACCACATAGTATGTCTTCTCCTCTTTCTTCATAACTCCATTTTTGACATAGTCAATCTTTTTAACTTCAATTTTTACACCATCGAATATGGAAAAAAATTTACTTTAAATGCAATTTGTTTGAAATTTGTATAGTTATTTACTCAATTTTTATTGTTTTTTAAATAAATTTCAAACATTATTTTTTTTTTTATCTTTCCTTATCACCTGCAGACAATTACGAAAGATATTTATGTCTGTACTTAAATTCATATAAATAGCTCAGCATTTGTTTCCAGCTTGTATTCCATAACAGAATAAAAGAATTCATCATTCAATAAATAAAGCAATAAAATTCCAATAAAACACAAATTTAAGACATAGAACCAATCTATGCGCTTAAACCACTGAAACTATCAAAATCAAAAGACAGATTATAAATAGTGATCCATGGCGATTTCTTCTGCTGTTAATTCTTGGCGCGAGGCCAATATGAAAGTAATAATGCATGTAATGTGCATAATACATTTCCAAATTTTATTTGAACGCATACTTACCATTTCGCATATAAATATGATTGTTGGAAATACAATGAAACCTCCCTGTGCGACCACCTCCTTGAACGACCATTTTCTCATGGAACGAAATTTATTCCCCTAAGCTCAATATTAATTTTACCTCCATTCAGACACCATCCCAGTTGAACCCTCCCCATGAGCGACACATTTCTTTGAAAAAAATGAAACAAATTGTGTTTTTTCCTGGTCGCTTGAAGGTGGTTTTATTAGGAAAATAATTCCGGATAGCGCATTATTCATGAAATTTCTAAGTTTAGATTTTTTTATTCTGGTAACTTTTAAGTGTTTAAACCCCTTTGTTACTTTTTAGGTAATGAATTTAACTCTGATGACAAATTAAGAATGACGGTCAATAAACACCCCTCACCTATTCTGTCAGGAAACTCTCAAAGAAATAGATTAATTAATGAAATCGTCATTTTTTGTTCCTGTCCAAAAAAAAAAAAAAAAAAAAAAAAAAAAAAAAAAAAAAAAAAAAAAAAAATGCATCTATTTACTGAACTTTGAAAGGACTTAAAAGTTCTAAAAGGAAATAAAAGTTATAAAAGATAAAACAGTAAATTCAAAGCAAACGCCAATGTATTCATTTTTTAAACTCTGTAGTAATTAACTTTTGTTATATACTTGAAATTTCATATTTTTTTCTAATGTGAAAAATAAATTTTAGTAACATTGTTACATTTTTTCAACAATTAAAAGCTAGATTTAAGCATGATCTCCATTAAGAAACCATCTCTCGGAGCGACCAATTTTTATTGGTACGGTCGCTTTAGGGAGGTTATACTGTAAATACATTTTGGAATTCATAGTGGGCATTCAAAAAATATATATATACCAGACATGAAAAATATATTATAGTTATCAATAGAAAGGTTTTCACCTATATTTTGTAACCCAAGATATGCCTTGTTTGATTAAAAAAAGTTGATTATAAAAATTTCAGTTAACTACAAATTAATGAAAAATGTATCAGAAAATACACTCAAAGATTGCAGTCGAAAGGCTTTCACTGGTCTACTGGTAGTCCATTATTTGTAATTTTCTTACAGAATTTAAACAGTCGAAAGTTACATCATTTCAAAATGCATTTTACTCAGAAATGGCAGAAAATACATATCTTTCTAGACAGCGGACTTTTTCTCTAAAACAACGGTTCTCAACATTTATTGATACGCGACCCACCTTTAAGTAAAAAAATATATTTCGCGACCCATATGATATGAGGATCTAACATCAGTTTGGAATTTATTGTAAGGCCTCTAAAAGCTATCGGCTGTCCTATCCTACGAAGAACAAAATAAACAATTACATTTAAAAAATCAAAAAACACGACTGAGTAAAAAGCGAACTAATTATTTCTCTTCAATGTGAAACTATTTTTTTTTTCAATTGCTACTATTAGTTCATACTCTCGCTATAGATATATCGTGTTCAAATTTTCAATTGTTAATAAAATACTTATTATTCATCCAATCAAGCTTAAATAAAATTTTTTAAACTTGTAGTGGATGACACTTGATGTTAATCCAGTTTTTTTCAAATATTAATTCATTAATTTAATTTAATTAATTAATTTTCAATAATCGAGAGAGCCCTCTTCTTGATCAAGGTATTTTAAGCGCCACTCAACAGGAAAGAAGAATGGGAGAAAAAAGTTCTCTTATTGACCTAAGTAGGAATTGACTTAAAATATTTTTATTTTTTATATATTACTTACTTTTTTTTTATTTACTTGTATTGATGACTTTTAAGTTGTGTTTAATTGTTAGTTCCTATCTATAAACACTGTTTATAGATAGGAACACTGTTTATAGATATAGAACACTGTTTATAGATATCTATGATGTTTAGAGTTGCAGTAAAGCTAGAGATCCACAATACATGCACAACTTCTAGGTTGTATAATATTTTAACGGAGTTCTGACTGTAAAATAGTCAATGAAACATCATCTTCATTTTGAAAGATCTATCCAATGATATGCCACTCAATAGGGTGCGTAATTTTTTTTTTTCGTCTCTACCGACATTTTGTATTTTACGGTCGCCATTTTGAATTTATAAAAACAAAACCTAGCCTATAAGCATCGGGCCGTTAAAAGACGAATTGATAGAGACCTCATTTATTAAAATCCATCCAGCCGTTGGGGTGTTTCGAGGGTATAAAGAAATCTACATACACAGATACGGGTGAAACACATAACCCTTCTTTTCAGTCGGGTAAAAAATTCGCAGGAAGGATGCACTATCAACAAAATCAAGTTTCGTTAATTCCAATGTGTGTAAATGGAATCTACTCTATTAAAATCCGTGCGCGTATCTATGTAACCTCAAAAACTCGGAAACCACAGGGGGCAGGGCTACAAAAGTTAGCACACGGGTTGTTGGTAGGGGGCCCATGAACGATTGGGGCAAAACCATCAAAAATTTTAAATAGATTTTTTTTATTTTATATTTTTAACGAATTTTTGCCTTTTTTATGTTCAATCCGTAGTCGCAAGAGTTCTAACCAGTTCTAAATGTTTACTGCAATGTGAGACATGCATATTACGTACGCCACGCTGCAATACTAAGAAGCTGTAGCGGGCATTACGATAATTCTTTTACCTCGCATGCAGTTAACTAGATTATTTAATTGGCTAAATTATTACCATTTTTTAAATAGAAAAAAAAAACGTTTTATCATGAACATCAACAAAAGTTTTTATTCTATTTATTCCCTTATTCCAAAGATATCATTTTACCGTCTGTTTCCATAGCAACATGATAAATTAAATTGCATTAAAAAACGCACAATAGTAGAAAATATTTTTCAAAATCGAATAGTTATTAAGCATGAACTCCCGCGCGTAAAACGGGTTAAACAGCTAGTAATAATTAAAACAACTCACTTATTACAAAGATAAAGGAAAATGCGTTTAATTATTATGAAAACACAACTTTACAATCACTGACAAGAAAGGTCTCCATACTGGGCATACTCAGAATATTTTGAAAAAAAAAATACTAATTAAACTACTTATGCATGTAATAATGGATCAGTCAAATTTAGCGGCGGAATTACAGTAGAAAGTCTGTAAAAAAATATAATACCTTCGAGTATTTGGCGCGAAAAGGCGAAAGCGTCACGCTATTTGGCGAGCAATACTTTTCCTCGCCAAAAGCGAACGACTTTAGTGCACCTGAAAATTTATTGTTAATTGGTTTTTAGAATGCGTGTAAATAGTATTTAATTTAAACTTAAACAATGAGAGAGTTTTATAAATACATTTTTTCGTATTACATATTTATGTTGCTTGTTATTTAATTTTATTACTTCAAAAACAATTTCATGTATAAAAAATACTTTCATATCTTTAAGCGTATTCCAAAATAAAGGCAATATTCATTTACCAGTTATTCATTTGAAAGAATTCGTCGTTTCCATAGCAACAGAATTGAATCTACAGTGCTCAATTGTACTTAATTTTGAGACAATGAAACAATTTCATGTATAAAAAATACTTTCATATCTTTAAGCGTATTCCAAAATAAAGGCAATATTCATTTACCAGTTATTCATTTGAAAGAATTCGTCGTTTCCATAGCAACAGAATTGAATCTACAGTGCTCAATTGTACTTAATTTTGAGACAATGAAACAATTTTAATTTATTTTAATTTTGTTTTAATTCATAAAATTTGATGTTTAACTTTCATTATAAATATATATATGACAAAACTATAGTTAAATCAATCTAAAACTGACAAAACTAAAGTCATATACATTAAATTTATTTAAACAAGTTCAACATGAAACATTTTTATCTTAGAGTTTTCGGCATAAAAAAGTATTTTTTGAAATTTCATTTCATCGCCAACCCATGATAAATTGCCAAATAAACGAAATTTTCATTATTTTTTTACGAACGTTCTATCGCGCTTCCGCCAAAAAAATTTTATAAACATATATATCCACATGAGAAGAACACTCTGTATTTTTTTCAGATTTTTCTGAATATGCCCGTATGGAGACCTTCCTTGTGAGATTTCTGGTACTGGTGTTTACCGATGAGGGCATCTATATCAGGGCTAAAACTGGTTAGTTTTAAACCACTCAGTTTGTTTCTGTACTTGGTTTTCAAAAACACAAAAATAGAAAAAGCACGTTCACACAAGTATGTCGTGTTGAACAACATCAAGGACCTCAAAGCTGATTTAGATATTTCTGGTTATTGTACTCGTATAATATTAGAAATAATTAGAACCCCAGAATTAAATTAACGATTTCTCCTTGAATAATGCCCTGAAAGAAAAATCGCAAGATAGGTCAATTAAGACGTCTTCTTCATGTTTTGGGCTTTTCAACTGTATTCAAAAGGATTTCTAATTAAAAAGGTCGAGAGCGGCGGTCCAGTGTTGCCATAACGGCTGCTGACATATAATAATAGCGATTAATTGTTTAAGAAAACACTTATCTCACGAAGTTTTAGTTAAAGCTGATAGCTTTTATGATTATTGCAATTATAAAATACTGTATTTGTTATATATTTGTAAACAGATGAAGTAAAATATATATTTTTGTGGCAGGCTTTGATTTTTCAGAGACCCACTAAAACACCCACCGCGAACCACAAGTGGGTTGTGACCCACACCGCTGCTCTAAAATCATTTATTCAGATAGTAAGTAATAAAAGATTTATATAGATTCATTTTTATGGGGGAGCAGGCAATTTTCAAAAATTCAGTTTTTGGCTTTTGTTTTATTCTGATTTATTAATTTCTCAACAATATGCAAAAAATCCCATTCAAAAATCTGCATTATTTCATGAGTTACAATCATTTACAGAGGTTGAGTACAATTAAAGGTCCGTAAATATTGAAACTTTAAAAAGCGTTTTCTCGTGTTAGTAAATTTGGAGTTTGCGCGCACTTTTGCTTTCAAACTATATAAGCTGGAATATTTCAATTTTTACACCATCGAATATGGAAAAAAATGTACTTTAAATGGAAATTGTTTGAAAACTGTATAGCTCAACTGTATAACTCAATGAAAGCTTTAAAAAGTTAACCAAGTAATCGTTCCTTTATAGTCTTCATGCTAAAACCATACAAATTCATATATTTTGGTTATTTATTTATTTTTTTACTTATTTTGCACTTGAAAAAGTTCGATTAAAAACTTGAAAATTTTATTTATTTTTTATTTTGCCCTAAAATTAGATTTGAGCAAAACTGTTTGTGTATATTTTGGTTTTAGTTTAAAAGTAAGTGTTCTATGATTCCATTTTGTTAAAAAAAAATGTTTTCTATTTCCATAATTCAGAGTTTTATCATGCGCGCAGCACATGATTTTAATTTGCGCATTAGCGAGATGAATTTTTAAATAATAAATTTAAATATTAATTTTGTATAGACAGCATTTATTGTTTTAGGTTCATATTTAAAAATATATACTTCAGGCGGAAAGAAAAAAAAATAAAGATCTTTTTTCATATTATTTGGTGTATTGGTACTTTGAAAATGGCGATGTTTTTTTTTATCGTTTCGACAAATTCAAAAGGTCCTGTGCCCCCATTAAAATAAAGAGGTAAAAATATGAAACGTCGATTTTATATTGTTGCTCATATAAGTAACCAGCGGTTACGCAAGGCTAGGATGACACAAGATTTGTACAGTAAATGCAAGGAAATAGTGAAGGGGGACACGAGAGCTTCAAAATCACTCATATTCTCGAAAAATATTTTTGTCCTTAAAAAATCAAGCTCCATGTAAGAAGCTTTCATCTTCAAGTAGAATTTTTGCAATCGAATGATTTTTTGACACATTAATTACATTTTTAACTCTTTCCAACAAAGTCGAAAAGTGTTTATGCATTCGGTTTGTCTGGTCGTCTCTCCGTCTGAATGCGCTCTAACTCCCGTACATGTACTCGGATTGCACTGAAAATTTCGGATGTTATTAATGCTTACCATAACCTATTTCAAATGAAGTTTCTAGCATGTTTAGTTCATTTACAGGTACAGTCAAAAGTTTTCCATTACGTTACGGCCTATGGGAAAAATCGTTTAAAATGATTTTTAATGGTATTACACGCTTTCAAACATAAAATTGATATGCATTAATGAAATGCACTAAAATATGCGATGCAAAGAATACTTATTATTCATTTACAGGAACACACAAAGGAATTCCGTTACATAAGGAAATGGGGGGTGGGGGATTGTTTTCGTCGTATTTTAACTATGTTAAAGTATTTCATATATAACGAAATTTATATACATCGCTGAGGTTTACTATAGGTTATTTCATGTATAATACGAAGTGCATAGCCTTTACAGGGACGCACAAAATATTTCAGATACTATATTGTATCCGAAGTACTATACAGTAGCGATGATTGGTGGAAATGCATTTTTAATTATGTTATGTGCTATTATGTTTCACTATATTTATGCATAGTATATGTGTGTAGAAATGCTGTAATTCATATACAGGGCTACACAAAAGAATTCGTAATGGTTACTGGGCATGATTGCAAATTGCTTAAAGGTGGTTTTTAAATGAGTTATGCATTTTTACGCTGAACTGCATTTAGTTTACTAAGAAATGTTTCTAGAAAATAGATAAAATGATATGCAAGGTCACGAAAAAATTGGAT
This sequence comes from Maratus speciosus, assembly GCA_963932465.1. NCBI lineage: Eukaryota > Metazoa > Arthropoda > Arachnida > Araneae > Salticidae > Maratus > Maratus speciosus. Next base: position 255,792,734 of record OZ010797.1, on the reverse strand, counting down.
ACATGGCCGTCTATAAATGATAATTTCTGGAAAAGTGATTTCAGTACTTTTAAGAGTGTGTTACTTTTAATTACGCTTTAGCTAAATAGTGGCGTGTAATAAAAGTACTAGGTTAACTACAGAGTTGCACAAAAGTATAGAACTATGTTTCCATCTATTAGTATAAATTACTGAGCGAGAAACTTCAACGTGTTATGCGTTTTCTTGCTAAACTAAATTTCCCCATTATATAGTATATATATCAACCTACAGATCGAATACAGGGCTGTACAAAAGAATTGGAATACATATTTACTATGGACGGTAACTGCTGAAATCAGTTTTCCAATGTTTTATGCGTTTTCTAAAATGTTTACTTAGTTCTCTTATATACCTTATTTCCCTAAATAACGAAGTTTTGTTAAAGCATTCAGGAAGTGTTGGAAAGTGTTTCCTAATGTATGTTTAACGCACGATTTTTCTTGTTTAAATTAATAAAAGGGCGCTTGTGATCAGCGGATTTTTGTTTACACATGTTTGCCACTTAATTTCTTCACGATTTTCCTTCTAAATACTCTGAAATTGTCTATAGTTGTTTGTCATTATATATATATATATATATATATATATATATATATATATATATATATATATATATATATATATATATATAATCACAAAACTGTGCATGTTTGTTTTTTTTAATTAAATATAATTGAAAAATTCAAAAGTTAGTTAATTGTTGAAATGAGATTCGAAAATGATGAAAAATTTAATAAAATTAAGATTTTTTTCCCCTTACTTACATATTCAAATATATAAAGTTCGATGTACAGTTTTATTCGTATATATAAGCAAAACTTTCAGAAAAAAATTGTGGATTTTAATTGCTATGGAATTCGCATTGGGTATTTTGAAAAGTTCTTCGTAAAGTTAAAAGTATTAATGAAAATTTCTTATTTTTTCAAATAAAAATTCGTTTTAATTTCTTCTGTGATAAATATATGCCATAATGCATATAGTGTGCCCTTGAATAGTATTTAAAGCAAAAAAAAAAAAAAATACTTTGAAGTTTCCTTGTCCCCTTGAGGTATATTTTAAATATATATATATAGGGGAGAGTGGGGTAGAATGGGACAGTAGGACTTTCTCTTTATCTGTCATTCTAAACATTTCATCAATAACACGCTAGATGAAGCAATGGTAGTCCAATCTTCAGTTGAAAAAAAATTTTGAGCTGCATAAGCTTACAATTGTATTAAGTAAATTTTATTTCAAGAATCAGAAGTAAATTTCCTTCATATACTTTTTATGCTTTCTGTATATTTATGACTTGTTTATGCATAGATGTAATAGTTTCCCCTTATTATGGAACATTATACTGTATATTATCCATAATTTAAAATAAGCCTTCAAAGCAGCATTTTTGTTTATACAGGAAGTTTAACATAAAAGAAGGTAGTGGGTAGGAATGGGACAAGTCCAATTCCTTCATTTTAATAAGATAAATGTAAATTGCTATTATGCAAATATTTTTAGAGGGTAATATATTAATTATAAATTTGAAAATATATTCATTTACATCAAATTGTAAATACAGTGAACTGATGATTTTTCAATGTCATCTGTGATTGACAATCCTGAATTTGCCTTCTAGGGATGAAGATACTGAAATCTGATACTGGGGCACAGACATTATCAACATAAAAGTTTTGATAGACTGTATACCTAGCCAAAACTAGAGTATTTGGGCGTTATAGTTTTCTTTTATAGCTGTCCCATTCCTCCCTGTTATTGGGAAGGTATGGGACACATTCTGAAACTTGCAATTTCTTTAATTATAAAAATGTTTCTTCAAATTATGTTTCTATATTGTTCAAGCAAATTAGAAAGCGTTTCATTTTGTATTCTATAAACTGAAAATTGTTTTTGTGTCAAAGTAGGTTTTCTTATTTTTGTAAAAAGTGTCCCCATTCCTCGCCACGCTCTCCCCAATATATTACTGTCAAAAAAAGTATATTCTATAACTTTATATTAAAGATTGATACTATTCTTTAATATTGCCAAATATGAAATATCGGTTCTTTAGGCTTGTGGTTAGATCTTAATTTTTTTTATGTTATTTAGAATTTGTGTCGCATATTTAAATGATAATTTTAAAAGGTGAAATACAGAGTTCAATTACATTTTCAGCTTTTCACAAACTCACCTTTCAACGTTGCTTAAATACAAATTATAAAAGAAAAAAAAAAAGGTGCAAAATATTGTTAAAATACTCTAACATGTTTGATATACGGAACGCACCTTTGAGCCTTGCATCGTCAACTACTTGTATAACTTCATATATGGAGGTTTCCTTTTTGAGAAGGATTTATTTCCTAGAATCGATATTGGTCATCAAAGCAAAGAAAATAGTCTGACATTTAAAGTTTTGATGTATTGTGTAAATGCTGTTTTATACCTATTTTTAGAAACATTTAGAGAAACCGAAATCAAAAATAATTTTTTTTTATTATGAAGTGTTTTTACGAGTTTTTCAAAGCATGTAGTCACATTTTGTAATATAATGTACTGACAGAGTCAATTTTTAATATATGTATAAGCGTGTGACATTTTTCAATGTAAGTAAAAATGAGCTATATGATTAACAAACACTTGATTATTCAAAACACAAGGTCGGTGATTGAGTTATGAAAGCAAAAAGCTGAAACACCTTTTTTTAGTGGTAAGATTAAAACAGTGATTTAAGAAGACAATTAACTAAATGGTAAAATATTAAAAATATGAAACAAACAAAATCAGAAAAAAACAAGTTTTTACAATATTGATGTCAGATCAGATATCTGTAAAAATTAGCAGGTTAAGTATTTATTAAAATTAAAAAAACATCCTGAACAATACCCTGGTAATTTTTTTTCTACATGGTAAAAGCTTCAATAACATTTTTAATAAATATTAAAAATAAGCTTTAACATTCAAATATATTGAAATATTTTTAAAATATGTAAATATTAGTATATACAGAATGTTAGATGAAATTCAGAAAAAAAAACTTTTGCCCCTGACATGTATTTAAATACTCTCTGCGATATTTTAGTTTATGATAATCCTTGATGACTTACTTGAAAATCGAAGGTGAAAAGGATTTTATTTTGAAACATAGTCACTTATTTAGATTTTATACTAATTCCTTTCGTTTTTAATTCATAACAAAATATTACGAAAGTTAAATTTTTAATATAGTGTAGATAAATCACTGGAATAGTGTTTAAGGTAACTAAAAATATAAATGAAACTTTCTAGTATGAAAAAGTTTAAATTTTTAAGGTGCAATAAATAGATAAATCCAATTAATTAAAAATTGCATTTCTTATTTTACAAAACTGCTGAATACAGCAGAGTATGTGTCCAAACTCCGACATTAACGTCAAAATCAGCATCTCTGGCATTCAACAAAGTTGTAGGTCTCACATATAAATTAATTAAATCGTATTCAGTGCAATAAATTTCTTATTCTGTTTTTTTTTATTTATTTCATGTGTTACATAATATGTTCTTATGTTTTACTTCATATTGAAGTAAAGTACATTCTAATACATGACACTATTCCAGAAGAATAAATAATTATAAATTACAAAAATAGTGTTTAAAATTTCATATATTCTTTTATAAAACATTCGGATTTTTAAAACATTCTTTACAAGTGAGTGTATATTCTTGGCGATGTCTTTCAAAAAATAAATTGATTCAGTATTAATTTTCAATTTCTATAAATACTTCGCTTAGTGCTCGTAGGGTTTCTTCGACTTCCATAAGATCTTTTCTTAGCTGTTCTACTTTTATCGAGAGTGAAACCTTTTCCTGTAGAATCCTGGAAAGCGTCAAATTACCCAACTCCCGATTTCGCAAATAATCAGCGATCATTTTATTCTGTTTTACTTGATCAAGTAAATGAGAACTTATTTCAGACATTTGTGGCTAACTGCTCGTCTGCGACACTTCTGTCAAAGTAGTTATCTATTACTCGTACGCTTATCAAAATTTTCTGTTTCAAGTAGAATTGTCAAAGTTCCAATAAATCATACACGTTATTTTAATTTCGGCATCTCATCATTTATTTTAAGAATTTACTTGCTACACAAAGTGAAATACAGTAAATAAGTACGCGCCACTGATTTGTTGAGTCTCCTGATTTAAACCTTGAAACGAAAATGCCCTTGAGCATAACTACAGCGTCTAGAATACTTAGGGCGCGTCCAGAGGAGCCACCGGTTAGTGACCGGTGAGATCGGTTAGTCACCATGGCGTTCAGTACTGCTAACCGGGTAGCAACCAATGTCGTTCAGCGCAAGTAACCAAAGTGACCGGTGAGAGACTGAAGAAAATTCTTGGTTAGTTGTGTCACGTGATCGGTTACATGAAAGTTTATTCACATTTGCATCCTACATGATGAAACAATAATAAATGAATAATTACGGCAATGTAATACAGATGGCGCCAATAGTAAATAACACCAGTGCCGTCCAGTAGGTCTATCGACCGGTTAGAGACCGGTCACTTACCGTGACGTCACGTAACCAATCTCACCGGTGACTTTGGTGAGGTCTGCTGGACTCGCCCTTAGTGTGGAAATATGCTATCCAAACTATAGCGCCTAGAATATATAGTGTGGAAATTGGCTATCCCTGTAATACTTTAAAAAGTCCTAAAATATTGTATCCCTTAAATGTGCGACGATGCTGATGAAATTATACAGATCGCAGTGACATCTGCAGGATATTTTCTACAACTGCAAGATATTGCTAGTCTATACAATGTAATACGAAAATCCAGCAGATGTCGCTGCGATCGACACTTGGGATTTTAGCAGCATCGTCGCACATTTAAGGGATACAAATTTTTAGCATTGTTTGGATAGCATATTTCCACACTAGGTATTATAGACGCTGTAATCCAAACAACGCTAAAAATTTGTATCCCTTAAATGTGCGACGATGCTGCTAAAATCCCAAGTGTCGATCGCAGCGACATCTGCTGGATTTTCGTATTACATTGTATAGACTAGGAATATCTTAAAAGCTATCTTATCTTATCTTATAGTCATGCTATAGCTATCCTATAGCATAACTATAGTATAGCTACAGTGCCTAGAATATATAGTGTGGAAATCGGTTATCCCTGTAATACTTAAAAAAGCGCTAAAATATTGTGCCTTAAATGTGCAACGATGCTGCTGAAATATGAAGATCGCAGCGACATTTGCAGGATATTTTCTACAACTGCAAGATATTGCTAGTCTATACAATGTAATACGAAAATCCCGCAGATGTCGCTGTGATCGACACTTGGGATTTCAGCAGTATCGCCGCACATTTAAGGGATACAAATTTTTAGCATTGTTTGGATAGCATATTTTCACACTAGGTATTCTAGACGCTGTAATATATAGTGTGGAAATATGCTATCCAAACAGTGCTAAAAACTTGTATCCCTAAAATGTGCAACGATGCTGAAATCCAAAAAGCCGATCGCAGCGACATCTGCGGTATATTTTCAAATTTCAATTTAAATATCGTATTATTCAGCGTCTTGACCAACTAGTCGTGAAGTTTTAGAAAATATACGGCAGACGTCGCTGCGATCGACTTTTTGGATTTCAGCATCGTTGCACATTTAAGGAATCCGATATTTTAGCACTTTTTGAAGTATTACTGAGATAACTGATTTCTACACTACATATTCTATACGGTGTAGTATAGCGTCTACACTGTTAAAAATTTGTAGCTTTTACTGCATAGTCACCCCACCGCTTTTATAGAAAAAGATTACTTGACTATACCGTGGAGTATTCTCATTGATCAGAATAGAGATATTCTATAAAAGCGGTGGAGAGACTATGCAGCTAACGCTTCACATTTTTAACAATGCAGAATGTATAGTGTGGAAATCGGCTATCCAGGTAATACTTAAAAAACGATAAAATATTGAATCTTTTAAATGTACAACCATGCTAAAATTCAAAGAGTCGGTCGCAGCCACATCTGCGAGATATTTCCTGAAACTGCAAGATGATTGCTAGTCTAGACACTGTAATAACATGATGTTTACACAATAGTTTCAAAATATCCTGCAGATGTTGCTGCTATCGATTCTTCATATTGCAACAACTTCGCACATTTAAGGGATTCAAAAGTTTAGCATTGATTAGATAGCAGTTTTCCACATTATGTATTCTAGACTATGTACTCGTACACTGTCAAAAATCTGCAGCTTTAGCTCCATAGTCACTCCACTGCTTTTATAGAAAACGGTTACTTCATTAAATTATGGAGCATTCTCATTAATCAAAATACAGATATTCTATGAAAGCGTTGGAGAGACTATGCAGCTAAAGCTGCAGATTTTAAACACTGTACGCTTATCAAAATTTTCTGTTTTAAAATGAATTGTTGAAAAAAAGTTTCTATAAATATTGCAGGTTCTTTTTATTTCGACAACTCATGATTTACTACTAAAAGGACTCGTTTGTTAGTTTGTTTGTTTTATTGGACATATACATCAGACTTTTGTGCTTCACAACAAGGCCCGCTTATATAAGTCATCGTCAATATACAGGGACGAGATAGCACAATGAAATTTACAGCACATAGAATTTTTACTATTACGCTATCCAAAATCAAAAGTAAAATTTGTGTAAATGATTTTTGTGCGTCATATTATTCATTTGCATACATTTCGTTTAGTTTGGATACAATGACGCACAGAAATCATTTACATAAATTTTACTTTTGATTTTGGATAGCGTGGCACAAAAGATAAATCAATTTTTTCATATAAATACATTAAAGTGCATTGTATAGGTTCAGTGAGAGTGATATTTTTAACAGTGTATTGGTAAATCAAAAGTTTTGGTTACATGTGTAAATATATTTAGCCAAACCGAAAACAATTTAAATTGAATTTTAAAACATTGTTTAAATCTACATCAAGGCGTCACTTAAATTTTGATATCATATATTTTAAAATTCATATTTTGAATTTATAAAAGATGTGAATGATAAAGCATCAATGAATAAATTTTTATACATCCTTTTAAATTTAACATAATTCTTACACATGCAGTTATAAATAAAACAAAAATAAAATGATGAAATAAATAATATAAATTTATGTATATATACATTAATTAATAGTGTAGCGTCGCTTAAAATTTGATATCATTATTTTTAAGTTCCGTATTTAAAATTCTTATAGCACAAAGATAAAGTGCTGCGTCATAAACTTTTAACCCGTTAAGGGTTTTTTGTATTGATATCATTACTTTTTTTTAGGTTAATAATAAAAAGATAAAAAAATATATTAAAGACCAATGGCATGAACTCATAATCGTGATTTCCATTCATCTTTAATTCCCCCCACCCTCTTAAAAAAGCATACGCAAAACGGGTTTTTTTATGGTTTGTTTCATAGATATAAAGCTTTGTTAAATTTTACTAATTAAAAAGCTTACTCTTTTAAGAAGAATATCAAGAAATATTACTCTTTAAACCTTTTTATTTTAAATACAATAATTGCTCACTAATAAAAGTAAATAAATCTATCTAAATGAAATCCTAACCTACAATTTTTTGCTTAATAATTGAGTATCCATTTTCATTTAGCAACAGTTCGAATATACATACATTCCATACAGAAAGCACAGGTAAGCATCAACCTTCCACAGCATTAAATGAAATTCCACTCTAAGAAAAAGGTTGCCAAAGTGAACTGGTAACATTAAATCGCCAAGACCCCGCCAAAATGTAATCTCGTTGATACAACGATAAATGACTAAATCTCTTAAATATAATTGCTGTTCATAAAAGATATTGAAGCTTGGTACTAATCTGAATTTTCGAGACCCAAATTAAATTTCTTGGGGCCTATTTACCAATATTTAAAATTGCAAATGCACGGAAGATGTGTTATATGGAATATTACTATTTTTACATTTGAAAGACAGATTTCAGCACCAGCAAACACTAATTTCAATAATTCAAAAATTTAAACGGTTTATTTTACTAGATCTAGCTAAAAATTTGAAGGTTATTAATTATTTGCTAAATATATAACGAAATACAACATGCAAATTGGTAAAAAAAAGACTGTCGCGTATTTTTTGCTTTTGTAATCTTCAGTACCGTTTTTTAAAGTGAAATATTAATTAGTAATACTTAATAAGTTTGTAACAAAGAAAAACAAAACATGAGCTTGTGCATTTATTTATAATTTTTTTACACATAGAGAGAGAGTTTAAAGTATAAAGTTTCCATTTTATGAATTTAATGAAAAGTAAAAGAGAAAAATGTGCGTATTTTTATTTCTTCAATCGACATTTTCCTTTTATTTACAGTTTTTTACACATAAAAATTCGTATTTTCCCTAGCGAACGGATTGAAATACGATACATACAAATAAACTATACAATTTAATTTTTTTTTCAATTATCTAACAAATAAAAATATAAAAATATAAAAATGTATGACTTTTTTTTAATCTCCTAGTCTTCCATTTACAGTAAGAATAAAGGCATGTATTTTTATATATGTATGTCATAGGCTAATTGAGAAATCCGGCTCTTTGCAAACAGCCTAGGCTCTTTGCAAAGAGCCGGGCTAATTGGAGAATAAATCTCCCTTTTCCAAATTAGCCTGATATTTTTCAGGCTTATTGCAAAGAGCCTAGAAAGCGTTAGTCTAATTGAAAAATGACCACTTATTATCCGATCAGGGTGATATTTTTAGCTCACAGGCTATCAAAGCCTGAGAGCTTATGTGCCCACCGATTTTGTATGTACGTGTGTACGTACGTACGTACGTATGTACGTAACACGATAACTCTTGATAGAAATATCCGATTTGCTTCAATGTTTTTTTTCTAGGTTCATTCTGATAAGATGCTTCCCTGATTAGTTTTTGGGGTTCGTCGGTTAAGGATAAAGGGGGAAAAGGGGGGCTAGTGCCCCCCCTTAATTTATATAAATGGGTTTTTCATGCAGAAATATGCGATTTGCTATAAATTTGGTATACCGGTTAATTATGTTAAGCAGCTTCCCTGATTACATTTGGAAGATCATTATCATGTATAAAGGGGGGAAAGAGGGGCAATTGCCCCTCCCTTTAATTTAGATAAATGCGTTTTTCATGTAGAATTATTCGATTAGCTCAAATTTGGTATACTGGTTTATTATGTAAAGGATATGACTTGATTAGATTTGGAGGTTCATTAGTTAAGTATAAAGGGAGGAAAGGGGGGGGGGCTAGCCCCCTCCTTAATTTAGGCAAATGGGATTTTAATGCAAAATTATTCAATTTGCTCCAAATTTGGTATACTGGTTTATTATGTTAAGGAGCTTCCCTGATTAGATTTGGAGGTTCATTAGTTAAGCATAAAGGGAGGAAAGGGGGGATAGACCCCCCCTTAATTTAGATAAATTGTTTTTTCATGCAGAGTTATTCGATTTGCTCCAAATTTCGTATACCGGTATATTATGTTAAGGAGCTTTCGTGATTAGATTTGGAGGTTCATTAGTTAAGTATAAAGGAAGTAAAGGGGGGCTAGACCCCCCCCCTTAATTTAGATAAATGTGTTTTTCATGCAGAGTTATTCGATTTGCTCCAAATTTCGTATACCGGTTTATTATGTTAAGGAGCTGCCTTGATTAGATTTGGAGATTTATTGGTTAAGTATAAAAGAGGGACAGGGGCTAGTGTCCCCTTAATTTAGATATATGGGTCTTTCATACGGAATTATTCGATTTGCTTCAAATTTCATATACCAGTTTATTACGATATGGCTTCCTTCATTTGATTTGGAGGTTCATTGGTTAAGTATAAAAGGGAGCAATTGCCCCTCCCCTTAATTTAGATAAATGTGTTTCAATGCAGAGTTATCTAATTTAGTTTAATTTTTTTTCTAGGTTCATTCTAATAAAAAGCTTTTCGAATTAGATTTGAAAGTTCATTGGTTCAGCATAAAAGAAGAAATGGGGGAGCTAATACCCCCCCCCCTTAATTTAGTGAAATGGTTTTTTCATGCAGAATTATCTGATTTGCTTCAAATTCGGTATACCAGTTTATTATGTTAAGTAGCTTCCCTAATTAGATTTGGAGGTTCTTTGGTTAAGTAGAAAGAGGGCCAACGGGGACTAATATCTTCATTTACTTTTCGAGCGGCATTATTCTTTGAAATAAGAGTATAATATACAATTAGTGTGAATAGCCTGTGAGCTCAATGCCATCAGTTTAACTGGGCAATTTTCTTTTTATTAGGTTTATTAACGCATAACCCTACCCAAACCCGAAAAATAAATTACTACAGACCGTACCCCGATCCGAGCAAGACAAAATAATTTCAGTCGACATGCAACCCGACCCGAACCTGAGAGTTCCATTTGAAAAAACCCGAAATCCCGAACCAAATCTGATAACCGACAAAATTATTCCAAAGATCCTTAACCGGATCCGAACAAGACAAATTAGTTTCCGTGGACACGCAACGCTACCAGAACCTAAAAATTCCATTCGAAGTCAACCTGAAATCCGTCCCGAAACAAATCTTAACCGACAAAAATATTCCAAAGAACTATAACCCAATGCAAGCCAGACAAAATAGTCTCCGTCCACCGGCAACCCGATCCGAACTTGAAAGTTCTAATTGAACTCAAACCTAAACCTGGTTGTGGTCGGTTTTCGGGTTGACTACAAATGGAATCTTCAAGTTCGTATCCGGTTGAAAAAAAAAATAATCTAAATCAGATAATTCTGCTTGAAAACCCATTTATCTAAATTAAGGGGAGGTGCAATTCCCCCCCCCCCTTTCCCCCATTTATACTTAACCAATGAACCTTCAAATCAAATGAAGGAAGCCATATCGTAATAAATTGGTATATCGAATTTGAAGCAAATCGAATAATTCTGTATGAAAAACCCATTTATATAAATTAAGGGGACACTAGCCCCTGTCTCTCCTTTATACTTAACCAATAAATCTCCAAATCTAATCAAGGCAGCTCCTTAACAAAATAAACCGGTAAACGAAATTTGGAGCAAATCGAATAACTCTGGATGAAAAACCCATTTATATAAATTAAGGAGGGGGTCTAGCCCCCCCCCCTTTCCTCCCTTTATACTTAACTAATGAACCTCCAAATCTAATCAGGGAAGCTTCTTAATATAATGAACCGGTATACGAAATTTGGAGCAAATCGAATAACTCTGCATGAAAAACCCATTTATCTAAATTATGGGGGGGGGTTCTAGCCCCCTTTATACTTAACTACTGAACTTCCAAATCTAATCAGGGAAGCTTCTTAACATAAAAAACCTTTAAACCAAATTTGGAGCAAATCGAATAATTTTGCATTAAAAACCCATTTACCTAAATTAAGGGGGGGGGTACTCCCCCCCCTTTCCTCCCTTTATTCTTAACTAATGAACCTTCAAATATAATCAAGCCATTTACTTAACATAATACACCGGTAAACCAGATTTGGAGCAAATCGAATAATTTTGCATTAAAAACCCATTTACCTAAATTAAGGGGGGGGGGTAGTTCCCCCCTTTCCTCCCTTTATATTTAACTAATGAACCTCCAAATCTAATCAAGCCATCTCCTTAACATAATAAACCAGTATACCAAATTTGAGCTAATCGAATATTTCTACATGAAAAACGCATTTATCTAAATTAAGGGGAGAGGCAATTAACCCCCTTTATACATAATAATGATCTTCGAAATGAAATCAGGGAAGCTGCTTAACATAATTAACCGGTATACCAAATTTATTGCAAATCGCATATTTCTGCATGAAAAACCCATTTATCTAATTTACGGGGGGGGGGGGGGATAGCCCCCCTTTCCTATCTTTATATGTAACTAATGAACCTCCAAATCTAATCAAGGCAGCTCCTTAACACAATAAACCGGTATTCCAAATTTGGAGCAAATCGAATATTTCTGCATGAAAAACCCATTTATATAAATTAAGGGGGGGGGGACTAGCCCTCCTTTTCCCCCTTTATCCTTAACCAATAAACCCCAAAAACTAATCAGGGAAACACCTTATCAGAATGAACCTAGAAAAAGAAAATTGAAGCAAATCGGATATTTCTATCAAGAGTTATCGTGTTACGTACATACGTACGTACGTACATACACTCGTACATACAGAATTGGCGGGCACATAAGCTCTCAGGCTTTGATAGCCTGTGAGCTAAAAATATCACCCTGATCGGATAGTAAGTGGTCATTTTTCAATTAACCTAACGCTTTCTAGGCTCTTTGCAATAAGCCTGAAAAATATCAGGCTAATTGGAAAAAGGGACATGGATTCTCCAATTAGCCCGGCTCTTTGCAAAGAGCCTAGGCTGTTTGCAAAGAGCCGGATTTCTCAATTAGTAATGGAAAAAATAAAAAAGCATAATTAAAATTTATGAATCATAGAAAAACAGAAATTTATTTGTGTTAAAAATTGTAAATGAAAAGAAACTGTTGTGGACTGAACAAATACAAACTGGGTATTTCCTTTTCCTTATAATTAAATCTGAAAAATTTCAAAATTAAAATTTTCTCTCTGTAAACAAATGAATGCGTAAAAATATGCCTTTATTTATATTTGTATATTATATGTATTTATTTATTACATGTATTTGATATATCTATCAGTTTTAAAGTTCATTTACCGAATGCTTTTCAGTTTTAAAATATTCTTTTTTCCGTCTTATGTAAACAATGGCTTTCGGCAGAACTTAAAAACCTTTTCGTTTCCGCGTTAGGCAGATTCCGGGTTATGGTGCACGTATTAATGTTATTTTCAATGGATTTGCCGGGACTTGAAAGTCTTTCCGCGGTAGGCAGATTTCCGGTTTATACAGAGTCCGCCTTAGACAGATTTCACAGCATTTTTACTGACTGAAAAATTGTCAAAAAATAGTGATATGAGAAACTCTTAAATAAAAAAATCAAAATAAACCAACACATTTTTATAGAAACATAAAATCAAATTTACTTTATTAACTGACTTAAAAAGGATAAAAAAGCAAAAAAAAAAATGCTTGCTGCTTCAAAAAGGACAGACCTCGCAACCTATATATTACAAGGCCAGCGCTTAACCGACTGAGCTACGGAAGGTACGTAAACTTTCCACTAAAAGTTGATCTGCAGAAATTAAGCTCACGAATACATTGGGACGCATTTTCGGTGAAATTCCCATAAATGGAGGAAAAATATAGTCCGATTTTTCATGCTTATTATATAACGAATAAGAGTCTTCTTGGAAGCAAACATGGTCTTATTCGGCTCATCTAAAATAGATTCATATTATATATTAATTTTAATAAGATCGCCTATGTCATTTTCGGAGAAAAAAATGTCAATTAAAATGAAAGCTAGAGTTTTCCCGGAAATAACTGTTATCTTATTCCCTTCACATAAAACAGATTCATATTACATATCAATTTAAAGAAAATTGATCGAGCCGTTTTCGCGTAATCGAAATTAGGAATTTCTGACATCGGTTTTCCTTTAAAAATGGACATTTAAATCTCAAAATATACTACACGTAGAAATGTAAAAATTTCAGAGTAAGATTAGACTGCAGATATAAGACTGTTTTAAAAAAATCAGAATAATAAGAGCTATATTTGCTGAGTTATTGAAAGGAGGCTTTTTACGTTTTCTTTGAAGTCGAGTTAGGTGTCTATATAAGTTCCGCCATCTACGAATTCTACGATACGATACGATGCGATTTTAGGCTTAAGGCTGCTTCACTGGAATACTATCGTCTTCCATGATTGAATACGTTAACATAAAACATTAAAAAAAGAAAGATCACAATAAGGTAGATGCCCAATGATAAAAAATTTACAAAGATGGGGAGTTTCTTCTCCATTGTCACTAAAGGCGCTACGCTTGCAATCGCATTACCATTACACTCTATGGAAATGTCCCATCTTGTATGTTAATCTATGGTTTCCACAAGGTATCTTCTATACGCTGTAGTATGAACTATAATGAGAGTGGCGGATAGAGGATATTCCATGTACGTCATGATCACGTGGTCAAGGTAAAAAGTTCCAACGTAAAGAAGGGAAAGCTCCGTAGACGCGATGCAAATCCCCGCCAGCCACTAAAACAGTTCATGGGGAAAGCAGAAGTAGCTTTCCGTATTATCAGTTAGAAGTTCTTTGGGTAAATGGAGGATATTCCATCTCCGTTTTGATCACGTGATCAAGGTAAAAACTTCTAGGGTAAAGAAGGGAAGGCTCCGCAGACGTGTAATGCAAATCCCCGCTAGCCAATGAAACAGTTCATGAGGCAAAGTAGTAGCATCTTCCCTTCTTATCAGTTAGAAGTTCCTTGGGTAAATTACCGGTATCACGTGACTTTTTTCAGTCTCGAACCCATATTTGGAATATCCTCCATTACCTGTACCACTTGACTTTTTTCAGCCTCGAATCCAGATTTGAATATAATCCATTACGCAATAGGTCGCACGCTTAGACTGTGCTCAAACAAAATTTTTGTCCAAATTAGGACATATCTCCCAGAACTTGACGATAATTTTATGGATCAATGGAGGATATTCCATCTACGTTTTGATCATGTAGTCAAGGTAAAAATTTCTAGCGTAAAGAAGGGAAGTTTCCATAGACGTAATGAAAAACCCTCGCCAGCCAGTCAAACAGTTCAAGCGGAAAGCAGTAGTAGCTCCCTTCTTATCAGTTAGACGTTCTTTGGGTAAATTACCGGTATCACGTGACTTTTTTCAGCCTCGAACCCAGATTTTGAATAAAGTCCATTCGATTTCGCAAGTGAGATTAATGTGCCTCTATACGATAGAGGTCAGAAACTGGATACACCAGTTGATTGCATTACACAATTTTGGACGTAAATAAAACGGCAAACATATTTTTGCTTATTTAAATAAACAGACATTAGTGATAAGAAGTAGTAGCTCCCTTCTTATCAGTTAAAAGTTCTTTGGGTAAATTACCGGTATCACGTGACTTTTTTCAGCCTCGAACCCAGATTTGGAATAAAGTCCATTCGATTTCGCAAGTGAGATTAAGGTGCCTCTATACGAGAGCGGTCAAAAACTGGATACACCAGTTGATTGCATTACACAATTTTGGACATAAATAAAACGGCTAACTTATTGTTGCTTATTTAAATAAACAGGCATTATTGACAATTGTCTAATGGAGGATATTCCATCTACGTTTTGATCAAGTGGTCAAGGTAAAAACTTCTAGCGTAAAGAAGGGAAGGCTCCGTAGACGTAATGAAAAACCCTCGCTACAGCGCCTAGAAGTTACAGTGTGAAAAACGGCTATTCCTATAATGCTTTAAAAAGAGCTAAAAACTTGTATCCCATAAATCTTCAACAATGCTCAGCGGCAATATGCTGATAGGAGCGCCATCTCGTAACTCTTTTCAATATAAACCCTGTGTTTTCATAAATTATAGAATGTTAAATATCAGAAATTATAAATATAAGATATTTTAGTCTGTTATAAGCTAATTTAGTTAAGGAATGACGTGAAATAGGTTAAAGAGTCTCTTTTAGAATGACTATCGTTTTTAAATGACTACGATGGCGCTACGATCGACATCTTGTTATTCAGCATAGTTGTACATTTATGGGATTCAATTTTTTAGCACTACTTTGTAGCCGTTTTCCACACTGTATCTTCTAGGCGCTGTACCTTCGCCAACCAGTAAAACTATAGCGACTAGAATACATAGTGTGGATATCGGCTATCTCTGTAATACTTAAAAAAAGCGCTAAAATATTGTATCCCTTAAATATGCAACGATGCTGCTGCAATAAACCGATCGCATCGACATCTGCAGGATATTTTCTAAAAGTGCAAGGTATTGCTAGTCTATACAGTATACTAGTAATACGAAAATCACGCAGATGTCGCTGCGATCGGCACGTGGCATTTTAGCAGTATCGTCGCACATTTAAGGGATACAGATTTTTAGCATTGTTTGGATAGCATATTTCCACATTAGGTATTCTAGACGCTGCAGTAAAACAGTTCATGCGGAAAGCAATAGTAACCTCCCTTCTTATCAGTTAGAAGTTCTTTGGGTAAATTACCGGTATCACGTTACTTTTTTCAGCCTCGAACCCAGATTTGGAATAAAGTCCATTCTCATAGGGTCTGTTCAGAAGTGCTGCTAACGCCGCGCGCGCGCTCAGAAGTTTTTGCCAATGAGTAGGTCTTAACGCAGAAAGGAATTTACAAATAATTCAATTATTTCATTATTTTTATGATTCAAAACAGGTAATACCAACGACTATATTTCTTTATCCTTCCAAAACATGGTTTTCGTAACAGCAATTCATGCCTATGTTCGCTCAGATAAAATTCAAAATATTCGAAATAAGCGTCACGTGATCTGCTTTATACACTTCAGCCTGATCAACACCCAGTCAACCGCACACAAACTCCGCGCGAGCGGCCCAGAAAAATTATGTGGGCGATCTGATTACGTGATTGTGCGTTTTGTGCTTATGTTTCATTGAGCTTGTTCAGCAACCACGACCACTTCGCCCGGGCGCGAAGGAGACAGTTGCATATGGAGAGGTATATATTTTAAGCGTATAGTTACGGTGAACTTGGGACCTAAATTCTCAGCAGCTTTGTGTTACCCTCAGAGTAAAGATAATAAGAGATTATATGATAAGTCTGTGGTATTACCTAACGTTTTTATTACATAAAAAATAAGGCAGTGTTCCACAGAGTGTTTTTAAAAGAGAATAGCAATATATGCACAGAACGAATGTTCAGTTCCAAAGTTTTTGTCCAATCTATGGCAGCCTGGCAGAGTTTGGTGATAGCCTAGTCTTTTCCTTCGCTTGAAAAATACTGCTTTTTTTACAATTATAACTTTCAATTTGATGCATTTTCTGATAGAAATTTTGATGAGTACTTTGTAATTGTTGAATATTTGCTAAATAAATTACGTCCTTTTGGTAGTAAACAGCATATTAAAGCACATATTTTTCTTTTTCACTGCATTTAAATATAAATTTTTTTTATTCATTATTTTATAACGTTGGAAATTATTTTTTAAATCTATGTGTGGCACATTATTTTTCTTGAAACTTGAGAAAAAAGTCTTTAGGGAGTACAACTGCTTGTTAAGTTATTTGAATCCCATCACTGTTTTTTTATGATGTAGTTTGTTTCTTTGTCGAGCGGTTCAAGCGAATCAGTCAACCCACCAAAACGAGTGAAAACATAAACAAAAAAAGCCCAAGCACGTGATCATAACGACCACAGATTTTTTGTTGGCTAGGTGATTGAAGACCGGGCGTAAAATTTGCTGCTGATCGGATTTATATCAGATCACGTGATACTTTTCATGAATGTTTTGATTTTGTCTGAGTGCGTACAGACATGTATTCCTATTACGAGAGACATTGTTTGGAAAGATAAGAAGACTTAATCATTGGTTTCACCTGTTTCGAACCATAAAATTACAAAATAATTAAATTATTTCGAAATTCCTTACTTTTTAAGACCACTCCATGAGGTATATCTCCCTGCGTCCGGTCGGCCCGATTTGCGTCGCTGAACAAGCTCATTGGTTATGCTTTGTTTGGTAGGTTGACTGATACAATTTAACAATTCAATTGGAGATCTAAATACTTTAACTTTTTAACAATTTTCTTTTTATTTATTTAAAAACGATTTATCAGTTGCTTTATATTTTTCGTGATAGATACAATGCTGTTAATTGGGAATTAAAACGGCCTATAGAGGAGCTGCTCGCAGCCTTCGGTACAAGAAAATTGACCCTTTAATTATTTCCCTTTAACTAATGCTAAAGTGCCATTGAAATAATTCTTTATTGTAAATGCATTTGAAAGCTTCAGATATTAAAATTCGGATAATTTTTACTTTTTCATATAAGACAGAACACAAATGTCACAGAAAATCTGAAATTGTGTAAAAGAATAATCATTCGGAATAAATTTAAAATACATGTAATGCAATGCGCTTTCACGGTACTATCCTGAAGCGAGAAGTTACATCTTTTCTCCACCAGATGGAGTATTCGAGCGCTTGAAAGGCCAATAAACTAAGATTGTGATATCAACATATTACAAGATTTAAGAATTTGCAGTGTTAGTTAGACAATTTTTTGAGATAATGTTTTTGTATATATATTTCTTATTTTATGATTGCATATTTTAATACCGTGCGGATAGCAGACCAAAATATAGTGAAACCTCCCTGTGAGACCCCTCCATTAAGCAACCACCTCCCTGAACGACCATTTTTTCATGGAATGAAATTTATTCCCATAGGCTCAATACTAATTTTACCTCCATTTAGAGACCATCCCATTTGAACTCTCTCTTTGAGCGACCAATTTCTTTGAAGGAAATGAAACTATTTTCGTTTTTTCCTGGTCGCTTGAAGAAGGTTTTATTAGAAAATAATTCCGGAGAGCGCATTATTCATCAAACTTCTAAACTACGTTTATATATATATATTTATTCCAGTAACTTTTAAGTGTTTAAACCCCTTTGTGCCTTTTTAGGCAAAGAATTTAATTCTGGTGACAAATTAAGAATGGCAGTCAATAAACTCCCCTGCCCTATTCTGTCAGGAAACTCTCAAAGAAATAGATAAAATAATTAAATCGTCATTATTTGTTCCCGTCCAAAAAAATTTCATTTATTTACTGAATTACGAAAGGACTTGGAAATAAAAGTTATAAAAGGTAAAACCGTAAAATCAAACCAAACGTCAGTGTATTCATTTTTAAACTCTGCAGTAATTAACTTATGTAATTAACTTTTGTTTTGATACTTACATTTTCATATTTTTTCCTAATGTCAGAAATAAATTTTAGTAACATTAACTGTTACCCATTTTTCAATAATTAAAATCTAGATTTAAACATGACCTCCATTAAGAGACCACCTCTCGGAACAACCAATTTTTATTGGAACGGAACGTGGTCGTTTTAGGGAGGTTTTACTGTACTTTAGTTTCACTTTCGACTGCCAGGGGGGACAATACGCTTCATATGAATAGGGGCGCGCAGGCAGTATCACGACACCTGTGTACAGAACTTCAGTTGGCACTCTATATCCCAAATGCCCCCTCCTCTCCGAAAATAAATCTTTGTAAAAAAAAAAATTGTATGAGTACGTATAATGCACATATGTAAACTCTCCAGAGTTTTTTACCACATTAAATAATGTTTTTTTTTATTTAGAAAATGTATTTAATAAAATGTGATTTGTTTCTTTAAATTTCTAATTTTCTTTCATTTACTGAATAAAATTTCTGGTTCCAAACATGTTTAATTGAATTCAAAAGTAAGGAAGATGTTTTTCACATTTCTAACCTGAAAATAACTTTCTTAGTTTAACAATGAATGGGCAGTATTGGGTGCTAAAAATTAAGAGGAAAAAATAGACAAAATGCGTGATTAAAACTTAGTAGCTTCTTTAAATGATATCATTTGTTGAGTACTGAACTTTGAAAGGACTTGGAAATCAAACTTATAAAAGATAAAACCGTAGAATCAAAGCAAATATCAATGTATTCATTTTTTAAACTCTGAAGTAATTAACTTACGTAAATAACTTTTGTTTTGATACTTAAATCTACCCTATATATATAAAATCCTGATAAAACGACTGAATTAAAACGAATTTATGTAACGATTCTATGAAACGACTGATTAAACAACTGATTACATTTCACGGCGATTTCTCCTAAAATATGGAATACTTTGCGATGAAATTAACACCAAAAATCCGTATTGATCCACAGATCTCAAAACTGGTATTAGAATTTTAAAATTCGAATTACTTTTCGAAATATTAATTTTTTTTTAAATTTTAAATACTTTTTTCCAATGATGGCGACTGCAATTTTAATCATAACCGATATTTTTTTTCATATTTTATAAAAGGTTATTTTAAATTAATTTGGCGACGAGTTTGGCCTCCCTTAATTACATGCTAAGAAATGCATCATGTTACTTTTATTCATAATTCAATTTGTATTTCATTATCATTTTATTTAATACAAAACTTTCATTTAAAATTGAAACCTTTAAAATAAATGGCTTTTACTTCATTCTTTTTTTTAAACGAAACGAAAAGAAAAATACTAGGCACAGATGTGATATACGCAACGGGGTACCGAATTGGCGCCAAAATGGCGTTATTTTGCCTGATATGGTAACCCGGCTATTGTTGCGTATTTATTAATAAATGTTTATTTGAATTTATTTTCTTTTTACTTACAAAAAATGCTACAAATTGTTGTGGTCTATAGTTATTAATTATTTTTATTTATTTATTGTTATTTCATTTTAAAAATAACAGAAAATAATTTAAAAATACATATGTAACAGGTATTTGAACACGAGGTTTTCGCCAAATTGTCGTAAAAAAAAATTACTCCAAACCCGGTGCGTATGTGACAATGCAACAAATCATGAGTTTTAATTTCCACTTCAAAGCAACGTTTTAATGTTATTACTGCTCCCGTCGACCAAATTCGCCAAATTATACAAATTGGCATATTTTTATTTTTATTTTAAATAACAAAAGAACAAATAAATTAGTAAAACATTAATAAAAATACAAATAAAACGTCGAAATAAAAATCACTTGATTGCGTGAACATGTGTAAATTCCTTAAAGTCAGCTGAATGTGATATTTACGATCAACCATTATTGACATTTAATCTTATAGTTTGGCGACAGATTTTTAGTCGATGAGATAACGAAGTAGCACCGTTTTAATTTACCACTCGAAAAATAAATAAATGCTAACTGGCGAGTTTAAAAAAAGCTATTGGCGAGATTTTCACCCGGCGAACATAAAAGTACCAGGAATTCTTTGCGATCATGGCAACTTTTATGTAGTTTTATTCGAAAAAATAATTTTGATTCTTTAATCAAAATGGAAAGCTTTCTTTTGAAAAGCGAAAGAATCAGCCCGTTGTTTATGGCAGTTACATGACTTGGACTATTATAATATAAACCAAATAATGGCGATAGAATAATATTCGGCGACTTATAACACCTGTGGCTGGCTAACATTAAAGTACCAAAATGGCCGCCTGGAATATAAAAAGCGAAGGGATCCGCCTGCAGCTGTTGATGATAGTCACGTGACTTAGGTTATTATTATAGAGATTGTTTTCAATTCTAAAAACTGCGCAAAGAAAAATATTTACTAACGATTAAAAATTTATTTTCACGTGACTATTAAAAACAGAAAAAAAAAACCCTTTTAAAATTACTATTAAATGACCACGTGTTAAAAGCAGGAAAATATTGAAAATTATGGCTTGAAAATTGTATTTACACGTGAATATTAAAAGGGAAAGGAAACTTTAAAATAATAAATACATTAATATGCGTTTAACCCTTTCACGGACAAGGCACTTCTATTCGTAAAATCTTGAAACCAATGAATGACACCAGAACTTACAAACAAATTTCGAAATACAAAAATGCTTTTGTTCCCTTACTTAATAAAAGGAAAATTTTCATTCCAATATTCTGATGCTAATGTGGCATTTAAGAATTAAAATTAAGTGGTCCAAAAATGAACCACCGCCCTTGAAGGGGTTAAAGCAGCAAATTTTAGTAAACTGTATTATGTCAATCTGTTAAAAAATACCAAGAGACAAAGACTCTGTTTACTTAATTTATTTTATTTTAGCTTCATTTCAAATGTTTAATTGATCTTCTTTAACCAAACACGAAAACAACCATTGGATGTTTTAACAGCAACTGATTCTACCTTAATTTTTTGCAATGAAAGGGAATTGTATGGAAATCCGTTTACAGGGAGATCGCTACAGGTTTTTTCAGTATAATTCAATCTTCTCTAATCCAGGGTTCATACAGAGTTGGGAAGAAAAAATCCAAGGAGTACCGAAAAAATCCAAGGAGTCCAAAATATTTTAAGGATCTGCCATTTTTGTTATTGTCGTTGTTTTTATGTGATGCATCGTTATGTGGTATGCACACTCCAATTTTTAATGCCCAATTTGGAGAGGAAAACATTTAAAAAACAAATTTTATTCTATTAGAATCTAATTGTTAGTGCTGAAATTGCACAGTATTCACCATATATTGCTTACTGATTTCGTAAGTTTAAATACAAAATAGACAATCAACTTTTTTATGCAGTGACCAAGGGTCATATAAATACAGATTAATCAAACCCCAAACACTTATTATGCATATCACAAACATGATACATCTTTAAAAAATTTTTAAAAGGGAAAAAAAAAAAGAATGCTAAACGCAACTTAGAAGAAAAAATATAACAAAGTTTTGAATTTATTCTTTTAGAACAGCTGTAATCACTTTCTTTGAAGATGAAACTTTGACGATATTCGCATTTTTTTTCGCGATCTTATTATGAAATTAGTGTTTTTTTCACGATCTTTTGGGAAAATTCGTGTTTTTTCCACGATCTTCTGGGGAAATTCACGTTTTTTCACGATCTTCTGGAGAAATTCACGTTTTTTTCGTGATGTTCTTGGGGAAATTCGCATTTTTTATGGAATTCGCGTTTTATTTCGATTGTTTGACGTTTTTTCGCGATCCTTTGACGAAATTCGTGTGATTTTAGCGATCCTTTGACGAAATTCGCGTGTTTTTCGCGATCCTTTGAAGCAATTCGCGTGTTTTTTGCAATCCTTTGAGGAAATTCGCGTGTTTTTCGCGATCTTCTGGCGAAATTCGCGTGTTTTTTGCAATATTCTAGCGAAATTCGCGTTTTTTCCGCGATCTTCTGTGGGAAATTCGCGTTTTTTCGCGATCTTTTAATGGAATTCGCATTTTATTTCGATCTTTTGACGAAACTGACGTTTTTATTCGCGATCTTTTGAGGAAATTGGCGTGTTTTTCGCAATCTTTAGAGGAAATTCGAGTGTTTTTCGCGATCTTTAGAGGAAATTCGAGTGTTTTTCGCGATCTTTTGAGAAAATTCGCGTGTTTTTCGCAATATTCTGAAGAAATTCGCGTTTTTTGAGCGATCTTTTAATGGAATTCGTGTTTTATTTCGATCGTTTGACGAAATTCGCGATCTTTTGAGGAAATTGGCGTGTTTTTCGCGATTTTTTGAGGAAATTGGCGTGTTTTTCGCGATCCTTTGACGAAATTGGCGAGTTTTTCGCGATCCTTTGAGGAAATTTGCGTGTTTTTGGCGATCCTTTGAGGAAATTTGCGTGTTTTTTGCGATCTTTAGACGAAATTTGCCTGTTTTTCGCGATCTTTTGAGGAAATTTGCCTGTGTTTCGCGATCTTTTGAGGAAATCCGCTTTTTTCTCGATCTTTTAACGAAATTCGCGTTTTTTTCGTGATCCGTTGAGTAAATTCGTGTTTTTTCGCTGTCTTTTAAGAAATTCGCGTCTTTTTCACGATCTTTTGGGAAAATTCGTGTTTTTTCCACGATCTTCTGGGGAAATTCACGTTTTTTCACGATCTTCTGGAGAAATTCACGTTTTTTTCGTGATGTTCTTGGGGAAATTCGCATTTTTTATGGAATTCGCGTTTTATTTCGATTGTTTGACGTTTTTTCGCGATCCTTTGACGAAATTCGTGTGATTTTAGCGATCCTTTGACGAAATTCGCGTGTTTTTCGCGATCCTTTGAAGCAATTCGCGTGTTTTTTGCAATCCTTTGAGGAAATTCGCGTGTTTTTCGCGATCTTCTGGCGAAATTCGCGTGTTTTTTGCAATATTCTAGCGAAATTCGCGTTTTTTCCGCGATCTTCTGGGGGAAATTCGTGTTTTTTCGCGATCTTTTAATGGAATTCGCATTTTATTTCGATCTTTTGACGAAACTGACGTTTTTATTCGCGATCTTTTGAGGAAATTGGCGTGTTTTTCGCAATCTTTAGAGGAAATTCGAGTGTTTTTGGCGATCTTTAGAGGAAATTCGAGTGTTTTTCGCGATCTTTTGAGAAAATTCGCGTGTTTTTCGCAATATTCTGAAGAAATTCGCGTTTTTTCGCGATCTTTTAATGGAATTCGTGTTTTATTTCGATCGTTTGACGAAATTCGCGATCTTTTGAGGAAATTGGCGTGTTTTTCGCGATTTTTTGAGGAAATTGGCGTGTTTTTCGCGATCCTTTGACGAAATTGGCGAGTTTTTCGCGATCCTTTGAGGAAATTTGCGTGTTTTTCGCGATCCTTTGAGGAAATTTGCGTGTTTTTTGCGATCTTTAGACGAAATTTGCCTGTTTTTCGCGATCTTTTGAGGAAATTTGCCTGTGTTTCGCGATCTTTTGAGGAAATCCGCTTTTTTCTCGATCTTTTAACGAAATTCGCGTTTTTTTCGTGATCCGTTGAGTAAATTCGTGTTTTTTCGCTGTCTTTTAAGAAATTCGCGTCTTTTTCATGCTCGTTTGAAGAAATTCGAGTTTTTCCGCGATCAGCTGGAGAAATTCGCGTTTTTTCACGATCCCTTGACAAAATTTACGAATTTTTTCCGCGATCGATTGACGAAATTTGACGGTATTTTTTGGAACATATTCGCGAAAAGGGCGATTTTTCTGAGATTCTTGGCTAAATGCCAAACATCGATAAAATTTAAAATAAAGGTCGGTTAACAGTGTCAAAAAGCGGTCTTTACGGACCTAATAATTGAAAAAAGGACCTAGTGGGAATCGTGCTACTAAGATTATCCTCTAACCAATCAATGCTGTGCTTCAGATGAATGACGTACATAAAGGATTTACCGTGCGTTTTACAATCACGATTTTTTCCCCTCGTCAGCAATATCGCTTGCGTCCGAAGCCGCAATACAATTTAAGGAGTTTCTAAGGAGTGGTTTGCTTATCTAAGTAGTTCTAAGTACTACTTGGGAATGTTTTCATTTCTAAGGAGTTTCCAAGGAGTCTAAGGAGTCTGTGCGAACCCTGCTAATCTTTTTAAAACCGATCTGATTTGCGTGCTTTTAGATTCTGCAGTGTCTGAACGGGGGGTTGGCGAGCGTAGCTTGCAGGGGGCAGAGCCCCCTAGTTTTAATATTTTTCCTAATGTGAAAAATAAATTTTAGTAACAATTGTGACCTTTTTCAACAATTAAAATATAGATTTAAACATGACCTCCATTAAGAGATCACCTGTCGAAGCGACCAATTTTTATTGGAACAGAACACGGTCGCCTTAGGGAGGTTTTACTGTACATCATAAAACATGAGAAACAAATAACACTCAAAATCACGTTAGTATAAGCAAAATACTTATACTTTAAGTAGAAAATTTATAAGCATTCTAATCATATTTTAATCACTACAAAACTAGAATGCAAAACCCCATATATTTTATCTCTTTAAAAAATACTTGTGCAGATATTTTTATTTAAGATAATGTACATCTATTACATTTTATTTTTATAATATTTTCATGTTGATTTTAACACAATAAAATATGATTTGTATCCTAATCTCGATAAAAATTCCCTCCTAAAGTACTCAAAAAATAAAATAAAATAAAATAAAAACATCAAGAAATTACCCTACGTTCAAACGGATATTTTCGCACAATACTTATTTTTTCATTTGCTTAATATATATATATATATATATAACCCTACTAGGGGTTCTGCCCCCTGCAAGCTACGCTCGCCAACCCCGTTTAGACACCGCAGAATCTAAAAATCTAAAAATCTAATGGGTTTTTAAAATATTAGAGAAGATTAAATTATGCTGAAAAAGGTGTGCAGATCTCCCTTTAAACGGGTTTCCATTCAATTCCCATTGATTGCAAAAATTTAACGGAGAATCAGGTTGCTGTTAAGACATCCAATGGTTGTTTTCGTTTTTGATTAAAGAGGATCAGTTAAACATTTGAAAAGAAGCTAAAATAAAATGAATTAAGTATTCAGAGTCTTTGTCAACCGATATTTTAAAACAATCTCTATAACAGTAGCCTAAATCATGTGACTATCATCAACAGTTCCGGGCGGAACACTTTGCTTTTTATACTCTAGGTGCCATTTTGATACTTTAATGTTATCCAGCCACAGGAGATAAGTCGCCAAATATTATTCTATCGCCATTATTTCGTCTATATTATAATAGATCAAGTCATCAACTGCCATAAAGAAATACGACCTGATCCCTTCGCCTTTCATATGAAGGTTTGGAACAAATGTCATATACGCCCCATATTGGCGCGATTTTTTTCCAACTCCAATTTGGGGAACGCATTAACAGCATAAACAACAACATCCGGCTTACCATATCAAGCAAAATAACGATACTTTGGCGCCAGTTAAGTACCCGTTGCGTATATGACATTGGCGTCAGAAAAAAAATCGCGCCAATATGGGGCCGTATGTGACATCTGTGCCGAAAGAAAAAATAGCCGGGTGCAAATCTCGCCAATATTTTTTTTCAATTCGTTAGTTAGCATTTTTTTTATTGTTCAAGTGGTAAATTAAAACATTGATTTGAAGTTGAAATTAAATGTCATGGTTTGTTA
Source organism: Maratus speciosus (assembly GCA_963932465.1). Classification (NCBI taxonomy): domain Eukaryota; kingdom Metazoa; phylum Arthropoda; class Arachnida; order Araneae; family Salticidae; genus Maratus; species Maratus speciosus. The sequence continues at coordinate 255,766,212 of OZ010797.1, read as the reverse complement.
CATAATTTAATATTTCGCCAGATGTCATATACGAATTCATACGACTTTTTCACATACGACTTTTTTTTTTACGAAAATTTGACGAAAACCTCGTTTTCGAATACCAGTTACATATGTATTTTTGGTACTACTTAGTTATCCCGTCGACAAAACATCTATCGCGAAACATAAGATTAAATGTCAATAATGGTTGATGGTAAATGTCACATTCACTTGACTTTTAGCAAGTTACACCTTGTTTACGTCATCAAGTGATTTTTATTTCGACGTTTTATTTTTATATTTATTAATGTATACTAATTTATTTGTTCTTTCGTTATTTAAAATAAAAATTTTGTCAATCTGTACAATTTGGAGAGTGGTTTGGCGATTTTTATAATTTGCGAAATTGGGTGACGGAATAACTATTACATTGTACCGTATTTTTTAATTATTTTCCATTATTTCCAAAAGGAAATAGCAAAAAAAAAATTAATTACTGCAGAACAAAATAATTTATATAAATTTAAAAAAGAAATAAAAGTAAATATACATTTATTATTAAATATACAACAATAGCCGGGTTACCATGTTTATCAAAATAATGCCATTTGTGCGCCAATTAGGTACCCCGGTGCGTATATGAGATCTGTGCCTAATTTTTTTTTCGGGTTTTTTTTTCGGTTTATTTTTATTTTTTTTTTAAAGAAGTGAAAGCCATCAATTTAAATGTTTCATTTTTAAATGAAAGTTTTGTATTTAATTAAATGATAACGAAATAAAAAAAAGCATTGTTCTTAGCATAGAATTAAAGGAGGCCAAACTGTCGCCAAATTAATTTAAAATAGTAACCTTTTCTGAATTATGAAAAAAAAAATTCTGTTATGATTAAAATTTGAGTTGCCATCATTAGAAAAAATGTATTTAAAATTAGAAAAAAATTAATATTTCGAAAACTAATTCGAATTTAAAAATTCTAATACCAGTTTTGAGATCTGTGGATCAACACGGATTTTTGGTGTTAATTTCATCGCAAAGTATTCCATATTTTAGGAGAAATCGCCGTGAAACAAAGTCAGTTGTTTAATCAGTCGATTTAAAGAATCGACACATTTCAGGCGTTTCATATATTCGTTTCATAAATTCGTTTCATTAGGATTTTATATATATAGGGTAGATATATACATATATATTACTTTGAATTTTAAAAGGCGTTCAAATCTAAAACTTTCATCGAGAAATACCTCATTTTCTCGTATTTAAATAAGTATTTTATTATTATAATAGAAATACATGTGCTTCTGTATTATTAATATAAAAATTTATCTTTATCAAAAATATGTTATTTTATATGAAAAATTTAAAGCAATGAATAAAATTTAAAAAAAAACCACAAATACAATTTAGGACGCGAAGGATTCGAACCCATAACACCCCCTCTCTTGAGTTCAATACTCTATCCATTCAGCCGTCTGGCTCACACTTCACTAGCAACAGATTATCTTTATAATTAACACTATAATGGAGGATATTCCATCTACCTTTTGACCACGAGGGCAAGCTAAAAACTTCTAGCGTAAAGAAGGGAAGGCTCCTTAGACGTAATGAAAAACCTCCGCCAGCCAGTGAAAAAGTTCATGTGGAAAGCAGTAGTAGCCTTCCTTCTTATCAGTTAGAAGTTCTTAGGGTAAATGGAGGATATTCCAAATATGGGTTCGAGGCTGAAAAAAATCACGTGATACCGGTAATTAACCCAAGGAACTTCTAACTGATAAGAAGGGAGAAGAAGCTAGTTTCATGCATTTCCAAAAAAAAAAAAAAAAAAAAAAAAAAAAAAAAAAAAAAAAAAATTAAAACTTTTGTCTCAAAGTTAACCTTTTGGATTTGCCTTAAGAATTCATTTAGAAAAAATTCATTTCGTATAATACATTTACCAATTAGAAAATGTATTAGTGTATTTAAGTACACATGGTGTTCCATTACCTTCGAGGTCCAGGTACTCAATCGGTAAAGCACATAAAGTTTCTGGGTTCGAATTCCATCTCGGGCACTTTTTCACTCAGATGGAAAAAATCCAATTCGTATAAAATATTTTTTTTAATTATTTCTTTCATAATTTCTTTCAGCACAAGAAGATCCATTAGTAATGTTATTAAGTAACATATGATAAGTAAATAACTTATAATAGACAATATTTTAAATGAAGTAAAACAATATACTTCAATTCATCTAAACATAAAATTTAAGAGAATATAATACGCAGTTGTAGTTTATTAAACGCCCTACTCCGCCTCGCACTTCAATTTCTTTTTTCATTCTCTCTTTTCTTTTCTTTTTTTTGGGGGGGGGGGAGGGAGGAGGGGGCATACACATTAGAAGGATATTTTGGCAATAAAGTCAGCTTTAATAGAATCAAAATCTGTTATTTTAAAATAAAATAGCGTATTTTAATTTATTAAAACTGGCCAGTCGACAAGAACAAGTTTCCCAAGGAATCGGTCCTTTTCGGAATCGGTACATTTTGGAACGACTCCGAGGAATCGATCCTTTTCGGAACGACTCCGCGGAATCGGTACATTTCGGAACGACTCCGAGGAATCGGTCCTTTTCGGAACGACTCCGCGTTATCGTTGTATTTCGGAACGACTCCGAGGAATCAGTCCTTTTCGGAACGATTTCGCGGAATCGGTCCTTTTCGGAATCGGTACATTTTGGAACGACTCCAAGGAATCGTTCCTTTTCGGAACGACTCCAAGGAATCGGTACATTTCGGAACGACTCCGAGGAATCGATCCTTTTCGGAGTCGGTACATTTCGGACCGATTCCGAGGATCGTTCCAAAAAGGGCCGAATTCGAGGAGTCGTTCCTTTTCGGAATCGTTCCAAAAAGGACCGAATCCGAGGAGTCGTTCCGAAAAGGATCGATTCCGAGGAGTCGTTCCTTTTCGGAATTATTCCGAAAAGGACAGATTCCTTTTTACAGACTGGAATCGTTCCTCAACAAATGACACATCTCTAGTATTAACTGTTTACAATCCGATGTGTATTTATAAGAAACCATGTTCAATTACCATTTACAGATCTTTATTAGCCCATTCAATCGCCGTCAAATTTCTTAAGATTATAGTTCTCGAGAACCGAAAGATTGGGTAATTAATTCTGCCTGTTTGCCTTTTCAGATATGTAAAACTATTTTAGATATCGGAACGTGGACAAAGCGCACATTTTAAACAGAAATATCATTTACTAATCTTTAAAATAATTTTCAGTTGCCATAAAATTCGTTAACTTTTCATTTTGACGGTATTTATAAGTACCATTAAAATAACTTGTTATAAAATTCATTTAATACATCGATTAGTTGTAATACAGTTTAGAATGAGTTATAGCTACATTAATTTATCATGTTCCAAAAGTATTACTTACACAAAAAAACTTTTTTAAAGGATGACTTCTTTTGCCTTTGCATCTTTTGAGCTTTCTTAGAGTTAGTGTGTGTGTGTGTGTGGGGGGGGGGGGGTTGAAATATTTCTATTGTACGCACATTATATTTGTATATTTCCTAATTATACAAAATACTAAGAAAAATATTTTAAATAAAAGATTTGAATGGCGTTATAAATATTGCACAGAATCTCTATACAAATTTAAGTAATCCTAAATCTTTCATTCCTTCTAAAATTTATTAAATGATTATGCAAATCTTCTAATGTAGTTTAAACAATTCATGAAATATGCTTTAGAAGATAAATTTTCACGAATTCATAATTCGGTACATAAAAGGGATAAAGTTAATTAGTTCCCCAGATTTTGAATATAGAAAGATTGGTTGATTGTACCTGTTTTCTCAAAAAATATTTTAAATATCGGAATGCGAGCAAAAATATTCTGTAGTGTCTTATGAACCGTTTCAGAGACTTACTCCTTTCTGACAATTTATCTTTTTATATTTGTCTAAATAATTGAATGAATTTAGAAGCAGTTGTTTTCCGTAAAATTATAGACAGTCGCTTAAATTATTTTATCTTGAAACAGATATAATCAATTCATTACCTATCTTTTTTTTTCTACGGAATTTAATGCTTTATATCTCAAATTATGAATTCACGAAAATTTTATCTTCTAAAACATTTTTCGTGAATTCTTGAAAGTACATTAGAAGTCTTACACAATCATTTAATAAATTTATTTTAGAAAGATTTTGTCAATTTAAATTAATTAAATTTGAATTTATAGGAGTTATGTGCAATTTTTGCAACTCCATACAAATCTTTTATTTAAAATATTTTTTTTCTAGTATTTTCTAGTATTTGGAAATATTTCTATTGTACATTTCCTAACAAACTTTTCTTACACAATTTTTCAACATCAATAAAGCCTAAAAGATTAAATTGCAAAAGAAATCATCCTTTAAAAAATATTTGTTTTATGCAACCAATAATGCTTTTCGAACAAGATAAAGTAAAGAATCTATAGCTCATTCTATACTGTAGTACTACTAATCGATGTATTAAATTAATTTTAAAGGATGTTATTTTAATGGTACTTCAAAGTACCATCGAGGCTCAAATGGTCAAAATGGTCTAAAGTTATGATATTTCGAAAGGAAATTTCTTAGAGATAAAACTGAAAATACATATCGATTCTTATTACGGTCTTTTCCTCTAAAATCAATAGCTTTCATTCAGTTTGTAACAATTAAATTCTGGTATTTTCATCTTTAAAATAAAATTGTAGAGATATGCAAGTTTGATGCTATAGTCTTGCTTACAGGAATTATCGAGCGGTAATGCGAGGGTTGGATGACAAAATGTTGGTACATTCAATATACGACGGTAGTGAAAGATTACACTGTTTGGAAAAAAATCAAAATTTATCATCCCTCCAAACCCAATAAGTAAAATATACAGACCAAATACTCCTAATTCTAAATATGTTATCCAAATTGCTACAGCACGTACCATTTTTCCGAGAAACAGTTTTATAATAACAAATAGTGAAGATTTATTAGGGGAAAATAGGGTGATGATGATGATGCTCAGAAGGGTAATCCCGCTCACCCAATATCTCTAAACCGAATAGAATTGAAAATGTGCGATCGGTACCGGCAACTAGCGAACTTCAACGTAAGTTCCCAGTAAGGATATAGTGACCGTCGGAAGGAAAGTATTTTTGTGTCCTCACGTTATTAGTTTGCAGTTGTTTTATTATAAAATTCTACAACATAACTTGAAGGTAAGTGCACGCTCTTATTTTCAAATATTAATTTACTCATTATGCCTACAAAATATATACATTTAGCTGTACTTTCATGCTTGTATCTATTTTTGTAGCGCGTTGTTATGCCAATATATATATATATATATATATATATATATATATATATATTATAATGCATTAAAACCCAACATGGCGATAACGGGTAATGGCGCTCGCTTGGAATTCCAGAAAAGTTGTTGCCAGTGGGCAACTTTTTTAAAATTCAAATTTATTGTAATAACAAAATAACAAAAAAATAAAAAATACACCACTTTTTTGAAATTTTAAAATTCCCATGTTTTCGCCTTAATATGTCCTTAAACAAGGAGAATTTTACGATTTCAAGAAAGTTGTGAAAATAAAAAAACCTAAATTTAAAAAAGTAGCCCACTATATGTGTAACAATGTGTAAAGTGGTCGCGAAAAGTCTTCAGGGGTGTGAACAGCCCACACAATGTGACTTTTGTCTTGCTTAAATGTTATATTCAAACTCTGAGCGCAATTACCTACCATGTCGGGCATTACCGCTCAATCGATGGTTAAATAAAACGATTAAAAAAAATTCTTAAACTTTTATGCATATTAGTTGATTGCAAACTGTTCCTTATGCTTTGGAGTTATACTTCATTAATAAAATATTGATTTTTTTGTCTAAATTTGACTAGCTATTCATGTTTACCCTTAAGTGAGCGTCATTCCCCTACTTCCACCTATATTAATTTGCAAAGCTACGTAAAATTGAAATCATCAAAAATGTGATTTAGATATCAAATTGATAAAATATAGCATGAAAATCTAGTTTGTTGACGCTTGTATCGTGCTTTTTCTTCTTATGCCCCCACCCCTTTCGTGTCCGAATTTACCATTTGCTATCCTCTAATATTTTCATTCCTTATGCCACTGTAACTCGGGTAATCATATTTATACATTTATTTACAGGTCATTTGCGTATTATTATCTACATTTTATGGTTTACAAAATTTCCGCTTATGTTTTAGCAATATAAACGTACCTAAATTTTGAAAGCAAACCCTCCTACCAAAAGTATGGTAAGTGTTACAGTAATTTCGTTACCATATTTTTATTAAACAGAGTGAAATCTATAAGGATCAATTATTATTTTTACAGAAAGAATTTTGGTGCCGACCAGTGTTACTGCACATTCAAACACTTTATATTTGAATTTAGAATAAAAGAATTACTTCACCTGAATAATTATTTACGTTAATGTCTAAGATATTTAGAACAACATATTTAACAATGATTTGATTTTTAGATAAATTTTTTTAAATTGAAACTGATTTAATAAATCGGTTGTTAGAGCTATTTTTGCTAAATATTTACAAAAATAATTAGATTAACAAAAAATACTGTTATGGAAATCTCACAATTCTCACAAAAGTGTAAATAAATGTATTCTGATCCTATCCGTAACAGAAGTGTTTTGTAGTGTCAAATTTTTTGTATAACATATTTTAACCCTTTATGTACTGAATTCAGGAGAACATTATCTTCTGAAGTATTTTTCATGAATTTTTGAGACTATATTAGAAGATTTACATAATTATTTAATAAATTTTAGAAGGATTGCGAAGGATTAAATTTGAATTTATAAGGATTTTGTGCAATATTTATAACCCCACTCAAATCGTTATTTTAAATATTTTTCATAGTATTTTGTAGAATTAGGAAATGTACAAATCCGTGGCGTGGCGTCCGGTCATCGCTGGATGCGGCGATGACCAAGCAATATTTTAAAACTCTTAATAAGCTTTTAAAACTCTACGATCCAGTTTTAGCAGAACATTTGAAGTTCATGTATAAGTGAAGGTAAGATTTAAAGTTTCTTTTTTGAACATTCAACCATTGAATTTTAGAGTTAATAATTTTTCACAACGAACTTAAATAATTGCGATGACCACCGAAAATTTTCACGCCACGCCACTGGTACAAATATAAATTTCTTACAATAGAAATGTAGAAATATTCCCGAATTGAAAACTTCCCCCTCCCCCATAACGCCAAGAAAGCTGAAATTATGCAAAGGTAAAAGAAATCATCCTTTTAAAAATATTTTTTGTGTAACCCATAATGCTTTTGGGAAAAGATGAAGTAATGCATCTAGAACTCATTTTAAACTGCATTACAACTAATCGATGTATTAAATGAATTTTATAACAAATTATTTTAATGCTACTTATAAGTATCGTCAGTATATAAAGAGCAAATAGAATAAAAGCTACACCAAGGTAGATGATCAAGCAAATATTTAGCTTTGACTATTTCACTGTGCTTTAATGTGATTGAGCAAGTTATTTTTTATAATCTACTTTTATTAGTGGACAAATTAAATTTTACATTGAATTTTCTTTAATGGTACTTAAAAGTACCCTCAGGATATAAAAGGTTAAAGGTATTCCACTACTTTAAAAATATATTTCTGTAAAAAATTATAATTATCTAATTTTAACCAAATATTACTGTTAGATTCCTTAACTTTCCAGATCAATCTTAGTTTTGTTTTCACCTTCTTTAAATCTTGGGTTACAGGCATGTAAATACTAGTAACTTTAAAAGGTAGAATACAAAGTTCAATTACATCTCTTTTTTATGAGAACCAGTTTTTCACATTTTGCAATATTAGAAATCACGAATCAAAAAGTTTCAAAATATTGTTAAAGTAGTCTAAGAAATTTGATTTACAGAATGATCTTCATATGATCAAAGTTAAATTATTTTTATATTCTTATTAATACAAGTTATGAACTGAATTTAAATTTCGAAATTTTTGCAAGTCATACAGCTTCAGATATCAATATTAAATTTCTGAGAGTGGTTAATTGCTTTTTTTTTTTTTTTTTTTTTTTAAATCATAAGATAAGAATTATACAATAAAAATTGATTTACATTTGAGTTTTGCTGTTTTGAGCAAGTATTTTAAGTTTATAGTCACTATATTCAGAATATAGTGCTCATAAGTAAAACATTATAAAAAAAAGGGGGGATATTTTTACATAATATACACCATATGGCCAAAGGTGACCGGTCAATTGCGATTTTTGACGTTTTGTTAAATATATTGAAAAATACATGAGGAATTAACCTGAAATTGCAGGTGCGTAAACAGTATAGTATAGGTCATATTTCCAAGAAGCTTTTTTTCCGAAACCCCATAGGGGACCGTCAAAAAATTGAAAAAGAACGGATATCTTTTGGATAACCCTGTAAAAACTAATGGAGCAAAAGCGTTTAAACTCAAGATTATTAATAAGTGGCTTATTGTAATATACTGTGCTAATTTTTATGAAGATAGCATGTATACTCGTAGAGAAATTAAGGTTTTTATAAAAACAGTCCCAAATTTCGTCAAGTTTTTTGCTTATATTTGCAGAGTTCTTAATATATATAAAAAAAAGTTCTTTTCAGAAAATATGACGAAGACCATTGTACACAATACCTCGCAATCAGAATGAAAAAATGAAAATTGGATGAAAAATGAGCAGGTATACTAAAAAATGTTTCACTGCGCATGCGCGAATGCAATCAAAATATAATGTGCATAGCGTGTTAGCTAAATGTACAGAGTAAATTTTGTAAAAGTCTCAAAAACAGTTTGAAAAGTCGGATAATAATCGTTTATAGAATAAGCTCAAAATCCGTTGTTCCCAAAATGAAGCAAAAAGATGAGGGATTGTATCCAAATACAGTATTACGTGCAATATTGTGTATGCTAAATTGGCACTAATCAATGGATATATGGATACAACCCCTTATGTGTTTGCTTCATTTTGGGAACAACGGATTTTGAGCTTATTCTATAAACGATTATTATCAGACTTTTCAAACTATGTTTTTGAGACTTTTACAAAATTTGCTCTATATACTTAGCTAACACATTATGCACATTATATTTTGATTGCATTCGCGCATGCGCAGTGAAACATTTTTTAGTATACCTGCTCATTTTCAACCAATTTTTATTATTTTTTCATTCTGATAGGAGGGTAATATGTACAATGTTGTTCGTCATATTTTCTGAAAAGAACTTTTTTTATATTAAGAACTGTGCAAATAAGCAAAACACTTGGCGAAATTTGGGACTGTTTTTATAAAAACCTTAATTTCTCTACGAGTATACATGCTATCCCTATAAAAATGTACACAGTATATTACAATAAGCCACTTATTGATAATCTCGAATTTAAACGCTTTTGCTTCATTAGTTTTTACAGCGTTATCCAAAAGATATTCTTTTTTTTTTTCAATTTTTTGACGGTCTCCTATGGGATTTCCGGGGAATATATGACCTATACCATACTGTTTACACACCTGTAATTTCAGATTAATTCCTCATGTATTTTTCTAGATACTTAACAAAACGTCAAAATCGCAAGTGACCGGTCACCTTTGGTCATAGTGTAATCTTTATACACGACTTAATGCAAGTAAAATGATATTTATTGTATAGAAAAACACTTGATCAATCAAAATATAAAGTCAGGAAATGGAGGTTGAAAGCAAAAATTAGGTGCTGAGTTTAAAACAATATTCCAAAAAGAAAATTAAACGGAAAATATTAAAGCAATACAAAGCAAACCAAATCGCTAGAAAATACAAGTTTTTACAATATTGTGTGCTAGCTCAGGTTTTGCTGAAAATCTTAAAAAAAAAATACTAATTAGAAAATATAAGTCTGCTTATCCATACTCTATTTCAGTTTTCAAAAGAATACAAATATTAAAAGCATTTTTATTAACTAGGAAAAATATGCTATAACATTTTTTAAATATTTTAAGCATATATAATTGATATTAGTACATACGGAATGTCAGGTAAACCCTAGAAAGAAAATAAACTTCTGCGTCCAATGTGGCATATATTTAACTATTTCGGATTTATATTTCAGCTTACGACATTGCTTATTGGATTACATAAAAATTAAAGTTGAAAAGGATTTTCTCCAGAAATATATATAGACACTTATTTAGATACACATGTAAATGTACATAGTACTCGCGCATACAGAATTTCAGATGAATTCAAGAAATAAAACCCCTTGCTGTTAAATTAATACACACATTTAAATAGTTTCCACGATATTTCATTTTGATATTGCTTCATTACTTACATGAAAATCGAAGGTGAAAATGATTTTATTTAGAAAAAAATTATTTTTTACAAATCAATTACGTTTTGTATTAATAGCACAAAATATTATTGCCGTTAATAAGCAGTAGATAAATAACTGGAGTAATGTTTAAAGTAATTAACATATCTAAAATAAATAAAAATGCAACTTTGTCTGAGAATGTTCGATATGTCAAATCCAACAGATATTTCCAATCAATTCTAAACTGCATTTCTGGTTTTACAATATTGCTGAACACAATAGAATCAGCGTCCCAATTATAAGACCAATGTCAAAATCCAGCAACTTCAGAATTATTAAAGTTGTAGATCTCACACATAAATTAATTAAAACATATGCTTTCTATTCAGTTATTTTTTAATATTTTTCTCAATTTAGATGATAATATATCCAATGTACGACACTGTTTAATAAAATTAAATATTTATATATTCTTTAATTGATACTTTAATTTTTTTTAAATACAAATTTCGAATTTTTAAAAATATTCTTTACAAACGAGTTTATATTCTTCCTTTTGTCTTCCCAAATCACAATTCATTCACTATTATTTTTCAATTCCTGAAATACTTGTATTTTTGTTTTCGTAGAGTTTCTTCTATTTGCAGAAGTACTTTTCTTGCGTGAACTACTTTTATCGTGCGTAATCTATCCGAGAAGTTGTGCTGCAGTATCTTTGCAACCATCAAATTTCCCAACTCCCTATTTCGTAAATAATCAATTATAATTTTTTCTAGATTTTCGTGATCAAGTGGAGGAAAATTTAATTTATCCATGTCGGTTGACATTTCGTTTCGTGAAAATAATAAACAAACTGACACTTCTTTAAGAATAGTTATTTGTCATATGGATGCAGGAATATGAACATGTTCAGTTTCAAGTTGGGTTGTTTGAGCAGATCCTATAGAATATGCACGTATTTTTGATATCGGTATCTCATAATTTATTTCAAGAAGTTACTTGATAAACATAAAGTTACATACGGTAGAAAAATTGCGATTGCAACTTCGATAAATGATCAAAAATCCAGTCGAGTTTCGTTTCACGTGAAACACTTTCCCATAAAATAGTAAATCTCAAAGTCGTGAAAGGTGAAAGAGAAACTCCTATAGACTACAATTCAAGAGCTAAGTTACAGCGCCTAGAAGATACAGTGTGGAAAACGGCTATTCCTATAATGCTTTAAAAAGTGCTAAAACATTGTATCCCATAAATCTCCAACAATGCTCAGCGGCAATATGCTGATACGAGAGCCATCTCCTAACTCTTTTCAACATAAACCCTGTGTTTTGAAAAATTATAGAATGTTAAATATCGGAAACTATAAATATAAGATATTTTAGTCTGTTATAAGCTAATTTAGTTAAGGAATGACGTGAAATAGGTTAAAGAGTCTCTTTTAGAATGACTATCGTTTTTAAATCACTACGATGGCGCTACGATCGACATCTTGTTATTCAGCATACATTTTTGGGATTCAATTTTTTAGCACTATTTTGTAGCCGTTTTCCACACTGTATCTTCTAGGCGCTGTAGCTAAGTTATAGCGACTAGGATACATAGTGTGGAAATCGACTATCTCTGTAATACTTAAAAAAAGTGCTAAAAAATTGTATCCCTTAAATATGCAACGATGCTGTTGCAATATGCAGATCGCAGCGACATCTGCAGAATATTTTCTACAACTGCAAGATATTGCTAGTCTATACAATGTAATGCTAGTAATACGAAAATCCCGCAGATGTCGCTGCGATCGACACGTAGCATTTTAGCAGTATCTTCGCACATTTAAGGGATAAAATTTTTTAGCACTGTTTGGATAGCATATTTCCACACTAGGTATTCTAGACGCTGTAGCTAAGTGGAAGAACATGTTAAGTAACAAAAATTACATTTCAAGAAATTTAATGTGAAAGTTTTTGTTCTCAATTTTCATGATTTATTTTTTGTTTGATACCATGTGTTTAATATATTAACAGGTGTGGTAATAAACTCTATCAAAAAAACTTTTTCATATTTAATTTTTAAACATAAAAAAATATTAATATTATTTGCATTATTAAATATTAAAATATTAAATATTAATGAATAATGTCTTAAATCTTCAAGGCTAAATATATCTTTGGTATTTTAGCTTTACCATGTGATAAAATACCTGACAACACCTTCGTCCAAAAGATAAAATCATTTTTAAGAAAATGTAACATAACATGTTCTTCCACTCAGCTCTTCAATTATAGTACAGCGTCTAGAATACCTAGAGTGGAAATATGCTATCCAAACAGTGCTAAAAATTTGTATCCCTTAAATGTACGACGCTACTGCTGAAATTACAGCTCCTAGAAGATACAGTGTGGAAAACGGCTACAAAATAGTGCTAAAAAATTGAATCCCATAAATGTACAACGATGCTGAATAACAACATGTCGATCGTAGCGCCATCGTAGTGATTTAAAAACGATAGTCATTCTAAAAGAGACTCTTTAACCTATTTCACGTCATTCCTTAACTAAATTAGCTTATAACAGACTAAAATATCTTATATTTATAGTTTCCGATATTTAACATTCTATAATTTTTGAAAACACAGGGTTTATCTTGAAAAGAGTTAGGAGATGGCGCTTGTATCAGCATATTGCCGCTGAGCTTTGTTGGAGATTTATGGGATACAAGCTTTTAGCACTTTTTAAAGCATTATAGGAATAGCTGTTTTCCACACTGTATCTTCTAGGCGCTGTAGCTAAAATCCCACGTGTCGATCGCAGCGACATCTGCGGGATTTTCATATTACATTGCATAGACTAGCAATATCTTGCAGTTGTAGAAAGAATCCTGCAGATGTCGCGCTGCGATCTTTTTATTTCAGCAGCATCGTTGCACATTTAAGGGATACAATATTTTAGCGCTTTTTTAAGTATTACAGGGATAGCCGATTTCCACACTATATTATTCTAGGCGCTATAATTATACACTGTTAAAAATATCGTGAAAAATTACCTCTGTTTTTAAAGTCTATCTATTTTCTGACCAATGAAAACGCTACATAAACATCTATGAAGCGTTCTCATTGGACAGAAAATAGATAGCCTTTAAAAACAGAGGTAATTTTTCACGATATTTTTAACATTGTAGCGTCTAAAATAAATAGTGTGGAAATCTTTTATCCAAACAACGATGAAAATGTGCATAAATGTGCAATGATGGTGAAATCCAAAGAGCCGATCGGATCGGCATCTGCGATATATTTTCACATTTTAATGTAAATATCGTATTATTACAGCGTCTAGACCAAATCGTCATGGAGTTTAGAAAATATCCTGCAGATGTCGTTTCAATCGACTCTTTGGATTTCAGCATCGTTTGACATTCAAAGGATCCAATATTTAGCACTTTCTTAAGTATTACTTAGATAGCCGATTTCCAGACTATATATTCCAGTCGCTATACTAAAATATTACAGAACAGATCCGCGACCTACCACATACATGGCTAATTCATGACTTTAAATAAATACCAAGAGTTCAGGCTATTTAGGTGTAGGAATAAGAATCAGGTCGGTGAATATGACATCATCAGTGACACAGTTATAGTAAACTTTTTTATATTCATGAATGAAAATGCATCTTTTATTTTCCAAATGACGTCATTTTCTTCAACGGAAACATTTTGCTTTACATGTTACTTACTATAATAGATTATTTATAGTTATTTTATTTACACAGATTACTTAATATTATTTCTCAATAAATTATCTGCGTTCTGCTTTTCCGCGATTATTGGTAATTAAATGCAATCATTTTAATATGTTTACATTTTATCAAAGTCCTTGAAAATTTTCGTTTAAATAGGACGCAAGTATCAGTCAGTTGTGAAATCACGATTCAGATTGGTGGAATGTAATAAGGCAAATTAATTTGAATGATTGATGTCAAAGAGCAAGTTACAAATTCAGCCTTATTTTCGCGTTACGTAACAGAAATATATATATATATAGATTTATGAAATATGCATTTTTGGAGTACCATATTTTTAAAACGAATGTAATTTTATCTAATTATACTTATAATATTATTTTGAAACAATGAAAATACTTAAACTATAAACAAAAAAGTGAAACGCATATACTGAAAGCCTAAATAAATAAAGCTTGTTATTTTGTGTTTCATTAGCGCATTTCTAATTTACTCGGTGCTTAATCTCCTTTTAGAGCAGATATTTTCCTCTAATGAATGTGAAAGAAGAAGTCGCATCTTAAACCACAAAATTTTCTGATAAAAATTCACATCTAGTCTTTTAACTCGTTAAAGATACCAATGGAAAAGTTTTAGAATGATGTGAATAAAATAACATTTATAAGGAATGTCCTTGTGTAATTAATGATAAACTAGCTAAAGTACCCGGAGTTGCCCGGAATTTTAAGAATGTTGATTTTGAAGAATAAATTTCAAAATTAAACATACAGTATACAACAAACAATAAAAAAAGCAGTAAAGCCATCTTTATTTCAGTTCGTCACTAAGAATGGGGTCTAGCGAATTAAACCTTTGTGGAAATTCTAATATACATGCATACAGACACGTACATATATGGAATAGATTTAAAAATGGCGAAAATAAAATCAGAGAGCCTCAAATGTTAAAATATTCCAATATTTCCCTAATCGGGTTTTTATCATGTTTTAATCCTTTTTTCAAACTCATATGACGTTATATATTCACCTTCTGACGTCCGTTATATTTCCAATACGACGTAATATTCACTTAAAAAAAATCGTCAAACTATTTATTTCATTTTCATTTTTCACGTGGAAATCATACAAAAGAAAAGTTATGACGTAACATTCACTTTTTTTTTTATTCGTCAAACTATTTATTTCATTTTCATTTTTCCCGTGGAAATCTTGCAATAGAAATGTAAATGTTGTGGTAAGAATTTTATTGTTGATTTTTAATTGTTGGCAACTGCTATAACGGGAAATGTCTTAATTTGATAGGAAATTGCTGTTAAAGTTGTGGTTTTGTATTAAATAAAAATTAGCTGTAAATTATTTCGATTACGGATTACTTTAATTGCCTCGGCCGTATTTTAATACACATGTATGTAACATTTCACAATTCTGGCTTCCAAACTGTGGATTTGTATAGAATTACAGACAGTCAGACAAATTTTAATTTTTATATATTAGATGTTAGTACTACCTGCGTAAAAGTATGGATAAAAATACACCGATGATAACTGTTTGAAAATGTATTTTATAACTAGACTATTCCCTTTCAGCGAAGCTTATTTCGTCTAATGAACATGATGGTTAAATCACATTTTGAACAATAGAAATTAATCTTAGCACTTAGATAAAACAATTTCTAAGAATACTTATAATCTTTTATTATAACAAGTAATACAAATATCTAATAGAAAGAACAAATACACTGTAAAAATTCTATGAAATCACACCGAATCTACTGGTAATCTGTTATCTTATGTAAAATTATGTTATGTCTTATGTAAAATTACAGATATTAGAAAAACACGAGATTCTGTTAAATAACAGAGAAAATATTTGGGAAATTTACAAAAGACTCTGTAAATTTACATCTATAAAAATACATGCGTTTGTAAATTTATTTAGTTTATTTATTTTTAAAGTTAAAATGTTAACTTTTTTTGGAGATTGTTGAATTTTAGAACTTCGATGATTAAGAATGTTTCAAGTGCATTTAAACTGCTGTACTATTTAACCCCTTGACGGGCAAGCAAAAATGTCTCTAAATATTGAATTCCTACCGGAATAATCGAAAACTTTTTTTTTTAAATAACGAAAAGCAATTTTTCAACGATTTTCCTCCAAAGTTAAAAATATAAAATTTAGTTAAAATTTTCTGGTGAAAATCTTGTTTAAATTAGGTGGGATATATTTTATCCCACCTGCCCCTCAAGTGGTTAATTGTTTTTCAAGATTTATTACTAGTTTCGGGATTTGATGCCGAGAAGAGCACCTTTAATGACTGTAATACTGTAAGCAAAGGCTGTCTTTTTGTGAATTAAAATCCCCGCTA
Source organism: Maratus speciosus (assembly GCA_963932465.1). NCBI lineage: Eukaryota > Metazoa > Arthropoda > Arachnida > Araneae > Salticidae > Maratus > Maratus speciosus. The sequence goes on along the minus strand of OZ010797.1, from coordinate 255,749,769 downwards.
ACTCCGCAGTGACAAATTTTCCCTTTATAAAATATTCTAATTTGTAATAAAACAAATTTTACATTGAATTTTCTTCTTTAATATTTCTAATAATAGTGTAAAAGAATTTTAAAAGGCTGTATTTTGATTACCGGTTATAAGAAAGATTTAAAAAATATATCTCTAATTAAAGACATGGGAATCTCTAAGAATTTGAAATAAGAAAAGAGAAATGTCTGTGAAATGATTGCCTCAGTCTTAAATTAACATTTTTTTAAAGTCGAATGAAAAAAAATAGGAATAAACTTAATAAGTACTCAGTAAATATAAAACAAATAAATAAATAAAAGGGCATTGATTAAATTAATCATTTTAAAACAAATATGATGAAATAAAAAATGAGTATATACTGAAAAATGTAAATATTATATTTCTAAAATAAAATATTTTGAAATTAATTTAGTTAAAAAATTCCCTTTAAAAATTTGTTATGTCAAGGGGCAGTAGCGCATTTCTAATTTCAGCTTGAGAACCCAACTCACTTTCATCTTAGCCATTTTCCCCTAATGAACCCGAAAGATAAAATCACATTTAGGGGAACAAAATTTTCCAGTGGGTATTCTCAGCGATAAAGTTACCAGTGGAGTAGTTTTGGCGTAAATTGAGTATGATGACATTTATTAGAAATGCCTGTGTTATTTAAATAAAGCTTTTGATGAATAATGTACCAGCGATTCCACACTGTTGTTTGAATATAAGAATTAAACATTGCATTGTTTTCAAAATCCACATTTTTGTGGTACCGTATTTTACGAATAATTATAATTTCTCGTAAGAATCAAGTAATTCGTCAAAGGAAAAATTCCTTGCAAATCTTAAGGCAAAGTTTAATACTCAACATTCTTTAGTCACTTTTATTCTCTTAAAAGTAAAAACATATACGTGTTAAATGAATGGCCAAAATTAACACAAATGTAGGTTTTGCTACTATAACTTTTGAACAATTCAACGAATTTACAAGTTTATTTTTTTTAAATAAAGAAAACAAAATTCTCCAGAAATTATACATGAAAAACAAAAAAAATATTTCGTTTCATTTTATAACAAATAATATGATACATTTCATTACATTTTAATTTTTTATTATAACTTTTATATTTGTTTTTGCAAATTTGTGTTTAATTTCAGGTACAATACAGAAATAACGTAATGAGCTGAATAAGAAAGATACGAAGACTAAAAATATATAACATAGTTTTCAAAATTGTGGCAAAAGATTACTTTTGTAGTCTAAATGTATCTATTACATAAAAACATTCATTTATTTATTTTGCTACAATTTAACAAATAATTTTTCTCTTCGAATAAATAATAAACAAAAGTTATTTTGCTAATGCCTGTATTACGTTATACATTTACTCCTGTTCCGACTTCCACCGGATATTATTGTACTAAAAAATGGTTGAATTATGATGCAATGATATGATCCATGTAACAATCGACAATAGATGGCGCAAAACCTTAGAATTACGAGTAAGGAAAAAATAACAAATTGTAAATTACCGGCCAAGCGTCGCAAATGAGTTGCAGTCGTATTATAACAAGTTTTATAAATATTTTTTGCACCGCATATTGTACTGAATGTATATATTAGTGCACTTCATAAGTGCATATCAATTTCATTCTGTTCGAAAGGCTGTAACATGATTAAATGCACTTGAAATATTTTTTCCCATTGGCCGTAATGCAGCGGAAAACATTTGACTGTTTCTGTAATTAAACTATACATCTGATTTTCATAAAATTTGAAATGACTCTACAAAATTTTGTAAAAATTATATATTTAAAATTTCAGACCATTCGGTTGGGGAGATTTTGCTCTGTTATATGCGGGCAGTCGTACAGACAGACGGACGACAATAGGTGCTACGTATTTATATAACTAGCAAAAGCCATGCTTTTTTGGATTCGCGAAGCATTATTTAATAAGATAAATATTTGAAAGTAACAATATTTTTTAATATTATTTTTGCATCAATATTAAGCAAAAACATTATTTTATGTTTTGGCGCATTTTAATTTTAGAAATGTAAATTCAGTCAAATAACTAAGACTTTTCTCCGAAATTTTTATTTATGATATAACGAATTTAACAATTAATTTTATTTTTTTACAATTCTTTTGTTGCCAATTTACTAAAAAAAAAAAAAAATCATAATCTAATTCTTTAAAAATGCGTAAGTATCGTTTGTGTAAATGATTTCGCATAATATGAATAAATCGTGTATTTGAATTCTTAACACTGAAAAATGCTTTTATAAATGAATGTAAATAATTAAATTTTCACAAATTTTAATTCATTAAAAATATGCTATAATTTTCATGAAAAAATGTATTTTAAAAATTTCATAAAAGAAATCGTGAAACTATTTAATTAATGATTCTATCTATAATTACCAACTCCTTGATTTATATTTTCTTCTGTAAATATACGTGTTTCATTTTTTATCTGCAAAAATGCGTCCGTAATGGAAAAACATGTAAAATAAATTAATTAAAATATTAAAATATTTAATGTTATTCTGTAAAAGAAAAAAAATAATAATATTGTGCAAATCTCCAGATCATAATTTATCTTTATGTTTAATTTCAAGTCAAAATACTGAAAAGTATTATTATTATTATTATTATTATTATTATTATTATTATTATTTTTTTTTTGTAAAGTGTACGACAAAATGTAATTTGTGTAGCCAGGTAGAGGATGAGGGAAGCAAATCCTAATTACGAACGCGCCTAAAAAAGGAAACACTTAAAATCTCGACCAAAAGGAAAACCGAAAATTATTCGGAACTGATTATGGCTCAAAAGATATGAAAACATTTTCCAGAAAAATGGTGAGAGGAATACTATCTGATACACCCTTGGCGAAGGTAGAATATTTTTTTATAAATTTTTAGAAAGTCTTGAGGGAGACAGACAATATTTTTAATGAATTTAAAGAAATCCTAAAATTCAATCGGAGGAATTTTTTAGCACAAATGCATATACGAAAGATTTGTTTTAGTGGCATATTATTTTTTTTCTAGACAGCACGAAAGTACTGATTTACTTATAAAATGAAAATGACTTGGTTTTTCCTTAAAGCAATAATAAATGTATTTTAAGAATAGAATTAAAGCGTTTCTAGAAGACTACATTGTTGTTTTTTAACAAACATTTCAAACACAGACATGCATGAGAAATCCATTCTTTTTGGTACAGTAAAGCATGATGGAAATAGGTATATATGTAAACGTATAATTTTTACTTCTTTAACCCTTTATCTACTGAATTATGAATTCATGAAAATTTCATCTTCTAAAGCATTTTTCGTGAATTGTTTAAACTAAATTTGAAGATTTACATAATCATTTAATAAATTTTAGAAGGATTTTAGAAAGATTGAAGGATTTAGAAGGATTCATTAAATTTGAATTTATAGGAATTTTGTGCAGTATTTATAACTCAGCTCAAATCTTTTATTTAAAATATTTTTATTAGTATTTTGTAGAATTAGGAAATGTACAAATATTATGTTCTTACAATAGAAATATAGAAATATTTCTCAATTGAAAAATCCCCCTCCTCCCCCCTCCCCCAGCGCCAAGAAAGCTGAAAAAGATGCAAAGGCAAAATAAATTATACTTTTAAAAATATTTGTGTTTTGTGTATCATGGTACTTGTATGTACCGTCAGTAGATAAAGGATTAAAACATAAATTAATAAATGCAAAATAAGTAACAAGGTATATTGTTTATAGGCTCTATAATCGACGATTAAGCTTAAGTCAGTTTTCATCATTTCAAACATTACTGGTACCCTTAAGTCTGCTAGTCACTCAGCTTCCGAATGGACCACAAGCATTACTGACGTCATACAACGTCACGATGGATTATAGCCAATCAGCTTCTTGATTTTTCCCACAAGAGCTCACCAAAAGCCAATCAAATACCCCAATGCTTGTGGGAAACATTGCAAGCTCCGCCCAGTGCGCGTGGTCAATTCCCCTCGCTAAAGCTAAGTCTTTGGGTGTAGAATATATTTTATATTTAAAATATCTCCTCCGGAAATTAATGTTTTTAACTAGTTTTTCCATTGTGCATAAAGGGTGAATCTTTATTTTTCTTAGCTCTCAAAATATTTCTAAAATCTATGCTTAGTTTAATATTTTATGTGTTGAAAGTTGACGAACTGTGAATAAGATTTTAACACTTCATATAAAAGTAATAATATATTTTAGAAATATTTTGAGAACTAAGAAAAAAAGAGACATCCTTTAGGAAGAGTACACAGAAAAAAAGGAGTTAAAAATACTAATTAACACTTCATATAATAGTAAGCATATATTTTAGAAATATTTTGAGAACTAAGAAAACTAGTATGTTGTGGCCATCATAAAACTTTCTTCTATATAAATCACGTCAATTAAATCCTTTAAATAGTACAAGAAATAACAACGATTTAGCATCAATTCATATCAAAGTATATCTGAATTTGAAGTTGAATGAAAATTCGTGCATTAGTTCTTGAGATAGAGCTATAGCGGAAATTCCGAAAAAATGTAGCATAGCAGCGCCACCTGTTGAGCGATTCACACCAAAAGTAAACAGCACTAAACGATATCAAGGTATACCTGAATCTGAAGTTTGTTGAAAATCCAAGCATTACTTCTTGAGATAAAGCTATTGCGGAAATCGCAAAAAATTCAGCATAGAAACGCCACCTGTTGAGCGATTTACACCAAAAATTAAACAGCACTAATTTATACGTCAATTCATGTCAAGGAATAACTAAATCTGAAGTTTGATGAAAATCCGTGCAATAGTTCTTGATATACAGCTCTTGTGGAAATCGTGAAAAATGCAGCACAGCAGCGCCACCTGTTGGGCGATTTACACCAAAAATTTTACTGACTTAATTAAATTTTACTGACTATTTCCTTATTTTTACGGATTTTATTCCGAGCTGTGTCGGAAATTATTCCGGTGCGATAAGGGCAACTATTTTTCCGATTCCTACCGGAAAACTGGCAGTATTTTTTTTACAGTATACGAGTGCATCAGACGCTCATAGACTTAACATTAGTGAGGGGAATTCAGAACTGAGTGACTAGCAGCTTTAAGAAACCTGCTCGGAGTACAGAACATGGGTGAAAAACTTTTTTTTTAAATCTTATGAATTTTTAAAATTTAATATACATATATTTATAAATTTCCCTCTACCAATGCTTAAAAGCATTTTTTATGAAAAATATCATTTATTAAAATAAATTTTTGGAATTGATTAAGAGGGATACTTTCGTATTAGCCTCATTCCAGTGGTTATTAATGTAAAACATGGAAAAAGATTACACTTTTTTCTGTAGCCTTTCTATTCCTGATTACATCAGTGTTTAAAATTTGTAGTTCGACATATCTCTTAAATGTGTGTTAAATTCTTTCATTTATTTATTTATTTATATGTGAAGTTTTAATTTTGATTCAGAATATTAGCCGGTATAATGTTTTAAGTGTAAATCGGCTGAACGAGATAGAGATTGATATTAAAAACACGCTTTGGAAATATTTTAAAACCATAAAAATCAGTTAATTGAAATACAGTTTTCAGACAAATTGCATTTAAAGGTATTTTTTCCCCTATAGATCGGTATAAAAATTGAAATTACACAATGGTTACAATGTATAATTTTGCAAAATGCGCGATATATATTTGTTTGATCGTTGCCACCGTCGTTGGTAAGAGATCAGCGTTACTCAGGGCACCACCCCCTGAATACTAGGGCTGAGCGCTGACACAAAAATGGCGGTTGCCGAAGGCGGAGTTTTTTTAAATGTAGGTACGGTCTCCTAAATGTCTAAATGTAGACAGCAGTATTTTATAAAAGATTTCCCTGACTTGTTTAATCTCAGAAAAATAAAGCGGGAAAACTTAAAAAAATTATTGGTACGAGTATGTAAGGGACCGTACACAAGACGAAAAAAATTCGCCTTCGGCTACTGCCATTTTTGTGTCAGCGCTCAAGCCTAGTATTCAAGAGGCGGTGCTCAGTGGCATGTATTTTTCTTTATAATATAGATTGTGTAAAATAATAAATAAATCGTGTATTAGAAAAAATTGCATGTCTGTAAAAAATTCTAAACAGGTTGCCAGAAATTACTTACTAAAAATTTTTCTTCTGCGGTGAAACCATTTTCGCAATCTCGCCAACGCTCTTATAAAAGCGAAGTTTCACCTTTTTTTACACCTTTTATTTAACCGAACATGTAAATTTGGAATTTTGCAATCGATTTTTAACACACTTCCTGATAGGGTAAAACTATAAAAATTAAGTACAAAGTGTGTTTACGACGGCAATGCAAAATTTTAATATATTTAGAACTTAATTGTACAATAATACATTCATTGTAAGGTATTTTTGTTTAGCCCGCCACGTGGTAAATATGCTATGTAACTCGTAAAATTGTATACGAGTTGAAACAACAATGGATTTAATGATGTGCCAATACACTCTTGCCAAAATATTCCAAATGGCTGTGAAAATGCAACAATGAAAGATTTTAAAGGATCAAAAGTAATAAACCATAAAAATAAATTATAAATAAACAAGAAAGAAAAATCATTCGTTAAGCATAGATTATGAAACACTTTCCTACATTTCCTGAATGCTTTAAAAAAACTCCGTTATTTAAGAAAATAAGATAAATAAGATAACTAAGTAAACATTTCATAAAACGCATAAAACATTTGAAAAACTGATTTCAGCAGTTACCGTCCATATCCAAATATGTTTTCCAATTCTTTGGAACGGCCGTGTATTTGATCTGTAGGTTGACATACATACCACATAATGGGAAAATTTAGTTTAGCAGGAAAACGCATAATAGATTGAAATTTCTCTTTCAGCAATTTATACTAATGGATGGAAACATACTGGAATACTTTTGCACAGCCCTGCAGTTTACCTAGTACCTTTATTACAAGCCACTATTTAGCCAAAATTTAATTCAAGCTAAAAGACTTTTAAAACTACTGAAATCACTTTTCCAGAAATTATCATCCATAGACGGCCATGTATCCAATTCTTTGCGCGACCCTGTATATGATTTTATCTATATTTTACAAACATTTCTTAGTAAACTAAATGCCGTCCAGCGTAAGAATGCAGAACTTCTTTAAAACCCGCCTTTAAGCAATTTACGCTCATACTCAGTAACCCTTACGAATTTTTTTCTCTAGCCCTGTATATGAACTATAGCATCTATACACACTATATAGTGTGCATAAATATTGCGAAACTTAAAAGCGCATATCATAATTTATAAAATGCATTTAGAGCAAGCAATACTAATATACAATAATTCGAATACAATATAGAATCTAAAATCTTTTGTGTGTCCCTTTAAATGCTATGCACATTGTATTATGCATGAAATATCTTATACGAAAGCTCAGCTACGTATTCCAATTCCATTATATACGAAATAGTTTAACATAATTGAAATACGCCACAAACAATCCCCCCCCCCCTCCCTATACCATTATGTAACGGAATTTTTTTGTGTGGCCCTGTAAATGGATAATAACTATTCTTTGCACCGCATATTCTACAGAATGTATATTTTATTAGAGTTCATAAATCCATATCAATTTTATTATGTTTGAAAGAGTGTAGCACCTTTAAAAATCATTTGAAACGATTATATCGTATTGGCCATAATGTAACGGAATACTATTGACTGTCCCTGTAAATGATCTAAACATGCTACAAACTTCATTTGAAGTAGGTATCGTGCTATGGTAGAGGTCACTAACATCCAAAAATTTCAGAAGAATCCGAGTGTATTTACGAGAGATAGAGCGCAGACAGACAAACCGAAGTCATAAACACTTTTCAACTTTGTTGGAAAATGTTAAAAATGAAGATTAAATTATTAAAAAAATTCGCTTTTATCAATAAAATGTTTAATATTAATTCATTTACCATTTTATGATGAGAATTCAATTTAGAATTCCCGAAAAAGACAGTTTAAACAATGTTTCATTTATTATTTCCTGTTGCCTTATCATAAAAAAGAAACAGAGTTTAAGTTACAGATTTTTTGATAAATTCTCTCAATTTCTTAGTTTTACTTTCTAGCAATCTTAAAAAAAGCTATGAATTTTTCATAATCGAGTTCGGCACCCACGTCGTTAATAAAGTGTAAAGAAATATTTTAGAAAAAAAACTTAAATTGAAAAAAAAATAGGCGTGATTTTTTAACACGAACATTGAAATCTTATAAAGAGTTGTTTTTAAAACTATTTTTACTTTTATACTTGTTTAATTTTAATAATATTGCCGATTATATCATTCATTCAAGTCTATAATATGTTTTCTTGTCTCTCCGTATCGCAAAACCATGAGAGGCAACTACATAATAAAGTTTGTTTCACAAACATATTTTTTGTTCTTATTTTAAAATCCTTCTTTAAAATCTATTATCTCTTATACAAAAGAACAAAGTGCAGAACAAATATGCATGGCAATGCGTAACAAATTTTTCTGTAGAACATTTTCTTCTAGCTCCTTCCAACGATAAAGATACATATGTAGTAGGGTGTCTAAAAAAAAATCAACTTTTAAAATTGTGAACTCTCACCCTCCAAAAATGTTCTTCCTGTGAATATAAAGCACCTTGAATTGTTTCAGAATTAAAAAAAATATTTAGAGGTCCACCAAGGGCACTGAATTTACATAAAAATGGCCAAAGCAACATGAAATGCAGAATTTCTTTTTTCGCTACATTAAAAACTATTAATGTTCAAATGACATTTTTTTTTTCATTTATGAAAGCTTCTTATATATTGTTTCAAACAAATTTTGTATAAATTATGTTTTTGCACTGGGTTGCAAGAGACATAAAATATTATCAAAATCAAGAAAAATCTGATTTTGCAGACATTTCCCCCTTCTGTATAATCATGCAAAAAAGTGAACTTAGGTAAACAATTATCTTACAATCGGTAAATAAAAGCAATGAAGAGGAATGTTTTTACACAATCACATATTTATTTACACATTTTTTTTTACACATTCACACATTTTTTATCAACCATGCTTCAAAAAGATTTTGACGATTGCACTTTATAAATTCCTTTCTGTTTTTTTTATCGCTACGACTTATAACAAAAACTATTTTTGCTCTTCGTTCATTGCTGAACAACTAGTCATGCATCGATGCAACAGCTTATTCAGCAACATCATTTACACAAGATAAGTTTTCAGCAAATATTGCAGCTTTTTTATAGGATTCATTGTCGGGCCAATCTTTAACTGGTACACTGGGGAAACTATCTTCAATTTTATTCGTTTTAAATAAACTATTAGAAATACACAACTCATCCAATTTTAGGGGAAGTATTTCTAATAGATGTAAACTAGAACTCCTTTCTTTTTTCATGTTGAAAGCTAGCTCTGATTTTTGCTTGTCAGAAACAAAATCTGAAAACAAGCTAAGTTTTGCAAGTTCCCCACTCAAATGCCATAAATGGCATAACATAATTGTAGATCATACATTGATTAATTGTTTGTCATCATATTCTTTCAACCTTTGAATCAGTAAAACATCATTAGGAGGAGCATCAAACAGCAGATGGGCAAGTAAACCAAGACTATAAAATAAACACACAACAAACCGATTAAATCGTTGTATACATTGGAAACTCTCGAGGAGGTAACACTATTGTGATCTCATCCCCATTAAACAATAACTCCATTTTCAAGGAATAAATGGCTTTTGCATTCAGTGAGCTCGGTGAAGAGCACCTGGTTTCCAAATTGTAAGTTGAATGTCTAAAATTAATGATGCAAGATTTAAAATTTCTTTGTAGTCATCCCTAGGTAGTTTTGTAGCAATTTTTAGCTGATCTGAAGTAAAAGTTTTTAAACTATCTGATGCTGTTATTATGGGTATTTTTTGTTGTTGTTGTTGTTTCGTGGTGTTTCAGCTTGGACCAGTTTTCTAGGAATCTCTTAAATAAAAAGACTTCAGACCAAGTATATTGTCCAAAACACCCACTAAATGCATCCGAAAGTAGATCCTCAATCATGTGATGCCGACATGCTATCCACAAAACGTTCCTGCCTATTTTTGGCTCAAGAAGTGTATATGCTCCATTTAATCTTCCACTATTTATATGGGTTGTATCAAAACACATGTTAATTACATGATATTCACATTTCTATGATTTTAAGAGCTCGAAAACAGCATCAGCTGCTGATTTGCTAGTTCTAGAAAATAACTAAGGAACTCCAAGACGCTTAGTATATATTTAGAATAAACTAGTACCGTTAAACGATCAATCTTTCCTGTCTTTTTATGACAAATCGGATAACAGTACGCCTCAATGAACAACTGAATTTGATGCTTCAAACTGTGTTTTTAATTGTTCAGCGATTTCTTGGCGAAGATGTTGGCGTTCCCGATGAACAGTACTTTTTGAAAGCACTATGGATTTTACAAGCGGGTTAGACGTCATGGTGGAGAAAAAGAAGCCTTCTTCGTTTATTCCAGATTCTATTATCATTGCGAACCTTCTAATGCTGGTGTCGTTCAATCTAAAACAGCAGCAACTCTTGGAGTAATTATTGATCTGCGACTGCATAGCTTAGATTTATTACTTTTGTGTTTCGTATTATCTGAATGTATTTTTACTAAAAATTCTTCATTAGAGCTTTCTTTAGAAGATTTCTTGGCTTTATCGATATCCAAAACCACAGACTAATAAATAACCAATTAAATGTTCCGTTAACAGCTGCTGGAACTGCCATATATTATTAATATTAGAAATTAGAAGAATTGTAGTACATGATATTAATTTAATGAATTCCAGCAGGTTAATAAAAATTCAAGAGCATTGGAAATATAATGATCAGAAAAATGAAATTATGTTACTCTGATAGATTTGTCTAAGTTTTTTATTAAAAAATGTAATAAAAATATAATATTAGGTGAAATTATTGTTAAACATGATAAAGTGTTCTTAAACAAATTTTAAGATAACAAAATTTGTAAGAGACGAGTGGTAGAATTCTAGAATTCTGCAATCCTCCATATTAATTAGAAATTCAATTTTCCATAAATTCCCTACTTTCTATTAGCTTGAGGTACCCCTAAATCTTTATAAAATTACTTGAATTTTTTTTGTAATATCATATTATGACAGAAAGAACATTTTTAAAAGGTGAGACTTGGCATTTTCAAACTTTTTATTTTTTGGCCTCTCCTGGGGCACCCTAATATGTAGTCGTTCTAGAATAAAAGGAATTTGATGACAATTACGAAAAACATCAGCGATATCTTGAAGCTATGGATGTCGAACTATGTCAGTTTTTAAACATGTACTTTGACATATCAATTAAATTTGGGTTGAATTAATTAATTAATTTATTGGTGAAATTGATGAAGTTTTAATTTCATTTTAGAACATAAGCCAGAAAAAAATCTGAATTGTTTATGTTGTTTTAAGTGTAAACGGTTAATCATTTCTTAATCGAGCTCCACGCGATATAGATTTTTAAAAAAATCATGTTTGAAAATTTTCTTTAAACCAGAAAAATTCACAAAATGGAAACACAGTTTTCTTTGAAATTTCATTTAAAGATACATTTTTGCCTATTCGACGGTGTAAAAATTGAAATTATGAAATTGTAAAAATTATATTTTAGCAAAACCAGCAAAATTGATTGGTTCGGTAGTTACCGCAGCGTAGTATAGTTGCGTCAGCGTTTCTCAAAGACATTATTTTGCTCTATAATATAGACTGTGCAAAAATAAATAAATTGTGCATTAAAACATTGCTCATCTTTTTGTAAAATACAGAATAGGTTGCCAGAAATTACTTGTCAAAAATTCTTCTTGTTTTTTTTTTCTTTTTTTTTTTTTTTTTACCCGAGTAAGGGGGATAGAACCGCCAAGGAAGGGTTATGTGTTTCACGCGTATCTGGGTATGTGGATTTCTTTATACCCTCGAAACATCCGAACGGCTGGGTGGATTTAAATGAATGAGGTCTCTATCGATTTGTCTTAAACGACCGATGTTATAGGCTAGGTTTTGTTTTTATAAATTCAAAATGGCGGTAGAGAAAAAAAAATTACGCACCCTACTGAGTGGTACATCATTGGATAGGTCTTTCAAAATGAAGACGATGTTTCGTTGACTATTTTACAGTCAGAAGCTCCGTTTAAATATTACACAACCTGAAAGTTGTGTATGTAGGATCTCTAGCTTTACTGCAACTCTAACCTTCATAGACATTTATAGGCCTCATCAAAACAGTGTTTATAGATAGGAACTGACAATTAAACACAACTTAAAAGTCATGAATAGAAGGAAATAAAAAAATAGGTAAGTAATTTAAAAAAATAGTTTCACATTGATGAATAATCAATTAGTTCGCTTTTTACGCAGTTGGGTTTTTTGATTTTCTAAATTTATTAATTTATAATCTTCTCAATTCTATCCCATATTCATGTATGTCACGATTTTTAATTATCTCCCGGTATACACGCCATAATGAGAAGCAACTGTGTAATAAAATTTGTCGTATCTTTATGTTCTCATTTTAAATCCTACTTTAAAATCTATTATCTCTTATACAAAAGAGGTGCTCTTGGCAATTTAAGCATTCGAGTCTAATCCCTTTTCCTCGGAGCTATTTTCCTCTATTGAGCGCCAAATATAAAATTAGTCTTTGCATAACAAACTTTCCTGTAGAAAATTTTCATCTAGTTGCTTCAAGCGATAAAGATACTTATGTAGTAGTTTCAGAATACAAAGGAATTTGATGACACTTACGAAAAATATCAGCTTAATCTGTGTAGAGCTGTGGATAAATGTCGGATTATGTCAGTGTTTAAGCTTATAGTTCGACATATGAATTACATTTGTGTTTAATTATATTTATTTACATATAGGGGAGACTAGGGAGGGTTGACGCACTTTTTATAAAATGATTTTCTATTTTTTAAATATTGAACGTAGAATAAAGTTTTATATAGCATTTTATTCGTTATACAATCGGTTATCAAAAGAAAATTGCTACATAAGTGTAATATAAAAAATTTTTGAAAAATTATTGGTTTTATTCATGAGAAAATAATGGGTCAAGGATCCTCACATATGGGAGGGTTGACCCACTATATGGGAGGATTAATCCACCTTGTTTTACATTGAAATATTTGTGAAGAGAAATAAAATCAGTTAAAAAAAAAAAGCAAAATAACTTTATGCTACATGCTTTAATTATTATAAAAAAATATTTTTGAAAATATGATGCTTCAACAAACATATTTAGGCGTAATCGCATGTCAGAGGAGAAAATTTTTGTTTTAAACAGGATTTTACCTGAGCAGGTGTAATTGTACAACAGGGAAATGAAATTTTAACATTTAAGACAGTATTCCGCTAGAGACAAGTTCTGTTTCCACTGGGTTTCATGCATTATAATGTCCGAATTTAGTAGCCACTGTCCCACTTTTTTTGTCTCCTTGTTCTACTTTTTGTGACATTCGACCTGACAACTCTAACTGTCACATAGTTTGGCTTCATCTCGCTCTATTCATTATGTTGAAATTTGTCTACATACCTTCCTAAAGTTTTTCGATCCATGCTATGTTCTTTTGCCGCCTCATGAGTACTTAACTTATCATTAACATCTTTTAACCCTTTCAGAGGCAAAGTACTTTCTGTACTAAAATGTTGAAATAAATGACTGGCACCGGAATATACGAACAAATTTATTTGCAAATATGCAAACGGCTATATGTCACATGCATGTTAAATTGAAAATATTTTAGCAAAATTCTGGTGCCATTGTGGAGTTTGGGAATTAAAATAAAGCGGTGTCATAAACATACCACTGTCCCTGAAACGGTTAAGTCTGCTGCTTTTTACTTTCTGTCTTTTCCACTGTTTCTATTTACCTATTGTAAGTAATATTTAAATGGAAAAAAGATCCTATCAACTTTCATTTTTTTATTTTTCGTTAATTTTTTCGTACAGTGGATACTATAGCAATTTTTCACATCTTTCTTTAATCAGATTTAAACGTTTTCTTTTCCATCACCCCGTTTTGCTGTACCTTTGCAGAATAAATTTACATTCATTTTTTATATAACCATTAATCTTTCATTATGCACAGTATATAATAAAAAGATTTCCAAAACCCTTTAATTAACACATTCCGACGGACGATTTTTACCAAATCTGAATTTTAAAACAGTAGAAGCTCTTCCCTGTTTTGAAAGTCTTTAGTAAATTGGTGTTCTAGATAGGTTTTCCAAGTTCATGCATCGGTAAGTATCTTTCAATGAACGAATTTAATATAAAATGTCATACAATCTAAAAAAATATGGACAACATTATATAAATGCATTTTCTGTGAGGTAGAAGCCACGTCCTTAGTCAATGACGTATTTTGAATGAAAACGAGAATTCTCGTTTCCCATCGTGAATGTGTTAAGGGAGTCTTGAACATCTGTTCAATCGTGTCTCACATTGACTGTATCAAGCCTCCCCACATAGCCATTTTCTAAAGAATAGCACATTGTTATGTTAAGCCTAACTTACTGTATAATCTTTATGCTTGGAATGAAAGCTCGATATTTCTGCATTACTTGAAACCTACTTACTTAAATTTGTGTGATATATTTTATCTGAAAAAAAACTTACGAAATGTTTCTAAAAAACACAACTTTTAGGTTGAAAACACCTCACAATTGATTTTTTCCCCAACTATTTCGATTATCTTTATGAAACAGAGATTGTTGTTTGAGCATTCTGGTAGTTTTTTGGTTGTCACCTATTGATAAAACTCAGAATTTATTTTAAATATGAAAATTGATGGGTGGGTCAAGCCTCCGATATGGTCAACCCCCCCTAGTCTCCCCTATATTTATTTATTGATAAAGTTTTAATTTTGTTTTAGATTATCACCCAGAAATAAATGCTGAACTCTTAATGCTGTTTTAAGGGTAAACGGATAATTATTTCTTAATCGGTCTTCACCAGATAGAGAGAGATAAAAAAAATCATAAAACATTTGTAAACAGAAAAATTAAGAAAATTGAGACAGTGTTTTCAAAGAGACCATATTTAAAAGTACATATCTTTATCCCCCTACTGTGCGGTACAAAAAAAATAAAAAATAAATCAGGTAATAGTTAAAAGTTATATTTTTGCAAAATACGCGAAATTAATTTATATGATTATCCAACGTCTATATGACATCGGTGAAACTCAAAAAAAATGATTTTGCGTTACAATATATCTTGTGTAAAAATAAATAATACGAGCATTAAAAAAATGCTTGTCTGTATAAAACACTGAATAGATTGCCAAAAATTACTTATAAAAAATTATTCGTATGCAGCCAAAACCATTTTCTCCATTTCACCAAGACTCTTACAAAAAATATACAGATTATTTTTAATATTCACGGTTATAGCACACATTCAGGTATGTCGGACTTTTTTAATCTTTATTTTGTATGCACGAAATAACGAGAGGCAACTATACAGAGTGTCCGGTCTCAACGGTGTCCAATGGCTAATTCCTAAACCATTAGTCATAGACATATAGTTCCAATTACAAAAATGTTTTAAATCAGGTAAAGAAATATTTTAAAAGCGATTTGGGTCAATAAAAACATTTCTTAAAAAATTACGAAATTTAAATTTTTATACGGTCCCCCGGTCCTATAAGTTATATTTAGTAAAATTTTCCTTTTACGCTGACAAGTAATACAAAAAAAGTCTTGTTGTTCTACGATTAAAATTGACCGAGTAATAGCTGTTTAAAGTTGGAGCATATTTTTTGCTGCAAATTGGGGGTCATTCACAAATTTAGTCGAAATATAATTTCGTCAGATATATTAAAAAATGGTTGAGAGTAAAATTAACATTGCAATATAAATTTGAAATCTTTAGTCATTCTGACATATTAATGCAAAATATACAATTTGTAATAAACATTTAAGAAGAAAGGAAAAAACATAAATTTGTTAAATAAAGTGATGCTAAATTAACAGCCTCAATTCTTTACAAAGTGATACGTATTTTAAAGTATTATTAGATTACACTAGCCTGCAAAAGTTGGGTTATTTCGTGTTTTTTAGCTTTTGATAATTGATTCTTATGTATTCTGTACCGTTGAATCCGGATTTGACCTTCATTTTTAGCCATCACATCAGGATTTTTCGCAAACTGTAAATTTCAAAGTTAAAAAGTTCAAAGTTAAAATTTAATCTCCTCCCCCATCCTATCACACCACCCAGCTGTAAGAACCCCAAGATAAGCAAAAATATCGAATAAATTATTGAATAAAGTAAAATAAAATAAGTTTTACATGCATATTATAGTATGAGATTTTCGCTATATTTTAACTTACACATTTCCAAAAAAATTCTAACGTGATGGTTAAAAATGAAAGTCATTTTCAGATTTAGTGCTAAAAAGTACGTAAAAATCAATTATCAAAAGTTAAAAAATACAACCATCTCCTCTATTTTATAGTATCCGATTTTTGTCATTTTTTAAATTCGACAATTTATGATTTGCGAAATATCCTTACACGATGTTTAAAAATTAAGGCAATTTTCGGATTCAGTGCTAAGAAATACATAAAAGTTAAAAAACCCAACAATCTCCGTCTTGTATTATCTAATCTAAAACTTTTTCTTAAACTTCTTGGCGGTAATCTATCCGAAATATTTTGTGTTATCCTGTAAAATAAGTATAAATGCTAACCACAGAAAATCATAATAATATTAGATTGTTATCGGATTTGCGTCAGTATGAAATATGTAATCTCGATCGGATATTTGTAAGTGGGTTAAAGTTCGAATGCAAATTTTGAACTGGAAAAACATACATAAGATCTTTGAAGTAACATAAAAACTTATAAAAGTAACATAATTTTATTAAAAGAAATCATAAAAGAAACAGTCTCAAATCCTGACAAAATAAAATATATGTTTCAGACAATCTGAAACTTAATAAATGTTAACTTAATCGTAATACTTGTACGATTTTTTTCAAAGCGCAGATACACATGAAATGAGATCTTCGAATACTTTAAGCACTTGGAATGTGACCCCTCAAAGCCAAGCCGAACTCATTTGTTTTCAGAGCAGAAAAGTGGCATAAGTGATGCATTTTTGAAGTTTCATAACTCGCACAATTTTAGTGTTATATGAATGGGACTTTTTTTGTCTTACTTGTCAGTGTAATAGGAAAACTTCACTAAATATAACTTAGAGGACCTGGAGACCGTCTAAAAATTTAAATTTCGTAATTTTTTAAGAAATGTTTTTATTGACCCAAATCGCTTTTAAAATATTTCTTTACCTGATTTAAAGCATTTTTCTAATTGGAACTATATGTCTATGACTAACGGTTTAGGAATTAGCCATTGGACACCGTTGAGACCGGACACCCTGTATAATAAAGATTGTTTCACAATCTGTTCTAATTTTAAATCGTTCTTTAAAAAATATTTTCTCTTATGCATAATAAGAGACGCTCTTGACAATTTAAGCTTCGGAGTCTAATCCCTTTTCCTGGGGGAATGAACGTGAAAGATAAAATTAGTCTTTGCATAACAAATTTTCCTGTAGAAAATTTTCATGTAGCTGCTTCGAGCGATAAAGATAGGTATGTAGTTTCAAAATAAAAGGAATCTGATGGCATTTACGAGAAACGTCAGCGTAAACTGCGTAAATCTACGAATGAATAATGAACATCAGCGTAATCTGCAAAGCTGGGGATGAAAAATGAGTCCATGATTCTACTTGTAATTTTGTGTTTAGAAAAAAATTTTAACAACTTCCAACAAAGTTAAAAAGTTTTTTCTTTCTTTACAACATAGTTGAAACTATGAACCCAGTTTGTCTGTCTGCCTGTCTATCTCTCCGATTACATGTCTTTCCGTCTGTCTATAAGCGAACTAAATCCCTTAAATATATTCAGATTGCCATGAAATTCATTTATTTTATTGCGGTTTACCATGAAATGTTTAGTATTGGAAATGAAGCGTTTAGAACTTGTAGTTTGTTCACAGTGGCACTAAACATTTTCTGTACGTTATGGTCTATGTAATAAAAATGTTTTTAGTGTATTTTAATGACGTTATATTACTAAAAACATACCAAAATTGTAGTACGTCGCTTGGGATCACTACAAGATTCTTATTATTGAATATGGTGTGGATAGCTTTTATCATTCATTTTCAGAGACGCGCAAAAGAATTCGGTTCTAAAATAATTCCTACGGTATTTGAGCGATAATTATTGGAAGTGCGGATTAAATTGTGGTAATCATTTTTTAATTTAACTAATTGTTTGCTATTTACTACTTCGTGTTTTAAATTCTATATATCATATACAAGATTGCGCAAAAGAAAAGAAATAAAGCAACAATTATAATTTTTCGAATAAATTCCTAATTTGTGCTTTCTATCAAGATTAATTCAAAATGGTGAATTTTCAATAATCGGAACTCACGTCAGATTAACTTAATGTAGGATAATTCCACAGAAAATTATCATTTTGAGCGGAGAGTGGGGAAATAAAATTTATAATATGTTGAATTTAAGAGTGTGATTGGAAAGCTTTATATTTTTATTTTCTATAATAACATCCTAATAAAAAGGCATTGTAAATTGCTGTTTACAAACTAAGTTAAGTACCATTATTGTCTTTGTAAAGTCATAATGTTACGTCAGTTACACAATAGAAGTCACGTCAGTTACATGTGTAAATGCCATTTTTTTCTCTTTTATTGTTCGGAAATTAATTAAACAAGTTACTTTTATAATTTGTCATTACTTAGTGTTGATGAGAACATTATATCACTTTTTTTAAAGGGATAGTTTTCGTAATTTTTACACTTCAATGAAGGCAGAAAAATGTTTGTCTGTTTTATGTTACGTCAGTTGCAGAATTTTGAATTGCAAATTTTGGGACTAAAAGAGAGATTTAAATAATCTGTAGGTATTTGGTATTAAGTCCTTAGTAAGAAATATTTTAAATGTAAAAAATTGTTCTATCACTATCTTTAATAGTAAATTTTCTACAGATTTTTGAAAACAAAATTCGATGATAATGTGTTATGTCAGTTACGATGGAATTGACCTGTAATAGATATGTTTTGGAACTACATAAATATCGCTCATGAAATTAGGCGCGAATTTTAGACTAAACAGTGAATATTTATAAAAGAGGGTTTTTCAAAATAATTATTTTTAATTTTACTTGTTTTAAATTTAACCCTCTCGCTGCGCAACACGAGATATGCTCGGGCATGCATTTTCCCGTCTAATTAATATTATTTGGTTATTCCCACTAGTTATTTTTTAGCAAAAACTTTGTCTCATTTAATCAGGACATTTCCTCCGATTATGATAGTCAAAAATTTCTGCTTTAAAGAACCGGTGATAAACGATTAAAAATTCTGTAAAAGACGCTCCTCGCGAAGAATTACTTACGCAGCGAGAGGGTTAAAAGAGGTTTCTTAAAAACACTATTTTTGTTTTATTTGTTTTATATTTAAATGAGAATTTAAACTTTAATTTTCATTCAGCAAATTTGAAAAAAAATATTTACTTTATAAAATATGATTTTTTTTAAAAAAAGTTAAGTCATGTTTTTAAAAATTTACTTTAAAAATTTTTAATTTTTATTTAAATTAACATTTTTTAAAATGCTGAATCAAAAGTGAAACTTATATATTTCTGTTTATTTACATGGAAAAAAATTTAATTCTACAAATAATATTTCGAGTTATAACGATTTTAAATTACCCCACTTTTTTAATAAATTTGAAATTTTAATTAAAAAATATATGAGAGATTTTATCATGTGATTTTGTTTACAAATGATATGGTAAAAACAAAAAAAATCAACATATTCAGCATAAATTCAGCATAATTTCAGCACAAAAAATTTCAAAATTTCAAGTGAAAAAATAAAAATTATTTTAAAATGTGTCCCGCACCCCTTTAAACGTGATTTTTTTTAATAATTTGAATTAAAATTGATAGGATATCAAACGTAAAATGTCTAATTCTTTGAAATATATAAACAGCTCCATGAATATAATTTTAGTGATTAAATAAAATACTTCTCAGTCCTCCGAGAGTATAGTTTTTATTTAAACGAGTTGGAATCCGTCTAAATTCGACGAACTAAAATGTTAGAAATGAACTGTCAGATCGAATTTATAATAAACGTACAAAATAATTACAATAAGAAATTCATCTAACATTGGTTGTCTCACTCTTAAAACAAATAATATTTTTAACCTAAAATTACCAAAATATTATTTCCACAAACTTCAATTGCTTAAATTATTGAAAAATTAAACTCTATTAGAATACGTAATCAAGATGAGTAATTATGATGAATTTATCGATTGAGACTTTTATGTTTGTTTTTATGGGATAAAAAATCAGTAAAAATGATTTCGCTTTGTCACATCATAAAATTTTCCCCCATGAAATCTAAATTGTACGTTATTTTCACATTCCCATAATTTACATACGCACCACTCAAATTCACAATTTGAATGTATTTTAACGCGCAATAGATTATTAATGAATGTATTTCTAAACTTAAAGTCACATTTGTGCGATACAACTTTTCATGTGAACATTCGCACAAACTTTAAGTTCTAATCCCAATACACGCGAAAAAAAAAAAATTCAGAAATTTGCCTTTAATTGTCATAGTATTGGCCATTTAGTATTGGTCAAATATTTAGTTTTATCAAAATAAATGATCGTTTTGTTTTAAATATGACATAATTTTTACTCACTGAATCATTTTGCCTAGCGTCTCAAACTCAGTATCAGCGTAATGTAATAATATTGAAATGTAACCGATTTATGAAGAAGAATGCGTGTTTTTTTTTTATGTCTGACATAATTTTCTGTTCAAAAATTATACAAAAGTTACTTTTATTTGTATTGTAAAAATGGCATCAATAAGAATATAATCAATAAAAATAATAAACCATGACTATTTCCCCTTTACTTTCAATATAAATGGAGTACTTCAGTTGCCACAATTACAAAATTTGTATTAAAAACTACATAAAAATTAATATCTCAAAAATAAATTGAGATACAGCTTTCAAACAAATTGCATTTAAAAGAGCATTTTTTACCTTACAGGACGGTGTTAAAATTTAAAATGCGCGATGTTTAGACGTTTAAAAATTTGCCGTAGATATAATTGCAAAACCAAAATTTTAATTCAAATTTCAAAGTGTTGCCATTCGCAAAATGACGTATGCGTTACGCACAGATATGTTTGTCCTTTATAATATAGATAGACTTTACACGAAGATTCTGCACCGATTTCATTTTAAAATACAAAAGTTGTTTTCCATTAACGATTCTATGAATATCATTCACTGTGGAAATAGAATAAAGTCTAATGCTCAGTGAAAATATATTCTGGTATGATCACAGATTTAACATTTTATATCGATTTTTCTTTGCTATTCATAAAAATATAAGTCTTTTTACGATGTTTGGGTAATTTGCATTATTTTTCCAAATAATATTCCTGATTTTTAAAAAAATATTGTGACCGCGCCAGTAGTTGATACTCCTGCAGTAATTGATAAAATTTTCGAATTTTTAGCCCATTTCAGGCGGAAATGAGTTTTACACGTGGCACTAGACATAATATTTTTGTTTGAATGTTGGAACACCTGTTGTCATATTGTTGTCAGATACCTGCTGTAAGAGAAGCCATTTTATGAATTTTTTTATTAAGAAATGTAAAAATTTAGTTTTTGATTAGAGACAATTACTATAAGTTAAAACTAGTCGTTGGGGGCCACTGTAATACTTATCCATCATAGATATACATAATATAAAATATGAAAATAAAACATGTGATACATGCTAAGCATTGTATGATGTTACTTTATTCATAATTTAATTTACTTAGACCCCCCCCCCCCCTAAACATAATTAATATAATCCCTTAAGCTAATATTACTTTTTGTTGCATTAAAACATCTCAATTTGTAGATTTTCTGTAAGCAAGTAAACACTATAGGTTTACAATGGAAGTCTATGGGAATTTGGCGTTATATTAGAGATTCCGCAAATTTGGCTTCACATTTGGCGATATTGCAAACTTGGCGGCATTTGGCAACAGAACAGGGTTCCCCCTATAGTAACCCCTTTTTTATTTATTTTACTGAATAACAAACATACGACTTGTGTGCTTGACATAAAGCCCGCTTATAAGTCGGAGACAAGATAGCACAAGGAAATATTACAACACAAGAGAAATACACCCTGGGAGTTCCACACAAAGTGTGTGTGCAATGGAACCAGCGGGAATCAAACCCACAAACTCTTACGCAGAAGCGATTAGCTGACTCAGCCGCAGAACCCCAGTAACCTTTTTATAGGTATGGCGATGCATTAAATGCTTGGCATTTACGATAAGCTATTATTAGCGTCTAATCTTATAGTTTGACGATAGTTTTTTGGTCGGCGGGATAATCGAGTAGTACCGAATTGCGTAAAAGAAACATCCTTATAACTCGAAAAATTATAATCATATTAACTAACAGTTTACTGCGTCGGATTAAGCGTCTCATTTCCAATTAAAATATATCATTGAATTGAAATTTGAATGAAATACAGGGTCATGAAAAATAGAACAGTGTGAAAAATAGGATTAAAAATATCTGGACAACTCATTATCCGATCGAGTTCATTCATGATGCAAAATTTATGTATTTTATTGTCTTTTATAATAACTCCTTCAAATAAGCAATTTCGAAAATTTTTGTATACCTTTTATCAGAACGAATATTTCGAGAGTCCGAAAAAAATAGTTCCGGATAATAGAGGTTACTGATATTTAATAGACTTCTTTTCATTATTACTCCCTAAGCACACACCGAATTTCAAGTCGCTATCTCAATTTGTTCGGGAGATAGAGCGATTACAGACACACACACCGACACATATACAGACGGACACCAATTTTTTTTTCTAAAAATATGTTTTTAGGAATCTCCAGTTTCTGAAACTTGTAAATCCGTCAAAACATTTTTTTCGATTTTTAAAACGATTACAAGACTTACCCTATACTGCGTATTATGGGTAAGTAATAATACACTCCCACCTTGCTTATTTCAAATAACAGTTTTATATACATTATTGTTAATAACAGCTTAAGCATGATATTTTAAAGATTCATTTTTGAATTTTCGACTGATTTCTTCGATTGATCAACTACTGTGTAAATGGCAATAAAGGAACTATTTACTCATAATTATGTTGCTGTTTAATTTCAGCGGATTTCATTTTTGCTCATTATAGGACATTCATTAACTGGTTGTAGCAATTATGTTAGTTTACTTCTAAAACTTATAAGGAAGGAAATATAATAGAAACCCCGTAACACCGACCTTATTCGATCAACTACTGTCTCGGTCACCCTAAATGTTAGTAATAGTATCGGTATTCGTGTAATATCAAATATTGAATATTTAATAGCTTTCAATTAAGATATATTGCACACGAAGATAAAGTGTAGTTACGTTAATATTAACTAGTTTATATATAAATATTATAACAATATTTTCTTTTAAAGAGTATTTTTTTTTTGTAATTATTTTATAATTTTTTCTTTCTACTATCTATAATGAAAGAAAGTATTACAATCGAAATTTTTTTAGACTTCCGCTTTTCGACGGATTTTCACGTTTTAAGTGTCAGAGATCCAAAAAGATATGTTTATACAAAAGGTCTGTATGTTCGTATGCCCGTCTGTCCTCATTGTACCATCGACAATTGTATGAAGTTATTCATAGAATCGAACCAAATACAATATGTATGTTTTTGGATATGGCCAGTAAGTCCCACTTGAATTATAGAATATTCGCTGTAAAATCGATTTTTGTGCCATTTTCATTATTGTATCAAAGAAAAGTGTATGAAGTTATGTATATAATTGAACTAAATTTCATATATATGTTATAAAAAATTACGTTTACTATTCATTTAAATTATTCTAAATTGCCGGCATATTCATTATTTCCTTTTTTTTTAATACGCTCTATTATTTATTTCTAGTTAAATTCCTAAGAAGTTTAAAACGCGTATCTTAATAATAGTTTCATTCAAAAACGTAATCTAAACTTTTAATCCCTTCATTAATATTTTCGTATACCAAACTGTAAAATTCTGTACGCAGTTACTTATTTTTCGAATGTCTATAAAAGCCATTTTTACATTTTTATTCTATTTCATCTCATTTTCCCGCCAGCTAGGAGACAGCTTTTTCACATCGAAATCCTTCCATTACCAGCGCCGGGATTCTTTTCTGTGACTTTTCTTGATCGCTCTCCATTGGCCGAGTGACAGATTGCAGTTTCACTTCGAGTCTCGTTCGTGAATTTGTTTGGTTAGCCTGAAGTTTCCATTTCAATCGGATTTCCTCCGCGCATTCTAATAAATACCTCGAGCATGAGCTCAGAAGTAGAATTTTTGTGCTGTTTGACTGTTTACTTAATCTGTTACCTGGTGTCCTAAGTCGCGTAGAATATTAAATTGTTATTTAACATCTCTTTCGCATGAATAACTAGTTCATGCTCAAGCAGGATGGATCTGATTTCTCATCCTGAGGGAATTGTTTAATGTTGGTATGTTCTGATGGAATAATCAGTTTCCTATGACTACGTTTCCATGTTTTAATTGGAAAAACCCCAGATTTCTTCATAAGCATTTTTTTTCACCACTCATGCGGCCTAATCCGTCTTGTCTACATCATAAATGAATGAGTGTTTGATTGGACTTTACCAATCGTATCATCGGTCCACAGCTGCTAAATTTCCACAGTGTTGACACCTTCAATAGCGATGCTTGCACCAAGTGGTACGACTGCTATACAACCTCACGAAGGGCTCAATAAATTGAGGTACTAATCCAGTAATATGTCGTAAAAAGCACGACGTGATTGTTCGACTTAAGGGGACGGTGGAGCTTAAAATCCTTAAAAATATTTTTTTTTATTTTTGTAAATTTCAACTTAAATATTATTCAAGGGTACATTATATACATTATGGCATGCATTTATCACAAAAAAATTAAAAAAAAAACATTTTTGAGAAAAAAATGGAATTTTACGCGTCGTCTTAGAAATCTTCGAAATGCCCCATGCGTCTTCAATATCAAAGAAAATCCCCAATATTTTTTATACAAGATTGGTTTATATATATAAATAAAATAGAGCATCGAATTTTATATATATGAATTTTAAGGTAAAAAAAAAAAAAATTCAAAATTTCAAAATTTTTTCGAAAAAATTTCAAAATTTTTCAAAAAAAAAAAAATTTTTTTAAACCTTTAAATTCAAATATATAAAATTCGATGCTCTATTTTATTTCTATATATAAATCAAACTTTTATGAAAAATATTGGGGATTTTCATTGATATGGAACGCGCAGGGGGCACTTTGAAGATTTCTAAGACGACGCGTAAAATTCCATTTTTTTCTCAAAAATAATTCTTTTTTTGTGATAAATGGATGCCATAATGCATATAATGTATCCTTGAATAATATTTAAGATGAAATTTATAAAAAAAATTAAAAAAAACTTGAAAAAATTTGAAATTTTTAAACTTTTTCGAAAAAATTTCAAATTTTTTCAATTTTTTTTAACCTTTAAATTCAAATATGTAAAATTCGATGCTCTATTTTATTTCTATATATAAACCAAACTTTTATAAAAAATATTGGGGATTTTCATTGATATGGAAGACGCATGGGGCATTTCGAAGATTTCTAACACGACGCGTAAAATTCCATTTTTTTCTCAAAAATAAATTTTTTTTTAATTTTTTTGGGATAAATGTATGTTATAATGTATATAATGTACCCTTGAATAATATTTAAGTTGAAATTTACAAAAATAAAAAAAAAAATTATTTTTAAGGATTTTAAACTCCACCGTCCCCTTAACCCATAAATTTATTTCGTTATATATATATTTGGCTATAGTCGACATTTTCTAGATGAATTTGGCGATATTTCGCCGGAAGGGGGCACTGTAATTGCGGTTTTTGTGTCCATTTTGTTATTGTATCGCCGGAAATTGTAAGACATTATGTATATATCTGAACCAAACTTCATATACACTGTAAAAAAAAAATCTATATAGTTACTAAAGTTTTTCTAGGAAACTGGGATTCCAAGAAATATTTATGTAACGGCAACAAGAAAAAATCCTGTAAAAGCGTCTGTTACAGGAATTTTTCTTGTTGCCGTTACATAAAGATTTCTTGGAATCCCAGTTTCCTAGAAAAACTTTAGTAACTTTACAGATTTTTTTTTACAGTGTACATGTTTTTGACTACGGTCGTCAGGTACCAGTTGAAAATATTGATAGACCCCGATGAAGTGGGGGGCTGTGATAGAGATTTTAGTGCAATTTTCTAGATTTTTCGTACTTCTGTTCTACATCGCAGTCTGCTGCCAGTGCAGAGACAGTCACTTCGCATAAGCCAACTAGGCGATTCTAAAGCAACTGATTTACACCAGAATAACGAAAAATGTCTATTTTATTAAATATCATAATCAAGATAAACTAGTTTTTATTCCAATTATTAAAATGAAGCAAAAATTTAACATGTTAATCAAAATTGGTGTAGTACTGAAATAATGACTCTGAAATATAACCATGTGTAACAACTTTTTGAAATAACGGGTAAGTCAAAATGAATATAGCGATTACAAACTGCTATAACTATTTAATGGAAAAAAATTTATTGATAAGATTAACACAGACTGTACATGGAACTTCAAAATGTTGTATATATACGTCATGGATGTTCTATGCGACTTCCCTTGGTGACACGAACAATATCTAGGCGGTAGTCCATTTCTCGCCATACATTCTGAAGCATTTGTTCAGTCACCGACGGTAGAGCATTGCAAATGCGTACTTGGAGTTCTACAATTGTTTTGGGCATTGGAGGCACCCTGTCTTTCACATAATCCAATAGAAGAAAATCGGCCATTTTTACCGTCATAATTGGTCATTTTTACTAATGAGATGGCCGCAATGAACAGGTTTCTTGTTGTTGCAAAGTTTCAAATCGCGCATGCGTAGGCGTAGACTTCCGCTTCACTGAACCTGCGCCTTACGTAAAGAAATTTTGAAGTTCCGTCTACATTCTATGTTAATCTTATCGATAAATTCTTTTCCATTAAATAGTTATAGCCGTTTGTACTCGCTATATTCATTTTGACTTACCCTATATTAACGTGTATGAGGGATTGTCACATCCGACTGTTCTTTATATTTAACACGCAATTTTCTTTTTAACTTTCTTATTTAAGAGCCTACACTAGTCACTCAAAAAGACCCGGGTGATAATGTTAATCCCATGGGGAAGTTATTTTCAAATATCTTGCTTGAATTTTGATATTTTCGAATGATTTTTGTTGCATAGGATAGCTAAGGACGATATACAACCGAGCTAGTTTTTATTTTTTCGATTTTGGTTACAGTTTTTTATTATTATTATTAGAATAGTTTCAATTTCAGAAGCGGTTCAAACCTGTTCTGAAATTAAAAGTAATTTTTAAAAAAAATGTATAAAACCAAAATCCAAAAAGTAAAAACTAGCCCGGTTGTAGATTGTCCTCAGCTATCCTATGCAAAAAAATCCTTCGAAAATATCAGAATTCAAGCGATGCATTTGAAATAACTTCCCCATAGGATTAACATTATCATCGGGATCTTTATGAGTGACTAGTGTAGGCTCTTAATGCCTTGAGAGGCGGTGGTATGTATTTTATCCCACCTACGATTAATGAAGATTTGCACCAGAAAATTTTATTAAATTTTACTTTTCTAACTTTGGTGGAAAAAGTCGTAAAATTGCTTTTTCTTATTTTGCAATAAACCGTTTTGCGGTTTCAGCTGTGAATTCGACATTACAGAAACACAATTACTTGCCCCTCAAAGGGTTAAAGAGGTCCTTTATCAAGACTGCCACATACGACTAATTTTATATTCTATTCCAACTATTATTTTTTCAATTCCTACTATTAGTTCACACTCTATCTATATATATCTTGTTCAAATTTTCAATAGTTAATAAAATACTTTATTCATCCAATCAAGTTCAAATAAATATTTTTAAACTTGTAGTGGATGACAATTGATGTTAATATAGTTTTTTCAAATATTAATTCATTAATTAAATTTTAATTAATTAATTTTAGTTTTACATGGGAGACAAAATGGCGGCCATTGGTTAATGAAGCATTTAATGCATGTTCATATCTATAAGGGGGGATACCATAGGAGGGACCCTGTTCTGCCGCCAAATACCGCCAAGTTTATCGCGAACTTGGCGATATATCGCCAGATTTAGCGACCAAAATGAGTCGCCAAAAGTGACGCCAACTTCGCGATATCTCTAATATTTCACCAAATTCCCATAGACTTCCCTTATAAACCTACTTGCTTATAGAAAATCAACAAATTGCGATATTTTAATGCAACAAAAACTAATATAAGCTTAAGGGATTATATTAAATTTTTCTTTGATGACCTAAGTAGGAATTGACTTTAAAAATTTTTTTATATTACTTGTATATAATATATTTTGTAATGTATTTCGCATGCAAATGTATGTAAAAAATTTTTGTTTTGAAAAAGTGGTGCGAGATAGAATTAAAAAATAGTCGCCAGTGGCAACCCTGCTTATGCACCTTTTCTCGCTCAAAAACAAAGAGGTACCGTATATACTCGCGTATAAGTCGAGGAATTTCTGACAATTTTCGGTAAGCAAATTTGGGGGGTCGACTTATACGCGAGTCAGTTAAACAAAGCAAAAACTAAAACTTCGAATACTGCAAAAATATGGGATTTTATATCCTTCTATATATATAAAAAAAGTTTTGATTTGGAAATGGACCAATGACAATCTGCGTAGATATTCCGATTAGATCCAATTTGAATGCTTAAGCATGGTGTTTCATCGTTAATATTAAAAAAACTGTTGCATACAAAAATATGAAAATCGGTTGTATTATAGAGAAAGGTTTGATAAACACGTTGATGCAGACAGTTTTCAAATCGAAGAATTATTTTAAGAGATATTTAATGCTAAAGTTGATAAAATCGTTCCATTAAAAAAGTTTTATTGGAGCAAAAACTATACATGAGAATTTAATCATTTTTAGAACATTTTATATGTTATAAGTTCCCGGTGTGCAGATTGTATTTATTTTTCTTATCTGACTCATTTTTTGAGGTTTTATTTCAATTTTAAATTCAAATTTTCAGCATTTCGAGAGATATTTTTTTCAAATTTCAGAAAATGTTATTAATTTAAACTGTTGCCAGTTGTATAAACAGCGCAAACAATAATGCTTACTTCAAATTAAAAATTTATTTTACACGTGACTATTATAAAGAGAAAATATAAAATGCAGGAACTCATTGAAAATTACGTCATAAAAAGTATAATTACACGTGAATTTTAAAAGAGACAGAATATTGTAAAATAATAAATTCATAAACATGCGTTAGAAGTCTTCAAAAGGAGAACTTACGTCACATTTACGTCACATTACACTTATTATATAAAATGAACAAAAAATAATATTGCAAAACAGTTTAAATTTAAAAATTGCTCGAGACATTTATTTGATATTTTAAGATGATCATAATATTTCATTTCTAACAAAAGTATTTTTACGTGAATATTAAAAAGAAAAAGAAAAGTTTGGTGAAAATTACGTCAGATTATAATTCTCAGATTCAAATTATAATTCAATCTTCCGAAATCTTTTTAAAGCCGATTAAATTATCGTGCTGTTAGAGTCTGCGGTGTCTGAACGGGGGTTGACGAGCATAGCTCGTAGGGGGCAGAGCCCCCTAGTGTATGAATAAAAAAATAATATATAAAAATTACAAATAATAATAATTTATCATTTAAAAAAAATTCAATGATTTGTTTTTGTTAACTTACTGCCTTTTTGCATTGGCAAGTGAAATCTTTGGTTTGATTTTGTGCAAAATTGAAGCAAAAAGTTAGGGGGTCGACTTATACGCGGGTTTTTGATTTATTCAAGAATTTGCATTCGAAAGTTAGGGGGTCGACTTATACGCGAGTATATACGGTATTCTTTATTATTTAAAATGAAAGAATGATAATATGTCCTTCAAAAAATTACGTAACAATGAAATTTTCCCTTAAAAAATAGGAAATTTTTATATTCTATAAAAATTGTACATTGTAAAAAAATATATTAATTGGATTACCAGTACTACAGATTTATACCACTTTTTTTCAGTGATAAATTTATTTCCTGAGTGTTTCAGAAAGTAGCGAATAATGTTAAATACTTAGTTAGTCTGCAGTTTTTAAAAATGCTTTGGGTTTTAGTTTTATATTTTTACACCCTAAAAAGAATTTCAGTATTTTGCCAGTACAATATAAGGATTGTTACGGAATTTTACTTTCTTCTATCTTTAGAAGAAAAAAGTACTGGATTCGTAAAAATCTTCTAATTTCGGTTTTCGACGGATTTACACGTTTTAGGGGTCAGAGATTCCGAAAAACATGTTTTTACAAAATGTCTGTCTGTGAGTCAGACTGTCTGCATATGTCACAAATTTTTTGGGCGCTCTATCTCAAGAACTAATGAACGGAATTTAATAAATCTTTAGATTCCGCTAGTCTCTGATATATATTGGTGCTGATTACTTTTTGGTGTAAATCGCCCAGCAGGTGGCGCTGATATGTTGCATTATTCATGATTTCCAAAATAGTTATATCTCAGGAGCTAAAGCGCAGATTTTTAGAAAACTTCAGATTCAGTTAGTCCTTGATATAGTTTGGTCCTGATAACGTTTTGATGTAAATCGCCCACTAAGTGGCTCTGCTATGCTGCATTATTCATGATTATCGCATTAGTTCTATCTCATGAACTAATACACGAATTTTTATCAAACTTCATATTCAGTTAATCACTGATATAAATTACTGCTGTTTTGTCTTTCGTGTAAATCGCCCAAAAGGGGGTGCTATTATGCTGCATTTTTTACGATTTCCGCAATACTCTCAAGAACTAGTGTATGAATTTTCATCAAACTTTAGATTCAGTTAATCCCTAATATAAATTGATCCTGATAAGCTTTGGGTGTAAATTGCCCAACAGGTGCCACTGCTTTTGCAGAACTTTTCACGATTTCCGTAATAGCTCTATTTTATAAACTAATGGACGGATTTTTATCAAATTTCAAATTCAGCTACAACTTGACATAAGTTGATGCTGATTAGATTTTGATGTAAATCTCCTAACCGTTGGCGCTGCTATGCTGCATTTTTCAGGAAGTATTAACATGTATGAGATAGAAGAAAGTTTTGGGATTGCCACATCCGACTAGTTTCTTTTGGATTGTAATGATAAAAATAGATATCAGAGCTTTATAAAAAATAAAAATTTAGGATTACTTGTCAAAAATATTCTTAAATCTATAGTTTTTGACCCAGTCAGAAAATCTCTTTCACGGAAAAATAT
The DNA here is from genome assembly GCA_963932465.1 of Maratus speciosus. Classification (NCBI taxonomy): domain Eukaryota; kingdom Metazoa; phylum Arthropoda; class Arachnida; order Araneae; family Salticidae; genus Maratus; species Maratus speciosus. The sequence goes on along the minus strand of OZ010797.1, from coordinate 255,718,129 downwards.
TCCATAAAAATACTGAAAATGCATTTTAGAACAAATAGTATATTTTTTCAGTGTTCTATAGTATAACTTTTAATGGAGAATAACAAGTTGAGCTGCGTTATAATGCATATACGGGGCATTCTCACAATCTTTTAACTTTCATGTCCCTGAATAATCATTTTTATTTTAATACACTTTTTTCTGTTTTTTTTTTTTTTTTCATATACTGGGTAACATCCCATTGCATGATTGCACAACAATATTAACGAGATAAATAAGTTTTGGACGATTTTGGGGGTCCAAACACCTGGAAAACTCCTATAGCGTCCCGTGTCCCTGATGCTGATTTTTAAGTTTCGAGCTGTCTGGATAAAATTGTTTCAATAAACATAATTCAATGTAATTTTTTTCTGAAACTGGAACTATTGTTTTATATAAATATGTAGCTAAAAATGAACCTGCATACATTTTTAGGGTTGTTATTATTTTTTAAACTGTGTCCCTGGGTTTTAGATTCCTTACCATCCCTCTTCTAAAATTATACAGAAAATCATTTCAGATGCAGCCACGGAATTTTTTTCAAGTTTTTTTTTCATGCTACAGAATGAGAATGTGCTAGAGAGAGTGTGCTAGAGAAAGAATGCCTAAAATTCTTTGGCAGGAAATTTACTGCAGAATTTAAACCAACATTTAAATATCAATTTCAAGATCGTGCCTTTATTGGTAGTCTTACCGTCCCCAAGGTTTATTCCTGCACTTTTCGAGGTAAATTAAAAAAAAAAAAAAATTTAATCCAATGTTAACAACTGTTTCTAAAAATCAATGAACATTGTGGCTAACACTTAGTCTTTACATGATTTTCCTAAAAATAAGTGGTAATTTTCCTTACCATTCCATCCTTACCGTCCCTTTTTTTACCATTTCATCTCTATTTTCCTATACCATCCCTTTTTTTACCATACCGTCCCTTCTTTAACACCCCTTTAAGACAATGTTATACAAAAATTCTGCATTAAAAGTACTATATTTTTATTATTTCTTAGTTGAATGTTATGTTGGTACTATGCAAATTCATTTTAAGTAAAAATTTAGAAGAAAATAAAAAGTTATAGGGGTAAAATGGTAAGGAAAATTAAACTCGCAAGTTTAACTTAAACCCCAGTTAAATAAAACTTTTTTCACTGCTGACCATTTTCTCTTTATTTTGAATCATTAAGGCATTCGTCTATCAGATTAAAACGTTATTTTAGCAAGTTTAATTTCGCCAGAATTTTTTTTCCCAAAAGTCAAAAGATTACGATAATGCCCCATATACTAACATTTATCAAATTTTAGGCAGCGGAAAAAACATTGTATAAAAATATACATGCATTTTGCCATGAATATCATTAAACTATAGGAGCACGATGATGCTCAATCCCTGTGTTGTGATGGACTTAGCTTGGATTTACTGTAATCATTACGAAAGTTTTGTTTTAAAATTCAAATGTCGTATTCCATTAACGACTCTATGAATATCATTTACTATAGAAATACAACAATGCTGAATGCACGGTGAAAATATATTTTGGTAGGGTCTCAGTTTGTTTGAAAATGTTGTTTCCATTTTGAAGTCTTTGTGATGCCTGAAAATGGTAATTTTGTTACAATGTCCCATTATTTGCATATTTCTTTGAATAATACTCGCTGTTTTGAAATAAGAAACATTACCAATCTTTATTCTAGTCATGTAATATCAAGTAACGTGAAACTCTGTTAATCCGAATAATTTGGGACAGTCACGCGTTAGGATTAACAAAATTTTGGATTATTTAAAAATTCAGTATAAATAGAACTAGTCAGATTTAGCAATCCCGAAACATTCTTCTATCTCATACATGCTAATACTTCCTGAAAAATGCAGCATATCAGCACCACCGGTTAGATGATTTACACAAAAATCTAATCATCAACAACTTTGACAACTTGTAATTGAATCTTAAGTTTGATAAAAATCCGTGCATTAGTCTTTTAAATAGAACTGTGGCGGAAATTTTAAATAATTTTGCATAGCAGCGCCATTTATTGGGCGATTTACCCCAAAAACTAAAACTGAATCTGAAGCTTGTTGAAAATTTATGTATTAGTTCTTGATATACAGCCATTGCGGAAATCATGAAAAATGCAGCACAGTAGCGCCACCTGTTGGGCGATTTACAACAAATCTAAACAGCACTAATTTATATCTGTGACTAACTGAATGTGAAGTTTGATAAAAATTGGTGCATTTTTTCTTGAGTTACAGCTATAGCGATAATCATGATTAATGGAGCATAGCAGTGCTACCTGTTGGCGATTTACACCAAAAAGTAATCAGCATCATACTATATCCTAGACTAACGGAATCTGAAGTTCTATGAAAATGCGTGCAGTAGTTTTTGAGATATAGCTATTGCAGAAGTCGTGAAAAATGCCGCATAGCATCGCCACTTGCCTGGAAAATTTAACCAAAAACTAATTAGCACCAGTGCATATTAAGGTCTAACTGAATCTGAAGTTTTGTGAAATTCAGTGCATTAGTTCTTGAGATAGAGCGTCAAGAAAATGTTTGTCACATACAGACTCACAGAGTGAGATAGTGACAAAGTGACAGACAGACTCACAGACAGCCATTTTCTAAAAACCATCATATCGTGGTTCAGAACATTCTAAAACGTATAAATACGTCGAATACCGGAAGTCAAAAATTTTCACAAATCCAATACTTTCTTCTTGAAAAGATAGAAGAAAGTAATAAACAATTTGGAAATTGCTCGTCGAACGTGGAAAATGAGGTGCGTTCGTACTATAACTAGTTGTATAATAATTTGCACCGCATATTGTACTGAATGTATATTTTAGTGTACTTCATAAGTGCATATCAATTTCATTCTGTTCGAAAGGCTGTAACATCATTAAAATGCTGTAAACAACATTAATAATTTTTTCCCATTGGCCTTAATGTAACGTAAAATTTTCACTGTCCCTGTCATTAAACTATACATCCGATTTTCATAAAATTTGAAATAAGTCAACAAAATTTTGCAGCAATTATATATTTAAAATTTAAGACCATTCGGAAGCCTGTAACATCATTAAAATGCACTTGCAATAATTTTTTCCCATTAGCCGTAATGTAACAGAAAACTTTTGACTGTCCCTGTAATTGAACTATACATCCGATTTTCATGAGATTTGAAATGACTCGACAAAATTTTGCAGCAATAATATATTTAAAATTTCAGACCATTCGGTTGGGTAGTTTTTGCTCTGTTATATGCGGACGGACAGAAGGACGGACAGACGGACAGACAGACGGACAGACAGACAGACAGACGGGCTGAACGACGACTATAGGTACTAGGCATTTATATAATTACGAACGCACCTGAAAAGGGAGAACAAAAAAAGAGATTTGAGTATACGCGTTAAAAATGTTTCTTGAAAATTTTCTTTTATACATATTAATACAATAGTATACATTGAAAAAAATTTATATTATAAAGCAAAAACATGTCGTGATTAACTCTGATGTCATATTCACGGCAGCAACACCAAACAATTTTTGAGTTTACTGCAATTTTTTTAACTTCTAGATATCACGCAACTTAAATTTTTAAACCGTCGAATAAAAAAAAATATTGTTCCAAATGCACTTTTTTTGTAAACTCTAATTTACTTTTAACACAATCACTAAAGATGAACCCGTTTCACTAAACACAATATAAATAGTTCAGTAATTGTTTCTGGTTCCATAATGAAATTTAAACTTTAACCTTTAATAAATAAAAAAATAAATTAACGTAAATAAAACACAAATTTAACAGTCATGCAATTGAACCAAGATCTTAAACCACCAAAATTATCAGAAGTAAAAAGGCTGCTGTGAGTAGCGAAATATTTGGCGATTTCTTTGGTTATGTTTTCGCATGCGGTTAATACGATAGTACCGCTTTTAACAAAATTCAAAAATTTATTTGAACAGATTATTGATAGTTTTCATATAAAAATTGTTTTTGACGTTATTAGGCAATCTAAGAAAAATATTTAACATAAAACGATCCATTAGAATTTCTAGTTAAAAAAAGAAATGCTTTTTTCGTATATTCTGCAACTGGGGAACCCTGTTGGATAGCCTAGAATTTTTAATTTTAGTACTATTTATTTTTAACTACATCACGTTTTATTAGTTACAAATAAATTTCAATCTCAGTTTCCAGATTTATGGACTAACTTTTTTTGAAATTCTAACGAATTATAGAAGGAATTGTACGAAAATAAGTTATGTTGAACATTAACCAAAAATTTTAGTTATAGGCCACTGTCACATAATTAGTCTTTCTTTAAATATAAATAAATTTTGAAAAAATTTTCTTTTAACCCATTAAACGCCAACGCTCCCGTTGCGGGAACAACAATTTGTTATTTTTCCCCTCAACATATTTTTGAATTATTTAAAAAATACATTTTGTGCCGAAAAGTTAATAGTATGGCGTGTAGTATACATATTTTTTCAGAATGATATATATATATTTACTATTTTTTGCAGATTTTTAAAAAAAGAGAATTTTTGGTTTTTAGACTTCCTCAAGTAAAATTAGTAAAAAGAAAAAAGTAAATTCTTTAGTTTTTACAAGTGCAGTGAATATTTAAAGCCAACAGATCATCTAATAATAAATTCGTAATACGAAGTAAATATATTAATTTAAAGCAATATTAGAAAGGTTTCTTTCGTATGTTCCCACAACGGCAGCATTGGCGGCTGGTGGTTACATTCCCATCCCTTTGTCTGCAAGCGCGCTTCCATAAAGAGAGGAACATTTTATATTGATTTTTCATGAAAAGCAGTGCCCCAACAGTGGCTGAGAGGTTCTGCTCTCGAAACTGATAGACGGGAAGTGCTGGGTTCGATCCCAATCGTGCCCGTCGGCCTAATCATTCGGAGTTTTCGTGGTTTTCTTTGAGCCATGGATTTCCATGCGTTAATACGGGTTAGGTTCCCTTAGAAAGACCCCCACAAAGGGCACTCCCCCTCGGGCCTATATCCCTAGTGTAGATAATCGGCCATCACAAATCAACCAACCAAACATGAAAAGCAGTGTATGTCAGTTCGCTTGAATGTGGATTCGTAATATTATACGGAAAAACAGAACCATTGTGAACAAAAAACCCCTTAAAATTTACCTTTATGATGTTCATCCGCAGAAAAAAAAATCTTTAAATTACAATTAAAATGCAAGATGCAAAAATAAAAGATTGAGTTTTGCATGGAAGTAAGTTATTACTGAAACATTAAAAAGAATTTTGGTAATTTCTTGTAACAGTAAATTTGACCATAAATTAAGATATAATACAGTAGTAGTTGGCAGCTACTTTTAAAACTTAAATCCATAGGTAGATTCATATACAATATAAAAAAAGAAAAAGAAGGATTACGAAAATTTTAAATTGTTTCATGTTATATTAAATGTACTAACGGTGATACTGTTGTAGATCGATTTTTAAATATATGCAGGCATCTTATTAAAGAGATAATATATATATATATTTAAATAATTTGAAAATCGATGTTTGGTAATAGTAACGTGAAAAGCATTTATTATATTGAAATAAGAGATGTCTTAATTTTCATTTGTAAAACAACTACTTTATTTGAAACAGGTAATAAAGAAAATTCAAAACATCATTTAGGAATATATAGAGTTATATATATCAGTTACGTGTCGATGAAAACAACTATATTCTAATATAAGTATATGCCAGAAATCTAGGTGTAAAATAAAATTTATACATATGTGCGTGTAGTGTTTATTACAACATAATGTTATATCTGAGTTATTCCTTTCAAGTTGCATAGACAATGTGTAGGGAAATAATAAAAAAGAAAGCGTGACGTTATATTTCAAATACTTTGAATATTCGTTAAAAAATTTGAATGAAAGTGATTTATGAATATTAATATTAAATTTTTAATCCATATATTTTTAGTAATTGTTTATATATTTGTTTATTTGTTTGCATCATGGCTAAAAATGAAGTTTTATTAAATTTTCTAATCGCAATTGCATTATGGCAGGAGAAAATAACGCGCGTTTCTTTGCAGTTCAGAGGAAGGTTCAACCCCCATTAGACGCCAACGCTCCCGCTACGGGAACATGTTATACATTCTAAACGGTTACAGTTATTAAAAAAATTTCAACTGCTTTATCATAGGGGCATCTTATATATATAAAATATATAAATAAACTTTATTTATTTAACGTGCTTAATATAGCGGCGCTTAATGGGTTAAGAAAAAAATATGAATATTTGTTATAATTTTTATAATTTAATATAATAAAGAAGAAATTTTGTTTTTGACTTTTTTATTTGAAGGCGTCATTGACATATTCTTGACACATTCCTAGCACTTGTTTACTGATGGCACGCAAGCGCTGGCATGTAGGCCATTGCTTAGGTGTTTAGGGAGAAGATAATATATCTTTCACATATTTTTACCGTTATTTACAATGCCATTGACCCTTTCTCGCACACAACCAATGCACATAATAAAGTGATGCAAAAGTGACATACCGAAGTATTGGATTTCCATTTTAAGAATTGGTTCTATGGAAGCTAGAATTGTTTGTACGCTGGTTGACATTTGTTGAGTAAACAGCTCTAAAAGAAGATAGTTGCTGATACTATGCTTTAAGCCCGTCTATTCATTAAGCGAAGTAATTCAGTTGGTTTTCTATTGCCTCCAGCTAGCAGTTTCCGGGATTTCTAGACTATGACTTTCTCCGCAACTTTCGATAACTTTGGATTTCAAAATCTGATAAGGATCAGTGGGATCAGGACTCATTATTATATCTCGAACCATAGTAGCAGTAGCAGGCGGTAGATGCGCTACAACATAATTATACTTCGTTTTCGATTCAGTAACAGCCTTAGGAATGTACTATGCTAATTCAAATGTACTTTCCAGCATATGAAACCATAAAGTAGGACACAATGTCATCGAATTCATGGAAAACGTGTGCGTCAGTTTTATCTATTCGAAGTTTTATCCATTTAACTAGTTTTTTCTTTATATCTTTTAGACTAGTTTTATATTAAAAAAAATTGTGTTCGAACCAAGATATATTCATTTGGTAAAAGTCAAAATGACTGCTTGAGGGCTTTCTAGTGTTAAATAACTTGTATCATTCCTAAACAGTACTTTTTGTGATTTTCATGTAACCAAATTGTTGAACTAAATCATCTTTTCATGTTCAATACATCGTTTCAAAGAATTAAAGCTCTCTTGCAAATTTTTTGCGTCTTTTTTTCTGTATGGCGCATTGGCACACACGTACTCTCCACAACCCATTCATGCCTAACTCGCACTGTTCTCTTCACTTTTTTGCTTGCTCCCTAATTTTTTTTGAGCAGTTTAGTTTGCGTTGAGTAGCATGTGATAGAGCTGTCTGCCGTGAAATTTTCACACAAAGAAAATGCATTTATAAAGAAAATTCTGAAGGAATCTATAGCTATTTATATAGAAGGCATTCTTTAGAAACTTTTATATTTCTAAAGAGAATGCTATAGAAAATTTTCAATAGAGATTACTATGGATAATATATACAGAGTTTACGAAAGAATATGTTTTTGAAATTAGATAAAGGACTTTTTTAGATGACAGACAAGGAGAAACTAGGAAGACTACGACAAGGAAGACTACGACTAAAATATTCTTGAACGAAAGAGAACCAAAACAATAACAAGAAAAAAAAAGCATGCGCATGCTATATGGATCGTATACGTGACCCCTATGCTGAGTTTTAAATACAATGTTTAATTTCAATTTTTACATAGTTTTCATTTTTATCAAAATGAAATATTTTTGTGGTATAATAATTAATAATTTGTGATGTAAAGTACTTTTTTTAATTGAACATTTTTTTATTCCTTCCTTTATTCGTTTATCATGACTATTAACAAAATTATTGTTCATAAGCAATCTTTTTACTCAATATTTTTTAGACGTAATTCGACGTTAATGAACTGACAGAAAACTGGCATAACGGAAATACTATTTTATTCCTTTCGGATACAGATAATGGATAATTATTGATATTTTATCTTATATGCTTACATCTTTATTTGAGAAGTTGAAAGGACAGAGGAAGAAGAGGCGTAGAACTGTGTAAAAAAATGTCGTTTTTACAATTAAAAAAATCTTTCTTTTTTAAAAGAATAATTTCAATAGCTACGTAAATTAATTGTTGCTTTCATAAGTAAATGTAACAGAAAAAATAAAGTTAAATGTGGAATTATGTAACCATGTATCTTTTAAAAAATATTAATATCTAAAACACAATAACCTTCCTTTTCCATTAGCATCATTCAAAAACATTTTCACGTTATTCTTTAAACATAGAAGGGCGAAAGATGAATAGGAAGCTGTGATGTTAGAAAATAACTTTTGTGCACCCAGTTTTTCTAAATTTACTTTGGTGCTAATGACTTTCTAGGAAGTCGATGAAAGTGAAAAACCTATATTTCCCCTTCCGGATATACGTTGAGAATAACGTATATTTTATCTCATTTAAATTAAAAGTTTTGCTTTAGAGTATACATGTGACTTTATGTTAGCATAAAAGTGATACTTTATTTTATTTGTTATGATTAATGACTGTAAACATATTTCAGTACCGTTTACAAATGTTTGGAAAATTAAATATACATTAAGCCAAGCATTAAATGTCTCTGCTATTTAAAGACTGTTTTCCAGAAACTTGCATAAGATAAAGAAATAGTTAGTACTGATATCTAGTATATATATATATATATATATATATATATTTTAAATTAAAAAAATGTTGATTTTATTACATTGATATAATTCAGAATTACACGCAAATTAACCAAAAAAAAAAAAAAAAAAAAAAAAAAAAAAAACATGAATTTTAATCTCCGAATTATCATATAAAAAGAAACGAAAATAGTCTTTTGCATAATTGTTTTTTCATTTTACGTTTTAAAAAAAGGCTTAAGGGGTCAGCAATATACTCAAATTATTAAAAAATTTTAAATTTGCAGTACGAACGTTAAAGTTTGGCATCATATTTCCATTTAACATTTAATTTTATTTTAGTATTAAAAAATAGGAAGTCATTCACCATGTATGAATTATAAATGTTTAAATCTTGGAACACATAAAGTTATATTAATTTGTAATCCTTGCAAAGCAGATTGCAAAGCGGGTATTTCTTTAGGTATACCTGTAGAACTACGATGTTCCGATAACTTTCAGGAGTGGAAGAGGATTTTGTTATTTCAAAACCTAACTTTCAGAGAAAATTGTTGATAATCAACGTGTTATTTGTGTAAAAAGCAAATTCAAACAATTCTAGAAAGCTCCATAAATTGTTAAGCTTTTATCACAAAGAATATGGATTTATAGCATATATATACAATATTTTTTAAAATTGTGAAAAAAAACTGCATTAAATGCTAACAATGCACCTTATATATTGATGCACAGACTTAGAAAAAAAAGCTATCTAGGCAATAAATGTCCCTATAACTTTCAGAATTAGGACGAGGATTTTGTTGTTTCAAAACCTAACTTTCAAAGAAAATTGTCGGATATCAATGTGCTATTTGTATAAAAAAATTCTAGAAAGTTCCATAAATTATTAATAAGCTTTTATCACAAATAATATAGATTTATATCATATATTTGCAAGATTTTGTAAGATTCGAAAAAAAAAAAATACATTAAATACTTACAATGTAACATATATATTGATGCACAAACTTCAAACCAAACTATCTAGGCAAACAATGTTCCTATAACTTACAGAAGTGGGTGAGGCTTTTGTTGTTTTAAAACCCAGATTTCTGAGAAAAATATCTGCTATCATTGTTTATTCGCGTAAAAAGAAAATTCAAACATTTCTAGAAGACCTAAAAATATATGAAACAGCACCGACAAACTGGCGATAAATTAAATAATAAAACTTTGTATAAATCACCATGAAACAAACGGGTACGCATGACACGTTTCGGACTAGAAATTTTAACAGCCCTTTTGCTGATAAAGAGGGTGTTAAAATATCCAGCTCGAAAGGCGTCCTGTGTGTCTTTTTGTTTATGGTGATTTATACGAAGTTTTATCATTTAAAAGCCTAAATATATGTTTACACAATGCAGAATGAAACATAAAAACTAAAAGTTGTACAAAATACGGATCTATGTAATTCCATAGCTGTGAACCTTCTCATCTTTGATTAGCACTCTATTAATAATTAAAAACTGGAGGATTGGCAGCAAATTGCAATATACGAAAAGTAAATGTCGTCATATTTAATCTCACAATATATTTCATTAAATAAAACAAATATTTTATTCAGAACCACTGGCACTCTTAACCCTTTCCAGCACACTGTGCCCGGGTCGGGATACCTAATTTTAATTCCAAACTTACGAATGGCACCAAGAATATTTTAGTAAAATTTTGCTTTTACAAAAAACAGTTAAGGTAACAAGTTTTTAATTTTTAAAAAAGTCGTTTTAAAATTCCGGTGTCAGTCAATCATTTCATCATTTTACAATAAAAATTGCCCGTGCCGGAAAGGGTTAAAACGAAAAGATTGAAAAGTGTGAAATTTTTATTTTAAATACTGAGGAGTATTTTTGCATTTAAATTCTTAGCAAGAATTCGCTATATATACCCATTTGCATATTTCGCATCCACACCAGAAAGTCTGAATAGTAAATTCTGCTTTACTTAATGACAGATGTTTTGTGAATACAAAAAGTAAAAATTCTCTTTTCTTAATTTCTCGTGTACATTCGGAATTTTTGAACAAAAAAGAAATTCTTGCAACGCATGTACATATGCGCTGATGTTGCAAATGTGTTAAGAAAATACATGAATTGCAATTTCTGGCAAATTATTATTATTATTATTTTGGGTTTTTTTTGCATATTTATTTTCCGGAATTTTTCTGTGTTAAATCTCATACAGCTGAGCATTAATTGTATTTTCCAGATAAATTCTCTTATAAAACTTGTTTATTGATTTTGATAAATTTCGTATGCCAGAGAAACTGAATTTACAGGCTAATATAGATTTCAGTTTGAATTTATTATTATAAGTATCGTAGAATGCAACTTTAAAAACAAGTTTGAAAAAATTTCATAAGAAATTGCTTAAGGTTATTTAGATTCCATCAAATTATGCCCACCAGTTTCTTTATAATGAATAACGTTCTAGATAGCAGTAAAAATATATTTGTAATGACTAGTCCGCCGTATAATTCAAATATTTGCAATAGGAATATCGTGAAAATGTTACATATTATATAATGAAAACTATTTCATTTAATATACCCAAAACTTTGGCAATTATACTCCTGAGAATTATATTAATTTTCCGCGACACTGGATTTAAACTGAATATGTTTCTGCATATCAGGTCTTTCAAACTATGTAAATGCATCGCAATGATAGTTATTATATCGCTATAAACTTACTGAGTGATAAGTGTTTTGGTTGTAACCAATACACATCACTGTATCTCGAAATACATATTCATTGGTATATCTAAAGTACCCTAACTAATACATAAATCAGAGATTATTCAATAGTGTGTGTCCAATTTATGTTATGGATTGTTTATATACTACATGCATTGATATTTTTTTAAAAAATTCATCAAAAGTAAAGGATAACTAACTATTCTTGAAAGACTTATATTTTTTTCATATTCGGATCAATACACAGAAATTTGAAAAATTTTACTAATCTATTTTATTGTTTATTTTTTTACTTTCTGTACCATTTTTGATTTTTTCTGCACTTTAAATGTGAAAACCTATAAATAGAAAAGAAATTAAAATTTGTTTGAAGAAATTTTTTTAAAAACATATTAGTGTGGGTGGATAACTACGATTTTCATAGTTTTTTCAAAATTCAAAGTTTTTGTATATCTGCCAAATTCTACTCCTTTTTTTAATCACATAAACAAGCTTTAGACTAAAAATAGTTACATAATATGTGTGCTGCATTCATTAAATGACGTGTGGTGCATGTTTAAAATTATTTATTAAGTGATATTTTTCGTTCAAATATGTATATTTAATATGAAAAAGCGTAAAAGTTGATAACCATGATGTAGTTCTCATTGATTTATCTATAATTTTTGCTTTCAATGAATACTTTAAAATATACTGACATATTAGCCAAATGCTTTTAAAAAATTAACAATAAATAAAAGCAAAATCCCGTGAAATGAAAGTGGTAACAGTATGCATTTTTATGGGTATTTTTATGCTGCAAGTAGAAACTAGAGTGTTGGTACTTTTTCCGATAGATTGTAGTGTATGAAGCAGCGCGATACAAAAAAACCTGTAATTTGTAGTGAAAAAATCCAAATCAAAGAAATTAATTTCTTGCTGGAAACATTTGTTCTTTTCTCTTTATTTGATTTTCGTGTTTTAATGCCGCATTTCGTCTTTTGAAATTGTTTTATTTACAGATTATTATTCATAAAATTTTGTTTAGTTTAGAAATTTGAATCAACTTGGTGTATTTTTTAATGGTGTCCACAACTGGTACAGTCAAATATCCAGTAGTAATCAATCCTGTCAAAAGCTGGAATCCTGATGACAAGAAACAATGTTCCGAACAGTGTGCGACAAATGGTGAAGCTTCAACTAAAACTGTTTCTGTTGGGGATAATTACCGCCCGGGCATACTTCCACCAGTAAATTTGAATGAAAATTATCGCCTTACTTAAATGTTTTATTTATGCACAATTTCTGTCATGATTAGATTTAAAAATTTCTATCGACTTGAACTGGCTAAAGATTGCCCCGGCGGTCCTACGATTACGGCATTTTGTGACAAAATAAACAGATACGTTGTATGAAAAATTTACTGGGAGACGTTTGCCATAATGGTAATCTGGCCTTATTAATTCAATGTAAACAGATAACATCCTCCATTATCCGGCAGCATCCTTAGTTTTATAACTTGCACCTACTAAACACTACGCTGTCTGTCCTCTCCTCTTTTTTCATAAATAGAGTACTTTAAAGTACAGTAAAACCTCGATTATCGGAAGTAATTGGGACCGACCATCGTTCGGAAAATCGAAGTTTTCGGATAATCGAGAATGCTTCAATTTTAAGATTAAGAAGAAATATAAGCAATATTTCTTATTATAGTAACAAGTGCTTAATAAAAATAAAGCAATAAAAAAATAGAAACAAGAGTAAAGTACCCGAATTTTAATTTTGAGATTAACCTTCTACTGATGTCACGGAAATTGTCACATAACTAGTGTGAAGCGGTCTGCGAGACCGCTCCATTGCAAGATGAATAAAAGACGCGATAACCTCATAGAATGGTGTTTTTGTACTAAACTTTTTGTACAGGACTGTTATAATTAAAATTCATCCATTCAAAAGTCTCTGGTGATAGTACTAAAGTTCCAAACGGAACAAAATTTCGGTAGTGTTTGTAGTTAAACTGAAAATTGCAAGTTAAACTATAAAAACTGAAAAAAGCCGTGGTCCGAGGGACCTGTAACACCAGTTAAAGGTTAATTGCCTTTTACGCATATCACAGGGATTTGAAAAAATGTTTTGTTTGTCGCAGTTTCGAATGCCTTTCCTATCATGGAGTTTTTCAATATTATTAGTTCACCAGTATCACAGTCTTTTTGCTGCTCCAGACATGCCAAACCTTTTGCAAAACATACAAAAGCTTTAGAGTTGCCAATTTGTTCGTTTTCTTAGTTCCACTCCGCAGCTTATGGGAACTCAAATTAAATTCAAAGGAACTCTAAGAAAGGGATCGAAAATATATATATGTACTAGTAGCTCGGAGAGGACCGCTTTCACACAAGGGATATGGTATTAAAAAAATAAGAAAAGCTTTCAAAAAAGATTTTGCAAACAAGGAATGTGATAGTAAAAAAAAAAGAAAAAGAAAAAAAAAAGATTTAAAAATTTATTTCGGTTAACCGAGAGTTTCGGATAAAAGAGGTTCTACTGTAATGTTATTCCCCTTATCTAATGGCAGAATTATCTAAGATTAATGATGGCGGAATAAAGTGTAAGAAATTAGTGGTTCCTAGAGCATTTAAGGGCTTGATTTACGCGGAACACTTGGCAACACTGTTCATAACTGAATCAATTGCACTGTTAAAAATATCGTGACAAATTACCTCTGTTTTTAAAAGTTTATCTATTTTCTGAAAACTGAGAACGCTCCATAGGCGTTTATGCAGCGCTCTCATTTGTCAGAAAATAGATAGTCTTTGAAAACGAGGCAATTTTTCACGATATATTTAACAGTGTGGGTGGAGAGAACCATTTTTATGAATAACCGATCAGACAAAAAAAGTTTAATTCATTTTTGCGAGAAAATTTGATTAGGTCAAACTTAAACGGCAGCTGGAGCTGCAACAACAATGGAAAGCTGTTTGAATGGTTGGAGGATTTCCAAAGCTCGTTGTCACAAAAGAGTCTTTACTCGATGCTTGAAGATTCAAAAAGAATATTAAAACGTCGTCGAGACAGCACTTTTTCTAAATCCCGAAGCCAGTAAATTTCTCGTTTTAAAAGTGTACGAAACCGTTTACTTTCAACATTTTTGAATTTTTTTTTTTTTTTTTTTTTTTTTTTTTTTTTTTGTAGATGTTAAACTTCTATTTTTCTGAATATTTTAATATAATTGTTTCCCTGAAATTCTCATTAGAACAGAAGTTATGACTTTTAAAATTATACCTGCTCAATAGCTGAAGCGGCGTATCCAAAAACTTTGAATTCATTTTTCTCCAAATGACGTTTCCGGGCATAACGCGCACGATATCTCAAAAACTTCAGAATATTTTTTTTATAAAATTTCAAAACATACTTCATTTTTATTGTTAAAAAAAAATACATTTTTTAAGCTATTATGTTGTTGAAATTTTCAAAATTTTGTGTTAGCTAAATACAATTTTGTATTAAAAATATAAGAAGGCTTTAAATACAAATTTATTTATATTCAGGGTAATTCTTATAGTTTGAAGTATAAGTAGGCACCAAAATTTTCATTCTACGTGTAATATGTATTTTGTAATCGTGCACGAAAAATGTTATACTAACTTTCTACTCGTCAAATGTCTGACAGTTTGAGCCCCCTGTAATTCTGCTAATTGTGCATTTTGCAATTTTTTAAATACAGAAAATGAAAGAACGTACTTATGTACGTATGTCTTTCATCTAAAAAAAATTGTGTTTTAAAATATTATACATTTTAAGATATTAACCCTTAAATGCCGGGTGTTGCTTTTCGGCAACATACCAAATTTAGGCTCTAAAATACTATTAGAATACTATTGAAGCTATAATGCCTAATGTTGCCAATAAAATACATTCTGAAAATATTATTAAGTCGATTTTCAGTATGTAGATCACAACACTTATGCTGTTTAAGAATAAAGATAGATTTATTTTTTCAATTGTTGCTACTTGTTCTTTTTGTTTTGTTTGGAATCTTGCGAAATACCCAATTTTGTTCTGCAGTGAACAAGTAAAATTTATTTCTTATTATAGTTCCTAAAATTCTTGTGTGTTTAATATTATAGAGTTTTATCAAGGAAAATTATTTTTTCAATTAAAGACCAGTATTGCCAATTAGTAACAAACTGTTTTTTAGCCATGAACCATACTTAAAACAAAATATGATTTTTTAAAGTGTTTTTCCCATGATTTATTTTAAAAATGAAAGCCGAAAAACGTTATTACAATGATTTTGAAAAAATCAGGCATTTAAGGGTTAAATGTTGAAAATGGTCACTTTTTCCATTTTTCCCAATTTCAAGAGTCCTGAGACCCCTTAAGGCTTTGCACTCAAGGGGTGGCTTTTACTTAGCACTAGTGTTGTCTGGTGTACCGCATAAATCAGGGCTCCAATTACTCTGGACACCACTAATTTCTTACAGTTTAGTTCGCCATCTTTCATCGCAGGTAATTATGCCGTTAGATAAGGAGAAGAAAATTATTTTAAAATACTGGTGTCCAGAGTATTATACTCTCAAAAAACTTTCTTCAATTCAAGGAAATTCTACTGGCAGCAGTGCTGCCGGCATATTTCCGTGAATTTACGAATATCCGTTTTTTATCCCTCCGTTACAGGAGATAAAATATCCGCCAATTGAAAATAGTTCGGAAAAAGCCAAAGCGGACGACGTTGGATTCGAACCAGCCATCTCAAGAGTTACAAGACGAACGCGCTAACACTAAGCTATAGTTGTACCACACGAAACGCTTTGAAGTAAATATGTTTGCTTCAGATGTGTATGACTTGATCAATTTCTTTAAAGCTTTTAATTTTAAAGTTCATTTTGGTAAGATTTTGTCTCTAATGAGATTGCGGCTGGGTTTTTTATACTTTATTATTAATCTAACCTATATACATAAAATCCTAATGAAACGAATTTATGAAACGGATGTATGAAACGAATTCATGAAACGGATATATGAATCGACTGATTAAACAACTGATTATGTTTCAAGCGATTTCTCCTAAAATATGGAATACTTTGCGATGAAATTAACACCAAAAATCAGCATTCATCCGCAGACCTCAAAACTAGTATTAGAATTTTTAAATTCGAATTAGCTTTCAAAATATTATTTTTTTTCTAATTTTATATACATTTTTCTAATGATGGCAACACAAATTTTAATCAAACAAATATATATATTTTTTTCATATTTCAGAAAAGGTTGACATGGTAACCCGGCTATTGTTGTTTATTTGATAATAAATGTCTATTTACTTTTATTTCTTCTTATAAATTCTATAAATTATTTTGTTCTATAATTATTATTATTTTTATATTTCCTTTAGAAAATAATAGAAAATAATTAAAAAATACGGTACTACTTGGTTATTCCGTCGACCAATTTCGCCAAATTATATAAATCGCCCAAACACTCGCCAAATTATACAAATTGACATCATTTTTATTTTCAATAACGAAAGAATAAATAAATTAGTATAAAATTAAAACCAATGTCAGACGGGCGTCTTTTTTGTTGCTTTTCTGCTTAAGTATTATCCATTCACAATGCTATAGCATTGTGAATGGATAATACTTAAGCAAAAAAGCAGCAAGAAAGATGCCCGTCTGACATTGGTCTAATAAATATACAAATAAAAAGTCGAAATAAAAATCATTTGATGACGTAAACACATGTAACTTGCTTAAAGTCAAGTGAATGTGACATTTACGATCAACAATTATTGGCATTTAATCTTATAGTTTGGCGATAGATTTTTGGTCGACGGGATAACTAAGTAATACCAAAAATTCATATGTAACTGGTATTTTAAAATGAGGTTTTTGCGAAATTTTGTAAAAGAAAAAACAAAATGACGCCAAACCTGCTGTGCGTATATGACATCTGGTCAAATATTACCACTCGAAAAAAAATGCTAACTGGCGAGTTGAAAATAAGCTATTGGCGAGATTTGCATCCGGCTAGCGTAACAGTACCAAGAATTCTTTGCACACATAGAAAATTTTATGTAGTTTTATTCGAAAAAATAATTTTGATTTTTTAATTAAAAATGGAAAACTTACGGTCCCATATTGGCGCGATTTTTTTCTGACGCCAATTTCATATACGGAACTGGCACTTAACTGGCGCCAAAGTATCGTTATTTTGCTTGATATGGTAAGCCGGGCGTTGTTGTTTATGCTGTTGATGCGTTCCCCAAATTGGCGTCGTTAAAAAATCGCGCCAATATGGGACATCTGTGCCAAACTTTCATATGAACGGCGAAGGGATCAAACCGTATTTGTTTATGGCAGTTGATGACTTGAACTATTATAATATAGACGAAATAATGGCGATAGAATAATATTTGGCGACTTATCTCCTGTGCCTGGCTAACATTAAAGTACCAAAATGGCACATAGAGTATAAAAAGCGAAGTGGTCCGCCTGAAACTGTTGATGATAGTCACATGACTTAGACTATTGTTATAGAGATTGTTTTAAAATACCGGGAGACAAAGACTCTATATACTTAATTTATTTTATTTTAGCTTCTTTCAAATGTTTAACTGCTCCTCTTTAATCAAAAACGAAAACAAACGTTGGATGTCTTAACAGCAACTGATTCGTCCTTAAATTTTTGTAATCAAAAGGAATTGAATGGAAACCCGTTTACAGGGAAATCTGCACAGCTTTTTTCAGTATAATTCAATCTTCTCTAATATTTTTAAAACCCATCAGATTAGCGTGTTCTTAGATTCTGCGGTGTCTGAACGGGGGTTGGCGAGCGTAGCTTGCAGGGGGCAGAGCCCCCTAGTATAGTATAAAAATAGGAATTTTAAATAGTTTTAGGTAGACTGCTAGAGGTAAAATACGAATATTATATTTTTAAACGATAAGATTTTTTTTAGTAATATCTATTTTTTGCCATTTAATTTTCTTAATTATAATATCTTTTAAATGTGTTCATTTTAAGTATATTTTAAATGCGAATATTTATTTATAAACAACTTTATAAATTCAACTTTATTTAACTTTATTCGACTTTAAAAAATAAATTGTGAGTGTCTCCCTCTATTTTAGATGTTCGGGGATAATACACGGATAAAACATGTTTTCTAGGGGTACGGAAATTATTTGTAAAAATTAGTAATAATTTAGTGTATATTGTCGAGTTTTTCTGTCAGCGTTGGAATTTCGACTTACGTGAGATACCTGGCAAAACTCGTGGTGAGTGAAAATCACCTCTCCAGTGCAAAGGGTTATCTACAACAACAAAGCATATTTTCAAGTTCTGAGTCTACCAAATTTACGTAAACTGGGTTTAAAATGTAAAACAAATAGAATAATAACTTTAACTTTTAATTTAGGACGTGAGTGTTATACATTATTAAAATTTAAATAAATGTTATTAATACTAAATGAGAATCAAAATACTAATTTTAAAATAACTTATAACAGGGCCTCGAAAATTTGCTCTTTCAGTTGGCGGAAATTTTAATTCTCTTTAAGTACGTAATTTAGAATGATGTCTTCATATCCAAATCATCGTTTCTAACGAATCATTCCTAAAATTATATGAATAATGCCTCGAATTATTCAGAAAGCTTATACAGGATGATTAATGATTTGCACTTGAATCAATAAGGTTTTGTTAGTGGAAAATTATTGTTTAAAGTCATAATAAATTGAAGAATAAATTATTGTTTGCTGAAGATATTATAAACGAAATATCGCTCTCCCGCAATAAAAGTGACATATCTCGACAAAAGTAAATTTCACAGGATAGGCAAAAGAAAATTAGCATGATTTTACTGTAACGTGAAATTACGGCAAGTAGCTATGCATGCAGGGAATAAAAATGTGCATACAAGCGTAAAACCCTTAAGAATGAAGACATAGGATGAGGTTTGGATGGTTGGGTAATTGTACAGTTGTGGAAAAAAAAGTAAACATCCCCTACTAACTCCTCAACAAATTAACGTAGACGAAAGTTACTGGTACCGAACGATTGGAAATAAAATCTACTTTTAAATGATGTATATAAAATTTGCTTAGGGGGCCATCTACATCTTTAAACGAATCCAAACTTCATTTTTTTCAATGACAATACCCAATTTTAAAGATATTTCAAATCTTCGGTTCAAACTATGCTTAGAGACCGAATTTCAAGTCATTTGAATGATAGGTTTTTGAATTATAAACATTCAAAATTTAGTGCTTCTAATGTTAAATTACATTTACATATTTTTATTTATATCTCCTGAAATTGTCTTCCTAATGTGCTAATTTTTTGTGTAGCAATAATACTAATATACCCAAACATAAATATGTTGAATTTGCAATTTTTATAATGTTATGATATAAATTATAAAATTAAATTATAAAATTAATATTGGAAAAAATTATGAATTGTACCCAACAATTTTTTTGATGGATTTAGATTTATTAAGTCCTGCTTTATGGAAATCCAAAATTTTACATTTTTCTTCCAAGTAGTTTTCAAATTATTTTTAAAAACGGCAAAATGATGGTTTAAGGGGCCGTCTATGATTGAAGTGACTAGATATTTTGAAATTTTTTACACTGTCCTGTAATCTAGCAGACTTATTGACTGTTTGAGTGATGACCTTGATCAAGAAGGGGCTCTCTCGGTTAACAATCGAGTACAGAACTTCAATTTGGATGTAGCACTTAAAATACGATCGTTTTAAAATAATTAATTTCCCGGAAGCTTATGGTACGAATTGCATAAAAATTTGTTTTTAAGCTAATTAAATGGTGTACAATTCATTTATGCTGACAGAAATTGTGTACTGCTATTGAAAAAAAACAAAGACCACTGCCTTCATGGCCATAAGATGGGACCATTGTGCGCCGTCTCATGTATTGTTATTTATTTATATGTATCTTCTTACTTTTATTTTACATTTAATAAATTTTCCGCCAATTGTGGGCGAGATTTTACCTGCATTCGTACCAAATTTTTCAAGATGGCGGAAAAACTTCGTTTTTAAATCTTTTTATAAATTCATGTATAAATCCATGTTTTTACATAATTTCCTATTTTTAAAAATGGGGCAAAATCACTGATTTATAAATAACTTAAGATTTAAAAATGATATTTTTCCGCCATCTTGAAAAGATTTTTGGCACAATTTTTTTCCCAAGCGGCACAGGATA
Source organism: Maratus speciosus (assembly GCA_963932465.1). Taxonomy (NCBI): domain Eukaryota; kingdom Metazoa; phylum Arthropoda; class Arachnida; order Araneae; family Salticidae; genus Maratus; species Maratus speciosus. Next base: position 255,697,419 of record OZ010797.1, on the reverse strand, counting down.
CAGAACTCTACACCGGATTTTGTCAAAGAATCGCGAGAGGTGTAATTCGTCAAATGGGCGCAGAATAAACGCGAATTTTTCAACAATTCCCAGTAAAAACACTCATTTGGCGAAAGGATTGCGAAAAACAGTCATTTCGTCAAAAGGCTGCGAAAAAAAAACAGGAATTTCATCAAATAATTGCAGAAAAAGCGAGAATTTCGCCATAGGGTTTTGGAAAAAGCTAATTTTATTTTTCCCCGCATGAGGTTGTTCATATTTTCTTCTTTTGAAGATTGACTTTTGCAAACACAATTTTTTGAATGGTTTTGATGACTCGTCACTATCTTAATAATCATGCATAGCAATCATCTGTTTAATTGAGTCTTACTTAATGTTGTAAACTTAAAGTAGCACTTTCCCGTCATTTTTGACCGGGGCACGTGCTAGTTATACATATCCCATATTTAGTATATCAAATAAATACAAAAAAAATTTAGTGTATTTTTTTTAGTATTTTTCCGGTTCCTTTGCAACATTTTAAAGTAATTTTACCAACAAATTTGAGAAAATAAAAATTCAGGCACAAACGGGTTAAAATAAAGAAGCAAATGCACATTTTTCTAAACAGTATCTGGGGCATTCTCACAATCTTTTGACTTTTATGTCCCTGAATAATAATTTTCATTTTAGTACATTTTCTTGTGTGTTTTATATTTCATATACTGAGGAACATCCCATTGCATGATTGCATAACAATATTAACGAGATAAATAAGTTTTGGAAGATATTGGGGGTCCGAATACCAGGAAAACTCCTATTACCGTCCCGTGTCCCTGATGCTGATTTTTATGTTTGGAGCTGTTTGTATAAAATTGTTTCAATAAAAGTAATTCGATGTAATTTTTTTCCGAAACCGAGACAATTGTTTTATATAAATATATAGCAAATAATTAACCTGCAGACATTTTTACGGTTGATATTATTTTTTGAACTCCGTCCCTGGGTTTTTTATCCTTACAGTCCCTCTTGCTAAACTTATACAGAAAATCACTTCAGATGTAGCCGCAGATTTTTTTTCAAGTTTTTTCTCATGCAGAAGTATGCTAGAGGAAGAATGGCTAAAATTCGTTGACAGGAAATTTACTGCAGAATTTAAATCAGCATTTAAATATCGATTTCAAGATCGTGGCTTTATTGGTAGTCTTACCGTCCCCAAGGTTTATTCCTCCACTTTTCGAGGTGAATTATTTTTTTTTTTTTAATTTAATCCAACGTAAATAACTCTTTCTAAAAATCAATGAACATTGTGGCTACCACTTAGTCCTAACATGATTTGCCTAAAATACGTGGTAATTTTCCTTACCGTCCCTTTTTTTCCTCTTTGGTCTCTTTTTTCCTATACCGTCCCCCTTTTTTTACCTTACCGTCCCTTCTTTAACACCCCTTTAAGACAATGTTATACCAAAATATCGTACTAAAAATACTACATTGTTATTATTTCTTATTTGAATATCCTGTGGGTACTATGCAAATTCATTATAAGTAAAAATTTAGAAGAAAATAAAAAGTTATGGTGGTAAAATGGTAAGGAAAATTAAACTCGCAAGTTTAACATAAACCTCAGTTAAATAAAAAAATTTTCGTTGCTGCCCATTTTTTATTATTTTGAATCATTAAGGCATTCGTCTATCAGATTAAAGTGTTATTTTAGCAAGTTTAATTTCACCAGATTTTTATTCCCGAAAGTCAAAAGTTTGTGAGAATGCCCCATCTATTAACATATTACACAATAAGTGCAATGAAAAAACTTCAAAATAATAAACAAAACTTTTTATTGTTATAGCTTATTCTTATGATGATTTCTTTTTTAATGAATGGCTCTTTAAACATAAATTTTGAGATAAATTTGTTTTCAGTTCAATAATATGTATAGAATTTACAATGAATTTATTTAATTAACGAAAATTTCCAATAACATAGTTAATGCATCATCATCAATCATTTCAATTAAAGAAAATTTCTCAAACATGTTCATTTCTTTCATTCACTCCTATGCAGTATTTTCCCTAAATTACACCATTTATCTTTTTCTGAACATTTTTACACCAGCATACCTTTTCCATATCTTTCATCAAAAATGTCGTAAAGTCTAATTAACTTGTTTTAATAAGCGATGTTGAATAATTAATCAAAACATATTGAATTTTTAAATCGAGATATTTTTTATTTAGTTCTATTTTGTTTACAAAATTCCTGATTGATTATCTAATGAGAAATGATGTTCAGGTTTTTAAAATAACATTTTCATAATTATTACATAATTTAAGCTTAAATTTTGATTATTAAAAATAATTTAATTAATTAATCATTTAAATTAAGTGCAAGTGATTGATCATTCAAAACATATATCAATTCGTAGCTTAATATTTACTTTTAATTGCGTATTAGTTTAAAAAATAAAGTAACTATCAGATAGAAATTAAAGAAAGTTTAAAATATGAAAGTATTAATGTAAGAGATTTTTTTTGGTAACATGTTTATGAGTTCGGCTATAGCGTCTAGAATAAATAGAGTAGAAAATCGGCTATCCAAATAACAATAAAAAATCGTTAAAATATTGAATCCCTGAAATGTGCAATAATGCTGAAATCCGAAGAATTGATCGCAACGACATCTGCAAGATACTTTCAAAAACTTGAAGACTATTGGGTCATTCCATGTCAGTTCAGGCAGGCATGTAACCCACCATCACAGATTTTGATGAAACTGCGTATGTTTGTTCCTTTTATTAAGATATGATTCCCAGTATTTTTTTTTTACTCCTTGGTCAAATAGTTTCTGAGAAAAAAATTGTCAAAATTTTGAAAACTGCCATCAGTTGGCATTCTTGACTGCTCGATTTTTAAATGTAGCATGACATATATATGATCATATTTCAATATCTATTCCACAAATCATCTTCAAATAATTTATGCATAATATATAGGGTACGTATTTTATGAAAAAAAATACTGTTACGCTTATATAACATTTTAAATGTGTCTAAAAAAATGTTTAATCTTTGAAGTCGTGATTTTTTTATGAAAAATAATGCATAAACTAAAATAGCATTATTAACAAAAGGCGGTATTTTTATTAAATTTATTTTTTGTGGGGGATATACTTAAAGGTGTCCTTTACCTGATCTGAAATAAAAGTAGTGGGATTTTGGGTGTTTTTAGTAGTATTTCATATTTAAAAATATTTTGAGGCGTATTTCAAATCAAATCAAGCAGAGTCATTCCATGTCAGTTCGCCTAAGATATTTAATTCACTGTCACAAATTTCAATGAAACTGGGTATGTTTATAGCTCATTTTAAGACAGGATCAAGGAAATTAAATGTGATTACAAGTAAAATATTTTTTAAGATAAAAAAATATCTAAATTTTGAAATTTTTTAAAAAATGTTTTTAATGGCAGATCTATATTCAAAGACTGCATAAAAAAAAGTCATTTCAATATAAAATCACTAAATAAGTTTCAAATAATGTATATGTGACAAATAATGTAGGCAGATTATTATTTATTGTTGTTTCTCATGTTTAAATGCTAAGAGTGTGTTTAATCTTGTGAATTCTTAAAATCAAGAATTTTGTGAAAAATAATGTGTTAATCAAAAATTTATTATTAACCGAAGGCAGGCTGTTATTACTTTTTTTAATTGTACGTAAAAATATCTTTTCAATAGTTATAAAATAAAAATAGTGAAAATATGAGCGATTTTAACAAAATTTTCATAAAATGTGAATGTTTAATGATAAATATTGAAGCTTTTCATGCTAAGATGTACTAAAATGACTACGATATCGTGTATTTCTACTCTTGCTTAAATATAATACATACAATAATAAAATAACAAATATTATTTACAGCAATAAAAATTAAATTAAATAGTACCAGTTCCTTTACCAACACTACATTGCTCAACAGCCGACTTAAAATCAACAGCCCGCACTCTTATTGAAAAATACTTTCAACTGTTCAAATAATAAATAAACTGCATTTAAAAATTTTAATATCAACTTATTATCTTAAGACGATAATAATAACTAAACAACATGATGAATTTATAAATCAGCTTTTAATTGAAAAGTCATGAAATGGTCCCTTTAAATATTGTTGTTCATCGAGTCAATCAAAACAAATTATATAAAAAAAATAGTGAGCCTAATATGCTGACTGCAATGACACTTCTAACAAAACTAATTAATTCATTACCATCTGAAATCAAACCCGAAAGATCAAAAAGAAAAAAAAAATCATCTGTAGTGTGAATGTGACATACTCAGTGGTTGTTGAGGTATGTCTTTGTGACATTTTCACCTGTACTTCAATAAAATATAAACATGTAAGCTTTTTTCATTCATTCAAATTAAGTAAAACAATTATAAAATTTTGTTGTCATTACACCAGATGTTAAATTTTTCGTTACATACTATTAGATAAGTTCTTTACTTTTAGACATTATTGACATAATATCATAAAATTTGCGATATGTATTTTCTGTAAGTGTATAAACAATATATATATGCTTTATTAAACATAAATGAATAATTTTTAAATAATTTGTTTGAGAACAGGGATATATATACACACATATATATGTTGAAAATCCATCTTTCAGCAATATTGTGATGAAATAAATCAAATTACCGTAATTTCCGGTGTATAGCCCGCGGATCATACAATCGTGTTTCGACCCAGAAATTTTTAAAAATAAAATGTAACTTTTTAGATCACAGTAAATATTGGTCTTCAAATACTGAATAAAATTTCTGGGTCCAAACTGAATTGTTTGATCTGCGGGCTATACACCCGAAATTACGGTACATATCATTAGAAACTGAATAAAGTTACAAAAGTGCAACTCATTAAGTTTTAAATATTTTTTTAGATATAGTTATTTGAAAGATATAAATATAATGGATTATGCATTTTTTGCATATATTTAAAGCACAATACGTCAAAATTTTCTTCAACAGAGTGAAATTTGGTTTTTTTTTTTCAATATTAGCAGCTCAATGCTAAATTTTCAATATTAACAGCCAAATATGAGTTTAAAGATTAGGACTGTCATTTTGAAAATTTCTATTGGGCGGTGAGGAGATAGTGATTTTTCTCTTTTTTGGAAAGGGATAATTGCTCTTCGCCCTAGAAGTTTTACTAAAAAACAATATTGTTTATTTTTTTCCTTAAGAAACGAACATAAAAGATAATTTGAAAAATAAAATAAATGTATAAATAAAAATATTTCCAGGGATGATACAGTGGATAGGTTTTACATTTGAAAATATTGATAATTTTAAATATGATTTAAATACTACTAAAACCAACCAAAATCCCACTATTTTTATTTCGGATCCAGTTATAATGTAGTATTATGCACAATTTAAAATTAAAAAAATAGTCATAGAAACTCCGCCTCTGATTGATAAAGATTTTTTAATAATTTCATTATTTTTTGTAAAATATTTTTGATTTCAAAGATTATACAATTTTTTAGACACATTTAAATATTTTTTAACATTACAGCAATATTTTTTTCATAATCTACATACTTTATTTACCTTGCTCAAATTATTCGAAGAAGATTTCTTTATTAGTTATTGAAATATGATTTTATATATAAAATGAGGCCTTTGAAAATTGAACAATCATTAATGGCAACTCGTGGCATTTTTCCAAAATTTTTATAATTTTTTCTCACATGTTCACTATTTTTATTTTATAAAAATTTAAAAGATAGTTTTACGTACAATTAAAAAAAAGCAATAACACCCTGCCTTCGGTTAATAATAAATTTTTGATTAACACATTATTTTTGACAAAATTCTTGATTTTAAAAATTCATAAGATAAGAGACACTCTTAGTGTTTAAACATGATAAAAAACAAGAAATAATAATCAGCCTACATTATTTGTCACATATACATTATTTGAAACCTATTTAGTGATTTTATATTGAAATGACTTTTTTTTTTTTTTTTTTTTTTTTTTTTTTTTTTTTAATGTAGTCTTTGAATACGAACTGTCATTAAAAAATTTTAAAACAATTTTTCAAAATTTTGATATTTTTTATCTTAAAAAATATTTTACTTAGGATCAAGAAAATTAAAGGTGATTACGTCTTAAAATAAGCTATAAACAAACCCAATTTCATTGAAATTTGTGACAGTGATTAAATGGCTTAGGGGAATTGACATGGAATAACTCTGCTTGATTTGATATGAAATGCACCTCAAAATATTTTTAAATAGGAAATACTACCAAAAACACCCAAAATCCCACTATTTTTATTTCAGAATCAGGTAAAGGACACCTTTAAGTATATCTCCCATAAAAAATAAATTTAATAAAAATACCGCCTTTTGGTGATAATGCTTTTTTTTGTTAATGCATTATTTTTCATAAAAAATTCACGATTTCAAAGTTTAAATATTTTTTTAGACACACTTAAAATGTTATAAGCGTAACAATATATTTTTTTCATAAGCTGCGTACCCTAAATATTGTGCATAAATTATTTGAAGATGATTTGTAGAGTAGATATTGAAATATGATTATAAATATGACATGCTACATTTGAAAACCGAGCTATCAAGAATGCCAACTGACGGCAGTTTTTCAAAATTTTGACAAATTTTTTCTCAGAAACTATTTCACCAAGGAGCAAAAAAAATTACTGGTGATCATATCTTAATAGTAAGAACAAACACACGCAGTTTCATTAAAATCTGTGATGGTGGGTTACATATTGATATTTTACTGCCTGATTTGACGTGGAATGACCCTATTGGTAGTCTAGACGCTCTAATAATACGATTTTTACAATGAAATTTGAAAATATATATTTGAAAATTTGCAATTGACTCTTCAGATTTCAGCATCGTTGCACATTTAAAGGATTGAAAATTTTATGACTGTTTGGATAGCAGATTTCCACACTAATTAATTCTAGACGCTGTAGAACCTACATTTACTATAGATAGAACTTCTACCAGACAGACAAAATCACTACCTTATCTGTCTATATGTGTTGTTATGTATGCTCTAAACATATCGGAACATTTACATTGGACGATGGTTACCAGTTTGGTCTCTGTTTTATTTGAAAATTACGAAATTATACCAAAAATTCCGCTTTCTAATTTTTTGTATTATTTATAGCATGCTGCTGTCTTACGTTTTTTAAATAAAAGTAATCTATGGATTAAATGAATTGTTAAGCTTTTCGTATGAACGTATTGTCCGGCTTCTAACACTTTTGTGGTAATGAGCCACGTGTTCTATCATTTTTTTTTTTTAATTTTACAAAGTGTAGGTGAATCTCCTGGAACCTGACTGTCGTGTTTATTTTACGCAGTAATACGTTAATGAGGTTTCTGTGGTTGGCTGGATGCGCTGGTAAAAACCAACGGGGTAAACTTTCATTAATGAATTATAACAGAAATTTCTGTCTCAATTAAATGCCATATTCATGCAAAATTATTGTCACTAATAAGGTAAGAATTTCTCTTCCTGTTTAATGATGGAAGTTTGTCCCTTTGGCAGTCAGGCCTTGCCAGTGATATTGTGTATTACAGATATCTTCAAAGTTTGGTGTATCCTTTAACCCTTTATGTACTGAATTATGAATTCATTAAAATTTTCTCTTCTAAAGCATTTTTCGTGAATTTTTCAAACTATATTAGAAGACTTACATAATCAGTTAATAAATTTTAGAAGGACTTTAGAAGGATTGAAGGATTATTAAATTTGAATTTATAGGGATTTTGTGCAATATTTATAACCCCACTCAAATCTTTTTCTTAAATATTTTTCTTAGTATTTTGCAGAATTAGGAAATGTACAAATATAATGTTCTTACAATAGAAATATAGAAATATTTCAGAATTAAAAAATACCTCCAACCCCCCCAACGACAAGAAAGCTTAAAAGATGCAAAGGCAAAAGAATTCATCCTTTTAAAAATATTTTTGTTTTGTGTAACCAGTAATGCTTTTGGAAGAAGGTAAAGTGATGCATCTATAACTCATTAAAAGCTGTATTACTATTAATCGATCTATTAAAAGAATTTTGTAACAAGCTATTTTAATGGCACTTACAAGTACTGTCAGTAGATAAAGGGTTAAAATAGACATTCCGGAAAGAGAAAACAGATTAATACTCTGCAAAATCTACTTAGATACGATTCAGAACATGATGAACAGCAAAAGAAATGTTTGTTTATAAAATCTTGTTTGAATCTCGGAAATTAATTGGTTTTAGAGGATTCTAAAGATAAACACTGCAATCATGTTTCAATCAGAAGAGGTTGTGTTATATTTTGTTAAATTATAAGAAAGACAACAGCTTGCTATAGAAACATTTTTTTTTCTTTTTACCTGGTGGATCACATAAAATGTTTTAAATAAGTCCTGGATCTTACTATCTACTTAGGGCCGTAATTTGTTTAAGCATTGGTGCATAACGCCAATATATTCTCACCATAGTAGACCCAGGAGTGATTAGAGACATGTTTTATTTTGGTGTAGTAGGGGTGAAATAACCCCATGTTACGATATATGCTTAAGTCAAATGAAATTATAAAAGTATTCCATTATTGTTAAATGTTCATTGTGAATATATACAGGGTGTCCGGTCTCAACGGTGTCCAATGGCTAATTCCTAAACCGTTAGTCATAGACATATAGTTCCAATTACAAAAATGTTTTAAATCAGGTAAAGAAATATTTTAAAAGCTATTTGGGTCAATAAAAACATTTCTTTAAAAATTACGAAATTTAAATTTTTATACGGTCCCCCGGTCCTAAAAGTTATATTTAGTGAAATTTTCCTTTTACACTGAAAAGTAATACAAAATAAGTCCCGTTATTCTACGATAAAAATTGACCGAGTAATAGCTGTTTAAAGTTGGAGCATATTTTTTGTTGCAAATTGGGGGTCATTCACAAATTTAGTCGAAATATAATTTTGCCAGATATAAAAAATGTTTGGGAGTAAAATTAACATTGTAATATAAATTTGAAATCTTTAATCATTCTGGCATATTAATGGGAAATATACAATTTGTAATAAACATTTAAGAAGAAAGGAAAAACAGAATTTTTATTAAATAAAATTATTCTAAACTAACAGCCTCAATTCTTTACAAAATGGTACGTATTTTAAAATATTATTATATTGCACAAGCCTGCAAAAGTTGGGTTATGTCATGTTTTTTAGCTTTTGATAATTGATTCTTATATATTCTGTACCGCTGAATGCGAAATTGACCTTCATTTTTAACTATCATATCAGGATTTTTCGCAAATTGCAAATTTCAAAGTTAAGAAGTTCAATGTTAAAATTGAATTTCCTCCCCCATCTCATCGGACCACTCAGCTGTTTAGCTGTAAGAATTCCAGGATAAGCAAAAATATCGAATAAATTTTTTAATCAAATAAAATAAAAATGTTTTACATATGTTTTATACTATGAGATTTTCGCTATATTTTAACTTACACATTTGCGATTTGCAAAAATATTCTAACGTGATGGTTAAAAATGAAGGTCATTTTCAGATTCAGTACTAAAAAGTGCGTAAAAATCAATTATCAAAAGTTAAAAAACACAACCATCTCCTCTACTTTATAGTATTCGATTTTTGTTATTCTTTAAATTTGAAAATTTATGATTTGCGGAATATCCTGACATGATGGTTAAAAATTAAGGTAATTTTCGGATTCAGTGCTAAAAAATACATAAAAGTTAAAAAACCCAACAATCGCAGTCTTGTATTATCTAATCTAAAACTTTTTCTTAAACTCCTTGGCAAAAATCTATCCGAAATTTTTTGTGTTATCCTGTAAAATAAGCATAAATGGTAACCACCGAAAATCTTAATAATATTAGATTGTTATCGGATTTGCGCCAGTATGTAAAATGCAATCTCGATCGGATATTTAAAAGTGGGTTAAAGTTCGAGTAAAAATTTTGAACTGGAAAAACATACATACGATTGTTGAAGTAACATAAAAACTTATAAAAAAACATAATTTTTGTTAAAAGAAATCATAAGAGAAATAGTCTCAAATCCTGACAAAATAAAACATATGTTATTTTAGCCAATTTGAGACTTAATCATAATACTTGTAGAATTTTTTTTCAAAGCGCAGATACACGTGAAGTAAGATCTTCGAATACTTTAAACACTCTGTATATGATCCCTCAAAGCCAAGCCGAATTCATTTGTTTTCAGAGTAGAAAAGTGGCATAAGTAATGCATTTTAAAGGTTTCATATCTTGCTCAATTTTAGCGTTATATGAATGGGACTTTTTTTGTCTTACTTGTCCGTGTAATAGGAAAAGTTACTAAATATAACTTATAGGACAAGGAGACCGTATAAAAATTTAAATTTCTTAATTTTTTAAGAAATGTTTTTATTGACTCAAATCGCTTTTAAAATGTTTCTTTACCTGACTTAAAACATTTTTGTAATTGGAGCTATATGTCTATGACTAACGGTTTAGGAATTAGCCATTGGACACCGTTCAGACCGAACACCCTGTATATATATATTCTCCAAAAATAACAGCAAAAGAGCAAAAATCAATGAAATTTCATGAATTGGGCTTAAAACTAAGATAGAGCAAATGGGAAAAATTCATTAACAACATATGCTTAAAAATGAATGCATTTTTTTGCTTGTAAATAATTCTTAGGGAATTAAAAAAAAGGTAAAAGAAAATCTTAAATTACACTGATTTACAGTTGGTGAATTAGAAATTAGTACGAAATTTAATATCTCGTTTTCCATAAAATATTCCTGTAACATAGAATATTGTTCTTTTCAGATAGTATATGGAAAGAAAATTTATCTGTAGTATATATATATATCCAAATAGATCCTTTAAAATAAGATTTATGATGAAATATTAAAACTTTCATATAAAAGTAAATATCAACATATTTTATAACACAGAAATATGCTTGTCTCAAGACCTTCTTACCATCTACAGTGTGGTTCAAAAGGTCATATTCCAACGGCACGTTTGGGTATGCCATGTCATGAGGAGCAAGAATTACATAAGAATTGGAAATCGGAAGCGCGATCGTGACGGTGCAATTTCATCCTGACCGTAACGCAAAGAAAATATAACAAACATTGTAAGAAGATCTTTATTTTACAAAACACTTAATCGAAGTACAAAATACGAATGAAAGATATTACAACTCATAACAATTGCTCAAAATGTGCCCCATCAGCCACGATGCATGCTTCACATCTATGTCGCATGGAATCTCGAACAAGTTCCAATCGGGGCTGTACCGTGGCCACTACGCTTCCCGTATCTAAACCCCTGGATTTCTACCTGTGGGGACATGTTCGTCACTCATTCCTTCGGTCATGGATCTTATGGCACGGATCGTTGAAGGGGCGGCATGTGTCCTGGAGACTCCAGGCTAATTTGAACGTGTTCACGATTCCAATGTGAAGCATGCATCACGGCTTATGGGCCACATTTTGAGAACTTGGTATGAGTTGTAACGTTTTTCATTTGTATTTTGCACTTGTTGTCATTTCTTGCGTCACGGTCACGATTCAATTGCACCGTCACAATTGCGTTTCCGTCCCCAATTCCTATGTAATAATTTTTGGTCCTCATGGCCTGTTACACCGAAAAGTGTCGTTTGGACATGAGATTTTGAACTACCTTGTATATCAACTGTTCAATAACATTTCGACAATGAGAAATCTTAACAACAATGAAACAATATTTTATCGAAAATTGATAGATCCTGATACGACAGCTCCCTGTCAACAATTAACCTTAATACTAGGCATACGCGTTGACCCAAAAATAACATATATCGTAGGCGGATTATTTTTAACATTTTTACGGCCTCTGAATTTAGACACCAACGTTCCTAAAAAGTTTTCTTTGACTTACTTAATGTCATAAAATAAGACGGGGGAATCTTTTAGAAATTATTGTTATTTAAACTGGGGAGACCATTCTGATAAAAAATTCAATAATTTCTGATAAAATATGGAGCTATTATAAACTATATTTATCTATATTACAAACAAATGAAGGCATTTGAATCATTAGATAACCGATATATTTTTTTTGTCGAATTTCTTGACTGACGACATCTGTTTTTTTTTCTTTATTTGTGTATTTTTTAGCGATACAGATGTCATATGAATACTTTACTATAGATAATCTTTAAGACTGAATCGTAAATGAGGGTGCGAATGACGTTATTTTGACTAAAATAAAAGCGTGCGTTTTAAGTCTTAAAACTGAAATATGCTTTGAATTATCTATATTTATATACATATAAATTTTTTTTCATTGGGGGGCGACACTACATTCTGAAAAATCAGGATTCCTATTTTCTGGCATTTCATTTTTTCTTTCTTGTTATCTTTTTTTAAAATAGAAACAGATGGGAAATTATGTATTTTTTAATAAATTTGCTTGCTTGCAATGTCTACTAAGATTAAACAAGTAAGAAAAAATTATCCGTCAAGCATAGATTATGAAACACTTTCCAACACATTCAGAATAATGTAACAAAACTGCACCTTTTAGAAAATTAAAATATTACGTCTAAATCAACCATATGGAAAGGCATAATACATTTCAAAACCCAATTTCAGCTGTTCCCATCCACAATCGGAAAATTATGCGAATGTTTTCAACAGCCCTGTATATGATATATAGATTTGAATCTATTAACTACATGCATGTCAAAATTTAGTTCACTTAAGAGATACATATACTTCAGTTGAAAATTTACCTTCAGCAATTTCCTCTAATAAGGAGAACAGTACGTGAATACTTTTGTGCAGCCCTGTATTTGAAATAGTATAATGTTTTAAACGTTTGTAAAACATTTTAAACATTGTAAAATGTTGTAAACATTTGAAATAGCATAATGTCATTAAAATACTCTACAAACGAATTTTCCCCGTATACCATAATGTAATGGAACACTTTTGAGTGCCCCTGTAAATGAACGATTAATCCTACATACTTCATATACAATACCAAACATGCTTTTGTGACCCTAAATAACCTTTATCAATTTCATGAAAATCCGAGTATATTTACGAGAGTTAGAGCGTGGACAGACGGACAGACAAACCGAATGCATAAACACTTTTCAACTTTGTTGGAAAATGTTAAAAATGGTTACATAACTGTAATTTAACTTTAGTCTGACCATACTATTGTCAATAATATGGTCAGATGCGCTTAATAATATGTCCAAGTAACCATTATCTTTAAAAATGGTCGAATTGCTGTGCAATTTTCTGCAGATTTTTAACAGTGTATCAAACCATTAGTTCTCGAAGATCGAACCTATCAGCAACATTGAGAGAACATGCTGCATAGAGCAAATACCGATGTGGAGTGTCCCATGCTAAGAAATTCTTATTTTTTTAGTGATAAATAAGACAATTATTTTTAAAAAGAAAATAATTTTGTGATACACAATAAGATTTCAGGAATTTCAAAATACTTTTTCTGAAAAATGTAATAATTAATTAGAATTTACATATCATACATTTTTTTTCATCTCAGGATAAATAATTTTGATTAAAAAACAAAACTGTTCAAATGCAATTAAAGTAAAATATTTATTCAAACAAATATTTTGTAAAGTTTTCCAAATTATAAAAATATTTCTCAATATATAGCGAAATTAATTGAATTCCTTGATTTGTTTTATAAAATTTAAAATGTTAAATAATTAGAATGTTGTATTTTTTTCTGAAATTTATCTGTTACCTTTATTTTTAAATACTACATAAAGATAATTAAAAATTTAACGAAATATACCATTACATTTATTCAAAGGTGAAATAAATTACATTATAAAGCACTAAAAGTAAGGTATAAAAAATTTCTTTTGAATTCAGTTTTAATTGTTTAAATAATATATTTACTTTAGATACGAGTAATTTTACATTAACACATTAATCTCAAAACAACAAACGTATATGTCAAACTATCACGAATAATTAATGAAACGTAGAATTTATCGCATATGTAATACAAAAAAATAATTTGGTTACTAAAATAAATAAATAGTAATAAAGCGTATTTGAATATAATCACATGTAATAGATTTAGAAAAATACATAAATATAAACGAAGCTCTTATTAAAGGATTATAATAAAAGTTTCATGTTCGGCATGATTTTGTGTAATTTTTATTTTTTAATTAAAAATTATTTGAAATATCCTTGCAGTTTGTTTTCCGCAAAAGGATATAGTTTCCTAATATTAAATGTTATTTTATAAATATTTTATTTAAAAAAATTTATTTCGAAACAAGAGAGTAATTATATTAAGATAAAGTTTCAAATTTGTTAGAACACATAAACTAGTAAATCTGCAGATCAGGAGCCTCAACGTCAGCTCTGCAAGTCACTGTTTTTAGACACACTTTGGTAATATTCAATTTCATGCAAACCGCAATTTAAAGTTTTCAAATTATGTAATTATTTATAAGAATAAAAAATACGAAGTTTTCAGACATTAGAAGCATTAAATTAAAAACGTTGTTATGGAAGGATATTTTGAAATAATTTTCATGAACTACTAATTCTGATATTTTTTTAAATAATAAAACAGATTTCTTCAGGGGGGGGGTGGGGGGCTCCGCCTCCTGAACTCCCCGTGGTTTCATTAATTTACATATGTAACTTTTTATTTATTGCGCTAATGGTTATCGCAAATCTTAAATTTCTTTTTATACTTCCGAGCCTTAATTTTCAATACTGGTGGACAGAAAATGATTCACATTGACGCAATTATATTAAAAGTTTAGGTTTTATGAATGAAAATATAATTTCCTTTTAAAAATAAAATAATTTTCATTCATATTTTCTGAAATGAGACGGCATTAAGAAGTAACACTCGTCATAAAATATTTTTTTAGGTAATCTAGTTAATGCTTGGTTTTTAAGAATGAGAATATTTATTTCCCAATACAATGACGTCATTTTCGACAGCGATAATTTTGCGGTGTAAAATTTTGACATTTACTATATATTTGATTTTCAAAAGTTTTTTTTTTTTTTTTCTCATTGAAATTTTCGATTAAAAATTAACATTTCTGTTAGCTGTGTGCAGACGATAAACCATGAGATATTAGTAACATTTCTTTTAATAATAAGAATTAATATCATAACACAAGCCCTTTTTATTTCAACCTCAAAGCATATTAGTTTTATTTTTGATATATGAGATCAAATTCACCTTCTTTTCGTATTTTAGTTTTATTTCCAATATGAAGACGTATTCATGTCTATTTTTTATTTCATTTTCCTCTTGCATATGAAAATCTTTCAAATCAAAATTAACTGTTTAGGATAAATTATTATTCTGGGATAGGATTTTCTTGGCAACGGAAAAAAAAAAAAAAAAAAAAAAAAAGATTGTTATATTTATAGCAAAATGTCAATTTATTCCTTATGAAAATAATGAACTTCCTAATTTAAAAGAAAAAATATTTGAACAAAATAAGCAGAACATAGTCTTTCTTTATTTCTGGGGTAAATTTCATCTATATGTAAAGTCACAAAGGCATTAATTCGTCCCTTTTGACTTTGATTGACTTCAAACAATTACAAATACTTTCACATTTACGATATTTTTAGGTGTAGTTCCGTCGCTAGGCAGCAGTTAAAAGAAAATAAAACAATGAAATATGTGCTTTGAAAAAAAGTAAATTTATAAAAAGATATATTATTGGAACACATATATAAAATACCTCCATAAGTTAAACACCGAATTTAAAAACTCTGACAAATGTATACACAAAATTTCAAACTAATATGAATAATGTATGGTTCTAATTGCCGAAACGTCAGTGAAGGCTTACTGTGGAGACACGAAAAGTTTTGATTTCCGTTTGTCTGTCTGTCTGTCTGTCTGTCTGTCTGTCTGTCCGTCTGTTCCGCGATAACTGCCGCAAAAAGCACCCGATCAGCTTGAAATTAATTGGGCATATTCGTGAGATACCCGGACGTAGCTGTATAGTTTTTGGTTAAATTTGGTTCATTCGTTCGGAAAATATGGAAGATTTTATTTTTCTTTATAATGCTTTTCTACGGCAAGTCAGACGATTTTCAAATTTCCATTTGTTGAAAGAAAATGGCACGTTTGATTAATGGATTTAAATGTCAAATTATGGATACTAAAATTCCAAATAAGGGTTTTAAATTATTCCTATTATATCGAAGTTTTATCAATATATCTATCAGATTTTTTTATTTAGTGTATAATGTTTTGAGGACATTTATACATGTATTCCAATAATATAAAGAATTTTTTAATTAATTTTCTTGTTTTACATGATACATATTTCTTTTTATTTCCTTTCTTCGTTGCCTAGCGACTGTTATTCGTAGCCTATCATTGCGTCAAATATGAATGAAGTTAGTAAATTACGTTAATTTTGTTGCAGGTACTATTAAAAGGCTATCACAAAAAATATTTTATCGCGCCAAATCGATGCAATTTATGCAATTAACAGTGGGCACGATAATGAATTATTTTCCAGTAGATTTATAGATCTCCAGATATGCATATTTTGGGGGGCTTTTAATATGTTATTGCTATCGTATAGATTAGGGTGTTTAAACTAATGTTTAACCATGCTATAAGTGAAAAAAAAGTACAGTTAAAGGCATGTAAATCCTTTTTAACACTTTCCAACATGGATGAAAAGTATTTATGACTTCAGTTTTTCTATCTGTCGCCTGCCGTGTTTCTCTACGTGCTCTAACTCGCGTAAATATAGTCGGGATTACATGTAATTGATATACGTTATTGAGGTTTGCCAAAGTAAGTTTGGTATTAAAAATGAAGAGTGTAGCATTCATAGCTTAATTACAGGGGCACTCAAAACTATTCCGTTACATTATAGTCTTTGGGAAAAATCGTCTGCGGTGTATTTTAATAATGTTACACAATTTTAAATGTAATGAAATTTATATACTTTATTAAGGTGCACTAGAACCTGGTTACTATAAAATATGTTATGTGTAGCACTTACAGCATGCGTACAGGGAACTCAAAAGTATTCATAATATTACAATCTTTGAAGAAAATCCTTTTGTGGCGTTTTTTAATGATGTTACTCTGTTACAAAATAATAAAATTGATATGTATTTTTGAAACATTTTTGTAGTATATGGGGTGCAAAGCATATGTTTTTTTCAGAGTCACACAAAAGTGGTAGATTAAAATGTGGTCTACGGGGGAAAAAAACTCTCCACAGCTTATTTTAACACATTAGCGACGGGAAACGAGAATTCTCGTTTTTATTCAGAATACGTCATTGGCTAAGGGAGTGACTTCTACCTCACAGAAAAGACATATATATTGTGTTGTCCATATTTTTTATAGATTGTAAGACATTATATATTACATCCGTACATTAAAAGATATTTACTGCTGCATAAACATGAAAAACATATCTCAGAAACCAATTTCCGAGACACTTTCAGAAGAGGGAGGAGCTTCTACTGTTTTTAAACCCAGATTTAATTAAATTGCCTGTCGTCAGTGTGTTAATTGTGTTGCACTAATTCAAACATTATGAAATTAAATTACATTACTGTGGTTGACTACAAGAAGCTTGAATATGATTTGTATCGTATTTATCGTTCATTTATAGGGTCACATAAAAATTTTCGGATACAGTTCTGGTCTATTAGGGATGATTGCTGAAGAGCATTTTCGATTATGGTGTGCATTTTAAACGTTAAGTAAATTTGTGCTTAATAAGTAGTGCTTAAATATTGCATAGACCATGTACAGGGATACACAAATGAATTCGTAAGTATAAATGAAAATGAGCGCGAATTGCTTCAGTGTTTTTTTTATTATTATTATTATTTGAGTTATGTATTTCTCAGCCCAATTACATTTAGTATACTAACAAATGTTTGCAGAATTTAAATAGAACCATATACAGGACTCCGCAGAAACTGGATATATGGTGCACACTATGCATACTAATCCCCGGAAATGTGATATGAGCAGTTTTAAGAGGGTTTTTTGTCTGCATTAAATTTAAATGTTATAGACGACGCGTAAAAATCTTCACGTAATATACAGGGCTGTAGAAAAGAATTCATGTACGTTTCTGTGTATTGGTAGAATTTACTAAAGGACATTAACACAATTAATTGATAATTACAAATGTAAATTAAATTACACTACGAAGGGGTTCAGGGGGGCTCTGCCCCCCTGAAGAAATCTACTTTATTATCTAAAAATTAACAGAATAAGTAGCTCATGAGATTTTCAGAATACCATTACATAACAAGGGGTTTAATTTAACGCTTCTAATGTCAGAAACCTTCGAAATATTTTTTCGTTTTATAAATGTTTATGTAATTTCAAAACTTTAAATTTCGTTTTTTGTAGAAAGATTAATATTACTCAAAGGGTGCTAAACACAATGAATTGTAGAGCTGACGTTGAGGCTCCTGATCTGCAGATTTACTAGTTAGAAATTACATCATCCATAATTTACTATTTAAATCCTTCAATCATATGAGCCATTTCCTTTCAACAAATAAAAATGGAAAAATCGTCTGAATTGCTATAGGAAAGCATTAAGTCGCAAAATAAAATGTTCTATATATTCCGAGCGCATGAACCAAATTTAACCAAAAACTATACAGCTGAATCCGGGGATTTCACCAACATGCATACTTAATTTTAAGCTAATTGGATGCTTTTTACGGCAGTTATCGCGGAACAGACGGACAGACAGACAGACAGACAAACGGAAACCAAAACTTTTCGTGTCTCCACAGTAAGCCTTCACTGACGTTTCGGCAATTATTTTAGTGCTAAAATAACACAAAATTTTAATTATAAAAAAAGTTTCATAAATTAAATTGGTTTAAATTTAGTTAAGTTTAGGAAATACAATCTATTAAAACTGTTATTTATTTAACTCGGATATATATTAATGATTCGCTTTTTAACACTTTCCAATAAAGTTGAAAAGTGTTTATGACTTCGGTTTATTTGTCAGTCTGTCCATCTGGCCGCGCTCTAACTCTCGTAAGTACACTTGGATTGCCCTTCAATTTTTGGATATTATTGACGTTTACTATAGCATGTTCCATATTTCAAGTGAAGTTTGTAGCGTGTTTAGTTCATTTACAGGGACAGTCAAAAGTTTTCCGTTACATTACAGCCAATGGGAAAAAATCGTCTCAAATAATTTTTAATGATGTTATACGCTTTCAAACACAATAAAACTGATATGCATTTATGAAGTGCACTGAAATATGCATTCTGTATAATATGTGGTGCTAGGAATAGTTATTATTCATTTACAGGGCCACACAATTCCGTTAAATAATGATATAGGGTTGGAGGGAATTGTTTGTGGCGTATTTTAATTATATTAAACTATTTCATACTTAATGAAATTCATATACGTCGCTGTGGTTTATTATACCTTATTTCATGTATAATACAAAGTGAATAGCATTTACAGGGACACACAAAAGATTTCAGATACTATATTCTATCCGAAGTACTGTAAGTTAGTGATGATTGCTGAAAATGCATTTTTAATTATGATATGCGCTTTTATATTTCACTATATTTATGCATACTGTATGGTGTGTATAAATGCTATCATGGAAGACGGTAGTATTCGAGTGACGCAGCCTTAAGCCTAAAATCGTATCGTATCGTATCGTTAAAATCGTACCGTATCGTATCATAGAATTCGTAGATGGCGGAACTCATATATACAGCTAACTCGACATCAAAGAAAACGCGAAAAGCCGCCTTTTAATAACTCAGCAGATATATGTCTTATTGTTCTGAATTTTCTAGAACAGTCTTATATCTGCAGTCTAATCGTATACTGAAATTTTTACATTTCTACGTGCAGTATATTTTGAGATCTAAATAGCCGTTTTTAAAGTGAAAACGTTGGTATGATATCGAGGAAGTTCCTAATTTGAAAATCTCGAAAACGGTTCTAACGATTCTTTTTAAATTGATACATAATATAAATGTGATTAAGGCGAGGTGAATAACACTTTTCTTTTTTCTGGGAAAACTCTCGTTCGTTAAATAATTCGATTTTTTTTCTCTCGAAAATGACACGGGCGATTTTTTAAAAATCAAATAAATATGTTTCAGATGAACCAAATAACAATTTACTTGTTTCCAGCAAGACTCTTGTTCGTTTTATAATGCGCATGAAAAATCGGACTATATTTCTTCGCCATTCTATGGAAATTTCACCGAAAATGCATGACACTGTATTCATACACATGCTTTCTTTTTAACCACTTTTGGGGAGAAAAATTTTGTCTTCCCATTGGCTGAGTGGTTAAGGGCCATCGTCTACTGATCTTAAGCAGGTTCATGTCTTAAGATAGGCAGTTCGATACACCCTGTTACGTGTTTTCACATGTGAATGTTTTTTTTTTTTGTTTTTTTTTTTTGTTTTTTTTTTTTTTTAAGTCTGCTAGTTGACCATTATTCTCAGTTCCTTTGTAATTTTTTAATTGCTATTAAGTTAAATAAAATTACAATTATAATGACGCCAATTTGATGATGATTATTTCTTGGCAATTTTTCAACAATAAAAATATTACCATAAATTTTATAAATATATTTAATTTCAATCACTTTACACAAAATATACATTAATAATTATTATTTGAATATAAATCACACGATCAGAAACGTAAAAAAATAATTCATTTCAGCTCTTCTTTTTATAATATCATTTTTTATTATTATGACGGTCAATCAATATATAATCACCGATATCCATAATATTATTATTATTATAATTATTATTTTCCTTGCATAAAAACTATTGTGATGTAATAATTCTTTTATAATAAATAATTTAGTTGAAATGTTTTATTTATAAATATCAATGAAGTTTGATAACCCCGAGACAATTGTTTTTATTTAACTTTGCAATATTTACAGTTTACATAATAAGCATATCAGAATTCTGGTGTCGCCATCTTTTGACGCAATTGCGTACTACATTTTGTCTCTTATTCGGAAAAAAAAAAAAAAAAAAAAAAAAAAAAAAAAAACTAATGCTCTTCGCCGCTTTGAAAGAATGTCTTGTGACTAGAGGTCTATTTCGCAAATATTAAGAAAATTACTGCATACAAAAATATTAAAATGGGTAGTATTATAGAGAAATGTTTGATAAAAACGTTGAAGTAGGCAGTTTTTAAATCGAAGAATTATTTTAAGAGATATTTAATGTTAAATCTGGATAAAATTGTCTCAATAAAAAAGTCTCATAGGAAAAAAAAATATACATGGGAATTTAATCATTTTCATTCAATTTAATCATTCAATAGAAACTAGAAGTTTGCAGAGTGCATTTATTATTTTTAACTTGCCTAATTTTTTGACGGTTTATTTCAATTTTAAATTAAAATTTTCAGAATTTCCAGAGATATTTTTTAAATATTTTAGAAAAGGTTATTTTAAATTGCTGCCAATTGTTAAAACAGCGCAAAGAATAATATATCCTTTAAATTAAAAATTTATTCACACGTGACTATTATAAACAGAAAAAAATCCTTTTAAATTAGAATTAAATGATAACGTGTTAAAAGCAGGAAAATATTAAACATTACGTCATAAAAATTGTTTTTACACATGCTTACTTAAAATGAAAGAAAATTATAAAATAATCAATTATTTTCAAATTAGAATTAAATGATTACGCATTAAAAGCAGGAAAACATTGAAAATTACGTCATAAAAATTATATTTACACGTGAATATTAAAAGAAAAAGAAAATTTTTAAATAATAAATTCATTGATATGTGTTAAAAGTCGTAAATGGAGGAAATTACGTCATATTGGCCAAAGTGGCCAAATAATAATATTGAAAAACAGTTTAAATTAAAAAATATATTTATATGAGAGATTTTTTTCAAATTTCGAGATGATATTTTTAACTATAGTTGCCAATTTTAAGGTAGCGCAAATAATAATATTATCTTTCTAATAATAAAAATATTTTCAGTTGAATGTTACAAAGAGAAAGGAAAGTTTGGTGAAAATTATGTCAGATTTAAAACGTTACATTTAAAATCTCTTATTTAAAATCATTTTCTTATAGCGTTGTTAAAAAATACCATAAAGCAAAGACTCTGTTGACTTAGTTCCTTTTATATTTGGTAATTTTCAAATGTTTAACTAATCTTATTTAATCAAGCACAGAAACAGCAACTAACATCAGCTGATTCGGTCTTGAAATCCCTCAGTAAAAGGGAAACCCGTTTACAGTAAGATCGCCATTGATTTTTTAATTATACAGTGCAGCCTCGATTATCCGAGCTAATTGGGACTGTTAGTACATCGGATATCGGAAATCTCGGTTAATAGAAACTGTGTGTAAAAACTCGCCGTGCATGCGAATTTAACATCTCATTTAAAAAAAATATGCAGAACGTTTTTTAAATAATAAAAATAAATATATGTAAAGTTCTGTTTCACAGCTTAACAAATTTAAAAAGAAAATCAACTACCAGTAGTAAATTTTAAAATGCAAATTGAAAAAATTACGAAAGTTCACACAGCCATTGGAAACAAAGCATTGTTCGCTATTGACTTCTCAGGGTCCAATGTTTCTTTGGAGTTGAGTGCTTTTGGGGGCAGAAGGGCCTGTATAGCACGGACAGTGAGCTAAAGAGTGTGGTTATTTTTAAGGCTCATTCAAAAGGGGAAAAAAATCAGACTTTGTTATCGGCTCGGTTAACAGAAACCTCGATTAATCGAAGCTCGGTTAATCCAGGTTCTACTATAATTCAATCTTCCGTAATCTTTTTAAAGCAGATCAAATTAATGGGCTTTAGCACAAAGTCACATAGCTGATAACTGCCATGCTTGTTGGCCACCTTTTTTTCAAAAAGTTTGCTTCACCTTATTCAATTAATGAGATACCTCCGATAAAATAAGTCACATTTTCCCGTTCTAAAATACTGGTATCCAAAAATCGTAGCATGTAACTGACACTACAAGTACTCATGGAACTAGACTATTTTAAGTCTGATTTTTATTATAGACTATATAAAATTATTAAAAATATATATTATGATAGGAACTAGCGGGCTTCGTCCGCTATTTACGTTACGGATATAAAAATCATGTTTTTTTTTAGGGAAAAAGAAATAAAAACCTATTTGACGATAGGTTTATAAAGACACATTTTGTATTTGTTATATTTCCGGGGATGAGGAGGGGGGGGGGACTATTTTGATTACATATCGCAATTAGTCCACATGGCAGATATAATTATGATAGACACTAGCGGGCTTCGCCCCTCTATGGCGCCTTATGGGTCCAGCTTCCATAACTCAGAAACTACCTTTCGGACACCAATGCAACAGATTCCAAACGTTATAATTAACTTAATAATCACCCTATATAGCATTAAAGTAAATTTATGAGTATTGAATACTATTTTTTTATCGTAATTTCTGAAGAGAAAAAATTATTTCGGTTCCATTCTTAGGTACTGGTCTGAAAAATTTTGAAAAAGGGGGGAAGGAGGGGACATGAGACTGCTGTTTGTCAAACAACACAACGGGGTCTGGCTTATTCAACTTGGTTTTTGATGACTTCAATTGGAAGGTGGTTTGTTTAAAAGAGTGCGTTCCCTGCCCCATGAAAATTGGAACTATTAGTGCACCATCTATGTAAGGATTTAATAATTATAAATTAACATTTTGGATTTATTAATTTAAGGATAAAGTGTTTTTAAAGGAATATCAAATGAAACCCTCTGTGCGATCTGCGATTATACTTACCCACTTGTTTTTATATACAAACTGCTATAAGGAAAATTGTAATAAAATAGTAAAAATTAAATCTGCATTAAATTCCATAAGTATCTTTTTTTTAATCATTTTATCACTAACCTCAAAAAAGTAATGATATCAATGCAAAAACCCTTGACGGGTTAAAAGTTTCTGACGCAGCACTTTATCTTATGCTCTAAGAATTTTAAATATGGAACTTAAAAATACTGATATCAAATTTTGAGTGACGTTATGCTATTTCTTAAAAAATATATTTGTATTTATTTCATCATTTTATTTTTGTTTTATTTATAATCGCATGTGCAAAAGTTATGTTCAACATGAAAAGCTGCATAAAATTTTATTCGCTGTTGCTTTATCATTTACATCTCTCATAAATTCAAAATATGAGTTTTAAAAGATATGATATAAAATTTAAGTGACGCCTTCATGTGACTTTAAAAGGTTTGTTTTAAAATTCAATTTAAATTATTTTTGACTTGGTTAAAATATTTTTTTACATCTACACAATACTTTTAATTTTCCAATTCACTGTTAAATATATCACTTTCATTGAATCTATACTATGCATTGAAATGTATTTATTTTAATAAATTGATTTATCTTTTGTGTCACGCTATTCAAAATTGTGAGTAAGATTTATGTAAATGGTTTCTTTGCGTCATTGTGTCCAAATTACATGAAATGTATGAAAAAGGATAGTTTGACGCAAATAAACCATTTACATAAATCTTACTCACAATTTTGAATAGCGTGACACAAAAGATAAATCAATTTATTGAAATAAATACATTTCAATGCATAGTATAGATTCAATGAAAGTGATATATTTAACAGTGAATTGGAAAATTAAAAGTATTGTGTAGATGTAAAAAAATATTTTAACCAAGTCAAAAATAATTTAAATTGAATTTTAAAACAAACCTTTTAAAGTCACATCAAGGCCTCACTTAAATTTTATATCATATCTTTTAAAACTCATATTTTGAATTTATGAGAGATGTAAATGATAAAGCAACAGCGAATAAAATTTTATGCAGCTTTTCATGTTGAACATAACTTTTGCACATGCGATTATAAATAAAACAAAAATAAAATGATGAAATAAATACAAATATATTTTTTAAGAAATAGCATAACGTCACTCAAAATTTGATATCAGTATTTTTAAGTTCCATATTTAAAATTCTTAGAGCATAAGATAAAGTGCTGCGTCAGAAACTTTTAACCCGTCAACGGTTTTTGCATTGATAATTCATATAGAGGGCTACGTAAAAGAATTCGTTAAGGTTACTGGATATGAACGCAAATTGCTTAAAGGTGGTGTTTAAATGAGTTACGCGTTTTTACGCTGAACTGAATTTAGTTTACTAAGGAATGTTTGTAGAGTATAGATAAATTATATAAGGGTCACGCAAAGAATTGGATACCTGACCGTCTATAAATGATAATTTCTGAAAATGTGATTTCACTTATTTTAAGAGAGTTTTAGTTCGAATGAAATTTTAGCTAAATAGTGGTGTGTAATAAAGGTACTAGGGCTGAGCAAAAGTATTCAAGTATATTTCCATGTATTAGTATAAATTTCTGTAAGATGAATTTCAACCTGTTATGCGTTTTCTTGCTAAACTAAATTTTACCATTATATAGTATATATATATATATATATATATATACATCAACATAAGGATCAAATACAGGGCTGTTCAAAAGAATTGCAATACATATTTGGCTATGTACGGTAACTGCTTAAATCAGCTTTTCAAATGTTTTATGCATTTTCTAAAATGTTTACTTGGTTATCTTATTTACCTTATTTCCTTAAATAACGAGTTTTGTTAAAGCATTCAGGAAGTGTTGGAAAGTGTTTCATAAACTATGCTTAACGCCTGATTTTTCTTTCTTATTTATTGTTACAGCAGTGGTAAGTATCCTCTGTAAAAATATCGTTCTCACTAAATGAGGTAAACTGCAAGTTAAATTATTATTATTCTTGAAATTATTGGCATTATCACCGAGGTAACTGGCACAATTTCGTAAAGGAAGGCGATGGCTTTAAGTGGTGACAGTTGTCTCTATACTAATACAAAATGTTTCCTTTGAAAAGCGGAAAATAAGATTTACTAATATATCTTAAGCATATGGAAATTTACATCGAGCTAAAACAGAGAAGTAAGAAGGAAAAACCATGCTTCAAGCATAAATTCTGTAACACTTTCCAACACATTCATAATAGAGCAATGAAACTTCACAGTTCAATAAGGTAAACGAAAGTATGAAATTAAATTTTTCAGCGTAACGCATTAAAAAATCTAATTTCAGCAATTGCCGTGCATTGCCTAAAATGTAGTCGAATTTTTTTGTGCAAATCATATATTTGTATGTGTACTAATTGTTATACTAAATAAAATTTTTGTTCAGTAAAAAAAGCGTATTACCGCAGAACTTGTCGTCATCTATAAACAAGTATACAAATACAAATAATTTTCAACAAAACTTTTTATAAAAACTTAATGTTTATCTTGAAAATCACGCCTATTTTATTTACAATTCACGTTTTCCCACTTTAAATTTTCGTTACATTAATATGTCGTGGGCACCGAACTCGATTATTATAAATTCACTGTTTTTTAACTCTTTCTAACAAAGTTGAAAAGTGTTTATGCATTCGGTTTGTCTGGCCATCTGTCTGTCAGTCCGTCTGGCCGCCTGTCCACGCTCTAACTCCCGTAAATATACTCGGATATTCATGAAATTGATAAAGCTTATTTAGGGTCACCAAAGCATGTTTAGTATTGTATATGAAGTATGTAGGATTAATCGTTCATTTACAGGGGCACTCAAAAGTATTCCTTTACATTATGGTATATGGGGAAAAATTTTTGCAGAGTATTTTAATGACATTATGCTATTTCAAATGTATTGAAACTGATATAAATCACTGAATTTCATTTCACTATGATTACTTTAGAATAGGGCATTCATAGCATTGTTTATTCATTTACAGGGACATACAAGAGAAATCGGTTACAGTACAGTACTGTCTTTGAGTAATAATTGCTGGAGTGTACGGTTTAAAATTAGGTATGCGCTTTTAAATTTAACTAATTTTTTGCATCTTACTCGTTATATATAAATTCTATACCTCAGATACAGGGCTGCACAAAAGTATTCATGTACCATTCTCCTTATTAGAAGAAATTGCTTAAGGTAAATTTTCAACTGAAATATACGTATCTCTTAAGTGAACAAAATTTTGACATGCATGTAGTTAATAGATTCAAATCTATATATCATATATAGGGCTGCTGAAAAAATTCGCATAATTTTCCGATTGTGGATGGGAAGAGCTAAAATTGGGTTTTGAAATCTATTATGCCTTTCTATATGGTTGATTTAGCCGTAATATTTTAATTTTCTAAAAGGTGCAGTTTTGTTACATTATTCTGAATGTGTTGGAAAGTGTTTCATAATCTATGCTTGACGGATGATTTTTTCTTACTTGTTTAATCTTAGTAGGCATCGCAAGCAAGCGAATTTATTAAAAAATACATATTTTCCCATATGTTTCTATTTTAAAATAGAATAACAAGAAAGAAAAAATGAAATACCAGAATATATTAATTCTTATTTTTCAGAATTTAGTGTCGCCCCCCGATGAAAAAAAATATATATATGTATATAAATGTAGATAATTCAAAGCATATTTCAGTCTGAAGACTTAAAACGCACGCTTTTATTTTAGTCAAAATAACGTCATTCGCACCCTAATTTAAGATTCAGTCTTAAAGATTATCTATAGTAAAGTATTCATATGACATCACTATCGCTAAAAAATACACAAATAAAGAAAAAACAGATGCCGTCACTCAAGAAATTCGAGAAAAAAATATATCGGTAATCTAATGATTCATATGCCTTCATTTGTTTGTAATCTATTATATATATAAAATCCAAACGGAAATTTCGTTCCGAACGCCGAGATTTCGAGTTCTACCGCATGGATTTTTACGGAACTTATACCGTTAGATAGGTATCGTTCCAGGGAAGGTTTTAAGCTATAACACATCATTCTACCTAGATTAGTTATAGAATTATTACGGAAAATTCTATTATTTTGGACTTTGTTACTTCATATTTCCTTAAATATCTGGGCTCCTATTGGTCGTAGAGCTTAGATCTCGCGCCAAAAGTAGCTCCAAAGCACCCAAGCAAACTTTTCCCCGCGATTATTTTGCCGTCTTCCGATTTCCTCTAACTCTATTAGGGGCCCGCGTAGAGCCCCTTTAAAATATTTTTCGTAGTAATTTCAGCAATTATCTTAAATTGTTGGTTAAGACCGCCACCCTCCCGATTCATGTATCTACGGAAAGGTTGCATGAATGAGTTTCGTTCAGATACGCTTTTGTTAAGAATAGAGTGCGCTCCCTGGTGGTGGAATGTGGAACTAACATGACGCGATATTGTTAAAATTAGGAAATCTAACAATGCGATCTGTTTTAAACTTTGAGATAGTTCATAACACACAATCTATTATCTATTCTATTATATATATATATATATAATCTATTATCTATCCTATTATCTATTATATATATAAAATCCAAACGGAAATTTCGTTCCGAACGCCTAGATTTCGAGTTCTACTGCATGGATTTTTACGGAACCTATACCGTTAGATAGGTATTGTTTCAGGGAAGGTTTTAATCTATAACACATTATTCTACCTATATTAGTTTTAGAATTATGACGGAACATTCTGTTATTTTGGGCGATAAGGTTACCATTTTATTTCTTGGCGAAATTCATCGTTGATAAAAAAAATTGAAACGGCTATTAAACCTCGAAAAATAAAAGAAAAACTGTTACTAATTTTATTTAAATAAAAAAAAAAAGAGAAAAAAAGAAGAAGAAAATCCGTTTTAATGAGCGATAATATTAAAAAACGGAAACATTTAATCAAAACCTGAAAAAAATATTTGTAATGCTTAAAAATTAATTTAATAAGAAATATTACACTTGATACGCAATATTTGGCTCTTTATCGCTTGCGTTAGATATGGAAACGAATCTGAAAATTTGCTTAGATGAAATTTTAACGACATTTTCTTTCTGTTCTGTTCTTTTCTTTTTTTTTATATCTAATTGTCCCATCACGTGACTTATAGAAGAAACAAGCAGATGTAATTGTGAGTCACATGTGTAATTACTATTTGTTTGTTTACAATTTTTTATTTTTCTTTTGTCGCCAAACAATGTGATTTTAAGCCAAATATGCATAAGCGTGACATTAGCTTGAGGATGTTCCCACAAATGGTGTTTTTTTAGGTGAAAGAGATCATTTTTTGAGTACATTTTCATATTCAATTGTAACTTATATAGATATCAGTTAATATTTTAAAAATGGAATCGAATACTTAAATTTCAGTGTGAATTTCTGCCACACATACATATTGTAAAATAATTTCATACTTTTTAAAATGTTTTTCGCCGTAATTCCGAAAGCATGTGATATTTATAAACTCGAACTCAGATCAACGGATATTACCCATTTTATTTAAGCAAATATTATCTATTTTCTCAAGTCATTTCGCCAATTTCATTTATAGGAAAATTCACAGATTCGAAATCTAGGAAATAAAGATAATTTTTAAGGAAATTTATGTTTTAATACGTTATTACTATGGAAAAATTCAACATTTTGAAAAAAAAATTACAAGTCTTTTGTAATTTGTCATTTCTTCTTCGTCTTTCTTCGTACTTTCCCCTGTGTTATGTAATATTTCAAATGATATTGGACTAATTTTCGATCATCGATTCACCGCAAAATCGCATATCTAATATAGTATATAAAATAAAGTCTGGATTAGGGGACTAATTAACACACAGCGTAAACTACTGAACCTAAAATCTTGAAAATCGTGGTAAAAATACTTCTTATGACATAAACTTCTGCTAAGAAAGGATTTTCTAAAGTGTCACCCCTAATGGTTTTTGCACGGGGAGGGGAAAAAAATCGAATATCAAAATTATGCGTCAAATGATAGCATATTTTAATGTAGTTTTGTATGCTGAATCGAATGCTACCAAATAAATTTTTATAAGTCCAACAGTTCATGACACATTTCATATTTTTCTAATTTGGCGGTGTCTTTGGCATCTAAACCTCAAAATATCTATCATTACATCCGTTACTCCAGCATCGGAAAAAATTCAAATCAACCCCTTTTGGCTAAAAAATAAAAACGGCTCTATGAGTTTGAAATAAAAATGCAAGTATCTTAACTTTTTAAAAAAATAGTGATTTTATGTAAAATAAAAGGGAAAAAATTACTGAGAGTTTAGCGTTATAAAACAAAAATGGAAAAGGTACTACTTAGATATTCCGTCGACCAAAAATCTATCGTCAAACTATAAGATTAAATGCCGATAATGATTGATCGTAAATATCAAATTCACTTGAATTTAAACAAACTACACGTGTTTACGTCATCAAATGATTTTAATTTCGACGTTTTATTTGTATTTTTATTAATGTTATACTAATTTATTTGTTATTTCGTTATTTAAAATAAAGATTATGTCAATTTATATAATTTGGCGAATGGTTTGGCGATTTATATAATTTGGCGAAATTGGTCGACGGGATAACAAGTAGTACCAATGAAAATATTTAAGTATGAAAGCAATGTTTGTAACGACTTAAAAATTATTTTCATATGTATAAACTCGGTTTATGGCGTCAGATGACGTCATCTGAAGAATCTACAAGAGTCTTTTTTCATTTTTTCCGGTCATAGGTTCCTCAATGAAAGAAATTGGAATAATATTGTGCGATTTATCAATTGCTCCTCGATAAGAAGAAAAAATGGGTACATTTATAACAACCGTGCGCACATCTCGCTGATAGCATTTTAAAAATTCCCAGTAGCAGTAGTTACATTTTGCGTATGTAAATTAAAAATATTTTTTTGCTTTTAATTATGGCATTATTTCCTGTTATTGTTTATCTTTTCAGTTTTTTAAATGAAATTAGTATAAGGCATGCATTTTAAATTAAATGAGTGAAAGGTTTGTGTTTTAAATGAAAATAATAAAATAAGAATATACTATGAAAACAATCTTTATTGATTTATTACCTGCGCCCGGCTGACATAAAAGTATCACAAAAGCCACATATTCACTTTTCTTTGAGTAATTGCTCATGAGAATTCAAGTTAACCTTCCGTAATTGGATACTTCACATATTGGTGTATTAGCTTTAATGTTGAAAGCATCGTTTTTGTTTGAAGCGAAAACTTTACTATGAATTCTATTACACACAATCGCATCATCATCATCTACTATATATTTACAACGGAAATTTGTATTTCATTCCGATTGTTTATAATACTTTCGTAGGATATACCACAATTAGTTAGGTAATAATTTGGAAAGGTTTTAGTGTATACATATTGTTCAAGGGTACTTAGTTATAGAGCAACAGTAAAAGTTCAAAAATTAAGTGAACCTGATTATGAAAGTTTAAAAAAATCTACAAAACATATTTTGTTACAAGTGGCCGTGTTGCATGACTTTTAGGAATGGTGTTAGTATATACGATTTCATTATATGTTGATTAGTTACAGAGGTATTAATTCCTGTTGTCATAACGGTCTCATTACCCGACCATAAGTGCGCTGTTTATAATCAACTAAAACAATTACTTCTTAATTGCTAAATTTTGTCCAACGCTTAAGATAACATTATATCGCAATGGCGTTCGCATCGTTTTCAGTAATGTGCAAGGTCAAGCTGAAGATCCATATTGTTTAAAATACAAGTTCAAATTCACCATTTAGTTTAATCAAAGGTTCATTTGGAAATATTGACCAGCGCAGCGGGCATAGCCTGCTAGTATAGATAATGAAATATAGTTTATAATAGCTCCATATTTTATCAGAAGTTATTCATTTATGTATTTTTTTAAATAGCACTTTTATCAGTTGTTATGGGAAAATGGCAATAAAAAAAATATAATTACTTTTTTCCTTTACTTTCTACAGAAACGGAGTACCTGAGTTGCCACAATTAAACAAATGGCGCTAAAAACTACGAAAAAATATATCTCAAAAATAAATTGAGATGCAGTTTTTTAAAAATTGCATTAAAAAGTACACCCCCCCCACACACACACACAATACGGCGATATAAAAATTAAAAATGTGCGATGCTTAGAAGTTAAAAAAATTGCATTAGAGTATTGAACAGTACAATGATACGTCTGCTTTGTTTTACGGCTGGCTTATACAACGGAACTGTTTTTTTTTTTTTTTTTGGAGACGACATTTCACTAGCTGGAAGAAAGAAATAGCATACGGGGGCTAATACATTTTTTTTTTTAGGTTTTCTTAAGAAGTTCCTAATGTGCACTGCTCAACAAGTGCGAAACTTTCTAACACATTTACAAACTCCTTTTTAAACGTAAAAGCACACAATTGGCAGAGCTGACTTGACTATTGAAGCGATTCGGAATACAAATGAGATTTCCGTTTTTTGATTAATAAATTTCTTTTCGAGTTATAACATTTCTGATCACATGACAACAAGTTTCTCCCCTCTCAGTGGCTTGTTATTCCCCTTTCGTTAGTAAATTTCGTTCAAAATGGCAACATTGACGGTATTTTTAGAAAGATCTTTCACGTTTAACAAAAAATGTAAAACTTCTTTGGATTACATAGTTTTTGATAAAAAACACCTGCCAGTTTCATGCGTTTCCGAAGAAAAAATAATTAAAACTTGTATCATAAAGTTCTCCCTTTGGATTTGAGAACAGCCTTGATTTATTTCTTAACGTATAATCACAAGTTAACATTAAACTATTAATTTATGTATTTGTTTATGTTATACTTATCATTTTTTCCTTTACTAGGGGGCTCGCCCCCTACGAGCTACGCTCGCCAACCTCCGGCCAGACACCGCTTTAAATGCACGCTAATTTGATCGGCTTTAAAAATATTTCAAAAGATTGAATTATAATTTAAAAAACAGTGGCGATCTCCCTATAAACGAATTTCTATTCATTTCTCTTTGATTTGGGAATTTTAACGCCAAATCCGCTGCGGTACTACTTGATTATCCCGTCGACCAATTTCGCCAAATTATATAAATCGCCAAACCACTCGCCAAATTATACAAATTGACATAATTTTTATTTTAAATAACGAAAGAACAAATAAATTCGTACAACATTAACAAAATACAAATAAAACGTCGAAATAAAAATAACTTGATGACGTAGACACGTGTAACAACATTTCAAAATCAGCTAATATAAAAGGAATTAAGTAAACAGAGTCTTTGTCTCCTGGTATTTTTTAACAAAGCGAAAAGAAAGTTCTTTTAAATGAGACATTTTAAATTAATCGTTTTTAATCTGACGTAATTCTTACCAAGCTATTCTTTCTCTTTTAAATAATCGCGTGAAAGTATTTTTGTTAGCAATGAAATATTATTTGCGCTTTCCTAACAAAAATAGTTGAAAATATTTTCTCAAAATATTAAATAAATGTCTAGCGCAATTTCTAAATTTAAACTTTTTCGCAATATTATTTTGTGTTCATTTTATGTAATAACTATAATGTGACGTAAATATGACGTAATTTCTCCTAAGATTTCTAACGCATTTAATGAATTTATTATTTTACAATATCCTTTCTCTTTTAAAATTCACGTGTATACTTTTTATGACGTAATTTTTAATAAGTTCCTGCTTTTTATACATAAATATTTAATTCTAATTTGAAAGTTTTTTTCCTGTTCATAATAGTCACGTGTAAATAAATTTTTAATTTGAAGCAAACATTATTGCTTGCTCTTTTTATACAGTTGGCAACAGTTTAAATTAGTACAATTTTCTGAAATCTGTAAAAAATATCTCTAGAAATGCTGAAAATTTGAATTTAAAATAGAAATAAAACCTGGAAAAATGAGTCAAAATAAAAAAAATAATGCAATCTGCACTCCGGCAAATTCTAACGCATAAAATTATCTAAAAATGATTACACTGCCATGTGTAGTTTTTGCTGCTATAAAACTTTTTTAGTGGAACGATTTTGTCCAACTTTAGCATTAAATATCTCTTAAAATAATTCTTCGATTGGAAAACTGCCTGCATCAGCGTGTTTATCAAAAATTTCTGTATAAAACCACTGATTTTCATATTTTTGTATGCATTATTTTCCTCAATATTAACGAAGAAAGACCTCCGGTCACAAAAAATTCAAAAACGGGCGGCGGCGGCGGTGACAGCGGTAGTTACTTTTTTTAGAATAGAGAGATATTTCATTTTCAACTTTTCAGACCTTAAAATGTTTCATATTTTGAAGTTTTACTGTTCATCTGGCTTATTTTGGCAAGTGTTTATTGGCGCATGATCCATTGTTGTTTCAACTCGTATGCAATTAATTATACGAGTCACAGAGAATATTTAGAGGTTTACCACCTGTGATGGATTAACGTAAAACATATTAACATGAAAGTATTAATTTATACTTAAATTCCTAAAATCCAAAAATGTTGTATTATCATCGGACATTCACCTGTGAACGTAATTTATATAATTCTAGCAAATCAGATAGTGGTTAAAAGTACAAATTCATAGATGCAAAAATCACGTTCAGTTACATAAAAGAGTGTAAAAAGTACCCAAGACTGTAAATTAGGTCAACAAATTGACATGTATTGCTCTCCCTCCAATACGTCAGAATTTTGTAGGCATGTTTGGAGAGTGTGCATCGGTACAACAGAAAAAGGATTAATCTCGTACACTGTTAAAAATATCGTGAAAAATTACCTCTGTTTTTAAAGGCTATATATTTTCTGACGAATGAGAACGCTTCATAAATGCCTATAGAGTGTTCTCATTGGTCAGAAAATAGATAGCCTTTAAAAACAGAGGTAATTTTTCACGATATTTTTAACAGTAGCGTTCCCGTGAAAATCATAGAACTATGAATAAAGAGGTGCTGACATATCCACAAAATAGTGCAGCTTCAACTGTAACCGGTTTCGCAGAAGCGGATTACTGCTAAGGAAAAATTGCACCAGTAAATTTGAATAGAAATTTAAGTTAAGCGGATTATTTTATGCAGAATTTTAGTCATAATTATGGTTAAAAATTCCGTTTTACACGAGGTAATTTACCCGTTGGTAGTCAGACCGCGACCAACGACATACAAGGACAGTTAAACGTCATAAGTAGGACATTTAGAACGTCATACGAGCTGGTAATCTTCACACGGTGATTGGTACAAAGCCCACCCTTTTGTGCTAATCGTCGTGTAAAAATTATCCACTCCGTGTGACGTTTTAAAAATCATGAACTGGCCTTTTATGCCGTTGGTCGCGGTCAGGACCTGCGTTTTCGCCACATTGTGACAACCTAAACAAGTTCCTGTCAGTATCAACGAAAGATATAATAGCTGGAACAACTTCAACCAGTAACAAAGAATAAAACTTTTTAGCATATTTTTGAGGAAAATTTTGTATTCATAAGGCACTTAAATAAAACGAAATTTTCTATTCAAATTTTCTGGTGGAATTTTGCCTCGGGGGGAGGGGGTAAATAGAAACTGTTGATCCTATGTAAAACATAGCCGCCATTTTATGACAATCTTCTTAGTAACTTCGCTTGCAATTGGTAGGCACTACACTATATGTCTCCTCCTGTTTATTCTCAACTCCATTGTGAAAAAATGCTACGATATCGGACTGATACAAGAACGCTTGAAAGAAAGTGACCGAGGCATAATTAGAAGCACTCTTGACGACAATGCCGAAATTGCAGCAAAACTCGGAAGGATCTTATTCTATAATAAAGCTACTGAACTATGTCGTCATTAGAATTTATAAGTTGCTAAGAGGTCAACTGAATATAGTTCAAAATTATCAGGTGTCATCTTATTATGGTAAAGATCGTGGAACCCACTAAAGGTACTTCTAAATAAGTATTTAAGGCACTATCCCTTGAGAGCGTAGGTGGGCCGCGGTTTCTACTCCCGCTGCCTACGTTGAAGACTCTTTCCGGAGCTCCCGGTTATAATTCTCTGATGTTGAAAATTTATTTTTGCTATCTCTCCCTTGTATATTGGCGATTACTTATAAGCGTACAGCTGGTGTCAAGCACACAAATCAGATGTATGTGTTCAATAAATAAATAAATTTCCTTTGACGAGCAATTTTCGAAGAGCGAAGCGGAATTCTGTGTAACAATGTCAAAACTATCAAACAACAATGTAAGGAATATCTAAGGATAAAAATTGAAACAATAGAAAAAATCAATAACTATGATTACAACTGTGCGGCTACTGTAATACTTATTATAAGAACGACCATGGCAATGAATTCGGTCACTTGTGACCATTTTATACGTCAATTAAATCGGAAATTCGGAAAAATGGAAGCTCTAGGATATAAATTAAATAAAATAAGGAGAATGTTCAGAAAAAAATTGTAGATTTCCTTGCTACAGGAAATGCATCATTGGTTCAGGTTGAGTTAACGTCATCAAGAGAGGCTATATAAATAAGTCCGTTCCGGAGAAGTTTGGTTTAAATTGAGTCGCAAACTATTTCTGTTGAAAAGGAACGCGTGAATATTGTTATTTTTTCTTTGATGAATTCATTACGCTATTTAGTTGAGGTTAGTCGAATTGAAGCTTTTACATCGTGTTTCTTAAATATTCATGAAGTAAATTGCATTGACTGGTTAAGAGTCTAACATTTTAATAGACTCTTTCAGTCATGATGTTTCCTTATAAACTGACTCCAAGGAAAGAGTTGTTATGTTTCATTTCTTATTAAATATAAATCGTATAAAATGTTACCACTTCATAAAAAGTATTAAAATACTTATATTTGAGATATAGCAATAATGTATAGTTATAATATTCTAAAAAATAGAAAATGCAACATAGCAACCGTTTTTTTTTTTTTTTTTTTTTTTTTTTTTTTTTTTTTTTTTTTGGAGTCAGTTTCCAAGCGATAACTGATGACTGATGTCACGACTGAAAGAGTCTATTACAAAATCTACTTTTTTCACCATGACAGTAGCCGATTTTGCAAGAAAATATATTAACAAATAGGGTTCTAGAAAGTAATTAACTCAAAGAACTATCACGATTAGGAAAGAGAAAAATAACTTTCTGCCATACTTTGAATCAGTGGCCTACAAAAGATTTCCATAAGAAAAAATCCAGTAAGATTTAATGCAAACAATCGGTTCACCTATACGCATGATAAATTCTCACAAGGGAGCCACTCTTTTTAGTGCTGCTCGCACCTAGCATCGAGACCTGGTGCGTTTTGTAGCCCTATGCATAAAAGTTCGAGAACCGATAACATTTCTCTGTTAAAATCATATTTTATATACTTTTTTATACTTTAAATTTTTTATTATTACATATTTATTTGTTTATTTCACGCCAAAAGTGAGTTAAGTCGCCAAATATGGCGCTACAATTTTTCCGCAGAAACAAATATTAGGTTTTTATTTTTGTTTTCTATGCAGACGATAAATATATAAGTAATAAATATAATTCTATAAAAGCTTCAAAAATCATTGAAAACTATTTTTTAGTGAAATACAAAATAAGCAAACTATTTTCTTTTGAAATCGAATGAAATAAAGTTTCGAATGTTTAAAATGAAATGTTGCTGTATTAAATGGTTCTTCGGTAAAAGTAATCATAAAGTAAATTAATATTTTTACACAATTTAGAAAAATTACTGTGGCGAAATAGGTTGGGCATTGCAATTTCTAGCTATTACAAATGCAGCTATGAGATTTGGCTAGGGTTGCCGGAAAGCTCTACTTTTGAAAATAAACGCCAACTCTTTCCCCGCCAAAAATATGAATATAATGTTGCAATTTTTCAAAATCAAATCCGTGGGTTTTTGAAGAAATTTTCAAACTTTTTTCAATATTTTATACTTATTATTAACTGATTTTTATTTTTAAATGCTTTTTTTTTAAAAAAAATTCAATGTTAATAGTCCGATAAGAGGTCTCGAAAATTGCATTTTCAGAAAGTTATGCTGGACATCGTTTAATGCATCTCCATACCTATAAAGGAGGTTACCGTAGGGGAGACAGCGATCTGTCGCCAAATGCCGCCAATTTTGTCACCAAATGTGATGCCAACTTAGCTATATCTCTAATATTTCACCAAATACCCACAGACTGCCATTTTAAACCAATAGGGTTTAATTTCTTACAGAAAATCAACAAATTGAGATATTTTGATGCAATAAAAACTAATATTAACTTAAGGGATTATATTAAGTATGTTTAAGGGAGTCCAAGTAAATTAAATTATGAATAAATGTAACATGATACAATGCTTAGCATGCTTTCCAAACATAAATTTTAAGGGAGACCAAACTGGTCGCCAAGGGCGGCTAGTATTCTTTAGAATACTAATGGATTAAAATAGAATGGTGCAACTAAATCTGAATTGCCGCTCAGTTGGCGTAGTAGCGGAAGTGTTGCCGTAGCAACATTGCACACCACTACTCAATGTGAAATGAATGGCAACTCGATTATCAATATTACTCGGACTCGAAGACAACAGTCATCGGGTTTCAATTCTATTCACACAGCCGTGAGACGTATGATGTTGCTATGGCAACACGTCTTGTTGTTGCATTAGCTGACTGGTGATTTTATTAGCTGTAACAGCTAATCTATCACATACTAGCTACCCTTGGCGACCAGTTTGGTCTCCCTTCAATAAGAAAAACTATTAATTTTAATAAATATCATGATCGAGATTAACTCGTTTTTACTCCGATTAATTAATTGAAGCAGAAATTTAAGATGAAAATCAAAGTTGATATAGTATTGAACTAACATCTGTAACATTTTTTTTCAAACACTAACATGTACGAGATAGAAGAATGTTTTGGGATTGGCATATCCAACTAGTTAAGTATATCAGCGAAAAAAAAAAATACATAAATGTAACAATCCATAATAAAAATATAAAATCATATAAAAAGTGACGATTAGAAACAGATTAATTTTCTTCATTTGGGTGAGAGGATGTGGGGGGGGGGGTTGCGGCTGCCCTCTGAAACTTATTTTAAAATAATTGTTAAACACATGAACATAAAATTAAAAATTGTCCTTGGCGAGAATAAGGGGAAGGTGGGGTGGGGTGGGGCGTGTCAGAGGGGCTCTGACGCTGTGACGTAAATTCTTAATCCTTGTATATTTTAGTGTTTGATGAAAAATTAATGAATTTTGAAATTAGATTTTTTACAAGGGATATTTTCTTATATGTAACGTAAATAGAACATTTTTTTTTTTTTTTTTTACTTTTGTCAACGAGCTACCATCGCCAATCCCCATTCAAACCCACAGGTTCTAAAAATATAGTAACTTGTTCTTTTTTTTTTAAAAACGACCCGCTTACGTAATATTGAATGATATTAGCACGACCAGTGGCGATCTTCTATGTAATCATATTGTCATTCATTTATCATTGGACTGGAGGAGTCTTCGGTACCCCAGGTCGCATCCACTACTGCCCCGACAGCTGTTAATTGATAATCGGATTAAGTAAGTATTGTATATCCGCTTGTGCAAAAGGATAAAGTAAGCACTGTCGATGCCTCCCGGACTTTTTTTAATCGTCTGAAAGAAAAGATTCCTTTTAGATGTTATAAGCAAATCCTTTGAAGTAAGCTGTTTGGAAAAAGACAACTTTCACCATTAAATGGTTTTTGAATCCTTATAATTTAATCATGTTAAAGGTTTTTTTTCTTTTTAAAGTCCACGTATAAATATATTTTTCGGCTGAGAAGTATTTGGATTTATTATTTGGGCTTTTAAAAATCTGATAACATGAAATAAAAAATGCTATTGAAAACTATAAATTAAATCGTTATTGAGATAAAAAAAAAAAAAAATTCAAAAAAAAGGAAAATCCCTAAAAAGTTAGACAAATTTAATACATAATTGGACTCTGCACACCACAATCTAATGAAGTATATGCTTGCAAAAAATGGTTAAATTTCTTGGAATAGTTTTTTATTCTATAAAAATTTTTAAACTGAACTATTTTGACCGATTTCAATTTTAAATAAAACTTTTAAAAACCTTTATATTTAAAAAATGTCTGCTGCAACGTGTTTATCCTATACCCATTTATAAAACTCTCAGTTTTCATAGTATATGCATTAGTATTTGCAAGATAACTTGAGAGAGTAAAATGTAACAATAAATTCAATTACTGCAGTAGCAGCTTTAGATACATTTTTTTAAAATAAAGAGAAATTATAGAATAGTTGCATACAATATTCATATATAAGGCAATTCCATCGTAACTGACGTAACATTTTATCATCGAATTTTATTTTCAAATCTATGTGTACTTATAATACTAGAACAAATTTTTATAATTTAAAATATTTCTTACTTAGGTCTTAATACTCAAATACCTGCAGATTATTTCAATCTCTCTTTTAGTCCCAAAAATTGCAATTCAAAATTCTGTAACTGACATAACATAAAGCAGACAAACATTTTTTCTACCTTCATTGAAGTGTAAAATTTATCAAAACTATCCAGTTAAAAAAAGTGATTTAATGTTTTCAACAAAACTAAGTAATGCCAAATTATAACAGTAACTTGTTCAATTAATTTCTGAATAATAAAAAAGAGAAAAATGGCATTTACACGTGTAACTAACGTAACATTATGATTTTACAAAGACAAGAATAGTACTTAACTTAGTCTGTAAACAGTAATTTACAATGCCTTTTAGGTAGATTTCGTATGAAATACTACCTATTGGCGTCGTTCCTATGTTGGAATTTCTGAAAAAATTTTGCAGATCTAAACCGATCATGACCCCTAGAGCCCAAAACCACCCTCAGTAAAAAACTTATATATATATATATATATATATATATGTATCTGTCTCTATATATATCACTTTCTTCTGGACACGATAACTTCCACAATTCTGCACCAATCTCTTCCAAACTGATACATAAAATCAAGGGGCATAAAACCTCGGTCAAGTTCGTTAATGGACAAAATCGGACCAAGGGGATGGAAATAGGGAGGGGTTTTGTGAAAACCGAAAAAAACACATAACTTCTTAAATTTTGTACATATCGAATCAGTTTAAAGTTTTTATTACTTCTAAGAATAGGGCCAAAAATTTATGTATCACAGATTTTTGATAAAGTTAAAAATGGGCTCAAGGGGCGCAAAAATAGGGTTTTCGGAAGAAAAAAATTCATAACTTCGTCAATTCTCAAGATATCAAATCCAATTAATTTTATCATGAATCTACTTAACATTATCTACAACTTTTATATTCACAAGTTTTTGATAGGACCAATTCGTACCGCAAAAAAAAATTAAAACGAAAACAAAAGGGGCGTTTGAAGAAGAAAAAATCCATAACTCCGTCAATTCCAAAGATATGAAATACCCATGAATTTATCATATATCTTCTTAATATTGTCTACAACATCTATATAGACAAGTTTTGGATAGGACCAATTCTTACAGCAAAAACAAACTAAAAATACATAGCGGTTGAAGAAAAAAATCATCTTAGTAAGGGTGTATTCAAATCCAAACTGCTTATTTTCTGACTCATTTTACAATTCATTTTTACTCTCAGATGCTTCCAATCGGTACCTTTTCTTACTCGGAAACTATATAATGTACCGTAATGGTCAATTTTTTGATAGAGACAGAATATATTTTAAAACATGCTGTCAAAGTGGGCCTTTTGAACTGAATTTCCCGAAGCGGATTGTGTTGCAAAAATCATCGTATTAAGGGAGTGTTCAAATCCAAACTGCTTATTTTCTGACTCATTTTTAAATTCATTTTTGCTCTCAAACGCATCCAATTGGTAGATTCGATTATTCAGAAACTATACAGGGTGTCCGGTCTCAACGGTGTCCAATGGCTAATTCCTAAACCGTTAGTCATAGACATATAGTTCCAATTACAAAAATGTTTTACATGAGGTAAAGAAGTATTTTTAAACCGATTTAGCTCAAGAAAAAAATTTGTTTTAAAATTACGAAATTTAAATTTTTATACGTTCCCCCGGTCCTATAAGTGATATTTAGTAAACTTTTCCTGTTTCTCTAACAAGTACGGCAAAAAAAGTCCCATTCATCTAACACTAAAATTGACCGCGTTATGACATTTTCAATTTTATGACTTAAACCACTTTTCTATAACTGAAAACAGATGAGTTGGACCAAGCTTTCAGGGGTCGTACACGAAGTGCTTAAAGTATTATAAAGGGCGTCCACTCCAAACAATGTTCGACAGCTAATTCCTAAACCGTTAGTCAAAGACATATAGTTCCAATTACAAAAAGGTTTTAAATAATGTAAAGAGGTATTTTTAAAGCGATTTAACTGAAAGTGCTGTCCCTGTATAAATATTAAGGTAGCGTTAATTTTTAGTAATTAACTTTCAGATTAGTTAAAATAATTGAAGAAGTGAGTTTCAAAACTCGCCTTATCGAGAAAATCAAATTTTGGGCAATCGCGTAAAACTTTTAAATGCGCCCATTGGTATTCATTGAAAATTTGGTGACTGTAGTGTTTGATTGGTACAGTTATACCAATAGAATAGATTGATAGAGAAACACGATTTTTTAAATTTCGGATAAGGTGAGTTTCTAAACTGATGTCCTCAAATGTATTTTGACTTTTTTTTTTTTTTTTTTTTTTTTTGTAAGGAAATGAGTGTGTTTCTTTTGATGATTTTATTTTAAAAAGTTGTATTATTTTTATAAACTTTTAAATTACGACGTTCTTATGTATGTCTTCCTAATTCAAAATTTATATTCCAATTTTAACTCACTTCCAAACATCCGATTAAGATTAAATTTTACATAATTATGTAAATCCAATGACAATGTAATATTAATATGATTTTAGGTACGTACCATTTATATTTATTTTACAGGACCACTCCAAAAATTTCGTATATATTATTATCTACAAACAGAAATTTTAAAATCAAAGTCAGTAACATTTATGTAAGGCATTGAGATTCACAATGTAATTTTTCCAAATGAAAGTGCGTTGCGTTTATATTTTTTATTTAGTGCCGCACAAAAGAAGTCAGATACATTACGATGTATATGAACAGGGATTGCTTAATATACATTTTGATGATATTATGCTTTTTTCAAATTCAACTTTTTAGTTTTTTATAAAAACTTGTTTGAAAAAAAAAATATTTTAAAGACCAAAATCAAAATGCAAATTCTACTTGCTAAACAAGTAATTATACAAGTAATTAGTTAATTTTTGTAATTTTATTTTAAACAAACAAGATGAAAGTCCATTTTTTGTGAATGAAATTATGTGGACTGATGAATGTCAGTTTACAAGACAAGGGGTCGTAAATACTCAAAACTTTCACTATTGGTCCCTGGAAAATCCACACATTATTCGTCCTAACAAACATCAAATACGTTGGTCCATAAATGTTTGGTGTGGTATCTGGAAAACGTCCTTAATTGGGCCATTTCTCTTCGATGACACTTTAACATCAAAATACGCGGATATTTTACCTGGACCAGTATCCGATTTTTTAGAAGAGTACGTTTCATTACAAGATTTGTCTAATATGTGGTTTCAGCATAATGGCGCGCCAGCACATAGATCGCTAAAGCCACGCACTGTCTTAACCATTACTTTTGAAAATAATATTATCGGATATGGACGTCGTATTGAGTGGCCTCCCAGGTCGCCAGATTTGAATCCTTTCGATTTTTTTTCTTTGGGGTTTTCTGAAAAATAAGGTATATGAAAGCGAATCAACTAGTCGAGCAGATTTGTGGAATCGTATTGCTATGGCGTGCAAATCTGTAACACCTACAATGTTGAAAAAAGTAGAAGAAGAATTTATTTCACGTGTACATTTCTACATTGCAGCCGAAGGGAGTCACTTCGAGCACCTTTTAAGATAACCTTAATTTTTATTAATTAAGTTTTAGATTAGGTAATCTAGCTATGTATCATTTTCTAAAGAGTTGTGACTGTTGCTTTTATAATCATTTAACAAAATTTCTGTTATTTTTTTCAATTATATTTTTAGTACAAGTTGTATATTTTGTTTTAATATGTCAGAATGAACAAAAATCTCAAAACATAATTGTAATGCTAATTTACTCTTAATGTTTAATGTTAAATTTTATATCTGACGATTATTTTTATTTTTAGTAAATTTGTGGCTGACCCCTATTTTGCAGCAAAAAAGATACCTCAACTTTAAACATCTATTACTCGGTCAGTTTTAATCGTAGAGGAATGGGACTTTTTTTATCTTACTTGTCAGTGCAATAGAATATTTTTACTAAATATCACTTATAGGACTTGGGGACCGTATAAAAATTTAAATTTCGTAATTTTTCAATAAATGTTTTTCTTGACCCAAATCGCTTTAAAAATACTTCTTTACCTCATTTAAAACATTT
The DNA here is from genome assembly GCA_963932465.1 of Maratus speciosus. Classification (NCBI taxonomy): domain Eukaryota; kingdom Metazoa; phylum Arthropoda; class Arachnida; order Araneae; family Salticidae; genus Maratus; species Maratus speciosus. Next base: position 255,653,022 of record OZ010797.1, on the reverse strand, counting down.
TTGCAATTCGAACTATATGTCTATGACAAACGGTTTAAGAATTATCCATTGGACACCGTTGAGACCGGACACCCTGTATAATGTACCGTAATGATCGATTTTTTGACAGAGGCAGAATATATTTCAAAAAATGATGTCAAAGTGGGCATTTTGAACGGAATTTGTGGAAGCGATTGTGTTAGGAACGAAAAATATTGTCTTACTGAGAAAATAATTGTTTATATATCAAGTTTTAATTAATTGAACGAAAATTAAAAGCACAGGTCGCTTATAAATCTCTTCAAAAATCTCGTCAAGAAGTTTGATGTTTTCCCTATTAAAAATGAATGTGGAATTATGCCAGAAAATTTCGAGTTGTTGTGCATGGAAAAGTATTTTTTTGAATACCGCCCTAACATGATTCTGTTAAAACCAGTTATTATATAAAAATGAAATAAAAACTCGTCAAAAGTGGCCAAATAAAATTGTTAAAGTGGGTTTATCTCTAATCATGATTTGTTTTTTGTTTGTGAAATTAGTATACTTAACTTCGAAATCTACCTCCGCCTGTAGGCCGGGCCGGCAGGGATTTTTTTATTATGATTTTTATATAGAATATAAAAATATCAAGTTTTCCAATCATACCCTTAAATTAAACATATTATAAATTTGATTCCTCCCCAAAAAATGATGATTTTCTGTGGAATTGCCCTATAATACTATAGAAATATGAAGAATACGATACTCTCAATTAATCGACTGTATAAGTCACAGAGGCGAAAAGTTCTCCATGCGAGCAGAATACTATCGCCAAAGCATGAAATGTTCCCTGACACCAGGTGCACGTCAGTGGTATTTACCGTACAGCCTTGGATCACCACTTCCGATATTGGCTTGGGATAACCGGCCACTTCGGGATTTGTCCGGTCAGAACTCGAAATACATTGTTCATCGGGCTTTGGCCAGGGGTCTAGGCCAATTCACAAACTGACCAGACTTTGTGCTTTGTCCGCAACGTATGTATAAACTTTGTAGAATTTTGTTATTTCAAATTTTATGAAAATCGAATTGAAACTTAAAAAGATATTAATAAAAGTTTTCTTCGTTCTGTTAAATCCTATTACATGTAGTTAGTTCAGTGATGTCCTATGATAGGTAATGATTCTAGGTTGCAATGGTGATGATGTCCTATTTAAAATGGAGTCTTATTATTTACGTATTATTGAATTTAATACATATAATCGTAATAAATTTTGTATTCACGCATTTTTACATAAGAGGTCAGCAGCTATTGCACCAAGATCTAAATATTTATAAAACTAGTTATAGTACAAACTCACCTCATTTGCGACGTTTCACTTACAATTTCCGACTTGTTTTCCTTACAAACATTTAATATTGCTTCTCTTGTTACTAGATGAGTATTGTTGGCCAATACAGCTGTCACAAAATCTTGTGTAGACACGAAACGTCAAACTTTCTTTTATAACCTTTTAATTTCCTCAAACATAATTGAAGTACAACATTATACATTTTTTTTTTCACAAAAACAGACTTCCATGATTTTAGGTATTTACAAACATGGAGGAAAGTCTAACCGTTAGTCATGTTCTGGTGTTATTTGGTACTCAGTATAGTTTTCTACTTGTGTAATTTCTACCCAAATCAGTAAGATTCCGCTAAAAATAATAAGATATATAATTGATATACATATCTATTACATCATCCGAGAAATACAGTCGTAAAAATACCATTCCTTTTATAAAAAACCATTTTTAAAATAAGTGATACTAGCTGGGGTGGAAATGTCACCATTACACGAATTGATAATAAAAATTTCATGACAACGTATAAAAAAATAATAAATACATTAAATTTAACTTTCTTTTCACAATCCATGCAAAATATTACAAACAGTTAAGATAAGGGTAGTAACAATATTGTGTTGTGGTTTTTATAACGGCCCATTATCAGCACGCGGGATGTAGGCCCAAAGGTGGAGGATTGCTCTCCGTGGGTTTTTTTCTAATGAAACCTAATCCATAATTACGCAAGGAAATACAAGGTTCGAAGAAAACCAGAGAAAATTCCGCACGATCAGGCCGTCGAGCGCGATTGGGTTCGAACTGCGCATCTCTCGTCTATCAGCTTCGTGAGCAGAACCTCTCGGCCACTGGTGGAGTCGCTGGTAGTAACGATACATTCGGAATGCAATCTGTGTACTGGATTTCTGTTTGATTTATGTCGTGTAGACCCTGTAGATGTCGTTAAATACTTAAACTAAATAGAACATCTCCCCCCCCCCCCCACACACACACACCATTTTGTTTTACTAGAAAGGATTATGGAAAAGTAGTCAGATGTCAAAATTTAACAATTCATAGTCATGACACAGTCAATACATAGTAGTACAATATTCATTAAAAATTTTTACTTGTTTTTAATTTAAATAACTAATAAAACGAAAATCAACAATTTTGATATTTTAGAGGCAATAGGGGAGACCGGGGAATGGCGACACCTTAAGGGAATTTAAATTTTTTCACCAGAAAAAAATTGTTATTTTTTAATAGTAAAAATTCCAAAGCTGAATCATTATTTCTAGTATCTGTATAAATTTAACCTTAATCATAACTACAAAGTAAGCACACATAAAAAAAATTCTTTCAAAGTTTGTACAGTGGCGGGATTACTCAGGACACTGGGGTAATTACGCCACTGTATCGGGGTAATGACGCCACTCTTTAATGAACTATTAAATACATAAAATGGATACTAGGAGACACATAACCTACTGAAAATATTTAGAATGCAATAATTTAGCAAAATAATGAATAATTACAATGTTCCTTAAACTAGATTTATTAGTGAGCTAAGCTTACAATTTAATTCAAACTGGAAAAATCGCTCTTTGCCATGGTGGCGGCATTACCCCGAGAGGACAATACAGGGGAAATCCCCCAGCAAAGCTGAAAGAAGAACCGAACTTGAACAAATTGCATCAAAATGTCGGCGAATACATGTAGATTACGGGTAATATTATCTTAAGTAACTAATGTTACAATAAAAGGTACTTACCTCTACTCCTTTGAAGCTCCAAAATAAGAAGCAGCTAGGTGAAAACTACATTTTTCACTAGAACAAACGAACGACGTACAACAAAATCACTCTCTAGGCATTGTTTCTATTGTTGGCCGCTATAGTACAGGCGCATTCACTATCTCAAACTGCCGTTAGTTTTTAAACTAGGCGGGATGCCGGCATAAGCCCGAGTGGCGCCATTCCCCCGGTCTTTCCTACACGTACGAAATTCATAGCGAAAAATTTACTTGTAGCACACTTTGTGATGTTCTCTAAGCTTAGAAGGTGCTTTGTTTGTTACATATATTTTTATCGTAAATCACATTTTAAATGAAAAATACATGTGAAATTCAGGAATTTTAAAAGCACCGAAAATTGAAAGCTTTTTCCATAGTTTAATTATCCAACTCAATGTGGTAAAAGTATAACTCGTGAGGTAACGACATTTTCGAATAGTATTTATTATCTTATTTCATAGCAGAATATTTGGTTAAGGTTAGGCGAAAACTACTATTTGAGAATATAGGTACTCCGCGGAACGCAGCTTCACTACACTATATTAACTAATAATCATTGTTAAAATCATGAAAAGGCAGGCTGTATAAATTTCACTAATATGCGTCCAATTACCTGCAAATTTTCAGAAGCACTCATAAAATGTTTCTACAGCTAATTATTGTAGTATTTTTCCATTAACCGAATGAATGTGTTTATTATAATTTTTTTTATAATCAAGTCATTCATACGAATACGAGGACGACCAACGATGAAGCATAGTTACTAACCCATCGTTAAAAAACCTCTTTATATACATAAGGGAATTGTCATTTCAAATCTTCTAGATACACTGCAAATAGAAGCGTCTTAAATTTAGACACATATGTGACTGAAAAAGAATTTTAGACACTTAAGTGTCTTAATCTGAAAATTAAGACACTATAGATGTCTTAATTTAAGATACATAAGCGTCTTACTATGACCATGGTGTAAACGAACTGAGAATAATGTCTAAAATATCCGCAAACGTCTTATTTTAAGACACTTCATTGCTTTAAACGTGTCTTAATTTTTGATTCTTCCGACGCAATAACCACCAGGGGGCACTAGCACTCCCAGTTGCGCATGCGTTTTAGATGTCTTCGTTCGAAGTGGTATACGTTGTAATTCAAACAAAGTTTGTTTTTATGTAGGCGTGTATTTTAATTCGTTTTTTTGCGAAATGTGAAGTACTGTGATTTTAATTCGTATTAACTTGGATTATGTATTTATTGAATACATACATCTGACGTGTGTGCTCGGCATCAAATGTCTCTTAGAAGCTGTCGTCGATACAAGGGCGGGATAGACACAGAACAGAAGTAGACGACGGTTGAAGATTACACCCGGAAATTCTACAAAGCGTGTGCAATGGGCTTAGTGTTAACTCGTATCAATTTATATCAATAATATTGTGTTATTCATCTTCGTCCTGTCGAAGCTGGCAAAAAAAAAAGAAACTTTTGTCTGGCGGGTCCTGTTTTTAGGATGAAACATCTCATCCTTTAAATATGGCTAGTCGGATGTATTATGGATTACCTTTTGAACTGATGAAAGTCTTTCTCCCCCACTGTGGTTGTGGTAGTTTTTAAAATTTCAAATCGAGGAATATTTCTTACCTCTTGCAGCAACTCAAGTAAGTTTCTTTATAGTAGTAAAATTAGTGTATTTTATGATTTTATTTATTGTACTAAACAAAATCCTGCATGAAATTTAATTAGTTTTGAATCTGTTCGCAAAAAACCCCACTAATTCTAGAAGTATATATTTTTAAACTTATGACGTTCTTTTTTATTACGAATTATATATTCAATGTCAGTTCTTAGTTTCAATGGATAATTTTTATCTCGCAGTAAATGACGGCCACAAGGAAGTAAAGATAAAAAAAAACTTTGAAAGATGACCTAATGCTTTCTTACTTCCTGGCATAAAACCGCAGATTAAAAAAAGATAAATAAAGTAAATGAGACTCGTCTATTATATGAAGCTGCCTGTAAAAATATACATATGTATTTGATTTGCAATCAACTCTAATACTGATTTTTTTATTATTTTTAATAAAAAAGTAATTTGAAATTTATAATGGGAAAAAGTAAAAACCTCTAACTAGATTTCGTATTTAAAATTGTGGTAACTTTATTTATATGCACTTATACGAAAAATACAAAAATGACAGATGTTACTGTATATATTTAAGACGAAAGAAGTTTGGAAATCATAAGTTATTTTTTCCTCATGTTTTTAATATAGAATATGTACTTATTTGTTTTTATTGATAGTTGAATAGCTTTTGTGAGTACCCTCTGATCTACATAAAAACTTGCCCATGTGGAAATATAAATTTTTTAAAAACATAATTTTTAAATAAGTATTTTCATTTTTGGGGGGGGGGAGGGGGGGGATTTTGCATGAATTTTTGTAAAGCTGATATCTTAAATCTTGCACTGATTATAATGAAAGTTTTGAACTTTTAGAGTAGGACAAGTTTAAAAACGCAAATATATTTAACAAAATACCAAAGTCATTTTTCCCCCAATGTTATTAAAGTAGAATATTTATTTATTTATTTTCCTTATTCATAGTTAAATGGCTGTTGTGATTATCAAGTGATGTATATGTAAAATTGCCTATGTGGCAATATATTTTTTTATATTTTCATTTTTTTTTTGGGGGGGGGGGATTTTTGCAATTTTCGTACATCTGATATTTTAAATCTTTTTCCACATTCAACCGAGTATAATAAATATTTTGAACTTTTAGAGTAGGACAAGATTATAAAATATATAAATATATATTTATCTATGTACCTTAAAAGCCCTTAATAGCGAACACTTCGGGAACGCGGAATTTGTCCGATAATTGGAGATGTCTACTTTTTTGAGGTAAAAATATACAAATATGTATGTCTGCTGATTAAAAAAGTATTCGTTAAATAGAGGTGTTCGCTATTCGAGAATGTTCATTAACCTCCACAACGGATACTCCCGAATATCGGACATCTCAATTTAGACAACTATAATGCAGGGTTGCGTTTTTTGCAAAAGTACTTCTTGATTAAAGGAAGGGCAAACTGGGAAGTGCCCCGTCCCCCTACGACTGTAGTGCCCCCAAATTTGATGTGCAATATTTGTAAAGCTTATATTTTAAATCTGTTTCGAAATTGTACTGATTATAATCAATATTTTGAACTTTTAAAGTAAAATAAGGTTAAAAACAAAATAAATTTAAAAAAATCTAATATTTAGATAAATATTTTTTGTTTTTTAATCTTGTTCTACTCCTGAAGTTCAAGATATTGATTATAATCAGTACAATGTCGTAAAAGATTTAAATTATCAACGTAACGAAAATTGTATACCAAAACTGAGAGCACCAAAAAAATCAGGCTGTATTGGGGGGGGGGGGGGGGAGGGGCAGGACCACAGCCAAATATTTTTCCAGGATTCAACGTGGTCAAACATGGCTACGTATGATGCTTACAAAAAAAATGGATGCGATTCAGACGTTTGAAGTGTCTGAAATTCAGACGCAAAAAGTGTCTGAAAAAATTCAGACATTTTAAAATGTCTGAAAATTGAACACTCCATTTCAGACACTTAAGTGTCTGAATTTCAGACATTTTAATTTAGAGTGTAAAGATGTTAAAAAAGGGACATGCTTCTTTAAAAGTAAATTTCTTTTCAAACTTAAATTAGTACTAAATCTGTATTGAATTGGATTTTACTTTACATCCCTCGATAAAATTCAGTACTGAAATTGCGCTACCTTGAATTAAATGTGTTCCCGCAAATCTATTACCAAGTTTAGCTTTTTCTTGTTTTTAAATGAAAATATATTCATAAGCGCTCTTAAAATGTTTCTAAAGAAAATTATTGTTGTATTTTTCAATTAACAGACTGAATCCTTTTATTATATCTATTTATAATCAAGTCATTCAACTGAATATAAGTAATCCCAACGATGAAGCACTTTTACTAACCTTTTGTTAAAAACGTAAGTACAGTCGTGGAAAAAAAAAGTAAACACCCCCTACTAACTCCTCAACAAATCATCATGGAAAAAAGTTACTGGTACCGAACGATTGGAAATAAAGTCTACTTTTAAATGATGCATATAAAATTTTCTTAGGGGGTCATCTACATATTAAAACGAATCCAAACTTCATTTTTTTTTCAATGGCAATACCCAATTTTAACCAGATATTTGAAATCTTCGGTTCAAACTATGCCAAGACACCAAATTTCAAGTCATTTGAATGATAAGTTTTTGAATTATAAACTTTCAAAATTTAGTGCTTCTAATGTTAAATTACATTTTCATATTTTTATTTATATCTCCCGAAATTATGCTCCTAATGTGCTAATTTTTTTTTGTAGTAATAATACCAATATACCCAAACATAAATAAGCTGAATTTGCAATTTTTATAATTTTATGATATGAATTATGAAATTAATATTCGAAAAAAGTATGAATTGCAACCTACAATTTTTTGATGGATTTAGATTTATTAAGTCCTGCTTTATGGAAATTAAAAAATTTCACATTTTTCTTCCAAGTAGTTTTCAAATTATGCTTAAAAAACGGCAAAATGATGGTTTAAGGGGCCGTCTATGATGGAAGTGAGTAGACATTTTGAAATTTATTCTGCCGTACTGTAATCTGACACGCTTCATCGACTCCTTGGGTGGCGCTTAAGGTGCTTTGATCAAGGAAGGGGCTCTCTCGGTTAACAATCCAGTACGGAGCTTCAATTTGGATACAGCCCTTAAAATACGCTCGTTTTAAAATAATTAATTTCTCGGAAACTTATGGTACAAATTGCATAGAAAATTCGTTTTTAGTCTAATTGAAGGGTGTAGAGTTCATTTATGCAGTCAGAATTGGTTACTGCTATTGAAAAAAACAAAGTTATGGTTCGTTTTAATATGTAGATGGCCCCCTAAGCAAATTTTATATACATCATTTAAAAGTAGTTTTTATTTCCAATCGTTCGGTACCAGTAACTTTCTTCTACGATAATTTGTTGAGGAGTTAGTAGGGGGTGTTTACTTTTTTTTTTTTCCACGACTGTACATACAGTAATTTTTCCTTTCAAATATTCTAGATAAGGATGCTCGTAATATAAAAAATTAAAAACGGCACTTTTCATTAAAACCGCCAATTTCTTTTTGAACTTTAATTAGTACTAAATCTGTATTGAAATTAATTTTACTTTTCCATCCGTCCATAAAATTCAATACTAAAATTGCAATATCTTAAAATTTAATATGTTTTTACAAATCTTAACAAATGTAGCTTTTTCTCGTATTTAAATGAAATTATATTCATAAGTGCTCATAAAACGTTGCTAATGCTAATTATTCTAGTATATTTTAGGTAAACAGGCTAAATCAGTGTATTATATTTATTTATAATAAAATAGTCATTGAAATTAATATAAGGAGAACCAACCATGGAGCAGGGTTTACTAAACCATCGTTAAAAAACTCTACGTAGGGGAGACCGGGGGAATGCCGCCAACCCGCCTGGTTATAAAACTAACGGCAGTTAGAGATATTGAATGTACCTGCACTCGGTCAACAATAGAAACATTGCCTAAAGTGAGAGTGATTTTCTGTAAGTCGTTCGTTTGTTCTAGTGAAAAATTTAGTTTTCATCTAGTTTCTTCTTATTTTGGAGCTTCAAATGAGTAGAGATAAGCTCCTTTCATTGTAACATAAGGTATTTAAGATAATACTACCCGTAATCTACATGCATTCGCCGACATTTTGATGCAATGTGTTGAACAAGTTCGGTTCTTCTTTCGGCTTTGCTTGGGGATTTCCGCCATATTGTCCTCTCGGGGTAATGCCGCCATCATGCAAATCGGGTGAGAAATGGCCTCATTTGTATAAAGTGGAGCCGAATCAGCAGAGATTTATTATTTATGACTTTTGCAATATGAAGTAAATTGTAAGCTTAACCATTTTTCTACTCAATTACATTGCTTTCTAACTATTTTCAGTGGGTTATGTGTTTCCCAGTATCCATTTGATGCATGCTGTTGGTCATTAAAGAGTGGCGGAATTACCCTATTATCCTGGGTAATCCCGCCACCGTGCAGAGGTTTAAAAAATATTTTTTATGTGTGCTTACTTGACAGTTATGATTACGGTTAAACTTATACAGATACTAAAGATAATGATTCAGCTTTAGAATTTTTACTATTAAAAACACTTTTTTTTTTTTTTTTTTTTTTTTTAGATGAAAAAAAATTAAATTCCCTTAAGGTGTCGCCATTTCCCCGGTCTCCCCTACATAAGGGAATTTTATTTTTACATCTTCTTGATAAGGGTATTCGTATTACATAAAATAAAGGCACATTTCATCAAAACCATCAATTTCTTTTCGCATTAGTAATAAATCTGAATTGAAATGAATTTCACTGTTTTCTCCCTCCAAAAAATTCAGTACTAAATTTGCCAATACCTTTAAGTAAATATGTTTCCACAAATCTATTGTCAAATTTAGCTTTTTCTAGTTTTTAAATGAAAATGTATTCTTAAGCGCATATAAAAATGTTACTAATTCTAATTATTGTAGTATCCTTCAATTAACAGACAGAGTCCGTTTGTTATAATTATTAATAATCAAGTTATTGAAATGAATATAAGGAGAACAAACGATGAAATACCTGTTAGTAACCTGTCGTTAAAAACGTTACATAAGGGTTACCGAATTTTTAACTTCCCACCAAAATTTTCCGCCCCGCGACGCCCCCCCCCCCCCCCCACCAAAAAAAAGTTGTTTTTAAATACAAATTTTTTTTTTTTTTTTTTTTTTTTTAGGGGGAAAAGTATCTAGAAAATCAGAAAGATTTTGAAACACATAAGATATATGGCATTATGACGAAGGATGAACAGGGAGGGGGCTAACCAAAGCCGCCTCAAGACTACAAGCCAAACACGAGGTTTTGTGACGTCACGACGCGGGGCTTAGATCAGCCGTGAAGAGCACATGCGTTATTTAAAACATATTAATTCTTTTCTCTATATACCAACTTATCACAACATATGGGAAAAAAAACGTACAGTTTAAAGACCCTAATTAAGTGCTTTTTAATCCATTTCGATCACTCGAAACAATAATAATAACGATAACACAAAAACAAAAATTATGATATAATATCACTGTGTCAGTCTAAATGTGCACTTAATTAAAGTTACATTAAAGAAAAATGATTGGTTAATGAAAAAAAAATCGAAGTATTAAATTTAATTTAGTGAATAGTTTTCATTATTTATTCTACTTTGAAATTTACAAAAATATCAATTATCTATTTTCTATATATTCTAAAACAAGACATTAATAAATATATATAAGCAAAATCTACAAATATGTATATAATATATATATAAACATATATATGTAGTTTTAAACACATAGAGAGAATTACTTTGCTTTCAATTATTTCATTTTCAAAAATAAATAAATAAATACCAATATTCTGTCAATCAAAACCCACATTTAAAATTAAATTAAAGTGGATGAAAAATGATTGTTAAATGAAAACAAATTCAAGTTGTATGCTATTTTTATTATTCATTGTGGCTTGAAATTATACAATAAATATCCTATTAAATATTTAGTGATTTGAAACATGCAAAGGAGTATAATAAATTTAATATAAATAAATAGTAAAACTACAGAGTGCATGAAATTAGGTAACAACACAGATAAATTTTTCCTACTGTAAACTTTACTTAGCAGAAGTGGGTAATTTTCACATAAAATCGATTAAATTGAAAAAACACAAAGCTCTCATAATAAAACAAAACAAGGTCATGAAACAGAAAATTATTATTTTCTTAATTTTTGTATTATTTTAAGATATTATGCAAGGTACACTATGACGCAAAAGTTTAGACAATGAAGAAATTCTTACATACTTTGAAAAATATTTATTCACTTTTCAAATCACTGCTTGAAATTAATGTGCTGTACATATAAACAATATTTATAACAAAGAAAAGTGGAATTGTGCATATTGCAATAAATTAAATGGTAACAAAAATAAACTGCTGTCTCAAAAGTTTAGACACAAATTAAATAAAATCGAAATAAACAATTTTTAAAACCTGGTTGCGCATCCATGCTTATGTATTACGTCATATACACGAGATTGCATGGAAGAAACTAAATCTTGCATAGTTTGTGGATCGATATCGTACCATGCATTCTCAATAGATGTCTTAAGTTCCTTTTCAGAAGAGTATTGTCTAGCGTTGCTATAAACTTTGCGACACATGATGCTCCAAAGGTTTTCTATAGGGTTAAGATCTGGGCTACATGCTGGCCAGTCGAGAACTCTTATATTATGGGAATTAAACCAAGATTTTGAATGTTTTGCAGTGTGAATTGAAGCATTGTCTTGCTGAAATTCCCACTGAGGACCCCCTAGAAGCTCAGCAAATGGCAGTAGGTTTTCTTCTAATGTCTGTGTATAATGCTGTGAAGTTTGACGACCACTGGTGAAGGTCAGAGATACTTGTCCATTATAGCAAAAGGCTACCCAAACCATCACCGAGCCCCCTCCTTGTCTGCGACTGAAAAAACGTCGAGGTTCCTTCCGCAAGTCATGCCAATACGATAAACAACCATCTGGACCATCCAGATTCCACTTTTTTTCATCGCTAAATATGACTGACTGCCATTTCTCTCCATATGACATATGCTTTCAAGCCCACATAAGTCTTTGTAACTTATGATGTGGTTTCAGAGCTGGTTTCTTCTGCATTTTGCTATAAACGATTGTTCCTTTTTCCAAAATTCGTCTACGAATCGTATCCTTTGATACAGAGAGTCCCGATGAGCTTTGAACTCCACGCACGCTCATTTGTTGAGTACTCGCTAGTCTTTGTATCAGGCGAACCTCTCGTACATTTGTCACACGTGGCCTCCCAGACGACATTTTGCTTTATATTCGGAACCACTCGATAAAACTCGATAAATAGATTTTTTTGACCTATTAATAATAGCAGAAATTTCAGAAACGCTCTTCCCTTCACCTTTCAACTGCCAAATCCTTGAAACCTCATTCACTTGAATTTCTTTAGCTCTCGGCATGTCGACTATGAAGCGCAATCGTTTGCAGAACTTAAGTACTCCAAATTTGTGACATCATCGATTCTAAATTTGCATATGCCAACGAATATTCAAAGAAATTTAGAATAGTGTCTAAACTTTTGCGACAAGCACATTTGAATTTTTATGAAAATAATTAGTATTATAGCAAATAAAACGACTGTCTTTTGTACATAGCATTTTAAATCAGTTTTTGAATATATTTACAGGTTTTTGTAATTCTGACGTTATAATTCTACATTTTAAAGCTGAATGACGTCATTGTCTAAACTTTTGCGTCATAGTGTACAAGCAATACAGTTTTTAAAAAGTGTACTGAAACCTGGTGAGAACAAAAGAAAGAAAGAAAACACTTTCATCAATTGGAATTGAAATATTCCTAACGTATATTTATTTTGTTCAGATATTCAAGAATTAAGATTTTGGACTTTGTACTATATATCATTAGAAAACTAATGATTTAAATTTTATTATAACAACTTAGTATTACATTGTTTTCAAAAGAAATTCTTCATACACGTTTTCGTCATAACGAGTCAAGTTGAAATCATTTATTATGGACCAATTGGGGGTATTTTTTTTAGACACCTTATAACATAAATAGAAAAACAAAAGTTTGCAAACAAATACTCCTTTGCAACAAATCCATGATTTTTTCTACTATTATTCTACTAATATTTTTTCATAAAGTTGTGACCATCTTTTTGTGATACCCTGTATACAAATGTAAATAGTACCTGGTACGAAAGTTATGCATGCATACAATACGTATGAAGTTTAGCACTAATCACTTATGCATTATTCGCGAATAATTTCTAGCGATAGATAAAAGGGGGGTCCCAGAATGGTGCTTGCTCCGAGGACCTAGATAAACAAAGTCGGGTCCTGACTACACAGAAAAGTAAATTTATAATTATGTAACAATAATTTTATTTATTGTTATTTTTAATTAAACGTTAAAATTTATATAAAAACACAAAATTTTTGAGAATTCGGAAGGGGGGGGGGGGGATAAATTGTTTACAGTCATTGTAAAAATAAAGAGATTCAGACACATCATTCCCATATCCGTAATTGTCATGTATAAGCATGCACTGTGTAACAAATATTATAAAATGAATTTTTATTAAGAGTTTAAGATTAAAAAACACCAATAAATTAGTATGTATATTGATCGGGCTTTAAAAGAAAACAAGATAACAATGTTATGCATCCATAGAAATTATGATGAAAGTTTCTAGTACATTTAAATTTTTAAGTATGAAAATATCTATAAAAATACATAAATTTTGGTATCAAATTAAAGCCCAATCAATTCTGCCTACAGAATAATCAGAGTTATACTATTCTCACGACCAGTGTTTTCTAATAAAAGTCGATCATTAAAAGTCACTCTAATAAGAGAAAACAGAACAAATTAAAAAGATAGGAAGGTGTGACAAGTTATAAATTACATAATAATTAAGTTTGTAATTAAGACTTTTGGCTGAAAATGTTTTAGCATGATTAGTATCCAAGAAACTCAGTCTGACATAAATTTCAGCTATCTGGTGCCAGTATTTTCGAGTAAATAAAGTCAGAAGTTTTAATCGAAATTATTGAATAGCAAGAAAGGTAAAGTTTAAACTAATAATATTTATGCTGTACTTACTGTATACAAAATTTCATCAGTTTTCAGTGGTAAATTTCTGAGTAATAATAATTTTAAAGTTTTTTTTATTAATTTGTTTAAATTAAAAGAACTAATTAAAATTTCCACTTGAAAATATAATAGTTGAGGTAGAAAAATATGTGGCATAGGACAATAAAATTTCAAACTGAATTGGCCGTATAGCTTCCAAATTATAAGGAGAAATGTGTTGGCCCGAACAGAGCTGTCTAGCTCTGGCACATATTAAAATGAAGCTATTTTTACATATTTATAAAGAATATAATTAAACAATGAAAACTTTATTAATTAATAACTTTTGTGATAATTCACCGATTCACACCATTCAAGCACCAATTTTTAGCAAATTACGATAGACAGGGAATGATATAAGTCTCGATACGATTTAGTGAATTTTGAAACTTTAAATTACTGCTGTTTTTGAAATGAAACAGAAGTACAATAATATCGTTTTGTTTTGAAACACGTACACGGGATTGTTGACAATACGATACTGGGATTTAATAGTTAATTTATTTTAAAGAAGTTAAAAATAAAAGATATTCTGAACACAAAAAATAGAGCTAGTACTAATAAAATATAAGTAGTTAATTTGAAAATAAAACTTACCTTCAAAAGAATATGTTCTATTAGTTAAGTAAACAACACGTGCATACGTTACATTTTAATTCTAAACAACCAGATACAAGTTTCAAAATCTCGGCATTGGCGCCAGCCCCGGGTCGATACGTCACATATGTGGATATGTGGGGGAATGAAATCGTGTCTGGCTTGATAGTCTTGAGAAGGCTTTGGGCTAACTCGGAACATGCACCGCGGCGCTGCGTCTACTATGTTATGCAATTCCTCTTAATAGTCCAAGCAATACGGGATATTGCCAGGCAAATTTAAAGGTAAATCTGGAAATAAACTTTTTTTTTTTTTTTTTTTTTTTTTTTTTTTTTGGGTCGCTGAATTCGAATTTGTAACTTCCCACCAAAATTTCCCCCGGAAGCTCCCCCAAACTTTAATACCCCCTCCCCCCCCCAAAAAAAAAAGATTTTTTGAGAACAGTGCCGCGGTGCATGTTCCTAGGCAGCCCCCCGCCCGCTCGTTCATCCTTCGTCATCATAATATCATATATCCTATTTATTGTAATTTTGTCTACTTTCTGATTTTCTAGATACTTTTCCCTTAAAACAATAAAAAAATTAATTCAAAGACAACAATCTTTTTTTTGTGGGGGGGGGGGGAATTTTGGTGGGAAGTTAAAGATTCGAATTCAGCAGGAAATTTTGGGGCATAGGGAAATTTTGGAGGGGAGACGGGATAGGGAACGTAAATGATGCAAGTAATTAAGTGGAATTACGCAATTTAGTCCACGCAGCACCGCAGAGCATGTTCCGAGGCAGGTCTCCCCTTCCCCATTCATCATGTCATGTATTTTATTCGTTGCAAATTTTGTCAACTTTCTGAATTTTTAGATACCTTTTCCCTAAAACAATACAAAAATTGATTTTTTTTAATAAAAACCTTTCTGGGGAGGTGCGTTGCCGTGGGAAATTTTTATGGGAAGTTTCAAATTCGGATTCATCTACCCAAAAAACAAAAGTCGTTTCCCAGAACTACCATTAATTTTGCCAGGTAAAACCCCCCATTGTTTGGACTACTATTAGTATATAAAATTCAAAGTTTTATACTACTACCAAAACAAAAAGCTGCATATTTTGCAAGAAAATAATGAGTATATAAATTTATTAAATGAAGTCAGCTCTTATGTTCATTAAGATTTTCACTGAAAAACTGTGGAACTTCGAAATATTGTTTCTGCTTCCTGATTGGTTTGATTAAGAGTGTCAACAATAATGCAAAATTATAAAATATGCAAAGGGGAGTTATTGAAAAAAAATAATAAAAGCTAAATTTTTATTGGTTATTTTTCTATAAACCAAAAACTTTGAGGGGTGTTCATTACTAGCACATGTACCCTATTTTTAAATTTATACTTGTAATTTTTACAGGTTTAATATTTCTATATAAATACACAGGTTGGTAGGAATTAAATAAAAAAGTGATGTAAATGTGCATCACTATGCATTTAAGGGTTAATAGAAAAGAATCCCACATACGCACTCCTTGATTGTTAAAATTTAGAATATACCTTTATATATTGCCAATAAGAAACACAAATTTGAAGCGTAATTCTAATTGAACTTAATCTAAAAAAAAAAAAAAGACTCATTACATCCTTATAGTAGATTACAATGTTAGATAGTTGTATTATACAGTATATTAAGGTAATTTGATATTTTTTCTTTGTTGAATTCAATGAGATTTTAGAAAAGAAGTGGAACAAGCATGCATAAAACAACTATTTTTGTATGATTAGATGAGCATTTCTTCATTGTACATAGTTTATTCTATTAATGTTTTAGATATAAAAAGAATTTAGATATGAATAAATTTCGAAAATTTCTAGATACTTTAGTTTTTTTTAAATTTTAGAATGATATATTCTCAAAAATCTTATGGAGAAATTTTCTTTCAAAACAAATAGCTTATTTAACAATCCTCTCCCAAACAACAATAAGATAATGGGTATTAAAATTGCCAAAATATCATTGGTAATAAATATACAAAAATTTGTTGCATTCATAAGTAATAAAATTTGCACATAGAACACAATAAAAAATAAAGCAGAGTTTATTTATGTCATTTACAACTAAAGCCCAAGCTACTATTTAATACTTTTCAAGTACAATTAAAGAAAACCTATGTGGGTGTTTAGTCTCCATTGAAAGGTAAACTTTAATTTTCGTAATTGACAGATATTGTACATTTAAAAAAATAGCTAAAGATGTGTTTTTTGTATACGTAATATATAAACAATCTGTCACAAACATAAAAACATACACTTATTTGAAGATGTAAAGAAATACAGTTTGTTTAAACTTTTCGTTTATATAAACACCCAAAGTAAAGTTTTATGTTCTTTGTCTTTTAATTTTCATATTTTTCAAAGTTAATGTTTTTTTCAATCAAGACTTCATAAAAAAATAAGTGTCAAGCATAATTCAACAAAGTTAAACAGCAAACTTTAGAACTTCAAATATAAGCGACTTGAGTTCACTATAAGCAAATTCAGCCTTTTCAAACGCAATTAAGAGAAGATCAATCTTATCGATGTTTTGTGCACTTATTTTTGTGTAATGTTTTACTACTGTTTCGAATTCATCAAAAGCTTTTTTAATTGAAACAAGACGAAGATGAATAAGACTTAATCTTAAACCTTGAAAAATTGAGAATAAAGTACTTCGTTTTGTTTTGCAGTTGTTTAGTAGAATGTTAATATTTAGTAGCTTTTCTGCTTTTTGAAGAGAATTTTCTAAAGAAGTGTAACATGCTTTATAAACTTCTTCGTACTTTAAAAATTTACAGCGAGTCTCTTCTAAAATGTGTTCTGTTTTATCCACGATGTCTTTCTCCTGTTTCGTGTTTGTGTTTTTTACAATTTTCAAAATGTTTTGAAATTCAGGAATTTGAAAAGCTCCTGAACGCTTTAAAAAAACTCTCAGTGCTTCATATAATGCTTTTTGTAAAGATTCCACTGAATTAGTATAATCATTCTTCACTTTTTTGATTTTTATTTCCAAAAGTTTTATTTTTTGTTGCAATAAATTTATAATAACTTCTTGCAAATCTGCTGTAAGTTTGAGAAGCTCAATTCCCTCTTTCATTATTCTTACATCTTCTTTATCTATAACATTCTCAGTTTCCGAAAATTTTTGGTCAACATCGCAATGTAATTCATTTTGAATATTATTTGTTCCCGATACATGAGATCTGTCACCATTTACGCTGTCACTTTTCTTGACTAATTCGTCAATTTCAGAAATTTCCTCATGCTTTATCTTGCATTCATCATACATTTCACTTGCATTTTCTGTAACTGTGAAATTCTCAGTTTCTGTTAATTTTTTGTCAACATTACAATTCAAGTCGTTCTGAATATTTTTTTCTGATATATCAGGTACAGATTCATTTACGCTGTCATTTTTCTGAGGCAATTCATTAAAGTCAGCCATTATCTCAGATATTTATTTAAAAATTACTATATCGTTTTAGAAGATTTTTTTTTCGTACTAAGCATGCAGTTTCAGATGATTTGAGGATATCTCTTGTTACAAAATTAATTGCATTCTTCTACTTTTCGGTGCGTTCACTAAAATAATTAAAATATATTTTCGAGATTCTAGACATCAGCATACCATTTTGAAATATAAAAATAAAATCACGATTGAAGACAAAAAAAAAAAAAAAAAAAAAAAATTATTTTGCAATCAATTTCACCTTACTTCAATATCACTTAGTGTCGATAGGATTCAAGAGGCCGGATTATAAGGGCTCTGGAATGCAATTCGATATCTAAGAACTCGTTTTTTCTATGATAACAATATTTTCATCTATTGTAATTCTGACACCAACGACATCAAAATCGTTCTAACAGCTCTAAGGAAAATCAGTGTAAAATGTCTTGAAATCGATATAAGTATTCATTGTTTAAGGTGTAGCTATAGCGACTAGAATACATAGTGTAGAAATCGGCTATCTCTGCAATATTTAAAAAGCGCTAAAATATTGTATCCCTTAAATATGCAACAATGCTGCTGCAATATACAGATCGCAGCGATATCTGCAGGATATTTCTACAACTGCAAGGTATTGCTAGTCTATACAATTTAATACTAGGATACGAAAATTCCGAAGATATCGCTGCGATCGACACTTGGCATTTTAGCAGTATCGTCGCACATTTAAGGGATAAAATTTTTTAGAACCGTGCCACTTATCTTCCATATCACGTGATCAAGATAGGCTGCTTTTAATCAATGTCGGAACTGTCATGTGATCAAGGCTAACCGAAATGCAGTCGAGAGTGGTGGAATGCCGCTGTATGTCCCTTACATAGGTTGCAATTAAGGTAATTCCTATACACGATATAGGCGGATAGCCAGATATACTTTTTGCTATTATCAAAACAAGTTTAAGAAATCACAAGCTTTTATTTTTTTTTTTTAATTTTCAGAATAATGCACGCTTCCGCACTGTTAAAAATATCGTGAAAAATTACCTCTGTTTTTAAAAGCTATCTACTTTCTGACCAATGAGAACGATCCATAGGCGTTTATGTAACGTTCTCATTGGTGAAATAGATAGCCTTTATAAACAGAGGCAATTTTTCACGATATTTTAACAGTGTGGTTAGTCAATAAAATTTCGAAAATGGGAAAAAATGTATCTGGATATGCTCACTTTGTTACGCACACTGTTAAAAATCTGCAGCATTTGATGCATAGCCACTCCACCACTTTTATAGAATATCTCTATTCTGATTCAATGATCTCAATTCAATGAGAGCGCTTCATAATATAGTCAAGTTATCGATTTCTCGAGGCCAACGAAAAAGACAGCCTACCGCGGTGCATCCGACATGTTTTTTTTACAGACCGCTAGAGTGACGTGATGCTCTTTTCGTGCACCTGCATTGGTGCATTCTAGTATCCCGTGACTCCAGCGGTCTCTAAAAAAAGATACGTTGAATGCACCGCGGTAGCCTGTCTTTTTCATTAGCCTCGTCGATTTCTATAAAAGTGGTGGAGTAACTATGCAACAAAAGCTACAGATTTTTTTCAGTGTACAGTTAAAACCTTACGAACACAGCTTAGATAACCAATATAATATTAAATCGATTTTCATTACACATGAAATTCACTGTTACAAAAAAGATCAAAAGTTGCGATAGGTGTCTAAAGAATTTACGATAGCTTGAGTATCTTCTGCCGCAATCTACATGGAAGAGTAAAACTATGCTATAGCGTCTAGAATATATGGTGTCGAAATCGGCTATCCCAGTAATATTTAAAAAAGTGATAAAATATTGTATGACTTAAATGTTAAACGATGCTGAAATCCAAAGAGTCAATCGCAGTGACATCTGCAGAATATTTTCTAAAACTCCAAGACGATTTAGTCTAGACGTTATAATAATATGATATTTAAATTGAAATTTAAAAATATGCCGCAGACGTCGCTGCGATCAGCTCTTTGAATTTAAGCAGCATTGTACATTTAAGGGATAAAAATTTTCAGCTCTGTTTGGATAGCAGATTTTCACACTATTTATTCTAGGCGCTGTAACTATGCTGTTTCTCCTCTCAGGTGGTGCTTGATTCGTTTTCATGAGATATATGCCACGGAGCTCCACAATAGAACCGAGATATAGCGCCTAGAATATACAGTGTGGAAATCGGTTATCCCTGTAATGCTTAAAAAAGCGCTAAAATATTGTATCCCTTAAATGTGCAATGATACTTCTGCAATATGCAGATCGCAGCGAAATCTGTAGGATATTTTCTACAACTGCAAGAAATTGCTAGTCTATGCATTGCCAGTCTGGTATCTTAAAAGTCTTTGGTATATAGTGTGGCAATGGAAAGGCGAAACCGTATCCAAAAAAATCACGTTTTCACCAGAGGGCGCTATGATCGAGTTTATTGATACAAATGAGTAGAAATCCAGTGTGTATTTAGATATTTATGATGCAATTTCAACTACAGGAAACTTATTCTTGAAAGATAAATTTTGCGGAAAACGGAAGTAAAAAAAAAATTATGTTGTAATACTCGATGTATTAGGAATGAACGAAAATTATTTTAATTTCATTAGATTCATTCAGGTGTATATTTTTAATTCATTTCGCACTGCATATTTCTAGATGCAGTAACTAACGTTTGTGGCTACACTCTCAAGCAATAAATTCGATGGCAGCCCCATTTAAGAAAAAAATAATATTTTGAATACATTCTAAAGCAGTACAGGTACACTCTATTTCCACACTATATACTTCTATATACTGTATCACTGCTTTGAGCGTGACATCTCCGCTGTCGGTATATATATTGCCGACGTCGAAAATCTTGATATGTTACGTCAATGGTATAAATCCCGAGGCCAACGAGAAAGACAGGCTACCGTGGTGGGTCCGATTCTTCTTTTTTTACAGACCGCAGGAGTTACGTGACGCTCCTTTCGTGCACCTTCATTGGTGCATTCGAGCATCACGTGACTCCAGCGGTCTGTAAAAAAAAGAAGAATCGGACCCATCGCGGTAGCCTGTCTTTTTCGTTAGCATCGTATAAATCCAAATGTAACGAAAAATATGTGATGCACTTTTCGTGCAATGCTTTTCCTGCACTTGCGTCAGGAAAAGAGCATCACGTGACTTAAATGGTCCGAAAATAAACGAAACTGTACGCATTGAGGAAGCACTCCCTATTCATTAGACCTAGAGAAATCAATATTTTGCCATAGTTTTTTTCAAAGCGAAACTGACTGTGGCATTGATAAAGTATAGGAAGATTCAAGTTCATT
Source organism: Maratus speciosus (assembly GCA_963932465.1). Lineage (NCBI taxonomy): Eukaryota > Metazoa > Arthropoda > Arachnida > Araneae > Salticidae > Maratus > Maratus speciosus. The sequence continues at coordinate 255,631,722 of OZ010797.1, read as the reverse complement.
TTATATTAGTATTCACTGGTCAGCAGTCTCCAGTGGAAGACGCGGCAAAATATGGCAGATGCAAGGGTGGGACGGAAAGGCTTCAATGGAGGATATTCCAAATATGGGTTTGAGGCTGAAAAAAGCCACGTGATACCGGTAATTTACCCAAAGAACTTCTAACAGATAAGAAGAGAGGCTACTACTGCTTTCCCCATGAACTGTTTCACTGGCTGGCGAGGGTTTTTCATTACGTTTACGGGGCCTTCCCTTCTTTACGTTAGAAGTTTTTACCTTGACCACGTGATCAAAACGTAGATGGAATATCCTCCATTCAGTGCCTGAATGACAACAAAAGAAACGTCCACTAGTAAATTTCAACAGAAATTTCCAACTTATTTAAACTCAGTATTCATGTAAAACTGTTGTCATAAATAAGGCAAAATTTTCTATTCCTTTTTTCTAGTGGAAGTTTACCCCGTTTGTAATCAGGCCCTTCTTCAAGTGACATTGTTTGTGATAACTTCTTAAATCCTATCCTCGTAGATTTAATTATTGACGACGACTCATAAACGATGCTTTTGTAGATTGTGGGCCCAATTCTAAGTGCTTCCGCTACTCTTTCAGTATCGAATTGAAGAAAATAGTCTTACTACAGCTATAGCGTCCAAAATATATTATGTGAAAATCGGCTGTCACAGTAATACTTAAAAAGTGCTAAAATATTGGATCCCTTAAATGTCAAACGATGCTGAAATCGGAAGAGTCGATTGTAGTGACATCTGCAGGTTATTTTCTAAAACTTCAAGACGATTTGGTCTAGACGGTGTAATAATAGGATGTTTACATTGAAATTTGAAAATACCTAATAATTTGAAATTCGAAATACCTCAGATATCGCTGCGATCGGCTCTTTGTATTTCAGCATCGATGCACATTTTAGAGATACAGATTTTTAGCACTGTCTAAATAGCTGATTTCCGCACAATATATTCTAGACTCCATACTACCATATCCAACGAAATACAAGGTCAGTTCATGGTGAGACGTCAAGGTAATGACGTCACGACCATGAGAGCACTCGATCGAAGCGCGACCAACAAAATGCATTAAACTACTGATAGTTGTTTACATTATACTCTAAGATCTTTAAAAAAAAATAAAAATAACTTTTTCTTTCAATTGTGCCTTTTTTATAATAAAAATATATTTATATATATATAATAGAATTCAAATAAAAACTTATTAAAATAGAAGGAAATCTAATTTAAATTATCTGATGAGAACTAACAAATATATTAATATTTTAAGACATAACTGAACTGAGTCACGTAATCATAATGAACTGGTTAAGGGAGAACCAAAACATCATAGCTGCCAACGTTAATGCTTTCTTCGTAATACTAAAATTTTATAGTAAATACTGTCTTATTTAATTGTCGAAATCCCATGATGAAACAAGGCAAAAATCTCTATTAAATTGTAGTGGTAGCAAAAAAGCGTAAAAGTTGGCAGCTATGAAACATTGAGTTCAAACGCTTTAGTAAAATAGAAAATCTGTCCGGAGAAGGGTCGCTGAGGAATGTGATGTTAAACATACTCAAGATGCACCCTGTGACATTTTTGGCCCGCGAAAGGTTCATGTGAAGACAGGTTCATATCAGACTGATGTGAAGACCATTCTAACCGAGTTTTAAAAATCATATAATTAAGATTCTGAAAAAAAAAAAAAAAAAAAAAAAATAACATAAATGTGTGAACTCTACAGTCAAATTTTAGATCTAGGTTTAAGATGAGAGATGATTATAAAATTCCTACATTCTAAGGATTTATTTAAAAATACACGCAAACTAGATTTTATTTTGCACGTTGTTTATAAACTTAAACACAGAAAAAATGTAAAATGTGTCTTGTTTTCATTTAAATTTCATTTAAGTAAAACTTCTGTTTCATAATATGTTTATTTGATTGCAAAGAAATGGGGATACTAGCAGCTGTGTTTTGTGTTTCATGTAATTATTTTAGTAAAATGCAGCATCGCATGTTTATCAAAAAAAAAAAAAAATCCAAAATCTTTTTTTACCCGACTGCCAAGAAGGGTTATGTGTTTCACGCGTATTTGGATATGTGGATTTCTTTATACCCTAGAAATATCCCAACGTCTGCATGGATTTTAATGAATCAAGTCTCTATCGATTCGTCTTAACCGTCCGATGGTTATAGACTAGGTTTTGTTTTTATAAATTCAAAATGGCGGCCGTAAAATACAAATAGCGGTAGATCCGAAAATAAATTGACGCACCATATTAAGTGGCATATCATTGGGTAGGTCTTTCAAAATGAAGACGATGTTTAATTGACTATTTTACAGTCAGAAGCTTCATTTAAATATTACACAACCTGGAAGTTGTGTAGGTAGGATCTCTAGCTTTACTGCAACTCTAACCTTCATAGGAATCTCTAGCCCTCATCAAAACAGTGTTTATAGATAGGAACTAACAATTAAACACAACTTAAAAGTCATCAAGCCAAGTAAATAAAAAAAAAAAAATGTAATATAAAAGCTTGTTTCACAATGACGAGAAATAATTAATTAGTTCGCTTTTTACGCAGTCGGGTGTTTTGATTTTTTTAATTTAATTTACTTAGACTTTAATTTACTTTACTAAATATCTGCAAGGTATATCCATTATCAACATGTACTTTTCTGAAGGATTGTGAAAATCTATTTTACAGCAACTTAAGTGAAATATAAGCATTTGCTTATTGATAAAAAAATAAAATATGCATGTGTTTCCACCATATTTTGGGACCAAAAGGGTACATTTGTAACCCAGGGATGGAGGCAAATTCAAAAATTTTTAAATAGGTTATGTGGAATATCGCTTCTCATGTATATTTTAATTCTGAAACGAATGACACTATATGAAAGTCGATATGATAATTTTTTACAAAGTTACGACAGGTTTCATGAATACAAAGTCGAAAATTATACTTCATCAGGCAAAATAGGTTTTATTGTAACAACTAATGGCCATTCACGAAATATTTGTGAAGATTATCGTTTTGGCACTAGAACTGAAGATACGATGAGTCGGCCCAATATAAAGTACTTTCCCTTTGGTTTTGTGTGTATTTAAACTCAAGGGGGTGGGAGAATTCATATTCAAATTTTTAAAATTATGTTGAGGGGTCTCAGTACTCTTAAAATTTGAAAAAGTGGAACAAAAGACCATTTTCAATGTTTAATGTCTTAAAATGTATATGATTTTAAAACACAATTTTAATTAGAATGAAAGATATAAGTACGCTCTTCATTTCACGTATTTAAAAAATTGCACGATGCCAAATTAGCATTTATAGGGGAGTTCGAAACTGCCAGATATTTGATGAGCAAAAAATTGGTGTAACCAGGGTTCGTACGGTTTCTTGAACTTCCAGACTAAAAAATTCTTCGGTACCAGTATTTTCTTACGGAAAATGTCTCCTTAAATAAGGCGAAATTTGTCTGTTTAAACTACATTTATTTTTCTATAAAAAAAATACTGATATCTGGCCTTGAAAATAACGGTACCCGTACGAATCCTGGTAACAGCTTACGCGCAGGATTATAAAATAAATATTGCAACTAGAATGAAAATTTTAGTGCCTACTTATACTTCAGATTGTAATAATTACCCTGAACCCAAATAAATTTGTATTTAAAGAATTTTTATATTTTTACTACAAAGTTGTATTTAGCTAATACAAAAATTTGAAATTTTCAACAGTATAATCACCTGAAAAAAAAAAATACTTGTTTCAACAATAAAAAAGAAATTGTAGGTTTAGTTTGTACAGACTAACATGAAACATATGTTTTGAAAATTTCATGAAAAATATTGAGAAGTCTTTGAGATATCCTGCGCATTATGCCCAAATACGTCATTTGCAGAAAAATGCTCAAAGTTTCGGAAACGCCGCTTCAGTTATTGAACAGATATAATTCTAAAAGCATAATTTCTGTTAAAATTGGAATTTCAACCAAACATTTATGTCAAAATGTTCAGGAAAAATGGGAGTTTAACATCTAAAAAAGTTAAAATTAAAATTTTTTTGAAGTTTTAAGAGTCTTGAAACCCCTTATGCAGGATGTCGTTTGATATATTTTTTTAAATTCTGAATAGAACGATACCATCCGTAAGTAGATACGATCATTCATAAAAAAGTTATGGAAGGTTTTATGAATACAAAGTCGAAAATCCTACATAATTACTGCGCACAGCTTTTTCATGTTTATTTTACCTTCAAAACATGTTTTTTATCTTGAGAGCGTAGCAGGCTTGCGGGTTCGACTCCCGCTGGCTCCGTTGCACACTCTTTGTGGAGTTCCTGGATATAAAAATTCTCTGTGTTGTAAATTTCATTGTACTATCTCGTTCCTGTATATCGACGAAGACTTATAAGCTGGCCTTGAGGTCAAGCACACAAGTCTGATGTACGTGTTCAATAAAAACCAAACCATGTTCTTTATATCATAATCTCAAACTCAGTAAATGTTCCGAAAATAGTAATAATCAATATAAGGGCAAAAGTTGTCTAAATCCGTATATTCATTATTTTGTATTCATAAATAATTCACTTAAATAAAATCATAAGACGTTACGCAATTTTTCACCTTGATTCAACATAAAATATATAATGTGAACTTTAAAAAATCCACAGTTTTACTTAAAAAGTGACTAAAGTACGGAAAAAGTATGTTACTAGAGTTGGAAGTAGTAGTTTCTTGGATTGAATTTAGTATAGAGGAAATATATATTAGCATTAATTGAGTGATGTCATAAAAATTAATGGAACTACAATTAATAATAATATATATTTCCTCTAATTAAATTCAATCCAAGAAACTGCTACTGCTACTTCTACTTTCAACTCTAGTAACTACTGGCTCGCTCATTTTCAAAACAAAGTGACGTATTTGTTTAAATAAACAACAATTAGTTATTAAAATATTATCTGATTATGAGCTTGGACAGCTTGAAAGAACTAAGAAGTTTTAAATAAAATGTATATTTTAAACTTGTAACATCTTTTTCATGACTTTAGTCGCCTTTTAAGTAAAACTGTGGGCTTTTTAAGGGTAACATTATATGCAGTGACTTCTCACTTATACGACTTTCAGGTGACCGTTGAAAAAAGCCATATAACTGAGAGAGTCGTGTAAGTGAGAGACTGCCTTATTGTACAGTCGTGGAAAAAAAAGTAAACACCCCCTACTAACCGCTCAACAAATTATCGTAGAAGAAAGTGACTGATACCCAACGATTGAAAATAAAGTCTACTTCTAAATGATGTATATAAAATTTGCTTAGAGAGCCATCTACATATTAAAACGAACCCAAACTGTTTTTTCAATAGCAGTACATAATTCTGACACCATAAATGAACCCTGCACCCTTCAAATAGCCTAAAAACAACATTCTTTCTGCTTTATTCCACATTCTAGCGGGCATCCTTCAGGGGAGCGTGTTGGGCTCTATGTTATTCAACATCTTCTTCAACGACACGCTCATTTCGCACTTACCTGGCTCTTTATGCGGGAGATACTTGTATCTACGCCTGAGCTCACCACCCGCATAGTCTATATCGGTACCTACAAACTCACTTAGATTACTTCCGGAACCGTGCACATTGTGGTGCGTCCTTATCACTGAATATAAAACTTCAGCTGTATATTTCTCCCGTAAACTAACCTACCCTAATAGATTAATAATTAACGAAACTGCTATTCCATGGTCATATGATGCTAAATACTTAAGAGTCATCCTTGACCGTAGGCTCATATAGAGCAAACATGTCCTTTCCATCTGGGGGAAAGTCGCTGGAGCTTCAATCTCTATGAAACCTCTACTCAATAGTAAAACTCTTTCAGTTTATAATTAACTCTTTCTTTTTAATTCCAACATCCTCCCTATCGTAACTTATGCCAGTCCGATCTGCGGCTTCACCTGCACGTCTTCCATGGATAATCACAGTCGCCTGCATCACAAACATCTTCGAATTGTACGCAATGCTTCACGATACCTACGCAACGCTACCAACCGAAGGGACCTAAAAATTACTACCTTAAGAAAGAACATTAAAGACTTTGCGAAAAAAAAAAATCAATACATTATATGATCTACCTAACGAAATCGTAGCAGAGCTACCAGATTATGACGCCTTCGAGCCCCAACAGCGCAAGCTCCTAAGTACTGCATTATTAACTCAAAGAGCTTTGTGTTGACCTCATCTAGATTATTTTCTGTCTATTTTTATAACTTTTTAAACTTTTTTATTTAAAAAAATATAATTTTATTATAATTTTATAATGTGCTTGTCATAAAATATACCGAAAAAAAATATAGAAAATATATTTCCCTGATTAGTGCCTTCGTTTGTTAAGCGGCCTTTGCTGCTGCCTTTACTGCTTTTCCGGCCCTAGCTTGGCGAGTGTCATACAGAACAAGTGCTAATTTTAAATCTTTTTCACATTTTAGGTAGATTTCGTAAGAAATACTACCTATTGCAGTCGTTACCGCGGTGCGACTTTTGAAAAATTCCTTCATAACTTTTCATTATAGGACCCCAGGAACCCAAAACCACCCCCACCTAAAAAGTTTATATATATATATATATATATATATGTATGTATGTATGTATGTACTAAATTTTGTCCGCACGATAAAAGTCGCAATTATGCACGGATCGTCTTCAAACTCGCCAACAACTTTAAGATGGCTAATATCTCGGCGGGAATTGAAAATGGGCAAAATCGGTCAAAGGGAATGGAAATGGGGAGTGTTCAAAATTTTGAATACTGCCTGAACAAGATTATGATAAAACCAGCTCTTACACAACAATGACAGGAAAAAATAAATATTTTTCGTTATAACAGTTGCCAACAATTAAAAAAAAAGCAATAAAATTCTCACTACAACAATTGCTTTTCTATTGCAAGTTCACGTGAAAAATTAAATTAAATAAATAGTTTGACGAATTGAAAACAAATTGAATATTACGTCATAAGTTTTCTAGTGCAAGATTTCCGCATGAAAACTCAAAATGAAATAAATAGTTTGACGAATTAAAAAAATATATATATATTGCGTCATATTGGAAATAAAATGGACCTCAGTTGGTGAATATGTAACGTCATACGAGTTTGAGAAAACGTATTAAAACATGATAAAAACACGATTATGGAAATATTAACTTATTTTAACACTTTGAGGTTATCTGAATTTGCTTTAGCTACGTATTTTTAAAACCTATTCCATATACATGCGTGTGTGCATTCGTGTATATTAGAATTTTCACAAAATGTTTAGAAGCTTTAGATATTGTTAGAGCTCATGCTTAGTGGAGGAACTGGGTTTATCTCTAATCTTGATTTAAGTTTTGTTCGTGAATATTAGTACTTAACTTCGAAATCTACCTCCGCCTGTAGGCCCGAGCCGGCAGGGATTTTTTTTATCTTTTTTATAGTAGTTTATGCAACTACAGCTATACCTAATCTTAAATATTCTACTAACAACTTTAACTTTGATTAAAGACTTAACTTTAATTTTTATCTCTTAAAAATATGTTCTTAATTTTAATCTTTATGCGTAAAATTTTCTTTTATTTATCATGTAGTTTTTATTTAAAAATTACACTTTTTCTTTTCCGAATGCCTCATAATTAGATAAGATATTAAATCAACATACCGAGTATTAACCCATTTATGCCTGAAATTTTGTGTTCTCAAATTTGTTCGTAAAATCACCTTAAAATGTTACAAAATGAACAGAAAAAACACTAAAAAGAAATACGCTAAAATATTTTTGTATTTATTTGATAAAAGGTAAACGTACTAAATATGGGAATATTCATATGTGGAAAAATGTATAATTATATGTTTTGTCTAAATTTATGTAAATTAAACTTTTAAACTGTATATTATATACTATAATTAGTATTTTTATGAAATAGTAAAAAAAATATATTTATTTCTTTACAGAGACTAATAACAATATAAGTATAATTAATAATAAATTAAGAATAATCGTATTTGAGGCTAAAAAAAAAAAAAAATATTCAAAATCATCCTTAAAAGGACTTTACATCAATAACTGTCCCCTAAATGGCTAATAGAAATGTGTACCCATTTTCGCCTAGCGCCCTATATTTTGTACGTTACAAACATGCATAAAAAATATGGTTGAACATATAATTTCACAATTAAAAAAAATACGTATTTCAAAGAAGTCTACAAGCTAAGATTATGACTTATTTATTTGGATCCTTGATACAAAAAATACAAATAAACTTACTTTTTACATTTCGCTATCTTGAAAAATGAAAAATCTATAAACACCGAATAAAGGCCTTCATTCAAGTAAATAAATATCAATCTTATGCTGTCATCTCTCGGTAATAGATAAAGACATTTACAGATAATTACGTCATATAATTTTAATGTTGTAAAGAAGAAAAAAATTATAAAATTTATTAAAATTTAAAACGTCCCAAAAATGGAACGCTAGGCATAGAAGCGTTAAGCTGATCACAGCTAGCCCTCATAGCATGCATGGTCACGGTGACGTCGTTGTGACGTCACTGTAAGTCACTGTGGTCACGTCACATCTGTGACCAAAATGCCACCACTCAGTGATGTCACATTGTGACTGAGATGTGAACTTCTTAGAAAACTTTAAAAAATTGCAAAAATTCTTCAAAACATGTTATTTACTGTAAAATTATATTTTTCTGGCAATTAAAAGAAAACTGGGACGGCACTATTATGTCACTGCATGTAACGTATGTCACGTCACATATATGATAAAAAAACCACCATATTGTAAGTCACAGTGTGACAAAAATATGAACTTCAAAAATCTTTGAAAATGAAGAGAAATAATTTAAGCAGTTCCGAGTTACAGCGACATAAGGAATGAAAATATATTAGTGGATAGCAACTAGTAAATTCTGTCACGAAAGGGGGAAGGGGCATAATAAATAAAATGCACGATACAAGCATTAATAAACTAAATTTTCATGTTATATTTTATCAATTTGATGGATTAAGCGGCCTCACAGACCGCTCACAATAGTTATGCGGCAATTTTTGTCACATCAGTTAAGGGTTAAATAGTATTTTAAACAGTCCCGAGTTACAGCGGCATAAGGAATGAAAATATATTAGTGAATAGCAAATAGTAAATTTTGTCACGAAAGGTGGGGGGGGGGGAGGGGACATAATAAATAAAGTACACGATACAAGCATTAATAAACTAAATTTTCATGCTATATTTTATCCATCTCATAGATTAAATGGTCTCACAGACCGCTCACAGTAGTTATGCGGCAATTTTTGTCACATCAGTTAAGGGTTAAACAATATTTTAAACAGCTGAGTTACAGCGGAATAAGGAATGAAAATATATTAGTGGATAGCAAATAGTAAATTCTATCACTAAAGGCGGGGGGGGGGGGGACATAATAAATAAATTGCACGATACAAGCATTAATAAACTAAATTTTCATGCTATATTTTATCAATTTGATATCTAAGACAGTAAAAGTATTCTTTTTTCATGATTTCAATTTTATCTAGCATTGCAATTTAATATAATAATCCTCCACTGATTGTTACACTCTCATATAATTATTGCGCATTTCAGATTCAAATCAGTTGTTTACAAAAACAAATAAATAATAAAAACACAGCTGCTCAAATCGTCTGCTTCGCGATATTACCATAGAATAAACAAGAGAATACGCGGGAAGTCAATTCACTCCACTGTTTAGAACACCAGCACTTCTTTTAATATAAAAGAAAGACATCTGCCATTTTAGGATATTACAAATATACGGATATTATTCATGAAGCATATATGTAAGTCTTATTTAATTTAAATATTTTGTTCCTGTTTTGTATATATTATAATGATGAGTTAAGTAGTTTTATGTTACACATATAGAAAGAGACTGGTCTGTATTGTTTTCAGAAGGATATTTTTATTCGATTCTGTTGTATCTTAATCTGCCATCGCTCGAAAAAAAAAAAAAAAAAAAAAAAAAAAAAAAAAAAGCTGGCGCAGAGACTGATTTGTGCTTACATTCATAGTAGAATGAATGTAAATATTAATTTTTAGTCTCTTGAGATTGAAAATGTGTTGAAACAGTGGTGTGGAATTTTTTTCGGCTTTTTAATGTTTTCTAGTTACTAACACTTATAGCATCATTATTATTTTGGAGTTAAATATGAAATTAGAAATTGTTTCAGATTAGAAATTAACATTATCTAAGCATTTTTTTTTTCTGTTTATGATTTTAATCAAACATTTAATTGTAGACACTCAGAATCAGTTATTAAATTTTCTTCGATTGTAAATTCATTTTCTACGTTTTCGATATGTGTAATCACTGGAATAAAAAAATTAAATATATTTAAGCATTGAAATAAAGTGTTTTTCATGCCTGTGATAACAAGTTTATAGCTTAAACTGCTTTAGTATATTTTTTAAAAAGTTGGTATGTACTTTCGTAATATAGGACTGAATGTTTTTTTAAAGCGATTAATAACTACTTTCTACATTAAAATGTTTTTTAAACAATAAAAATAGTTAATATGCAATCATTTATTTTACGTTTATATGTTCTTTTTAATACTTTTCAACAAAGTTGAAAAGTGTTTATGACTTCGGTTTGTCTGGCCGTCTGTCCGCGGTCTAACTCTCGCAAATATACTCGGATTGCCTTGAAATTTTTGGATGTTATTGACGTTTACCATAGCACGGTCCCTATTTGTAATGAAATTTGTAGCGTGTTTAATTCATCTACAGGAACAGTCAAGAGTATTTCGTTACACTACGGCCTACGGGAAAAAATCGTTCCAAATGATTTTTAACGATTTTACACGCTTTCAAAGAGAATAAAATTGATATGAATTTATGAAACGCACTAAAATATGCATTCTGAAGAGTATGTGGTGCAACGAATAGTTATTGTTCATTTACAGGGCTAAAAAAGGGATTCCAATACATTATTATACAGGGATGGAGGGAATTATTCGCGGCGTACTTTAATTATGTTAATCTATTTCATATATAATGAAATTGATATAAGTCGCTGAGGTTTACACACTATACATTATTTCATGATAATACGAAATGTATATAGCATTTACAGGACACACAAAATATTTCCGATACTATATTGTATCCGAAGTTCATTAGGGATGATTGCTGGAAATGCATTTTTAATTATGATATGCGCTTTTATGATTCACTATATTTATGCATAGAGTATGGTATATATAAATGCTATAATTCATATACAGGACTACATAAAAGTATTCGTAAGGGTTACTGGGTATATGCGCAAATTGATTAAAGGTAGTTTTTAAATGAGTTATGGATTTTTATGTTGAACTGCATTTAATTTACTAAGAAATGTTTGTAGAATATAGATAAAATGATATACAGGGTCACGTAAAGAATTGAATACATGGCCATCTATAATTTATAATTTCTGGAAATGTGATTTCAGCAGTTTTAAGAGTGTTTGAATTAAATTTTAACTAAGCAATAGCGCGTAATAAAAGTTCTAGGTAAACTACAAATTATACAAAAGTATTCAAGTATGTTTCCATATATTAGTATAAATTGCTGAAAGAGAATTTCAACCTGTTATGCGTTTTCTTGCAAAAATTAATTTTCCCATTATATAATATGTATATCAACTTACAGATCAAATGCAGGGCTGTTCAAAAGAATTAGAAAACATATTTGGCTATGGACGGTAAATGCTGAAATCAGTTTTTGAAATGTTTTATGCTTTTTCTAAAATATTTACTTAGTTATCTTATTTACGTTATTTCCCTAAATTACGATGTCTTGTTAAAGCATTCAGGAAGCGTTGGAAAGTGTTTTAAAATCTATGCTTAACGCATGATTTTTCTTAATTGTTTTTTCTATTTCGCAGATCAGTCTTTTCCTATAAAACATACCAAATCTATTTAGCTCATATTCACAAAATACAATATACACGGGAATAAAAAATTTAAATAAATATGGCTTATCATGTCATGTTTAATAAAGCAATGACTAATCACAACACATTAAAATTTTACACATTCTTAATATCAAGCTTGAACTCAAGATAAAGCTTAAAACTTAATAAAAAAAGATGTCAGTTGATAAGCATTGTTTTTTAAGTGGAAAAATTTAAAATGTTTTAGAAGAATAGGACTCCAAAATAGCGATATTTTACTAAAAAGTACGGTAAAAAGATAAGAATTTATATTTCAAACAAAACTTTATTTTAAAATTGTGCATTTTAAAATTCATCACAGTGTTTATGGCAAGAACCATCACAGTATTAATACTCCGAATTTTTTCCAGAGAGAAACATTCGGCTTGCATACAATATTTCAAATGAAAATCAAATTTCAAATTATTTGCTTAAAAGGCGCAAAGGCCAACTTAGTAAAAAAGATTCAATGCCGGGAATCGAGCCCCTGCCATCAGTATAGCGCACGGACATTCTACCGACTAAACCACGTGGAACGATACCCAGCCTGGAAAATTTCTTGCTATTACATGTTGGCAAGGCAACAATAGCAGCACAAGATGGGATATTTATCGTGAGCCACCGACATGGGGCAAACACGAAACTTAATTAAATCCAGCATCGGTTGAAACTATATTAATACTTAGAAATTTTTCCAGAGAGAAACATTCGCCTTGCATACAATATTTCAAATAAAAATCAAATTTAAAATTAAAATTGCCTTTTAAGCATGTAATTTGAAATTTGATTTTCATTCGAAATATTGTATGCAAGGCGAATGGTTCTCTTTGGAAAAATTTCCAAGTATTAATATAGTTTCAATCGATGCTGGATTTAATTAAGTTTCGTATTTGCTTATTGTCGGTGGCTCACGATAAATATTCCATCTTGTGCTGCGTTTGTAGCCTTGCCAACATGTAATAGTGAGAAATTTTCCCGGCTGGGTATCGTTCCATGTGGCTTAGTCGGTAGAATGTCAGTGGGCTATATTGATGGCCCGGGTTCGAGTCCCGGCACGGAATCTTTTTCACTATGTTGGCCTTAGCGCCTTTTAAGCAATTAATTTGAAATCTGTTTTTCATTTAAAATCATCACATTTTTATGACAAGTTCGTAACAAATGACACATATTTCACAAATTGGTCACAATGTGACTTCAAAGCATTGTCCCTTTCGTCACAGGTTCGTCACAAAGCTAATGCCAAAATAGTCACAAATGACACACTTTTCACAAATTAGTCACACCGTGACTTCACAGAGTGGTCACAATGTGACGTCACAAACGACCTCTAAAACGGCCATAACGACCTCGCATTGTAGTCACTGTGACCTCACATGGACGTCACGTGACGTCACATCGACGGTCACAAAATCACAGTGTGACTTCACAACGACGTCGCCGTGACGTCACCATGCCTTACGGGAGGTAACCCTTCAATGCTGCTCATCTGTTCCGACTGCTTAAAATAAAAATTTTGCTTTCAAAATACCTTGTGTGAATTCAAATTTTTTAATAAATAATAAAAAAAAAAAACCAAACTAGCAGCCCTGCTATTAGGAACATTGAGAGAATATACAACAAAACAAATTCCGATAAGCAAAGTTTTTGGTAAGAAGATCTTGGTTTACAAGGATTGTCAGATTGGCTTCAGTTTTTATTCCGAAATTTCAAAATCAAACCGGAATTTCGAAAACAAAAACTTTTGTCTTAGGTAATTGCGAAATGTCTATCACTAAATAAATGAAACAATGCCATTCTTAATTTCTGGTATGAACTCTAAATTTCTCATTAAAAATGACGCCAAACCTGCAACCCTGTGTTTTAGCTATTTATAAAGAAACGAATTATTTTTAAAAAGAAAAGAATTGTGTAATAGCAAAAAAAAATTGCAATTTAACAAATTACAACGACCATTTGGAAAATGATTTTTTCAAAGACTAAAATTTAAGACATAAAAAATAGCACGGAGTTGATCATACATTACGTACGCCATGAATTGAACATTAATAGTGTTATTACACGTAAAAACTGCAAGCGACGGAAATCGCTTGCGACTCGTACCTATTATCCACCTGAAACTTATGTATTATCCAAGCATTTCATTGGCTGTTCGGGAAAAGGCTTTTCCATCGTCAGATTTCCAAGAAATCTGATAACCCATTTTAAATTCATTCTTAAACTTCTAAACATCCCAAAATATTTCTTTTTACACCGTCGTGAAAAAAAAATGTACTTTTAAATGCAATCTGTTTGAAAGCTGTATTTCATTTTTTTTGCCTAGTTATTAATTTTTTTTGTAGTTTTTATTACTTTTTTGTCATAGTGGCAACAGATCTCTGTTGAAAGTAAAGAAAAATACAATTTACTGTATAGACCAATCATAAGACGAATAAAATGCGGATTAAACCAATAAAAACCTTCAGATATGCTTATGATTTCCCATCCTGACGAGAACAATAGCCATTTTTCCAATGGTTAAAAAAAAAAAAAGACTGTAGCAATATTATATTAAAATCGTTTTCTGCGAAATCAAATAATTATTTACCATTTGCATATCGTACAATTTTCTCAATTTAGTAGCAATTATCGTAAAAATAAATCTGTTTAAATGCAATTAAACTTATTAAAACAAATATTTCGTTAAATCGTCCAAATTATAAAAATATTTCTCAGTATATATCGAAATTTATAGCATTCCTTACTTTCTTATTATAGAATTTAAGATGTTACATAATTAGAATAGTAATTATTTTTTTCTCAAGTTTATCCATTACCGTAATTTTTAAATACTACGTAAGATAATTAAAAATTTAACGAATATATCTTTACATTTATTTAAAGGCAAAATAGATTAAATTATAAAGCACTAAAAAGAAACTATAAATAATTTTTTTAAAATTCACATTAAATTGTTTAAATAACTTATTTACATTAGGTACGAGGAAATTTACATTAGCACATTAATCTCAAAATAACAAATATATATGTTTAACTCTCACGAATATTTAATAAGACATATACTTTATAGCATAGGAAATACAATAAAAATAGTTCAATTACAGAAATAAATTAATTGTTATAAAGTATATTTCAATATAATCCCACATAATAAATTTAGAAAAATATAAACATATAAACAATATTTTAATTTAAATATCATTAATAAAATTTTATGTTGAATATGATTTTGTGTAATTTTTACTTTCTAATTAAAACTTAATTAAAATATGCTTGCAGTTCGCTTTTCGTAAAAAGATATTGTTTCCGAATATAAAATGTTATTTCGTATTTTTGTTGTTGTTGTTGTTGTTGTTGTTGTTTAGAAAAGTTAATATCGAAATAACAGAATTATTTTATTAAGATAAGGTTTCGAATTAGTTAAAAAATATAAAATATCTTGATTAAAAAATAATACGAAATTTAATTATAACAAAAGTTAAAACTGGATTAAATATAGTTAATTTCAGGAAATCTGTTTATTTATTTAACTGAGAAATGTACTGTTTTAGCGTATGTTTTTGTAATTGTTGTAATAATGGATAACTTTTGGCAATAAAAATATAGTTATGATGAAATGAGGTAAATTACAAATCATATTATTATTACAGGTATTTTTGGTATTATTAACGAGGTAACTGACAAAATTTGATAAAGTGTGGTGACATCTATTGACTATACTGCTAAAAATGCATGCTGTTAAAAATATAACATCTCTATGCTGTTAAAAATGTTTCTTTGAAAAACGAAAATCAACTTTGTTCATAAATCTTAATTCTATGGAACTTTACAGCTAGCTGAAAAACGAGAATTGAGGAAGAAAAATCATGCTTCGATCATAGATTTTGAAACATTTTTCAGCACATTCAAAACACTGGGCTTAGATGTCGTATATTCCCAGATGGCCGCCAATTTGTATGCTTTGAGATTTCTTTGCGATTTTATGTTGGCGATCTTTATCATTATGTCGAACCCCGTGTGACGTGTGTATTCAGGCGTGACGTGCTCTGGCAACCCCGTTTTTCATTCGAGATTTTGTTGCGAGTTCGCGAGAAGGCCGTTTTTGCTTGTATTATCGTGTTGTATGTTTCTGTCAATTATTTTTATGTTAAATTTATTGGATGTATTTGATTGAATATGGGTTCTGCAGCCCGCTTAAACGCTCTTGCTGAAGTAATTAAAAAATATGAGGAAATTTTGACGAATAAAGGAGGTTTGCTTACAGTGCGTCAGTGCGTATTCATAAGCCTATTTTGGAAAATGACGGTGATGTTAGCAGGTTATTTTGTGCTTGAGCTTTTAAGAAAGCAGATGTCTGTTAAGGTATGTTGATAATTTTATGTATATTTTGTTGCCTTATGAGTTTTGTACATTTTGAGAATGCTACACAGCGAGAACTGCTGAATCAAGTGATTTTTTTTTGTTGTTGTTAATGAGCTCGTAGCGCTCATACGACGTTCAGTGATTGCCACTTTAACGAGTTTTGTTTATTATTTATATTTTATTTTCTTTAAGCCTAACATGTGTATAAACAGGTGCTTGGCGACATTTACTACTTGGTGGAAAAGGGTTTTTCACGCCAAGAGAAATTCCAAGATGGCGACCCCAGGAATTTATGACATCTGTTCCAAATACTGTAATCAAACTTTACCGATAAAAAATGCGAGAGAAAATATAAAAAGTAAATAGATTAGGTAACGCATAACACATTTAAAAATCCTATTTCATCAATTACCGTGCAATGTCTGAAAAGTAGCAGAAGTCTTTTGTACAGCCCGGTATATCATCTAAAGATTCGTATATGGGGCATTCTGACAATCTTTTGACTTTTATGTCCCTGGATAATAATTTTGATTTTAGTACATGTTCTTGTATTTTTCTTTGTTGTTGTTTGTTTGTTTTTTCATATACTTGGGAAATCCCATTGCATGATTGCACAACAATATTAAAGAGATAAATAAGTTTTGGACGATGTTGGGGGTCCAAACACCTGGAAAACTCCTATACCGTCCCGTGTCCCTGATGCTGATTTTTAAGTTTGGAGCTGTCTGGATAAAATTGTTTCAATAAAAATAATTCGATGTAATTGTTTCTGAAAGTGGAACTATTGTTTTATATAGATAAGTAGCTAAAAATTAGCCTGCACACATTTTTAGTGTTGTTATTATTTTTTAAACTCTGTCCCTACGTTTTAGATTCCGTACCATCCCTCTTCTAAAATTATACAGATAATCACTTCAGATGCAGCAGCAGAATTTTTTTCAAGTTTTTTCCCATGCAGAAGTATGCTAGAGAAACAATGTCTAAAATTGTTTTGCAGGAAATTTACTGTAGAATTTAAATCAGCATTTAAATATCAATTTCAAGGATAGTGGCTTTATTGGTAGTCTTACCGTCCCCAAGATTTATTTCCTGCACTTTTCGAGGTAAATTAAAAAATAATAATAATTTAATCCAATGTTAACAACTGTTTCTAAAAATTAATGAACATTGTGGCTATAACTTAGTCTTAATATGATTTTCACAAAAATAGGTAGTAATTTTCCTTGCCGTTCCATCCTTACCGTCCCATTTTTTACCTTACCGTACCTTTTTTAACGCCCCTTTAAGACAATGTTATACAAAAATTCTGTATTAAAAGTACTACAGTTTTATTATTCTTATTTAAATGTCCTGTAGGTACTATGCAAATTCATTATAAGTAAAAATTTAGAAGAAACTAAAAAGTTATAGGGGTAAAATGGTAAGGAAAATTAAGCTCGCAAGTTTAACTTAAACTTCAGTTAAATAAAAAAAATTTCGTTGCTGACCATTTTCTTCTTTATTTTGAATGATTAAGGAATTCGTCTATCAGATTAAAATGTTATTTTAGCAAGTTTAATTTCGCCAGATTTTTTTTACCCAAAAGTCAAAAGATTGTGAGAATGCCCCATATGTAGAAAATTTATGCTAAAATCTGGTTCAATAAAAAAAGCTGTTTTAACGTAGACAGAACCGACCTTAGCGAAATCGAGGCCGGTTGGAAAATTGTTGCGAAGTTCTTCCTTCGAAACTAGACAATCCCCTCCCATTCCTAGCAACGTAGCCAATTAACTGATATTTTTAATTCTGCTACCAAAAATTTCGATTCGTAATTTTTACTTTATTCAATGACAGACATTCCGTGATTAACACGTTGAGTGCCACGGTGGCTGACACTGAAGCTGAAAAAATTACAGCGTTTTAAGTAATTTTTATGAGAGTATAATCCTGTAATAAATAAAAGGTACGTAAATTTTAAATAAATTTTCAGTAATTACTTAAAACAATACATATTTTTTTTAAGTTATATATCATATTTTAGACCATCAGTCATCAGTGAATAACGCGTTCTAAACCGAAAGTTCAGTGTCAGTCACCGGTGACTGACATATTAAATAAAGTGAAAATAACAATTTGGAAATTCTGGTAGGTATAATTGTATGAAAATCCGCTAAGTTGACAATACTGCAACGCATTCATCTTTTTAAAACAGCCCACTGTGATGTAGTGGGCCAGAGCTATTTGGTTCACTAAGCTCTTGTGAGATGATCGTTGAAAAATAATACATATTTCTTACCAAAGTCCTTTATTAGAACAACTAAAATAGATTTGAAAAATGTAATAACAAACTTTACCATTCATAGGTAGACACTCTCACTTTTTATTAACAGTTCCATACTTCTCATAGCCAACCTGAGTAAAACGATTTTTACTCGCATCTCTTCCGTTGGTAAAAAACAACCTGACTTCATCGGTATCTCCCAGTCTACTAATCTCACATCAGCCTCCACACTAGCTTCTGCCTGAGCCCCTTTTTACTTTCACTTTAGGGACGAGTTCCCACACATTGTCCAGCCCTCCCAATTTCTTGGAAAAGTGGAAATACCCTGTTGAGCAGATCCCAAGGGCAGAAGTATGCCTGCTGTTTTTCCTGCATGCCTTTACACAAAAGACTATTGTCCTCCACGGAAATGCCGATTGCTTCCCCCGTCGAAAATTTGTGGCGAAGGTACGATATCACACCGCATTGACATACACACTTAAGGAGTGCATCCAGGATTACACTATTTTTTTAAGGGAGGGGGGTAACATATTTCAGTAGATGTTTTACAGATTCAGGCCAAATTTTCTTTCATGATGCTCGGACTGGGCTCGGATAATTCTTTTTTCTGCAGATTTGAAGCGAGCCGAATTCATTCTTACCGTTTGCCATATCATGTCGGAGCGATATTCACGTCTCTCTTTTTTCTCTTTTTCTTATAATTATTCATATTGTACAAACCTTTAAAAAAATAGAAAACATCTTCATATTATTTTAATCGCCAAATTACTGCAGAGAGATGGGATGGGCACTGTTCGACTTGGAATCATATCTAATTTTTGAATTTGAATACGAATTTTGAAATTCTGGTAATCTACTTACTAAAAATTGTATCGCCATTGACTTTTTTCAATGGTAAAACCCACTTTTGATACAATATTTTATTTCCTTTGAACAATGTAGCCCGAAAGCAGGGAAACAATTGCAAGTTAATATTTTTAATTTTATAAGAGAATTTAAAAGAAAAATAGAAAAAATTATGAGTCAAAATCAGTATTTCCAATAATTTTCTTTCTTTTAAAAACCTTTAAAAACATTAACCTTTCATATTTTTTAAAGAGACTTTACCCCTTAAGTGGTCATGTAGGGCGTATGTAACCCCAAAATTAGATTTTTTGTGCAGTCCTTAAAACTTAGCGAATCAAAATAAGAAAATTTCCTGTGATTGTTGTATTATTTAGGGGGAAAGTAGGGTAATGACGCTCAAAAGGGTAATCCCGCTCACCTAAATATCTCTAAAGAGAATAGAATTGGAAACGTGGGATCGGTACCGGCACTTAGCGAACTTCATTCTAAGTTTCCAGTAAGTATTTAGTGTCCGTCGTAAGGAAAGTATTTTTGTGTCCTCACGTTATTAGTTTGCAGTTGTTTTATTATAAAATTCTACAACTTCTAACTTGACGGTAAGTGTACACTCTTAATTTCAAATATTAATTTACTCATTATGTCTACAAAATATATACATTTACCTGTACCTTCAGGCTTTTATTTATTTTTGCAGTGCGTTGTTACGCCAATTATTATGCATTAAAACCCAACATGGCAATAACGGGTAATGGCGTTCACGTGGAATTCCAGAAGAAGTGTTGGCAGCGGGCAACTTTTTTTATAATTCAAATTTATTGGTTAATACCACTTTTTTGAAATGGTAAAATTCCTCTGTTTTCGCCTTAATATGTCTTAAACAAGAAGAATTTTGCGATTTCAAAAAAGTGGTGACAATAAAAAAAACCTAAATTTGAAAAAAGTAGCTCATTATATGTGTAACGCAATATGTGTGCGCATTATGTGTAAAGTGCTCGCAAAAAGTCTGCAGTGGTGTGAATAGCCCACACAACTGCATATGTGACTTTTGTCTTAATTAAATGTTATATTCAAACTCTGAGCGCAATTACCCTACCATGTCGAGCATTACCGCTCAATCGATGCTTATTAAAATAAAACGATAAAAAAAAAATCTTTACTTTTTACAAAATTTTTATACAAATTATTTGATTGCAAACTGTTCCTTGCGCTTTGGAGTTCGTTAATAAAATATTAATTCTTTTTTCTAAATTTGACTAGCTATTCATGTTTTCCCTTAAGTGAGCGCCATTCCCCTACTTTCCCCTACTTGCATAAAAACAACTGAAAAAATATTGCAAGTGTACATACATATACATATAAATTCATGTATCTAAATACCACAAATATTTTGTCTGCTCATGTAGAATTTCTATAAGGTGCAAAGGACTCCACTTTACCTGTTAAGGGTGAAATTTTTACGGGGTTTCAGCTCTGTCTTTACGCAACAGGACATACTTATGCATGCGAATAGGAACATCGACATTCGTGCAATAAAAAGTGAATCTTGATTACACCAAAAGCTAAGCCAATCTGTGCCGTTACTTTAAGTACTAACTAAAGTAATAGTGAGCAATTAAGTTATTAAAATAATGGTGCAGTTTGTCAGATTCATATCAGTACCGACCTCTTAAAGCGATACTTCACAACTTTACTCCAGTAAAAAGACCAGCTCGCTAATGTTGATCCTGTGGGAGAAATTTTTAAAAATATCTTGTTTCCATTTCAATATGTTCAATTTTTAAAATTGGGTAGAGATCGTACTCAGCTATCCAATTCAAGAAAAATCTTTTAAAAATATTGAAATGTAAACGAGATATTTTTTAAAAATTATATCACAGAATTAACCTTAGCAGGCGGATGTTTTCGCGCGAGAGAAATAGCTCTCTTAAGAATTAACATTTAGATCATGCTCTTATACAGTTTTTCTGGGCGCCTGGTGCTGTCTAGTTTAGAGTATAAAAGGGCTTATATATATATATATATATATATATATATATATATATAAGCTACAAAACAGTCAATATTTTTATCGTTGCGTCCACAACTTGTACCGAGCATTTTACTGGTTAAAGCATTTTACATTTTATAAATAAGAATATTTACATATACAGATGTTATTATGAAAAACATAACTCAACAAAATGAATAATAAATATTTAGGTATTATTCTGTATTAATATTTTTCAAACCGCTAGAATTCTGGAAAACCTAGAAACATTTAAAAAGAATATCGAATAAAATCTAATGAATTTTAACTGCGGTTCGATGTATTATTGTAATTTTATAAAACTTTCACCAGTATATTTTGATAGACATTTTCGCCTTATTTAAACGCTGTA
This sequence comes from Maratus speciosus, assembly GCA_963932465.1. Classification (NCBI taxonomy): domain Eukaryota; kingdom Metazoa; phylum Arthropoda; class Arachnida; order Araneae; family Salticidae; genus Maratus; species Maratus speciosus. The sequence continues at coordinate 255,609,861 of OZ010797.1, read as the reverse complement.
TTCGCACGGAAATACTTTAAGGAATTAAAAAAAATATTCTTTTTACAGGTGGAAGTTTACCCCATAATCTTGTATTGAAAAAGGCAAGATGAACTTTCTTTTTGGAACTATTTGATATCCTCGGTTAACTTAAAATGAAATATGATAGAAATTTAGCACAAGTAAGACATTTTCATAATCCTAGATTTTTGTAAACATGAATGAAAGTTTAACCCATAACTGGGGTTGTTGTTCCCTTTAGTGCCACATGTATTTTTTTACTCGTGTAATTTCAGCATAAATCAGAAAGATTCAGAAAAAAAATGAAGTACAGTCATGGAAAAAAAAGTAAACACCCCCTACTAACTCCACAACGAATTAGCGTAGAAGAAAGTTATTGGTACCGAACGATTGGAAATAAAGTTTACTTTTAAATGATGTATAGAAAATTTGCTTAGAGGGCCATCTACATATTAAAACGAAACCAAACTTTTAAAACAATACCCAACTTTAACGAGATATTTCAAATCTTCGGTTCAAACTATGCCTAGACACCGGATTTCAAGTCATTTGAATGATAAGTTTTTGAATTATAAACATTCAAAATTTAGTGCTTCTAATGTTAAATTACATTTTCATATTTTTATTTATATCTCCAGAAATTATGCTTTTAATGTGGTATTTTTTTGTGTAACAATAATACTAATATACCCAAACATAAATACGCTGAATTTGGAATTTTTATAACTTTATGAAATGAATTATGATTTCTGAAATTAATACTCGAAAAAATTATGAATTGCAACCTACAATTTTTTTTGATGGAATTAGATTTATTAAGTCCTGCTTTATGGAAATCCAAAATTTCACATTTTTCTTCCAAGTAGTTTTCAAATTATGCTTAAAAAACGGCAAAATGATGGTTTAAGGGGCCGTCTATAGTAGGAGTGACTAGATATTTTGGAATTTCTTCTGCTGTCGTGTAATCTAGCAGGCTTCATTGACTTCTTAAGGTGCCTTGATCAAGATGAGGGCTCTCTCGCATAACAATCCACTTCTGAACTTCAATTTGGACACAGCCCTTAAAATACGCTCGTTTTAAAATAATTTCTCAGAAACTTACGGTACGAATTGCATAAAAATTTGTTTTTAGGCTAATTGAAGGGTGTAGAGTTCATTTATGCTGTCAGAATTGTGTACTGCTATTGAAAAAAAAACAAATTTACGGTTTGTTTTAATATGTAGATGGCCCCCTAAGCAAATTTTATCTATATCATTTAAAAGTAGACTTTATTTCCAATCGTTCGGTACCAGTAACTTTCTTCTGCGATAATTTGTTGAGGAGTTAGTAGGGGGTGTTTACTTTTTTTTTTCCACGACTGTACATATGCAATATACTAGCTGATATCTTCCACTGACACAGTCATATAAAAATACCACTGTTTTTATAAAAATTAATTTTTTATAAGTTATAGTACTTTATGTGGTAAAGTGGCATCATGACGCGATTTACGAAAACAAAAAATAATGACTCCAGTTAAGGATAAATTCAAAGTTTCGTCTAAAAAGTATCGTTTAACACGTTGAATGCAACGGTGACTGACACAGAAGCTGAAAAATTTACAATGCTTTAAGTAATTTAAGAAAGTTTAATCCTGTAATAAATAAAAGGTAAATAAATTTTAAATGAATTTTCAGTAATTACTTGAAAGAATATTTATATTTTTAGTTTTCTATCATATTTTAGAGCGTCAGTCATCGATGAATGACGCGTTCTAAACGTAACGTTCAGTGTCAGTCACCGGTGATTAACGTGTTAAAAAAAAAATGCAAATACGTATACATTAAGATTCATTTGACAACTAAATATATATATATATATATATATATATATATAATTAATTCAAATAATTCAAATAAAAAAAACTATGCATTAGGAAAAATACAAATTTGTTAAATTTTATTTAAAGATGTCTTAAGCTCCCTTTGTACAGCAGTCTTATTTAAATTAAATAGAACATCCCGCTCCCCTCTCAAAGAAATACTCGAAAGGGCTAATGAAGTGTCAGAATTCAAAATTTCACCATTCCTAGCAGAAACAATAAAAAGTTATGTTTTTAATTTGCCGAAGTTATTGAACGAAATTTAGTAATTATGTTTCATATGAAATATAGGCATGAAATTCACAGCCAAATTTACTGGTTTACACTTTTTATCCCTTATAATCTTTGTAATAAGTTTTGCTTCGATACATATAATTTTATCATAAATGATATTTTATAATAAAAATACGTATGAAATTCAGAAATTATAAAAGATACGAAATTTGTGGATAAATTGTTAACGGTACAAGGGACCTTCAAACTCATTTTTTTTTAATTGCACCTCAAATATTATTCACGAGCACATATATTAATTATGGCATATTATGGGCTATATTATGAATTATGGCATATATTTATCACACTTTTTTTGAGAAAAAAAAGGAAATTTCCGGAATATTTTAAGAGTTATCAATAACTTTCAAAATGTCCCAACCTCACTCCATACCAATTAAAAACCCCAATAATTTTTATGGCAGTTTGGTTTACATATACGAACAAAACTGCGCATAGTTTTTAGAAACTAAATATACAGTAGAACCTCGATTATCCGAAGTAATTGCGACCGCCCCTCTTTCGGAAAATCGAAATTTTCGGATAATCGAGAATGCTTCCATTTTAAGATTAAGGAGAAATATATGCAATATTTCTTATTATGGTAACAAGGGCTTAATAAAAATAAAGCAATATCAAAATAGGAACACAAAATAAATTACCTGAATTTTTATTTTGAAAATAGTACCTTTTACGTATATCACAAGGGTTTAAAAAATGTTTTGTTTGTCGCAGTTTCGTTTGCCTTTTCTTTGAAGCTCTATCACAGTTTTTTTTAAAAATATTATTAGTTCATCAGTATCACGGTATTTCTTCTGCTCCGGTCATGCCAAACCTTTTTCAAAACATTCAAAAGCTTCAGAATTGCTTGTTCGTTTTCTTCGTTCCACTCCACAGCTTACGGTAGTTCAAGTTAAATTCAAAAGAACTCCAAGAAAGAGGATCTATATGTACTCGTAGTTCGGGAAGGGCCGCTTGCACACAAGGAATATGATAGTTAAAAAAAAAAAGCTTTCAAAATGGATTTTGCACACAAGGCATGTGATAGTAAAAATAAATAAAGAAAAAAACGAGTTTTAAAATTGGATTTCGGTTAACCGGGAGTTTCGGTTAAAAGAGGTTCGGATAAAAGAGGTTCTACTGTAATTGGAAAAGTTAAAAAGTAGTTAAGTGAAGAAATATGATGCAAAAATGTTGAACATTTCATAACATTTAGAAAATATTTTTCTTACCTTTATATTCAAATATCTTAATACTTGGCGCACAGTTTTATTCGTATATGTAAACCAACTGGCATTACAAATATCGGGAATTTTAATTGATATGGAGTGAGGTTGGGACATTTTAAAAATTTGATAACTCTTAAAATGACCATAAAAATTCCTTATTTTTTTCCAAAAGAATTTTTTTTAATTTCTTGTGCGATAAATATATGACAATTCATATAGTGTTTCCTTGAATAGTATCTGAGGTTCAATTTAAAAAAAAAAAAAATGAGTTTTAAGGTCCTTTGTCCCCTTAAATGATTTACCTCATTATAGCCAAAGTTTGGCGCGAAGGGTACTAGCTTTTTCGAATAGTTATCTTCATCTTATTTTATCGCAGAAAATTTGGCGAATATAAAAAATAAAACACCATTCGAAAATATAAGTAGGGGAAAGTAGGGTAATGACGCTCAGAGGGCAAGCCCGCTCACCCAAATATCTCTAAATAGAATAGAATTGAAAACGTGCGATCGGTAACCGTACCTAGCGAACTTCATCCTAAATTCCCAGTAAGGAGATAGTGCCCGTCGGGAGAAAAGTATTTTTGTGTCGGTACGTTATTAGTTTGAAGTTGTTTTAGAATAAAATTCTACAACATCTAACTTGAAGGCAAGTGTACACTCTTATTTTCAAATATTAATTTACTCATTTCTAAAAAATATACATTTAGCTGTACGTTCATTCTTTTATTTATTTTTTTAGTGCTTTGTTACGCCACCTATAAATAACTCCATATTAAATGTTGTATTCAAATTTTGAGCGCAATTACCCTACCATGTCGGGCATTACCGCTCAATCCATTATTAATTAAATAAAACGATAAGAAAAATTTCTAAAATATATGCAGAATTAGTTGATTGAAAACTGTTCTTTATGCTTTGGAGTTATACTTCATTAATAAAATATTGATTTTTTGTGTAAATTTGACTAGCTATTCATGTTTTACCTTACGTGAGCGTCATTCCCCTACTTTCCTCTACCTTGTTGAGCGTAGCTGTACTATACTGCATTAACAAGCTCTTATCGTTAAAATCAAGAAATTACATCGTGCAGAAATTTGACAAATACGCCCTCCAGTTGTCTACAGATGTTCATAATCTTTCATCAAATGTTTCTCACACTAATTATTTTAGCAATTAATATTTACAGTCAGAAACAGTTTATTATATTTTGATATTTATAATCAAGTTATTAAAATAACACTTTAAAAAAAATCAAAGAAGAAGTTTAATTACTGACCCATCGTTTTAAAAAAAGCTTTTTACGTGTATATAAGACTCTTCAAAACTTCTGACGCTTCCCACTAAAACCGTCAATTTCTATGCCAACTTAAGTATCGTACTAAATCTATAGTTTTGCTTCTGCCTCCTTTCTTCCAGAAAATTCCTACTAAATTTACAATAGCTTAAATTTTACGTTTTGACAAATCTATTATCAAATTTAGCTTTTTCTAACATTTTAACAAATTACAAAACATACGGAGTTGAGTTGTCAAAACACCACCGAGCTAATTTTTCAATCTTGAATTTCAGAATACATCATCAATGACGGCAATAAAACAATGTTTTCAGGTAGGCATAACCAAAAATAAGGAAAAAAAGTGATACTACCAGAAGAAACAATTTATCGCCTTGCCAAATTGATGGTCGCCAAGTGCCTCTTGTTCTGGGATTCAGCCAAATTTAGCTTTTTCTTTCATTTAAATGAAAAGTATTCATCAGATTTGAAATATTGTGTTACATATAATCATATTAAAAATCAAAATATTTATTCAGGAATGAATACACATTCAGCTATCACATGATCATCGCAAATATATATTCGTTAAAATTTTTAAACTCCCTAACACATATTTTCTCCACATTTTATTTAATAAAACTTTTAGAATATGATCAAATACATATTTAAAAAATAAGACATTAACTCTATCAAAAATAAACTATATGCCTGCACTTTAAATGGTTAAACTTAAAAATGTACCATTAAATATTTTAACTAAGAAATAAAAATTTTAAACTTATTTCTAACCGACTTTTCATTTTATGCTACTGATTCATTATATACAAAATAATTTGAATAAATTCCAAAAAATGAAAGAAGAGTTACTTATTTTTTTTACAACAGATTCTTTAAAAAATTTCTGGAGCAAGTTTCTTAAAAAAAAAAAAAAATAGTTTACCCCCCCCCCCTCTACCCCAAACACAAAAAAAAGAAAACAGGATAAAGATATTAAAATAACAGAAATATAAATTTGAGGAATAAATATACATAAATTTATTACATTTACCAATTAAAAAAAATTGCATATAGAACACTATACAAAATAAAGTACAGGTTTTTTTTTTTTTTTTTTTGTCATTTACACTAAAGCCGAAGCTGCATTTTATCAGCTATGTTTCTCTTAATACTTTTTTCAAATACGATTGAAGAAATAATACGTGAATGAATACGTCTTCTTTAATAAAATAACTTTTGTAAATTACAGAAATTGTACATTTAAAAAAATAGCTAAAACTGTTTATAGTACAGGTAGTATAGTATAAGAAATTTGTTACAAACATTAAAACATACACTTATTAGAAAATGGAAAGTAATACAGTTTTAACTTTTCATTTATGTAAAGAACCAAAATAAAATTTTAAGTTCTTTCTTTCTGCGGTTTAATTTCCTTTCCTTTTCAAAATCAAATCTTTTTTCAATAATGACTTTATTAAAAACCAGTAAGTGGCAGACATAATTCAACATAGTTAAACTTCAGCAAAATCAAACTTTAGTACTTCAACTGTGAGCGACTTTATTTCTCTGTAAGCTAATTCGGCCTTTTCAAATGTAGTTAAGAGAACATCAACTTGGTCGATGTTTTGTATACTCATTTTTGTGTAGTTCATTATTTTTTCAAATTCATCAAAAGCTTTTTTCATTGAAGCAAGACGAAAATTAATAAGCCTTAATCTTAAATTTTCTAGAATTGAGAACAAAGCACTTCGTTTTATTTGGCTGTTGTTTGGTACGGTGTTAATGTTTAGTACCTTTTCTGCTTTTTGAACAAAATTTTCTAAATAAGTTTTGCATATTGTATAAACTTCCTGGTACTTTAAAAATTTACTATGCGTTTCTTCAAAAATTTGTTCTATATTATCCACAGAGTCTTTATGCAGTTCAGTGTTTGTGCTTTCTACAATTTTCAAAATGTTTTGCAATTCTGCAATTTGTAAAGATCCTGAATTCTCCAAAAAACTTCTCAGGGTTTCATCTATTGCTTTTTGTACATCTTCCATTGAATTAATTATGTCATTTTTAAATTTTCTGTTTTTTATGTCCAAAAGTTTTAATTTCTGTTGCAATAAATTAATAATTACTTCTTGAACATCAGTTGTGAGTTTGAGTAGTTTATTTTCCTCTTTCAGTATACTTGCATCTTGTAAATCGGTAACATTCTCAGTTTCAGAAAATTTTGGCTTAATATCAAAATGTAAGGCATTTTTAATATTATTTGTTCCCGATACATGAGGTCTATTACCATTTACGCATTCGTTTTTCGCACACGCTTCACACTTAGTAATTTCCTCATGCTTTATGCATGCGATTTCTTTATCTGGAAAATTTTCAGTTTTTGTTAACTTTGGGTCAACATTACAATCATAATGAATATTTTTTTCCGATTCGTCAGGGTCAGATCCATTTGCACTGTCTTTTATCTGAGACAATTCGTTAAAGTCTGCCATTATTTCAAATATTTATTTAAAAATTTCTTTATCTCATTCGACGTTTTTTTAGATTTCATACATGCATACACTTTCGGATGATTTGATAACTTCTAAATTTATTACACGAGTTACAGCCTACTAATTTTTGGTGAATTCACTACAACAGCAAAAATCTATCGTGTAATTCTAAACATCAGCAAATCATTTTGAAATATAAGAAAATGACCTTTGCAAACAAAATGAAAGAAATTATTTTCAATTTAACCTTCTTCAATATCACAAAGAACGCCAAGTAGATCTAACCAAAGTGACCGATCTCACCGGTACTTGCAACTCGATTATAGCACCTAGAATATATAGTGGGGAAATTGGCTATCCCTGTAATACTTAATACAGCGTCTAGAATACCTAGTGTGGAAATATGCTATCCAAACAGTGCTAAAAATATGTATCCCTTAAATGTGCGACGATACTGCTAAAATTTCAAGTGTCGATCGCAGCGACATCTGCGGGATTTTAGTATTACTAGTATTACATTGTATAGACTAGCAATATCTTGCAGTTGTAGAAAATATCCTGCAGATGTCGCTGCGATCAGTATATGGCAGCAGCATCATTTCACATTTAAGGGATACAATATTTTAGCACTTTTTTAAGTATTACAGGGATAGCGGATTTCCACACTATGTATTTTAGTCGCTATAATACTTAAAAAGGTGCTAAAATATTGTATCCCTTAAATGTGCAACGATACTGCTGCAATATGCAGATCGCACCGACATCTGCAGGATATTTTCTACAACTGCAAGAAATTGCTAGTCTATACAATGTAATACTAGTAATACGAAAATCCCGCAGATGTCGCTGCGATCGACACTTGGGATTTTAGCAGTATCGTCGCGCATTTAACCCCTTCGGGACGGGAGCCTTTTACGAAATTTTTAATCTTTTGTCACCGTTTTTTTAAAAAAGAAATTTGTATCTTCTTGAATCGGGAAAATGCGCTGATTAAATAAGGCAAATTTTACAGTAAAATTTTACTGGTGAGGAAACACAAGGATTCTGGGCGCTTCATGTGGCACGTATACGTGTCGCTCGTCCCCAAGGGGTTAAGGGATACAAATTTTTAGCACTGTTTGAATAGCATATTTCCACACTAGGTATTCTAAGCGCTGTAACTCGATTCAGGAAAGGAACGAAGCAAAAAGCCAAAGAATTGTGACGTCAACAAAACTACCCTTTCGAAACGCGTCCTGTTCTCGTAAATATCTAAAAATGATGAGATTGGATGTGATCTGAATTGCGTCTCGTACAGCGTGTTCAGGGCACCCAATCTTAGGGTGATTCGATATGAGAGTTGCGACATAGTGATATAAAATTTGATTCTTTGAGACAATTCTGGACAAAAGCTAATCGCCAAACATATTGGCGAGCTTGACACCTGCCGTTATCGACAAAATATTCTTGTCTCACTCATAAAACTAGGTATCTGTTTGGAAATTCTATGCTCTCGCTCGTATTGCCAAGTTCTGGAAAGAAGGTTTGACAAATTTTGGAGAAGTATGTCTTTATAAGCATCTTATGTCGCAAGTTTTATATAGAGACACTCTAGTCCAGCAGAGCTACCAATCTCATCAATTACTTGACGTCACTATGCAATCGATCGAGACTATAGAAAAAAACAGGCTACCGTGGTGCATTCCACATGTCGTTTTATACAGACCACGCGAGACTAACAGAAAAGACAAGCCACCGCGGTGCATTCTACGTATCTTTTTTTACAGACCGCTGGAGTTACATGATGCTCGAATGCACCAATGCAGATGTACGAAAAGAGCATCAGTTCACTCTAGCGGTCTGCAAAAAAAGACACTTGGGATACATCTTTTTCGTTAGCCTCGCAGACCGCGAGAGTGACGTGATGCTCTATTCTTACATATGTGTTGGTGCATTCGGTCATCTCGTGACTCCCGTAATCTTTAAAAATAAAGGTACGCGTGAAGCACCGCAGTAGCCTTTCTTTTTCGTTAGCCTGGGTAATCGATCAACAGATCCATTGTAAGGTACTCACCAGCCTATGACGCAGAGCCGTTTCTATTAGCTTCGTCGTAGTAATTTTATTGTTTTATTATTGTGAATTTCATCACGTGAATAAGTAACCGATCACGTGACCCAATTAACCTAGAAATATTTTCGGTAAGTTCGGTCGTTTACCGATGACTTCCATTGTACACATTGGTAACTAACAGACATCAGTGGCTGCTTCGCTAAGGATGGCGTGAGTCCACAGGAGCCAATCAAAGTGACCCATCTCACAGATTACTTGACGACACTGTTATAGCGCCTAGAATATATAGTGTGGAAATTGGCTATCCCTGTAATACTTAAAAAGGTGCTAAAATATTGTATCCCTTAAATGTGCAATGATATTGCTGCAATATGCAGATCGCAGCGACATCTGCAGGATATTTTCTACAACTGCAAGAAATTACTAGTCTATACAATGTAATACGAAAATTTCGCAGATGTCGCTGCGATCGACACTTGGGATTTTAGCAGTATCGTCGCGCATTTAAGGGGTACAAATTTTTAGCACTGTTTGGATAGCATATTTCCACACTAGATATTCTAGGCGTTGTAACTACAGCGCCTAGAAGATACAGTGTCGAAAACGGCTACAAAATAGTGCTAAAAATCCTATGCTATGAATCCCATAAATGTTCAACGATGCTGAATAACAAGATGTCGATTGTAGCGCCATCGTAGTGATTTAAAAACGATAATCATTCTAAAAGAGACTATTTAAAATATTTCACGCCATTCCTTTAGCTTATAACAGACCAAAATATCTTATAGTTATAGTTTCCGATATTTAATATTCTATAATTTTTGAAAACACAGTGTTTATATTGAAAAGAGTTACGAGATGGCGCTCGTATCAGCATATTGCCACTGAGCATTGTTGGAGATTTATGGGATACAAGTTTTTACCACTTTTTAAAGCATTACAGGAATAGCCGTTTTCCACACTGTATCTTCTAGGCACTGTACTAGTACACTGTTAAAAAATTGTAGCTTTTTAGCTGCATAGTCACTCTATCGCTTTTATAGAATATCTGTACTCTGATCAATGAGAATGCTCCATAGTGTAGTCAAGTAATCGTTTTCTACAAAAGCAGTGGAGTGACTATGTAGCAAACGCTACAGATTTTTAACAGTGTAGTATATGTATCACTGAATTTGTTGTTTGTTTGTTTTATTGAACACATACATCAGACTTGTGTGCTTGATACTAGGGCCCGCTTAAAAGTCATCGTCGATATACAGGGACGAGATAGCACAAGAAAATTTACAACACCAGAGAATTACATCATGGGGGCACCAGAAAGAGTGTGCAACGGAACCGGCGGGATACGAACCCGCCCCCACCTACGCTCTCAAGCGATTAGCGGCGTGGTGTCTTATCCACTCAGCCACGGTGGCCCGTATCACTGAGTTACATAACAGTACGGAGAGGTAGCTCAGCGATCCACTATCTGCCGCGACCGCATCACACGTCGAGTGTGCGCAAGTGATGAGTCTGAACCCTTCTTAGTTTTAGAAGCATTTTTCTTTAAATTTCCCACATACTTTTTATCGATTTTGTTTTTTCTCCACCATTTTGATATTTTTATGAGCATTACTTAACAAGCTTTTCATTTTTTTTTCGGTGAGCTTACCTAAAATTTCATTTTTATCTAATATCAATATAAAAATTTGCGATTAATTTAAATAACATCTATCATTTTTTAACCAACAAATATATATCGGTGAAAATTGCAGCACCGTCGTCATATTTTAAAAAAAATCCAATTTGGAAATATTTACCCTATACTACACATTGGGTGGAAATCTATGTTTCCAAAAAATTTTCCTCCGAAAATCTGCGGCCCCACCAGTGGCTGAGAGGTTCTGCTCTCGAAGCTGGTAGACGGGAGGTGCTGGGCTTGAACCCAATCGCGCTCGAGGCCTAATCGTTCGGAGTTTTCGTGGTTTTCTTCGAACCATGGATTTCCATGCGTAAATACGGGTTAGGTCCCCTTAGAAGGACCCCCACGAAGGGCACTCCCCCTCGGGCCTATATCCCTAGAGTAGATAATCGGCCGTCAAAAAATCAACCAACCGAAAAGCTGCGGCATTGTATTCCTGAGCGGACTGTTAGATTCAGTCTATCAGAATATAGAGTTAGCCCTCCTTACTATTGTGGAGCTCAGTGATATGTATAATTATTGGAAGACATAATAGGAGGAGTTGACACATTAATATTTAACTTGAAAAGAATTTAAGCCAACAAACGAGTTCATATCGTCCTTTTCTACGTCTGCACTATTTCGTTTTAACTGGCAGCAATCCGCAGCACTACGCTGAAATACAGAATAGAGTTCTAACACAGTGGTCAACTTTGTCAGCTAAAATCACATAGCACTGTTTTGAGCGTGACTTCTCCGCTGACGATATATATTGCTGCCTTTAAAATTGCTGATATGTCACATCAGTGTGAGAAATCCGAGGCAAAAAAGAAGACGTGATGTTCTTTTCCTGCATTTGCATTCATGCTTTTCCTGCGCCTGCATCACGAAAAAAGCATCACGTCACTCAAGTGGTTCGCAGAGGTTTGAAAAAAAAAAGACGAAAGTGTAACTCTTTGCGGCAGTCTGAATGTAGGGAAATAAAATTGTTATGTCTGGTTTGTGTTACAATTTCTGTGTATAAATATGGATCATTCGAGACGACAGCCTTTATTGCTATAGACCTCAAAGCAATCTCCACTGGGGTGGATTTCAAATCAAATCAAATTGCGACAGCCTGCCGTTTTCGTTAGACAAGGAAAAATCAATATTTTGCCAGAGTTTTTCTTCAAAGCGAAACTGACAGAGAATTTTTTTTTATTAAAATTGTATTCATACGCGACTATTGGTTTCAGTTTTAAAGTTTAAGACGTTTACGGTCTATTTTATATTAGAACTCATTAGAAACGGCGAAATCATGACCAATGTAAATATTCGAATCAGTACCAAAAAATGTAATTAAAATATGTAATTTCCCACTTTATTAAATATCTGAAAATAGTATTTTATAGACATTGCTTATTTTTAACTTCACGCACTACAGTTAAAATATCACAATTCTTTTTTTTTTTTTATTTAATATGAAACACAAGAAAAATCATAAATATTATAGAATATAAAATCTTGCATACCTTTAAAAGGCTTTAGAGGAATTAAATATAACAATTATATTTGATGCGAAGGAATAAAAATCTTTTTTCGTAATAAAATTTATTTCCTCAACTGAAAGAGAAAATGAACTTTAACGAGCGTTGAAGGAATCTTTTCATAAAATAATTAAATATTTCATTTGTTTCAGTTTTCTGTGTTTTAAAAAAGATTTTTAGTGTTTATTTAGAACGATTATAACGGTTGAAAACTTTGAAGCTGTAATATAAGTACGGTAATTTAAACAAAAATATTATTTCTTCGTGCTTTATTAATTATTCTACATATATAATAGTGCTAGCTTCTGGAATTTAAATTAGCTCTGAATTGAAATATGATACAGTATTTAATTAAAAATGTCATTGTTCGAAAAACAATAGAACAATTTAAAGATTCTGGAAATTTATTTAAGCAAATGCAATTTATGTTTAAAAGATAATATTATTAGTATAGATAGTATTAATTAGATTTTTGCTATTCACAAGTGAACTACAAAAAGATATTTTAAGCGATTTAATTTCATTTCATTATAGTTTAAAAGGAGTTTACAATTTAGATAGAAATTCCTATTTAGTAGATTGTTTGTAATAAAAATTTAAAACGGCTAAACGTAATACAATTATTTACATGTTACATTCTGCTCTTGTGCATCTAGATACTATTTTAATTCGAAATATAATACAGAATTTAATTTAAAATGTCATTGTTCGAAAAACAATAGAACAATTTAAAGATTCCGGGAATTTATTTAAGCACATGCAATTTACTTTTTAAAGATAGTATTAATAGTATAGATAGTATTAATTAGATTTTTCCTACTCACAAATAAACTACAAAAAGATATTTTAAGCGATTTAATTTCTTTTCATTATAGTTTAAAAGGAGTTTACAATTTAGATGGAAATTCATGTTTAGTACATTGTTCCTAGCTTCTAAAAAAATCTTAAAACGGCTAAATGTAACATAACTGTTTACATGTTACATTTTGCGCTTATGCATTTAGATACTACTTTAATTTGAATATTACTGTAACTGCTAGAATGTATACTGGTGGACAAAACTTAAGGATCAGTGTTTTTTCAAAGATTACAGTTAGAAATAGATCCACATCTAAATTTCATGAATACGGGATGTACTCTGTTTTGTGAAACTTGTACAAATTTTGTACTTCCGCTTTTGTCGATCACGTGACAACAGAAATAAGAGATTTCAGGCAATCGGCGGGTGCTGTGAGTTGACATTAGATGTAAAAATTTAAGGAGATGGAGAGAAGCTGGAACAGTGAAATTTTGAACTTGTTTGCGAGGCATATTTTAGCTGATATTACGCGTGGTAGAATAATCGGAAAGCTGGAAGAAAGACGCAAAATGAGAGATATTGCCCGTGAATTTAACATCGCGCACAGTATTGTTTCTAGGCTATGGGCGGCATCCCAAAAGAGTGGAATATGTACTAGGCGCACGGGAGAAAGTCGTCCTAGCAGAACGACATCCCAAGAAGATCGCTATATTGTTATTTCGGCAAAAAGGAACCGACGCAGCACAGCTGGACAATTAGAAAATCAAATTTGTGCTGTCACAGGAACTAAAATATCGCGGAAAACTGATGAAATACTTTTGAAAAAGGGTGGACCCAAGACCTGTTGCCCAAAGACATGTTGTGTGTGTCGCACTCTCGAGACGCCAACGAAGTGCCCGTTTACAGTGGTGCCGTATGCATCGCAATTGGTCTGATGACGACAGATCTACCGTACCCTTCTCAGATGAGTGTACATTCAGTCTATCATCTGATTCTAGACGTAAACTGATATGGTGCAAGGTAGGTAGCGCTTACTGTCGCGAAAATAATCTAGGAAGAGATCGATATGCGACTTCAAATATCATGTTGTCGGCAGGCATCATGTTCAATTACCGCACGGATCTCTATGTACTTGAACAATGGTCCATGACCGGTAGACGGTACATTGAAGACGTCCTGCTTCCACATGTTCGACATTTTCAAGGTGCTGTCTGCGTTTTTATGGGCGATAATGCATCATGTCATCGCACGTAGTCTGTATAAGATTGTCTTGAGGCCGAAGATATCCATCGCATAGACTGGTTAGCACGTTCCCCTGACCTGAATCCCATTGAAAATGTATGGAATGCCTTGGGGAGACATATTGCTGCTCGAGAATTTCCTCCCACAAACAAGGAAACCCTCATCCGTGCAGTGAAGGAGGAATGTGACAACTTGCCTCAACAGGTACTGAATCATATTATTCTGAGTATGCCACGCTGTGTTGAAAGTTGTCTCGCATTACATGGTGGCCACATCCATTATCGGTATGGCACTGACGATTGTTAATTTTGAGTATTTTGCTTTTTTTTTCAGTCATATTTTTGGACAATATTCACGTTTCAGAAAAAGAACCCCTGTATACATCCTTTCAACAAAATTTTTATATTTTGTCCTGTGTAACATTCTGTTAATATTATTGTTTGCTTCTTGATTCACAATCTAACGTAGATTCTCATTTACGTGTACATTTCTTCTTGGTCCTTAAGTTTTGTCCACCAGTGTATAATGCGACTAGTAAACTTGCCGTTATATTGTGTAATGTTTAAAATTTTATTTGATAAAAACCTATCTCAGTATACAATAAACAAGTGCCGGCAAATTTTTGATACAATTCTCATTCAAATATATCAAACATATACTCAGTACAACATATTATCGTACAAATACACATTCAAAATATATTTTATTAGAAAAAATATGTATGATAAGAGATCTTATTATAATGCACCCATGTCCAAAAATTAAGGTAAGTGATGGGACGCTTTTGATTTTACACGTTTTGTCGAATATGTACTGAAATTCTCGAAAATTATCATTGAACTTCTAGGAGGTGAGGAACATGGCATTTTAAATTTTCACGTAACTCGAGTTAAATAACAATACTTATTATTAATTAATATAGCAAGGGAAAATAGTCAAGCTCTCACTACATGTATCTTATTTCATTATTCTTTTATACATATTACGGAAACCCGATGTTTAAATTTCAGTATTTCATTAATTGTAATAAATAGAAAGTTTAAAGAAATGACATACATATAATATATATAAATTAAGTCAAAAAACTTA
Organism: Maratus speciosus; assembly: GCA_963932465.1. NCBI lineage: Eukaryota > Metazoa > Arthropoda > Arachnida > Araneae > Salticidae > Maratus > Maratus speciosus. The sequence continues at coordinate 255,594,370 of OZ010797.1, read as the reverse complement.
TGAACAGTAATTTTGAAATTAGTACACAATTTCGCCAATATGCGGCGCTGTGGTGCCTCAAACAAAAATAATTCTCAAAATTACATGTAACAAATTTTCGAAGGTATGGCAATTTTTATTCTACGAGTAGATTTTCTTTAGATGTTACAGCATGAAGAAGAAAGTTTTATATTTTGAAGTTTACATGTTATTATCAGATTTTTTACTAGTTGACGGAATGTTTAGCCTTTACCTAATGTAGAAGTTCGTTTTTCGTAATTTCTGGTATGAATTCAAAATTTATAACTTTATAAAAAGACCAAACTATCAACCCAGACAGAAATATTCAGAGATGAAAAATGTTTAATATTCTCTTCAGGACCCGATTACCAGCGGTGCAAACTACCTCCAGTAAATTTTAACACTAGAACCGCCATAAAGGATCATTTTGACATGCCAAATTGATTGGAACCGCAATTTTTCTTATAAGATAAGTTAAATGTGTTCAGCGAAAAAATAGGCTAATTAAATAAGTTGAATACTTTTCAATAAAAGTTCTGGTGTGAAATAGGTTTGATAAAACTTGAATAAAATTCCCTGCTGTTTTAGTGTTAATAGAGATTTTTGTCTTATTTAAACTACATATTATAACAAAATTACTGTCATCAATAAGACAAAAATTTCTATAAATTTTTACAGGTGAAAGATTGCCCCTTAGGTAATCGTGCTCTGAATCTCCCATCTTATCTTTTTGGTGTAGGTGGAGGCAACATTTTATTCTAATAATGCTTCATACGTATTTCGTGTGACATTTATATTCCATAATTTATTAATATAAGTTTTATGACACAACTTACCTATGAAGTAATTTTAACTTCGCAATAAGTAACGTTGCAAAATTTTAAAATTACTTCCTTAACAATCATCGGGTAATCGGGCTCTGAATCTCCCTTTTTTTTTTTTTTGGTATAGGGGGGGGGGGGACATTTCATTTTAATAATGCTTCATACGTATTTCATGTGACATTTATATTCCATAATTTATTAATGTAAGTTTTATGACACAACTTACCTATGAAGTAATTTTAACTTCGCAATAAGTACGGTGCAAAATTTAAAAATTACTTCCTTAGCAATCGGCTAATCGGGCTCTGAATCTCCCATCTTTTTTGGTATAGGGGGAGGAAACACTTCATTTTAATAATGCTTCATACGTATTTCATGTGACATTTATATTCCATAATTTATTAATATAAGTTTTTTGACACAACTTACCTATGAAGTAATTTTAACTTCGCAATAAGTAACGGTGCAAAATTTTAAAATTACTTCCTTAACAAAGCAGTTTCGCAATACTTTCGTATATCAAAAATGTAGGGAAAAATCCATTTAAGAAAATAATTTTTTATCAGAATACTTTCTAATAAAGAAACATTTTACATTTAAAATTTAAATTTTATTTTTCACTTGAATATTACAAATATTCTCATCTAGAGTTGATTTCTGCCTAATTAGTGTTGTTGCCATAAGTTTCACATTTGTCAAACTTTATTTGACAGGAGTTTCTAGAAATAATATATATATAATAACCTCCAGAGTGCATACAGTTTTAACACAAATTATTTATGGAATATTTCACCTTATTTAATCTCAGAAAAATATTACAAAGTTTGGTTTGACTTGTTGCAGGGCTACGGTCATCTTTTGCGAAAAAGTAGTAAACAAACACACACTTCCGTTTAAAGTGTACTCGAACCAACTTCAAACATCCATGTTTGAAACGGGATTTGCACCCGGGTTATTAGCCAGAACCCTAACCACTAGACAAACAAGTGGACAATATTACAAAGTCTTCAATTAAGAGAGGTGATAAGAAAGTCTGATAATCAACCATTGAATAAAAATTTCCAAATCAGAAGTCCCTGTCAGACTCCCTGGAAATTACAAGGAGTGAATGCGCCTTGAATCTAATTAGCTTGTAGTTGATAAGATATGTGAGATATTACTTCGACATCAATTTATACCATAACAATTACTTTATTGTAGACGGATATGCATATAAGTAAATACCGTATATATCGGCGTATAAGACGGCCTAGTGTATAAGTCGAAACCTTTACTTTGACAGACAAAAACCGAAAGAAAAAACCAAAAAAACAAAATTGTTTATAAATCCTCTCTATCCTCTTCTTAAACATTGCCAAAAACAAAATCTTAAGCATTGAATTTGAAAAGAAAAATTGATACTTTTCGGTTAGCTGGGCGCCAGTGTTACATATACATATCTATGTATATAATCAACATATGCATGTATATATATATATTTGTATGAATATATATATGTATCTATAACACTTGCGCCCGGCTAATCGAAAAGTGCCGAAAAAATTAATAACAATCACAATAAGAATAGGAAATTTTTCTTAATATAATTTTCTTTTCGTTAAATCCAAAATTTAATAATGGCAATTCTCTCTTATATATATATATATATATACTAGCAGAACTACCCGGCTTCGCCCGTGTCAATTATAAGGAGCCCTTCCAGGTAAAATAAATTAAAACGAAATAATACGGCAATCACAATAACTGAAATTTGTGTATTCGCATCCAAGAATCGTTAACAAGACGATCAGAAAACACGATGTTATTGTCTCGCAACTATAGTAAAATCCCCGAGTTTTAATAACAGAATGCGCGTTTCTTTGGCGAGTGTAAGAGAAAAATATGTAATTTTCCTGAAAATACGAAAAAAAAAATCCACCAAATCGCGCAGCATTTAGTGAAATTTTCGTTCGCATGCCATATATCTACACTATAAACTAAAAACACTATTTCAGCTCCCATAAATTGTGCCCCATAAATTGTAACTCATAAATTGTGCCTTTACTGCAATTTCATTTTTTACAATATCGAATAGAAAAAAGTTCTTTCAAATGAAATTTATTTGAAAATTTTATCTCAATTTTCTGTTTTTTAAGGGATTTTAAAGTAATTTTCAAGCATATATATTTGTAAAGGTGCATGCAACCCGATTACGAAAGATGAACCCGCTTACTCTTAATGCAATAGTATAAAGAAAAGACGTCTATGAATAACGCTGGTATCATATTTTCGGTGGCAACAACCTAATACGGCAATAAATTTCCCTTTTACTGTAATTTAACCTCTAAACATCGCACATTCGATTGTTCCAACGTCTTGCAGAAAACAAAAGTACTTTCAGTAATATTTGTTTGTAATGATTATCTCAATTTACAGATTTTTTATGGATTTTAAAGTAACTTTAAAAAATGAATATTTTTTAAACATGCTTGCAACACAATTACAAAATATTAATTCAATTGTTCAAAAACCTTTTAAATAATTCAGAATTTGTTTGTTTTCGTGTAATATTCAATAACTAAAATCGCAAACGAAAATAAAACGCCAAAAATAAAATAAAATAAAGCACGAATTTAATAGATATCAAATCAAACTACTCAAAATAATCTAATAAGCATATAAAATGCAAATGGGAATTTCGTTCCAGGTGCATATAACTTGAGTTCTTCAGAACGGATTTCCAGTAATGCAATATTACTGGAATTTGCTGTATTAATTTTCAGGGAAGATTTTAGTGCGTAACATATTGTTTTCCGTTGCTTAGTCATAGTATTATAGAGAAAAGTTATACAATCATGTGAACCCAATTATGAAGGATTAGTCTTATTACCTGAATGAAAAATGCAGAACTATTTTTATCTCTTTAAGTGCTGACTGGTTAATATTCAGTATTCGGGCTGTGCGCCAATTGGCGTATTCGTATTTTAATGAGTGTGCCTCACACCTGTTATATCATGCAATTTTGTTTAAAACAATATAGCATGACTTATGTTTTAAGCGAATATCTGGCATGCAACTCGATTACAAAATACTAACCGGCAATTATGTTTAAGGTGGTTCTCCAGTTCCCTGTTCAACAACGCGAATCTTTCTGACACATTTTCCGACTCATTAAACGTAAATTCTCAAAATTTGTAGGCCAGACTATTGAAGCGATTTGGAATTGAAATGAATTTTTCATTTTTTGATAAATAAATTACTTATCTATTTATGAACAATTGCGGTCACATGACGAAAGGTTTTTTCTCCTTTATCGCGGTACTGCTTCTGAAATTCAGTTCAAAACACTAACTGAAAGATCTAATACCTTTTCCAAAAAATTCACTTCGCGTGCAATTATAAGCTTTAATTAAAGTATTAGATCAAGAGGGTTTCCACTCTAAATAAAACATCACTCTTAAACGTAAGCATAAATTTTTCATTAATAGAAATTAAATCTACAATGATTAGATGAAATGATGTCATTTTCATTAAATTTTAAATCGTGACATCTGCCAATTTTTTTTTTTTTTTTTTTTTTTTTTTTTTTTAAGGGAAATAACGTTTCTTTTTTTACTATAAACCACAGAAAATCTTACTACTGAATCTAAACCAATACAACACTTAGCTATAACGTATAGCTATAAGATATGGCTGTAGTATACAATCGAAGTAGTAAACAAAATATATGAGCCATTTATTTACAGTGAGTTTGACTACACGTTGAAAAGATTTGATAGAATGTGACGTCATATCTAGTCTTTTTTTTTCTCTTTTTCCTAAATTGTTTTCATAAAATTTGACTGTTTGTATTAAAGTAGATGTTTTAGTAAAAAAAAAACATTCAAATTAATTTACTGCGTCATTTAACCGCTCTTATAGTTAGTTTTTAAAAAAATGTGCATTTTCTGTTTAGAATGACGTCAATTTAAAAAATGCAAAAATATAGCACGAAAATCTGAATTTTTATTGGCAAAAAAAAAAAAAAAAAGTAAAATACACGCGTTATCGTTATTATTTTTTTTGTACATTATTGTGTCATTTTTTAGGGTGTGGCACTTTGAAAGAAACGATTGAATTACAAAATTTAAATAGAGATATTTCCGCAATGTTAAATAATGGAAAGTGGTAGAAAAAGGAATAAATAGTAGTCTGGTGGTTTTTTAAAGTAGACAGGAATCTTTTCCAAGTTCTGAAACGTACGTACATGAAGTTTCGTGAAAATCGGTCAAAAACTGAAGATTTGTATAAAGGGCATACACACAGAGAACGACTTTAATATATATAGATATAATATACACAATAAACTTCTATTAAAAATTCTCAAATATATATACAGACAACAACCTTTGATAATACACATTGTGTAAAAAATAGCTATCAACTGGTCAATATTATGAAAAATCTTAAATGTGTAAACAATATAAAGACATATGATTTCAAAGAAATTTTTAATAATATAGATTTATTAGATCTACATAATATTAGACATGCATTATTTAAAAAGTATCGCCATAAACTGGATTTACCATTTAATATAGATATAGCTTATTTTAAATCTTTAACAAATATAACCGCCGCGGCGAGCGGCCTCTCTTTGTCCGCAGCCCTTTATTCCTCTTTTATTCCGACTCTTTTGCGGAAGCTAGATTCTTAGGTCCCCAGCTACGTCCCGAGTATAAGACATTCTAGCGAAAGCCAGAATGAAGAAAAAAATCAAAATCAAAAATTGAAACCGGACAAATTTAAAAGGGAAATTACACAAATTGATGACACCGAAAACCGGGAAGGTAAGGCTCGGGGCGATGAAGCTACCCGACGACCCCTTGCTTCTTCTAGCTTACTAGTCACACTTTCGGCACAGATGCCCCATACGGTCCCATATTGGCACGATGTTTTTCTGACGCCAATGTCATATACACAACGGGTACTTAACTGGCGCCAAAGTGTCGTTCTTTTGCTTGATATAGTAACCCGGATGTTGTTGTTTATGCTGTTGATGTTTTCGACAAATTGGCGTCCGAATACAATCGCGCCAATATGGGGCGTATATGACATCTGTGCCGTAACTGGTATTCGAAAGCGAGATTTTTGCCAAATTGGCGTAAGAAAACAATCACTCCAAACCCGATGCGTATATGACATCTCTGCAAAAAATATTTCTGTTTCTTTATAAAAATGGATAAATAGCTTTTTTTATATTACATAAATGGTACTACTTAGTTATCCTATCGACCAATTTCGCCAAATTATACAAATTGACATAATTTTTCTTTTAAACTAGCAGAACTACCCGGCTTCGCCCGAGTCAATTATAAGAAGCATTCCAGGTAAAATAAATTAAAACGAAATAACACGGCAATCACAATAACTGAAATTTGTGCATTCCCATCCACAAATCGTTATAAAGACAATCAAAAAACATGGTGTTATTGTCTTGCAACCATAGTAAAATCCCTGAGCTTTAATAACAGAATGCACGTATTCTTTGGCGGTTATAAGAGAAAAAATATGTGATTTTCCTGACAATACGAAAAAAAGAAATCCCTCCAAATCGCACAGCATTTAGTGAAATTCTCGTTTGTGTGGTATTATCTACATTATAAAATAAAAACACTATGTCACTTCCCATAAATTGTGCCCCATAAATTGTAACCCATAAAATGTGCCTTTACTGCAATTTTTCTAACTTTTAAACATCACACAATTTCATTTTTTACAATGTTGAATAGAAAAAAGTTCTCTCAAATGAAATTTGTTTGAAAATTGTACCTCAGTTTTCTGATTTTAATGTATTTTAAAGTAATTTTTAAGCCTGGGTATTTTTAAAGTTGAGTGCAACCCGATTACGAAAGATGAACCTGTTTACACTTAATGTAATAGCATAAAGAAAAGACATGTCTATGAGTAACTTTGGTATCATATTTTCGGTGGCAGCAACCTAACACAACAAATTTCCCTTTCATTGCAGTTTAACGTCTAAACATTGTACATTCAATTGTTCCAACGTATTATAGAAAACAAAAGTATTTTCAGTGATATTTGTTTGTAATGTTTATCTCAATTTACGAGTTTTTTATGGGTTTTAAAATAATTTTTAAGCATGCATATTTTTTAAATATGCTTGCAACCCAAATACAAAAGATTAAGTCAATTGTTCAAAAACATTGTAAATAATTCAGAATTTCTTTGCTTTCGCGTAATATTTAATAACTAAATTGGCAAACGACATTAAAATGCCAAAAATAAAATAAAATAAAACACGAATTTAACAGATATCAAATTAAATTACTCAAAATAACCTGATAAGTATATAACATTCAAATGGGAATTTCGTTCCGGGTGCTTATAACTTGAATTCTTCAGAACGGATTTCCATGCGACTTGCACTATTAGTTTTTTAGGGAAGATTTTAGTGCGTAACATATTGTTTTCCGTTGCTTAGTCATAGAATTATAGGGGAAAGTTATATAATCATGTGAACCCAATTATGAAGGATTAGTCTTATTAGCTGAATGAAAAATGCAGAACTATTTTTATCTCTAAGTATATTAACGGGCTTATCTTCGGTAATGAGGGCTGTGCGCTAGGGTATTCTTATTTTAATGAGTGCGCCTGACACCTAAAATGGCATGAACCTTTGTTTAAAACAATATAGAATGACTTATGTCTTAAGCGACTATCTGGCATGCAACTTGATTACAAAATACTAACCTGCAAATGCTTAAGGTACTTCTCCAGTTCCCTCTCAACAATGCGAAACTTTCTGACACATTTTCTGACACATTAAACGTAAAGGCTTAAAATTTGTAGACCTGACTATTAAAGCGATTTGGAATCGAAATGAGTTTTTCCTTTTTTCATAAATAAATTACTTATCGAGTTACGAGCAATTGTGGTTGCGTGACGGCCGGTTTTTATCCTTTATTGCACTGTTGCGTCCGGAATTCAGTTCAAAACATCAACTGAAAGATCTTATACCTTTACCAACAAATGGAAACTATTTTTCGATTACATAGTTTCTAAATAAGAATTCCTGTCAATTTCATGCGTTTCAGAACAAAAATTAATTAAAAAATATGTCAGAAAATAGCTATTGGATTTGAGAACAGCCTTAACTTTATGAACAGCCTTAACATGAAGTTTATGAAAAAATTCACATTTTTAGTTTTAATTTTGGAACTCGCGAAATTTAAATTCAGAAAAAGGATGTTCTTTTGACACATTGTGGTAATTTTTTTAACTTTTAAAATTAAAATACATGTTTTCTTTGGCGCGCGTAACAGAAGTATAAAATATCTTCAAAATACGGGGGGAAATGTAAAAAAAATACATCCAGATGAGGTAGTAGTTAATTAAATTTTATTTGGAAAATTTGAAATTTTATTGAAATTAAATCTACAATGATTAGATGAAATGATGTCATTTTCCATAAATTTTAAATCAAGACATCTGTCAAGATTTTTTTTGAAAATGTAAATAACCGCTCTCTTTTTGCTATAAATCACAGAAAATGTTAGCACTGAATCTAAACCAATACAACACATAGCGGTAACGTATAGCTATAAGATATGGCTGTAGTATACAATCGAAGTAGTAATCAAAATGTAGGAGCCATATGTTTACAATGAGTTTGATTACGCGTTGAAAAGATTTGATAGAATGTGACGTCATATGTAGCCTTTTTTTTTCTTTTTGTTAAATTGTTTTCATGAAATTTGACTGTTTGTATTAAAATAGATGTTTTAATTTAAAAAAACCATTCAAATTGAGGTGCTACGTTATTTTCCCGCTCTTATAGTTAAAGTTTTTATTTTTTATACAAAAAAAATGTAAATTTTCTGTTTAGAATGACGTCAATATCAAACACGCAAAAATATAGCAAGAAAATCTGAATTTTTATTGGCAAATAGAAACAAAATACACGCGTTATCCTTATTTTTTCACATTATTGTGTCATTTCTTAGGGTTTGGCAACAGGAAAGAAACGTTTAAATTAAAAGTTTTAAAAAGAGATATCTCTATAATGTTAAATTATGGAAGTGGTAGAAAAAAGTGATAAATAGTGGTCTGATAATTTTTTTAAGCAGATGGTGATCTTTTCCACGTTTTAAAACGTATGTACATCGAGTTTCGTGCAAATCGGTCAAAAATTAAAGATTTGTATAAAGGACATACACACAGAGAACGGCTTTTATATATATAGATATAATATACACAAAAAACTTCTATTAAAATTTCTCAAATATATATACAGACAACAACCTTTGATAATACACATTGTGTAAAAAATAGCTATCAACTGGTCAATATTATGAAAAATCTTAAATGTGTAAACAATATTAAGACATATGATTTCAAAGAAATTTTTAATAATATAGATTTATTAGATCTACATAATATTAGACATGCATTATTTAAAAAGTATCGCCATAAACTGGATTTACCATTTAATATAGATATAGCTTATTTTAAATCTTTAACAAATTTCATTATCTATAATAATTATATTTGCAAGATAACACATTATATTTAAAGAACGTCGGTATACCACAAGGAGGATGCACATCCAGTTTATTATCTGACTTACACTTATATCACTATGAACGTGCTTTTACTGACAGTAATCTACATTTATATCGTTATATTGATGACATAATTTTAATTGCCACTGATCAAACTAATATTTCTCAATTTCCAGTAGATTATCCTACTAATTTAGAATTAACGGAAAACCTCCTATCTAACAATACAATTAACTTTTTAGACATTAAAATTGCAATAAAAGAAAACAAAACAATAGCTGATCTATATGGTAAACGTAAAGAATTTAAAATACAATTATTTTATTACAATTTATTACAATTTATTACAATAATAAATTTTTAATACATTTACTAATTTTAAACCTTCTCTTCATAATTCTTTATATCGTATTAAAATTCTTAATCATTTATATAGAATAAAGTGTTTATGTTCTTCTCATCTAATTAACAATAATATTAAAAAACTAATTTATGATGCGTTAAATCAAGTTTTCAAAAAAAAATCATATATTCTTTAATATATAATTAGTACTTATATGATCTTAAGAAACAAATTAACACATGCGTAAAAAAATTTCCAAAAAAATATAAAATAAGAAAATAATTATAAAAAATTAAAAACTAGGACTTCCCTCGGAGGGATTAGTCTGAGTGATATTGCTGAGAACATAGATTTAATAATAACATGTGGAAGCAAAGAAAATGAGATGTTATCTTTAATTGTCCATATACTGCGATAAATTGAAATGATGAAAATAAACGAATGGTAGAATTAGAAAATTTTATATATAAATTCGTATACACTGTTTAAAAAAATGGGAAATCAAACCATGCAAGACAGCCATGTATGGATATAAAATTGAAAGTACGCAATATATTAAAAGTAAAGTAGAAAATGAAACACTAAATTATCTTATATCGGAATTTTAACTGTATAAAATGATGTCAAGAGCATAATCAGATGCTCCGCACCAATTTGAATAACTTTAAATGACAAATATATGATGTTTATAAAGAATGGACTATACTTTATACGGCAACATAAAGTATGACACAAGATCTGAATATATCGTCTGCATAACTTTTGAGCTGTCAAAGTGTCATTTGAAGTAATTTACAAATCCATACATATTTATTCAGCAAATCACGCAAGCTAACATACGCCAATATGAACCCGATTATGAAATTTCACCAGAATAAATTAATATATAAAAAATCTACTAATGATAATTGAGAATATGACCTTATGATAAAATGTCTAGAAAAATGGATCAGATAAAAAAATTCATATCACATTTAAAACGGCACTTCCCTCTGTTAGTGGCCTTGGAGAGAGAGAGAAAAGCCTAGAGAAGGAACACTTTGACAAGTACTTTCGGGCAACCTACTCACTGTTTCATACAGGTCTTTATTCAATATTTACACAATTTATTTAATGCTAGGTGGGTATCTATCAGTTTTGTTGCATTTAAATTGCAAGTTTTGCGGAGGAAATGCAGCATTATGAAATATTTAGAGTTGCTATACCTAATAATTCCAAATTAATGGTAATTGAGATCGCTTTCCGTTAACTTCATCTTTTTAAATTTTAAATTTTTTAGAAACCATTCATAGGGACAATTGTATATTTTAAAACTAACCCGAAGCAAAATTTCAAGATTTTGGGGTCAGCAGTAACACAGAAATAGAAAATTTTCGAAAGTTTTTTGTTTCTGCACTGTTTTATATAGCAACATTTTCAGAAATTGTTCTATTGCGAGAAATTACATCATGATAAATACAGCCATGTAAATTTTCATGTTTATATTCCTAACAATTCCATGTACTTCGTTACTTAGATCATCTTTAGATCTTTTTGCGCTTTGTATAGTCTTTCGATATTTTAGAGTTCGTTCTACAATGAGCATTTACATCTTATAAATTACTACCATGCCAAAATTCTAGATTCTAACCCCAACAGTATCCCAAAAATTTCAGTATTCCAAATAAATCATAGTTTAGAACCTTTCTAGAAATTTTTACCTTTATCCGTCAAATTGAACCTTTTAGAGAGCGTTCATTACGAGTATTTACATCTTAAAAGTAACTACCACACCAAATAAGTTTCTAACCCAATCAATATCGCAGAAATCGCAATTTTAGAACTTTTTTGCTCCTGCAGCGATGTAGGTTCTTGCACTGACATAAAATACAGTCTTTTTTTCGGAGCAGAGATGGCCACCAACATTTTTTTAATGTTGGCTATGTAGTTTCAGGGATAACACCTTGCAAACGTACAAGCATTAATAATATTATACACTTTATAATATTAGCATTAGATGTACAGATACAAAAGCCATTTATCTGTTACAAACTAAAGTGCCCGGCATTGCCCAGAATTTGAAGGATGTTTGTTCTGAAAAATCAATTTCAAAATTTAACATACAACACAAAACAAACATTAAAAAAAGCAGTCGAAATGTTGTATGAATGAATCATATGAAAACGCTACATAAAAATGTATACATGTATATAACAGACGCAAAAGAATACAGCTATAAATGAACTTATTTCAATTTATAATTGGAGCAATAATCTTAAAATACGCCAGTATTTCCCTAATCCAGGGGCCTCGCTAAGGGGGGTGGGGGGACGGGGGGGAGCCTCCCCCCCCAAACATTTGCGAATGTTATTACACTTGGCAAATTTACAAACTTAGTTGGCAAATTTGTTTAAAATTTTAATAAAAACTATAATATATTTTCTATTTCTGATAGACTTGGCAAAAATTACAAAACTAATTGGGAATATTATTAAAATTTTAACAAATAAGAACTATATTACATTTTCTAACTGTGGTAAGTTGGCAAAATTACAAAACGAGTTCGCAAATGCTGAAATTTGACTTGGCAATTTAAGGTTCTCTCCCCCACCAATAAAAAGTCTTAGCGATGGCACTGCCCTAATCTGGTTTTTATCATGCTTCAATACATTTTTCACACTCATATGACGTTATACTATATCCACCACGTCCTTTATATTTCCAATATGACGTAATATTTTCCTCTTTCACGTGGAAACCTTGAAATAGAAAAGTTATGAAGTTATATTCACCCTTTTTTTTTTTAATTCGGCAAACTATTTATTTCATTTTCATTTTTCACGTGGAAATCTTGCAGTAGAAAATTAATTGTTGTAGTAATAATTTTATTGTGTATTTTAATTGTTGGCAACTGCTATAACGGAAAATGTTTAAATTTGATAAGAAATTGCTGTTAGATTGGTGGGTTTTTTATTAATTAAAAATTAACTATAAATTATTTCGATTCTGGAATACTTTAGTTGACTCGGCTATGTTTTAATACACATGTACGTATCTTTTCAGAATTATGGCTTCAAAATTGTGGATTTTTATAGAATTACAAACAGACAGATAGACAAGTTTTCATTTTTATATATCTCTCTATTCTAAAAAAAGTAACTAACGCTGTCACCGCCGCTGCCGGTTTTGAATTTTTTGTGACCGGAGGTCTTTCTTCGTTAATATTAAGAAAACTACTGCATACAAAAATATGAAAATCGGTGGTATTATAGAGAAATGTTTGATCAACACGCTGATGTCTACAGTTTTCAAAAAGAAGAATTATTTTAAGAGATATTTAATGCTAAATTTGGACAAAATCGTTCCATTAAAAAAAGTTTTATAGGAGCAAAAACTATACATGGGAATTTAATCATTTTTATATCATTTTATTCAATAGAAGATCCCGGTGTGCAGATTCCATTATTTATTTTTTTAAATTTGACTCATTTTTTGAGGTTTTATTTCTATTTTAAATTCAAATATTCAGCATTTCGACAGATATTTTTTTACATATTTTAGAAAATGGTATTAATTTAAACTGTTGCCAACTGTATAAACAGCGCAAACAATAATGTTTGCATCAAAAAAAAAAAAAATATATTTACACGTTACTATTATAAACAGAAAAAAAACCTTCAAATTAGAATTAAATAATTAGGTATAAAAAACAGGCACTTATTGGAAATTACGCCATAAAAACTATATTTACATGTTAATTTTAAAATAGAAAGTATATTGTAAAATAAATTCATTAACATGTGTTAGAAGTCTTAAATAGAAGAAATTACGTCACATTACACTTATTATCAAAATGAACAAAAAATAATACTGCAAAACAGTTTAAATTTAAAAATTGCGCTAGACAAAATATTAGAGGTTAAATATCAGACTTTTTCAAAATTTTATTATTTGTTGTTTGATGTGAGGTGTTCAGCAATAAGTATACAAAATTTCACGTCTCCATATTAATTAGGGGCTGAGTTAGAAAAATTGCTTAAAATACGCAAGTTAGAGCCCAGAGGGTTAAATATTAGACCTTTTTTAAAATTTTATTATTTGCCGTTTGATGTGAGGTGCTATAAGTATACAAAATTTCACGTCTCCAACTTAATTAGGGGCTGAGTTAGAAAAATTGCTTAAAATACGCAAGTTAGAGCCCAGAGGGTTAAATATTAGACTTTTTCAAAATTTTATTATTTTTCGTTTATGTGAGGTGTTCAGATATAAGTATGCAAAATTTCATGTCTCCAACTTAATTAGGGGCTGAGTTAGAAAAAATGCTTAAAATACAGAAGTTAGAGATCGGAGGGTTAAATATGACTCTTTCAAAATTTTATGATTTATCGTGTTATCGCAAGTGTTCAGCTATAAGTATGCAAACTTTCATGTCTCCAACTTATTTAGGGGCTGAGTTAGAAAAATTGCTTAAATTACACAAGTTAGAGCCCAGAGGGTTAAATAATAGACATTTTCAAAATTTATTATTTGTCGTTTGATGTGAGGTGATCAGCTATAAGTATGCAAAATTTCATGCCTCCAACTTAATTAGGGGATGAGTTAGAAAAATTGCTTAAAATACAGAAGTTAGAGACTGGAGGGTTAAATATGACTGTTTCAAAATTTTATGATTTATCGTGTTATCGCAAGTGTTCAGCTATAAGTATGCAAACTTTCAAGTCTCCAACTTAATTAGGGGATGAGTTAGAAGAATTGCTTAAAATACATAAGTTAGAGCCCAGAGGGTTAAATATTACACATTAAAATTATAACACATTAAAGAGGGTTAAATATTAATCAATGCCATTTGATGTTAAGTGTTCAGCTATAAGTATGCAAAATTTCATGTCTCGAACTTAATTAGGGGCTGAGTTAGAATAATTGTTTAAAATACACAAATTAGAACCCAGAGGGTTAAATATTAGACCTTTTTCAAAATTTTATTATTTGTCATTTGATGTGAGGTGTTCAGCTGTAAGTATGCAAAATTTCATGTCTCCAACTTAATTAGGGTCTGAGTTAGAAAAATTGCTTAAAATACACAAGTTATAGCCCAGAGGGTTAAATATTAGACTTTTTCAAAATTTTATTATTTGCCGTTTGATGTGTGGTGTTCAGCTATAAGTATGCAAATTTTCAAGTCTCCGACATATATAGTTTCTGAGAACGGGCTCTGTGACAGACGGACAGACAAAGGAGTGAGACAGGTAGTGTTTCGTTAGATGAACGAAACTCTGAAAACATGCTGCGGATGACTGTAACAACATCCTAAAATTACGTTACCATCAGCGATCTACCAATCCCGAATTTAGTTTATATTCGTTTCATATATTCTTATTCTTTCGTGCGGCCCTGTAAAATAACTATCAATAATATATACATACAGTAAAACCTCTGAATAGCGGACACCTCGAGAATGCAGAATTTGTCCTCTATTTGGAGGTGTCGGCTTCTGAGAGTAAAACATGTACAGTTATTTAAGTGTTGGTAATCGAAAAAATGTCCGCTAAATGGAGGTATCCGCTAATCGGGTGTGTCCGTTATGGAGGTTTTACCAGTAAAACCTCTGAATAGCGAACACCTCGGGAGGGCAGAATTTGTTCTCTATTTGGAGGTGGCGGCTACTGAGATTAAAAAATGTACCGTTATTTAAGGGTTGGTAATCGAAAATAATGCCCGCTAAATAGAGGTGTCCACTAATCGGCTGTGTTCGTTATGGAGGTTTTACTGCATAATAATATCATCCTTTACAAGAAAATTGAATGCTGTATGATAGACAGACAGACATCCAGAGAAAGATAACCTCCCGGAGCAATAAACACTCATGTCATTTGTTTTAATCATCCACAATCGTTTCTAAATTTCGTTATACGCGTATTAAAAAAATCTGTTAATTTCCAGTCGATAGACTGACAACTATCTTTTAACCTGAGTTTTTAGCCGGATTTAGCCCGTACTGTATTATTAACTGTTTGCCCACCAAAACTGGTTGCCACGGGTTGTTGTAAGGTTTGTGATTACGTGGTTGAAACTGATCTATTCAATATTACTGAGTGCATATATTTTTTTTTATTTGCTCCATGTGTTCAAACCAGTTGTCTACGAAAACATCCACCGGAGAAAGTGACGCACACCAAATTTCTGTGACGTATGCAGATAAATTGTGCTTTTTTATCAGTTTTTTTTAATATAATTTTTAAACGGTTCGGAACATACTTTTCATAGTAGGTGCATTCAGTTGTGGCCCTCATAGGTACCTTCTGGTGCAATCAGAAAAGAAATCCGACAAATATTTTTTGAGTTATGCTTGACGAAAGGTTTTTATTAGGCTTTTTTTTAAGTAGGACATGGCGTTAATATCCATCGTAGTAGTAATGTGTCCGGACAGTAATATTTCGCTGAGTATTAGCCTTCGCTTCGCTCAGACAATTATAAAATAACAACAAAAAATTATTATAGGATGATTGGGTGGGTAGATGTTAGAGTATGGAGGAGGGTGGCATTGTCCGGATAATACACAATGTTTATTTTTTATTTATTTATTTTTTTTTAATGTGGGGCAGTTGTTTTATAACTAAGTTGCTAATACACATTTTATAATGGATGTTGATTCAATACTTTTCTATGTATAATGGTGTAGTTTTATTTATATATTTATCAATTCATATTAAATATATTCATATTCATTAATCTCTCTGTCTAAAAAAAAGTAACTAACGCTGCCGCCGCCATCGCCGCCGGTTTTGAATTTTTTGTGACGGAGGTCTTTCTTTGTTAATATTAAGAAAAATATTGCATACAAAAATATGAAAATCGGTAGCTTTATAGAGAAATGTTTGATAAACATGCTGATGCAGACATTTTTCAAATCGAAGAATTATTTTAAGAGATATTTAATGCTAAAGTTGGACAAAATCGTTCCATTAAAAAAGTTTTATAGGAGCAAAAACTATACATGGGAATTTAATCATTTTTAGATAATTTTATACGTTTGAAGTTCCCGGTGTGCAGACTGCATTTATTTCTTTAATTTGATTAATTCTTTTAGGTTTTATTTCTATTTTAAATTCAAATTTTCAGCATTTCGAGAGATATTTTTTACATATTTTAGAAAATGGTATTAATTTAAACTATTGCCAACTGTAAAAACAGCGCAATGAATAATGTTTGCTTCAAATTAAAAATTTATTTACACGTGACTATTATAAACAGAAAAAAACCCTTCAAATTAGAATTAAATAATTATATATAAAAAGCAGGAACTTATTGAAAATTACGTCCTAAAAATCTATATTTACATGTGAATTTTAAAAGAGAAAGGATATTGTAAAATAATAAATTCATTAACATGCGTTAGAAGTCTTAAATAGGAGAAATTACGTCACATTTACGCCACATTACACTTATTACGCAAAATGAACAAAAAATAATATTGCAAAATAGTTTAAATTTAAAAATTGCGCAAGATATTTATTTGATATTTTGAGATGATTTTTTCAACTATTTTTGTTAGGACAGCGCAAATAATATTTCATTTCTAACAAAAGTATTTTCACGTGAATATTAAAAATAGGAAAGAAAAGTTTGGTGAAAATTACGTCTGATTAAAAACGATACATTTAAAATCTCTTATTTAAAAGATCTTTCTTTTCGCTTTTTAAAAAAATACCGGGAGACAAAGACTCTGTTTACATAATTCATTTTATATTAGCTTATTTTGAAATGTTTAACTGATTTTATTTAATCAAAGACGAAAACAGCCATTGTATCTTTCAACAGCAGCTGATTTGGTCTTAAAATTTCCCAACCAAAGAGAGATGAATAGAAACCCGTTTATAGGGAGATCGCCACTGTTTTTTAAATTATAATTCAACCTCTCGAAATCTTTTTAAAGCCGATCAAATTAGCGTGCTTTTAGAGTCTGCGGTGTCTGAACGGGGGTTGGTGAGCATAGTTCGTAGTGGGCAGAGCCCCCTAGTATTTAATAAATATAAAGAATAATATGTATTTAAATTTTAGCCTACTCAGGACAATATCATATTAATTTCTAATTGTATCTTAAATGAGAATAAAATGCATAATGAGGGTATTTGTTATACCTAATGCTATGACAGTATGGATTTTAATTTGGTAATTTTTCCCCCTATCTTTTTAATCTCGTTTCATTTTGAACTTAATTGGTGTTCAATGGTTTAGTTCTCGGTTTTCTGTGTGTGGTAGTCCCAAATTCATATTCTTTAGGTAATTTATGGCTAATATGAAGATGAAACGACAAATTTTATTTGTTTAACTTAAGGCATTTGGGACACGATGATTCTGTCTAAGTTCTACAAATTTCCATCATCCCAATTCTGTTATCAATTTCTGCTGTTTTTTAATATGTTTTTGGAACGTATGTTAAGTGTGTTAGGGGGAACTGTATTTGATAATGTCATTTTATTCATAATTTCACAGTTTTTGTTGGTGGTCGGTAATGTTTATTTAATGATTGTATATATATATATATATATATATATATATATATATATATATATATATATATGTTACCGGCCAAACCCGATTGGCCTAGGCCAAACTAGTTTATCCCAACGCCCATATGATAAACTAGTTTTTCCTAGTCCAAACTAGTTTGGCCTAACACACATAGGATAAACTAGTTTAGCCTGCTATTCATTGGTCTGAACTAGTTTATCCTAGTCCGATCTAGTTTATCCTAGGCCAATTCAATTTGGTGTGCATTTATTGATCCCAAAGACCGCTTCGGCGCCAACATTCTAGTTTATCCTAGTCCAATTGAATTCCACGTGCTTTAATTGATGCCAACCAGTGTTGAGCACGCTCACAAAAAAAAAAAAGAAAAAAAAGAAAGAAAGAAAACGAACTCATTCAAACTGTAATTCAGTTTCTCAAAAATGAGTCAAGTTCACACTCAAATTCAAAAATTTTCAAACGAATCCGCTCAACTCGAACACATGTATGAAAGTGACCGAAGTTCACTAAAAACTCTTTTTTTTTTATTTTCTATTTTTTAAATATAATAGAAGTTTAGCCTTAAAATTTACAAAATTTTTTAAACTAGTGTTTTAGTTATTCGATGTAAGGGTCTTTACGGGCCCGCCCAATTTTCCTTCCCGACACTCGGTCCGGGCTTGGTTTGGGGATTATTTTTTTCAAGAGGTTCGTACCGGTATGGACTGGGACTCGATTTTTTTCCGGCTTAATTAGGGACTGGTCTGCATTCTTCTTGAGGTCTCCACTTCCAGAAATTTTCAGTCCAATTTTCAACCCAGCTCATATGAAAATCATTTGGACCGGCAGGATCTCTGGTCTGTTCAGTAAAAATATCAGTGACATTTAGGCAGGCCCAATTTTGTTTTAATGCACGTACTTTTAAATCGCTATTATTCCACAATTAAAATTTATATACTTATTAGCACCGATAACCTATTTCTTTCGGACAGCAATAAAAGTGTCGTCTCTAAAAAACAACGTTCCGTTGTATAAGCCAGCCGTATAAAAAGCAGACGTATCAATGTACGGCTAAATTCTTTACTGCAATTTTTTAACTTCTAAGCATCGCACATTTTCAATTTTTATACCGTCTTATTAGGGAAAAAAGTACTTTTAACTGCAATTTGTTTGAAACCTTCATCTCAATTTATTTTTGCGATATTAATTTTTTGGTAGTTTTTAGTGCCATTTGTTTAATGTTGGCAACTTACGTACTCCATTTCTGTAGCAAGTAAAAAATAAATAGTTGGAAAATAGTAATTACATTCTTGTTGCCATTTTTTTCATAAAAACTGAAAAAAAGAATGTAATTAAAATAGTGCTATTTTGAAAAAATATAAATGAACGATTTCTGATAAAACATGGAGCTATTATAAACTATATTTAATTTTAAGTATCTATATTAATGTTACAAACAAATGAAGGGATATGAATCATTAGATATCCGAATTCTTTTGTCGAGTTTCTTGAATGACGACATCTATTTTTTTGGATTTATGTATTATTCAGCAATAGTGACGTCCTATGAATACTTTACTGTAGATGCTGTTTAAGACTGGATCGTAAATGAGGAATTATTCAGCAGATGCGAATGACGTCATTTTATATAAATTAAAAGTGTGTCTTTTAAGTCTTAAAACTAAAATAAGTTTTGTACTATCTATATTTATATGCATTTTTTTCTCATCAGGGGCGACACCAAATTCTGAAAAAGGAGAATTCCTGTTTTTAGATATTTTTATTAATTTTTTAAAGATGAGTAGAGGCATTTTTAGGTAATAAAATTAAAGTACGGTAAAACCTGGGAAAAACTAACCTGCCTATGATGGAATCCCGTGTTTAAAAAAAAGAAATATGTTGATCTATGTAAAATGAGGATATTAGTACTTTTAAAAAGAATATAATGCATTTATAACAGAGATGAAATTTCTAATAAGGGAACCTGCCTATAACGGATTTTTCTTATTTTCTATGCAATTCCGTCTTAGAAGATTTTATTGTATGGAATTTTTTTTAATTTTTAAATCTCCAAGCCATAGAATGAGGATTCACGATAGTAATGATTCTATTGTAAACTACATTGATTTTTTAATGAATCTCTGTTTGTATGTAAATATCTGAATAATTACTAATACCATTAATTTTTTACACGGCTTGGAAACTTGAAAATCTGAAAAACATTATGTAGAAAAACATTCTAAGACGGAATCACATAGAAGACAAAAAAACTTCGCTATAGTTAAGCTCCATTTTTAGCAGGTCCGTCGTCTCCATCAGATGTATTATGTTTTTTCAAACGGTTTATTATATCCAATTTGAACCGATTAAAGAAAAAATTCCGTTTAAAACACGATTTCGTCACACACAGATTCTTTAACAAGTTTTACAGTTCTGTATCCCCATCCGTATAAATGGATATGTACTATTCATTAAAGAGAATTTTAATTGTGGAATAATGGTAGCTTAAAAATATGTGTATTTGAGGTCAAGCTGGGATCGGGACTACGCCGGATTTTTGAAAATTCCAAATATCTGAAGGAATATCAAATGTACTTCTGATATTCTTGATGGTGCATTTATTCATAATTAATTCAAAGCCAAGTAGTGATATTTATGTCAGAAAAGAAAATCAATGTTTTTTTTATATTAAATTTTTTTCTCTTATAAATATCACTTGTCTGTGAATTATTTATGAATAAATGCACCATTAAGAATATCAGAAGTACTTTTGATATTCTTTCAATAATCTGGAGTTTTCTAAAATCCGGCGAAGACCCGGTACCGAAGATGCCGGATTTTCGAAGTTATACGGCACATAATCAATACTTTAAATTCTTCCTCTCCTAAATTTTATGATAACCTCTCATCCAATTCTTCGGTCCTCCAGCTCACAATTTGTCAAATGGAACATATTTTGTAACTAACGGCGGCGGTGAAATGGGGAAGATAGGGGGCAGTATCTCACTACCAATCGAATAAAATATATTATACAGGGGTGACGGCAATACTACTTTGCACAAGGTTGGCACGGGAGCGGTAGTTGGGATCAATAAAAGCACGTCAAATTGCGTTGCCCTAGGATAAACTAGATCGGCCTAGGATAAACTAGCAGGTTTTGTCGCCGGAGCGGTCTTTGGGATCAATAAAATCATGCCAAATTGTATTGGCCTAGGATAAACTAGTTCCGACCAATGAATAGCAGGCTAAACTAGTTTATCATATGTACGTTAGGAAAAACTAGTTTATCCTATGGGCGTTAGGAAAAACTACTTTGGCCTAGGAAAAACTAGTTTATCCTATGCGCGTTAGGATAAACTAGTTTGGCCTAAAATCGGGTTTGCCGGTAACATATATATATATATATGTATAATTATTTCAATTTTTCCAATATTTAAATAATATTCAGTGTTTTTCAGTGTTTTAATGTTTTTCAATTCCTTATTCGCTAAAAATCACATAAAAAAATCACGAAAAATTAAAAGACTGCGGGGGATAAAATTTAATGTTTGCATAAATAACTGAAACCAGATTCTTTTGAATAATGTCAAAAATTACCCAGAATTAAGAAAAAAACTAAAAATCACATAAAAAACTCTAGAAAGTTAAAAAACAAGTATGCGACATTTTATCTTTACTTTGCGAAAACCTGTGGTGCATACAGACAGGCACACTCCAAAACATATGTCTTATTAAAGATACTTAATACTGAATTCGTGATTTTTTCCGAAATTGAGCACGAAATTTAAGTTTACAAATATCACTGTAAATTAAAACCTGCTCACAACCAATCAGAAACAAACATGCTTGAATTACACCTTCTAATTTTCTTCTTTAGAAAATTTCCGGTACAAATAATAATTTGTTCCCTCAAACCACAAAAACGTATTTTTACATTCCCTGTGTTCATTGTGTTAAGAATCTGAAACAACGAAGGTAAAAATGATATATTATCTTAAACCATAATAAGGATGACCTTGAAATTTTCATTTGGGGTTGTGTTGTTTTATTAAGTTTTCATCTTCTGAATGAATACCTGGAAAAAGACTTATGTTGCAAATTAAAACTTTTATAGAAATGAGAAAAAAATACTATTAAGGTCATTGATTACCGATATATCATTCTTCCGATCTTAAATGCATTACACTTTTATCTTCGTGTTGAGCATTGACGAGTAATAAAAAATTACAGTTAGGTGCGTAGGGAACGTAAGAATATTATTTTTATTTTGTAAAATTCTTCAGATATGAAAACAAAACGCACTCATAGAATCAAGATTCACCTTATAATACAGACAAATAACTAAAAATTATAAAAATGTTCTAAAACACATATATCATTTTATAAATACTTTATTGGAGGTGTTTAACCCCTTAATTCTCGCTCCCGTCATATTCTCGGGCTGTGTCTTTCACTCAAATTGTTTGATTCCCACCAGTTTTATAAAATAGTGAAATTGGCTATATTTTAGTATCGTTTTCCTGTCATTAAATAAGGTGAATATTTCTTTTTCATAAAAGTGGTGCCAATAAGCAATTTGAATTTTTTAACTGTAATTTAATTCGAGCGTTAAGGGGTTAAAACACATCCAGCAAAGTTTTTTATAAAAAGATATATGTGTTTTTAAAACATTCATATAATTTTTAGTTATTTGTTCATATTATTTTTAGTTTATTGTTTCAATTTTTTTATTTACTTTAAGCAAACTTGTATATTAAAAATTTGTAATTTGTAATGCTGCTTAATCCTTTATCACTCCACATAGGCCATTTTTACAAAATAAAACCCAACTTTCCGAAGTTTGCAACTTTGTCACTTCTTCCAGGCATCTATATTTTTTAAAGTGAGTAAAAATTTTAATAAAGACGCAGAAAAATAAAGAGCAAATTTTAAAATAACTCATAAATATTGAAATTTATACTGTTAAAAAATATATAACTACTTATTTACATTTTGTAAATAATTTACCATAATTAACTAAAATTACATTAGAAATTCTATTGTTTTAAAATTTAACTACAATTGCAATTTACTAGTTCATTGCTCTTCAGATATTAAGTTTTAATTATAAAGTAATTTCAAATTTTTTTATTATACATTAAATTTTTAATTTTTTAGTTTGTTTATTATTTTACAATTTATTTTTATTATATTTTTTATGAAGTAATCTGTAATTTTTGAAATTCTTAAATTAGGTTCTTGGATCAGGTACCAGTCCAAATTTTTAACCAAGGACAGCAGTACTCTTAATTAATCATGTGTCAAAAAAAACTTGCATCTCACATCCCCTCCCCGCATTTTCCCCCATTTGAATTTGTGCTTTATTTGAGTCCCAATTCCCCCAACTAACATATTACCAAATACATTTAACTGTTTAGTGCGCTGCTTTGCATATATGCAAACAACAGTGTTTTGAATTTAACAGATTTTTTTTATTCGTATATACCTAATTCGCACCAGAAAATTAAAATAGTAATATTTGCTTTAATTAATAACAGACATTCCGTATTTAAATAAAGCGAAATTAACCATTGAAACTTTCTGGTGTAAAGTCAGATTATCTGAATTACGTAATTTGTAGAACGTATTCTATCATGGGAATTAAATGGTTAACCTCTTGTCTGTTTTGCTCGAGCAGCGTTCAGACAAAAAGAGTTTGCTATCTTCGATACTAAAAGCCTTAATTTTCTATGTAATCTTTGGTTTGTTAAATGGCATACCTCTTTCGATTGTACAAAGCCAAATATTTTAGTAAAAAGAAAGTGGTGCAGAGTCCTTATTTTTAATTTATTGTGTTTAAAAAAAAAGAAAAAAAAACATTTAAGGAGTTAATAACGGAGTTTAGAATACGAATTGTGGTTTGTTTGTAACAGAGTACGCCACCATTCAGTGGAAAGTAAAACAAACAAGAATTTCGAATTAAAGTATTTTTAAGATTATTACCATGTGCCTGGGCAACGTCGGGCTGGTCAGCTACTACAGTTAATAAAAAGATAACTACTTATTTTCATTTTGTAAATCAGTTATCATAATTAATTAAAATTACATTTGAAATTGATATTCTATTATTTTGAAATTTAATTACAATAAAAATTCCCTAATTTATTGCTTTTCAGTTATAAAGTTTCAATTATAAAGTAATAATTTGTATAATTTTCCTATAATGTATCAGTTTGATAAACCTAATTACATTACATGAAATGAAGCATTTTTATCCCATCAGAACGGCAGGTAGCTATCCCGGATATGTAATACCACTATTTCCGAAAGGCAATCGTAGCTTTATTTAAACGTAGAATTTCTGTTGGAGAAAAGTTGAATATTAGCACGTTCACGCCGCCCCGGTGGGTCACACTCGACTGTCTCGGAGTTGTCAAGTCTTCGGCTTTTCGCACACTACTATTATTTTAGAGAAAATGTTGTTCATTTAAATCGCCCAATTGTTCTAATTAAATAAAACGACATTTTCTGTATTAAAATACTGGTATCCAAAAAGCCGGAGACTTGTCCGCTCCGCGACAGTCCAGTGTGATCCACCGCGCCCGCGTGAACGTGTTAATATTGGGAAATATTGTTGAGAATTTCAGTCCCGTTCCCCAAAAATGCTTACTCAGACCCTAGTTTCAAATGAGCCAATGCCGATTAAGTTTAATGTTCAGTATATTTCAAAGATTCTATATAGTGAATGAATGTAGTAATGATTATATCCTGTAATCTTAAAATAAAAGATGTCACACCAGCTAAAATGAAACAATTAACCCTTAAATGCGTGCATGATTTTTTATTTTGTTTCGAAAAAGTTATATATGATTCTTTGAACGGTTAAATACAGGAAAAAACAATGAAAAAAATCAGACATACATTTTTCGTATAATACGTCAGCCTTTTCTTATGTTTCAAACCTGAAATACAAATAAAAACTAAAATATTGCATATTAGTAAACATTTTAATAAGTATGAATCTAAATACCTTATTTCATATATTTTTTTATTTTGTAAAACTTAACCTTTAAGTGCATGAACTATATTTTTTTAGAATTATGTTTTTTACTCTTACATTAAAAATTACACACCAGAAATTTTAAGACAGATTTTTAAATTTACATTTTATAATTTTTATAGGAATAATACTTTCATAAAAATATACTGGTTATTAAGAATTAAATAAAAAGTGATATAGATATGCATCGCTATGCATTTAAAGGTTAATACCGGGTGAACAAAAAGTCCGTATAAACTTTAAAAATTCATAAAAACCGAAAAATTAATCCAAATGAAAAACTGTTTGCAGGATTAGCATCTATAGGTCATGGGAATTTTTTTAAGACAGAAATAAAAAATAAAACAGTCGACAGATGGCGCTGGTTCGTGCGATTTTGGTGGAAATTTGCAAATGAAACAGCTATAAGAACTTGCACTCCTAATCCAGAACTAGTTCACGTAAAATAACTTCACCAACAAAGCTTTTATCCTTCATACTCAGCATCCTTGATCAAGTACACGGCTCACAACCGTGAATTAGTTCTGGATTAAGAGCGCAAGTTCTTATAACCGTTTCATTTGTATATTTCCACCGCAATCGCACGAACCAGCGCCATCTGTTGGCTTTTTTGAGTCATTTTTTATTTCTGTCTTAAAAAATTCCCTTAACCTATAGATGCTAATCCTGCAAACAGTTTATCATTTGGATTATTTTTTTGGTTTTTACGAATTTTTAAAGTTTATACGGACTTTTTGCTCACCCGGTACATTCACGACGGGAAACGAGAATTCTTGTTTTTATTAAAAAAACATCATTGACTGACGGCGTGGCTTCTACCTTACAGAAAATCCATTTACATCATGTTGCCCACATTTTTTTAGATTGTAAGATATTTTACATTCAATTTGCACTTTGAAAGATATTTACTGATGCATAAACCTGGGAAACTTATCTAGAACTTCAATTTATAAAAGACTTTCAGAACAAGCAGGAAATTCTACTGTTTTAAAATTCAGATTTGATAAAAATTGCCCATCACCAATGTGCTAATTATCTAGAAGACTTCAGAACATAAGGTAGCGTGCATTATTAAATAATATAATATCTGGCTGAAACAAATAGGACAGAATGAAAGTATGAAACTAAGACAAGATATAATATTATTAAGTGAAGAGAAGACTGGTTGCAATCCTATGGGAAATATGGGAGCTTTAAGGCCCGTTTTCTCGGAAACTAACCAATCGACTTTGATGAAATTAGGAATCCATATTCACTGGGCTATGCTCAAGACTTATGGCACACATTTTTTGCTGCGACTAAAACTTTTTATTTTAAAGCAAGGGCAATTTTTCTGAAATTTTCCACTTTTCAGATTTTTTTTTTCTGAAAATAATTAAAATTTTTTTAAACTGTTTGCCACATATGATCTTATATTTATACTCTTCCACCAAAAGAATTATCAAAATCGCTCTAGTAGTTAATGAGATAATAGGTTTTTTATCTGAAAAGTACAATTTTTCAGGAAAGCCAAAAAATTTTGATATTCATCCCGCTGGTTGCAAATGACTATTCGAGTTTTCTGCTTACATATCGACAGAACACACATTGGGAGTGTCGATAGTCGGTCAAATGTTTGTAAACTTTTCTAAAACCTTCTTATTGTTTAATCAAATGATGCCAACTTCTTCTATTTTGTTTTGTGTTGAGCCGTGATTTGTATTTATTGATCTTGTACTTTCTGTTACAAAATGACAAATCCGAAAAATGTTTTTTTTTTTTTTTTTTTTTTTTTTTTTTTTTTTTTTTTTTTTACGGAAAACAAGACTGGGTGCAATTATAGAGAAAATATGCGAGCTTTAGGACATGTTTCCGCGGAAACTACCAAACGGATTTTGTATCCCTATTCACTAAATTATGCTCAAGACTTATGGCAGACAGTTTTTTTTATTTTGTTTTTTTTTTTTCGACTAAAACTTTTTACTTTAAAACAATGGCAATTTTTCAGAAATTTTCTATTTTCAGAAATGTTTCTTTCTGAAACTAATTAAAAAAAAAATTTAAACTGTCTGCCACACATGATCTTACATTTATACTCTAGTACCAAAAAGATTTTTATTCAAATCGCTCAAGTACTTTAGGAGTTAATAGGATTTTTAGCTGAAAAGTACAATTTTTCGAGGTAGCTAAAAAAAATTAGACACTTCTAACTTGTGTGAAGTTCTTGTACAGTTTTATCAAACACATGAATTAAAGAATATATATACACTTCGATAAAATTTAGTTACATATAATAAATGAGTATAAAATGTTAGAGTAAAATTAATGTGAGTGGGCGAGACGTGCCCATCGTGTTTTCCCTTAATGTGAGTGGGTGTGGCGTCCCAGTCTTGTTTTCCCTTGAATTTTTACAATTATTTCTAATGGTCAGAAAAAAGGCATAGCAATGTATTCAGGAAGGTTCAAAGAATTTTTTAAGTCAATAAAAATAATCATTTATTTTTTTCACTCGTGTCTCTTTTTAAGTATATACTCGTATATGAAAGGCTACCTCGATAACTTTGATAGGATTTGTATAAACTATTATTAAATGCATTTCATAAAGAAGAATGGAAGCATAGACAATCTGCTCTGCAATACCAGAGGTGTGATTTCCGCGTTTTTGGACACCAGTATTTTGTTAGAGAAAATTATATTTCATTTAATCGGAACATTTTTGCGATTTAAGAGAACAACATTTTCTCTAAGAATATACTGGTGTGCAAAAACGCGGAAATCACATCCCTGAATACGTTTACGGGATCAATTAAATCCATGTAATTCTTTTTTTTTTTTTTTTTTTTAATGAAACTGAAATACAAGATTGTATATGAAGCAAAAGAAGTAAAAATATTTAAAATAGACAATTGAATAAATTTTTTATACACCTGATTCTTTAAGCAAATTCGCAAAAAAACAAAGCTACAGATTATAAAAAAATAGAATTTTCCTTTGAAAAAAATATCTTTAAAAATATAGTTAATTTATTATTGTATTCCATATTAAAAAATATAGATTTTCCATTCCAAATAAAAACAAAAAACAAATATACGAGTATATATTATACTGGAACAATATTTTAAATACAATTTTTATGCGAAAAGGGCTTTTAACAACACAAAAGCGTATACAAGGGAACGTCCATTGTTACTCTTGTGGCCATCAGAGAAAATTTTCATAAATACTTCCAATTCTTTTATTACAAAACATATTTAGGATAAATTTGATGCAAACACTTACAAATACGCGTACTCTACTCACATAAACCATATGCAACTTATAACAAAAAGCATTTTACATGATAATAAATTAAATCTCTGTTACTCTTGTGACCACCAAAAAATGCAATATACGAAAATTGTATTTGACGTAGAAATTCAGTGAATTATATCAGAATCGAAAACTGTTATAATAACGGAGACAACAATTAAACTTCAAGCATAGTGTTTGTTTTGATCGTAACGCAGTTTTATGCCAAACTATGGACAAAAGTGTTATTTGTTATAACATTAAAAAAAAAATTGTAAATCCGTTTTATACCCCTGAATCAGAGAATTACAAGTTTTGGGGAAAATTTTATGCAGTTTTTGTAAACTTTAATATGTTCTCTGTTACTTATCAAGTTTTCTAAATCGTTTATTTAGACATCTTTCATTTTATAAATTGTAAAGTTATGTTACAGTATTCTGAATGTGTTGGAAGGTGTTTAGTAATCATGCATGATTTTCGTTCTTAAAGACTTCCATAAAAACTTCCATGTTATTCATAAATACTTCCTAAAAGGGTGATAAAAATGATGTACTTTAAAAAGGACAAAATTAAATAAATAAATGAATAGATATACTAAATAAAAAGCCAAGAAAAATCAGGATGCGTGCTACCTTAATTTATAAATAGAACGACAAACAACCTTAACCCCTTCAGCTGCACATTTTATGCCTATCATTAAATCGTGACGTACGCAGTGCACGGCATGTCATGGAGGTGAGAGGATCAAGGGAAGCGTGGACCTCCAGTTTGACTAAAAATCGACTAAAAAATCGTTTTTTCATTTTTCGTTTAATAATATATTGGGCATTCTCACAGTCTTTTGACTTTCGGGAATAAAAATCTGGTGAAATTAAACTTGCTAAAATAACATTTTAATCTGATAGGTGAATGCCTTAATGATTCAAAATAAAGAAAAAATGGTCAGCAGCGAAAATTGTTTTATTTAACTGAGGTTTAAGTTAAACTTCCGAGTTTAATTATCCTTACCATTTTACCACTATAACTTTTTATTTTCTTCTAAATTTTTACTTATAATGAATTTGCATAGTACCCACAGGACATTCAAATAAGAAATAATAACAATATAGTATTTTTAGTTCAAAATTTTGGTATAACATTGTCTTAAAGGGGTGTTAAAGAAGGGACAGAAGGGAAAAAAGGGGATGGTATAGGAAAAAAGGGATGGTAATGGGAAAAAAGGGATGGTAAGGATGGGACGGTAAGGAAAATTACCACTCTTTTTGAGCAAATCATGTTAAGACTAAGTGATAGCCACAATGTTCATTGATTTTTAGAAAGTTATTTACATTGGATTAAATAATTATTTTTTTTTTAATTTATCTCGAAATGTGCAGGAATCAACCTTGGGGGCGGTAAGACTACCAATAAAGCCACGATCTAGAAATTGATATTTAAATGCTGATTTAAATTCTGCAGTAAATTTCCTGGAGAAGAATTCTAGACATTCTTTCTCTAGCGTACTTCTGCATGAGAAATAAACTAAAAAAAATTCTGTGGCTGCATCTGAAGGGATTTTCGGTATAAGTTTAGCAATAAGGGTGGCAAGGATGAAAAAGCCCGGGACAGAGTTAAAAAAATAATATCAACCGTAAAAATGTGTGCAGGTTAGTTTTTTGCTTCATATTTATATAAAAAAATGTCCCAGTTTCGGAAAAAAATCACATCGAATTACTTTTATTGAAACAATTTTATACAGACAGCTCCAAACTTAAAAATCAGCATCAGGGACACGGGACGGTATAGGAGTTTTTCTAGTATTTGGAGCCCCAACATCGTCCAAAACTTATTTATCTCGTTAATATTGGTATGCAATCATGCAATGGGTTGTTCTCCAGTATATGAAATAAAAAAAAAACTCAAGAAAATGTACTAAAATAAAAATTAATATTCAGGGACATAAAAGTCAAAAGATTGTGAGAATGTCCCATATACTTCAATATTAACTGTATCCTTTCCAAAAAACCGCAAGCCATTCCAATGATTCCTAGCAAAGTTACAATCATTTCAAATGTGTACACGATGTTGCCAGTGGGCTACTTTTTTTAAATTTAGGTTTCTTGATTGGCACCACTTTTCTGAAATGGTAAATTTCCCCCTGTTTTCTCCTTAATTAACATGTCATTAAATAAGGCGAATTTTACTATTTCATGAAAGTGGTGCCAATCATGAAATCTGAATTTTAAAAAAGTAACCGACTTGCAACACAGTGTGTACACTGTATTTTAGTTACACTAAAAATAAGGTTTTAACCCTTGATGTTCTGAATTATGAATTCACGGCAATTTTATCTTCTAAAGCATGTTTGATGAATTTTTGAAACTACATTAGAAGATTTACATAATCATGTGCTAAATTTCAGAAGGATTGAAGGATTTAAAGGATTCATTAAATTTGAATAAATAGAGATTTTGTGCAATATTTATAACCCCACTCAAATCTTCTATTTTAAATATTTTTCTTAGTATTTTGTAGAATTAAAAAATGTAGAAATATAATGTTTTTACAATAGAAATATGGAAATATTTCCGAAATGAATAACCCCCTCCCCCCCCCCCCCTCCCCCCGCAAAGCCAAGAAAGCTGAAAAGAGGCAAAGGCAAAATAAATCATCCTTTTAAAAATATTTTTGTTCTGTGCAACCAATCATGGATAATGCACAAGGATGCCAATCATGGATAATGCACTTTTGGAACAAGATAAAATAATGCACATAACATTCTCAACTTAACTCATTCTAAACTGTATAACAACTAATCGATGTATTAAATGAATTTTATAACAAGTTATTTTAATGTTACTTATAGGAACCGTCAGTAGATAAAGGGTTAAATCGAATTTTCTCAAAATGAGAATTTTCGTAGAGTTAATAGGTACATTCAAATTGTTCCATGCGTCTTATTTTTACTCCAATTTTCGTAACATTAAGAATTATTCTTTGCAATATGCTATGTTTCAAAACTTAGTATTAATATGCATATACCGCAATACCGAATATGCAATACCGAAAACAAAAATTTGCTATTTATTAACTTTTTTCTTCCGCGAAATTTCAGGAAAAAGTGTAAATACTGGACATTTTTTATTTCTTTTCACAATATAGTATATTAGTATAATCTTAAAAGAAATACCATCTTTTATAGCAACTAGTGGGCTCTGCCCCCTACGAGTTTCGCTCGCCAACCCCCTTTCAGACACTAAAAATCCGTTATTTTGATCGGCTTAAAAAAGATTACGGAAGATCGAATTATAATAAAAAACCAGTGGTGATATCCCTGTAAACGGGTTTCTATTTATTTCTCTTTTAACGAAGGATTTTAAGGCCAGAAATAGTGCGGTGAATTGCTGTTTTTATGTTTGATTAAATAAGAGTAGTTAAAAGTCTGAAAATTATCTAATGTAAAAGGAACTAAGTCAACAGAATATTTGCTTCCAGGTATTTTTACAGTTATGTTTTACAGTTTTTTCTTTTTAAATATTCACGTGTATAAACATTTTTTATGCCGTAATTTTAAATATTATCCTGCTTTTAACACATAATCATTTAATTCGAATTTGATAGGTGATTTTCTGTTTATAATAGTCACGAGCAAATAAGTTTTCAGTTTAGAGTTTGGTCCATTAAATTAAAGTAACATTTCATCAATTCTTTAAATATTACATTTTGAAATATAACCTAACTTAGGAAATACAAATTTTTAATTGTATGATGCTTTCATGCATAAAATTAATCTTTTTCACTTTTAAATTAAGACATTTTGTCGATTTGTCTGATATGTTTGTGATAATCACAAATAAGCCTATATCATACATATATATGCAGTTTGACAAAATTCATATTCCTTAAAATAAATCTTTAAAAAGGTAACATAAAATTGGATGCCATTGGAGCGACATGTATAAAAATAGTAATATAGCTTCCATTACAGACTCTATGCATATGTCTTAGATTATGATAAGAATGATATTTTTTCTATAATGCGATATGTCTGAGCTTTCAGAAACTTCATATCATTTGAAACCTAAAACTTATTAAGATTGAAATTTCTGTACGCTACATGTAAAAAGAGTAATTTTCTTTCAGTATTGATAAAATGAAATGCGGATGAAATATTTACAAGCATAAGGCATTCGTATATTTTGAGGTATAAATGCACGGACATTATTTTTTCTTGTAGGAAATGTTCTGCATGATATTCATTCTATTTTTATGTATCACATAAAAAGTCTAAACGTGATTTATGATAGGTGCAGTAGAAGATATTAGTTATGTTAATTTCTGTCTATGTAATATATCTCAACCTAATGAATTTATACCTACATATTAACACACAAGTGGACATATTATAAGTTTAAATAGATGAAACAACACCTTAAAGCTGGAGATAAACCACAATTAAAAAATAAAATTGACAGTTTGGAGCCCCCTGTAAATGCTAATTCAGCATCTTGCAATTTTTTAAATACATGAAATGAAAGAACATACTTACGTCTTTCATCCCAATTAAAATTGTGTTTTAAAATCATATGCATTTTAAAATATAAAATGTTGAAAACGATTTTTTTCTTTTTTTTTTCCAATTTTAAGAGTCCTAAGACCCTTTAATTAAAATTTTTGTGGATTTGATTCGTATAGTTTAATTTAATATATTTTCTATTCTTCATTTTTAAAGAGTTGTTGATAATTCAGTAAAACTGCTCATGACGAAGCTCAACGGAATATAAAAGTTGTTCCTCGTGAAACTCGCTATCACCGATTTCCATAGAAAGTTAATAACTTTATTATTACATTTTAACATATATCGATTCTTAAATGTATTTCTATTATTTCGTCATGTATATTAGTGAATAGTAAACAGAAATGTATGGATTTTAAATACCAATAAGCAGTATATGACATCATGTTTCACAGATATTAATAAATAATCATTCAAAATTTTACAAAATGGCTTTTGCAACAAATTTAATTGTATTCTTTTATAATAATTTTCTGAAAATGCACGATATTTTCTCATTTAATTAATTAAACTTATTTCTAATTAAACTTATTAAATAGTAATGCTTTGTATAAAACACCATAAAAATATAAAATTACAAAGGACGCATTTCGAGCTGGAAATTTTAACAGTCCACCATCAGCCGATGTATACACTATCCGTAAGAGGACAAGGCCACATATGAATTGCTCACAAATCAGTTCATTTGTGACCTTGTCCCCTTACCAGACACGTGTATACTTCTCCTGAAGACGGCCTGTTAAAATTTCCGGCTCGAAACGCGTCCTGTGTGATTTTGTATGTCCATGATGATTTATACAACGCATTACTATTTAATAAGTTTAATTAGTTATATTAAACGAGAAAATATCATGCATTTTCTGAAAACTATTATAAAAGAATACAATTAAATTTGTTGCAAAAGACATTTTATAAAATCTTGAATGATTATTTATTCATATCTGCAAAATATGATGTCATAAACTACTTATTGGTATTTAAAATCCATATATTTCTGTTTACTACTCACTAGTAATCTTGACGGAATAATAGAAATACATTTAATAATCAGTCTGTGTTAAAATCTATATATATATTTCTCCTGCGTGGAGCTAAAATACCGCTGAATTTGTAGCTTGCCATTTGGCAACAGCCGCAGTAACACAATTAATTTGCCTTATTACATTCCACCAATCAGAAGCGTGATTTCCCACTTAAACTCGCGTCATATTTAAAAGAAAAAAACAATGGTTTTCATAAAATGTAAATATGTGAAAACGACTCCGTTTAATTATGCACTAATCGCGTAAGAGCAGAACACAGATTATTTATTGAGACTTAATATTAAGTAATCTGCGTAAATAAAATAGCATTGAATAATCTTTCATAGTAAGTAATATTGGAAAGGAAATGAACCATTCACCACGAGAGAAAATATCGTGCATTTTCAGAAAATTATTATAAAGGAATACAATTAAATTTGTTTTAGAAGCTATTAAAATTTTCATTGAATGATTATTTATTAATATCTGCCAAACATGATGTTATAAACTGCTTATTGGTATTTAAATACCATACATTTCTGTTTACTATTCACTTGTATACAATACATGGTGAAATAATAGAAAGACATTTAATAATCAGTATGTGTTAAAATGTAATAATAAAGTTATTAACTTTCTACGGAAATCAGTGATAGCGAGTTTCATGAGGAACAACTTTTATATTCGATGAAGCTTCGTTATGAGCAGTTTCACTGTATTAAGAACGACTCTTCAAAAATGAAAAGTAGAAAATACGTTAAATTAAATTATTCTCAAATCCACAAAAAATTGAATTAAGGGCTCCCAGGACCATTAAATTTGGAAAAAAATGAAAAATAAAAGATAAATTACAACATTTTATGTCCTAAAATGTATATGATTTTAAAACACAATTTTTATTGGAATGAACGATATAAGTATGTTCTTTCATTTCACGTAATTAAAAAATTTCAAGACAAAAAATTAGCATTTATAGGGGGCTACAAACTGTCCGACATTTGACGAGCAGAAAATTGGTATAACAAATTACGGGCAGAATTACAAAATAAATATTGAAACTAGAATGAAAATTTTGATCACTACTTATACTTCAGATTGTAATAATTACCCTGAACTTAATTAAATTTGTATTTAAAGCATTTTTAGTCTTTTAATTGAATTTAGCTATTACAAAATTTTGGAAATTTCAACAGTATAATCACCTAAAAAAATATTTTTTTGACCAATAAAAGGGAAAATTTAGGTTCAGTTTGCACAGACTAACCAGAAATATACGTTTTGAAAATTTCATGAAAAAATATTCTGAAGTGTTTGAGATATCCTGTGCGTTATGCCCCAAAACGTCATTTGGAGAAAACTGACTTCAAATTTTCGGAAACGTGCTTCACCAATTGCGCGTGTAGAATTCAACATAACTTCTGTTCTAATGGGAATTTCAAGGAACTATTTATATCAAAATGTTGAGAAAAGGAAGGAGTTCAACATCTAAAAAAATACAATTCCGAAAATTTTAAAGCTTTATGAGTCCTGGACCTCTTATACCCTCCAGACACGAAGGTAAAATAACACTGAGCACATACATTCAATGATTTTGCATGACAGGAGGAGCCCCTTTTACCCGACTGCCAAGAAGGGTTATATGTTTGACGCGTATCTGGGTATGTGTATTTCTTCATACCCTCGAAACATCCCAACGGCTGGATGGATTTTAATGAACGAGGTCTCTATCGATTCGTCTTAACCGTCCGATGGTTAAAGGATAGGTTTTGTTTTTATAAATTCAATATGGCGGCCATAAAATACAAAATGGCGGTAGAGACGAAAAAACATTTTTACGCACCCTATTGAGTGGCATGTCATTGGATAGGTCTTTCAAAATGGAGACGATATTTCATTGACTATTTTACAGTCAGACGCTTCGTTTAAATATTACACAACCTGGAAGTTGTGTAGGTACGATCTCTAGCTTTACTGCAACTCTAAACATCGTAGACATCTATAGGTCTAATCAAAACAGTGTCTAGTCTATAGATAGGAACTAACAATTAAACACAACTTAAAAGTCATCAATACAAGTGAATAAGAAAAATAAGTAAGTAATATGAAAATAGTTTCACATTGATGAGAAATAATTAATTAATTCGCTTTTTACGCAGTCGGGTTTTTGATTTTTTAAATTAATTTTTACTTATTTATTCAGAAATTGATACTTTATGGATATGGTAATTTAGGTTCAGAAATACGGATAAAAAATTACTAACACCCTTAAAATATCAATTTAATTATAAATAGCCTAAATTACGCAGTATCAAATTGAACGCCTTTAGTTAATTGAACGATCTACAATTCCTCAAATTTTTTTATTGTAAAGCATTTAACCCTTTTTTTCCGCCAAATTATGAATTCATGAAAATTTCATCTTCTAAAGCATTTTTCGTGAATTTTTGAATCTACATTAGAATATTTACACAATCATTTAATAAATTATAGAAGGATTTTTCCAATTAAAGTAAATTAATTAAATTTGAATTTATAGGGATTTTGGACAATATATATAACTCCACTCAAATCTTTTATTTAAAATATTTTATTAGCATTTTGTAAAATTATGAAATGTACAAATATAATGTTCTTACAATGGAAATATACAAATATTTCCGAATTGACCCCCCCCCCCTCCCCAAATCTTTCAAAGTCAAGAAAGCTGAAAAGATGCAAAGGCAAAAGAAATCATCCTTTTAAAAATATTTTTCTTTTATGCAACACATAATGCTTTTGAAACAAGATAAAATAAAGTATCTATAACTCATTATAAACTGTATTACTACTAATCCATGAATTAAATGAATTTTATAACAAGTTGATTTAATGTTACTATAACCCTTTTAGTGCGGGAGTCGATAGAAGTCGACATAAGGGTCCGAGTGCAGGAGTCGACTAATGTCGACATCTAGGAGTTGGGTGTTGCAGACCACAGTAAGCGTCGACAAAAGTCGCCTAGGCGTTCACGGCGTGTATTGTGCTCACTGTAGTGCGTCATAGGCTTAGCAGTGATGACGTATTGCGCTTGCATAGTGCAGTAATTTGGCTATAACCAAAACCAGCAGCATGCCTTGAGTGTACATTGTTTTTGTGGTTATGTGTCATTTTATTGATGATTTTTATCTTTTGAAATCAAAACAATTATTGACATTTTAGCCTTATGGGCAATTCCATGTGACTCACGTTACCATTTGACACATTTTTCAAAAGTAAATTCTATATACATCAAACAAAAATATCACATTTGCTTTTAAAAAAGTTCTTCATAGATATCTGGGGCACAATAAGAAACTAAGAATAACAATGTAATAATTTTTTAAATTAACAGGTGGTATGCAGACCTTAATTTGGTACTGTAACTCACATTACAAAGAAAAAGAAGTCAAGTTTTATGGGTTAACGAAGACATAGAATTTCTCCTCATTTATCACAACACAGTAAAAAAGAAGTATTTC
The DNA here is from genome assembly GCA_963932465.1 of Maratus speciosus. NCBI lineage: Eukaryota > Metazoa > Arthropoda > Arachnida > Araneae > Salticidae > Maratus > Maratus speciosus. Next base: position 255,556,793 of record OZ010797.1, on the reverse strand, counting down.
ATAGAGTACAACACACTTTAACTTATGATATACACAAAAATAATATTGTTTTAATCGTAATTAATTATATCAATCATTATTTTGAGTGTGACTCACGTTACATGGTATTGTGACTCACATTACATTTCCCTCTTTAGCCATTAATCCTTTCAGGCGCAAGCAATTGCGTTTCTGTAATGTTGAACTCACACAGGAATATTCGATAAAAATTGTTTCAAAATAAGGAAAAGCAATTTTTTTATTTTTCCCACCAAGGTTAGAAACATAAATTTTAATTAATTGTTTCTGGTGCAAATCTTGATTAAAATTAGGTGGGATAAAGTATATTACCCCGCCCTTCAAGGGTATACAGTATAGTTCCCATGTTATGTGGAATTGCCCTTATCTTGTTTTAGCGTCCTATGAAGATACTTATTTTGTAATTTTGACAATGTTTGACTTTTAGTAAAATATTTGCGAAGTGAGAGAAATACTCTAAAATGAGGCGGATATAAGTCTGCCAGAGGTAAAACAATTGAGTAAATCTTGTTATTTTGTGGTTTTCACATACTGTGAGTAAAACAGAAACGTTTCCTGCTGTTTTTGAATAAATCGCCTTTTTGGTTAAAATATTCTGCAAAGGGCTTTAACATCCCCCCGCCCCCCCAAAAAAAATCCGCACTGAAAGGGTTTTGTTTACCGTCGGGGGTTTAAAATACCGTCGGGGCTTAAAGGGTTAAGTTTATTAGTTTTGAAAATTTCTTACTTTTTTGGACACACTGCCAGGAATGCATTTTGCAAACTCAGAGGAAAATAACACTTATTTTATGAGAAATTAAGCATCAGTGCTGCCCTTTATTGGTTTCATTCCAAAGCCAAAAACTTCGGCTATATAGAACAAGAGTAAAAATAAAAAAAAAAATCAAATCGTCTATTTGTTATCCTCTTCGTTTCGGAAGTATCACATGTGATACTTGAGAACCCAGGAAGTTAAATTAATATTTCTATAATTATTTAAATATTAACCCTTAAATGCGCGATTTTTTATTTTATTTCGAAAAAATTACATATGATTCTCTCAACTGTTTATTACTCAAGAAAAATAAGGAAAAAAATCAGAGACACATTTTTCACATAATACGTCAATCTTTTCTTCTGTTGCACATCTGCAATACAAGTAATAACTACTGTCGTGTGGCTGTTTTACGCTAAAATATTACAAATTAGTAAATATTTTAATAAGTATGTCTCCAAATACCTTATTTTATATAATTATTTATTTTATAAAAATTAACCTTTAACCCTTTAATTCCCATGATAGAATACGTTCTAGAAATTACGTAGTTCAGAGAATCTAACTTTACACCAGAAAGTTTCAGTGGTTAATTTCCCTTTATTTAAATACCGAATGTCTGTTTTTTAATAAAGGCAAATATTACTATTTTAATTTTCTGGTGTGAATTAGGTATATGCGAATAAAAAAAAATCTATTACATTCAAAACGTGTTGTTTGCATACATGCAAAGCTGCGCCCTAAAGAGTTAAATTTTAAATTGTAACATAACATGTGCCATTAAAATCAAAATTTGTAAATTTATGTCATTTTCGTGCATAAAATAAATGGTTTTCCCTTTTCAAATAGGACATTTTCTCAATTTGTCTGATATGTTTACGGCGCTCATAAGCTATGTAAATATGAATACATAGTATGTCAAAATACATATTCTTTAAAATGAATCTTTAAAAAAGTAACATGAAATTTGATGTCATTGAAACGACAGTTAGAAAAATCGCAACATGGCTTCCATTACAGATACTATGCATATGTCTCAGACTATGATGAGAAAGATATTTTTTCTAGAATGTGAATGTCTGAGCTTTCAAATACTTCATATCATTTGGAACCTAAAACTTATTAAGATTGAAATTTCTGTACGCTACGTGTAGAGAGAGTAATTTTCTTTCAGTATTGATAAAATGAAATGTGGACGAAACATTTACAAGCATAACACCATTCGTATATTTTGAGGCATAAATGCACGGGTATTAGGTAGCTTTCATTACAAAAAGCTACCTATTGCAGAAAAAATGGCTGAGTTATAGCATTTTGAATTTCTAGCGTGGCTGACATTTTGAAACGTCCTGAATTTTGTCACGCGATAAAAGGCGTATTTATGAACTGATTTCGATGTAACTTCGTTTATACATAGTACATACCAATGTCTCGACCGAGTTCGTTGGTCAGCTTCATCCGCCATCTTGTTTAAAAATGGCGGCCATTTAAATTTTTAAGAAACATTTAAATTTGAAATGTGGTACCAAAAAATTGAAAATTGAAAAAAAAATTTTTTTCTTATGTGTTTGACCTTGATAAAAAGATTCGGAAGCAGTTTTTGTTTCGTCTATATCTTAAAAAATGTCTGAGTTATAGCATTTTGAATTTCCAGCGTGGTTGACATTTTGAAACGTCCTGATTTTTGTCACGTGATAACGGGCGTATTTATGAACCGATTTGGATGTACCTTGGTGTGTACATAGTACATACAAATATCTCGACCGAGTTCGCTGTCCATCTTCATCCGCCATCTTGTTTCAAAATGGCGGCCATTTAAAATTTTTTAAAAATTTAAAAATTTAAAATGAGATACCAAAAAATTGGAAAATGAAAAAGATTTTTTTTGTATGTGTTTGATCTTAATACAAAGATTCCGGAACAGTTTTTGTTTCGTCTATATCTAAACAAATGGCTGAGTTATAGCATTTTGAATTTCTATTGTGGCTGACATTTTAAAACGACCTGATTTTTGTCACGCGATAACAGGCGTATTTATGAACCGATTTGGATGTAACTTGGTCTGTACATAGTACATACCAATGTCTCAACCGAATTCGTTGGCCAGCTTCATTCGCCATCTTCTTTCAAAAGGGTTGCCATTTAAAAAAAAAATTGAATTTAAAATGAGGTATTAAAAAATTGGAAAATGAAAAAGATTTTTTTATGTGTTTGGCCTTGATACAAAGATTCCGGAACAGATTTTGTTTCTGAAAATTTGTTCTTTTGTTTATATCTTAAAAAATGGTTGAATAATAGCACTTTGAATTTCTAGCTTGGCTAACATTTTAAAACGATCTTGTATGTGTTACGCGATAACACACGTATTCGCCTATTTCGATGTAAGAAGGCGTGTGGATAGTATACATCAATATCTCGACTAAGTTCGCTGGCCAGCTTCATCAGCCATCTTGTTTCAAAATGGCGGCCATTAAATTAAAAAAAATTATATTTAAAGTGAGATGCAAAAAAATTAGAAATTGAAAAAGGTTTCTTTCTTAAGTATTTGACCTTGATATAAGGATTCAGAAGCATTTTTTGTTTGTCTTTATCTTAAAAAATGGCTCAGATATAGCAATTTCAGTATCTAATGTGGGTGACATTTTGAAACATCAGATTTTTTTTTATAGCACTCGTATATATCAATCGATTCCGATGTGAGTGAGCATGTGCACAGCAATTACTAAGGTCTCGACCAAGTTCACTAGTTAGCCTCATCCACCATGTTGTCTTAAAATGGCAGGCACTTTAAGAAATCACCGAATTTGGCAGCCAAATATAAGTTACTTTAAATAAAAGCAGCTTGGATAAAGCTGACTAACTTCGTGAAGTTCTCATTCATAATGATTTAGTATTGCTAAAAATTAGTATTGTAACTCCTATATTCGGTTTCCACTAAATTGAGCTTCGTGTGTTTGAATAATATATGTTGTTTTTTTTTTTTAAATAAGGAATATGAAAGCTATTTCTTCCTCCCGGCACTGGCCGGAAGGACTTTTTTATTTCTTTTCTGAAAAGTTCTGCATGATATTGTTTCTATTTTTATGTATACATAAAAAGTGTAAATGTGTTTTAAGATAGGTTCAGTAGAAGATACGATTTGGGTTAATTTTCTGTCTGTGTAATATTTCTCAGCCTAATGAAATTAGATCTACATATTAATACACAAATATACATATTATAAGTATAATTAGCTATATTTGGGAAAATATCATGCATTTTCGAAAATATATTATAAAGAAATGCAATTAGATTTGTTGTAATTGCCATTTAATGTAATTTTGAATACAAATTTATTAATATCTGCCAAATTTGGTTTCAGAGACGGCTTACTGATATTTAAAATCCACACTTTTTTGTTTATTATTCACTAGTCATACATGATGAATTAATAGAAAAAAATTTAATAACACGTTGGTATTAAAAAGAAATAATAATGTTATTAACTTTCGACGGAAATCGGTGATAGCGAGATCCATGACGAATAAATTTAAGAGTAATTTCATTTTTGTTATAAGCAGTTTCACTGCATTAACAATGACTGATTAAAAACGTTTCGGAAGTTGTATGTCAAACGTGGCATCTGAGATGCAGTCGAACTTCAACTAATTTCATAAATATTCAGATCGTGATGCAATAGCTGTTGCACTCTTATGTAAAATTCATGAATACAACATTTATTTCGATTATATGTATTAAATTTAATAGTAAGGAAATACTATGACTCCCTCTTAAACAGAACATAATCACCATGGCAACCTAAAATGTTTACCTATAATGTAATATCATTGATTTAATTACGTATGATACGATTTAATATAATAATCCCCATGGCAACCTAGAATCTTTACGTATCATGGGAAATAGCATTGAATTAATTACGTAAGATAGGACTTAATAGAAAAAAGAAAACTTTTATTAATATCTTTTTTTTTATTCGATTTTCTTAAAATTTGGAATGACTCGACAATATTCTGCAACGACTATATTTTTTAAATTTCAAATCATTGGTTTAGGTATTTTTTGCGCAATTATATACGAACAGATCGACATATAGACGAATGGATCTGACGATGACTATAATTGCTATGTATTTATATAATTATGAATGCACGTAACGAAGCTTAGAAAACACACTAATTTAAGCGATTCTGAAATCCACCTTAATATAAATTAAAGTAACATTTCTATGATTATTTAAATATTACATTTTGAATTAATCAAAGGCCAAAAACATCCAGCTATACAAAAGAAAAGTAAAATTGTAAAAAAAATAATAATAATAATAAAATAAAATAAAATTGTTTATTTTTTTTATACTCCTCGTTTTAGAGGTATCACATGCGATACTTCTGAACCCAGGAAATTAAATTAATATTTCTATGATTATTTAAATATTAAATTTTGAATTGTAACATAACATGTACCAGGAAAAGCACAATTTATAAATTTATGTCACTTTCATGCATAAAATAAATGGTTTCACCTTTTAAAATAGGACATTTTCTCAATTTGTCTGATATGTTTACTGTGCTCATAAGCATATGTAATATGAATACATAGTATGTCAAAATACATATTCTTTAAAATGAATCTTTAAAAAAGCAACATGAAATCTGATGTGATTGAAACGACAGGTACAAAAAAGCAATATGGCTTCCATTAGAGATTTTATACACATGTCTTAGACTATGATAAGAAAGATATTTTTTCTAGAACGCGAATATCTGAGCTTTCAAATATTTCATATCATTTGGAACCCAAAACTTATTAAGACTGAAATTTCTGTATGCTACATGTAGAAAGAGTAATTTTATTTCAGTATTGATAAAATAAAATGTGGATGAAATATTTACAAGCGTAATGCCATATTATATATTGATATATTGTTATATTTTGAGGCAAAAATGCACAGGTATTTTATTTCTCGTCTGAAACATCTTGCATGACATTGTTTCTATTTTTATGTATACATAAAAAGTGTAAATGTGTTTTAAGATAGATTCAGTAGAAGATGCGATTTATGTTAATTTTCTGTATATGTAATATTTCTGAGCCTAATGAAATTAGATCTACATATTATCACACAAATCTACACATTATAAATTTAATTAGTTATATTAAATGAGAAAATATCATGCATTTTCCGAAAATATATTATAAAAGAACATAATTGATTTTGTTGTAAAAGACATTTTATATAATTTTGAATAGTAATTTATTAATATCTGCCCAAATTTGGTTTCAGAGACAGCTTACTGGTATTTAAAATCCACATTTTTCTGTTTATTATTCAATAGTCATATATGATTAATTAATAGAAATAAATTTAATAATCCGTTGGCATTAAAATACAAAACTAAAGTTATTAACTTTTTACGGAAATCGGTGACAGCGAGATTCATGACAAATAAATTTAACATTCATTTCAGCTTCGTTATAAGTAGTTTCACTGCATTAACAATGATTGATTAATCCTTGATGTACTGAATTATGAATTCATGAAAATATTATCTTCTAAAGGATTTTTCGCGAATTTTAGAAACTACATTAGAAGATTTACATAATTCTTTACTAAATTTTAGAAGGACTGAAGAATATTGTAGGATTAATTAAATTTTAATTTATAGGGATTTTGTGCAATATTGACCCCACACAAATTTTTCATCTTAAATATATTTTTTTAGAATTTTGTAGAGTTAGGAAATGTACAAATATAATGTTCTCACAATAGAAATATAGAAATATTTTGGAATGGAAAAATCCCCCCCCCCCACACCCCGCCCAACGCCAAGACAGCTGAAAAGGTGCAAATGCAAAAGAAATCCTCCTTTTAAATATATTTTTATTTTGTGTAACCAATACTGCTTTCGGAACAAGATCAAGCAATGCATCTATAACTCATTCTAAACTATATTACTCCTAATCGATGTATTAAATGAATTTTATAACAAGTTATTTAAATGGTACTTATACGTACAGTCAGTAGATAAAGGGTTAAAAAAGAGTCGGAAATTGTACGTCAACCATGCAAATGAGAGGATTTCGTACAATAACTAATTTAATAAATATTCAGATCGTGATGCAATAGCTGTTTCACTCTCATGCAAAATTCATTAAGACAATATTTATTACGATTATATGTATTAAATTTAGTTATGAGGAAGTAATAAGGCTCCATCTTAAATAGGACGTAATCATAATGACAACCTAGAATCTTTACCTATAATGGAATATCATTGAATTAATTAAGTATGATACAATTTAATATGATAATCGCATTGGCGACATAGAATCATTACCTATCATGGTATATCATTGAATTAACAACGTAAGATAGTATTTAATAGAAGGGGGAAAAAACTTTTATTACTATCTTTTTAAGTTTTGCTTCGATTTTCATAAAATTTGGAATGACTCGACAAAATGCTGCAACTATTATATTTATTAAATTTGAAACCATTAGTAAAGTAGGTTTTGAGTTGTTATATGCGAATAGTCGGACAGACTGACGGATGGACATGACGACGACTATAGTTGATACGCATTTATATAATTACTATTGCACCTCATAAAACGTAAAAAGCACATTAATTTAATGGGTATCAAACACTAAAAGTTGGGAAAAACGAAAAAAAGACCATTTTAAACTTTTAATATCAGAAAATTTATTTGATTTTAAAACACAATTTTAATTTGTAGAAAGATATAAATACATTCTTTCATTTTATGTACTTCAAAAATTGCAAGATGCAGAATTAGCATTTACAAGGGGGCTCCAAACTTTCAGACATTTGACGAGCATAAAATCGCATCATAGCTTACGCGCAGGATAATATAACAAATTTTGTAATTAGAATGAAAATTTTGGATCATACTTATACTTCATATTATAATGATTACTCTGAACCTAAATAAATTTGTATTTAAAGCATTTTTATATTTTTAATACAAAGTTCTATTTAGCTAATGCAAAATTTAGAAAATTTGAACAGTACGAGTACATAATCACCTAAAAAAAAATATTTTTTGAACAATAAAAATGAAATTTTAGGTTCAGTTTTTACAGACTAACATGAAGTATATATTTTGAAAATTTCATGAAAAAATATTCAGAAGTTTTTGAGATACCGTGCGCGTTATGCCGAAAAACATCATTTGGAGATAAATGACTTCAAAGTTTCGGACACGTCGCTTCAGCTATTGAGCGGTTATAATTCTAAAAGCAATAACTTCTGTTTTAATGCGAATGTCAAGGTAACAATTACATCAAAATGTTCACAAAAGATAGGGGTTTGACATCTAAAAATGTTAAAACTTCAAATATTATAAAGCTTTAAGAGTTCTGAGACAACTTAAGTGATTTACAAATCCACTATAATTAAAATTAAAGTAACATTCCTATGGTTATTTAAATATTTCGTTTTCAATTATAACATAACATGTGTCAGGAAAAGCAAAATTTATAAATTTATGTAACTTTCATGCATAAAATTAAACTTTTTCTTTAAACATAAGACAGTCTCTATATTTGTCTGCTATGTTTACGGCTCTCATAAACCCATGTTATATATATGAGTCATTCTCTGGAAAGTGGCAATTTTGTGTCCCAGGGCTTTTGAAGACATATTTTTTAAAATTGCAAAAAGAAAAAGTGATTTAACCCTTTATCTACGGCATTATGATTTACTGCGATTTTTTTCATATAATATTTTTTTTTCAGTTACTGAAATGAAAATTAAAGGATAAACATGAAAAAAATACTCACCCGTGAGAAATTTAATTATTTAGAGATAATTAACTAAAGGGGTACTTTAACCCCTTCACGCTCGAATTAAATTACGGTTAAAAAATTCAAATTGCTTATTGGCACCACTTTTATGAAAAAGAAATATTCACCTTATTTAATGACAGGAAAAACGATACTTAAATATAGCCAATTTTCCTATTTTATAAAACTGGTGGGAACCAAACAATCTGAGTGAAAGACGCAGTCCGAGAATATGGCGGGAGCGAGAATTAAGGTGTTAAAGTACCGTCAATGCAGTATGATTAAATTATCGTAACAGAAAACCCACAAGCTATTTCCATTGGCACCAGAAAATATTTTCGATGTAATAAGTGTGAGAAATATTGGCTTTTTCTTATTTGCAAAAAAATCGTTTGGCAAATTCCGGTGCCAATTATTTATTTCAACACTTTAGAACTGAAAATGCTTTAACCCCTTAATTCTCGCTCCCGAGATATTATCGGGCTGTGTCTTTTACTCAAATTGTTTGATTCCCACCAGTTTTATAAAATAGTGAAATTGGCTATATTTTAGTATGGTTTTTACTGTCATTAAATAAGGTGAATATTTCTTTTTCATGAAAGTGGTGCCAGTAAGCAATTTGGATTATTCAACCGTAATTTAATTCGAGCGTGAAGGGGTTAATCCTGAAAGGGTCAAAAAACTATTTTTTTTTTTTTTTAGGTTTCCACCTTGTTAGCAGTCCTTTAGTGTAGCGGCGTCAATATTCCAGTGACAACATTTTCACTCGCATCTCCACATACTCAATATATGAATTTACATATGTCATTTCTACCATAGCAAAAACGAGACGGTGCCACAACGTTTTCGATTTCCTATAAAAAATAACAATGAAACAGAAAAGAAATACCAGGGAAATCATTACTACACTGCATTTTATTAATTACATTTTAAAGCCGTTGAAAACGATGGATAACTACACAGACGAAAAGTAAACAAGTAGTTTTTCTCCAACACCCAGTGTACTGACGGTACTTAAAAGTACAACCGAGTAATTTAACTGTTAAATAAAATACATACACCGTTAACCTAAAATAGCGAGTAAAATTGTATTCTAAGACCATAATGAACACATAAAAAACATCCAACACTTATCTTATATCGTTTACTGTGTTTGCAGCAATGAAATGCGAGCGTGGCAATCTGTACAAAAAGTAGGCACAAAACACATCGACTGCTTCAAAGATAGCCTCATTCCTCTCTAAAATAACAAACCTAGAACTACTGCTGCCATGTATTCGGCTAAAGGGAAGTTGAAAGAGCATTTTTTGCAAAGTACCATTATAATATTAGTAATATTCACTATGGTATAAAAGTTTAAAGTGAGTGATACTTATAAGTACCGTCAGTAGACAATGAGTTAAACTGTCAATATTAATCAGTTATACATATAAACTGTTTATTGAAATTGAAATATGATAAATTAAATGTATTTTTAATGCAAATATCATTCCCTCACTATGTCCCTATATGTACATATCACTATGTCCACATATGTAGGAAAGAAAATGCTTTCTCTGCCATTGCTGCACATATGTTTATAATTATTTCTTACTCAATCCATTAAACATAGGCAATTAAATAAATATTGAGCCATTTAATTATATTTATATTTTATACAATGAAAGAATTAGGGCACTTTTTAATGATGTCCCTAGTATTTGCCAGCATTCCCTCACATAACTATAAATTTGCCCCTATTTACTTAGTAGAAAGCAGCACATACTTTATATATCTCTAGGACAATTTGTACATGAGTAAAGTGAAGCAGCTATCTTGTTGTTTGCTCAAAAACATTCCTGAATAGATAGCGCATGGCTTTCAAGTACTAGATCAAAGCAAGTATTTTTATTATCCATCATTCCCTCATCTATTATAAATTTAATAAAAACTAATGAAATGTCTTTTTTATGTTTCTATATTATTAGAAATATGCTTTAAAAGATATTTAGTAACTCAAAATATACATTAGGCTAATCATTTTTGTATGAAACGGTTTCAGAAGTATTTCATTATTCCCTCACAATCATTCCCTCATAATTTTAATATATGAGGAAATGATATAAATCCATTTATATATGAACTAAATAGTAAAATAAGAAAATCTAATGCGACAAAATACACATTAAAAAACTCATGACTTTTAATTAGCGTAAGTAAAGATAATACATTTTTAATTTTTATTATTTTACTGGGAGAGGTTAAAAAAAATTAAATTTTTTTTTGTACTAATTCAAATAAACATTAACTCTGCTAAATGTTAATGCTTAATCTTAATTTTTTCAATTGACATAGAGTGAAAAATATTATTTATTGACAGTATGACTTCTAATTATAATTTCTTTTCTTTTTTAACCCTTTCAAGCGCGGTGGTAGGGTGACTGCGCCAGTAGTTGATACCCCTCCAGTAGTTGATCAATTTTTTGAAGTATTGCGCCATTTCCGGCGGAAATAAATCTTACAAGTGGCACTACACATAATATGTTTGTTTGAATGTTAGTGCACCAGTTGCCATATTGTTTCCAGCTGTCTTCTGTAAGAGAAGCCATATTATGAATTTTTTGTTATTTGAAAGTGTAAAAATTTAGTTTTTAATTAGTTGGAGACAATAACGGTAAGTTAAAATAATCCCCTTCCATCTTGCTTATTTCAACTAATATTTTTTATAAGAATTGTTGTTAATCACAGCCCAAGGATGATATTTTAAATATTAATTTTTAGATTTTCTATTGACTTCTTTTTAGGGGTTGAAATTTGACTGATCAACTTCTGGTCTTATTAAATAAGCAAATTCCAGAAATTGATCAGCTGTGATCAATTATTGGTTTCGAGAACTCTAGTTATTGATCAGTATATAAACTACCGGCTAACAACATGCGTAGCCATTAGTTGATCATTCTTTAATTTATTTGCTTACCAAACAATTATTGCTTATTTTCAGAATTCATTATGCCGCTGAAAAAGAAATTCTTCCAGTACTCAGAGGAAGACCTGCGAGCAGCCGCTGAAGACATAAGAGAAAAGGGTTTTACCATAATTTCGAATCAATAGCTATATTCGAATTTTTCCACCTATATTTACTCAAAAAGTTTTATTTTTTGTTTTAAGTCAAAGGGTAAAGGTGAGACTGGTAGGACATTCATCAGTTTAAGCAAAGAAGAGGAAGAGCTCCTTGATGACTGGGTAAATGCTTATGCCAAAAAGAGTTCCCGATTAAGAGGAGGACTTTATTTGAAACCGTAAAAACATCATTGAAGCCGATAAAAGGCCAAAGCCTTTTGCAAACTCAACTCCATGGAAAACAACTTGGCTTACAGGATTCATGCGAAGAAACAGTTTGATAGCTGAGAGGTATGAAGATGTTATCAACACTGCAAGAGCAGAAGTGTCAGAGCCTAACATTCGCGAGTTGTTCCAAGAACTTCACAAATATCTTGAAACTGAAGCCTGCCTTGACATTCTTCTTGATTCCAGGAGAATTTTTAATGCTGACGAAAGCAGTTTTCAAACTTGACCAAAAACGGGAAAAGTTTTAGTACCCATTTCATTCAAAATTTTATATGAAATAAAAGCAGGTCATAAAACAGAAGCTATAACCGTGATGGCTACTTTCAATGCAGCAGGAGAGGTTATTCCTGGGATGATCGTTTACCCATTGCAAAAAATATCACGTGAAATTGCACAGAAAGTACCAGACGACTGGAAATACGTAGATCAAATAAAGGTTGCATGCGTGGGAACATCTACTTTGAATATCTCGCAAATATATTTTTGCCATGGTTGAGAAAGTAAAATATCAAACTACCCATATTACTTTTGGTGGATGGCCACAAGAGCCACTTAACTCTTGAAGTGGCAAAGTTATGCTCAGATAATCAAATCCTTTATTTCATTCTCTAACCGAATGCAATACACATATTCCAACCAGCTGACTTTGCAATTGTCAGGCCTCTCAAAGTGCGCTGGCAGAAAACCGTTTACGATTGGAAAACTAAATCTGGAAACAAAGTGGCCACAAAAGCAGTATTTTGACGTATGATTGCAATTGAATTTCGAGAAGCAGCAACTTCGAAAGTTATTAAAACCGTCTTCCGGAAATGCGGTCTGTTTCCGTTTAACCCAGATGACTACAAAAGGTGCATTAGCAGTAAGCAACGACATTCACCGCTTACAAACTTTGAAAATTAGTCTAAAGTAGGAGTAGCGGAAAAATTCGAAGTCCAGGCGCTTTTGTACATTGAATCCCTATTCATAAAAGGCAGAACTCAGAAGTTCAGAAGCGTGGAAGGGCACGAATGGGAGGGTGATGTTGAGGCTCTTGAATTGTTACATTTCTGGAGGCAAATGTCTTGAATAAACTCAAATGAACATTGCGACACCCGAGACCGAACCTCAATCGCCAGTTGATGATATCCTATCACCAACTGCTTAAATTGCTCTACAATCTGATGATCCCCAACAACATTTGATTATGATCATGCAACACCAGGTCCTTCAAGGCCTGGTGTTGCACCACTTCCAAATTATGCGACTCCTGAGCTCCCAAAAAACGTAGTTTAGGTAAAGTAAAAAAATTCAGTCCTGCTTTTGCAGAAAACATTCTATGGCCTCACAACTCGCCAGAGAAAAAAAAAAGATACAGAGAAGAGACGGTTGCCTTATGCTACAACGTCAAAACAGTGGATAAAGTCTTTCGAAGAAAAGGAAAAGGAAAAAGAAGAAAAAGAAATGATTCAGAAAAGGGAACAGAGGAAGCAAAACTTGTACATCAGAGACAAGATATAGCACTATCTAAAATTCCGACTAGGCGAAAAAAACGACTGAGCAACTCAAACAGCTTTGAGTCCAGTGCCAAAGTTTCGTCCGGTGAGAGTGCGTGAGTGGAATCCTGAGATGAGAAAACTGCCCATACTTAGCAGACGGTGCAAAAGTATACTGATGAGAGCGTTGTCATTTTGGAAAATATTGGAAATGGAAAAAGAAGAAGCGACCATGGCTTCCACGCTGGCATGTGGGCGCGTATTGAAGTTGTCCTTTGTTTATAGCTGGTATCAAGTTAGTTCCACATAGAACACACAAAAATCCGTAGAACAAGAAATTCTATCTCTGTCCCTGAATTAGAGTTTCAATATTGTTTATAAGTTATTGTATTTTTTACTTTTATTCGCCTCATTAAAATGTTTATTATTCTCAAATTGTTTAATTTTTTCAACTTACATTGAAAAAAAAAAAGATCAAAATGACCAGTGATCAACTACTGGAATGAAATCGATCAAAAACTGGATTCGCCTGATCAACTACTGGGGAAATGGCAATTAAAGAAACTATTTATTTATAATTCTGTTCCTATTTAATTTCAGCAGAATTTAATTACTGTCTATTATAGGACATTCATTAAGGGTTGTAGAAATCATGCTTGTTTACTTCTAAAACTTAAAAGGAAGGAAATATAATAAAAACCCCGTAGCACCGACCTTATTTGATCAACTACTAGCTCGGTCACCCTACGTTTATAAAACCACTTAATTTTTATTCCCAAGAGCCACAATGGCACCAGACTTTCCATAAACTTTTTTCTATTTAACGTGTATGTGAAATATAGCATTTTTCATATTTACAAATAAATTTGTTTTTAGATTCCGATGCCAATCATTTATTTGAACATTTTAGCAATGGAAGTGCTTTGAAATTAAAATTCCACAAGATCAATCAGGTACAGTTTGGTTCATATTATTTTTTAATAAATATAGCAATAAGGTACTTGTGGGCTAAATTTTTAGATTTTTGAGGCAATTTTATTGTGCTGCAATTTTTTTTTTTAAACAGCCAGTTTTCAGAGAATGAACCATATATGAAATATGGCAAATTACATATTCTTTTAAAAAGTAACATGAAATTTGATGTCTGAAAACGGCAAGGTACAAAAATCGTAATATGAATGCCATTACAGATTCTACACACATGTCTTAGACTTTGATAATAATGACATTTTTTCAGGAATGCGAAAGTTTGCCATCAATGTCTGAGATTTCAGATACTTCGTATCATTTGAAATCTAAAACTTATTAAGATTGAAATTTCTGTACGTTACATGGTAAACAGTGTAATTTTCATTCAGTATTGATAAAATGAAATGTGGATGAAATATTTATAAGCATAATGCAATTCGTATAGTTTAAGACATACGGGTATTTTGTTCTCATTTCTTTGTAGCGAAGGAAATTTTCTGCATGATTTTGATTAGATTTTTATGTATGTCATAAAAAGTGTAAATATGATTTAAATTAGATTCAGTAAAAGATATGATTTATGGTTAGTTTCTATTTTTGCATTACATTTCAACATATTTTAATGGAATCTGCATATTAGCACAAAAGAATATGTATTATCTTTTTAATTTGACAAAGAGAAAATATTATACATTTATCTTCAAAAATATATTATAAAACCAAGTAATTAAATCTATTTCAAAAACCATTCTATGGGATATGAAATGCATTTTTATGAGTTAAGTCTATATTACTGTTTATATACAGTGGTGGCAAAAATTGTGGACATTTTTTGAAATTTTCATGTTTTATAACTTTGAGTGCTTGTACAGTCGTGGAAAAAAAAGTAATCACCCCCTACTAACACCTCAACAAATTATCGCAGAAGAAAGTTACTGGTACCGAACGATTGAAAATAAAGTCTACTTTTAAATGATGTATATAAAATTTTCTTAGGGGGTCATCTACATATTAAAACGGATCAAACTTCCTTTTTTTCAATAGCAATACCCAATTTAAACGAGATATTTCAAATCTTCAGTTCACACTATGCCCAGACTCCCAATTTCAAATCATTTGACTGATAAGTTTTTGAATTATTAACATTCAAAATTTAGTGCTTCTAATGTTAAATTATATTTTCATATTTTTGTTTATATCTTCTGAAACTATGCTCCTAATGTGCTAATTTTTTGTAGCAATAATACTAATATACCCAAACAAAAATACGTTGAATTTGCATTTTTTATAATTTTATGATATGAATTATGAATTATGAAATTAATATTCGAAAAAATGATGAGTTGCAAAGTACAATTTTTTTAATGGATTTAGATTTATTAAGTCCTGTTTTATGGCAATCCAAAATTTCACATTTTTCTTCCAAGTAGTTTTCAAATTATGCTTTAAAAACGGCAAAACGATGGTTTAAGGGGCCGTCTATAATTTAAGTGAGTAGATCTTTGAAATTTATTCTGCTGTTCTGTAATCTAACAGGCTTCATTGACTCCTTGGCGCTTAAGGTGCCTTGATCAAGAAGGAGGCTCTCTTGGTTCACAATCGAGTACAGAACTTCAATTTGGATTCAGCCCTTAAAATCCACTCGTTTTAAAATAATTAATTTCTCGGAAACTTGTAGTACGAATTGCATAAAAAATTGTTTTTAGACTAATTAAAGGGTGTAGAGTTCATTTATGATGTCAGAATTGTGTACTGCTATTGAAAAAAAAAACAAAGTTATGGTTCGTTTTAATATGTAGATGGTCCCCTAAGGAAGTTTTATATACATCATTTAAAAGTAGACTTTATTTCCATTCGTTCGGTACCAATAACTTTCTTCTGCGATAATTTGTTGAGAAGTTAGTAGGGGGTGCTTACTTTTTTTCCCACGACTGTACATGTCAAATTCAAGGAAATTTAATGTAGAATTTAATAAAAAAAAAATCTGCATTACAAAAACAGTTAAGCTTACAAAAATAAGATCTATCTTAGATTTTATTATATTTTAAAGTTAAACTTACACATTCAATATTTAGTAGGATAACCCTTGTTTTTTATTACAGCTTCACAGCGTCTGTTTATAGAGAGAACTAGTGTCTGGAGTTCAGCCTTTTTAATCCTTTATGTGCTGAATTGTGAATTAATGAAACTTTTATCTATAAAGCATTTTTCGGGAATTGTTTAAACTACATAAGAATATTTACATAATCATTTAATAAATTTTAGAAAGATTGAAGGATTTAGAAGATTTAATTAAATAATTTATAGGGATTTTGTGCAATATTTATAACCCTACTAATATCTTTTATTTTAAATATTTTTTTTTTAGTATTTTGTAGAATTAGGAAATGTACAAATATAATGTTCTTACAATATAAATATAGAAGTATTTCAGAATAGAAAATCCCCCCCCCCCTCACCCCTGCTCCCCAATGCCAAGAAAGATGAAAAGATGCAAAGGCAAAAGAAATCATCCTTTAAAAATATTTTTCCTTTGTGTAACTATTAACGCTTTTCGAGCAAGATAAAGTTATACATCTATAACTCATCCTAAACTGTATTACAACTGATCGATGTATTAAATGAATTTTATAACAAGTTATTTTAATGGTACTTATAATTACCGTCAGTAGATAAAGGGTTAATCACATGATGCCAAGAATCAATTATAGCTTCAATAAGTTGCGTTTTATTAGATAGGCGCTTTTCTTGTACACGGATTTTCAAAGTCGCCACAAATTTTCTATAGGATACAAATAAGGGCTGTTTCCTGGCCAGGGTAATAATTGTATGCTTTTATTTTTAAACCATTCTTTGCATATTTTTGCCGTATGGAATGGAGCTGAATCCTGCTGGAAGATATATGGTGCTTTATTGGGGAAGAGATCCCTCATGAAAGGTATCAATTTTGGTTCCAGGACATTTTCGATGTATTTTTTTGCTTTCAGAATGCTATGCAGCACTTGAAGGCGGCCAACTTGAAGGCATCTGCAGACATACAGGCCCAAATCATGTTGGGTACTTTGTAGTTGCTTCAATGCAATCAGGATGCAGTTCTTCCCCAACCATACGTCTCACATATTTTCATTTTACACTCATCGCTCCAGATTATTTGCTTCTACTGATTTTCTGACCAATTAATGTATTCTTTTGACCACTGAACTCGTTTCTTGCGTTGCTGAAGGTTTAAAAATGGTTTTCTACTCGGAATTCTACCTTTCAGTCCAAAACCTGCTACTTATCTCCTTATTGTTTTTGAACTAACTGAAATATCCATTGCATTCATTTGACATCTAATAGCATCTGATGAAATTCTTCGATCTTTGAGGCATATCACTTTCATCTTTTAATAGTCAGTAGCACTTGCGCATTTTTTTCGGTCTTTTTACTTTCTTCTATCTTTACAAGAAGAAAGTATTGGATTCATGAAAATTTTCGAATTCCGGTTTTCGACGGATTTACACGTTTTAGGGGTCAGAGATTCCAAAAAACATGTTTTTACAAAATGTCTGTCTGTGACTCTGTGAGTCTGTCTGTCTGTCTGTCTGTCTGTGTGTATGTGACACAAATTTTGTGGGCGCTCTATCTCAAGAACTAATGCACGGAATTTAATAAAAATTGATATTCAGTTAGTCCCTAATACAAATGGATGCTGATTAGTTTTTGGTGTAAATCGCTCAACAGGTGGCGCTGCTGTGCTGCATCTTTCACGATTTTCTCAATAGCTCTATCTCAAGAACTAATCCACAGATTTCGATCAAACTTCAGATTTAGTTAGTCCTTGATATGAATTGATGATGATTACGTTTTGGTGTAAATCGCTCAAAAGGTGGCGCTGTTATGATGAATTTTGCAGGATTTACACGATTTTCGTAATAGCTCTATCTCAAGAAATAATGCACGGATTTTCATCAAACTTCAGATTCTGTTAGTGCTTGACATGAGTTGACGTTTTGCACCTTGTGGTGTAAATCGCTCAACAGGTGGCGCTGCTATGCTGCATTTTTTGTGATTTCCGCGATAGCATTATCTCAAGAACTTATGCTCGGGTTTTCAACAAACTTCAGATTCAGGTATACCTGGATATGAATTAGTGCTGTTTATGTTTTGCTGTAAATCGCTCAACAGGTGGCGCTGCTATGCAGCGTTTTTCTCGACTTCCACAATAGCTCAATGCCCAGAACTAATGCACGGATTTTCATCAAACTTCAGATTCAGTTAGTCCTTGACATGAATTGATGTTTTGTACCTTTTGGTGTAAATCGCTCAACAGGTGGCGCTGCTGTGCTGCATTTTTTGTGATTTCCACAGTAGCTCTAGCTCTAGAACTAATGCACGGATTTTCATCAAACTTCAGATTCCGGTATACTTAAATATGAATTAGTGCTGTTTGTGTTTTGGTGCAAATCGTTCAACAGGTGGCGCTGCTATGCTGCATTTTTTCAGAATTTCCCCTACAGCTCTATCTCAATATCTAATGCACGATTTTTTTTCAAACTTCAAATTCAGGTATACTTTGATATGAATTGGTTCTAAATTGGTGTAATTTCTTTTACTATTTAAATGATTTAATTGACGTGATTTATATAGAAGAAAGTTTTGTGATGGCCACAACATACTAGTTTATCACTGATTTAGTTTCTTCATAACGTAAGCACAACTTTCGTACGCCAGATAAAGTAACTGATCTAACAACCTGTCTTGTAATTTCAGCATAAGAGAGACCATTCTCTCTCAACTAGATGATACCCGTCAAGATTTGACGGTAAATAACTTGAATGTTTCATTAGAAAAACTCTTGAATTTTTAATGAATTGCTTTTAAATTAATTATTGAAATTGTGACAAATTTCTAGATTGCATAAGTGATTCCTATTTCTTTAAAGCGATAGAGAACCAAACCTATTCAATGAAGTCACAGGATTTTAACTTTATAATTTACAACTAATTATGCTTCTTTTACCAGAAAATTAATTAAAAATAGTGGGTAGAGCATTTATTTTTATTTACTATGGTTTAATTTTTTCGAAAACATAACAGTATTTATTTTTATTTATTTATTATGATTTTTTAACTACACGACCATTAAAAGCTGCCATGAATTTTATTTTTATCAGTCTCGTTCTCTGAAAGCCCAAATTTGAAACTTGGTGCAGCATATAATTTTTATTTCTATAATTTTATTTTACATTTTTATACATTTTTTAAATATTAAACAATGGATATCAAGGTAATTTTTTTTAATATAGTTCTTACATGAATATCTTTCTTTCTTTCCGTTTTCTTTTTTTAAAGAAAAGAAAGGCAAACTTTTCTTTCTGACACTCACGTATATTCTTGATAATGGTCAGAAGATATAACAAAAATTGTAGATCAGCTCAATTTATTTAATTGATAATTAAATTAAAAATATTTTAGCTTAAATATTTTAAATATAAAATTATTATTATTATTATTTTAAGTATTGTTCAGCGTTAAATTTTATTTAATTATAAATCATTCAAATAATAATAATAATAAAATGAAAATCATATAACTTCTCCTCCTAATAAAATATGTCATTATTGAAATAACTTATCGCGAAAAATAATACAGAAATCATTTCTCCGGGCATTGGGTTCGAACCTGCTATCCACTACAAAACATTAGCGCTTTAAACTGCTGCTTTAGACCGCTCAGCCACCGACAACTCGTTCTCCGTCCCTCTAAATTAAACAGGGTTGATGCACGTGCAGATATCCCGAAATGGGTCTACTTAAAATTTTACCTTTGCGTTTTAATATATATGATGATTTTATAGTTTTTGAAGGTTTTAAAAAACTGAAGAAGAACAGATGTTCTACAACGTAGAATAAATAAGGCAGTCGTTCGACTTATAATACGGCATCGGAATGCTTAAGTCTAACATGGCCGAAATAAAATGGCTGATTTTAGCGAAAGATTATCAAGATCTGGATGAGTTCACTCCGGAAGCGTTATACACTTTGCGCCATTATATATATAATATGACAATTCTGCTTCTTTTTGTAGGTGTGCATTCAGTTCTTCATATTGATGAATTTGTTTTAAATTATTTGCATTAAGAAAAAAATAGAAATTTTTTTTTAAACATTATTCTATTTAATTACACTAATTCAGCCTTCTGCAAAATTCATTCCAGCAAAATACCGCGTTTACAAATCAAAATATACTAGAATTTAGTTTCTGACATTTGATTGGTCAGACATTTGAACAGTCATTGTGATTAGCTAAGAAACTTTATTACAACACACTTCAGCATCCATGATTAATTGTGTTTGTATTTTCGACTAAAGTAAGCGTATCTTTTTTGTGATGCAGATATTTCTATTATATATTTTTTAATTAAATTCTGCATTAAATTTCCTTGAATTTGATATATAAACATTTGTATTAAATGAAAAATAATATACAGTACAACCTCGAAAATCCGGCAACGTCGGGACCGAGACTGAGCTGGGTTTTGAAAATTCCGGATTTTTGAAAGAATAATCAAAAGTACTTCTTATATTTTTAATGGTGCTTTTATTCGCAATTTAGTTCTTAACAAAGTGATATTTATATGAGAAAAAGGAGAAAATTAAATATTGAAAAGAAACTTGCCTTTATTATGGAATCAATTACCTGTCATTAAATATGGTGAATATTTATTTTTCAAGAAAGTGGTGCCAATAAGCAATTTGAAATTTTAAACCGTAATTTAAATCGACCGTTAAGGCTGTTCTTAACTGCTCCGTTGAACAAGCGCAAAACGTTCTGACACATTTACAAATTCATTTTTTAACGGAAAGATATAAAACTGTATAGCCTGGCCATGGAAGCGATTTGAAATTGAACTGTTTTTTTTTTTTTTTTTTTCATTTTTTGATCAATCAATTACCCATTGAGTTATAAGAGATTTCGATCAAGTTTCGCCCGCTATTGAGTGATTTTTCTACTTTCGCGCGGAAGTTCAGTTCAAAAGGTCCACTTTGACATTATTTTCTGAAAGATCTTTTGCGTTTGCAAAAAAATGGAAAAAGCAGCTCGATGGGATAGTTTCTGAATAAACAACACTAGCTAGTTTCATGTATTTTCGAACAAAAATAAATTAAAACTTATGTCCGGAAGTTGCCCTTTTGGATTTGAGAACAGCCTTAAGGGGTGAATGTTACCATTTCAGAAAAGTAATGCCAATCAAGAAATCTGAATTTTAAGAAAGTAGCCCACTGGCAACACTGTTTTCATATTGAGTAGTTTGATATGGTGCCGACGATATAATTCAGATCTTTATATCATGTCGGAATATTTTTTTAGCATTAAAAAAATTACGATACAGCTTTAAAATTATCTCCTTTTGCTGGGCTCTCAAAGGTTTAACCCTTTGCATTCAAGAGGTGACTCTCGCTAGCCACTACTGTTGCCAGATTTCCTGCGTAAATCGAGGCTCCAAATGCTCCAAAAAGCTAATTTCTTACAGTTTGTTTCGCCATCTTTAGTCGCAGATAATTCTACCCTTAGATTAGGAGAAGGAAATTACTTTAAAATACCGGTATTCAGAGCATTTGGAGACATGATTTACGCGGGAATGTTGGCAACAGTAGTAGCGAGTGAAAGTCACCTCTCGAGCGCAAAGGGTTAAGGGATCTTACGGCGATTGAACGGCCTAATTATGATTAATAGATGTATTTAGATAATTACATTTTAACACTTTCTGGCGCGTTGTAATTCTATTTGTAAAATGATGAAATGATAAACTGACACCAGAATTTACAAACAAATTCACTAAAAAATAAAAACTTGCTTATTTTCCTATACTTTATAAAAGGAAAATTTTAATTAAATTCTTGGTGTCGTTTGCCACTTGTGGAATTAAAATTAGGTGCCATTTTCTTGTGGACACCGCCCGCTAAAGAGTTAATATAATTTGCACACATTTTTATAATTAGGATTTATATAATTACATTTTTTTGCTTATGGGATATACATTTTAATTAAAAAACTGGATTGGTAAGTTCTTCTACACAAATAAAATACAAATGGAACAAACACAATGTGTTGTATACAACTAGTTACAAATAAATAGCTTTTATTTATTTAACACAGCTTTCACAATCTTGCGTGAGTAAGTTCCCTCAATCGATATCTACTTTCACAGTGGGGTTTGATTTATTTCTTGTTTTATTTTGGATACGCCTCAAACCATCAAAGTAAAAAGGACCATTATTCTACTTTCCGTTCGCATTGAAAGCATTCGAATGTCTAAACATAAACAAGTGTATTTTCGGGACACATTATTCAGTGTTTGGAGACTGAAGTTTAGTAATTTATAAATACTGATCCATGTGAATTCTGTTCCGAAAAATGATTATTTAAACAATAGCTTTTTGTTTCTTTAACTTTATCATTTGTTTGAAACACATTTCTACAAAATATATTATGTGAACTTTGAAAAATTCACTGTCTTACTTAACCCTTTGAGGGGCAAGCAATTGCGTTTGTGTAAAGCTGAACTTCCTTCTCAAATTTGGAAATTTTTTATCTCTAAATAAGTAAAAGTAATTTTTAAACTCTTTTCCCTCAAAGTTATAAAAGTAAAACAAAGCAAAAAGTTTCTGGTGCTAATCTTAATTAAACTTAGGTGAGATATAATATATCCCACCGCCCCTCAAGGGGTTAAAAGGCGACTAAAATAATGAATAGGATGTTACAAGTTAAGAACGCACATTTTATTTAAAACTTCTTAGTACTTTCAAGCCTTTTCCAAGCTCATCATCAGATAATATTTTAATAACTAAATGTTGTTTATTTATACAAATACGGCACTTTGTTTCGAAAATGTGAGAGCCAATAATTATTAGAGTGGAAAGTAGAAGTAGCAGTTTCTTGGATTAAATTTAATTAGAGAAAATACATACTATTATTAACTGCAGTTCCATTTATTTTATGACATCCCTCTCCTCTGATATGTCACTTTTCATTTTAACACGTTCACGCCGGCGCGGTGGTCACACTCGACTGTCTCAGAGCTGCCAAGTCTCCGGCTTTTTGGATACCAGTATTTAATACAGAAAATGTTGTTTTATTTAATTATAATAATTGGGCAATTTAAAGGAACAACATTTTCTCTAAAATAACAGTGGTGTGCAAAAAGCCGGAGACTTGACAACTCCGAGACAGTCGAGTGTGACCCACCGCGCCGGCGTGAAAGTGTTAAATGAGTACCAGGAAAGTCAAAGTAGCATTGTTTCATATTAATAAGTTCACGCCGGCGTGCATCCTTGATGCGTCACGCTTGACTGTTGCATCAGGCGGCGTGCATCACCGGTAGGTCACACTTGACTGTTTCATAGAAGGCGTGTACTACAGGTGGGTCACACTCGACTATGCTATAGACGGCGTGCATTACAGGTGGGTCACACTTGAGTATTCGAAAATTCAGTAGTAAAAACAATTCAGTATTATAAACTTAATACATTCATGATGGGAAACGAGAATTCTCGTTTTCATTAAAAAAATATATCATTGACTAAGGGCGTGGCTCACAGAATACATTACCTTACAGATATGCATTTATATCATGTTGTTCCTATTTCTTTATACTGCAAGACATTTTATATTAAATTCGTAAACATTTAGTCGATAAAATTATGTCTGTAAGTAATTTGCTTACTCCTTACTCCTTACGAACTTCAGACCTTCACAATCAACTTTATTTGTTATATTCGAGTTCAATTCAATAAATATGAGGGGGTAGGGTCGTTACATACAGTGTCTGAATAAGCGACAGTACCGCGCCGCCAGATGAAGCTAAATATGAATTCGAGCGCCGTCTCACAGAGAAAAACATGGATGTCGGCGCCAGCGTGAACGTGTTAAATTTGGGTAGAAAGAAAATATTTAACTGCCGTATCGCAAATTTTAATGCGTGACTTTGTTCAAGTTTATAGGATTTATTTTCAGGACATTGAACCATAAACTGGGAATATTTTACGAAAGGGCGTCGTTACAAACTTGATTGTTTTTACACAGGATTTCTATGGATTCTCTTATAGTGGATGCGTAATAATTGGATGCTGGGAATATGGTTTTTGCATGATCAAAATCTATTGCGATATTCTGATTGAAACTTTTAGGAGAGAGATCTGTGGATTCACATTATATATTTTATGTTTGAATCAAGGTGAAAAATTGCGTTTCGTCTTATAATTTTTTTTGCACATTTCTATTTTTAGGTGCGTTCGTAATTATATAAATACGTAGCACCTATATTCGTCGTTCAGTCCGTCTGTCTGTCCGCATATAACAGCGCAAAAACTACCCAACCGAATCGTTTGAAATTTTAAATATATAATGGTTGCATAATTTTGTCGAGCCATTTCAAATTTTATGAAAATTGGATATATAGTTGAATTACAGGGACAGTCAAATTTTTCCGTTACATTACGGCCAATGGGAAAAAATTATTGCAAGTGCATTTTAATGATGTTACAGCCTTCCGAATGGTATGGAATTTTAATTATATAATTGTTGCAACATTTTGTCGAGTCATTTCAAATTTTATGAAAATCGGATGGATAGTTTAATTACAGGGGCAGTCAAAAGTTTTCCGTTACATGACGGCGAATGGGAAACAATTATTTCAAGTGCATTTTAATGATGGTACGGCCTTTCGACAGAATGAAATTGTTATGCACTTATGAAGCACACTAAAATGTATATTCAGTACAATATGCGGTGCAAAAATAATTATAAAACGTGTTATAGTACGAACGCACCTCCTTTGCCACGTTTGACGAGCAATTTCCAACTTGTTAAAATGTTGTTATGATTTTAAAAAATTTAGTCATAGCGAAATTTTTATCAATGTGTCAGATAATGTTTTTGTTAGATTACTGAAACTAAATAAATTTTCATTAAATCTATATATCCTTGCAGATAAATAAAATAAAATAACTATTTATCAGTGTTTATCTCAAAATATTTCTATTTATCTCAGTGCATTTATAAAGTGACTAAGACTTATGAAAAAACTTCGTAAAAATACTTAGAACACAATATCGATTTAAAAATGAAGCATGTTGCATTTTGAATTGTACGTAATAATACTATGCAGGTCAAATAGTGTTACTAAATCTGGTGGGTTTATTACTGAGAAATTTCGAGTTCACACAAGTAAATGTTTTATACTAATAATTCATTATTTTATTCATCAAACAGATAATCATCTCATCGTGTTCTCGGTTAAAAGTCAAGGATTGTATCGAACTCGATTAGCATATTAAAATACAATTGGTCTGCCAAGTCATATCTAGGTGGAAACCACCCACAGACCCGATTTTAGTGATTGATCGGTAGGTTTATCATTGTGTTTTCCTGTACCCAAATGTATAAAAACATGGAGGGGTGGGAGCAGAAAAACACAATGGTAAACCTGCCAGTCAACTACTAAATCGGGTTTGCAGGATTTTTTTTCTTTTTTTTTTCTTTTTTTTTTTTTTTTAAACCAAGATATGACTTGGCAGATCAATTGCATTTAATTATGCGAATCGAGTTTTAACTAATCTTGGAATTTCAGCCATCAAATCGATGGGGAGATTGATTGTGGAGCCGCCTCTTGGTCTATAAAGTAAAATAATACTCATACTACTAATAATAATATTAACAATAATTTAATATATTTATAATTATTGTGAAATAATTATTTAAAAAGTATTAAAATATATATTATTTATTAAGGATTCTCAGAACTATTAAAACTGATCATTTTCAACATTTAGTATCTTAAAATGTGTATGATTTTAAAATAAAATTTTAAGAGGGATCAAAGATATAAGTATATTCTTTCAATTCATATATTTAAAAAACTGCAATATACAGAATTAATATTTATACAGGGCTTCAAACTGTCAGACATTTCTCGAGCAGAAAAATGGTATAACAGCTTCCGCGCAGAATTATAAAATAAATTTTGCAACTTGAATGCAAATTTTCGTGCCTAATTATAGGTCAGATTGTATTCATTACCCTGAACCTAAATAAATTTAAAATTAAAGGATTTTTATATTTTCAATACAAAGTTCTATTTAGATAATAACAAAATTTTGCAATTCTCAACAGTATAATCATTTAAAAAGTTTTTTTTTTTTAAACTATAAAAATAAAACTTTATGTTCAGTTTATACATACTAACATGAAACACATATTTAGAAAATTTCACGAAAAATTATTCAGAAGTTTTTAAGATATCCTGTGCGCTGGGCCCAAAACAGTATTTTGAGTAAAATGACTTCAAATTTTCGAAAACGCCGCTTCAGCTACTGAGTTGGTACAATTCTAAAAGCAATAACTTCTGTTCTAATTTGATTTTCAAAGAAATATTTATATCAAAAAATTCAGAAAAGATAGGAGTTTAACATCTAAAAAAATTAAAACTTGGAAAATTTTGAAGCTTTAAAAATCCTGAGACCTTTTAATAAATAATTATTTAAAAATATATTAAAAGAGAATATATTTATAGATATAGGTATATAATGGTAGGCCTTCGACAGAAAATTTAAAGTATAACTAAAAGTTTTTTTTTTAAATATTTACTAAACAACATTGTGCTGTAAATAAATATTTATATATTCATTACCTAATAGCTCAATTGTTTATCAATAGTTTTAGCCTCACTAACTGAATAAGCATTATATTTCAAGCGCCAACATAGCAAAAAGAAAAAATGCTACATTTTCATTTTGTTTATTTTTCCTCTGTATACATGTCATGTTTTTTCCATATATTTAATCGGAATACATCATCTTAATTTAAATAAATTTAATAAATAAATATCTAAATATAAACATCTATTTAGTTTGTCTTAGTTTGTGTTATTTACATATTACAAATGACATTAAGTTCTCGTAAAAAAATGCTTTTATTTCCAAGAAAATTTCGAGATCAGATATAAAAAAACAGCAAAATAAAGCAAAAACCCTCATCCTATGTTTTAATTAAACATCTTCTTTTAATTAAATGTTCTTGTCGATAATTAAATCGACTTTTTTGTCGCTTCAGTGGAAAAAGTGTTTGGGATTTAAAAATGCTTTCCTATTGTTGTTGCTGTTAAGAAAAATACTATTAAAAGCCTAAAAAGCGGCTCTTTTTGGAAGAGAATAAAAAAATTAAAGATAATTAAATGCATTGTAATGTGTAAATACTTAAAAAAAGATATAAATATCTTGAAATTAACTTTCAAGTGTTTCTCTCTATGTCACATAATTCATTTATTTCTAATAGATTGCAAAAATTACACCATCTTAATTTAAATAACATTACGTAAACTAATTAAGGAGTTTGATAAATTTAATTAAAGAAATATCGGAATAAACCTTTTATATTTGAAGAAATAATTCGAAAAAATTAAAATATCTCAAACAATTATTCTTTTTAGAAGTATGTAATAAAATCAATTGTTTTACACGCTTTATTGTAAATGAACTATTCTGCTAGCAACAAAGTAGTATATTGTTGATGAAGAATTAGAATAAATAAGATAAATACGAAACATTTTATGGGAATTTGTCAATGATAATGTATCTTCGCGTTGCATACAATCACTTATTCTATACATAACTTTTAAATTAAGATTATATTTGTTCTTAAATTCTTTTAAAACATTTTCAAAATATTCGCTGTGGCGTAATTTTGAAGTATGCTTACATTTTGCATCTCCCTAGATATTCTGTAATCTTCAGTTAAAGATAGTGTCATTCTATTGCACAATTCTTTGTTTGGTATACATACATTTGGTAATGAAAAAACGATTAAAAGTTTAGATGAATAGAAAAAAAAATAACCATTTCAAGCACAGTAATCCCACTGCGAGACCACCTAATTTTAATTCCAAATCTAAAAACGACACCAAGAATATTTTTAAATTTTGCTTTTGTAATGAAAGCTTAAAACAAAGTTTTACCTTGTAAGACGTCCTCTTGTAAGTTCTAGTGTCAGTGAATCACTTCATCATTTTACGAACAGAGTTTCTCTGTGCCGGAAAGGGTAAAAAAAAAAAAAAAGAATTATCTGATTTTAATTCATGCAACGCCCTCTAATAGCAAACATTGAAGAATTTTTTTTTTTTTTTTTACTGTACTAAAAAATTGCCTTCCGAAAGAACTGAGTTGTGGTAGAAAATAACAACTCGCAGTTCCATAGATACTCATGTAAAAGGGTTAAACAAGCAGCGTAAGAATCGGAGAATTATTTTAACTGCTATTCAATGTTAAATTCGGTCACAATATTTCAATTATGTAAGTTTTATAGAATCCAAAACTATACGTAGTAACTATCTTTTGCATGAATAGGCATGAATCGTTTAGGGTATACAGTTTTTTTTTTTTTTTTTTTTTTTTTACCCTTTCTTCAATTATTTTACTTTAATTTTATTAAAAATTACAATATCTGAATGTAAAATAATTTCATATTTCTTAACCCTTATCTACTGCATTATGATCGACTGCAATTTTTTTAATGTAATATTTTTTTCAGTTACTGCGATGAAAATTAAAGGATAAACATAAAAAAAAATACTCACTCGTGAGAAATTTAATTATTTTGAAGTAATTAATTAAAGTGGTACTTTAAAGTACCGTCAGTACACTATGACTAAAATATCGTAACAGAAAACCTACAAGATATTTCAAATGCCACCAGTAATATTTTCGATGTAATAAGTATATGAAATATAGGCTTTTTCATATTTACAAATAAATCTTTTGGCAAATTCCGGTGCCAATCATTTATTTCAACACTTTAGCATTGAAAATGCTTTGCCTCTGAAAGTGTTAAAAAAACCCATTTTTTTAGGTTTCTATCTTGTTAGCAGTACTTTAGTTATGCGACGTCTATATTCCAGGGACAGCATGTTCTTTCGCATCTCCACATATGCAATATACGAATTTACATATGCCATTTCTAGCACAGAAAAAACGAGCTGGTGCCACAATTTTTTTCAATTTCCTATAAAAAATAACAACGAAAGAGAAAAGAAATACCAGGGAAATCATTACTACACTACATTTTAGTAATTACATTTTAAAGCAGAGGAAAACGATGGATAACTGCACAGACGAAAAGTAAACAAGAAGTTTTTCTCCATTTTCCAGTGTATTGACGGTACTTATAAGTACCACCGAGTAATTCGACTGTTAAATCAAATACATACACAGTTCACCTAAAATAGCTGGTCAAACTGTATTCTAAGATCATATTGAACACATAAAAAATAATCCAACACTTATCTTATATCCTTTACTGTTCTTACAGCAATAAAAAGATGAGTATGACAATCTTTACAAAATGTCGGCAAAAAACTCATCGACTGTGTTAAAGATAGCCTCCTTCCTCGCTAAAATAACAAACCTAGAACTATTGCTGCCATGTATCTGGATAAAGTGGAGTTAAAAGAGAGTTTTTTGCAAAGTACCGTTATATATCAGTTATATTCACTATGGGATGAAAGTTTAAAGTGAGTGGTACTTATAAGTACCATCAGTAGATAAAGGGTTCAATAAGATATAACAATTTCTTATTCACAATTGTCGCATCATTTAAAGTCACAAACAGCAGTATTTGCACAACAATATAATTTCACTAGGTATATACAGAGTGTATACCTAGTAGTAGTATACCTAGGTATATTCAAAACTTACCTTTCAAATTTCGTGGGGAGGTATGGAATACGTCAGGAAACCGATTTTGCACAGGAAAGTATGTCAGCAAATGTACGCATGCGTATGCAGAGGGTGTTGTGTGTACCCAACCTTCCATTGCGTTCCAATCATTGTTTTGACTTTCCTAAAGCTAGTATTATTTCTTCTCCTATTTACACTTATCATTTGGATTTCCACGAAGCCTTTTACATCTTTAAAAACTCCAAAAATCTCGCTAATGACATTTATTCAACGCCTTCATTATCAAAAGGCTGGAATTTTCTCGTTTAATTTTGTTCTATTAACCTTTATTTATTTTTTAACCGTTTGGAAAACTGTTATTGTCCTCGGTCAAGGTAGGAAATCAAAAACATATCTGAAGCTTTATATTAGTTGAATCCGCATTTTATTCGTTTACTGATTGGTCTATACAGTAATCTGTATTTCCCCTTTACTTTCAACAGAGATGGATACTTCTGTTGCCACTATGACAAAAAGTGATAAAAACTACAAAAAAAAATTAATAACTCAGAAACAAATTGAGATACAGCTTTCAAACAAATTGCATTTAAAAGTACATATAATATTACGCACTCTAATACGACGGTGTAAAAAGTAATATTGTGGGATGTTTAGAAGTTTAACAATGAAATTTCATTTAAAATTGGTCCAGGAATATTAATATTTAATCCATGGCGTACGTAATGTATGACCAGCTCCGTAGAAGTTTAAAAATGTACAGTACCAAAAAATGTAATCCATGGCATACATAATGTACATGATCAACTCCGTGCTATTTTTTATGTCTTAAATTTTAGTCTTTGAAAAAATCATTTTCTAAATGGTCGTTGTAATTTATTAAATTGCATTTTTTTTATTATTATTGGTTTGTGTTTACTTTTTGTTTTCATTTTTATTTTATATATTTTTTGTTAGTTTGTTTTATTCTTTGTTTCGAACTTTCTTCGTTTATGAATTTTCAAATTTTGATTTCACACCTGAATCTTAAACGCCATTAACGATATTTTTGGAGTTTTTTAAGATGTAAAAGTCTTCGCGGAAGTCCAAATGAGAAGTAGAAATAGGATAAGAAATAATACTAGCTTTACGGCAGTCAAAACATTGATTGGGATGCAATGGAGGGTTGGACACACAGCGACCTCAACATACGCATGCGTATATTTGCGGACATACTTTCCTATGCAAAATCGGTTTCCTGTCGTATTCCCTACCTCCCCACGAAAATTGAAAGTTGAGTTTTGAATCACCCTGTATGAGTACACGTGAATATTGAAAATGAAAGTAAATTTTAAACAATTTATCACATAAGAAATCAGTCATTTTGCAGTCATTCACCAGTCTTACGCTCGTATTCACCAACTACTTCGACCCCGAGTTATACCGATACCCTCGGTCGAACGCTCAAACGGTACGCACCTTTAATCCTCATTAGACGTCTCCTTGATAACGTCCACAGAGGTGCCAAGCTCCCACTAATCTTCCGTAATGCGTGGATTAATTTCACCTAGTTTAACAACGTTTCGAACCAGAAAATATATTTGATGAATCTCTATTTATATAATTCCAGTTTTCTATGTGGAACTTATTTAATTTCATCTCTGAAAAAAATTTCTGGTGCGAAGTGTATTAAACCAGGGTTAAATTAACTCACATATTACGGAGGATTAGTGGCAACTTGGCACCTCTGCGTCCAATCAAATGTTATTGGGAATTTCATTTGAGCATTCGACCGAGGTTTTCTAGGTCGAGGGAGATGGTGAATACGAGCATCAGTTACCACTTTTTTTATTTAAAACGTTCGAACTCACTCTCAACTCAAGAAATATTGTATTTGTTACATGAAATGATGTGTATTATTCATACCAGAAAGTAAACCTGGAAAGTTTAACTATGGCTGCAAAAAAAATTATCTAAAGATTAAAAAAAAAATAACAGAATTCCACATTGCAGTTTCACAAATATACAAACAGTAATCACTGAGTAATTAAATGTCAGTTCGGTAATTAATTGAATGTTTCTGTCATTGTGAAATGTAGCACGAAATTAATAGTTGTACTTTGTCATTTCGAATTGTAATATACATTTTCCGAAATTAAGCATCAGAGGTAGGTGTTGGATGAGTATGCGGGCCCGTGAAATTGAATCTAATACAGAATGTGTATGAAATAATGTAAAAAAAATGCTTATGTTCGGTAAGACTATTTTCGTAGGAATAGATTTTTTTTTTCTACTTTAAGAATTTATGTACTGCGTGCCCAATAAATTCAATAAATTTTCACTAATTTATAAAAATGAAAATCATTGATATAAGGTAGGCTGGGGTAACTGGAACCACGAGGTAACTGGGCTATAAGATATTTTATAAAAAACCGTTGATGATTTTTAAGTTTTAGCTTTTGTCAACATTGCACCCCCATCTCTACTTCTTAACCCCTTCGGGACGGGAGCCTTTTACGAAATTTTTAATCTTTTGTCTCCGTTTTTTAAAAACAGAAATTTGTGTCTTCTTGAATCGAAAAAATGCGCTGATTAAATAAGGCAAATTTTACAGAAAAATTTTACTGGTGAGGAAAAACAAGGATTCTGAGCGCTTCATGCGGCACGTATACGTGTCGCTCGTCCCCAAGGGGTTAAAACAACGTGTGTCAACTCAATCATAACTCTGCATTTGCTGTGATAGGTTGCTGAAAATTTAGGTTTCTTTTTTAACACGTTGACTGCCACACTACAAATATACTCCTAGCTTTAATATTGGCGGCTCTAATTTATTACCTTCTCCCCATTATCTCTCTATTCTAAAAAAAAGTAACTACCGCTGTCACCGCCACCGCCGCCGGTTTTGATTTTTTTGTGACCGGAGGCCTTTCTTCGTTAATATTAATAAAAATAATGCATACAAAAATATGAAAATAGGTGGTTTTATACAGAAATGTCTGATAAACACGCTGATGCAGACAGTTTTCAAATCGAAGAATTATTTTAAGAGTTATTTAATGCTAAAGTTGGACAAAATCGTTCCACTAAAAAAGTTTTATAGCAGCAAAAACTATACATGGCAGTGTAATCATTTTTAGATCATTTTATGCGTTAGAATTTGCCGGAGTGCAGATTGCATTAATTTTTTTATTTTAACTCATTTTTTCAGGTTTTATTTCTATTTTAAATTCAAATTTTCAGCATTTCTAGAGATATTTTTTACAGATTTCAGAAAATTGTACTAATTTAAACTGTTGCCAACTGTATAAAAAGCGCAAGCAATAATGTTTGCTTCAAATTAAAAATTTATTTACACGTGACTATTATAAACAGGAAAAAAACTTTCAAATTAGAATGAAATAATTACGTATAAAAAGCAGGAACTTATTAAAAATTGCGTCATAAAAAGTATACACGTGAATTTTAAAAGAGAAAGGATATTGTAAAATAATAAATTCATTAACATGCGTTAGAAGTCTTAGGAGAAATTACGTCATATTTACGTCACATTATAGTTATTACATAAAATGAACACAAAATAATATTGCAAAAAAGTTTAAATTTAGAAATTGCGCTAGACATTTATTTGATATTTTGAGAATTAATTTAAAATGTCTCATTTAAAAGAACTTTCTTTTCGCTTTGTTAAAAAATACCAGGAGACAAAGACTCTCTTTACTTAATTCCTTTTATATTAGCTTATTTTGATATGTTGTTACACGTGTATACGTTATCAAGTTATTTTTATTTCAACGTTTTATTTGTGTTTTTATTAATGTTGTACGAATTTATTTGTCCTTTCGTTATTTAAAATAAAAATTATATCAATTTGTATAATTTGGCGATTTATATAATTTGGCGAAATTGGTCGACAGGATAATCAAGTAGTACCGCAGCGGTTTTGGTGTTAAAATTCCCCAATCAGAGAGAAATAAATAGAAATTCGTTTATAGGGAGATCGCCACTGTTTTTCAAATTATAATTCAATCTTTCGAAATCTTTTTAAAGCCGATCAAATTAGCGTGCATTTAGAGTCTGCGGTGTCTGGACGGGGGTTGGCGAGCGTAGCTCGTAGGGGGCCGAGCCCCCTAGTTTTAAAATAAAAAAACTATCTTATTTATGGGCAGATTTATGGGATCTTATTTCGCTGTATTAGTAAAGCGAAATTTACCTTTCAGAATTTGTAGTGGCAAAAGACTTTCAAGAAGAAATTTGAAAATTTTTACTTTTTGCGGCAGTGAACGTGTTAAAAACGTCCATTTGGTTGAACTTCCTCGGCTTTTCATTAAAATACGGTAAGTAGATTTATTAAACAATCTTTTTATTTAAAGATCAGACACATAAATATATTAATATTATTATGTATCTATACATATTTACTTCATGTTTCAAATGTAAGGCCGGTGTTCCAGTTACCCCATAAATTTTTCAAGAATGGGGTAACAGGGGCATGTATCTGGAGTAACTAGTTCATATGGGATCCAGTTACCCCGACAGATATGAGTATCTTTTTAAGTTTCTCTTACTACGAGAAATTAATGTCTCCATTGTTTTTTGCTTGCAATAAAAAAAATTACATAATATCTTATTAAAATTACATAATAAAAGTTTTAAAAAGCATGTTGGGGTATCAAATAAAATTTCTTAAGTGTGATAGCTATAGCTCGAAATTTTACTATGCAGATGAAGAGGCGTACATAAGAAAAAGTGAGATTATTATAAAATTATTGAAACCAATAGAAAATAGTTCTGTTTGATATAAAAATATGGTTACATTCTCCACAGGTTTGTCGGACACACCGAACTTCCATTGTGACAAATAAAAAAGAGAATGAGATACTTAAATACTTATTTAGTCGTTTGTTCATATATTTATCTTGTTATCTTTTCCATTACTAGGGGGCTCGGCCCCCTACGAGCTATGCTCGCCAACTCCCGTCCAGACACCGCTGACTCTAAATGCACGCTAATTAGATCGGCTTTAAAAAGATTTCGAAAGATTGAATTATAATTTAAAAAACAGTGGCGATCTCCCTATAAACGGATTTCTATTCATTTCTCTTTGATTGGGGAATTTTAACGCCAAATCCGCTGCGGTACTACTTGATTATCCCGTAGACCAATTTCGCCAAATTATATAAATCGCCAAACCACTCGCAAAATTATGCAAATTGGCATAATTTTTATTTTAAATAACGAAAGAACAAATAAATTAGTACAACATTAATAAAAATACAAATAAAACGTCGAAATAAAAGTAACTTGATGACGTAGACACGTGTAACAACATTTCAAAATAAGCTAATATAAAAGGAATTAAGTAAACAGAGTCTTTGTCTCCTGGTATTTTTTAACTAAGCAAAAAGAAAGTTCTTTTAAATGAGACATTTTAAATTAATCGTTTTTAATGTGACGTAATTTTGACCAAGCTATTCTTTCTCTTTTAAATATTCACGTGAAAATACTTTTGTTAGAAATGAAATATTAATTGGGCTTTCCTAACAAAAACAGTTGAAAAGATCCTCTCAAAATATCAAATAAATGTCTAGCGCAGTTTCTAAATTTAAACTGTTTCGCAATATTATATTGTGTTCATTTTATGTAATAAATGTAATGTGACGTAAATATGACGTAATTTCTTCTATTTAAGACTTCTAACGCATGTTAATGAATTTATTATTTTACAATATCCTTTTTTCTTTTAAAATTCACGTGTATGCTTTTTATGACGTAATTTTTAATAAGTTCCTGTTTTTTGTACATAATTATTTAATTCTAATTCCAAATGATTTTTTCTGTTTATAATAGTCACGTGTAAATAAATTTTTAATTTGAAGCAAACATTATTGTTTGCGCTGTTTATACATTTGGCAACAGTATAAATTAATACCATTTTCTAAAATAAGTAAAAAATATCTCTAGAAATGCTGAAAATTTGAATTTAAAATAGAAATAAAACCTCAAAAAATGAGTCAAATTAAAATAAGAAATACAGTCAGCAAACCGGGAACTTCAAACGTATAAAATAATCTAAAAATTATTAAATTCCCATGAATAGTTTTTGCTCCTATAAAACTTTTTTATTGGAACGATTTTGTCCAAATTTAGCATTAAATATCTCTTAAAATAATTCTTTGATTTGAAAACTGTCTGCATCAGCATGTTTATCAAACATTTCTGTATAAAACCACCGATTTTCATATTTTTCTTAATATTAACGAAAAAAGACCTCCATTCACAAAAAATTCAAAACCGGCTGCGGCGTCGGTGACAGCGGTAGGCTAATTCCATGTAAACTTGTCATGTCTGTCAGACAGCTGAAAATCGCTATGCTTGTTGGCTACCAGTATTTTAGAATGGAAAAGTGTGGCTTATTTTATCGGAGATATCTCATGAGTTGAATAATGCGAAGCAAACTTTTCGAAAATAACGGTGGCCAACAAACATAGCGATTTTTAGCTGTGGGACAGACATGACACGTTTTCATGGAATTAGCCGGTAGTTACTTTTTTTTAGAATAGAGAGAAGAGAAAATACTCATGTAACTGGTATACTTATTACTATAGCGCCTAGAATATATAGTGTGGAAATCGGCTATCCATGTAATACTTAAAAAAGTGCTAAAACATCATATCCCTTAAATGTGCAACGATACTGCCGCAACATGCAGATCGCACCGACATCTGCAGGATATTTTCTACAACTGCAAGAAATTGCTAGTCTGTACAATGTAATACTAGTAATATAAAAATCCCGCAGATGTCGCTGCGATCGGCACTTGAAATTTTAGCAGTATCGTCGCACATTTAAGGGATACAAATTTTTAGCACTGTTTGGATAGCATATTTCCACACTAGGTATTCTAGGCGCTGTACTTATTACATACTAAATTACATAAGTACTTACTTAATTTTTATGCTTTTTGTATAAAAAAATCTAATATTTTCAATTTAGTGCTTTTTTAGACACATTGATAGTCAAGGTTTCCCATAGAACGCCCTTTAGTTGATAAATAATGTACATGATCTGACTGGTTTAAATATTTTTTAGTTGTTTACACTTTTTCAAACAGGACCTGTTACCCAATATAATAAATAAAAAAAAAAAAAGCCGCATGTGGCACATAGACCCTCATGGCCACATTTTTATGGGGAAACTGGACCCATCAGGAAAGAAAGATGAAATTATTTATTTTTAGATATTAAAATATGATTTTGTGCTGTCTGTTTTGAGTTTCTGTCTGTTAGAAGGAACCTAACTGCAGTGTTGCCAAATTGGGGACATTTTTGCCCCCAGGTTGTTAATTGTCACCACTTTTTTTTAAATAGAAATATTCGGGCTATTAAAAAACATATTAAAAATTCTGAAAAATAAGCCGAATCATACTTTTTTAAAAAAGTGGTGGCAGTCAAATAATCTGAATTAAAAAAGTCCCCAATCTGGCAACCCTGCCTAACTGAACACTGACTTTAATTAAAGTGAATATTACTCTTTTGAAGCTGAATTACCAGAATCCCTAGAGTCACATTGTAAAATCGTGGCCCAGTTGCCCCACGTAACCTTAATTCATTTCTGCCACACTGCAAATCTAAGGCTTACGTCCAGGTTTGGACAAAATTACCTTATCATTCATTACTAACCTTATCATTCCATTGAAGTCACTAAATTGATTACTAATCTTGCTTTGGCTCAAAACGCTTCGGATTTCAGGTTCCGCTTTACGTTGGTTACCTAACCGGGACATAATTTACATAGCATCTCAGTAGCAATGGTAATTGCTGCGAAATGAAAATGGCCAGCAGAAAGCGAACTATTGACTGCAGAGCTGTTTTTTGCAGGGTAGTTGCTTTTGTTTACGTTTTTTCAATTCCTACTATTAGTTCACACTCTCCCTATCTGGGAGCACGGCAGTGCGTCCGCCAAGTTCGCACAAGCCGTAAGCTACCTTTTCCTGAACCATTTCGTCATACTTTTCAACCCCTCATAACGTCGTTTTAGGGAGAGATATAGAAATGTTTCTTTGATACACATGTTCGTATGGTCAAACTGAACTAAGGTTCCACGATTTCATGTTTCTATATTTAGTAGTTTTCGAAATATTAAATTCCGAAAAAGCGCTTTTTTGTCACTGACTCACTTCGCATCATCAAATAACTAAGGTACTTCTAAAAGTCGTAGAATCATGAAATTTCACAAGTAAGTTGGGTTTGTAGCACAATTAACGAGAAAAATTTGAAAACACAAAATTTCCGCCTCTAAACCCTTCAAGCAGGGGGTGTTCATTTGGCCGTAAACAGTTCCTTACCACATTCAATTGTGCCAATGTTGGTCGCCAAAACTCAATTACAGAGTTTTGAAGGGAGTCACGTGATTTCAAGAAGAATAACATTTTATATATATGCTTTTCCAAAGATGTTTGTTGAATAGAAAAAAAATGAATATACCTAAAAATTTTAATCAGTATAGGTTATGATATATTTACGATATTAAAACAATAAAACATTTAACAAAATAAAACCGCAATTCGGTACGTTTCCGGTATAGTAGCCTTGGCGAAATACAGAAAATAGCCTTGACGAGAAAAGAAATTTGATAATAACGTATTTTCTGGCAACCTATTTACTGTGTCATATATACAAACAATTTTTTCCATATGTATACAATTTATTTAATGTAAGGAACCCGTTTATTTATTTTTATATACCAACATAAATGATTTGTATATAAAAAATAATATTTTATACATGTATAAATAAAATGTTTATATGTATATATATACATATATAAATAACATAAAAGTTCATCAGGTTTGTTTTCATAGTTGTTTATATCATTTGGCAACATATCTGAGTTTCTGAAGTCCGAATTGCGCCAAGATTTTTAAAAAAAATTGTCAAGGTCGTTATAGTGGAAAAATAGCATAATTCTATATGAAAGTTTAAAAATCTCCTTTTAATTAAAGGAAATGTGTAACTAATAAACTTTCTTTAACGATGTGTTTACAAATGCGGCGTCCGAAGTCCGCTGCTAATGTTAAAATATTTTATTATTAGCCTACTTACTGTTAATTTATTGTTTATTTTAAATCTGTAAAAGAAAGTTTATAGTTATAGATAAGATATGTTGATTGCCAAAACCCGATTACAGAAAATTAGCCTGAGTTATAAAGGTGTCACATGATTTCAAGCTGGATGAATTTTTATATGCTTTTAGAAAAATCTTAATAAGGCAAATCTTTCAGTTTATCTGTCCATCTTTCTATCTTTTACTTCCTTAAAACAAATTTTATTAAAGACCGAGAGGCGTCTGCACAGATCATCACCTCATCGAGTTGACGGATGAAATTTTAGGATTAGTTAAATAACGATTAGCGTATTGAAATGTAACTGGTCTGCCAAGTCATATCTTTGTGGAAACCACCTACAGACCCGATTTTACGGGTTAATTGGTGGATTTTGCATTGCGTTTTCCTGTACCCATTCCTCCATGTTTCCAAACTTTTGGATGCAGGAAAATACAATAGTAAACCTATCAGTTAACCACTAAAATTAGGTCTTCAGGTGGTTTCTACCAAGATATGACTTTACAGACTAGTTGCATTTAAATATGCTAATCTAGTTTTAACTAATCCTAAAATTTCAGCTCTAAACTCGATGAGGTGATGGTGTGTGCAGACGCCTCCCGGTCTATTATAAATGTCGGAATTCTAATCTCAATAGCACTCTCATCAATCTGGCAATTATCCCTACTATATATGGGACACTATTCCTTTAAGTGCGTTTTAGTGATGTTAATGAACTTATGCATATGCGTCATACATATTATACATATGCATATAACACGTAATACATTTGCATCATACATATTATAGGTATGTGTATAATACGTAATACATATGCATCATTATGACGTCAGAATAAACAAAACATTTTTTTGTCGCCAAATTTGAGAATTAACATGATATATTACTAAATTTGGCGACACTTTGCTAAATGCCGCCAAGCTTGGCAAATATTTGACGCTAGTGGCTATTTTTCAATGAGTTAATTATTAATGCGAGCCGTCTATTTTTATTTTCCCGTATATCATCTGAATAGTTAAATGATATAACGTACTAATATTTCCAAAGTGCTAATAGTTTCTTCACTGCCCAAAATCTCTGCTATTGTTATTATATTGTACTGTTATTATACTTACTGTGACTATGTTGTTAATCTTTACACCGCTAAAACTTCTGTATAATATAAAAAGAATTTACGGAAACTATTAAAGCATTGAAACTTCCAGTTCTCCTTATGATTATTATAATTCTATAATATGTAACCTGTTAATCGATATGTACGTTAGAATATCTTCTATAATCCGGTTCCTCGCATTTTAGTTTTCAGGTTTCGAATAAAATTAGCTAAAATCTTAAAACCATGGCATATTGACTAATTCTTCAACACTATCAGATGAGAAGAATGATAGATTTTCAAATGGATCATGGCAGTGAGCCGGTAGACCTTCTAATTTTCCGTAATCGAGTCTATTGAAAAGTTTAACGTGAAACAAAAAGATATTAGCAGCAATATGGTTTAATGCAAATGCAGATATTGTCAAAGGATTTCATAAGAACCATTTCACTTGTACCCAGTCGTATCAGTTAAAATACAACAATTGGCAGTGAGCCTAATTAGAAAAGATTACTTAATAGGATTAAAAATTTCCGCATTAGAAAACGAATCGTAACTGCTAAGGAAACATGCATAAGTGAGTTAAGAGATATTTGTCACGAAAGATGAAATACACAACAACACAAAATATATGATGTGCTTCCATGATCGTAAAGAGTTCTTGATTTCGCTATCAAAAGCTTCCGACTTGGCGAAAGAATGGGCAAGTAAATTAAATTAAGAATAACAGTAACATGATGCAACGTTTAACATGGAATTAATACGGTAAATACTGCTTGCTAGAAGCGGCTAGTACTTTAATATAAAAAGAAATAAAGTATAAATTTGTAAAGCTCAATAAAATAAATTTAGGTATTTTTATGTTAGCCTGGCGCAAGTGGCAAATCGCCAAATACTGTTCCCAACTCCATTGTTCATATGGCATTCATTTCATTTAAAGATATATACTTTTTAGTCATCTCATTTAAAATAGATGCATTTCCCTCATTTTATTTAATAGAATATTTAACATAGAAATAAATAAATAAATAAATAAGAAATAATAACATAAACCAAAATATTTTATTTGAAAATCAAAGCATTGTTTCTAATTTACACATATGAAAAATGAAAACTGCTATTGGCGATAAAACAAAAGGCTAATGAGGAGATTTGCTCCCGGCTAACATAAAAGTACCGAAATTTAAGTTTTTCATATTAATATAGTTTAGAATAACAAACTTGAAAAAACATACAAAAAGTAGTGATATCCCAACAAAAAGTTTTCGGTAAAAAAAAAAAAAGCGCCAAGTTCTCCTTAATGTTTCGGCCAGAAAAAGTAGTGATATCTGAAGTTCGCACAAGTTAAAAGCCAAACATCCCAAATCTTTCATTGAAAATGGCTTCCTGCGACTTGGCCGTTAATGCCTTCGAGGGAGTTTTTCAAAATTTAAAATATGTACAAATGAGCTACACGCCAACTACATTTTTTGACTATTTATGGCATTTTGAGGCACAGAGTACAGAAATAAAATACACATTTGAAAAAAGCATTTAAACAACTTCAGTCTATTTAAATGCTTAGAAGTTAAAAATAACAAAATACTTGTATTCAGGAGATGATATCCCTAATTTCTAAAACATAATTAGTATCAGCTTTTAACAGTTTATAAATCGAATACCTCTTAATGTATGCAAACAAACTATAATAAATGATCAAACGAGAAAAATCTCTTTCGTCAATGCACAAGATTTCAATATTATATAATAAAATATAATATAACATATTGTGAGATTTCAAGTAAGTAAATTTTGTTTTATTTCTTGGGTTTTACGTTAATGACTTTAGCTTTAGACCGTACAAAATGGCAATTAAACCACAAGTGGACTAAATGATCTGTAATCAAAACTAATGTTTGTTGAAACTGAATGGTAGTTATCAGAAATCTTTTACTTATAATGTCTTTATGTGAATTTGCCTCTTTGCATTCTAATATTACTTTTAATATTTAAATAATTCATAAATGCGTCATTTCCAATCATTAATTTTGAAATGCTGTAGAAGGCATTAACGGCCAAGTCGCAGGAAGACATTTTCAATGAAAGATTTGGGATGTTTGGCTTTTAACTTGTGCGAACTTCAGATATCACTACTTTTTCTGGCCGAAACATTAAGGAGAACTTGGCGCTTTTTTTTTTTTTACCCAAAATTTTTGTTGGGATATTTATTTATTTATATATTTATTTATTTATATATTTATCTTGTTCAAATTTTCAATCGTTAATAAAATACTCATTATTCATCCTATCAAGTTGAAATAAGTTTTTTTGAACTTGTACTGGATGACAATTGATGTTAATACAGTTTTTTCAAATAATAATTAATTAATTAATTTTAGTTTTGCATGGGAAACAAAATGGCGGGCATTGGTTATTGAAGGTCAATGAAAGTATTTTCAATAAGGGGTTACCATAGGGGGGACCCTGTTCTGTCGCCAAATACCGCCAAGTTTGTCGCCAACTTGGCGATATATCGCCCAATTTGGCGGACAAAATAAGCCGCCAAAACTGACGCCAACTTGGCAATATTTCTAATATTTCGCCAAATTTCCATAGAATTCCATTGTAAACCTACTTGCTTATAGAAAATCAACAAATTGAGATATTTTAATGCAAGAAAAACTAATATTAGCTTAAGGGATTATATTAAATTTTTCTTTGATGGCCTAAGTAGGAATTGACTTTAAAAACAAAATTTTTATATTACTTGTTTTTTCTGTAAATAGAATGTGTGCAGTGTTCGTCGTTAATGTAAATGTTTCGTCCTCCCAATACATAATTTCGTTTCTTAAAGATGTCTACCAATGAATGTAAGTCCCCACAAGTGGCCGAGAGGTTCTGCTCTCGAAGCTGGTAGACGGGAAGTGTTGGGTTCGAACCCAATCGCGCCCGTCGGCCTAATCGTTCGGAGTTTTCGTGGTTTCCTTCGAACCTTGGATTTCCAAGCGTTAATACGGGTTAAGTTCTCTTAGAAAGACACCCACGAAGGGCACTCCCCCCTCCCCTTAGGGCCTATATCCCTCGTGTTGATAATTGGCCGTCATAAACACAACCAACCAACCAACCAATGAATGTAAAACTATTGAACGGAACCAGGGACAGAATTAGGTGAGATCAAACATTTTCTTATCTTTTAAACATTTTGATTACTAAAGAATTTTCTGCACTTTTTGGAATTTGGATTCAGTAATAAAGCAGAGATAGAAAACGTCGCTAATCATGATTTACCAATTGAGAGATAAAGGGGTTTTGTTTCAGAATAATATATTTATAGAAAA
Source organism: Maratus speciosus (assembly GCA_963932465.1). NCBI lineage: Eukaryota > Metazoa > Arthropoda > Arachnida > Araneae > Salticidae > Maratus > Maratus speciosus. The sequence continues at coordinate 255,513,224 of OZ010797.1, read as the reverse complement.
CCGAATTCAATTATACCGATTTTTTTTCTGTTGTATGAATTAATGAAAATTTAACGAATTTATTGATCACACAGAATATAATTCTTAAAATCGAAATAAATAAATACGCATTTTCTATGAATATATTCTTATTCAACATATGATGTTTTACATTATTTCATACACATTCTGTATTAGATTTAATTACACGCACCCATTGTCATTCAACACCTTCCTCTGATGAATTCAGGGAAATGTATATTACAATTCGAAATGACAAAGCACCAATATTAATTACGTGCTAAATTTTAAAAGGAATATATTATGATGACGTAATTCAAAATGAAAGAAGCAGTCAATTAAGTTTAGAAATGTACATTTAATGACTCAGTAATTACTGTTTGTACATTTGTAAAACTGTTCTAGGAAATTTTGTTATTCTTTAATATTTTTGAAAACTCTTAGTGCAGACATAGTTAAACTTTTTAGCTTTATTTTTCAGTATGAATAATGCACAAAATTTCATATAATAATTGAAATATTTCTTGAGGTGAGAGTGTGTTTGAACGTTTTAAATTATAAAACTAGAAATTTTGACTAATGAATGACTGCAAAATGACTGATTTCTTATGTGATAATTTAATTGTTTAAAATTTTCTTTCATTTGTAATATTCACGTGTACATATATATTTATATTGAAATTACATGATTGTTCAAATACTACTGTTTGTGCTTTAAAGGATGCGGAAATTGTAAAAAAAGTTAGTTATTTTTTATTTAAAAACTTAAATATTATTTTACATACGGATAATGAAATTTTGAATAAAAATATAATAATATCTCTCTATTCTAAAAAAAAAAAGTAACTACCGCTGTCACCGCCCCCACCGGTTTTGAATTTTTTGAATTTTTTGGTCTTTCTTCGCTAATATTAAGAAAAATAATGCATACAAAAATATGAAAATCGGTAGTATTATACAGAAATGTTTGATAATGATGATGCAGACCGTTTTCTAATCAAAGAATTATTTTAAGAGATATTTAATGCTAAAGTTGGACAAAATTGTTCCACTAAAAAAGTTTTACAGGAGCAAAAACTATTCATGGGAATTTAATCATTTTTAGATCATTTTATACGTTTGAAATTCCCGGTGTGCAGACTGTATCTCTTTTTTTTTCATTTGACTCATTTTTTGAGGTTTTATTTCTATTTTAAATTCAAATTTTCAGCATTTCGAGAGATATTTTTTACTTATTGTAGAAAATCGTACTAAATTAACCTGTTGCCAACTGTATAAACAGCGCAAACAATAATGTTAGCTTCAAAAAAAAAAAAAATTATTTATATGTGTAAATAAATTAAGAATTTATTTACACGTGACTATTATAAACAGAAAAAAAATGGAATTAGAATTAAATAATTATGAACAAAAAGCAGGAAGTTATTAAAAATTACGTCATAAAAACTATATTTACACGTGAATTTTAAGAGAGAAAGGAAATTGTAAAATAATAAATTCATTAACATGCGTTAGAAGTCTTAAATAGGAGAAATTACGTCATAGTTACGTCACACTACAGTTATTACATAAAATGAACACAAAATAATATTACAAAACAGTTTAAATTTAGAAATTGCGTTCGACATTTATTTGATATTTTGAGAGGATACCTTTCAACTATTTTTGTTAGGAAAGCGCAAATAATATTTAATTTCCAACAAAAGTATTTCCACATGACCATTAAAAAGAGAAAGAATAGTTTGGTCAAAATTACGTCTGATTAAAAACGATTAATTTAAAATGTCTTATTTAAAAGAACTTTCTTTTCGCTTTGTTAAAAAATACCGGGAGACAAAGACTCTATTTACTTAATTTCTTTTATATTAGCTTATTTTGAAATGTTTAACTGATTTTATTTAATCAAAGACGAAAACAGCGATTGTATGTTTGGTACTGCTTAGTTAACCCGTCGACGAAAAATCTATCATTCGCCAAACTATAAGATTAAATGCCAATAATGGTTAATCGTAAATGTCATATTAACTTGACTTTAAGCAAGTTACACGTGCCTACATCATCAAGTTATTTTTATTTCGACGTTTTATTTGTATTTTTATTAATGTTGCACTAATTTATTTGTGCTTTCGTTATTTAAAATAAAAATTACGTCAATTTGTATAATTTGGCGAAATTGGTCGACGGGATAATCAAGTAGTACCGCAGCGGATTTGGCCTTAAAATTCCCCAATCAAAGAGAAATGAATAGAAATCCATTTATAGGGAGATCGCCACTGTTTTCTAAATTATAATTCAATCTTCTGAAATCTTTTTAAAGCCGATCAAATTAGCGTACTTTTAGAGTCTGCGGTGTCTGTACGGGGGTTGACGGGCGTAGCTCGTAGGGGGCAGAGCCCCCTAGTATTTGAACAAAGAAATAAAAAAATGATTTAATACTGTACAACTAAACGATTCATATATACTCTAATAAAAGATTGTTATATTGCTAAGTATAGTTTTGGATCCTATAAAACTTACGTAAATTAAACATACTGATATATTTTAGCATAGAATAGCACTTAAAATAGTTTTTACACTGTTTGCTTAAGCAGGACTGCCACAGGCGGATATTTTTATATTCTGTTCGCACCAGTGCTTTTCTAATATAAATATTAATGTATATTTTTCTTGCAAATGTGTTAAGAATTTCGGCTTTGAAAAAGTGGAGCCAGTTAGAACTAAAAAATCGTCGCCTGTGTCAGTCCTGCTTAAGTATTTTATACGAGTATCTATGCAACTGGGAGTTGTTTTTTTTTATGAGCAGTCAGTGGCGGCACGTGATTGACTTTTTGGAGGGCTATGACAATAATGACAAGTCAACAATAACACTAAGACAATAGTCTTTTATAAATAACTCAACATAAGCTATTTTATATTCGCTTATAAACAATCTGTATTTAATTTAATTACACGCGTCCGTTGTCATTCAATACCTTCCTCAGACGCTTAATTCCGGAAAATCTATTACAATTCGAAATGACAATAGCACTACTATTAATTATATGCTTGAATTCACAAATGACAGTGAACCTTCAATTAATTAGAGAAATGTACATTTAATCACTCATTAATCGCTGTTTGTACATTTGTAAAACTGTGACAAGTAATTCGGTTATTCTTTAAAATTTTATGAAACATGAATCTCTTAGCACTTGAAGGGCCACGAGGAGTCAATTTGACCCCCTACCATAAGAATATATTTAGATTCGAAAGAGATTTTTATTTTAAAAGTTTAAAAGACACAAAACAGAAAAGAAGTTAAATAAATAAGTTAAACAGTTTTATATAAAAATTTAAAATCTACTAAGTGCACTTTAGGAATCCATTTAAGTGGTTTCAGATTTCTTAAAATTGAAAAAAAAAAAAAGGACCATTTTCAATATTTAATATCTTAAAATGTATGTTATTTTAACCCTTCCGGCACGGGTAATTTTTGTTGTAAAAAGAAGAAATGATTGACTTACACCGGAATTTTAAAACGACTTTTTTTAAATTAAAAACATGTTATTTTAACTATTTATTGTGCCAGCGAGTGTGTAAGCTCCTGCTTGATATGCGCGATGCAAACTTATGTGCCACCGGATGGAGCCAGTAGTGTGATGATGCCAGCATACTACGCACCTGACGATCCAAGGAATGATTGTATGAGTGGTACGCCTTCTCAAACTTCTCTTTCCTCTTGGTTATCAGATTCTAAACCTAAAAACGGACTTACTACTGCTGAAATTGTAGATAAATATGATAACAAAATTTACGGCCCCAGCCAAATTCTAGTTGATAATTCTTTGCATTTAATTTCTAATGTAGAAAAAATTCAAATCTACAACTTTATTTGTAGAAATAAAGAAGCAAATATGTACGATGCCCTCATTTGGGCCATTAATTTATATCGTTCGACTAAAACTTCTAATATATCTATCCCAGACGCTGCTGAAGAAGGATTTAAGACGGTCGTAAAACGACGTAGGAAAAATTCCAAAAATTCAAATTCTTCAGAAAATGAAAATAATGAAAAAGTAGTAAATCCTCCAGATAGTTTCGACATGGACTCTGAAAATGAAAGTACCGAACCAGATACGCGTAAAGTTAAAAAACCTAAACCAATAATGGTTTCAGGCATCGCAAACATAATCCAATTCACCAAAGACTTGTCACGAGGTGGCGCGATTGAGTTCGAAGCCAAAATCGCGGGTAGTTACCTTAAAATTTTCCCTAAAGACCTACGCAACATAATGCGTATTATTGAACATCTCAAGCAAAGCAAAATTGAATTCTATATCATTTCTGATAGGGAAATCCCAATTAAAGCCGTTATTAGAGGCCTCCCAACATCAACCGATACTGAAATTCTAAAAGAAAACTTAACTTTTAAAGGATTTACGATTATAAAAGCCTCGCAACTTAAAAGCCGTAGAGAGTGGAAAAAACCTCTCCCTCTTTTCCTGGTAGAACTCCCCAAAAGTGAAACTTCTTTCGAAATTTTTAACCTCAAAGCAATTTTCCAACTCCGCGTTAATATTGAGAAATTTAGAGTAGCCAAAAAGGCAATTCAATGCCATAAATGTCAAAAATTCTTTCATATCGCCGCCAACTGTCACATGGATCCGTCCTGTGTAGGTTGCGGTGGTAGCCATTTATCCCCAGACTGCCCAACTAAAAAAGCTCCTCCTGAGCTACCCAGACCACCCCCAAAATGTATAAACTGCGATCTCGCACATCCTTCTAGCTATAAAGGCTGCAAAAAATTCCCCATAAAACCACAATTCAAAAAATCGTACGCAGCTGCGACATCCGGAACTGAAAACTCTAAGGGAAAAACAATGGAAGTCCCAAAACCTAGCAAAAAGGCTGTAAAACCTAAAGAAAAAAATACCCCCCCCCCCAATTGAGCATATCTATGAACTTAAAGAATTCACTAATGAAATCATTACTATAATTGTTATAATTAGAAAAATTAAAGCCGAACTTGAGATCTCTCATTTCTCGGAAATCAGTAAAAAGCTCAGCACCGTCTTGGATAAGATCTCTGCTAAAAATGATAATTTATCTAAATTATTGATCTTCTCTGAAATGCTATCTAATACTTCCAAAACGAACGAAAATACCGTTCAAAAAACTTAATTTCCTACTGAAAAAAAAAAAAAAAAAAAAAAAAAAAAAAAACTGTAAAATTTTTTTTATTTTGCACGTTTAAATCTATTTTGCCTAATTCCGAACGTTTCCCGTTCATTTTTATTCATTTATTTGCGTAACTTCAAATATTTGAAAAAAAAAATTGTATTAATTTTTATAACTTGTAAATTTAAAATGTATGGTTCCTGAAAAGGGCTTTTTTTTTGGGGGGGGGGGGTTAAGATCTTGGGCCCCTTTGCCAGTCCGACATCGAAACTGTTGCGAAATTCTCCTTTTTCTTTATTTATTTTTAGTCCAAATTCAACCCTTGACATCTCTTTCATTAAAAACTTAAAATATCGTCTGTCTTTCACTCATTCTAACTTCACTAGCTCTCCGAGAGGGCGGAGCCTCCGGGTCTCGTCCAATCGGAATTTTCCTGCATTTTGCTGTTTTACTTTTTCTATTAAGCGCAGAGATCTATCTGCAATTAGACTTTCTTCCTCGTACGAACTCATGCATCAAGACACTCTCTTCAAAGTCTGGGTATGAAGCATTGGATTGCAAGGAGACCCCTGAAACACTGCTCAAATGTTTCGTCGTTTCGTCAACTATTCATTGTAAAAGCAAAATTTTACTAAAATGTTCTTGGTGCCGTTCGTAAGTTTGGAATTAATATTAGGTATCCCGACCCGGGCACAGTGTGCCGGAAAGGGTTAAAACACAATTTTAATTGGGATAAAATATTTAAGTATGTTCTTTCATTTTATGTATTTAAAAAATTGAAAGATGCGGAATTAACATTTATATGTGGATCCAAACTGTCAGACATTTCATGAGCAGAAAATATGTATAACAGCTTACGCACAGGATTACAAAATAAATATTGCAACAAGAATGAAAATTTTGGTATCTACTTATACTTCAGATTACAATAATTACCCTGAACCTAAATAAATTTGTATTTAAAGCGTTTTTTTTATATTTTTAATATGCAAAATTTTGAAAATTTTAACAGTATAACCCTCTAAAAGAAACATTTTTTGTGGACTATAATAACAAAATTTTAGGTTCAGTTTACATAGACTATCATGAAGCATATGTTTTCAAAATTTCTTGAAAAATATTCAGAAGATTTTGAGGTATCCTGCGCATTATGCCCTAAAACCTCATTTGGAGAAAGATGACTTCAAAGTTACGGAACGTCGCTCCAGCTTTTGAGCGGGTATAATTCTAAAAAGCCATAACTTCTGTTCCAATAGGAATTTCAAGAACACGGTTATAACAAAATGTTCAGAAGTGATAAGAATTTAACATCGAAAAATAATAAAATTTCCAAAGTTTTTAGCTTTAAGAGTCTCGAGACCCCTTAAGGATGTATTCCTCAAGAATGTACTTCAAAAAATGTATCTATTTAATTTAAAACATAATAGTATACACTTCTTATAAATTAAATGCGATACACAAGGAAATTTATATATCAGATTTTGAATAAGAACACTGGAATTAGCAAGTATTGACTAATAAAGTTTTTGAAGCCATCTTTATATCAGGATTAAGTAATTTTAAAGTAAGCCAAATTAAAGAATTTTGATCTAATATTTTACATTAAGATGGGCCATATGCCTGCGTAGATGAATGGAAAAAAACTAGTCATAAAGAAAGAGACAACTTTTAAAGTTGTTTGAGAGCTTGCATGCTGAAAAAGGAAAAGACAGAACCAAAAAATTCAGAAATAGAAATTATAAAATGTTAATAAAAAAAAATACTGGTTAACTGGATAAACCGTACACACAGAATCGAAAACCACCTTTTCTGTGAAAATTTTCTGTGGCCGCAATTAAGAAAACATAAATTTCCTTTTCAATCACTTATAGACGAATACAATTCTTTTCTCATCTTCACTTTCTAACCCCACCCCCTTTATAAACAAAAACACGTTTTCAAAAACAGAATATTGTTGTGCGCATATATATATGGAAAAACAGATTCCTGCGCACCAACAAAAACTAATGTATTCAGGTATATACAGTGGGACGATAAGTATCGGCTGCGCCTATCTATGTCTACCCTATATATATATATAATCGTAATGAAACGAATTTATGAAACGGATATATGAAACGACTGAAATGTAACGAATTTATGAAAAGATTCTATGAAACGACAGATTAAACAACTGATTATGTTTCGTGGCGATTTCTCCTAAAATATGGAATACTTTCCGATGAAATTACCACCAAAAATTGATCCGCAGATCTCAAACCTGGTATTGGAATTTTTAAATTCGAAATAGTTTTCGAAATATTAATTTTTTCTAATTTTAAATACTTTTTTCTAATGATGGCAATTCAAATTTTAATCATATCAGATATTTTTTTTTCATATTTTAGTAAAGGTTATTATTTTAAACTAATTTGGCGACCAGTTTGGACTCCCTTAAATGTATGCTAAGAACAATGCTCTTTTTTTCTGTATTTCATTATCATTTTATTTAATACAAAACTTTCATTTAAAACTGAAAAGTTTAAAATTAAAAGCTTTCACTTCTTTCTTTTTTTAAATGAAACGAAAAGAAAAATATTAGGCGCAGATGTCATATATGCACCGGGATAACTAAATGGCGCCAAAATGGAGTTATTTTGCCTGACATGGAAGCACGGCTACTGTTGCTTATTTATTAATGAATGTTTATTTACATTTATTTTCTTTTTATTAAAAAAATTATGAATTGTTTTGTTCTATAGTTATTAATTATTTTTTTTATTTATTGTTATTTCATTTTAGAAATAATAAAAATTAATTTAAAAATACATATGTAACTGGTATTCGAAAACGAGGTTTTCGCCAAATTGTTGTAAAATAAAATCACGCCAAAACCGATTAAATAATGCAACAAAATCTGACATTTAATTTCAAATTCAAAGCAATGTTTTAAAGGTACTACTTAGTTATCCTGTCGACCAATTTCGCCAAATTATATAAATCGCCAAACCACTCACCAAATTGTACAAATTGACGTAATTTTAATTTTAAATAACGAAAGAACAGATAAATTAGTATAACATTAATAAAATAAAAATAAAACTTCGAAATAAAAATCACTTGATGGCGTAAACACGTGTAACTTCCTTACAGTCAAGTGAATGTGACATTTACGATCAACCTTATTGGCATTTAATCTTATAGTCTGTCGATAAATTTTTGGTCGATGGGATAACCAATTAGTACCGTTTTAATTTATCACTCGAAAGATATAAAAAAATGCTAACTGGCGAGTTAAAAAAAAAGCTATTGGCGAGATTTGCATCCGGCTAACATAAAAGTACCAAGAATTCTTTGCGATCATGGCAACTTTTATGTAGTTTTATTCGAAATAATAACTTTGATTCTTTAATCAAAATGGAAAACTTTTTAATGAAAAGCGAAGGATTGTAATTATTTGTGGCAGTTACATGATTTGGACTATTATAATATAAGTGAAATGATGGCGGTAGAATAATATTTGGCGACTTATCGCTTGTGGCTGGCTAACATTAAAAATGGCCGCCTGGAATATAAAAATGGAAGGGATCCTCCGGGAACTGTTGATAATAGTCACATGACTTAGGCTATTACTACAGAGATTGTTTTCAATTCTAAAAACAGCGCAAAGAATAATATTTCCTAACGATTAAGAACTTATTTACACGTGACTTTTAAAAACAGAAAAAACCCCTTTAAAATTACTATTAAATGAGTAAGTATTAAAAGCAGGAAATATTGAAAATATATCTTGAAAATTGTATATACACATAAATATTAAAAGAGAAAGGAAACTTTAAAATAATAAATACAGTAATATGCGTTTAACCCTTTCAGGAGAAAGGTACTTCTATTCGTAAAGTGTTGAAATCAGTGAATGGCACAAGAATTCACAAACAAATTTCGAAATACGAAAATGCTTTTGTTCACTTACTTGATCACCCGACCGGAGCACCAACCAAAGAATGACATAGGATGTAACGCTCCGGTGGAAAATCCTCACAACAATCACCGATGCCGGACATCGGAAAGCACCCAAAATAACAAAGAAAAAGGCACATATTCTGACGAACTTACATAGTAAATCGTAAGTTTACAAAACAATTGATGTTGCTTTCATCATAATAATAAAAATACAAAACAATAGTGAAGTGACTTAAATGTATAACAAAAGTTAAGACTATAAGTCCTTGTTCAAGATTATGAAGTGTAAATGTTCATTAAAGTTCACTGTTCACTAATGTTCAAATGAGTTCAGTATTCGAAAGAAAAATGTTCATAAAAGTTTTATATAAGAAAAACTAACTTGAAGAAAGATCACCATAATGTTCAGACCTCAAGAGAAAATCACCGCAAACAAAAATGTCAGACAAAGGACAGTTACTATAAAAGGCACAATGTTGAACCTTTGATGTAGCGTCAGAAAACCACGTAATGTCCGTAGCGAACCACTGATGAGTATTAACAGTATGATAGAAGTAAATAGTTACAAGTGTAAAAATTATCAAAATTTATACCCAATAAATGAGTATTCCCTATTAAGTGCGTTGTACATAGCACAAAGTTTTCTATAGTTTGAACGGGTGATGAGAACGTTTCGAATGTTCCATCTCAGTGTACAATTCCTGTTGAATTTAAATGTACAAGGCATTAACGGACAATGTCCAAACAAACAATGTTGTATACTTCCTACATCACCACAGTTGCACCTGATATTTGGGCGTTTTCCTATTTTAAACAGATACTGTGGAAATGCTCCATGTGAAGAAAGAAAATAACCTATCACCTGGTATTCACATAGAAATAAATCGTCAACCTTGTTTAATATCGCATAAGTATCTCTTCCCTTCTCCGAATTTTCCCAAGAAACCTGCCATTGATCATGTAGAAGTGTTTTAAAATGACGCTTTAAAATAGAAGTTGGTGCAGGAATGCGTAGAACTTTATCAAAATGATCATTTATAATAACTGATTTTGCCAACATGTCCGCTCTCTCATTTCCTGATATTCCAACATGCGATTTTATCCAGCCAATATATATGACTTTATTATGTAACAGGCGCAAAGAGTTGAAGATATTAAAAAGCTGACCGTTAGATGGAAAAAACCGCTGAAGAGCGTAAATTGATGACAAGCTGTCATATAAAGATGAAATGAATCATGCGGGTAGCCGATGCACCAACTGATAGACTCGTCTATCGCAGCCAATTCTGCTTGAAAAACAGAGTTATAGTCATGTAATTTTAATCTCATGTCTAGCATAAAAGAATCCCCATACCAAACCGTAAATGCAGCTCCTACACTGTTCATCATTCGAGAACCATCAGTATACAATATCGGATGATTCACCACTGGTACTGTATCACCCACTAGCTTAACAAATTTTATATTTAAGTTTTCAAAAAAGTAAGGATAATTATATGTCCTCGGTTTATTCATAAAATCTTCACCTTTAAAACACATATTGTCAATCAAGACTGTACCATTTCCATAAATGATATTATAACTCTTACAAGACAAATTCAGTTCTATGTCAAGTGGTGTAGCACCCACCAAAACACACAATGCATCATTAGAAATCGTACGATATGCCTATAAGACAGATAGCAGACATAGACGTTGACATGAGCGTAATCTTGTTATTCCATGTTGATTTAAGTCTGGCATCCAGATCTCATGCCCATATGAAATACGTTTCTTCAAGACGGTATTGTACCATATTTTAAGATAAATAGAAGGAAGACATCTATCACGGATTCTGGTTTGGCGCATTTTACACGTGAAATCGTTAAGCCTAGTTCGAATCATATCTAGGTGATCCATCCAGCGAAAATTGCTGTCAAGTAGAAATCCCAAATAAAGAATATAGTCCTTTAAACTGATACTTTTGTCATTATGTTTAAAAATTGGTCTTCTTTTACTAAGAGTGTGGCTCCCAAACAGCATTGCGGCTGACCTCTCTGCACTAATTTGCAAATGATGTATAGAACAGATATCCGAAAACTGATAAACGCTAGTATTCATTTTATGTTCTAGCGCAGAGCGCGTATCTGCGCCCTCTATAATAACGCTATCATCAGCATAAGAAATAATCAGTAATCCTCTCTGCTTGCAACTCTTTAAAATCCTGTCAGCAACTAGTGTCCAGATAAACGGCCCAAGACATGACCCTTGCGGGCAGCCACGGAATACATGAAACCATGTTAATCCATGCGTATATTTAAAACAAATAAATCTATGACTCATGTAATTTTTAAGTGTAGACTTCATGTAATCAAAAATAGGTAAGATATTTATGATATCGGCTACAATACGCCAATCCAAAACGTCGAAGGCACCACTGATACGAAAAGAAATCATTGCACAGTATTTATATACTGATAGTGTTTCTCCAATGATATTTTTTAACGCGGAAAGTGCTGTCAAGGTGCTCCGCCCCTCACGAAAGCCATGTTGTCCATCATCAAGATAATTAGAAGACTCCAGCATTGTAATAACTCGAAGTTTTAAAAGTCTTCCATATAACTTACCCATCATTTTGTTCACTTACTTAATAAAAGGGAAATTTTCATTCCAATATTCTGGGGCCAATGTGGCATTTAAGAATTAAAATTAAGTGGTCCAAAAATAAACCACCGCACTTGAAGGGGTTGAAGCAGTAATTTGCAGTAAATTGTATTATGTCAATTGTTTTATAACGCTGTTAAAAAATACCGGGAGGCAAAGACTCTGTTTACTTAATTCATTTTATTTTAGCTTCCTTTCAAATGTTTAACTGGTCTTCTTTAATCAAACACGAAAACAACCATTGGATGACTTAACAGCAACTGATTCGGCCTTAAACTTTTGCAATCCTAGGGAATTGAATGAAAACCGTTTACAGGGAGATTGCTATAGGTTTTTTCATTATAATACAATATTCTCTAATATTTTTAATACCTATCAAATTAGCGTGCTTTTAGATCCTGAAGGTCTCTGAATGGGGGTTGGCGAGCGTAGCTTGCAAGGGGCAGAGAAACCTAGTTTGAATATAATTTTTGGAGATATAGCATGTAAATTGTTTCCTGCCGTTTTGTGTTTTAGGAAAAATTTATTTCTGAAGATGGTTTTGATGATTGAACCGAGACGTTGAGTTTTATTCATTTGTGTAATTTTATTTTTACATCATCTTTAACTTTATGAATAAAGTATACGTTGGACAGAAACCTCTATTTTGTTTAGTAATTTAATTATAACAAATGTTTCATCTTTAGCATATCAATGTAGATTTATGTTGAACAACAAACTTGTATATATTATAGTTTAAAATTTCCAAAATACAATTGCGCTTGATCTTTTTATGATAATAATTCGTATAAGTGTTCTTATACAATCTCTTTCAAGTTAGTGAAAACATTAATGCAGGTACCTTTATTAATGCTAATAAAAAATACAATACTTGTGACATTTACTTAAGCTTATTTTTCCTTCAGTGTACAAAATGTGCTTGTAAATAATCCACTTAAGTCAGAATATGTAAGGAATATACTTACACAAATGCTATCAGATTATTCATAATTATATAATGCCGATATACCATAATACTTATCATGAACTTATCCCAAGTCTTTCTTTGTAACTTCTTTAATTTTTTCTTAGCCCAGAAAGTGCATTAAATGATATCCCACTTAAGGAAGTAGACCTTAAGAATGTACTCAAGGAAATGTGTCTGCATACATTACAGCTTAATGGCCTATGCCGCATTCTAAATAAAACGGAGACACAAGAAAACAGAGATAACGAATGTTGACGTAACAACGAACTATGTAATTAGTACTTAATGATAAATAGCTTTCCTGTTGCCCCGGCAAAGTGATTTTTAATAAAGCTTAGGTAGATCAGATTAAGAAATCTTAGCTGTAATCAATCTTTCATTAATATTTTAATTTTAACAATGTTATAATACGTATTTACATATAATAATTAGTTTTAATTCTGTAAAATGTGATTAGAATATTTTTAAAAAAATCATAATATTTAAATAGTGTTCAGAACAAGCATCCAGGGTTACCAATTTGGTCTCTAATGGTAATCCAAAATTTCAAATTCATACCCGAAATTTTGAAAGAAGAATTCTCACTTTATGTGATCGCTAAATTTCTCGCATTAACACTAGAACGACCGTAGAGGTCATCTTGACCGGTAACACATCAAAATATTTCGATCATCACCAGAAATTTCTTTCTAAAATAAGTTTATAATGTGCCACGGAGAAATAGGTTAAATGAATAAGTTAAATAGTTTTGAATAAAAATTTCGGTATAAAATATTTTTATAGCACTTCAGTAAAATTTCCGGCGGTTCTAGTGTTAAATTAAGCATAAAGTACTATTCTTTATTTCTGGTACGACGTCAAAATTTCTGAATAAAAAAGGTGAACGAACTGGCAACCAAGCATGGAACAACGAATAAAGAGACCTATGACATGACACATCCTAATAATGGTGAAGCTTCAACTGTAACTGCCGGGGAAAACTTCCACAGTTAATTTAAAAAGAATTTTTTTTTAATTAAATGCTTTACCAATGCATAATATCATTCATAATTATTTCAAAAGACAGATATTTATTTTTACTGGTGAAAATTTACTTCAGCGGCTGCTAAGGCCATACGTTTTCGCCATATTGTGACAAACAAAACAAACTCTTGCCAGTGACAGTGAAAGATGTTATATTACTCAGGCCAACTTCCACCAGTAAAAACGAATATAAATTTATGCCATATTTGTGAGAGAAATTTTGCATGAATAAGGCGCTAAAATGAGGCTAAATTTTCTATTCAAAATTTACTGGTGGACATTTGCTTCGCCGGTAATCAAAACTGTTGATCAGATGTAAAAAATCAGCAACCATCAAGTGACAATCTCCTCCGTTACTTCTTTCGCACCTGATAGACTCCACACCATACGTCTCCTCCCCTTTGTTCATGACGACATTGTGCAGAACATTGCTTCTTGCATGATTATTACGTCGTAATGTCTTTGTTAATAAATTAAATAGAATATTACAAACATAAAATAATAATTATACAAGCTGTTTAACCCGTTCTACGCAAGGGAGTTCACGAATTTAATTCTAAACCCAAAATTAAAAATCACTATTCCATTTAGAAAAATATTTTTCTACTACTGGGCAGTTTTTTAAAGAAATTTAATTTATCATGTTGCTATGCCAGCAGACGATAAAACACCATCTTTGGAATAAAGGAATAAACAGAATGAAAAGTTTTGTTGATGTTTGTGATAAAATGTTTTTCTTTATATAAAAAAAAGATAATAATTAAGCGCAATTAAATTATCTCTAATTATTTGCATGCGAGGTAAAATAATTATCGTAATACTCGCTAGAGCTTCTTAGTATTGCAGCGTGGCGTAGAGATCTGCCCGAGCCCGGCCCGGCCCTCGGGCCGATTTTCATTCACGGTACTCGGGCCGGGCCTAACTTAATTTTTCTGTACAGATCCGGGCCTGGTTTCCTTCCTAGTCTTCACGGCCCAAAATTTTCTGTCCTAGTTTTGAGCCAGCCCGTATGAAAATCATTGTCTCAGCTCGGCCTGATCCATTTGAAGGTGAGTTAAATTAAGCCTGGCCCAAAAGTTTTTGCAAAAAATGCATACATTTTTTAATTGCCGTTATTCTACACTTAAACATTAAAATTTATTATTTTTAAAGAATAGTAGATTTTTACGCATATTAAAATATAACTAAATTAAAATACAGTAAAATGTGTAAAAAGGAACCTGCCTATGACGGAACCCTGTTTTAAACTGAAAAACGTGTTGATCCATGCAAAATTAATATACTAATAAGTAAGAAAAGAATATATAATACATTTACACTTGCTAAGAAGGGAACTTGTCTATAACGCATCTTTTTTCTACGCAATTTCACCTTAGACGATTTTACTGTATAGCACAGGGTTGGCGAACCTTTTCACATCCGCGTGCCAATTTTTTTCCAAAAAAAAGGAAAAAAAGAATAATGAATCAAAATTATTTACTTTTACTATTATTATATTACGGTAAATGTGGATAACATACCTGCAGTTAATATCAATACACACATTAAATTGAATAATATATCATATTGAAAAGTCAAACCAAAACATCTTGTCACATGATATGATTAATTAATTATAATTACAGAAATAAGATAACATATAATAAATATAGTAATCGTAAAGAATATTAAACTTTAATCGAAACAACTTGCCAAATGATTGTAAAAATTATGGTAATACATGGCGTTGCCCCTTGGGATCTGTTGATTTTGGCATTTTAAGAATGATGGTAATTTTATATTGGATGTAAAATTATTTTAAAACAGACAAAGATGAAAGAAATATTAAAAAATATTATTTACGACATATCTGTATAATATTTGTTTTATACATACTGTTAAATGGAAAATTATTTAAAAAATATATTACAATGCATAAGAATAAATTAGCAAATATAAAAAACATTACCTAAAAGTCTGTCAAGGAACGCTGTTAGCTCTTGGGTTTTCGTTAATTAAATTTTATTTTCTTATTTCATAAGTATTGCAAAATCTTTTTTTTTTTTTTTTTTTTTTTTCAAAAGGAAATAAAAACTTCTTAAGAGCCTTAAAGTACCGAAGATTAAAAGCTTAAGGTACGTAGCGACACAGCGACTTGCCATTTTGGTGTAAGTTTCTCTTCATCGAGTTCGTTATCATTCTCATTTAACTTATATCACAAATGTGTGTTTCTTCTATCGATTTGCAATTATCATTTGTACAAAAAACGTAAATTGTCAGCCGAAAGTGACGGTTTAACAGTTCTTATATTTTTCGAGTCAAAATTTATTAGGATTTTTTACCGTGATATTCTTATCACTTTGGTTGAAACTCTTAAGAAATTGGCGTTTTATGTAGAATTGCATTTAAGCGAGTAACGGTTTAAGTAATTGAAATAAGAAGAGAGTAAAAGTAAAGTACTAATTATACAAATTAATGTGATTTCTGATGTTGCATCTTGGATGCTAAATAATTGACATCGGGCTCATAATTGGTTACTTTTAATAAAATGCATGATGAACTGGAGTTATCTGACAAGTTGATTCGATTTGAATTTTTAATATTGTTCATCTCTGAAAATAATGATTCGCAAGCATAAGTCGAAGGAAAACTTGTTAACACGGCAAATGCTAACTTCTTCAAACAACTGTAGTTGTCTGGAATTGAATTCCAAGTGGACATAATTTTACTATCAGCATTTTTATTTATGATGCCTGATAGTCTGTCTTTTTCGATCATCTCCAAATCTTCTCTCAATTTGACAAATTTCTGAGCCCATATTGAGCTGGATTGGAAGTCGATAAGTTCCATTTCAATTTCTGAAATTTCCAACCAATCGAATACAATCAAGTTCAGTTTATCAATAGGAGTCACATCTGGATAGATAATAAATTTAAATGTTTCCGAAAGGCTTTTGAATTCACAAAATCTTGATGAGAACTCTTCTACTAATGAATTTATGATAGAAGTAATCTCTTCAGTGAGACTTGCTTCATTTATTTCTTCATGTAAATTAAAGTCATCAGCCATTTTTCTTAGGTTTGGGAAATACTTATCCTTTTTCGAAACAATGTCTTGTCTAAATATTTGCAATTTCGCTTCAAAAGCTTGAATCATATCTATCATGATAATAACAGTCTTATTTTTACCTTGGAGCTTTAAATTTAAGTCATTTAAATGCTGGCATAAATCTGTAAAATACATTAATTTTACAAGCCATTTAACATCCATCAATTGCGTATATTTCTCAATTTTACTTTCTTCATGTAAAAAAAGTCGGATTTCTTCCAAACAGTCAACAAATCTTTGTAGTACTTTGCCGCGACTTAACCAACGAACATTGTTATACATCAGTAATCCTCTGTACACAGAGTTTACTTCATCTAATAAAGCCTCAAACTTTCGTTTATTTAAAGCCTGTGACGATATAAGATTAACTATTTTTGTGACTACGGCCATAATATCATTAAGAGATTCGAAACCAGACTTTGCACACAGGACTTGCTGATGTATGATGCAGTGAAATCCAACAATAATATGTCCAATGTGGATTTGAAATAAACTTAAAAAAACATTTATTTTACCCACCATACTGGGGGCCCCGTCAGTTGTAACAGAAACTATTTTAGACAAATTGATTTCATTTTCAGTAAGTGAATTTACAACTGCTGTACAAATATCTTCACCCTTGGTTGTAGTTGATAACGATAATAACGATAATAATTCCTCCTTAATGTCATTTTCAATAAAATATCGTACAAAAACAGCTAAACGAGCAGATTTAGTTATATCTGTACTTTCATCAAGACACAGTGAAATGAAAGGAGAAGCCTCGATATCAGATTTTTGTTGCTCTCTTACATTTTCTGCCATTTTTAGGATTCTATCTTTCACCGTATTTCTTGATAGCGGCATATCTTTAATTCGCTGTATTATTCTTTCTTTATTTTCAAAATCATCAAACAAGGAGGGAGCACATGTTAACCAGGCTTCCTTCAAAAACTCTCCATCGCAGAAAAGTTTCCCATATCGAGCGATGATATTTGCAGCCGAGAAACTTGCGGCACAAGTGTGAGAATCCTTGTTCATATATTTAATCATAGATGTGGACATTTTATTTTTTTCTTTAATTGCATTGGCAATTAATTCTTTTTGCTCTTCATAACTTTTTTGTGAAAGAGATTTGTGATTAGTTTCAAAATGCCGTCTTACGATGACGTTCGGCAGACCACTGTTCCGGAACATAAAACGCAAAGAGCCTTATCGTCTTTATTAATCATACCATATTTCTTAGTCCACCACGTTTGAAATTCTCTATTATCTTGTACTTTCTGTTTTTTAGCCAAATTGGCCATGTTTAATAAATACTACTTGAACGTTCCAATCTAATCAGTATTACCAGCCCTAACAGTGAAGGTTGTTTAATAACAAAAAATCATGCAATAAAAGCAAATCAGAATAATAATAATGAAATGACTAGCTACTGGAGTTTTATGAGTTTTATGCATAACAGAATTGTGTCGGCAGTCAGTCGTCTGCCAGATAAATTACCCCTACCCCTCCTTCAAGCCGACACATAAAAAGATATAAAAATCTTCGAAAGCGTGATTATAGTTTTCATTTCATTTTACAAATGTTTTATCAATCGAATTATTATTTTTTCTTATCAGAAAAAAGTCATATTTTATTTAGTCTTCGTAATATTTTTGTCATTTTAACAACTAATTATTTAGCAAATTACAGCAACAGTTAAATAAAGCCTCATGTGCACATCAAAATGCGTTAAATGATGAAGAGATTTATGAATTATTGTTCTTTTATTAGTATCGAAAAGCAAAAAAAAATTTGATTTGTTAGATTTCTCTCTCTGTATATGCGAATTCCCGGCGCCAGCAGAACGAAATCGAGGAAGTGTGTGTGTGGAGGGGGGGAGGGGATGTTTCTGAGCGGGTAGTTATAGTTCAATGATATGACAGGTGCACTAGTACTTATTATAAAAAACAAAAGCAATTTTCAGTCAAGCTCGTGTACTAATAAAAAATAATAATGAGGTTCAGAATTTTAGGGAGTTTCGGGTGAATTTTGATATAAAACTTCAATTAATGGCGTGCCAAAAATATCCTCTCGCGTGCCAGCTACGGCACGCGTGCCATGGGTTCGCCGACCCTGGTATAGCATTTTTACGATTTTTAACACTTCTATACATGGAATATGGATTAACAATATTAATGATAACTGAAACATTTACATGCAAGAAATAGAGATTCATTAAAAAAATAAATATCGCAGCCTGCTGCACTTCTATAAAAATAAAGATTATAAACATGAAAAAAAAAAGTTAAGATAAATATTTTTGGTCAGAACTCCTCGTACGAGATAAATTTTTAACCAATTCGACGTAAAAATCAATGTTTTGTAGAAGTTCACTCGGGCCTGGCCGGGACCGGGCCGAAATTTTAACTTTTTTCCGGGCCGAGCTTTTAATTTTTTTATCGGGCCGGGTCAATATTCTTTTTTTTTACGGGCCGGGCCCGGGCCTGGAAATGTCGGCCCGTGCAGACCTCTAGCGTGGCGTACGCAATGTGTATAATCATTTGCATGCGAGGTAAAAGAATTATCCTAATACCTGCTATAGCTTCTTAGTATTGCCGTGTGCCATACGTAATATGTATATCTCACATTGCAGTAAACCTTTACAACTGGTTAGAACTCGCGCGATTGCGTGTCGAACATAAAAAAGGGAAAAATTTGTCTTAAAATTAAAAAAAATATATATAAAATTTTCGAATTTTTGGCCCCAATCGTTCAAGAGCCTCCTACCAGCAACCCGTGTGCCAAATTTCGTAGCCCTGCGCACTGTAGTTTCCGAGTTTTTGAAGTTACATAGATATGCGCACAGATTTTAATAGGGTACATTTATAAGTTAACCAGTTAAAAAGCATATGTAAACACGGACACATGCAATGTGTCTGTGAAAAATTCATTTAACCCAACATTTATGAGGCATACACTTGCACAAATACAGCCAGATAATTCATAAATACTAGAGAACAGGAATTCTGCTTTTTCAGAATTTAGTGTCGCCCCCCGGCATTTCCATTACTTCTTTGTCTTTTGATGGACTGATGGCTTCTATTATTATGAAAGAGCCATTATAAATGAAGCGTTAGTTGATGATGAAATAATGGGGGAAAAATGGCCATAATTTTTTTGACCTATTTTTTTCCCTTCATTCTGACCAGAAAATTAGAATTCTAACTTTTTACGGCTGCTCTTTCATCTTCACCTAACACTTAATTTATAATGGCTGTTTCATAATAATAGAAGCCACCAATCCGTCAAAGGAAATAACTCGGTTAAGCGGGACTCCACTGCAGTACAAAACATATTTCAATTTTAACACTTAAAGCACACGTTTTATTTTATGTAAAATGACGTCATTCGCATCCGCTTAAGAATTCCACATTTACGATCTACTCTTAAACATCTACAGTAAAGCATGCATAGCACATCACTATCGCGAAATAATGCACAAATGCAGCAAAAAGATTCCGTCATTCAAGGAAATCGACAAAAAACGGCTATCTAATGATTCATAGATACTTAAAATTAAATATAGTTTATAATAGCTCCATTGTTTTAACAGAAATCATTCGTTTATGGTTTTTTCTTTTCAAAATAGCACGTGTTTTAATTATATTTTCTTTCGGTTGTTATGAGAAAATGACAAATCGACATCGACAAAAAACGGCTATCTAATGATTCATAGATACTTAAAATTAAATATAGTTTATAATAGCTCCATTGTTTTAACAGAAACCATTCGTTTATGTTTTTTTTCAAAATAGCACGTGTTTTAATTATATTTTCTTTCGGTTGTTATGAGAAAATGGTAACAAAAATACATAATTACTATTTTAGAACAATTTTTCCTTTACATTCTACAGAAATGGAGTACTTCCGTTGCCAATATTAAGCAAATGGCTCTAAAAACTACAAAAAAATTAATATTTCAAAAATAAATGGAGATAGAGTTTTCAAACAAAATGCATTTAAAATAACATTTTTTTCCAATACGACGGTATAAAAATCGAAAATGTGCGATGCTTAGAAGTTTAAAAAATTGTTATAGCGTATTTAATTGTAATGCTTTGTTTTACGGCTGGCTTCTGTAAGGTAACGTTATTTTTTGGAATACACACAATAAGCTGAGAGAAAGAAATAGCATACCGTACCGGGGCCTAATAAAGTGTTGATATAGGATATTTGTTAGGAATACTTAATTCGCAGTTATTTCTGCAACTTCTTTCATTTTTATTATTCTGGAAAAAGCATATAAGGATAATCTACTTACGGCGATACTAGTGCTCAAGAATGCACTTATAAAAATGTGTCTACGTGGAGCTACATGTCCTGGAAAATAAAACTGGAAACAGCGAAATAAATACTGGGTGGGTCTAAAATCATGGGACAAACTTTGAGGGGTAGTAGAGTTCACTATAACAAACAATTATTGTATAGGAATATATGAGCGGAAGTGACGCGTTGAGGGTCAAATACCAGGGTGGAATTTTGGCGCTTTTTGTATTCAAAATTTCTCATTGATACCAGAAAATTGCTATGCTATTAGTTTCTTTATTTGAGACAGACATTCCATAATTAAATACAGAAAGTATTCTTCTTTGAAAATTTCCGGTATGAAATCGAAATTTTTGAATAAAAAAAAGACAAATCTGTCAAACTCAGGAAATACATGAAAATAAATAGAAATGGAGTTTTTTTTTTTAATTCAAAAATTTCGATTTCATACCGGAAATTTTCAAAGAAGAACTTTTTCTTTATGTAATCAAGAAATGACTGTCTTAAATAAGGAAAAGAATAGTATATGAATTTTCTGGTATGAATGAGAAATTTTGAAATGAAAAAAATACTCCAAATTGCCCCCCCCCCCCCCCCCCCTTCCTGGTGTTTGTACCTCAACGCGTCTCTTCCGGTCATATATTCTTATACAAAAATTGTTTATTATAGTGAGTTCTACTACCCCTCAAAGTTTGTCCCATGATTTTAGACTCACCCTGTATATCGATTGTTATTATATAAGAATATATAAGAATACAGAAATTTGTACATGATACAAAATAATTTTCATGTTGCCCCCAAAAAGGAGACTTAAGCCGTTGCCATCGAAATACCCAAGGCCTGCGGACACGAGTTGTGACGTCATCATTAATCGACCGAGGCTAACGAAAAAGACAGGCTACCACGGTGGGTCCGATTCTTCTTTTTTACAGACCGCTCGAGTCACGTGATGCTCTTTTCGCGCACCTTCATTGGTGCATTCGAGCATCACGTGACTCCAAAAAAAAAAGAAGAATCGGACCCACCGCGGTAGCCTGTCTTTTTCGTTAGCCTCGTAATCGACCGACTTCTCACTAGTGTTTGAATTCACACCGGAAATTTTTGAATAGAGATTTTATTTTATTTTATTTGTAGAATAGCTATCATCTTATAAAACGATAATAACTTTTTAAACTTACTGGTGAAAATTTTGAATAGCGATTTTCTTTTCTTTTATTTGTGGAATAGCATCTTATAAAACGATAATAACTTTTTAAACTTACTGGTGAAAATTTGGAATCCCACAATAAAAAATAAGCAACACATTGGAATTCTGCATCAGGCTGAATTTTTATTTAGGGATTCCGAATTCTCACCAGTAATTTTAAATAGTTACTATTGTTGTAATAAGATGTAATAATAAGATGTTGTAATACGATGATAGATATAACATAAATAAGATAAAAGAAAATTTCTATTCAAAATTTCCCGGTGTGAATTCTTACACTACTGAGAAGTCGGTCCATTAGTGATGACTTCACAACTCTTGCCCTTTGGCTTTGAGTATTTCGATGGCAACGGTTAAGCGCTTAAGGTTCGCATTAAATTATGGTTTAAAAATTCAAATTGCTCATTGTCACCATTTTTTGAAAAAGAAATATTCACCTTATTTAATGACAAGTAAAATAATACCATGATAAAGGCAATTACACTATTTTATAAAACTGGCGAGAATCAAACAAAAAAAGAATAAAATGAATAAAAGACAAAAAAAAGAATAAAATGAATAAAAGCCCGTGAATATCACGGGAGCGAGATTTAAGGGGATTAAAGAGGATTAATCCTTTGAGGAGCAAGGCATTTCTGCTCCAAAAATGTTCAAAAAATTAATTTACACCGCAATTTACGGTCAAATTTATTTGAAAATATTCTTCGCGTATATTATTATATCGGAATCGTACTAAAAAATTACTGATGCCATTTGGCAGTTTGGATATAAAAATTAAACGTTTGCAGACTGCAAACAGC
The DNA here is from genome assembly GCA_963932465.1 of Maratus speciosus. Classification (NCBI taxonomy): domain Eukaryota; kingdom Metazoa; phylum Arthropoda; class Arachnida; order Araneae; family Salticidae; genus Maratus; species Maratus speciosus. The sequence goes on along the minus strand of OZ010797.1, from coordinate 255,490,108 downwards.
GCCCTTGAGAGGGTTAAGTAATCTTAAAATAAGTCAACTAAAACAGTCTTAACCATATAAATTATCTTTAAATAAACTTTGCACTTTTGCATTATTACAATAAACATTTACACATAACGATTCTTTTTAATACTCTAAAATAACATTTAAAGGGTGTTTAGAAAATTAAGTTTTACATGAATAATACCAGGTTCTCACCTTCGTTTTTGACAATACTATTTTACAAGAGTAATCTTCTTGGAAGGTTTCTACCTGGGCTGCAGAGTCGGTGGGAAAATTTTGGACGACTCCGACTCCGCAGCCCTGGTTTCTACAACATATTAAATGCAAATATACCATAAAAGAATCGATTTTGAAATACTGGTATTCAAAAGGAAGACCATTGGGACTAGTTTTGCCAGGTGTCCGGCGTAAATCCGGACTCCAAATGCTCTGGAAATCACTAATTTCTTACAGTTATTTCGCCCTCTTTATTCGCAGATAATTTTGCCTCAAGACGAATAAAATTATCTTAAAATATTGGGGTCTAGAGCATTTGTAGCCCCAATTTATGTGGGACACATGACAACACTAATTGGGACCCCTGATAAAACTTTATTACATACAATATTAAATAGAACACTACAAACAGAAAATAAGGATATTATTTATATGTTAACCAATTAATAAAGGAATAATAAAATTTATTTGTGATATAAAATTTACTTAGAGTCATTAAAAATATTTTAATTGTTTTATAATGTATTATATCTCTGTTTGGTAAAACATGTCGAACAGGACAAAATAAATATATTAAAAGTTAATAATTTCGTACAATGCTTCTTTAATTATTTTTCTAACATTTAACAATATTCAACTCACTTTTTTATAATAAATCCCTTTTAGTTCGTTCCCAGTCTTGAAAACTACAGAACAGCTAGAGATTTAGTTTGATAAAGTTCATACGTATTTAATGCTTCTACTACTTGTATATTCATTTCAGAAAATTGTCAGTTAATTTATTAACAACGAATGTTTTATCTATAGCACATCAAAATTTCTAGTTTCTAATTAACAACGAATTTTTCTGTATTACAGCCTAAATTCTGCAAAATACAATTACGCTTGATCCACTTAAGATAATAAAAGACTCCTCACAAAATCTCTGTCGAATTAGGTAATGCATTAATGAAATACTTCTATTAATGCTAATCAAAAATACAACACTTGTAGTAAGCTTTTTTTCCCCTTCAGCATAGAAAAGGAGGTATGAGACTAATCCACTTAATCTACGATTCGTGAGAAATGTATTTATACAAACACGGTCAGATTATTGATAACTAATGTATAATACCGGTATAGCCAAATATTTATAAAGAATATTCAATTCGTAGTGATTTCTGGAAACTTCTTTCGTTTTTAGTTAAGTGCATTGAAGGTTAATCCGTTTAAGCAAGTAGACTCACGAATGTATTTAAGAAAATGTGTCTACATAAATTGTGACTTAATGGCCAAGACTGCATGCTAAATAGAGAAGGAATAAAAAATAGGCAGATTAGATGCTGATATAGAAACACTGAAACTACTGCACATGATTAAACATATTTCTTTGTTGTGTCACAATAAGATGATTTTTTAATAAAGTTTAAGTAATCTTATATTAAGTTAACTTAAGCAACCTTAACTATAAGAAATCTTTAAAAAATATTAACTTAAAGCGTTATTATAGATAGCTATAAATTATAATTAGTTTTTAACTTTTTAAAATAATACTCCCGAATAGTCAGAAAATTACATTTTGCACGACTACTTCGTAATTTAAATGATTTTTTTATAATAAATCAAATAGCAATATACGAACAAGATATTCTAATTTTATTTAAAGGCTAAACATAAAAAAGTCATATTCATAAGTTAATCATTCATTTTTTATTCAACCGAATAACAAAAAACCTAATAAAATTTCTTTTTATTATTAAAATGTAATTTTTACTAATATTTCCGAAAAATATCTGTTTCCAAATACTGGTATTCGAAGGGGACGGCATTGGGCCTCGTGATAATACTTCGGCGGATAATAATATAAAAAGAAAACTAAAACAGAAAATATGGATATTATTTATAAGTTAACCAATTAATAAAAGATTAATGAAATTTATTTTTTAAATAAAATGGAATTAGACACATTAAAAATAGTTTACCTTTTAATATATTTCTGAATTTTGGCAAAAGACGATTATACTGAAATAAAGAAATATTTAATATTTTTCAGAATCTTGGCAAAATACGTCTTATACGGAAATAAAGAAATAATTAAGTTAAAATTTATTAATTTTTCAAACGTTTAATAACGTTTATGTTACTCTGTATAATTCCCTTTTAGTTTTTTCCCAATTTTCAAAATTACGGGACAGTTAGAGATTTATTTTGATAAAGTTCATGTATCTTTAATGCCTCTGCTACTTACATATTTATTTCTGAAAATTTCCAATTAATTTAATACAATACATGTTTCATCTTTAAGTCATCTAACTTAAGTTTCTAATTAACAACGAATTTGTCTGTATTACAGTCCGAATTCTGCAAAACTCATTTATGCTTGATTCACTTTATATAGTAATTTTTAGAAAGTCCTTACACAATCTCTATCAAGTTAGGCAAAACATTTACGCAGTGCATGTATTAATACTAATAAAAAATATAACGCTTGTAATAAGCTTCTTTTCCTGCAGCATAGCAAAGCATATGCGAGTAATCCACTTAATCTACGATTCGTAAGGAATGTATTTATACAAACACGGTCAGATTATTCATAACTAATCTTTAATACCGATATACTGTAATGCCTATGAAGAATATTCAATTCGCACGCATCTGTGGAAACTTCTTTCGTTTTTCGTTAAGTGCATTTAAGTATATTCCACTCAAGAAAGTAGGCTCAAGAATGTACTTAAGAAAATATTCCTGCATAAATTGTGACTTGGTGGTCAAGACTGTATGCTAAATAAAGAAGGGGGGAAATAGACAGATTAGATGTCGATGTAGAACGCTGAAATTACTGCACATGGTTAAACGCATTTCTTTCTTGTGTCACAACAAAGCAATTTTTGAATAATGTTTAAGTAATCTTATATTAAATTAAGAAATCTTAACTATAAGTAAATCTTTTAAAAAATATAATGTTATTCACTGTTATACATTGCTTTAAATTATAATTAGTTTTTAACTTTTTTAAATAATACTCCAGAATATTTAGAAAATTATGTTTCGCACGGCTACTTCGTAATTTAAATATTTTGTTTATAATGAATATAAAAGTAATGTACGAACAAAATATTGTAATTTTATTTAAAGGTTAACCATAAAATTAACCATGTTCATAAGTTAATCATTTTGTTATTTAATCGAGTAACAAAAATCTAATCAGATTACTTTTTAATACTAAAATGTAACTTTTACAATGAAATATTCATATCAAAATTTTTTAATATATGTAATATTGAGCTTATTTTCTTTTATAATTAAACGCAAAATATTCATTTGGGAATTAAAAGCTTTTTCAGTGAAGATATATATGTAAAATGTATGTTATTTTATAGAATATATCCACACATTCATAGCAATGGTTGACGTTAAACTTATTTAATTTTTTTGTCATAACATTCTGTCTCAAGCTCACTTAAGAATTTTTCTTACTCATAACAGGAAATTTTGATTCCATGTAGGTGTACTAGCTCTAAATGGAAAGTTAAGCTGGTTTAAATAGTTTATATGCTAAAAAATATAACGTTTTTTCTCGCAATCGAAAGTCGAGCATAAAATCTCTTCTTTTTAGAGATTGCTATGCCTATTGAGTTACCAGTGTTAACATGCTGACGTTATTTTTTCCCCTGAATATTCCATGAAAAGTCAGTGGCGTAATGTAAATGAAGGGGCTATATCCTTTAACTACCAGCGCTATTTAATAGAAAAAATGGCTTTATTTAATCATTGAACATTATACAATTATACAAAGTAAAAATTAGCATACATCATTACTGGTAATAAAATTATTCAGCCCCCCCCCCACCCCCTTCTGACGCTACGACACTATGACACGTTAACACTTTTATTATCTTTTTTGGCAAATATAATCGGGTATCCAAAATTCACATGAGAAAAGAAACTAGTCGTTGGGGGCCTCCGTAATACTTACCCATCATGGATATAGATAATATAAAATATGAAAATAAAACATGTGATATTTGCTAAGCATTGTAACATGTTACTTTTATTCATAATTTAATTTATTTGGACTCCCTTAAATATAATTAGTATAACCCCTTAAGCTAATATTACTTTTTTTTGCATTAAAATATCCCAGTAGATAAAGGGTTAAAAACGTTGAATATCAAATGAACTTGACTGTAGCGAGGATGATTCTTTAAGGCTAGATGGAAGTAACATTATTGATAAAATACATGAAAGAGACAATGGGGAAGCAGATGACATTCCCGAAAATATAAAGGAGGACGAATTCAACGAACTTTTCATCGTTCCTGATAAGGAAGATAAAGTTTGTTAGAAAATATATACACTAAGGTGACAAAAGTCATAGGATAGGAATATGCAAATATATAGATGGCAATAGTGTCGCTTATAAATTGTATAAATGGTCAGTGACTAGGCAGAACTTTAATTTGTGTTCAAATTCTTTGTGCGAGAAGGTTGATTATGTGATTATGGCCGCACGACGAGAATTAACGAATTTCGAACGCGGTATGCTAGTTGGAGCTAGACGCATGGGACATTCCATTTCGGAAATCGTTACGAAATTCAACATTCCGAGATCTACAGTGTCAAGAGTGTACCGAGAATACCTAAATTCAGGCATAACCTGAAATCATGGACAACGCAGTGGTCGACCGCCGGCACTTAATGACCGCGACCAGCGACGTCTGCGTAAACTTGTCAGTGTGAACAGACAAGAAACACTGCGTGAAATAACCGCAGGAATGAATGTGGGACGGCCAACGGGCGTGTCCGTTAGGCAGTCTGGTGAAATTTGGCTTTAATGGGCTATGGCAGCAGAAGACCGACACGGATACCATTACTAAAAGCACGACATCGTCAACAGCGGCACTCCTGGGTTCGTGATCATATCAGTTGGACCGTGGACGACTGAAAAACGTGACTTGGTCAGATGAGTCACGATTTCAATTAGTAAGAGCTGATGGAAGGGTAAGAGTGTGGTGCAAACCCCATGAAGCTATGGACATAAGTTGTCAACAAGGTACTGGCCAAGCAGGAGGTGGCTCCATAATGGTGTGTGTGTGTTTACATGGAATGGACTGGGTCCGCTGGTCAAACTGAACCGATCGTTAACTGGAAATGATTACGTTCAGCTACTGGGAGGCCACTTTTAACCATTCATGGACTTCATGTACCCAAACAACGATGGAATTTTCCAGGATGACAATGAGTCATGTCACTAGGCCATAACTGTTGGCGATTGGTAATTGGTTTGAAGAACATTCTGGACAATTCCAGATGATTTGGATACCACGATCGCCCGACATGAAACCCATCGAACATTTATGGGATATAATTGAAAGATCACTTCGTGCACAAAATACTCCACTGGCAACACTTTCGGAATTATGGATGTCTGTAGAGGCTGCATGGCTCAATATTTCTCCAGAGGACTTCTAACGACTCGTGGAGTCCATGCCACGTCGTGTTGCTTCACTTCGCCAGGCAATCGTAGGACAGACACGCTACTAGCAGGGCTTCCCATGACTTTTGTCACCTCAGGGAATATTAAGTTTGTTTATATTAATATATAAATGCATTTAAATATACCTCTAGAAATTTTGAAGGTTTTCTTTTTATGATTTTACATCAAATATTTTATATTCAGTGTATATCACGAGCACGGAAAAATGAAGTGAATTTTTAGAGTTAAAAGTGCGTATTATACGCCGATATACGGTAATTCTTGCGCGATGATTGCCCTTTACAAAATTTGTAAACCTTTTTTACAGGTTTTCAAAATGGAAAATTTTGACTAGTTTAATTGGGTGAAGTGATTTAATTAATTAAGGCCAAATTTTCAAATAGAAATTGCTAGTGGGAATAAACGAGGATTCTTCCAAATTTATGAATCACGTAAACGTGACACTGGTAGTGAAGGTATTAATTAGCCACAGACGGCTTATTCAGTTTCGGGGACAAATGCAGCAAGTCTTGTAATTATTCTTTTTACAATAAAAAAATTCACACCTGTCTTTGAATTTATGTACGACGAGAAAAGTGTTGACTGCGTACTTTTAAAACACCCTTGTTTTTCTGTTTTGCGAATGAAAGAAACACGAATCGAATCCCAACTAAAGAATGCAATCTATTTATCAAAAAGTTTAAAATTTGGAAATAGACTATTTTTTAAGCAAAAATAACTCACATTCAAATACTTAAATGATGGCAACCCACTGCTTTAAAAAATTAAACATTTGCCGGAAATACATATTTTGAGATTTTTTTAACTTTAATTCTCAAACGTAAATCTCACTAAAGTCTCATACATGATGGAATTTACAGATCACCATATTAATTTGAATCGAAAAGCTTAACACTTGTCATTTTAACTTTGTTATTCAAACAGTCCTATTTATACCCTCGCCTTTATGAGATATATCTTATGACGCTTTCGCAGTTAATCTACAAAACTCTGAATAACTAGACACTTATATGCATAGGTCTTGATTTTTGTAATTTTTCAGAAATCCTCTTGTAGTGTTCGTACGCTTCAAGGTTTTTTTACCAGAATTTTTCTAAATGAATATTTGGTTTATTTAACCCTTTATGCACTGAATTATGAATTCATGAAAATGTTATCTTCCAACCCATTTTTCGTGAATTGTTTAAACTACATTAGAAGATTTACGTAATCACATAATAAATTTAGGAAGGATTTTAGAGGGATTGAAATATTTAGAAGGATTTATTAAATTTGAATTTATAATACTGATTTTGTGAAATAATCGATATATTAATATTTATAACCCCCACTCAAATCATTTATTTTAAATATTCTTCTTAGTATTTTGTAGAATTCGGAACTGTAAAATTAGAATGTTCTTACAAAAGAAATATAGAAATATTTCCGAATTGAAAAATCCCCCCCTCCCCCAACGCCAAAGAAAGCAGAAAAGGTTCAAAGGCAAAAGAAATCATCATTTAAATATATTATTGTTTTGTGTAATCCATAATGCTTTTAGAACAAGATAAATTAATGTATCTATAACTCATTCTAAACTTTATTACAACTAATCGATATATTAAATGAATTTTATAGCAAGTTATTTTAATGGTACTTATAATAATGGAACTTATAATGGATACCTTCTTTTGCCTTTGAACCTTTTCAGCTTTCTTTGGCGTTGGGGGAGGGGGGGGGGGATTTTTCAATTCGGAAACATTTCTATATTTCTATTGTAAGACATTCTATTTGTACATTACCTAATTCTACAAAATACTAAGAAAAATATTTAAAATAAAAGAATATCAACGTCAGTAGATAAAGGGTTAATGGAAAAAAAAATTCTAATTTCAGATATAGCGATCAGTACTTTACAAATTTTTTGGTACTAAAACACCTAAAATCCCCTGAATGCGTACGAACCCCCTTGATGCGTACGAACCCTGCCTTCGTTCCAAAGTCGCTATGCAATCAACATCGACCTATACGATAGCTTAAGCGTTATTCTTATTAACTATAAATGCTTTTGAAACATTTTTTTTTTCGATAATAGTAATGAGAGAAGAAAGTTCCTCACATTTTGTAATAATATTTAATTGAACACAGTTTTTAAAAATTACTTATCATTTGATTACAATTTAAAGATGCCGGTTTATGGGCCAGAATGCATTAATCATTGAAACTTTGAAGAATTTTAGAGAATGCAGCAAATTAAAAAAAAAAAGTTATAGTTGAAAAACGTATAACATATTCAATAAAATCATTAAATGTCATTTCAATAAAAAATGTATATAAACAATAATGTGTTTGAATTAGTTGCGCAGAATTGTATAAAACGTATGCATGCTACATGTGAAAATTTCCAACATACATAAAGCCACACTAAATCCCAAACTTCATCAATATATACAAAGATATTACACCTTCAAATACTAAATACAGGCAGTATTTAAAAAATAATGATCCGCCTATCTTTAATGTCAAACTATTTACGATAAAATCACATCAAATATGCCATTAGACTCTGAATATTATCATCTACAACTCATATTCAAAATATTAGAATAATTGAGAAAAAGTAATATGAAAAAATTATTTTTCATTTATATATTTTTGATACTAAGTAAATGCAATTAAATTTCTTATAAATTAAATCTGGGAAGTTTAGATAAGATTTTAACATTTACAAAATATTAAATACAGTACAATAAATTAGGTATACAGCTTTCTGATACAGATCAAAATATTAGAATAAAATTTAGATCGGTTCAAAATATTAGAATATTTTATTTTATGCAACAATATTACCTTATGAATATGAAGTATATGGTAGTTAATATTTTGTAACATCCTCTTTAGCTTTCGTAACAATGTACAATCGATCTTGCATACAGTATTAAAGGTGTTTACAAACATTTCTATCAATATTAGCCCAAATTGACTTTATACGTGCCACTAACACAGTTTTACTTGAAGGAGGAATTTCTTGGAGTTTTTTCTTCCTTATACACCATACGTTTTCGATGGGATTGAGGTCTGGTGAGTTTGGTGGCTAAGGAAATACCTTAATGTGGCGTTGGCGGAATAAATTCTTAGTTGACACCGAGGTGACGCTAAATATTGTTGAAAGATGAAATCATTTTCAAATAAATCTTCTGTTGGTGGAATAATGTAATATTCCAAAATTTCTTTATATATCTGAGAGTTAACCTTTTCGTAGACGATGATTTCCTGGTCCTTCTGCACTCATGCAACCGCAAACCATGACACTAACAGCAAATTTTACGGAAAGTTTAAGGCATACTTTATCAAATGCTTCTTGCTTCATTCTCCAAACTCAAATACCTTGATTACCATATGAAACACAAAACATACTTTCATCACTAAATAATACATTTTTCCAATCTTCTTAGCTCCATAAACGTCTTGATTTACACCAAATCAATTTTATACGCTTTTGTATTGCAGTCATGAGAGGTTTTGTTTTCGGTACACGAGAGTCAAACTTAAATATATAGCGACGTGTTAATGTTATCGATGTAGAAACTTCAAATCCTTCTTCTTTCCATTTTCGGTGAAAGAATCGCAGACTTTTAAAACTGTTTTTCTTAACTATACGCTTCAGTTTCCTGTCATCTCTAGCAGATGTTTTTGGTTTTTGGCCGCCATTTCGGCGATTATTTTGAAATTTCCCATTGTTTTTAATATTGCGTTAGTATTTTACTAACGCTTGATTGCGAACAATGTAAATGATTCGCTATATAACATTGATTTTTACCGTGCCGATATAAATCAACCATATGAAGTTTAATAGATTCAGGAATATCACTCACACAACCTATAATACGAAAAATCAAACAAACGGCAAAAAGAATATTGCTTTTAAATACAATCGTCTGAATTTAATCAATGATGCCACCGGTTATTAATTGGTGATAATTAAAGGAGAATTAATGTGAAATATTCTAATGTTTTGAAACACTTGAAGAAATATTCTAATATTTTGAACACTTGAAGAAATATTCTAATATTTCGACTTTTCAAAATAATTTTTTTTTCAATTTATCTTTTCAAAAAATATATTAATTTTAAGATAATAAATAAGTTTAATCAACTATAAGTTCTTAATAAAAGTATCGTTTGCATATTTGCATTAAAAGACATTAAATTACAAACCGATATTTTCATTTTGTAAAAAAAAAGTAATTATTATAATAGTTTGAATATGAGCTGTATGAAGATATTAATGCAATTTTAAAAATAAAAGTCATCTACTTATAAAAAAAAAAAATCATCAAAAACGAGTTTTCAAATGTTAACATTTATTTTTGACACTATATTTGAGTTCTATAGATCCTGAAACCAGAAAAGGGTATAGCCTATATACCGGGTGTACCAAAAAGGACTGACTGATTTTAAAATTCAATAACTTGTAAACGGTGACAGATATTTAAAAAATTCTTGCAGGAGGGTTATGCATAAGGTCAAAAGTTTTTTTACAGTGATTTTCGATTTTAGTTCGAATGACAAACAATAGATGGCGCTGCGATCAATAGACGCTGAATTCAGGCTCGATTTTTGGTACTTCGTGGCCCGGATAATACATTTCCATCTCCTTTTTCAGCATGGAACAAGAGAAAGGACCAGAAATCGAGCCTGTATTTAGCGACTATACCTTACAGCGCCATCTATTGTTTGTAATTCGAACTAAAAATGAAAATCACTGTAAAAAAACTTTTGACCTTATGCATAACCCTCCTGCAAGAATTTTTTAAATATCTGTCACCGTTTGCAAGTTATTGAATTTTAAAATCAGTCAGTCCTTTTTGGGACACGCGGTACCTTTTATTAATCTTCATAAACGAAATCTTTAAAAAATAAATTCACAAGATCGCAAAGTAAAAACTTTCAATCACTCCAGTAAAGTTATATTAATTTTTATATAATTTAAACAAAAATTAGTAATCACTTTTCAAATATTTTTAAAGAGGAATTTTCAAATGCATTTTCTCGTGATTTTTCCATTTTTTATAAATGATTAAACGGGATATACTCCTTTTACGTCTTCGAAAGTTAAATTTCGCTATATCACGCAAGATTCAAAAGAACTGTAAACTTACACACTTATGTTTTGACAATGTCCATACTGTTTATGTAAAAATTAATGTTGGTCAAAATTAATAATTTTTAATTATGAATTTGTTAATAATTTTCATTATTGAAATTTTGCTTTTGAATAAAAACTATACTTAAAATATGATAGCATTCATTCAATATATTGCACTGTAAGCAACAATTTTACATCAGATTATTATTATTATTATTTTTTTTAGAAGATATAAATTAAAGTTTGTCATGCGAATTTAACAATACCATCCTCAAATTTTATCATCTCCAACTTAACGAAAATTTAACAAAATACATAAAGTATATACTGATTTGATCCAAGAAACGCAAATAACGTCTCCAAAGTGGTTGTTACTATTTGAAAAATCAATGATGATAAAATTTGTAATATGTGGACGACCCCTATTCCTAAAATTACATTCTTTTTCTGACAGAAGACAAGATTTTAATTTTAATGAAACCTTTGGCACAATTTTATCATAAAGGGTGTGCGAATAAATTCAGGTATTTTTATTATTTTATACTGACTGTACAGACTAGTTTTGTATACTGACTTAACACTAGATATAATGACCAAAATATACTTAAATTAGAATTATTTTGTAATTTGTTTCTATTTTCTTCTTATAAACAACATTTTAGTAGGATCGCAATCTCTAATTGAACTTTCTCGGAGAAATCACATGTTTTTGTGCAAACGAATACTCGTTAAATTAACCTCATCAATTATGAATATAATATCATAAAGTATTCCTAGAAATCGGTGAAAAAACGAGAAACTTGTAACACTTCATTTAATATACATTGAATAACGAACACTGTTAAGATATAAATTCATTGTCACCATGGAAACCATGGGTTAAAGATGATCTTATCAGCAATCAATCAGCTTCTGATGTTTGTTTTATACATTTATTCATGCAAATGGAAACCAAAAAGAAAAAGCTTAAGCAACAGAAAATTCTGAATGCGTTTAAACCAGTACATTTAGGAGCAATGTTAAATAGATTTTTTTGCATCCTATTCTTGTGTCATCTAAATGTTTTACAATACTCTCAAAACTTTTTAAAAAGTAAACTAAATTACTCTCTTATCATTTATAAGCATATATATCAATTGATATTTTTGTAAAAATATGAGTTTTCTTATACATGGATAATGATAATTTCCATAGTTACATAAATTCTAAAACAAGAAAGAAAACTCATGCATAGATAATGAAACACTTTCCAACACTTCCAGAATAATTAAAAAAAGCTTCATCGTTTAATAAGGTAAAGAAAATTCCCAAGTAAAAATTTTATAAAACGCATAACGCATTTGAAAACGATATTTCAACAATTACTGCACATATTTGGAAATGTACTCCCATTCTTTTGTTCAGCTGTGTGTATGATCTGTAGATTTGTTTATATCCTGCATAGCATCCTGAAATTAAGTTTAATTTGAAAACTGAACAATTGAAAATTCACCTTCAGCAATTTCTACCAATAAACGGAAACATACTTGAATTCATTTGTACAGCCCTGTATATTACCCATATATTTTTATGAACGCCACATATTAAGCTGAAATTTAATTCAGGCAAAAACACTCTTAACCCCTTGGGGAAGAGCGACCGGTATACGTGCCACTTAACCCCTTGAGATGCAAGCAATTGCTTTTGTATAATTCTGAACTCCCACCGGAAAGTTAGAAAAAATTTATATCAAATTAAGGAAAAGCAATTTTACTACTTTATTTCCACTAAAGTTAGAAAAGTAAAATTTTATAATTTTTTTCTGGTGCAAATCTTCATTAATCGTAGGTGGGATAAATTATATCCCACCGCCCCTCATAGTAGGAGAGCTGTTGAACATTTTTGAGTAGGTATTTGAGGCACCCTGAAAATTTGTGCAACACTTCTTTTGTAATGCCTGAATACAAAATCGAATGTCTGGCTGAAGGATCGTGGCCCAAAAACTGTGCCAGACAAAACAAATGGCACTTGACACGTGTCTGGCACAGTTTTTGTGTCGACTAAAGTGTCTGTCATTTTCAAAATATTTTTTTCTAAGCATAAATATTATTCTGTCTCAATCTCAGCGTGCCTCAAATACCTTTTTTGGGTAGTCAAAAAATGGCACTTGACACGTGTCTGGCACAGTTTTTGGGCCGACTAAAGTGTCTGTCGTTTTCAAAATATTCTTTTCTAAGTATAAATATTATTCTGTCTCAATCTCAGCGTGCCTCAAATACCTTTTTTGGGTAGTAAAAAAAAATGGCACTTGACACGTGTCTGGCACAGTTTTTGGGCCACGATCCTTCAGCCAGACATTCGATTTTGTATTCAGCCATTACAAAAGAAGTGTTGCACAAATTTTCAGGGTGCCTCAAATACCTTCCATAAAATGTTTAACAGCTCTTGGACTATCAAGGGGTTATGGTGCTCAGAATTCTTCATTATCCTCGCCAGTTATTTTTTATTGTAAAATTTACCTTATTTAATCAGAGCATTTTTGCGTTTCAATTACAGAAAATTTTCTATTTTTAAAAAACGGTGACAAAATATTAAAAATTAAGCAAAAAGCTCTCGTCGCGAACGCGTTAACCCTCTATCTACTGACGGTACTTATAAGTACCACTCACTTTAAACTTTCGTTCCGTAGTGAATATTACAGATATTCTAATGGCACTTTGCAAAAACTCTCTTTTAACTCCTCTTTATCCGGATACATGGCAGCAGTAGTTCTAGGTTAGTTATTTTAGCGAGGAAGGAGGCTATTTTTAACACAGTCGATGAGTTTTTTGCCGACATTTTGTAAAGATAGTCATGCTCGTTTTTTTATTGCTGCAAACACAGTAAAGGATATAAGATAAATGTTGGATTTTTTTATGTGTTCATTATGCTCTTAGAATACAGTTTGACTAGCTATTTTAGGTGAACGGTGTATGTATTTGATTTAACAGTTGAATTACTCGTTGGTACTTATAAGTACCGTAAGTACACTGAGTGTTGGAGAAAAACTTCTTGTTTAATATTCGACTGTGTAGTTATCCATCGTTTTCATCTGCTTTAAAACATAATTACTAAAATATAGTGTAGTAATAATTTCCCTGGTATTGTTTTTCCGTTTCATTGTTATTTTTTATAAGAAATTGAAAAAGTTATGGCACCGTCACGTTTTTGCTCTGCTAGAAATAGCATATGTAAATTCGTATATTGCATATGTGGAGATGCGAGTAAACACGTTGTCCCTGGAATATAGACGTCGTATAGCTAAAGAACTGCTAACGCGATCAAAACCTTTAACCCTAGAACTACCGGAAATTTTACTCAAGTTTTATAAAAACATTCTACACCAGAATTTTTACTTAAAACTATTTAATTTGTTTATTTAACTTATTATTGTCTGATTTATACATTTCGTTTGTTTTGAAGAAATTTCTGGTTTGAATAAATATTTTGAATGTACATGTCAGGTCCATTGGACCCTTCTGGTAGACAGAGGGTTAAAAAAATAGTTTTTTTTTTTTTTAACCCTTACAGGGGCAAAGCATTTCCAATGCTAAAGTGTTGAAATAAATAATTGGCACCGGAATTTGCCAAAAGATTTATTTGTAAGTAAGAAAAAACTTATGTTTCACATACTTATTAAATCGAAAATATTTTCTGGTGCCATTTGAAATACCTTGTGGGTTTTCTGTTACGATATTTATGTCGTATTGTACTGATGGTACTTTAAAGTACCACTTTAATTTATTACCTCTAAATAATTAAATTTCTCACGGGTGTGTATTTTTTTTTTATGTTTATACTTTAATTTCCATTGCAATCACTGAAAATAAAATATGACACGAAAAAAATACAGTAGATCATAATGCAGTAGATAAAGTGTTAAAACAACTAAAATAAAACTTCCTGAAATTTCTATCTATCGGCTATCCTGTTTTTTGAAAAGCCATGTGTATGATTTTATTTTTATGCTACAAATTTTTATTAATATTCTAAATGTAGTACTTGTGTAGTACTAAATGTAGAGCTTGAACATGCATAACTCAAATTAAAAAAACATTTTTTTAACAATCCACGCACATTCTCAGTAATGTTTACGAATTCGTTTGTGTAGTACTGCATATGATCTACAGAGTTTATTCACACCACGTAGTACGCAAAAAAATTATTTAAACTTAAAAAAGCATATCATAACTCAAAACCCACTTTCAGTAAACATCCTTAATAACAAACACTTCAGATACGATACTATAACAGAAATATTTTTTGTGTTCTTTTAAATGAACGATAAATGCAATGCACATAATGTTAAACTACAAGCATCTAGCAGTAGACCTCAGTACCGTATATTAATTTCATCATGTTTCAAATAGTGCAATATATTTAAAATTTGTGCGAATAGTCCTTTTCCTCCGTCAACAATTATATAGCTGAATTCTTTTGCGTGACCCTGAAAATGAATGTTTAATGCTTTGCACCCCATATTCTACAGATAACATATTTTAATGCATCTCAGGAAATCATGTAAGTTTCATTTCGTGTGTAACAGAGTAACGTTATTAAAATAAACTGCGAAAAAATATCCCCCGTAGATTATAATTTATCCGACACTTTTGTGTGACCCTATAAAAGAATGATAAATGCTTTGCACCCCATATTCTACCGAAAGCATGTATTAGTGCACTTCAGAAATTCATATCAATTTCATTACGTTTGTAACAGACTAACACTATTTAAATACGCCGTAAATGATTTTTCTTCACAGACAATAATATAACGGAATAATTTTGAGTTTCCCTGTACGCCTATTGAAAGTGTTAGTTATAACACATTCGCCAGTAAACACCTTCTACTGCACCTCAATAATTTGTATAAATTTCATTATGTGTAAAATTGTGTAACACTATTAAAATACACCGCAAATGATTTTCCCCCGTAGACCATAATGCAATACAATAGTTTTGAGTGTACCTGCAAATGTACTATGAATGCTACAGACTTCATGTATATACGAAACATAACATACTAAAGCTCAATAATTCATATCAATTACACTACCCAACATCAAAAATGTTTCGAGCTCGAAAATAGTTATTTCCGAAGTATTTTGTCTCGCTAAACACGAAAATCAACATAAAAAGTTGAGATTAGCTCTTGTTTTCAAGATAGGAACCAACTTGAGAAATTTCACTATGGCTGTTTTATGGGAATTGAATGTTCGGAAGTTGGTACTCCTAATAGCTGTAATTCCTCTCAACTGCATTCTCTGTGTGGAATCTTTTTGACGTTCTTTTTCCTCAGCAGATGGAAGCACCTTCCCTGGGACTGACCGTCTTTTGAACCGGTGAGAGCGTCAGTAGAATGAAAAAAGATAACAGTGCACGATTCAAGTGACATTCTCTGCTATTCGCCTTACAACTAAAGGTCAACAACTTTTGTTACATCTGTAGTGAAATAACTTTTGAAGCCCAGAAGCGAACCATTAGCCCAGTTGTAAAGACAGCTTACTTCCATTACTTCGGTATGAAGATAGGTGACCAGGAGAAATCTTGGGCCGCCCCACATGTTTGCTGTAATTCTTGCTCAGTTAGACTGCGAGAGTGACTGAATGGGAAGAAACGAAAAATGAAGTTTGCTATACCCATGATTTGGCGTGAGCCAAGAAACCACGTTGACAATTGTTATTTCTGCATGACGCCATCCATGAATCGAGGTTGGACAAAAAAGAAGAAGGAATCGGTACAGTATCCCAGTGTTACATCAGCCATTCGGCCCGTTCCTCACTCGGCTAATCTGCAATTCCTGAACCACCTCAAAATTATGAGATTGAAGAGGATGATGCTGTAGAAGAAGAAGTCACTAGACCTGGGACTTCCCATGACTTATATTTCGAGGCAGAAGATTTGAATGAGCCTCACAGACTAAATCAGACAGAACTGAATGATCTCGCAAGAGGTCTTGACTTGCCAAAGGAGAAAGCAGAGCTTCTGTCATCAAGACTGAAGCAATGACATCTACTCCAACCAGAAGTCAAGATCACAGAATACAGGACTCGTCACAAGAATCTTCTTCATTTCTTTGAGAAGAAAGAACATGTGTTTGCTGGTACTGATGTTAATGGTTTGATGAATTCCATGGACATAACTCATGATCCACGGAAGTGGGGGTTATTTGTAAACTCTTCCAAACTTAGTTTAAAAGCAGTCTTATTACACAACGGCAACGTTATTCCTTCCCTTCCCATTGGACATTCCGTTCACATGCAGGAAACTTACGGGAACGTGAAATTACTTAGAGTCAATCAAATACGAGGATCATAAATGGCAGATTTGTGGTGACTTGAAAGTAATTGGTAAAGTAATTACTCCTGGGAATGCAATTAGGCTATACCAAGTACTGCTGTTTTCTGTGTTTTGGGGACAGTCGCGATAGAAACTCTCACTGCATAAAAGATAAATGGCCTTCAAGAAATCTAAATCCCGGGAAGAGAAATGTCGAAAATGATCCTCTAGTTGATCCAAAAAACATTCTGCTTCCACCCCTGCACATTAAGCTGGGATTGATGAAGAACTTCGTGAAAGTCACGAACAAGGATGGAGAGGCTTTCCAGTACCTTAGAGCGAAATTTCCAAGACTGACTGAATCAAAGGTTAAAGAGGGAATCTTTGTGGGGCCTCAAATACGCACAATGATGAATTACCCTGCTTTTGATAAAGTTTTGGAAGGGAAAGAGAAAGCAGCCTGGGAAGCCTTAATAGGGGTGGTACGAGGATTTCTAGGCAACAGAAAAGCTGAGAACGATCAACAGTTGGTGAAACAACTCCTACAAAAGTACCATGACCTTGGATGCAACATATCTCTGAAACTTCATTTCCTCCACTCCTATCTTTATTTTTTCCCCTAAAAACGGTGGAGCTGTACGCGATGAGCACGGTGAAAGGTTTCACAAAGGTATCTCTGTAATGGAACGCAGATATCAGGATCGTTGGGAAGAGTCAATGCTGGCCGACTACTGCTGGACTGTTACAAGAGATGCTCCGGCGTTGACATACAAGAGGCTGAAGAGAAACTTTTTCTCTGCTCCCATGACAACGAAGGACGCGCGATGCGTGCGCATCCTACTTTAGAATGCGACTTCTTATTGTTGTGGCTGGAACGATACGAAGCAATGTTGTGATTTTAAAAAGCATGATCGCTGTAATATTTTACAGTTTGTTGATGAGGCTAAGCCTCCCTTATTTCGAAAAACCGGATCGTTTGTTTGATAATTCTTGCTGTATATATGTATATAATCATGATCTGTAAATAGTCATTAAATATTTAAAGAAAAGATCCCAGAAAGCACCTCCTTCTTTGAGTTGATGTTCGAATGTCTTTGAAATTTTCTTCATGGTGCATCACGCCGGGAAGAAAGAAAAAAAAAGTATTCGTTACCCTATTAATGTCTTCAAAACACAAATAAGGAAATAGAGCATAGTAAGTGATAAGAAGACGACAAAGGTAAGATTAAGTTTTTCATATTTATTTCGAAATGTCTGATTTAGAAAAGTTGAAAAAGAACCGTACAGTTTTGAGAACAGCAGTAACAAAGCTGATTAATAATATAGAAAATGTTATGAAGGATAGTCCAATGAATTTTGATAATTTAGAAGAATTATTTATTCAGTTAGATACTAAAGCAGAATTATTGAAGTCAGTTGACGAGAAAATTGAGCCCCTTTTAGGGTTAGACGACTATGAAACTGAAATCAATTCTGTTTATGATTACGTGGATAAAATATCAGTTGCAAAATTCCGGGTGAAGAAAAAATTAACCGAAAACAAAAAAATTGTTAATGTTGATTTAAATAACAGTCAAGATTTAAAATCGAATGTGATTAATTATGAAAACTCAGTTGTTAAATTGCCAAAACTCAATATACAAAAATTCTATGGCGACTGTACGCAATTTATTTCATTTTTTAATACCTTTAAAAATACAATTCACGAAAATAAATCGCTTTCGAAAATTGAAAAATTTCATTATTTGAAGAGTTATTTATCTGGAGCTGCGGCTAATGCTGTAGAAGGTTTTGAAATATTAGAAGCTAATTATGACGCAGCATTGAAAGTTTTAGAATCGCGTTATGGTAAAAAAGACGTGATAATTAATCATCACCTGAACAAGCTTCTTAATTTATCCCCTGTTTATAAGGCTAACGAAATTCAAAAATTGAAAAAAATGCACAGTGATATAGAAATAAATGTTCGATGTTTGTCCACATTAGGACTCGAACCAGCAAATTATGGCTCCATGCTTATCGCCGTAACTTTAAAATTAATACCGGCAGAATTAGCTTTGGAATATAATAGACAAAATGTAGATAATTTAACACATTCAGATATACATAAATTATTAGATTTTCTGCACGCTGAAATAAAAAGCAGAGAACACACATTTTTTCGAGAATGAAAGCATTTGAAAATAATAAAACAAAAATCAAGAGTCAAACAACAAAATCTGAATTTAAATCTACTTGTGAATTTATGAACATTTCGAATGATAAATCGACTTCAGATAGGCAGCTCGCTCATTGTATTTTTTGCAACGATAGTAAACATTCATCTGATTTGTGTGAGGCTGTTGATGTAAACACTAAAAGAAATTTGTTGAAATCTCAAGGAAGATGTTACCTTTGCTTAGGCAGGAAACACGTTATCAAAAATTGTAACTCTAAAACTAGTTGCAAGAACTGTTCAGGCAGACATAATCAAACGATATGCCTAAAATCTAAATTAATAAAAGAAGTAACTACACCCGAATTAAAAGGTAATGAAAGTGAAGCTAGGGAAAAAGTGATTTCGGCTATTTCCTCTACAGAAAATAATAAAATTCTTCTACAAACTTGTTGTGTAAAAATAAAATCAAACGGAAAACAATCTCTAATTAGGTTACTTTTAGATTGTGGGAGCATGCGAACCTTTATATCTGAAGAAATAGCAAATAAATTGAATTTACAGGCAATAAGAAAAGAAAAATTGTCGGTTTTTATATTTGGAAATAAGAATCCCATTGAAAAAACCTTTGAAGTAGTTAAACTAACTATTGAAAATAAAAATGTACCTAATTCAAAATTAGATATAGAAGCGCTAGTCACCAATCAAATATCAGCTACTGAAATCCCCCCACCTGAAATCAATGATTTGATGAAAAGTAAACAATTTGAAAATTTAACCCTTGCGGACACACCCACATCCAAAGAACCAATTACATTACTTATAGGTGCTGACTATTATTATGAGATTGTTACTGGAAATATAAAACATTTGAATAAAAAATTAGTAGCTGTCGACACCATTTTTGGTTGGTGTCTACAGGGAAAAACAACTGACAGTTATACGCCCTTAGCATTTAATGTAATAGTAGAAAAACTTTTTATTTCTGAACAGATTGAAAAATTCTGGAATATCGAATCATCTGGCCTTTTTAATACTAAACAGGATTCAGATTTTTCGGAAAACAATGTTATGAAGCAGTTTGAGTCAGAAATTAAATACAATGATAAGCGATATACAGTTCGATTTCCGTGGAAGCTTGAAAGGGAACGTTTAAATGACAATCGGAAAATTTCAGAATATAGATTTTTTAAACTCAAACAAAGATTGATTAAAAACCCTGAATTATTTTTTGAGTATAAGGAGGTGTTAGCAGATTATTTGAAACAAGGTATTATTGAGTTAGTTACAGAGCCTGAAGAAAAACAAAATGTAACTTTTTATTTACCTCATCGAGAAATAATTAGAACTGATAGGACAACGAGCAGATTACGCATAGTTTTCGATGCCTCTGCTTATGACACAGGCTCACTGTCTTTGAATAATTGCCTGCATGTAGGTCCAAATTTGTATCCTGAAATATTTGATGTTTTGTTACGGTTTAGATTTAATCCCATAGCTTTTACAACTGATATAAAACAAGCTTTTCTACAAATAATTATAGATGAAAAAGATCGTGATGTAACAAGATTTTTATTTTCACAAGATTTGTTTGATAATTCTAAACCCTTTGAAATTTATAGATTCACCAGAGTGTTATTTGGAATTAGTAGCAGTCCCTTTTTATTGGCTGCAACAATTAAACACCACTTGAAAAAATACACCGAAAAATATCCAGACACAGTAAAATTTTTAAATGAAAATATATATGTCGATGACGTTATAGGAAGTCATGAAAATATTGATAAAGCCCTATCCACTAGTTTACAATGTATTGATATATTTGAAAATGCAAGTATGCATTTACACAAATGGCATACGAACTCTTTACCACTTAGTGAACTATGGAAAGAAAATGGCATAACTTCAGAAGTTAATTCTGAAGCTTTTGGAGAACAAAATCTCCATTATAAAGTTTTAGGAATCGCTTGGAAAAATTCCAAAGATTTACTTTATTTTGATGTTCGAGGTTTAGTTGATTTCGTTTCAAGAAGAATAGACACCAAAAGATTTATTCTAGAAGTTTTAGGTCGGATTTTTGATCCACTTGGATTCCTAGTACCATTTACATTAAGACTAAAATGTATAATTCAACAAATTTGGAATTTGGGTCTAGATTCGGATGACACCTTACCCGAAGATTTACGTATAGTTTGGAGTAGCTGGTGTAACGAACTCCCTCATTTGAAAAACTTTTCAGTACCCAGACACTATTTTTCTGACATCACCAATTGGCATGATTATGACCTACAATTACATATTTTTGCCGATTCGAGCATGGAGGCTTATGGTACGGTTGCTTATTTACGTGTAGCAACAACTACCGAAAATGTTCGAACAGTTTTTGTTGCTTCGAAAAACAGGGTTGCTCCACTGAAAGCACTTACCTTGCCAAGGCTTGAATTGATGGCCGCATTGTTGTCGGCCAAGCTAAGTAGTAACATTTTGAAAGCTTTAAAATTGAATGTACCGACTTATTACTGGACAGGTTAAAAAATATCCTATTTTTGGATAAAAGGATCCCCTAAATAGTTTAAACCCTTTGTCAGAAACAGAATTGAAGAGATCCATAAATTGACCTCACCTGATAACTGGTATCATTGTCC
Source organism: Maratus speciosus (assembly GCA_963932465.1). NCBI lineage: Eukaryota > Metazoa > Arthropoda > Arachnida > Araneae > Salticidae > Maratus > Maratus speciosus. The sequence goes on along the minus strand of OZ010797.1, from coordinate 255,468,189 downwards.
TGGTACTGCCAATCCAGCTGATATAGTTTCTCGAGGATCAAAAATCTCTAGGATAATCAATGATACAACTTGGTTACAGGGACCAGAATGGCTATGTTTACCTCCTGAGTGTTGGCCAATATCAGAAAACAAAGAAATCGCTTACTCAGATGAATTAGAATACAAAAAAATCCTAACGATGTTTTTCAGAGCGAGTGCTTAGTCAAAAAACTCGAAAATCCCATAAACATTTCAAAATATAGTAATTTAGAGAAACTTTTGAGAATTACCGTTTGGGTAAAGAAATTCATTATGAAGCTGAAAAAATCAATTGAAGTGCAAGACGTAGTAACAACCGAAGCTGAAAATTTTTTGATACAATCTGAACAAAAACAATTTTATAAGGAAGAAATAGAATCTCTAAAAAATAGTAAATCAGTGGATAAGACGTCATCCTTATCAAATTTCATGCCCTTTATTGACAAAAACGGGTTGATGAGGTTGGGCGGAAGGCTCGAATTTTCTAACCTGTCCGCAGAAGAGAAAAACCCAATAATTCTCCCCAAACACTCTTGGTTAACTACTCTAATAGTTCGTCAAGAGCACGAGAAAATTATGCATGGAGGGACAGCCAGTACTTTGGCAAAAATTAGATCTCGTTTTTGGATACCTAAAGGTCGTCAGTTGGTCAAGAGTGTTATCAAGAATTGTATAATATGTAAAAAATATTTCTCCAAACCAGCAGACCAGATCACCGCACCATTACCAAAAGACAGAGCTAGTGAAGCACCGCCATTCGCAATCTGCGGTTTAGACTTCGCCGGTCCGATCTATATCAGAAATTTTAAAGAAACGCAAAAATCTTACATTGTCCTGTTTACTTGCGGTGTGACTAGAGCCATTCACCTGGAACTCGCGTCTGATATGACAACAAATTCCTTTTTGATGGCATTCAGAAGATTCACAGCTAGACGAGGAAATCCCAAAATTATTTATTCTGACAACGCAAAAACCTTCAAAAAGGCCAAAGGTGAACTCGAAAATTTATACAACATACTGACAGACAAAGTATTTTTAAATTTTATTACAAAAGAGAGAATTGTATGGAAGAATATTATAGAAAGAGCTGCATGGTGGGGAGGTTTTTATGAGCGACTAGTAAAGTCAGTCAAAGACTGTTTGAGAAAAGTAATTGGTAGAGCACTCTTAAGTTATGATGAATTAGCGACTCTGTTGACAGAAGTGGAAGCAGTTTTGAATACGCGACCATTGACGTATGTATATAGCGACAGCAATGAACCAGAACCTCTTACTCCAATGCACTTTTTAAATTTTGGAAAAGAACTTTCATTTCCTATTAATTTTTTTGAAATAATTGAAGATTGTTCGAAGAGATCAACACTCCTGAAAAGAAAAAAAATATCAATCTTTACTATTGAAACAATTGTGGACCAAATGGAAAAAACAATATTTGATGGATTTGAAAACAGCCCATTCCTTGAAAAATCCTAATGCCCATACGACACTGAAAGTGGGCGATATTGTTTTAATTCAAGATGACGCAAAAAATAAGTTTCTTTGGAAACTTGGTAAGATTCAGACTGTCATTCCTGGAAGAGATGGCAATATTCGTTCATACGAAATAAAAACAGCGAGTGGAATCTTAAAAAGATCCATTCAGCACTTGTATCCCTTTGAAATACAAAACGACTAACAAGTGACTTTTTGCAGACTTTTTATAAACATTCATAAACTTTTATAGACATTTATTTAGTTTGTTTTTTCTGCATTTAGGACTCTAAATATTTTCTTTCTCTTTTTTAATCTTTAGTGTTATTTATATATAGAATCTTTTTGAATTTTGGTATAAGTAAGTATATAATTTAACTGAAAAAAAAAAAAAAAAAAAAAAAAAAAAAAAAAAATGTGTGTGTTATTTAACAGTCATTATTTTTACTGTGTAATTTAAAGTGTTTTATTTAGAAATTATTGATATTTTGAATTTGACTAATTAAGTGATTAATTAGATATTGTTTGAATTCTTACATTTAGTATTTTGTATTCGAATTTTAAAAATTGTATTAGATTACTGAACCACTGATACGAAAAATTGAATTTTTATGATTTTATGATGGAATTTTGATTTGTGAACTCATTAAGAGTTCAGGTGGGGAGTGTGAAGAGAAACTTTTTCTCTGCTCCCATGACAACGAAGGACGCGCGATGCGCGCGCATCCTACTTTAGAATGCGACTTCTTATTGTTGTGGCTGGAACGATACGAAGCAATGTTGTGATTTTAAAAAGCATGATCGCTGTAATATTTTACAGTTTGTTGATGAGGCTAAGACTCCCTTATTTCGAAAATCCGGATCATTTGTTTGATAATTCTTGCTGTATATATGTATATAATCATGATCTGTAAATAGTCATTAAATATTTAAAGAAAAGATCCCAGAAAGCACCTCCTTCTTTGAGTTGATGTTCGAATGTCTTTGAAATTTTCTTCAAGGCAATTCAAAAGGAAACGTTTGCAAGAATAGGCTAAAAACAATCACTGCTTTCTGAAAAATGAACATTGTTTAATGAAACATGCCTATTGTATTGTATTTATTACATATGAATTTTTTTCTTCTTCAATTTCCTTTTAAATCGATGTGTGGGATATTGTGTGCCTTTCTGCTGTGGGCTGTATTGTATCTTGAAAACAAGAGCTAATAAAAAAATTTCATTTAGATATTCGTTTTTTTCAACCCAAAATTAGTAAGAATTGACTATCTAGAACCAGGAAACTGACAAAATTATTTTTTTTTTGTTGGGTAGTGTTATATGTCAATCTGAGTATATTTACTCGAGTTAGATCACGCACAGATATACGGCAGGCAGACACTGAAATGACAAACGTTTGTTAATCTAAGAAAATATAACATAAATATACACTGGTCATCAAAATTAAAGGTGAATGAGTAAAAATATGCTCACTAAGGTAATGTTGCAACCAATGCCGATTGCTGCAATTATTTATGCTAATTAAATACAATTGAACATTAAATTGCACTTCCGCGCATACGTTAGCGCCGGAAATATGCAGATTCGGTGATAGACAATGTGGTGTGCAATGGACGCATGTTCGAAATCTGGTCCATAGTGTTGTTTAAAGTGAATATGGTGTCTGAAAATGATCAGAATTTATTAGTTATGGATCAAAGGCATCATTGTGTCAAAAGTGAAGGTCAAAAGTGGCGTATAATTGGTAGAATCGAGGTAGGTCAAGCAGAAATGGGGATCACCCACGATTTGAATATTCCTCAAAGTGTCATATCAAGAGCTTGGAGCCGCTTTTTAAGCACTGTATCCTTTCATAGAAAGTCCGGTTAAGAGCGACCAAGAGCAACTATTGCATTCGAAGACCGTTTTCTGCCATTGACAGCTCGAAGAAACCGCGAAGCGACTACAAGAGTCTTTGTTTCAGACATTCAGACTGACACAGGAAATTGAATTAGCCGTTCTACTACCGCTCGAAGGCTTGGACTGCATGTGAGAAAACCAATAGTTTGTATCGCGCTCATTCCAGCTTCCATTGGATCCCATTTACAGGAGTCGCATTCAGGGAAACTTTTATTGTTCCTACCACTATTTTGAAAACAATATCTTCATAGCACCTTTTTTTATAATATGTTAAATAAAATGATCATGAAGGTAACTCATTAAGGATTGTAGTAGGAACAATAAAATTTTCCCTATGTAATGCGACCCCTGCATTTAAACTGGTGCACTCGTCATGTTCAATGGAGCCCAGAAGACTGGGTCCGAGTATTGCTTACTGATGAGTCCATCTATAGTCTGAACACTGATTCTAGACGTGTTTTGATCCAGAAAGAGGAACAAACACGCAATTTACCTTACCCTATCTGTGAAATATCCGTTTTCGCGACCATGGTTTTATGGTTTTGGGGGAATCATGACAAACGGCTGCTCCGAGCTGCATATCTTTCAAGGATGTTCTGTAACTAATTGGAGATATGTGGAGAAGGTATTTGAACTCCCAAGTTTGAGTATTTAAGGGTGCTGTTGGCCGACAATTTTTATTCTAATGTATGGCAATGATCGACTATATCGAGCATATGTGGTGGCAGAGTACTTGCAAACAGAATATGTCACTTCGAACGGATTGCACATTACTCAACCGACTCGAACCAAATTTGACATGTGTGGGATGCCTTGACATTCAGCTGGACAAACTCCTCCCTGGACCCTGCAGGAGCTGAAAAATGTACTTTTAGGAAAGTGGCGTGCAATTCCACAAGACTTGATCAATACTTTGATAAAGTCTATGAAATCAAAATGTGAAGTACGCATATCTGTCAGAGGTGACCATACACCGTATTAAAGAAGAAAAATTCCACAAGATGTGACTTAATTTTTCCATCATATTCCGATTTCCATAAATTTGGTTTTAATTTCAATATTTTGAGATTAATCAACTGTCAAACATTGTAATTTATGTAAATAATAATTATGTACAAATTTCTGTCAATAATTTTTCATTAAGTGTCAATTGCGTTTTATTTCTGTCACTATCCTTTAATTTTGATGACCAGTGTACAGTAACCACTTCCGAATTCATGTTTCCGAAAAGCGTTTTTTAGCTCTAGTAACCGCAGGAGAAAATATAGGGTAAGTCAAAGTGGATATAGCGATTACAAATGGCTATAACTATTTATTGGAAGAAAATATATTGATAAGATTAACACAGAATGTAGACGAAACTTCAAAATTTTCTGTACATACGTCATAGATGTTCTATGTGACTTCCCTTGGTCACACGGACAACATCTAGGCGGTGGTCCATTTCACACCATACATTCTGAAGCATTTGTTCAGTCACCGACGCAAGCGCATTACAAATGCATTCCTTGAGTTCTTCAATTGTTTTGGGCATGGGAGACACATACCCCATAGAAAAAAATCGCAGTGTGTTAAGTCCGGAGATATCAGTGGCCAAGAGCAGAAGACATCGTCGGCATCTCCACTTCGACTGATCCAACCCTTTGGAAGATGTTGGTTTAAAAATGTGTGAACCGTTGCAAAGTTTCAGCTTCACTGCACCTGCGCCTTACGTAAGGAAATTTTGAAGTTCCGTCTACATTCTGTGTTAATCTTATCGCTACATTCTTTTCCATTAAATAGTTATAGTTGTTTGAAATCGCTATATTCATTTTGACTTACCCTGTATATTTTTGAGATTTAAAGAAGCATTAAAAAAAAAATATTGCACATGACCTAGCCCAATGGTCTTCTCGTGCCCGAAATTCGTAAAATACAAAATTTAGTCAAAATCGTTAGAGCCGTTTTTAAGATGAAATTTACATACGCACACACACACACACTATTTTCGCTCGTATTATAGTACAGTCGGACCTCGATATCTCGAACCTCCTTATCTCGAAATCCTTGATATCTCGAAAAAAGAAATTTCCCCTGCTTTTCCATCAAAATTCTTATGTATTTTCCATAGTTATCTCGAAATATATTTTCCAAAACCTTTGATATGTCGAAATATTTTCCACAGAAATTAGTTTAACTTTTTACTTTCGGCTATTGTCAGCTGTAGAACTAGCTTGATCTCGATGCTGGTTTCACATTCTTTTATCCCTTTGTTGATACAAAAAACTTACAGGTAAGAATGGAAGGCTTTTGAAACCGAAAAAAGGCACAACATCGTTTTTTGGAAACTTTGCAGTGAAAGTGCACCAGGTGATTCTGCTACCTGTGAAGAGTAGCTCTCAGAACTTCCTTCTCTTTTAAAAGACTATAAAGCAGATGATGTGTTTAACGCAGATAAAACTGTATTATTGTACCATTGTACCATTATTGCCCAACAAAACGTCTGCATTTAAAGGTGAAGAAATCGGACGTGGCAAACCAAATAAACTTCGTGTAATTGTGCTTTTGGCAGCAAATCAAAGTGGTAAAGAAAAGCTTACTCCTCTTACGATAGCACGATCTAAAAAGCCGAGGTGCTTTCGAGTCGAGGTGCTAGAGTCTTTTCTAATGCTGCACAGGTGAAATATAAAGGCTTCGATGGCAAATGCAATTTTTGCAGATTGGCTGATAGGAATCGGTAAAACAATGGCTAAAAGTAAAATACACGTTCTCCTCTTCATAGACAATTGTAAAGCCCACTCTAATCTTCCAACGCTAAAAAATATCGCTGTTAAATTTTTGCCGCTAAACACGACTTCAACGTTTCGACCAGGACAACCATAGGCAACCATTCAACTAGGAGATATTCCGTTGCTTCAAAGTTGATGATTGAGCCCAAATTGTGAGAAACTTCTGAATAATATCCAATTTGTCATTTCTTAATGACGAATTGGATATTATTTAATCAAAACAAGTTTGTGTAACACAATTTTAAAATTATTAAAACTTTGAGGAAGTGTAATTTGTTAATTATTAGTAGATTATGCGTAGGTTTTGACGAATGTTATTTTTTACAGCAAAAAGCAGTTTGTGAGATTAGGTTTTTAAATTTTGTCAAAACTTTGATAACTCGAAACCTCTATATCTCGAATTTTTTTTCTCTTCCCCACAGATTCGAGATATCGAGGTTGTACTGTATAAGATAAATTTTTTGTAAGTTCTGGTATCATTCACTCATTTCAGCATTTTACGAATAGAAATAGCTTGCCCCTGACAGGATTAAATTCAGATTTCTTCATTGAAACACTTTTTTGAAATGGTAAAATTCCCGTTGCTTTCACCTTATTGTGAAATGTGAACACAATGAGAATTTTAACACTTAAAAAAAGTGGTGCCAATGAAAAAAATCTGAATTTTAAAAAAGTAGGCGTGAAATAACATTATCAAACATAACTTTCTGGTAGACCTAATACTTTCCAACTTATAAAATAAGTCTTTTTAAACAGTGCAGTGTTTGATTTATCAGACTGACGTATTTTTTAATTATTACTTTCTCCTATCTTTACGAGAAGAAAGTATTGGATTCGTGAAATTTTTCTAATTGCGGTTTTCGGCGGATTTACACGTTTTAGCGGTCAGAGAACCCGAAAAACACGTTTTTACAAAATGTATATATCTGAGTCTGTGACTCTGTCTGTCCTATAAATGCTTAAAAATAAGAATTAAGCATAAACACTACTAACCCCTACTTTAAGCAGAAATAAGTTAGTTTCAAATTTAAATATTGATTTATTTATATTTATCTATTAGTTGCGTTTCATGCAAATTAATTAAAAACTCTTCTTATTTTGAACTATACTTTTATATACTATTTTTAATTATTAACACAAAAATATCCTCGATAAATTACATTTCATGGTTTTTTTTTTTTGGTTTTTTTTTTTTTTCTCGTATAGGAAAAAAAGTTCATTTCTACAAAGTTACTTATAATTTAAATACTTTTAATAAAAAAATGGTTTTTAAAACTCTTTTCTTAGTTAATTATATTTAATTAAATTTTTAATATATTCATAGATTTTCATATTCCATTTCTAGCTATGTGACTTATTTCATTTTATTATTATAAACAACGAACAAAATCTAATTATTTTTAAAATCCAATAAGTAATTCTATCACTAAATTCAAAATAAAAGTAATTTAAAATGATTAATAATATGAAAAGGAACAATTAACGAGAAAGTTATTATAATTATTTTGTAATTTACTATAAGAAACGTAACAGCATACACACGAGATAAATACGAAACAAACTTCAAATTTTAATTATTTTAATTTAAATAAACAAAATCATTAAATTAATTAATTAATATTTTAAGCTCAGAATAAAATTGTAATTTTTTCATACCTAATTAAAATAAAATAATATCTCTGATTATAACCAGCTGTTTTGCCCGTATGCCGTACTGGCAAAAAGAATTTGCTTCAAGCATCACGTAATTCTTATTGATATCACTTATTTTTTTAATTATAACTTCATACTATTTAATGGCATAAATCTTTAGACTAAATATTATTTTTAGACTAAATATTACGAATATTTTAGATTAAAAAAGTGGTGTTTATCCTATATTTTCAATTTGTTGCATCAAGAAAAAAGAAACAGTTTGGTGATTAACAACATTTAAATGCCTTTCAAATAAAGGACATAAATTTTGTGTTGACTTTAATTGATTATACAGTAAAAAATGTGAAAACGGAATCTTTAAAGATCGGAAAATTCCGTTGTATCAGGTTTATGCCATATTAGGTATAAATGTATGGCTTTCATTCCGCAGGGTCTGCAAACTTGATCCGTAAAAGGCAGAATTTCATCATAGATTATATGCATCTTTGCATGTTTTACCGTGCATTCTTAGCTGGTGTTTCCAACGCTATTTCCGAAAAATTATTTTTTGAATAATTTAAAATCTGAAATCAATATGCCCCACCAGTGGCTAAAAGTGTTGCGCACTCAAAGTTAATAGACGGGAGGTGCTGGGTGAAACTCATGTCGCGATCGTTAGCCTAAACTTTCGCAGTCTTCAGTTCATTTTCTGTGAACTTGCGTAAACACTAAATAAATACGGATTAACTTCACTCACAGAAACTTCCAGGGAGGGATCCTTCTTTAGCTATATCCCTCGAGTATGTATAATCGCGCGTAACAAATGCTATCACTGTTGCCAGTTCGCTACATTTTTTCACTACAGATTTGTTGATCTCCAGCAGTTATCAAAAATTGTAATATTTCGATTATTGATTAACAAATTAAAAAAAAAGAGAAAACAAGACAAAGTATACAAATTTTAAAAGTATGGGCATTCAAGCAATCTGGATTTTTAAAAAAGTAGAGGACTGGCAACTGTGAATTACTGGCGAAATTGTCCTCATCTGAAATCAATATGAATAAGTTAATTATATTTGATTTGTGCATAGTATTCCCTTAACAGATTAGCAACCGACTTTTTTGTATGAAATGTGGTAGTCCAAGAGCTGTTAAACATTTTAGGTAAGGTATTTGAGGCACCCTGAAAATTTGTGCAACACTTCTTTTGTAATGGCTGAATACAAAATCGAATGTCTGGCTGAAGGATCATGGCCCAAAAACTGTGCCAGACACATGTCAAGTGCCTTTTTTTGACTACCCAAAAAAAAGGTATTTGAGACACGCTGAGATAGAGACAGAATAATATTTATACTTAGAAAAAAATATTTTGAAAACGACAGACACTTTAGTCGGCCCAAAAATTGTGCCAGACACGTGTCAAGTGCCATTTTTTAACTACCCAAAAAAAAGGTATTTGAGGCACGCTGAGATTGAGGCAGAATAATATTTATGCTTAGAAAAAAATATTTTAAAAATGACAGACACTTTAGTCGGCACAAATCTGTGCCAGACACGTGTCAAGTGCCAAATGGCACTTGACACGTGTCTGGCACAGTTTTTGGGCCACGATCCTTCAGCCAGACATTCGATTTTGTATTCAGGCATTACAAAAGAAGTGTTGCACAAATTTTCAGGGTGCCTCAAATACCTACTCAAAAATGTTCAACAGCTCTCCTACTATGGGTTTTAGACAATGTTACCAGATTGGGGACTTTTTTTGTCCCCCGATTGTTGATTGTCACCGCTTTTTTGAAATAGATATATTCGACCTATTTAAAAATAGATTAAAAATTCTGAAAAATAAGCGAATTATACTATTTTTAAAAAGTGGTGTCAGTCAAATAATCTGAATTAAAATAGTCTCCAATCTGGCAACACTGGTTTCAGAACAGTAGAAACTCCGCCCACTTATTAAAGTCTTTCGTAAATTGTAGATTTAATAGGTTTATCAAATTTATGCATTTGTAAATATTATTCAATATACGGACATATTACAAAATGTCTTACAATGTACAAATTGTAGACGGTATGGTATGATATAAATGCACAGTCTGTAAGGTAAATGTCACGCCTTTAGTCAATTATGTGTGGTTAAATAACTACGAGACTTCATGCATGCACCGATTTATAGCGATTCGCTGTTGTATAAGTCTATTTTTAGGTAAAACACTTCGAAGATTGAGCAACGAAAGTTGAGAGGAACGGACATTTTCGTTTCTGTAAATACTTCACGCTATAAAGTGGTTTGACAGTGTCATGTTACCAAACTGTCTATTATGGAAGATACTTTAGTGAGTTGGGGAAATTTTTGTCAGGTGTTTCAAAATGTGTAATTAATTTTATCTGCTGAAAGAAAAGAAAACCATAAAAACATCGAGGAAATATAGAAAAATAAATCGATAAAAATACCATGTTTTTTAAAGCATCGCATAGAAAAAGTCTTGATACTAACATTAACAATGTTTCTACCATGATATTGACTCCGACAATTGTGAAGAACGGTAACATACACTCACATATAAACTTTATCTTTACATTCTTTTATTTAAATTTAACTTGTATGTAAGTACGGAACTCTGTAATCGATTATTAACTCATTTACTGATATGCTAAAATAAAAAAAAAATTAAAGTCTATGACAAAGATTATTTCTAAAAACTGTAACGTACAGAATTTCAGAAAAATAATCCACTGGGATGAGTATGTCCTGAACTGTAGTCAGTGGTTTAATGAAATACTAAAATCAATTTTAAAATGTACCAGTACTTTCAAAATAATGTTATTGTGAGAGTTTCTTTACCCTTAACCCGGGAGGACGCGCGCCGGGCCTGATAGACCGGAATGCGAATGGTTTTTACAATTGTCACCACTATCTTTTGAAAAGTAATCTTCACCTTATTTTATCGCAATTTTTTATAATCATCCCTGTCTAAACCAGTAGTTCCCAACCTTTATTTGGCCGTGTCCCACCTAAGCATCTCTAAAATCATCATGTCCCCCCACCCTTCCTTCTATATCATATAAATATTGTCACATAAAAAATAAACTTTCATTTTCCCGGATGGTTCCGAAAATAGCATTAACTCTGATAAGTGATTTCGCATTCTTTAATTTATCAAAATCGTATTTATGTTTAATTACAAGTATGCTTAACTTCATGAATGCAGTTTTACCATGGATCTTCGTATTCATATCTACAAAAGTTTTATTATTTTTCGACAACTTACCTCAAATTTAAAGGTGATAAATAGTCTACATTCTTATTATTGTAAAATTTCTTGAAATCTCTCTCATATTTTGTATTACATCTGATAGAATTGGTACATATTATAATGGATTTTAGCACTTCCTTAAAAAGAGATATTTGTTTATCGCTAAGATTGTATGGATAACATAATCCACTCTACTTATATAGAAATATTAATTCTGTAAACGTCACAAAAGTATGCTACTAAATAAAGTTAAAAATCTGTATTAAAATTTCTGGTATCAAATATTTAATATAAGATTAAAAAACAGAATTCTAAAAGAATAATTCATGCATTTAACGGTTAAGTTTTACAGAATAAAAATTTATATAAAATAAGGTATTTAGATTCATACTTATTAAAATATTTACTAATTTGAAATATTTTAGTTATGGTAGTACTCTTTACTTGTATTGAGGATGTGCAACATAAGAATTGATTGACGTATTATACGAAAAAAATATGTCTGATTTTTTTCATTATTTTTCCTGTGTACTAAACCTTTCTGAGAATCATATATATTTTTTTCGGAACAAAATAAAAAATCATGCATTTGAGGGTTAAACTTTTCCGGCACGGAGTAATTCTGTTTGTAAAATGATGAAATGATGGCCTTACACCGGAATTTAAAAACGAATTTATTACAAAATAAAAACTTACTTTTTTCCCGACTACTTTATGAAAGAAATATATTAACCCGTTGGTGGGCACGCAATTGTGTTCGTATAATTCTGAATTCTCACCGGAAATTTAGAAAAATGTTATTTCAAAATAAGGAAAAGCAATTTTACTACTTTTTTTCACCAAAGTTAGAAAACTAAAATTTCATAAAATTTTTCTGGTGCAAATCTTCATTAATCGCAGGTGGGATAAAAGTATCCCACCGCCCCTCAAGGGATTAATTAAATATTCTTTGTGCCAGTACCTTTAAAATTATTTGTCCTTGTTTGTGGACACCGCCCGCTAAAGGGTCAAAAAGACAAAAAAAAAAAAAAAATGCGTAAGTGTGATGTAGATCGACAAAGAGTTTCCTTTCATATTCCTTTCAAAGATGGCAGCACTAGTCATTAACAAGAATCAATTAATTTAATCAATATAATATAAGACTTTCAAAATTTCATGATTTGCCGTATGATCGGACGCATTCAGCTATAAGAATAAAAAATTCAAGTTTCTTAATTTTTCAGTTTCCGAGAAAGAAATCTGTGACAGGCAAACAGCGACAGTGCTGCCACAGGTGACTATTTTCTAATTCTACCTCACACAACTATCTGAAAACAAAAAATATTAACATACTGTTCGAGAACATTTGCAAGAAAAATATACTACAACTTTTTTTTTTTTTTTTTTTTTTTTTTTAATAGTGGTGCGAGTAGAATATAAGAATAGCCGCCTGTGGCATCCCTGCAGAGAAGTGAAGCGAATAATTTAGTCTATAGCTACCAACTCTTATACTTTTCTGTACCAGAAAAATGTAATGGATTTTTTTTTCATCATTTAATCGCAAATTACAACGTTTAAAAAAGGTAAAAATTATTATTAAATTTTTGTGGTAGGGAAAAAGCATAAGATATTTTCATTTATGGTTTACGCAGATGAACGACAGCCTGAAAACAGGTGGTTTACTTTTGATCACCGGAACCACAGTCCTTATGTGGTCAGTGTTTGTAAGATGTTTGAAGTGTTTTAGTGTCTTTTAGGATGTGCTCTTAATGTTTATCTCATAGCTGCCAACTTGTACAGATTTTTCATATCACTAAAATTTAATAAAACATTTTAGCTATATTGAATCACCGAAATTCAATCAATTTTAACGTTTAAATAAGTCAAAAATTTCTATAACATTTTAGTGGTATGAAAAATCCGTACAAGTTGGTAGCTATATTATCTGTTTGAAATTTAATTAAGATTGTTCAAAATCCGCTATACAAGATAGAAACATAGGTTTATTTAGAAAATTATAATGCATTTAAATTTCATCTTTTTCTATCCCTTTTTTCCTCTTTTTTGTAAGATGCATTTGATGATATTTTTTCTCTTATTTTTTTTATACATGTATTAATACTTAAATGCGTGATATTTTATTTTGTTTCGAAACAATTATATATAGGATTATGTGTAAGGTTTATTACACAGGAAAAATAATATTGCGAATTAGTAAATATTTTAATAAGTATGTCTCCAAATACCTTATTTTGTATAATTATTTATTTTATAAAACTTAACCTTTAACCCTTTAATTCCCATGATAGAATACGTTCTAGAAATTAGGTTTCAATGCTTAATTTCGCTTTATTTAAATAAGGAATCTCTGTTATTAATTAAAGCAAATTTTGCTATTTTAATTTTCTGGTGCAAATTATGCATATACGAATGAAAAAAAAATCATAACACTATTGTTTGCATATATACAAAGCTGAACACTAAAGGGTTAAAGAACATAAAATTATTATGGTCTTGTGAGTGCTTCAATAGGGAAAAAATTCTATACATGAAATACATTTCAGTTTTTGCTAAATGAACCCCTATTTCTTATCTTTTATTGCACATTTAACAATTTTTAAACTAAAATCAACAGGAGCAAGGCTGATTACAGAATTTTAGTGATATTTAAATAGTCAAAATAGCTTAGGAAAAAAACATTTTATTCTACCATGAGAACCAAATATTATCCTTATTTATCCCCCTCCTTTTGTGAAGATAAATATGGAGACCATACAGGATGTCTCCATAGTGCTTGACACATTTTAAAATTCAATGAAAAATAAAGTAAGGGAGGTATGATACACTTTCTTTTACTAACTTTTAGAACCCTTAGAAAGCTATTTTTAAACAATTTTTTCGAGTTTTCTTATAAAGTGACCTTTTATTCATTTATTAAAAATATTGTGAATTTAAAAAATAGTAATTCAAAAAATATATCCCGATTATTTTGAATGGCTGCTACTGTATCAAACCTCCCCATTACTGTGGAGGATTGATACACTAGGAAGGGAGGTTTGATACATTGTTATGTAAATTGAAAAAAAAAATTACAGACAATTCAATTTATGCGTCATACAATTTTTTATGATAAATCTTGAAATATTTAAGTAAAATTTGAAACGAAATGACATTGACACATTTTTGTTACAGAAATGTTTTTTACAAAAATATTTAAACTATTGCTATTATTTAAACAATCCTACTAACACACTTTTTAGAAATTAATAATGAAAAAAAAAAACCCTAGAGATCTAGCTGCAAGGAAAAAGGAAGTGAACCTTGCTGATTTGCAAACAATTTAGCATAAACTTAGTTCATTTAAGATTCCTTTAACCCTTTCAGGGGCAAAACATTTTCAATGCTAAAGTGTACGATAAATGAATGGCACCGGAATTTACCAACAAATTTAATTAGAAATAAGAAAAGGGATATATTTCACTTTCATACTAAATGGAAAATATTTTACCAAAATGCTGGTGCAAATGTGGCGTTTGGGAATTAAAATTAAGTGGTTTCATAAACATACCACCACCCCTGAAATGGTGAAAAGAAAAACTAATAACTCTATCATTTTGATAAGTAAAATCGGGTAGATTGAACGTTTTTTTCAATTTGCCCTTCGTAAATTATAGAAACATTTTCCCTTTCAGGCGATTTAAACTTTTTCCCTTCTACATGACGTGCAAAGCGAACTAACCATCTACCATCGCACTGCTTTTCTATATAACCTACAAAATGTCTATGAATAGTCTCTTTGTTCTTCCTTACCAATTTCAGTAACTCTTGCTGTAAAAAAATAATGAATATTACAGTCTTATATTAGTTTGCAAACTTAAAAAAACTATTAAATTTCAAATATACAAGTGTGTCATCTCTCCCCAGTGCTAATGTATCATTTCTTCTTATTATGCCTTATTGGATTTTCAATCACTTTGTACGAATGCAGTTGCAAAATGGTAATCTACTTTATAGTAAAACTAATCCTAATAATGTGCTTTATAAATAAAAAAAATTACAAGATATTATCTTCACAATACTAAGAGTTATGAAAGAAAATCAGTCAATGAAAAAATTTACATTGACATTCCAAAAAACCTTCAAAATTAAAGAAAAGAAAAGTTGTCAGTTCTTCACTGATTAGACCAGCTAATGATGGCTTCAGCAAATAAAAGATGCCTTCACATGTGTTAGAATGGCTGTTAATGCCATTTGTTGCGGAAAATTGTCAATGTATCAACCTTCCTTATGTATCAAACCTCCCCTACCTCTTTACCCTCCCCTAATCTCCCCTCCTTGTCATACAGGACTACATTTTGTACTAAAATGCTTTTCAAGATGAAAAGTTTTCTTCAAACGAATGAAAATAATTAATTCCAAACTTCGATCATAGCTGGCGCCACTTGTCCGTATGTTTGGTTTCAAAAATGCGTTTTTCTGATTTTCAGATTAGTTTTGATACAGAAATGTCGACTCCCTGCGAAAAAAGATAATTAAGTAGGTTTGTACTTCTAAATCAAATCGAAACAAATCTGAAAATTAGAAAAAAAAACGCATGTTCGAAACCAAACATTTCGTCGGAACCATGTCAAACTATCCAGTGTTTGTTGCCAGTGGGCTACTTATTAAAAACTGAGATTTCTTGATTGGCACCACTTTTCTGAAATGGTAAAATTCGATTTTTTTTTACATTAATTAATATGTCTTTAAATAAGGCGAATTTTATTATTTCAAAAAGGGGTGCCAATCAAGAAATCTGAATTTTAAAATCGTAGTCCACTGGTAACATTGCTTTCATATCGAACGGTTTGAAATAGTAACGACGATATGTTTTTCTCTGTTTTCTAAAAAGCTATTTTAGCTATCGGGATGAAGCAAACCGCAGACTGTAACTAGAAACATTTTCTATATGACCCTGATATACTTAGTATTTGATATGAAACTTTTTTCTGAGCCTATTTCTGAGAAAAAAGAGACAGCCCCTCAAAAAATTTATGTATTTATTTATTTTTTACTGTGTGGTGTCTAAAAACGTTTCATGAATTCAGGTATTTTTGTGAAATTATACACAGACACCCCGATTTGATATTTTAATATATATATATATATATTTGCTGGAAATTTGACAATACATAATCGTGTTAAACCCAATGTTTAGCGTTAAATCATATGTTGGTAGGTTAAAAAATTTTATACTTGAAACTTATTTAACCCACAAACGACGAAATTAATTTTCACTTCAAAATGGAAATATGTCCACACCAGTTTTTCCAGAATGCAATTTTTTGTCTTATTTTATTAAAGATTTTCTGTCATCAAATAAAGGTAATAAATTTTCTTTAGAATTACCGGTGTGGGAACAACACACGTACTGGCGACTATACTGCGACCCTATTGCAACGCTAGTCTTTAACCCTTAATTGCATGAATTATTCTTTTAGAATTGTGTTTTTTATTTTTATATTAAGGATTAGACACCAGAAATCTTAAGATAGATTTTTAACATTATTTAGTAGCATATATTTGTAAATTTTAGAGCATTAATATTTCTATATAAATATAGTGGTTGTAAGAACTTAATTTATGTATTAAAAATTAAATAAAAAGGTGAGGGAAATTTACATCACTATGCAATTAAGGGTTAATGGGTTAAAAATAATAGTAAATTTGTACATTCAAGACTGCCACAGGCGACAATTTCCATATTCTGCTCGCACCACCATTTTAAAAAATATACATCTTGTAGTGTATTCCTTTTCCAAATGTTGTCAGAGCAAATGTTTAAAAAAAAAAGTTCTTAAAAAGTGGTGCGAAAAAGAATTTAAAAATAGTCGCTTGTGGTAGAAATGGAGTTATGAATAAGGTGGAGAAGCAGCGTTGCCAGACGAATGCTAAAATTTTATTTTGATTTCACTATTTCAATTCGGTAAATTTGTAAATAAATAACGACTAACTCTCTATGAAAATAGTGGTATTCAAAATAAAATTATAGTATTCGTCTGGCAACACTGAAGAGAAGACATATATTGTACTGTCTACCAGTTGCGAGTGAAGTAACTGATAAGGTTGTCGCAAGATGGTGACAGCATTTTCAAACTCCTATCAACAGTTTTTTATTATCGCCGGAGCAAACTTCCCACCAAAAAATTTGAATAGAATTTTTTAAGCGGCTTATACATGGAAATATTCAAACTCCTATCAACAGTTTTTTATTATCGCCGGAGCAAACTTCCCACCAAAAAATTTGAATAGAATTTTTTAAGCGGCTTATACATGGAAATATTTTCTCACAAATATTGTGAAATACAATTATTTGTTTTCACCGGTGTAAATTTACCGAATTATTATAATATTTTTCATTGACACTGAAATGTGGTTGTCTGGGTTGTCAGAATATGGCGGAAACGCAGGGCCTGACTATCGACAAAATAGACTTCGAGCAGTAAAAACTGATGTCTGTTTCTGTCATTATTTACGACTGAAATTTTGCAATAAGGTATTTAGATAAGGAGAAACTTTTTATGTAAATTTACTGGTGGAAGTTTCCCAGGCGGTAATCATTCCCTGCAAAAGCGGTTACAGTTAAAGCTTCACTATTTTAAGGATATGTCAGTTCCTCATTATTAATAATTCCATGGTGTCAGTCTTGTATGTTGGATTAGATATTCGGAATAGACAAATACATATCTATATATATATATATATATGTATGTATGTATATGTAATATATATATATTTGCTGTGCATCGTCCAAGTGTTGAAATAAAACTTAGAAATATGTGTTTCATTGAAAATATCATGCATATACTTTAATTTTAAATGTTATTTATTATAACTAGAAAATATACAAAATTATCATTAAATAACACATATATGATAACTAAATGATGCAAATTGAATTCAACAACAGAATGATTTCCTGTAATGGAAAATTCTATAAGATCAAGAAAATGGCTAGAAGAAGGACTCTTGACCTTTATAAGAAAGAGTATTCTACGTTTTCATTACCTGAGCTCATTACCTATTCTAAATAACTCATAAATATTGATAGAAGAATAGATGATAGAGAGACTTGTTGATTTCCATTTCACGCTCAATGAATACAAAAACAAATGAGTATTGTTTTCTTTGCACATGGCATTACTAGAAAAAATCTTATTCTTAATCAATACGGCCAAATGTAATTTCTAATACAGAATTCTTTCTTTGGATAAATTCACCTAATAAATAACAAAATAAAATTAAGAAAACAAGAAAAAATAATATTACAGAAAATATTACATTTTTCTCATGTTTAACCCCATTGAGGACGAGCCTCTTTTACATTTATTCTAATTCTTCAAAAGCGGTTTTTTACACATTGTAATTTTGATTTCTTTAATCGCTCAAAATTTGTTATTAGATAAGGGGCCATCCAGAAATGATGTCACGCTTGGAGGGGGGAGGGGGTTCATGAAATTGTGACAGTTTGTGACAAGGGGGTGGGAAGGGGGTAAGAAGAAGTGTGACATCACACATTTTGGTTAAAATAAAAGCATTAAAAATCAGCAAATTAAATTTTAAAGTTATTTTGAAATTAAAGTATTTTGTGTTCATACTGTAAAGATAACATTTAAAGCCAAATATATTAAATTCCATTTCAAATTCCAAAATACTACTGTTTTTAATTGTTCTTTCAATTAATATTTTATTACTATTATATATTAATTATGTTTTTTGTTGTAAATCTTAATTTCATTTCATATAAAATAAGTACACGAATCATTTTTATTATTATGCTCACAAATGTCGTTAAAACACATAGTTAAAAGTTTCAAAATAAAATTTGAAATATGATCTATAACATAGTACTTTGATTTTGAACTGCAAGTATATGTTTATGTAATATAGCGTGACATGTGACAAGAGGGGGGGGGGGATATGGTGAAGTGTGACACTTTGCGATAAAGGGCGGTGGCCAAAAATATGGGGAAAAAGTGTGACATCATGTATGGATGACCCCTAATGTAAATATTTTCAAACTAAAATACTGGTATTGAAATTTAAAAGTTTTGTTCGCATTACATGGCAAGTGTTCTTGCCAACCGTCTTTGATGGGTTAAGAGTCATTTAGTATTAGTGCATCATATTATTAAGTATTAATATATTTTATTTTAATTTTAAATATTTTAATACTGAATTTGGTTTAGCAAAAAGTAATAAAATTTTCATTAACAACATTTTACATTTCACATTGCGTTTTACATCTACGCATTGATAACATAATTTGAGTACCACTATTTCCGAGAGTTTTATTTGTTTAATTTAATGATAAAACATTTTGGTCAAATACTAAGAAAGTTACTATTAGGAAACAGTAGTAATATACTGAAGATTCGACAGATATGACATTGTAGAGAGGTATTTATGATCTTAATGTATACTGTCGAGAAAAATTAAATGAAAATGTATAAAATCTGATAAAACATGAGTGATTTGACAGTTACAAACATGGAACATGCACGAGATCTTTATTCCGTCAAGTAGAGCTCTACAAGTACCAAAACTTCAGTAGTTTGTAGTGTAACGCGCTATATTTGAATAATACAGGGTGTCTACAAATTACTTGGGTAATTTCGTAAGTTAAGAACTTCCCAAATATCAAAAGAAATTAACAAGTTGAAAGTCAGACTAGTAGTAATATTGCCGAAGTTTATTTCATAGATGGCGTTATGTGTCATAACTGACGCTATCGCTTAGCGAGAGGTAATTATTATTGTTCGGCATTATTATAATGGAGACGTGGCGTACAACGTTGCTGAAAAAGCGAAATGCTATCTTTGGTTTCATGAAACTCATTCTACTGCGCAAGTACGACGAAATAATGGTGATAATGGTAAACTTGAACTATTTTTCTTTTTTATAATGATATGTACTAGTAATTTTTTCCGGTCAATTCCATTCAATAAATCTTTCTTTTTGCCCAACTAATTTGTAGACAATAAAGTTGTGAATAAAGAGGAGGGGACATATAGTGTACTGTCTACCAGTTACGAGTGAATTAACTGAGGAGGTTGTCACAAGATGGCGGATGCTTTTTTTACATCGGACCTTCAGTTTCTGATTACCACCAGCGCAAACATCCCGCCAATAAAATTGAATAGAAAATTTCGACTTAATTAAGCATCTTATTCATGGAAATTTTTCTCAAAAATGTCGTAAAAATGTCGAATTGTTTTTACTGGTGTCAGTATGCCTTGTAAAACTGTCAGTTTACTTCCTTGGATGTCACAATATCGCGGAAACGCAGGGCCCAACTACCGCTAAAGTAAACTTCTACCAGTAAAAATGAAAATCTCTTTTTACCATTATTTATGACTGAAATGGTTTTTAATAATAAGTTGAAAGTTTCTATATAAATCTACTGGTGGAAGTTTCTACGGGCGGTAAACATATCCTGCAATAGCGGTTACAGTTGAAGCTTCACAATTTTAAGGATATGTCAGTTCCTGTTTATCGATAATTCCATGTTGTAGACACGCTGTATAATGTTGCGAGTACAGCGATACAAGATATCAGTATTTTATAGAAAGCACTGAAGCTACTTTTAACGTTACTTCAGGAAAAAACAAGGCGTCATTTAAAAAAAATTACGCGATCGATAATGACTTCTTTTGTGCAAATTGTTTTCTATTCAACAATTTGCTAATTTCAGCAGCAACTCTCAGCTAAAGGCTTTAGAAAAGCATTGAGCAAATTTCTATATAGACACTTGATGGCTAAACCAAATGCTGGCATATAAAAACAAGAAAGAAAGAATCATTCTTCAAGCATAGATTATGAAACACCTTCAAACACATTCAGAATAATGTAACGAAAATGCGACGTTTAATAAGTTAAAATATTATGCCCAATTCAACCATATTGAAACGTATAACAAACACACTTTAAAACCAATTTCAGCTGTTCCCATCTACATTCGGTAAAATTATCATAATTCTTTGAGTAACCCTGTATAGGATATATAGATTTATATCTATCAACTACATGCATGCCAAATTTTAGTTCAATTAAGAAATATATATACACTTTAGATGAAATTTCCTTTTCAGCAATTTCCACTAATAAGGGGAATGGCATGTGAATTCTTTTGTGCAGCCCTGTATATGAGGTATAGATTTTATATACAACTAATAAAATGAAAAAAAAAATAGTTAAGGGGTCTCAGGACTCTTAAAGCTTTAAAATATTCAAAATTTTAATTTTTTTAGATATTAAACTACTATTTTTTCGGAACATTTTGGTATAAATGTTTCCTTGAAATTCCTATTAGAACAGAAGTTATGGCTTTTAGAATTATACATGCTCAATAGCTGAAGCGGCGTTTTAGAAACTTTGAAGTCAATTTTCTCCAAATGACGTTTTTGGGCATAACGCGCACGATATCTCAAAAACTTCTGAATTTTTTTTCATGAAATTTTCAAAACATATGTTTCCTGTTAGTCTGTATAAACTGAACCTAAAATTTCCTTCTTATTGTTCAGAAATATATTCTTTATAAGTGATTATACTGTTGAAAATTTCTAAATTTTGCATTAACTAAATACAACTTTGTATTAAAAATAGAAAAATGCTTTAAATACAAATTTATTTACGTTCAGAGTAATTATCAGAATGTGAAGCATAAGTAGGACCCAAAATTTTCCTTCTACTTGCAAAATTTATTCTGTAATCGTGCGCATAATCTGTTATGCTGATTTTCCGCTCGTCAAATGTCTGACATTTTGGAGCCCACTGTAAATTCTAATTCTACATCTTGTGATTTTTCAAATTCATGAAATGAAAGGACATACTTATATCTTTCATCCCAATATAAAATTTTGTTTCAAATGAATTACATTTTAAGATATTATATGTTGAAAATGGTCTTTTTTTTTCGATTTTTCCAGTTTTAAGAGTCCTGAGACCCCTTAAATTTAAAAGCGCATGCCGAAATTGAAAACGCATTTACAGCAAATATTATTCAAAGAATTTGAAATTCAATTCTGCAATTGATTGTCCCTGTAAATAAACGACAAATACTATGAATGCCCTATTCTATCGTAATCATCTTGTTGTGAAATATTCAGTGATTTATGTCAGTTTCAATACATTTGAAATAGCGTAATGTCATTAAAATACTCTGCAGCCAATTTTTTCCCATATACCATAATGTACTGGAATTCTTTTCGGCGCCCTATAAATGAACTATTAATCCCACATACTTCATATGCAATACCAAACATGCCTATGTGACTCTAAATAAAGTTTGTCATTTATACGAAAATCCGAGTATATTTACGTGATTTAGAGCGTGGAAAGCCGGACGGACAAACCGAATGCATAAATACATTTCAACTTTGTTGGAAAGTGTTAAAAAGTTCATTAAGGTGAAAAATGATGTGTAAATAAACAATTTGAAAAACGTATAATGCATTTGACTACCCATTTTTCTGCTAATTGCATCAATATTCGGGAAAATATTCTATTTTTTTGTGTTGTTTATATATGGTCTATAAATTTTATGTGTACGACATAGTATGCTAAAAGTTAGTTTTGTTAACCCTTTTCAGCGCGGAGTATTTCTGTTTATAAACTGATGAAATGATGGACTGATACCAGAATTTATAAACGATTTTATTACAAAATACAACTTGCTTATTTTCCCGGACGTTATAAAAGCAAAAATTTTAATTAAATATTCTGAGTGCCAGTAAAATAAAAATTAGGTGTCCTTTTTTAAGGACATCGCCCGCGAAAGGGTTAAATAATACAGTTCAAAATTTCCGTTCAATAATTTCATTGAATAAACGGAAATGTTCTTCAGAATTTTTGTGTAATTCTGTATATGATCTATATAATTTATACATAGGTACCAAGCAATATAAAAAAAAATAGTTCAATTTGAAAATGCGTACCACAACAGAAAACGCACTTCCAGCAGTTATTGTTCATAAGCAAATAAAGGATTCACTGCAAATAAAGAAATCTTAAAGTAAGGCATAAAAACGACTGAAAAAGCATTTAAGACACGTAAATGTCTTAATATAGAGCTTAGACATAATAGATAGCTTAATTTAAGATACTTGTGTGTCTTAATGGACCGGTAGTAGAAATGAACCAGTATTAAGTGCATAGCTGCCAACTTGTACGGATTTTTGCTACCACTAAAATTTAATAGAAAATTTTGCCTAATTCAATCGCCGAATTACCGTGAATTTTGATAATTAAATAAGGCATAAATTACTGTTAAATTTTAGTGGTAGCAAAAATCCGTACAAGTTGGCAGCTATGTAAGTGTCTTAATATGGTGAAATGTCTTAAACAGCATACCGCAGTCGACCGGATCGTCCCCATATTTGTTATTTGTTGTTGTGTGCCGTGCGCGAATCGAAAACGATTTCCTTCTATAAATGTGAAAAAATCGATGTGAAATGTGAATAAATGAACAGTGGACAAGCATTTCAATCTCTATTGTCAAGACCTTTCAGGGTAAAATGCAACACCCTTTCTGACAGCTGAGATAAAACTCTGTGGAATGCAGTGGCACATGTAAAAGGAGATTCGAAGTATGTGAACCTCGTGCTAATTCTAAGACTTTTAGTCTAACTGGGTTTTCTATGATAGCTGGTTAATTTAAATGAAATATATATTAATCAGTTATCTAGAAATCTTTGTTGGACAAAGAAAAAATATTTTCTCCATCTAAACAAAGAAATATAAATTACTAGATGCAAAAGGGTAAGTGATTTATAAAATATAATACTCCATTTTGTTCCGCTAATGTTTTCTATATGTTATATTATTTTTAGAACAAATTTGATTTTAACAAATATTAATGTTATCTATGTTTTTATCAGGTTCCATTTCTAAAGTATACATTTATTTCTAACATTTTAAATTAATGTTAATCCATATTTACGCTATTGTTTTCTATTGATTTTTCTCGTACTATAAAATGCAATATTTTGTTATATATATTGTGTAACTCGGTGTTTTTACGCAGTTTATGTTCTTATATAAAAAAAAAAACTTTAATCATATTTATTTATTTATTTATTTTTGTGTAAAAAAATAATGGTCTCTGTTTTAATTATATGTATTATATCAACAGTCGTAAACATTTATTTTATTATTGAAACACACTGAATTAATTAAGCTCCCCCCCCCCCCTCCAATGGAAACATGAATGAATTAACATATAAATTTTTGACAACTTTAATTATTAAATTCCCTTATATGTTAAATTGAAGCAAAAAGACATACAATGTTTTCATATTTTTCTAATTATCTGATGGAAAATATTTATATATGAACGGTGAATTTAATAATTTGAAATTATGTGTAAAATTATTTAAAATATTCACTCCTGTTTAACAAGCACATTATTAACTGTTGTATCATAAAATGATTTCTTAAGTGATTTTAATATTTTACAACAAGATAATTTTGAATAATAAAATCATACGTAAATGATTGTTTTAATTTCACCTTTAAAAAAAAACCCCGGTGTAATCAGAAATTTTAAATATGCATCAAATGTTTGTTTATGAAAATGTGCCCGGATTTGTGTTTGTGCACATTTTCCTTGAATTATAAATGAAATATAAACATTTGTTATGATTTACCTTATGAAGCATAGAAAAATTTCATAAAGAGGAGGGTAGATTTGTTGATTTGGAAATAACATATTTATCTTGTCTACAAGGTTGAAGGGATGAGGAATTTCGTTTTTAATTACATTGAATCTATGGCAAAATAACATAAATAATAATCCCAGATATGGTTTGTACGTATGTCTAATAATTTAAATTGACTAAATGATTAATAAACTTCTTCAACTATTTTCCAAAGTAATTAGAAAAAAGAAATAATTAATATTTTTAAATACTTGAAAATGGATTAATATAATCTTGGCATCGAATATGAAGAATGTAAAAAATAAATAAATAAATAAATAAATAAATAAATAAAAAATAAAAAATAATAATGCAGTCTGTTGTAGTCTTACATAATTAGCAAGCATTTATTTTAGCCTGCTGTTAATGAGACAGTGTAAATAAGAGAAAAAAAATCTTCTAAGATGTTTCGAGTGTTTTAAAAGACCTCATTTTAGATGTTGCAAATGTCTAAAAAATGGCAGCTTTTTAAGACGTTTCAAGTATTTTAAAAGTGGCCGCGTTTCAAGACGTTTCCAATGTCTTAATTTCAGATGCAAAAAGGTGTCTTAAAAAGTAAGACACCTTTTTTTCACTTAAAATGTGACCATCCACTTAAGACACTTTTTAAATTACGGCTATTCTCAAGTTCACTGCTCAACAAGCACGAAACTTTCTGATACAATGACAGGCTCATTTTTAAACGTAAAGATATAACATTGGCAGTCCTGACTATGGATGTGCTTCTGGAATCGAAAAAAGTTTTCCATTTTTTGATAAATATGTTACTTATCGAACTATAAGCAATTGTGATCTCGTGTTAAAACGTTTTTCTCCCTTCGCTAACTGGTTTTAATTCTTTGGTCCTGAAATTCGGTTCAAAACTTCCACTTGGACAGTATTTTATGAAAGTGCTATTGAGTTTACAAGAAAACGAAAAATGTTTTTCGATTACATAGTTTCTGATTAAGAACACCTACCAGTTTCATTACGTTTCTGAACGAAAATAAATTAAAACAATAAAATAAAAAAATAAAATAATTAATGTCATAAAGTTGCCACTTTGGATTTGAGAACTTAAATTTAAAGCTAGACTTGAGAATCTGGTCTTAAAGTTAGCCAGATAATGCCACCGGTACTACCCAGTGTTGCCAGTTCACTACGTTTGTTATTCATATTACTTCATTGTTACTACTTCGTGAAATAGCAATGTTTGCCTTATATAACGATAGTTTAACCCCTTGAGGGTCGGTGGCTCATATGAGGGCTCACAACATATCACAACAAGTAGACCAAGTCCATTTTGATAAAAAACGAGATAGTGCATTTAAAATGTGCATAAAATCTGTTTTATCCACTCCCACAGAGAACCAAGTCTGTTTTCGCATACTTTCTCATACATGTCATTTGTTTATAGATTTGGTTTACAGTGGGGATGGATAAAATAGATTTTATGCAACTTCTACTAGATGTAATATATCCTTTTTTCTTTCTTCTATCTTTACAAGAAGAAAGTATTGGATTCATGAAAATTTTCGACTTCCGGTATTCGACAGATTTACAGGTTTTAGGGGTCAGAAATTTAAAAAAACATGTTGTTACGAAATGTCTGTCTGTGAGTCTGTGTGTGTCGGTATGTGGCACAAATTTTGTGAGCGCTCTATCTCAAGAACTAATGCACGGAATTTAAGAAAAATTTATATTCAGATAGTCCCTAATATAAATTGGTGCTGATTAGTTTTTGGTGTAAATCGCTCGAAAGGTGGCGCTGCTATGCTGCGTTTTTTGCGATTCCTGCAATAGCTCTATTTCAAGAACTAACACACGGATTTTCATCAAATTTCAGATTTAGTTAGTCCTTAATATGAACTGATGCTGATTATATTTTGGTGTAAATCGTCCAACAGGTGGTGCTGCTATAATGCATTTTGCAGCATTTCCGCGATTTCCGCAATAACTCTATCTCAAGAACTAATACACTTATTTTTCACAAACTTCAGATTCAGTTAGTCCTTGATATAAATTGGTGCTGATTACGAGTTGGTGTAAATCGCCGAACAGGTGGCGCTGCTGTGTTGTCTTTTCCACGATTTCCGCAATACTTCTGTCTCAAGAACTAATGGACAAATTTTCAGCAAACTTTAGATTTAGTTAGATGTTGACACAAGTTGTTGCTGTTTAGGTTTTGGTATTAATCGCCCAATAGGTGGCGCTGCTATGCTGGAATATTCACGATTTCCGCAATAGCTCTATCTCAAAAACTAATGCACGGTTTTTCTCCAAACATGACATTCAGTCAGACGTTCATATAAGTTGTTGCTAATTAGATTTTGGTATAAATCAATCAATAAGTGGCGCTGTTAGGCTGCATTTTGCTGGATTTACACAATTTCAGTGATAGTCATATCTCAAAAACTAATGCACGAAATTTCATATCCGTAGAATCCTCATGAGGGGTATATATTGCCATTTAATTTTGGCAGTGTGATTGCAAATTTTGAAGTATTAACATGTATGAAAGTCTTGGGATTGGTACATCTGAAATGTTTTTCTAAATGGTCTTGGTCTACTATGGTTGTGAGCCCTCATATTATATCCCAACTACGATTAATGAAGATTTGCACCACAAAAAAATTATTAAATTTTACTTTTCTAACTTTGGTGGAAAAAAGTCGTAAAACTGCTTTTTCTTATTTTGCCTTAAATTTTTTTGACGATTCCGGCATGAATTTGACATTACAGAAGCGCAATTACCTGCCCCTCAAAGGGTTAACAGTTTAGGGGCAAATATGTCTTTTCTTAAGATGTTGAAATGATTAAAGGACACCATAAACGATCAAATTGATTTGAAAACAAATACATGTTTTCCTTCACGTTCATTAAAAAAGGAAATAGAAATCCATAGAAAATATTATCTGAATTGATTCGGAGAAACAGAAAAATGCTCTTGATGCATCCTAGTACAGATTAAATCGTTTAACCCTTAAATGCCTGGTGTTGCTTTTTGGCAACATACCCAATTTAGGCTCTAAAATACTATTAGAAGAATATTGAAGCTATAATGCCTAATGTTGCCAATAAAATACCCTCTGAAAATATTATTAAATCGATTTTCAACATGAAGATGGCAACACTTGTTCTGTTTAAGAATAAAGATAAATGTATTTTTTCAGTTGCTGCTACTTGTTCTTTTTGTTTTGTCTGGGAGCTTGCGAAATACTTTATTTTGACCTGCAGTGAGCAAGTAAAATGTATTTCTTGTTATAGTTCCTAAAATTCTTGTGTGTTTAATATTATAGAATTTTAAGAAGGGAAATTATTTTTTCAATTAAACACCAGTATTGCCGATTAGTAACAAACTGTTTTTTAGCCGTAAACTATACTTAAAACAAAATATGATTTTTTAAAGTATTTTTACCGTGATTTATTTAAAAAATGAAAGCCGAAAAACATTATTACAATGATTTTTGAAAAACAGGCATTTAAGGGTTAAGCATAATTAAATATGCAATAAAAAAACGAATGTACTGAACACACAAAAACAATAAATGAGGTATAACGGATTAATTTTTTGTTTGAGTTAAATTTAGTGTAAATCATAAACAGGATATTCAAAAGTAATTTTTAACACTAGAAAGCCCTAAAAGAGTCGATTCGACTCTGACCATATGATTAATGTCAATTGGAACCAGAAATTCTTTCGCAAAATAAGTTAAATTTTAAAAACGCAGATTTAAGTTATATAAACCAGTCAAATAAATTTAAACAAAAATTCTGGTGTGAAATATTTTTCTGAAACGCGAGTAAAATTTTCGGGCGTTCTAGTGTTAATTGTAAGGGCTTAAATACCCTGTTTAAACATTATTTATAAATAACTTTTTTTTAGCAATTTTCTTTTTGATTTTAAGGTTAACTAGATAACTGCAATATCCAGTGCTGCCAGTTCGTTCCTTTCTTTATTCAGATTACTTCATACTAGTTATCATTGCTGCCAACTATTCTGTTTTATTGTACCACAAAAGTTTAGTCGAAATTTCTTCCTTTTTTAATCGGCAAATTGCTGAAATTTAAAAATGGTAAAATGGTAAAACTTACTATAAAATTTTGGTAGTACAAAAAGGCGTAAGAGATGGAAGCTATGATAGCTATGATAGCTATACCACTTTTATGAAATAGTAATATTGGCTTTATATAACTTTAACTCAATTTACAGATTTTTTTTTTATTTAAAATGTAATTATTTTGTATGTCCTGGAAATTAACGATTGTTGTTATGCACATCATATTTTATAGTAAGCCTGTTATAGAGCATCTCGTCAATTGCAATATGTTTGAAATAGAGTAACATCATTAAAATACACCACAAGCGATTTTTCTCCATACACAAAAATCTCACAAAATTCTTTTGGGTGTCCCTGCAAATTGTCCCCTGTATTTATAAATACCACACACTTCATTTTAAGTACCGAACATGCTATAATGGACTTCATTCAAATTCATGTCAATCCGAGTATATTTATGCAAGGAAGAACAAGGATAGACAGTCAAGCTCAATTCATAAACACTTTTCAACTACGTTGGAAAGTGTTAAAACGGTTTTCCGAAAGTTTTCTTTCCCATACACATTGTTTAGGCTTTCATGTAAGTTTATCATCCCTTCTCTTATAAACCACCCCTTCGTGTTTTGTTTCTTTTTGTCGATACTGATTTTAGGTGAGCTTAAAAGGATTGCCTGTTTGGCCTCCATTTTTATTTAAAAAAATCCAAATTCGTGCCAGAAAAGAAAAATAGTAATTTTTGGTTTATTTAATGACAGAAATTTCGTAATTATTTAAAGTGAATATCTTTCTTTCAAAATTTCCGGTGTGAATTAGAAATTTCGAAATAAAATGGCAGCCAAACTGGAGCTAAATGATCAAACGGATCAATCTAGCTTAACACTATTTATAATTTTTTTCTTAAATTTACATATTACTGTTCGCTTACATTTATAAACAAGCAACCTAACTTCAAAACAAATAAAAACTGCGTGGAAGTAAATTTAACGCTTTGTTCCATCACATGGCACACCTAGCATGATTCCGAAATACCACAATGGCAATATAATTTTGTTACACGAATTTTCCGTTCATCATGTAGGTGGAATAAAACTTTTTCTTATTTCCAAGTAAATTTGTTTTGAAATTCCGGTGTCAATCATTCATCTAATCATTTTAGCAATGGAAGTGCTATATGCCAGAACTAGCACATAGAAACCGTTGTTGAGAATTGTCACAATATGTTTTAAATTCATAAGTGAATGAAACAGTTCAAATTACTTCCTTTTTTAAGAAAATGACTAAAAATTGTGTTTTTAATATATAAATGTTTAAGGGGTCTCAGGACTGTTAAAGCTTCAAAATTTTCGAAATTTAAATTTCTTTTAGATGTGTTTTTAGATTTTTTCTGAAAATTTTGATGTAATTCTTTCCTTGGAATACCCATTAGAACAGAAATTATGGCTTTTAGAATTCTACACTCTCAATCTGTGAAGCACGTTTCTGAAACTTTGAAGTCATTTCCCCCCAAATCATGCTTTTGTGCATAATGCGCACGATATCTGAAAAACAATGGAGTTATGAATAAAGAGGAGGAGACACATAGTGTATTGTCTACCAGTTGCGAGTGAAGTAACTGATGAAGTTGTCACAAGATGGCGGCTGCTTTTTTAAAAATCGGATCCACAATTCCTGATTACCGCCGGGACGAACTTCCCACCGGTAAAATGGAATAGAAAATTTCGCCCTATTTAACCTATGTTATTCGTAGAAATATTTTCTAAAAGTGTGGCTAAATTTTCTATTTATTTTACTCGTGTAAGTTTGCCATATAAAACAGTGAGTTTATTTGACTGGTTGTCACAATATGGCGAAAATGCAGGGCCTGACTTCCGCGAAAGTAAACTTTCACCAGTAAAAATGTTAATCTTTTTCGGCTATTATTTATGACTGAAATTTTGCATTAATAAGGCATTTAAACAAGGAGAAAATTTCTATATAAATTTACTGGTGGAAGTTTGCACCGTCGGTAATCAACCGCTTGCGAAAACGGTTATAGTTAAACTTCACTAATTTAATGATATGTCAGTTCCTCTTTATTAATAGTTCCATGTGAAAAAACTTCTGAATATTTTTTTCCTGAAATTTTTAAAACATAAATTTCATGGTAGTCTATATAAACTGAACGTAGAATTTTCTTTTTATTATTCCAAAAAACGTGATTTTTAGGTGATTATACGAGTTAATTTTTCAAAATTTTGCATTAGCTAAATAATTTTTCGTACGAGTACCGTTATTTTCAAGGCGAAATATCAGTATTGTTTTTATAGAAAAATAAA
The DNA here is from genome assembly GCA_963932465.1 of Maratus speciosus. Taxonomy (NCBI): domain Eukaryota; kingdom Metazoa; phylum Arthropoda; class Arachnida; order Araneae; family Salticidae; genus Maratus; species Maratus speciosus. Next base: position 255,437,077 of record OZ010797.1, on the reverse strand, counting down.
TATAGTTTAAGCAGACGAAATTTCGCCTTATTTAAGGAGAGATTTTCCATAAGAAAATACAGGTACCGAAGAATTTCTTAGTCTGGAAATTCAAGGACCTGTACGAACCCTATAAATACAACTTTGTATTAACCCCTTAACCTACAATGACGGGCATACGAAGATCGAGCCAAATGTAAATTCTTCTTACCACTAAAATTTCACAGTAAACACAGTTTAATTTAATCGTGGAAATTCCATGATTAAACAAGGCGAAAATCTCTATTAAATTTTAGTGGTAGCTATGGATTTGCCAAACCGTGGCTATTGAGAAGTAAATCGTAGGTTAAGGGGATAAAAATATAAAAATGTTTTAAATACAATTTTAATTTGGTTCAGGGCACTTTACGATCTGAAGTATAAGTAGGCACCATAATTTTCATTCTGGTTGCAAAATTTACTTTGTAAACCTGCGCGTAAGCTGTTATGACAATTTTCTGCTCGTGAAATATCTGACTGTTTGGAGTTCTGTCAATGCTAATTCTGCATCTTGCAATTTTGTAAATACACGAAATGAAAAAACATACTTATATCTTTCATCCTAATAAAAATTGTGTTTTAAAATCATATACATTTTAAGATATTGCATGTTAAAAATAGTCTTCTTTTTCATCTTTTCCAATTTTAAGAGTCTTGAGATCCGGGTACTTAATCTGGGCTTCTTGATGAACAGGGTACTTAATCGCTTAAAATTAAAAATTACTTTTGGATATCCTGGATATTTCTTCACATTAAATTTAACTCAAAGAAAAAATAAATCTCTTATACTTCATTTATCGTTTTTGTGTGTTCAGCAAATTAGTTTTTATTGCTTGTTTAATTATGCTTCATGTGATTTAATCTGTACTAAGATGAATCAACAGCATTTTTCTGTTTCTCCGAAATAATTCAGATAATGTTTATAATGTTTTCTATGCTATTCTAAGTATTTTAATTGTTTTCTGTTAACGTAATGAAGCATGCGTTACAGAACGAGATTTTGTTTCTTTAACATTTTTTATTACATATTTAAACTAGTTTTACTTACTTGTATCTTTGCAAGAAGAAAGTATTGGATTCGTGGAAAATTTTCCACTTACCTTTTTCGATGGATATATACGTTTTAGAAGGTCCTAAATATGATTTGATGGTTTTTAGAAAAGGTCTGCCTGTGAGTCTGTATGTGAAAAACATTTTGTGGGCGCTCTATCTCAAGAACTAATGCACGGAATTTCACAAAACTTTAGATTCAGTTAGACCTTGATATAAACTGACGCTGATTATTTTTTGGTGTAATTCGCCCTAGGCTACTTTTTTCCCGATTTCAGCAATTTCTCAAGAACTAATGCACGGATTTTCATAAAACTGCAGATTCAGTTAGTCCTTGATATAATTTGATGGTTATTACTTTTTGGTAGAAATCATCCAACAGGTGGCGCTGCAATGCTACAAAGTTTTTGATTATCGCAATAGCTCGGTCTCAAGAAATAATGCACGAATTTTCATCAGACTTCGGATTAAGTTAGTCCCTGATAAAATTAGTGCTGTTTAGATTTTGGTGTAAATCGCCCAAAATGTGGTTCTGCTATGCTGCATTATTCATGACTTTCGCAATAGATCTATCTCAAAGACTAATACGTGGATTTTCATCAAGATTCGGATTCAGTTAGTCCTTAGTACAAGTTAGCCCTGGTTAGGTTTTGGTGTAAATACCCAACACGTGGCGCTGCTATGCTGAATTTTTTTTTAAGATTGCCGCTCTATCTCAAAAACTCCTTCACGGATTTCCTAACCGGCCGCTGATAAACTGTTTTACAATAATTTATTTCCATATCAGTTTAATTTTTATTATGTAAATCAGCTTGGAAAAAGTTTTCTGAAGTGGTAACAGCTAAGCGGCCAAACACCCTAATGGATGCCGAGGGGACTGCTTGAGTATATGAAGAATGTGGACTAAAGTCTTTTTAGAACATTTACATTTTGATGAATTTCAAGTTAGACATGAAGTGAACTGGAATGGAATTTATGAATATAAAGATGACGGAAAGACAAGTCTAGTTGACGCTGGCCTAGATGGGATTATGGCCTTGCAAGTCCTGGTGTTAGAGGGATGATGTGGAGTGTAGTGGATATTTTAAAGGTATCAGTTTTTCAAGCCTTCGCAGGTCAAGGTGGGGATATGGCCTTCTCACATGTTCACTGTTTTTAGCTACTTAAGGATTTAGTTTTATAAGAATTTTTATTTAATTATGTTTTATAAGAATAAATTCAATTCTACGGATTTTGAATTGATTGGTTGTTTTTGTTTTTAAAGCAGTTTTGTTTTGTTAAGTTTTTAGAAGTTTAAGTTTCTTTGATGATTTTTTACACTTTTGGAGTATGGGGGTTGGTCATATCTTGGGAATCCTATGAGGATTCAATTTCTATGTTATTTTGTATCTGTTTTTGACTCCTCCCACTTTCAGACGAGCAAGGAGTTTTTTGTTTATTGTTTTTTGTTATAAATGTTCATTGGTTTTATTGTTGAGTTTTGCACGCTCTTTTTCATAAATTTCATAATTCATATACTTTTGATAGAGATGTATTTACTTAGTGCATATAAGAAGCTGCGTTGCGCCTGATGCAATGGGATTTTTTTATTACACCTTTTTAAAACCATTATATATATATATATATATATATATTATGTATAAACCAGTAAAAGATAATATTTGGTTTGAACTAGCACTCCACTAACCAAATAAGAAAACACCAAATATAGGAATTTAAGCAGTAAAAAAATACAACAATAAAACTTAGAAAACCAAACGAAAATCAGGCTGCGTCCTTGTTGACAGTGGGCTATATTTGAAAAGAAGTGAAGCATTTAAAAAATGTAATATTTAAAATTAAATATGTATTAGTGGCAGTCTGTTTTGTGCAGAACGATGAATAACAAAATCAAAATATTAAACACTTGATGGCTATATATTGGATGTTCCTCCACTGCCTTTTACGACAAAATATTAAATGTATACCTCACCTGGAACACAGTAATAGATGAAAAATGATGTTCGTTATAAAACCACACTGTACCAACTCAGCCGCGTTCCCACATGAAAAAATAAAGCAAACAAAACAAAGCAGAATACATCTAATTCCCCAATGACCAACCTAAATTCATTCCAAGTCTCTTTCCTAATAAACTCAGCCATCGTCATAAAACCGTCCTGTAAGCGCCATCATAAAAGTGTTTTTTGTTGATGATTACGATATTTATTGCTCATATACACAGTGATTCAAAATTGTATATCAGAAATGTAAAAGCAGGTAGAGGGGACCTTAGTAACCAGATTTTGTATAGGAATGTGGGTTTGGAAATGCAGCGTTGAGGCGCTAAAGGATGCAAGGACGCTGTTAATTTCAGTGGATCAAATCATTTCGCTGGCTTTAATCATCATTCTCCGCACAGATTTCGAGCAGCATGCATCATTACACCAATGCGGAGCTTTCCGACATGCATTTCATGTATGTGGCTGTACAAAGAAATGGCTGACACCCGACGCACTTCCAACAGTTTTCGAGCTTTTTGAAGGACATTCCTCTACTGTGCTGTATTCCTTTTTCACTAGAAGAATTCTGCGATGTCAGTGCACATATCACGCCTCGAGGTTTAAAATGATCCACTTCCGCACAACTCCCAATGAAGGCATCCAAATGCTCGGCGATCCGGCAGATTCCTACTTGGAAATCGTTCCATGTACATCCTTTGCACAGCCGCTCCATTTTCTTGCATAGCCTCATACATGAAACATGTCGGCAAGCTCCGAATTGGTGCAACAACGCATGTTTTAAAAATCCGTGCGGAGAATGACGATTCAAGCCAGCAAAATGATTTTATCCATTGAGGATTACAGCGACCACTTCCGCTTCAACGCTGCATTTCCGAACACACATTACTATACGTAATCTGCTTACTAAGGTCCCCTCTACCTGCCTTTACATATCTGACATATAATTTTGGTACAACATGAATATAATATTCGAGTACGAATTAATAGTAAATTTGTATATCAGCTATCAGTGGTAAAATTTAAAACAAGTGGGTAAGTGTGATCACAGATAGCACAGAGGGTTTCGTTTAATATTTCTTTCAAAACACTATCATTTTGCAAAATCTATTAGCTCCACAATTCGCAACTAGGGAGTGCACTCTATTCTAAACAAACGTCTGCCCGATAAAATCCGTTTTAGAACCTATTTGCTCTTATATTAGTCGAGGAAATTGGACCCATAAAACTTAAAATAGGAAAGCCCTCTTGGCCAAGTGGAAATAAAATATGAAAGGCTATTGTGTATAAAATGAAAGAGTGGCCGAAGGGTCGTCAAATGATATATCAGATGAGGGGTTTGGGGAAAAATTGACCCCCCCTCCCGGAAACTTCAAGTGAAACTAGCTCGATGTAGCTTAATTAGTGGCTAAGTTAGAAAAAAATGCTTAAAAAACACAAGTTAGAGCCCAGAGGAGTCAATAATATAAGACATTTTGAAAATTTTATCATTTGTCGTGTGATCACAAGTGTTCAGCTATAAGTATGCAAAATTTCATATCCCCAGCTTAATTAGGGCTCAGTTAGAAATAATTGCTTATAATACAGAAGTTGAAGCTCAAAGGGTTAATTATAAGGCTTTTTCAAAAATTCATATTTTGTCTTATGATCTGACGCGTTCAGCTATAAGTATGTAAAATTTCATGTCTCCAAAACAATTAGGAGCTCAGATGGAAAGAATTGATTAAAAAACACAAGCTGGAGTCCAAAGGGTTAAATATAAAACTTTTTCAAAAAAAAATTATTTGTCGTATGGTCTCAGGTGCTATAAGTATGCACAATTTCATGTCTCCAACTTAATTATGGGTCTCATTTAGAAAGAATTGCTTAAAATATATATGTGGGAGCTCAAAGGGTTAAATGTAAGACTATTTCAAGATTTTATAATTTGTCGCCTGGCCTTAGGTGTTCTGCTATAAGTATGCAAAATTTCAAATCTCCAATTTAAATATGGTCTCAGTTAGAAAGAATTGCTTAAAATACATAAGCTGGAGTCCAAAGGGTTAAATATAAAACGTTTTTCGAAGTTTATTATTTGTCGTTGGACAGTTACAATTGTGGCCAAAAACAGATATTTATTTTTATTGGTGGAAGTTTGCTTCGACAGTAGACAAACCCTGCGTTTCTGTAATGTTCAGACAATCTAATAAATCACCTGTCAGTGTCATTGAAAGAGATTATAGTACCCTGGGCCAACTTTCACCAGTAAAACTGAACAGAAATTTTTACCATATTCGTGAGAGAAATTTTGCATGAATAAGCCGTAAAAATACGGTGAAATTGCCAATTCAAAATTTAGTGAAAAAATTTTGCTTTTACTGTAAACATAAACTATTTATCCGATGTAAAAAATAATCAGCCGCCATCTTGCGACAACCTCCTCAGTTGCTTCACTGGCAACTGATAGATTCTGTACTATATATCTCCTCTTCCTTATTCATAACTCCATTTACTTACTTTCTTAACCCCTTCCGGGGCAAGGTGTTTGTATTCGTAAAATGTTGAAATAATTGAATGTCACCAGTATTTATAAGAAAAAATATTTGTAAACAGGTAAAAGTATATTTTCGCGTACTTAATAAAAGTGAAATTTTTATTAAAAAATGGGGTGCCATTGTGGCAATTAGGGATTCAAATTATGTGATGCCATAGTTGCATCACCGCCCTTCAAGGGGTTAAAGTAACCTATTGAAGGCTATCTTATTTCCTGACTTTTTCTTCTATAGCATACTCGAATATACTGAAATTCTGTCTTGAAACTTTAACGGTGATATGTAATTTATATATTCATGATTAATTCCACAAATAGAATAATTGAGTTTACTTCACAAAATTAGCGACCAGTATGGTCGTCAACTGTCAGTAAAGTGTTAAACTCCATAGTTCGAACAAAAGTAGTTTTATTAAATATGTTAAAACAGCATCCCAAACTGATGTCAAAACCTTTATACATTTAACTTCCGCAGATGAAGGGAAGAATGGTAACAAGTAGAAAATAGTTTAACTGCAGCTGATTGCACAAAATTCCGCATTTGATGTCCAACTATACAGTTGACCGTTTAAAATTTATAATTCAGAAATTTAGAATTAATATCGGAAATTGCGATAGAACAATTTTTACTTCCGATAATCACCAAACGTATGAAATTAAATAAACAAAAATCACTATTTAAAATTCCTGATATAAAATTGAAGTTTCTGAAAAAAGTTGTCAAACTGGCAACTCTGTTTAGCTATCGAAAAATATTAATATGTAACAGTAATATATTAATTATTGTTAGGCAAATATAAAAATTGGCAAATAAAAATTATCTACTCTCCTTAATTAATTTTTTTTATGTTTCTTTCATTTTCGTTAGACCTTTAGTAGCAATAAAACAGATTCAATATTGAGAAATCCTTTAACACTTTCAAAGGCAAGTAATTGCGTTGCTGTAATGTTGAATTCACACCGGAATCTTTCAAGAATTTTATTGCACAATAACGAAAAGCAATTTTGCGACCTTTTTCCACCAAATTTAAAAAAGAAAAATTTAATAAAAATTTTCTGGTGCAAATCTTGATTCATTGTAGGTGGGATATAATATATCCCACCGCCCCCAAGGGGTTAAAGGGAAAACGATTAAAAAAGTGTGAATTACTAGCTGCTAGTAACGCTCGTCCGTTTTTGGAACTGGTAGCAGAAGAGGAAGTGGAGCAGGAGTATGCTTACTAATGTAGCGTGTATTGCGCACGCTCTAAATAAAATCACTCCCAGTAAAATGATTGTTGTAGACGAATAACAGTTTAATTTATAATGCAAAGCGATTCCATCTTAGAACGTACAATCTCCATGTAATATTTGTTCTCATACAATTGCGCCACTTACCACTCCTGCGGAGAAATTTCGAAGCAGGAGTTCATAGTAAAAAAAAGCTACTAGTAATTCATGCTTTCTTTTATCCATCGTTTATTTAAAGCCACAGCCAAAATCTTTCCCACTGTCCATCCATCTCGCTGAAGATACGGAAGCGTGGGTTGTATCAGGATACAATTGGAATAATTAACACTAGAACCGCCGGTTATTTTACTCAAGTTTTATAAAAAGTGTATCATACCGCAATTTTTATTTAAAACTCTCTAACTTATCTAATAAGCCTATATTTGTTCTAATTACATTTAACAGATCTTATGAAGAAATTTCTGGTCTTAATATTTTGTAATTTCTCCCAACGAGTTTTCTGGTTTACTGTTTTAGTTTTCCAGCAAGCAATGCAGGTCTGTCACAGGCGACTATTTTTTTATTTCCATTTCACACCACCTTTTCAAAACAAAGAACAGTTATATACACTTTGACAACATTTGCAAGAGAAATATACTACAAAGTCTATTTCTTCAACCCATTAAGGACCGCTTAATTTTTGGAAAAAGACATAAAAAAGTACCTATATTTTATTACTGAAATTGAATAATTATAAGGTTTCTAAATAAAATATGTAGTTAGTTTTTTAAGGTTAAAAAAAAAAGATGTTATTAAACAAACTCACATTTGTAGAAAACCCATCATGCGAGAAATCTGTATCTTAATGTTTGTTTTACATCATGCGAATTAATGCGAATAAAACCTTTATTTTTCGCATCTTTACAAATTTTTACCAATAATATTTAAAATAATATATACACAGTAAATTTTGATTATCAATCATTTTTTTTTAGTGCGATATATTTCGAAATATGCAATTCAAAGTCTAACATCACAATTAATCACAAAAAACCAAACCAATGCACTAATATTCAAAGATTTCACTTCGAAATGCCAGTTAAAATTTTCTGGTTTCAGGTGTTTTTTTCCAGCAATTAAGTCTGCAGCCCGGAAATATGAAGGGCACGAGAAATAACGAACGACACCTCAGTCCAAGGTTATTAGACAAATACTTGCCTAATAACCTTGACTTCAGCCCGTAATAATGACGGGAGTGAGAAATAAGGGGTTAAAATAGTGGCAGCCCTGCAAAGGTACACCCAGTCACCGGACGGCGTTAATTTTCCGTTCATAGAACGCATGACGGTTTTAGGAAAACCACTACCTTCTGATTACGTTCTCAAAACGGCTTATTGAAGACTACCTTATTCCGCGAACTTTCAAGGTAAATAGTACACTTTCACAGTCGCTCATGTTATATTCAAATGGACTAAAAGTTTGTCTTTAAAATTTTACGGGGGAAATTATTTTATTCGCCAATGATTGATTCCGTAACTAGAATGATGGTTCAATCAATTATTAAACTATTATTTTTAGAATAATTTCAGATCAAAAATTTAAATTATAGAATAAATATATTGTTAGCAAATATTTTATAAGCTGCGTTTGTAGGATTCTACTCAGAATTTGCCTTTAAATTTTCACAGCTTCCTAGTGAAGGCAACCTTATTTTTAAAAATTTTTAATATTGGTAATTTTATAACAAACGAATTCCAAAGACATATCCAAGTTGAGGAATGGTTACTAGGGTGCGTCGAAAAAAAGAATTTTTTTTTAATTTTCGGAACGCTTTAGTGCGGAAAAGTTGCTATTGTAAAAAGATGAAAAAGGCATAAAATTTTTTTAAACGGTTAACATTTTCCATTCGCGCATCGTACTTAAAGTTGATGAAAAATTGCAAAAATCGCGCTTTTTCTCTAATTTTAAAGTTAATTAAAACTTTAAAAATAAACACGCTTTAGCCTTTTATGCTTGTTTCATGGTTTACATCACATAAATAAATTAAATTCTAATGAATAATCTAATTTTTCTGTTCGCGCAACATGTTAGAAAAAAACATAAACTTAGCAATCATTCACAATTTTCACAGTGAAACTCTTCGCTCGTTTTGCTAGAACAAAACGACCCAGAACCCACCACGTGGAGGTGGTTGCACTTTGAGTTCCACCTCCACCATACCCAATCAACCATCCAATTGTTGCGTGTGGCATTTACATTATATTTGCAACTATTTTCAAAGGTTTTCCATAGAGTAGCATTCTTTGGCTTACTATGCTTTTTACGTTTTCTTTTTTTATGTCTACTACACATTTAAAGTCCGATTTTTTGAAGATATGAGTCAAAACCGAATAAGACTTCAGTTTTGTTCGGATATACTCCAGGGTTGCCACCAGTCAAGGTCAGCACCAGTACTTTCTTACAGAGAATCTCTCACAGGCGAAAGTCAGGCGAAATTTCGTGCAGCTAATCTAGATATATTTTTCTGTAAAAAAATACTGATATTTTGACTGGAAAATTCCCTGAAGCTTTGCAACCCTGTAATCATCTATAGCTTCATTTTCATATAATTTATTCGAGGTCTCTGTCACAAGTTTTACGCACATCTCAACAGCATCGGTGTGACAGAGAAACATTTGTATTTCTCTTATGAGAGTAGTGTCATAAGTGATAAACGATTTAACATCATCTTCACTTAGGTCCCGCGGCATTGAGGTAGGATACACCGCACAAGAATTTCAATTAATAATTTCTATGTTATTTGAAGCTTGAAAGTCTGCATTCGGTGGCATTACATTTCTACCAGTCTTCTTCTTTGGGACGGTTTGTCTTGCTTTTACAATCGTTCTATAACCAATATCCTGAATATGTCTTCTTTAATCGGCAATCATTGCCAACAGAACATTCTCTGGGTGCGCAAAAAACGCATTTCCTTCTATTACTGAATCGACAACTTGTAGTTCTTCGTCGGATAAATAGCGCGATGTTTGGATTGCTTGAAATACACGTTTTGGTCCGTCAGTAAAATATTTGCTTATTTTATTGCAAATTACACAAACATGTATGATTTTATGATAAGGCCAACTATTTCTTTTAAGTTTTCGAATGAATCTGATACATTCGGTTCTTGATCGTTCTCGAAGGACTCGGTTGGCCGCAGTTAGTCTCCTGGAATTGGACAAAGTACCAGGGTCCCAATTCGCCAAGTCTTCTGGACAATGTACCAAGGCGATTGCATTTAAAATGTCCCAAAAATATTGTTGTTCTTCGCTCAAAAAAGTCCTTTCTATATCAGAAATCGAACAGTCTGTTGGTTCACAAACGACCACATGTGTTTTTTCACAGCAATTGAGCTGCTATCCGATTGGCGCACTAAAAGATTTAGGTCCTTCAGTTTGACCGTGAATATGTTGGAAAATTTGGCGATAAGAAAGCTCATTAAAATGCGGGACGCATATGCTCCACATTTTATGATTTTCTAGTGAGTGGAAAGCACCGTTATTCCATCCAGTGTTTGTTACAGTACCATCACACCCTACTACTTCTAGTTTTTCTAGTGATGTTGATAGTTCTGAGAAACAAGAAATAATGCTTTGACTTATATCATTTTATGAACTAGAGGAACGAGATACATGTCCAATATAAGTTGATCCAGATTTCTGGATAAGAGAATAGTGTTCATATTTCACATTCCTGTGAAATTGCTAGGCATTAAATTTTTCGACGAACAAAGTATCGTCAAAAAAAGAAACCGTCAAAAAAAGACTTTCCCGAACTTTCCCCAGGGGGTGTGAATCGGCTTTTGAAATCCGTCCTAAAGCGACTCTTGTCTCTTTTTATTTTACACTTATCAACCACATCAGAGGAATCTGTGTCGGCTATCCAGAACATTTGACGCTATGACAGCTTTAGGCCGATCAGAAACACCGAAATGATCGCTGTTTAGCGCTGTTACTTTAATTTTAATTATCATCTGCCATTTGGGCTTTTAGTCGATGCACTCGGTTTGTATTTGTTTTCCTCATACTAGGAGTATTCAAAAGAAATGTGTTTGAGTTCATCAATTCCTTAATACACTGCCATTTTAGGAACTTTAAAACTATGTGAGAAACCACTCAGTGCTTGATGAAGATCACGAGCTTTCCGTCCGGACTTCACATGTAACTTTTTTGTAACTGTTTTGTAAATACACACGACTTTTTTTACAAATTGTAATTACTTTGAAAAATCATGAACCTCAACTAAAAGACACGGATTTTTTTACATAATTATTTAATTATAAACTGAAATGCATGTGGTCTTTTTAATATAATATAAATACTACATCCAAAAATTGGACGGTTGGTTGGGTAGGATGTGGGTGGAACTCAACGTGCAGCCACCACCACGGTGTGAGTTCTGCGTCATTTTGTTTTAGCAAAACGAACTAAGAGTTGCACGGCGAAAATTGCGAAAAATTGGCAAATTTATGTTTCTTCTAAGTTCTTGTGCTATTGTATAAAATTGGATTATTGAACAGAATTTAATTTATTTAGGTTATGTAAACCAAGAAACAAGTATAAAAAGCTAAAGCATCTTTATTTTTAAAGTTTTAATTAACTTTAAAAAATTAGAAAAAAGGCGCGATTTTTGCAATTTTTCATCAACTTTAAGTACCATGCGCGAATGGAAGATGTTATCCTACTTAAAAAAGAATTATTTCATTTTTCTTCTTATTACAATAGGCAACTTTTCCGCACTAAAGCGTTCCAAAAACAAAAAATTTCTATTTTTCAACCCACCCGAACACACACTCCATGGAATTTCCACGTATGGGTTTATTAAGCATTTTAAGGAAAACTGATATTTAACAAAAACGTACCTGTGAAAAAAGGAGCCAAATTCTGTAAAAAAAAAGACAAGAAAAGAAGTGATATAAGTGGGTGCGAAGTTCAAATGAAACTCGCTGAAACTTACATTTAACTCTAAAAATAAAAATAATTGATAGAATATAAACAATAAATCTAGAACTTGGCAGATTTTTACCTACGAGTGATTAATTTTTATTAATGATATTATCAACATGTTATTTCATGTTTGGAGGCCTGAATTTGAGTGTATTGCGGTTCCTGAAAGGGGTTGAGTTTCTAGAGTGATGACCAAAAACAAGCGTAAATGTGTCTGTGTGTTTATGTGTTTATCAAATTTTTAACACGTCATTTGTTTGTAAAAATAGCAATATTATAAATTATTGTAATGACATTGTTTTTAATACTATCATCATCCATTTATTGACCGTTTAACCCGTTAATATTCGTGCGTTGGTCTTTTCCCCGCCCGAAATTAGTTATCTTCCTGTAACCCATTTCCCGTTAAAGTTACGATAGCCAAATTTCGTGTGGCTGACCTTGAGTGTTTACACTCTTGTGTAGTAAAATTGCAAGTTATTCCTGCTATTTCTTAGCATTTTATCGCATTCTTAAGTTTCAATCGGTCTAAATGACCGCGTTGCGACCACTTACGTTAGTTGAATTTTTCCCCCTCGTATTCATCCTTTCCCATTTCCGCGAAATCTGTGGGGGAAAGTTTCTTCGAAGTACGGACTCTCTGTCTGTTGTTATTCCGTCTTTCTTTCTTTTTGCTATTTTACCCGCTCATAGAGTACTTTTTTTACTTTTAGAATGTGACTTAAAAATGTTTTATTATATTAGTTGTGAAGTGAGTTCGCACAAAAAACTGATGGATGGTCACTTACATTTTTTTTCATTATCAAATATTGCGGGAATAAATTCTCAAATTGATAATCATTTAAATATGGAAAAAAAGGGAAATTCATCATCATTATTTGAAAGAAATTGCTTTCCATTTATTACCCGAACATATAAATGAAAGAAAAGAGACAACAACACTGCCAAACCATTAAAAAAGAGAGAAGAGAATTTTGTGGGAATCAGTAAAAAAAATTGCCGTATCTCCAAAATCCGAAAAGTATCGTTTTTGTACAATAAAAAAATTCGAAAGATAAAACAATTTTCTCAGAAATGTAGTGTGTATATTTGCGAAGAACATACATATAATTTATTTGTACAATAAGAAAAATAATGAGAATTTTATAATGTAGGTTAGAAATTACGCAAATAAAAATCTCTTTTGGATAATTCAGTGAATGTTTATACTATGATTTTTAAAAATATTTTAAGTATTTTTCTAAAATTTATCTATTTTTAAATTTTCATACTTTAAGTAAAAACACATTTTTTTTTAACAATGCCGCAGAAAATGTTCTTTTTATTATTATTATTGAAATCCGATAGAGGCTTGGGGACAGTATCTAACAAATTTAAATTTGTTGTCCTTCATCAATTGTTCAAACTATTTTTCAGAATAATGTTTTCCAGAATATGAGAGAAAATTCATTTAAATTAAATTATTACTGCATATTTATAATTTCGGAGAAATTTTCTTATTGTTTTTATTATTTTAATGAACGTTATTATAAAACAATAAATTATAACATTAATACCTTATTATGAAATTTACAATTGAGTATTTATTTTAATTAAATAGTTTCTGTAAAATACATCCCTATTAATATGAACTTTTCAGTGATTCTATGAAAATAATTTATCCATCTTAGGATTTAAATTTAGAATTGGAAACGTATTTAAATTAAATATATAATTTCAATAACTTATTTATTATTTACTTTATATAAGCGAAGTTCGTATCCAGAGTTTTTATTCAAGGGCGCTGCTCCCACCCTGACATAAGTAGAAAAACTACAAATCGTGCATTTTCATTTGAAAAATGGATTTAATCACAAAATCTCGAGAGGCCACCCCCTCCCCTCCCCCCTCATACACACACAGACACCCCACAAAATAAATAAATAAATAAAACGTAGTTACTACATTTACATTTATAATTTCGAAGTTAAGTATTTTTTACCTTTTTCTTTATTATATATATGTCTATATATATATATATATATATATATATATATATATATAATTATACATTTTTAATAATATTTGGTTTATGAGGTATTTGTGATTTCATAATTATTGGTCATTTTCCTTATTTTTCAATGGTATTATTGTACAGAAAGTTTATATATATATATATATATATATTGTCTTTAATTGTTTATGGCATCAAATTTGATGGTTTTTCATATGTTTTAAATGAATTAATCGTCCGCAATATGCTGGTGAATTAGTGGTATTGTATTTGATTTTCTCTTGCATGTCATAGGTTCCATTTTTATTTTCAGTTTAATTGTTCAATTTAATGTCAGTGTAATATATTGATGCTAAATTTATTAATTTTATTTTATTAAATGGATATAGAGTGCCGGAGTATAAAAAAAATCTACCTGACTCTCATTCTGTCCTTCCAAAAAAAATAAAAATACCCCTATTATGAACTTAGATTCTTAACAGTAAATGTTTTCCTACTAATTATTGATTCATAGTAACATCAGAAATTCAATCAAATCATTTACTATTTACTTTTAAGTATTTATGCAAAACGAAGAAAGAGTTATTAAAAACATTTATCTAGATGCCAACTGAATATATACTTAAGCGAAATAAATAATTGCTGTAAAAGGTTGTAAAAGGAATAATTGCTGTAATCTTTTAAAGTTCAGTCAATATTTTCACCCTACGTTATCCGTTTTCGATCATCTGATAACACCGGCAAGTTTCCCCTTCATTTTCCGCCTGCTGGTAACGCGGCAAATGGACCGAACGCGACTACTAACGTTCTAAAAAATGTCGCGACTACTCTCGGGTTAAGGGGCAAGCGATTGTGTTTCTATGATGTTGAATTTCCACCTGAAATTTGGGAAAATTGTGTTTCAAAATAAGGAAAAGCAATTATTCAGCTCTTTTTCGCCAAAGTTATAAAATGTAAACTTAATAAAAAGTTTCTGGTAGAAATCTTAATTAAAAGTATATCCCACCGCCCCTCAAGGGGTTAAGACATGAAAATGATAGGCATAAAATTTATCAAGAACTTGCCAAGCTCTAGAGTTATTGTTAATAAACTATCAATAATTTTTATTTTAATGCAATTTAAACAATGCTATAATATTTCAGTTGGCAAGTATGAGTGAATTTTATTTGAACTTGGCACCCACTTATATATCACTTCTTTTCTTGGCCTTTTTTTAAAGAACTTGGTTCCCTTTTTGCAGAGTTATGTTTTTATTAGATATCATTCAGGGTTCGTACGCATCAGGGGATACCTGGGATTTTAGGTGTTTTAGTACCAGGAATTTCCTAAAATACTGGTCGCTATATCTGAAGATAGATTTTTTTATTAAATCACTTCATTAATATCACTTTACAAAAATTCTGGTAAAACGTCCTTGAAGCGTACGAACCCTATCATTACTTTTTGTACAGATAATATATATTTGGACACTTTACTTAATGGTTTTTAATTTTGTTTATATGTGACTATTTTATTCACCAGACAACACTCAATTTTATTAAACTTCCAACAACAAAGTATTTGGCTGTCAATGTGCGTTAGAAATGTAGATTTTATTACTGCTGTGCTAAATGGGGTTTTGAAACGAAATGTATTGATTTGAAATTTTTTTTTTCCGAAACAACAATAATTATATTGACAACATTTACACAAGTCCAAATTCTAAAACCGTTATTATTATTATTATTATTATTATTATTATTATTATTTTAAACTTTTAGACTCTCAGTAAAACAGTACAGACGTGTACAACCTCGTAGTTCAAATAGATTTTTATTAGAAAATAGGAGAAAACAGCTCGAAATGGCTCTTGAAATGTAACACTCGTCTGACAGTATTTTTTATATTAACAATTCGCATACTTTTTTAACACGCAGCAAATAAACTTGAAAGTAAACGTACAGTACTTATTCAAATTCGAATCCGTCCACCAAAGCAACAGCATAGAAAGAATTTGCATCCTCAAATCCCTCCGTATCGAACAGTTTGAAAATTCGTGTCACTATCGAACAACATCGTAATGATACTTGATAGTCCCTTGCAAGCATCACCTTTATACTCTTAGGCAATCGACAGAGTAGCTTTATACTCAGCGGCAATCGGTAGAGTACCTTTATACTCAGCTGCAATAGATAGAGTATCCGTAGTACTGACATTGAGAATCCGAGATAAACAGACATGATAGGACTGTTAGAATAAAATCTGTAATGCCGCCTTTAACTAGCGTCACTACCCAGCAAACACAGAGTTATGGGTAAGCAATCGACGAAAGCCGCTTGCCACTATCGGTGGTATTGGCACGATACCGGTAGCCGCTAAGTGTTCCGTAGCTTTTTTGATACGCTGCGCGAATGCGAGCCGATTCATGAAGCACGCAGCCGGTCCGGTATCGGCAGAAAACTATGCACGCCGATAGCTATCCATATGAATGCCGGCCGCAGCCAGACACCAGCATAAATTGAAAAAAAAAATTGTTTTGATGGCGACTTCGTGGAATGTATATTTGAAAGGAACGTGTTTCGGCGCTGGAAGAGGCGGGGTTTGATCCGACGTACCCACAAACAGAAAGCCTTAACCACTTAGCCACTGAGACCTGATCAGGGGGGGGGGGATTCAATGAGGTAATAAGAGGAAGGCATATCGATAAGTAATCGATATAGTTGAAGGTAAGTGGTGGATGGGAAAATTGGAATTTTGAAGTTTTTTATTTTAATTTTTATATATTTATTTGTAATTTTCTTACGCGCTTGTATTTAAAAGTTAAGTTAATATTTAAATGAATGAAATAAATACATTAGCGAATTCGTTAAAGCAAACGAATTTGAGAAAAAAATTAAGAATAATTAGGATATAGATATAATTAAGAATAATTAAGAATATATATAGATTTAAGAATAATTAACTATTAAAAAAAATTTTTTTTAGAGGTTTCAGTTAATCAAATTTTCTTTTTAGGATTTATAATGTAGTTACATGCGTTGTGTTAATTTATTAAATATATATTTTCAACATGGACAAATTTATTTTAATAAATAAAAAGTTGGTAATTAATAACTTTTAATTAGTATAGGAATTCATTTTATGTCGTTTTGATGATTTAAAGTAGAACATATATTTAATGAGTATGTTGCAATATTAATTTGTTACTTATCAATAGTTTTAACTTAAAAATAAAATAAAAATATCAATTTACATATTTCTGAATCTTTCTTTTAAATTTAAGAATGCTTATTAAATAAAAAAGTGAATTTCAGAGTTTTTTTCTCTTAATACAATTTTCTCTTTAGGAATTATAATGTAATTAAATGTGTTAATCCAAGAAATATATATTTGTAACTTAGAAAAACTAATTTTAATAAAAAAATAAGTTTGTAATTAATTACTTTTAATTAGAATAAGTGTTCATTTTTTTGTCATTTGATGATTTAATGTAGAATATATTTTTAGTGATTGTGTAGCAATAATCTATTATATATATAAAATCCAAACGGAAATTTCGCTCCGAATGCCTAGATTTCGAGTTCTACTGCATGGATTTTTACGGAACTTATACCGTTAGATAGGTATTGTTTCAGGGAAGGTTTTAAGCTATAACACATTATTCTACCTATATTAGTTTTAGAATTATGACGGAAAATTCTGTTATTTTGGGCCATAAGGTTACCATTTTATTTCTTGGCGAAATTCATCGTTGATAAAAAAAAAAATTGAAACGGCTATTAAACCTCGAAAAATAAAAGAAAAACTGTTACTAATTTTATTTAAATGAAGAAAAAAGAAAAAAAAGAAGAAGAAAATACGTTTTAATGAGTGATAATATTAAAAAACGGAAACATTTAATCAAAACCTGAAAGAAATATTTGTAATGCTTAAAAATTAATTTAATAAGAAATATTACACTTGATACGCAATATTTGGCTCTTTATCGCTTGCGTTAGATATGGAAACGAATCTGAAAATTTAATTAGATGAAATTTTAACGACATTTTTTTTTTCTGTTCTGTTCTTTTCTTTTTTTTTATATCTAATTGTTCCATCACGTGACTTATCGAAGAAACAAGCAGATGTATTTGTGATTCACATGTGTAATTACTATTTGTTTCTTTACAATTTTTTATTTTTCTTTTGCCGCCAAACAATGTGATTTTAAGCCAAAAATGCATAAGCGTGACATTAGCTTGAGGATGTTCTCACAAATGGTGTTTTTTTAGGTGAAAGAGATCATTTTTTGAGTACATTTTCATATTCAATTGTAACTTATATAGATATCAGTTAATATTTTAAAAATGGAATCGAATACTTAAATTTCAGTGTGAATTTCTGCCACACATACATATTGTAAAATAATTTCATACTTTTTAAAATGTTTTTCGCCGTAATTCCGAAAGCATGTGATATTTATAAACTCGAACTCAGATCAACGTATATTACCCATTTTATTTAAGCAAATATTATCTATTGTTTATTTCATTTTTTCTCAAGTCATATCGCCAATTTCATTTATAGGAAAATTCACAGATTCGAAATCTGGGAAATAAAGATAATTTTTAAGGAAATTTATGTTTTAATACATTATTACTATCGAAAAATTCATCATTTTGAAAAAAAAAATTACAAGTCTTTTGTAATTCGTCATTTCTTCTTCGTCTTTCTTCGTACTTTCTCCTCTGTTATGTAATATTTCAAATGATATTGGACTAATTTTCGATCATCGATTCACCGCAAAATGGCATATCTAATATAGCATATAAAATAAAGTCTGGATTAGGGGACTAATTAACGCACAGCGCAAACTACTGAACCTAAAATCTTGAAAATCGTGGTAAAAATACTTCTTATGACATAGACTTCTGCTAAGAAAGGATTTTCTAAAATGTCACCCCTAATGGTTTTTGCACGGGGAGGGGAAAAAAATCGAATATCAAAATTATGCGTCAAATGATAGCATATTTTAATGTAGTTTTGTATGCTGAATCGAATGCTACCAAATAAATTTTTATAAGTCCAACAGTTCATGAAACATTTCATATTTTTCTAATTTGGCGGTGTCTTTGGCATCTAAACCTCAAAATATCTATCATTACATCCGTTACTCTAGCAACGGAAAAAATTTAAATCAACCCTTTTGGCTAAAAAATAAAAACGGCTCTATGAGTTTGAAATAAAAATGCAAGCATCTTAATTTTTAAAAAAAATTGTGATTTTATGTAAAATAAAAGGAAAAAAATACTGAGAATTTAGCGTTATAAAACAAAAATGGAAAAGGTACTACTTAGATATTCCGTCGACCAAAAATCTATCGTCAAACTATAAGATTAAATGCCAATAATGGTTAATCGTAAATATCAAATTCACTTGAATTTAAACAAGCTACACGTGTTTACGTCATCAAGTGATTTTAACTTCGACGTTTTATTTGTATTTTTATTAATGTTATATTAATTTATTTGTTATTTCGTTATTTAAAATAAAGATTATGCCAATTTATATAATTTGGCCAATGGTTTGGCGATTTATATAATTTGGCGAAATTGGTCGACGGGATAACAAGTGGTACCACTGAAAATAATTAAGTGATGTTTGTAACGACTTAAAAATTATTTTCATATATATAAACTCGGTTTATGGCGTCAGATGCCGTCATCCGAAGAATCTACAAGAGTCTTTTTCCATTTTTTCCGGTCATAGGTTCCTTAATGAAAGAAATTGGAATTGGAATAATATTGTGCGATTTATAAATTGCTCCTCGATAAGAAGAAAAAATGGGAACATTTATAACAACCGTGAGCACATCTCGCTGATAGCATTTTTTAAATTTCCAGTAGCAGTAGTTACATTTTGCGTATGTAAATTAAAAATATTTTTTTGTTTTTAATTATGGCATTATTTCCTGTTATTTTTTATCTTTTCAGTTTTTTAAATGAAATTAGTATAAGGCATGCATTTTAAATGAAGTGAGTGAAAGGTTTGTGTTTTAAATGAAAATAATAAAATAAGAATTTGCTATGTAAACAATCTTTATTGATTTATTACCTGCGCCCAGCTGACATAAAATTATCACAAAAGCCACATATTCACTTTTCTTTGAATAGTTGCTCATGAGAATTCAAGTTAACCTTCCGTAATCGGATACTTCACATATTGGTGTATTAGCTTTAATGTTGAAAGCATCGTTTATGTTTGAAGCGAAAACTTTACTATGAATTCTATTACAAAAAATCGCATCATCATCATCTACTATATATTTACAACGGAAATTTGTATTTCATTCCGATTGTTTATAATACTTTCGTAGGATATACCACAATTAGTTAGATAATAATTTTGGAAAGGTTTTAGTGTATACATATTGTTCAAGGGTACTTAATTATAGAGCAACAGTAAAAGTTCAAAAATTAAGTGAACCTGATTATGGAAGTTTAGCCTTTTTAAAAAAATCTACAGAACATATTTTGTTACAAGTGGCCCTGTTGCATGACTTTTAGGAATGGTGTTGGTATATACGATTTCATTATATATTGATTAGTTACAGAGGTATTAATTCCTCTTGTCATAACGGACTCATTACCCGAACATAAGTGCGCTGTTTATAATCAACTAAAACAATTACTTCTTAATTGCTCAATTTTGTCCAACGCTTAAGATAGCATTATATCGCAATGGCGTTCGCATAGTTTTCAGTAATGAGCAAGGTCAAGCTGAAGATCCATATTATTTAAAATACAAGTTCAAATTCACCATTTAGTTTAATCCAAGGTTCATTTGGTAATATTGACCAGCGTAGCGGGCATAGCCTGCTAGTCATCAAATAAAATAGAAATATCAATTTATCTTTTTTTTTTTTATAAGTGGGAGATTTCTGAAACATTCTTTAAAATTTTAAGGCTAAAATTTGGGTAGTTTTTTTTTTTTTTTTTTTACATTTTTATAGCTTGTAAAATAATTTTAAACACTTTTTTAATAATTTGATTTTTAAATAAAATAGAAAACATAGCTATTGTTTTTAAAATGAATATAATAGCTAGAAAATAAGTTAAATTGATTTATGATTTTTTTTCTATGATTAAATTTACAATGAATAATAATTTTAAGGAGCGATTTAAAAAACTCTTTTGATGATTCAAATAATTGTAAGTCCTTTTTAAAATAAATTCAATAACAACTTTTTTTTTTTAAATAAATAAATATAGACTATTTTTGACATTTTTTTTATCACTGTAGAATTTTGTATGAAATACATGCAATATACATATTTTATCAAAACTCAAACTCAAACCAAATTAAGAAAAAGAAAAAAAAATGTCGGCTAAGACTAAAAATTCCGAATTCGGACCGATGTTGGTAAATCTAATCGGGCCACTATCAGAAATCACATATCGGTCCTGCGTCACTTGCCGGTGTAAGTCGCTTACCAATATATAACCATAAGGGGACCGATTACGTAACCGTAGTCGAAAAAGCAGATTCTTAAGTTTCAGTTGCCGACATGCTGCCTACACTTCACCGAAACCACTGTGCCTATGCCGACACTTAACCGACAGTGCCGACTGCGGTCCGATCGTGTGCCGAAAGGTATGCGTTTGTTGGGTAGTAACAAGAGGAGAACATCTGTCAAGCTCCCGAAATTTACCCACGTATATGAAATATCTTTATGCTCTTCTATACTATTAACACATATTCTTCGATTCCATTATATTCTTTTCGAAGCAGACGATTTACTCGCAATTGATCACTGGAATCTGTCATTGAAAATTGTTAGAAATTAAGTTTGTCTTTTTATTATTAAAAAATTAACAATGTTTTTCGAAACTTTTTTATATCTTAAACTAGGGGGCTCTGCCCCCTGCAAGCTACGCTCACCAACCCCCGTTCAGACACTGCAGAATCTAAAAGCACGCTAATCTGATCGGTTTTAAAAAGATTAGAGAAGATTGAATTATACTGAAAAAACCTGTAGCGATCTCCCTGTAAACGGGTTTCCATTCAATTCCCTTTGATTGCAAAGATTTAAGGTGGAATCAGTTGCTGTTAAGACATCCAATGGTTATTTTCGTGTTTGGTTAAAGAAGACCAGTTAAACATTGAAAAGAAGCTAAAATAAAATGAATTAAGTAAACAGAGTCTTTGCCGACCGGTATTTTTTAATAGCGTTATAAAACGATTGACATAATACAATTTACTATAATTACTAAAATTTGCTGCTTTAACTCCTTCAAGTGCGGTGGTTCATTTTTGGACCACTTAATTTTAATTCTTAAATGCCACATTAGCACCATAGTATTGGGATGAAAATTTCTATTTCATTAAGTAAGTGAACAAAAGCATTTTTGTATTTCGAAATATGCTTGTAAATTCTGGTGCCATTCACTGATTTCAAGATTTTACAAATAGAAGTGGCTTGTCCGTGAAAGGGTTAAACGCATATTAATGTATTTATTATTTTAAAGTTTACTTTCCCTTTTAATAGTCACGTGTAAATACAATTTTCAAGACATAATTTTCAGTATTAAATTGCTTTTAACACGTACTCATTTAATAGTAATTTTAAAGTTTTTTTTTTTCTGATTTTAATAGTAATGTGTAAATAAATGTTTAATCGTTAGGAAATATTATTTTTAGAATTGAAAACAATCTCTATAATAACAGCCGAAGTCATGCGACTATCATCAACAGCTCCCGGCGTATCCCTTCGCTTTTTATACCCCAGGCGGCCATTTAGGTACTTTAATGTTAGCCAGCCACATGTGTGATAAGTCGCCGAATATTATTCTACCGCCATTATTTCGTTTATATTATAATAGTCCAAGTCATGTAACTGCTATAAAAAACGGGCTGATTCCTTCGCTGTTCATAAGAAAGGTTTTCATTTTGATTAAAGATCAAAATTATTTTATCGAATAAAACTACATAAAAGTTGCCATGATCGCAAAGAATTCCTAGTACTTTTATGTTAGCCGGGTGAAAATCTCGCCAATAGCTTTTTTTTAACTCGCCAGTCAGCATTTTTTTATTTTTCAAGTGGTAAATTAAAACGGTGCCACTTGGTTATCCCATCGACCAAAAATCCGTCGCCAAACTATAATATTAAATGCCAGTAATGTTTGATCGTAAATGTCACATTCATTTGACTTTAAGGAAGTTACACATGTTCACGCCATCAAGTGATTTTTATTTCGACGTTTTATTTGTATTTTTATTAATGTTATACTGATTTATTTGTTCTTTTGTTATTTAAAAAAAAATGTCAATTTGTATGATTTGGCTATTTATATAATTTGGCGAAATTGGTCGACGGGAGAAGTAATAACATTAAAACGTTGCTTTGAAGTGGAAATTAAACCTCATGATTTGTTGCATTGTCACATACTCACCGGGTTTGGCGTATTTTTTTTTTTTACGTCAATTTGGGGAAAACCTCGTTTTCAAATACCTGTTACATATGTATTTTTAAATTATTTTCTGTTATTTTTAAAATGAAATAACAATAAATAAAAAGAAAATTAATTAATAACTATAGAACAAAACAATTTATAACATTTTTTGTAAATAAAAAGAAAATAAATTCAAATAAACATTTATTAATAAATAAGCAACAATAGCCGGGTTACCATGTCAGGCAAAATAACGCCATTTTGGCGCCAATTATGTACCATGTTGCGTATATGACATCTGTGCCTAATATTTTTCTTTTCGTTTCGTTTAGAAAAAAGAATGAAGTAAAAGCCATTTATTTTAAAGGTTTCAATTTCAAATGAAAGTTTTGTATTAAATAAAATGATAATGAAATACAAATGGAATTATGAATAAAAGTAACATGATGCATTTCTTCGCATGCATTTAAGGGATGCCAAACTCGTCGCCAAATTAATTTTAAATAACCTTTTCTAAAATATGAAAAAAATATCTTTTATGATTAAAATTTGAGTTGCCATCATTAGAAAAAAGTGTTTAAAATTAGAAAATAATTAATATTTCGAAAACTAATTCGAATTTAAAAATTCTAATACCAGTTTTGAAATCTGCGGATCAATATTGATTTTTGGTGTTAATTGCGTCGCAAAGTATTCCATATTTTAGGAGAAATCGCCGTGAAACATAATCAGTTGATTCATACTTCCGTTTCCATAGCTGCCAACCTTTACGCATTTTTCGTACCACTAAAATTTAATTGATATTTTCCCCTTGTCTAATCGGGAGATTTCGACGATTAAGTAAGACAATATTTACTTCAAAATTTTAGTGGTAAGAAATAAGCGTAAAAGTTGGCAGCTATGCGTTTCATAAATTCGTTTCATTAGGATTTTATGTATATAGGGTTGATATGTCCGGTGGAATCTTGTCTGCTTTTGAAATGGAAACATTCTTTTTCGCTTTTACTACGGATAACACAAAACTGTGAGTACTTCGCTAATTTTCATTGCTGAATAGTACTTGCATTCTTTATATTAATGCAATATTATAATATATGTTATGTAGTTTTAACTAGGTTTTATGCATTTTTAGTGGGTATATTGTTATATAAAAAAATCTGATACGAAAGTAACTATCTAATTAAACATTTAAGTATTCAGTTTTGGAAAATTGGCGCAGAGGAGGGGCCTATTGACACCACAAATATTTTATAGTATACACCACCTTAACAAAAACTCAGAAATTATGTCATTATATAAGTCGAAAAATACTACTAAAATTTAGTGGTGTCAATAGGCTCCTCCTCTTCGCCAATTTTCCACCAATGAGTATTTCAAATGTGTAAATTAAAATACCATACTTTTGCGTGCAATTATAATAATATACGTAATCATCATAAATGTACGTACATTACGGTAATAGTACTCCTATTTGGGGAGGAAAATTAAGCAAACATTCTAGAATATATACGTTTAACATTTTCCGGAACAGAAAAAATCTGTTCGTAAATAGTGGAAATGATTGACTGACACCGGAATTTTCAAATGACTTTTCAAGAAATTGAAAACATGTTACTTTAAACTTTCATCGTAAAAGCAAAATTTTATTAAAATATTCTTCGTACCGTTTGTAAGTTTGGAATTAAAATTAGGTAGTCCCGACGTCTGACCACTGCGCCGTAAAGGGTTAAAAAGGGGGAGAGGGGGGGGGGATAACAATAAATGCCGTTTATTCATAAATATAATTCAATATATATATATATATATATATGTAACAAATATTTAAAGATTGCTACACTAGATGGCAGCACTAAACGATAATCATGTCATTAGCGTCTTTCATAGTTTTTCCCATGATTCCATGCGGGTTAGCTTTCCCCCGGAGTCGTTCATGAGACACGAATGGAATAAGCAGCGTGTTTTGAGACGCACAATGTATAGGTTGCGAAATGCAGGCTGTCTTGCTTGTTTTTTCCCCCGGAGTTTTATGAGAGACTGTAAATGATGAAATATTTGGGAATCAGCGGACATATTCTGCCGTTTTTATCATGTAAATATTGTACAGTAATCCTGTAAATAATAATATGTAGTACAGAGATTCATTAAACATTACTTTGTATTAAAGTATAGAGTGGCGTTTCCTTTTTGAAGTGATGAGTCCGTCAATAAATATTGTGGCCCCTACTTATGAAAAGTAAGGCAGCTATAAATGGCTTTCCCAACCTTGGGCCCTGAATCTAAGACCGACCAAGTAAAGAAAGATGGTGTTTTTTAAAAATGCTGGTGTTTAATACACAGTATCGTACAAATGGTGTGCTACAATGGCTGGTGCTTTAAGGAAGGAAAAGTGGTGTTTTAGCATCTTCTGATCAGACGTCGCTTATGTGATATCAGCTAGAGCATGATTAAAATACAAAGATGCCGTGTGTTCTGCATAGTCTTGAAGGAAAATATGTTCTACGAACGATCGTTGTTCTACATGAGCTTCATGTATATGTGCCAAATAGTTGCATGAAAGTGTTCTAATACTCTGTTAACCAACGTCGAACTCGGGGCAGAAAGTGTATTATAGTTCTTCAAGATAAAAATATGGATACGTATAGCAGTTATAAGAAGATAAGTTTGTAATTTTATTTTAGTAAACTTTTGTTTATTGCATTCTCATATTGTTTATTTTATGTTATTAAACTTTTGACGTTAAATTTGTTTAAGATAATATTGCAAGTACATTATTTTCTCATTAAGAAAATATATTGTGTCTGTTTTGTCATTGACATACAGACGAGGTAACAATGTCCCGATTTCATAATAAGTTAGAAATCTAGATATGACGTAAAAGTTTCTGTAAGAATTTAAATTCTGAAAGTAAAAATCTGATCAATTTAAATTAAGGGTAATTTAAGAACAAAATTTGTTCTGTTAAGATTTATTTATTTACTGATGTGAAAATTATATGTTGTGTTCTAATTTGAGAAAACATTTCGTTTTGAATTTAATAAACTGTATTTTATTAAAATGGTATCTTTTGACAGATATTTACGATAGAATAAATATATTTGGATTTTTTTTTATTAAGTTGAGTTTCGTTTCGAATAACGTTGATTTATGAAAGGACGTAATTAAGTTCGGACAGAACTTTTATAAGAATAAGTTTTCTTATATGCTAAACATTTAAATTTGAATTTGTTTTAAAAGGTTTAAAAAGAATAAAGAGGAAGAATTTTGTTTTCTGGAACAAAAGTAAATTGTGTTCTTTTGAGAACGGTTTTGAATTATTTTTGCTAGTAGAGTAATTTTAATTAATTTTGAATAATTGTGTTCTTAGAATAAAAATAGAAAGTGTTCTTTTGAGAAGAAAGTTTTTAAATATTCTTGCTTAACCTAATATTCTTTTTTTCCTTTTTTTTTCTTAAAAGAAATTGAAAGTTAAGAACTGTGTAATTATAATTTAGTTTTGTTTTATTTTGAGAGGTGATATTGCAATAAATTGAATTTCATTTATATTGAATTTTGAATATATTTTGTGTTATGATTTCTATAAAGAAGAAATCCCTGGGTGTAAGGATAGGTTTACTTAAAAAAATCTAAAATTTTGTTCCTCAAATTGAAAGTTTTTAATTGAAATTTTTAAATTGAAAATTTTGTTCTTGAAATTTTAAATTCAAATTCTAGTTCGTGAAGTGGAATTTTTAAATCAAAATTTTAGTTGGGTTGATAGTTTTGTTAAATTTAATTAAATTTAAACAAAATGGCGGTTTTTGTTAAGGGCAAAAATGAGGATCTACGTGTCCTTTGCGATGAGTTAGGCTTAACTGCCACTGAAGAAATGAAAATGGTCGATTTACGTAATTACTACGCATGCTGATTACGAGGAGGACCATACTAAAAACTTACTTACAACTATAGTCGAGAATAGAAAAACTGAACAACAGCGCTTAGATTTAGAAATTCAGCGTAAAATCTAACAAGAAAATTTAGAGCGCAAACGGACTTTCAAACTCGAAAAATTACGCCTTACCTATTCGACTTCGGCATCTAATGCAGGGGTAGAAAATAATAAATGCACTTACGGAAAGCCGCGAATCGATCTACAAAAATTGATTCCCCGTTTTCGCCCAAACGAAGATGATATGAGCCTCTTCTTACTGCTATGTGGGCGACAGCTAAAGGGCCTAGGGTTTCCGGAAGAAGAATGGGTTACGTACCTCATAAGCGCTTTACCTAGTGGTATTGCTAGACTCATTGCTAGGGAACCGGAAGAAAAGGCCCAGGACTACCAACACATCAAGGCTATGTTGTTGAAACGATTCAAATTGACCGCAGAAAAATTTCGAATTTTGTTCGTTCAGCACAAGAAAATTCTAGAAAGTACCTGAAAAGACTATTTTTTCGAACTGAGAACCTACTTTGAAAGTTGGCTATCTGAGCTCAACATAACTTCATTCGAAGATTTGAAAAGTCTTATTTTATCGGACAAATTAAAGAGAATCCCCACAGCACAGAGAACATTTCTTAGACGTTTGAACTGATTTAAATGATCCACATGTCTTAGTGGAGAATCTAGATGCTTACGATATTCTAAGCGTAAATACCGTAAAATCCAAAGAAGTGGAAACCCACCAGAAACATAACAGCTGGTCAAAACAGAAAGAGACCGTACCCTCAAGTTTTTCTAATAAAATGTTTCCGAATGAATCCTTCTACTCAAAGAAGACAACACCATCAGACAACGGAAAGGTGAATCCCTCACCACTGATTAAAGATCGCCCAACCTTGAAATGTTATAGTTGTGGTGCTCCCGGATTTATTCGTGCTAAGTGCCCTACTTGCAACCCTGTGATAAAAACTGAATCTTCTCAGTTTGAGCAAATCCAGATATACACATACTCAACCACAACCACACCTTTAACCACAGTAAACCTGAAAATTAATGGAGTGTATGGCAAAGCCTGTGTAGATACCGGATCTACTCACAGCCTGGCTAGTGAATCATTGCATTCGGTGTTAAAAGAAAAAGGAGCAAACTTTCAGAAGACCACTCTGTACATGTCCTTAGCGAATGGCCAGCGGTCAAAAGAAGACAGTTTGACCTCGAAATTGAAGGAAGAAAATTTCGTACAAATTTTATTGTGTTACCTAAAGCTAAAGGAAACAGAATCCATTTAGGAAGAGACTTTCTTGATAAATCACAGTTTGTACCAGACGTTAAGAACAAACGTTGGTACTTCGGCGATATGCCACATATAAAGTATGGTTTTGCAGATGCTGTTCCAAAGCCTCTTGAATGTTCTGGCCAGAAGTCAGAATTAAATTACTTGATGAAAAGGTATGAAACCATCTTTCAGCCAAGGGGGGAAGCCACCCCGTGCTCCTCTGAAATCGGTACAGTCTCCATTGAGATAACCCCGAAACAAAACACATTTGCTATCTTCACAAACAAGTGAAAGACTTAGTCGAACAAAGAAAATGAAAACCGTTTGCGGACAGAAGACGGATAGAAGGACCTCAGTATTCTCCTGATGACCATGTATGAGTAGAGCTCCATCCTGTTAGCAAGGATCGTCAGAAAAGAACCGCTAATTCAGTCCTCGATGTGACAAACCCTATGTAGTGCTCACACAGCGCTCGCCTACTTTTATGAAGTTGCCAGTTTACAAGCTCCTGAAGTTCCCTTAGGAACTTGCCATACATCTGCCCTAAAACTTTGTAACAATGTTACCGACCAACCAGTTCCTCCACTCAGGAAACGTGGTAGGTCAAAGAAAAATGTTCCTGGTCCCTTGCCGAGACGTCTAAGGAACCATAGGGAGGGGATGTAATAAATTTTTAAAGATTGCTACACTAGATAGCAGCACTAAACGATAATCATGTAATTAGCGGCTTTCACAGTTTTTCCCATGATTCCATGCGGATTAGCTTTCCCTCGGAGTCGTTCATAAGACACAATTGGAATAAGCAGAGTGTTTTGAGACGCACAATGTATAGGTTGTGAAATGCAGGCTGTCTTGCTTGTTTTTTCCGCCGGAGTTTTATGAGAGGCGGGCAATGATGAAATGTTTGGGAATCGGCGGATTTCTTCTGCCGTTTTTATCATGTAAATATTGTACAGTAATCCTGTAAATAATAATATGTGTTGTAGTACAGAGATTCATTAAACATTACTTTGTACTAAAGTATAGAGTGGCGTTTCCTTTTTGAAGTGATGAGTCCATCATTAAATATTGTGGCTCCAACTTATGAAAAGTAAGGTGGCTATATATATATATATATCAGTGGCGTGGCGTCCGGTCATCGCTGGATGCAGCGATGACCAAGCAATATTTTAAAACTCTTAATAAGCTTTTAAAACTCTACGATCCAGTTTTAGCAGAACATTTGGAGTTCATGTATAAGTGAAGGTAAGATTTAAAGTTTCTTTTTTGAACATTCAACCATTGAATTTTAGAGTTAATAATTTTTCACCACAAACTTAAATAATTGCGATGACCAACGAAAATTTTCACGCCACGCCACTGATATATATATATATATATATATATATATATACTTTTGGACTTAACATTAATGCAGGTATTTCCCCTTAAAATCTTATCGAAATGTTTGCATTAAAAACATTTTATTATTTCTTTTTAAAAACTTCAACTTTTAAACATAAGATTTGTAGTTTATTTTTATTTATTTACTAATATTACAAACACATTATTTATACAAAGAAGAAACGAAAAAGATTTGTTGGAAACGTAAGCCTTTTATTACAGAAGGGTCATATAAAGATAGACTCTCAATAGAGGACATGTTCTGGCGATGGGAACTTTCTTTCCTTTTGTCACTATAGGCGCTGCGATCGTCCTCACGTTACTATTATTCTCTATGATAGTGTCGAAACTTGTATGTTTATCTATGGCAGTGTTGCCAGATTGGGGACTTCTTTAATTCAGATTATTTGACCGTCACCACCTTTTCATTTTTTCAGAATTTCTAATCTGTTTTTTAAATAGGACGATTATTTCTATTTAAAAAATGCGGTGACAATCAACAATCTGTGGACAAAAAAGTCCCCAATCTGGCAACAGTGATCTATGGACTCTGGAAGGTTGTCCACAGCTAGATTCCCTAGACCAACGGTAGCGATACATCGGAAATCAATAATTATTTGAATCATAAGAATGACTCTCGTTTTTTACATTTTTATTTCTCGGATTAGACAAATTTCAACTGCGAATGTCTCGAAATGTCTGCATATTTCAATATATGTATTCTCTCAAAGTGTTTTAGTGTTTTCACAATGTGTCTAAAAAAGTAAATTTTATGCACCATTATTCAAAAAAATAATTATCTGAAATTAGCTGAAATTAGCTCATATTCAGGTGATTTTGCTGCATGGTCAGCCTGGATTCAACATTTGGC
This sequence comes from Maratus speciosus, assembly GCA_963932465.1. Taxonomy (NCBI): domain Eukaryota; kingdom Metazoa; phylum Arthropoda; class Arachnida; order Araneae; family Salticidae; genus Maratus; species Maratus speciosus. The sequence continues at coordinate 255,406,436 of OZ010797.1, read as the reverse complement.
GTTTTTAGGCAAATAAAAATTTCTCCTAATAGATGTAACATTAAAATAAAAAAGTACGCCCCAAATGGGTAAATAATCGATTCTCACACTATTTTTTCGTCCAGGATTCAGATAGATTTTTCGTTGTTAGCGAAACGAATCAGAGAATCAGAAGCCTGCATTTTTTTGCGAACTTTTCGCTGTTTGAAAAAATGCAGGCCTCTGATAGGTCAATCTCATTTGGCTAACAACAAAATAACAACATTCTGGATTCTGGCCATATGATTCCATACCTTTATAGTGTAAACGAACTTCGCACCAAATTTAAAGTCTGTATGTACAGTAGATACATGAGATCTTTTTGATGAGTGAGTCAGTCAGTGATAAAACTCTCGATTATCAGACATTTTCAAATATCATTATCTCGAAAACTATATAATAAATAACCTTTACGCTAGGCTATATACATTGTTAATATATATTTTTTAAAGAGCAATTTTAGTAAATTCGTGTTAATTTTTTTCCATGCCTCCTGGAAGGATTTACAAAGACTATAATAACGTTTTTTGTCTGTGGCATCTTCTAATACTTGTTCAAACATGCAGCCAAATATTTCTAAATGGCAATTTGTAGTAGCACTTAATCAAGAATGGCTTTATTTGAGCGGCTGTAGTAAAATTTTTAATTTAGCAATGAATGAAAGAAAGAAATCTAACAATTATGGTTTTGTGAATGTTAAGAAAAATTTCTGGAGAGATGCAAGATTGCTGATTGATTTTGTTTTGAAGGTAAGCTAAACCTGAAAGAAGCTTGCATACTTCACAGATCACACAGCATCCCACATCTGCAGTGTTGCCAGTGGGCTACTATTTTTAAATTCAGATTTCTTGATTGCCACCACTTTTTTGAAACGGTAAAATTACCTTTGTTTTCGCCTTAATCAATATATCATTAAATGACGCGCACAGTGTAGCCAGATGCACCACTTTTTTGAAATGGTATAATGTGCCTTTTTTAATGACATATTAATTAAGGCAAAATCAAAGTTAGTTTTACTGTTTCAAAAAAGTGGTGTCAATCAAGAAATCTGAATTAAAAAAACGTAGCCCACTGGCAACACTGAACGCGCATTTTACCATTTCAAAAAAGTTCTGCCAATCAAGAAACTGAATTTAAAAAAAGTAGCCCATCTGGCAACGACATTTGTTAGGAGAGTTTTTGGAGTATTTTAAACACTCATGAATGGCAGCATCCTAACGATCTCTTTAACCCTTTCCGGTGCGGAGTAAGTCTGTTTGTAAAATGATGAAATGATGGACTGACACCAGAATTTATAAAAGTATTTATTAGAAAATAAAAACTTGCTTATTTTCTCGTACTTTGTAAAAGGAAAATTTTTATTAAATATTCTTGATGCCGTTTGTCAGTTGTGGAGTAAAAATTAGGTTTACTTTTCTGTGGACAACGCCCGCTAATGGGTTAACAACTGAAATACAGAAATATCCACCAGAGAAGATTCAACTGAATTTACAGCTATTTCGTTAAATGTGGCAATGTAAATTTTGAACCAGAACTGTAGCCAATAGTCAAGTCTATTAATTAAGACTTCTGGGTCCTTTTTGGGAGTACGAGTCCAACGATATGAGGTCCGAGTCCCCCCCGATTCCGACACCAGAAATACCAAGTATAAAAATCTTAAGGTGTCTCGGGACTCAAAAAACTCGAAAAAAAAGAGAAAAAAAGACTATTTTCAGCATTTAATCCTTAATTGCATGAATTATTCTTTTAGAATTGTGTTTTTTATTTTTATATTAAGGATTAGACACCAGAAATCTTAAGAGAGATTTTTAACTTTATTTAGTAGCATATTTTTGTAATTTGTAAAGGATTAATACTTCTATATAAATATAGTGGTTGTAAGAACTTAATTTATGTATTAAAAATTAATTAAAAAGGTGATGGAAATTTACATCTCTATGCAATTATGGGTTAATATCATAAAATGTATATGATGTTAAAACAAAATTTTTATTGGGTTGAAAGATATAAGTACGTTCTTTCATTTCATGTTAAAAAAAATACAAGATGCAGAATTAGCAATTATAGGGGACTCCAAACTGTCAGATATTTGACGAGCTGAAAACTGGTATAACAGCTTACGCGCAGGATTACAAAATAAATTTTGCGACTAGAATGAAAATTTTGGTGCCTACCTATACTTCATATTATATTAATTACCCGGAACCTAAATTAATTTGTATTTAAAGTATTTTTATATTTTTAATACGAAGTTGTATTTAGCTAATGCAAAATTTTGAAAATCTCAACAGTATAATGACCTAAAAAAATATTTTTTTTACAATAAAATGGAAATTATGGTTTCAGTTTATACAGACAACTTGAAACATATGTTTTGAAAATTTCATGAAAAAATATTCAGAAGTTTTTGAGATATCGTGCGTGTTATATCCAAAAACGTCATTTGGAGAAAAGTGACTTAAAAGTTTTGGAAACGCCGCTTCAGCTAGTGAGCGAGTATAATTATAAATGCCTTGACTTCTGTTCTAATGGAAATTTCAAGAAAACAATTATATTAAAATGTTCAGAAAATTTAGCAGTTTAACATCTAAATAAATTGCACTTTAAAGTGCACTTGCAAGTCTTAAAGAGTCCCGAAACCCCTGAACCCTCTCGCTGCGTAAGTAATTCTTCGCGATGAGCGTCTTTTACAGATTTTTTGATCGTTTATCACCGGTTCTTTAAAGCAGAAATTTTTGATTATCATATTCGGGGAAAATGTCCTGATTAAATCAGACAAAGTTTTCGCTAAAAAATAACTGATGGGAATAACCAAATAGTATTAATTGATGGAAAAATGCATGCCCGAGCATATCTTGGGCTGCGCAGCGAGAGGGTTAATAACGTTTTAAAATTATCTCAAGATTTATTTTCGTATTATCATTATTATTATTCTTTTAAAACAGAAAAAGGTATTAACCATAAATACTCCCTTATGACAACATTTCGTGATTTTCCTTTCCTTAAAACCTGCCTAAATTAGAAAAAATCTTAATTATCCAACTACGGTCAGAAATCTGAATTTGCGGCTTAGTTAGCAGGGGTTTGTGTTTTTTACAGGTCTGTATAACGTCCAGTTAATGACAGATCTTAGAATTTGATGCAACAACAATTTCTCGTGGCACCTAAATCTGTTTTTTTTTTTTTAAAGCCATTTTAATTCTGAAATCAAACAAATAATTCTTTTGTGTTTTCTTCAACTAAAAATAGTTCAAAAGTGTATTTAATAATAATAATAATAATAATAATAATAATAATCTTCGTTTCGTGCATCTTCGCAACATAAGTATGAACCATAAAAACAGAAATTGCACTTCCAATGTTTTATCCCGACATTACATAAATTTTTTTGAGTAAGTAAACAACAGGACTCAATGCATTGACATAATAATTCATTTTAAATAGTTTAAATATCTATATCGAAATTGCAATGTTGAAATTGCAATTGAAATTGCAATTGTTGAAATTGCAATTGAAATTGCAATTGTTGAAATTGCAATTGAATCGAAATTGCAATTTACCGCCAATGTTATATGATTCATTAGCTAACAAAAAAGAATATCCGATACTGATTTCAAATATCGTATTGTGGTAAAGAATTATGTTTGTATTTCTAACGATTTCATTTTAAAAAAAGACTTTGAAATAACTGCCATGAACTGTAATTATCCTAGACTGAGATGCAACTGGTTTTGTGTGTTATTCTTTATTACACTTTTGAATTAAGAAATGCATTTCTATTACGACAAAAATCCCATTATGATTTGGATGAACTCAATTTGGAAATAGCCTTCCGGCTCTCAACTCCTTTGACAAAGCGAAATGAATTTAAATCTACATATGAACATTTTTAAATATGCATATCTCGTTAAGTAGCCCATAAAATTTATAATTAGGATAAGTGCCAGGATATATTACAAATAATTAATTTTCATTGAAAAGCTTTTAAAAAATTGCTTTTATAAAATGCATTAGCTATTTTGGAATCTAGATAATTGAAAGCCACTATATAACATAACAAATGTTAAAATCGTTTCACGAAATGGATTTACAATGAACATCATAATAGGTATTTTCAATTTTAGAATAAGCACTAAAATAACCATAATAAGAATTTTTTTATGTTAAGCTTAAGTATTATAAATTAAATTTGAGTTTCGAATATCTTTCAGGGTCATTTTATGTATTATTATTACAATTTCATGTTTGCATTTAAAATTGAAGATAAGTAAAAAATGATTTTTATTTCCTTTATTTAGCCCAGCTGTAGGGGTGGAAAAAAAGGCCGAATTCCGAATTAATTAAGGGAAAGCTGGAAAATGTTTTAATCCGTTTCGTTTAGGTCTAGAATGAATATATTAAGATTCCCCCCTCGTAGTATGTGAATGATAGAAAATATGTACAGATTTATATTCTAAAAACAGCTTTTTTTAATTACCATAACAATATCTAAAAAAACACTAACTCTATCAAAAACATTCTCAACACAAATGTTATAGAGCTTAAAATTCTGAAGAAAATGAGTTGCTACACTTCATATTTTTGTTGAACACTAAATTCGCAATTCCATTTCAACGTTTAGACTAAATCACAATCAAGAGCTTGACGCCAGAACAGACCCAGTTATCACCTCACCCTACTTCTAATTTTTATACACATGTAGTCGTTGAGCCAGAAGCCAAAATTAGTGATTTTGGTTTCATCTCTGAGGACTTGATGATATATACCTTTTTGGATTCACAATGATCCAAGGAGTTCATTTTATGATGATACTATGAAATTTGTGGTAGCCTATAGACGCCATATTGAAAACATGAGCGCCATCTATCGCACACAGATACATATGATTTTTTTGCCAGTATCACATAATTAAAGAGATTTCAATGAAAAAAATGGAAAGAACAAATATTGTTAAACATAAAAGGTTATACAAATTATATATTTATTAAGATTTTATTTTAATATGATGCTTATCTTTACATTTAACTTTATGTTTATTAACATTTTCAGTGGGATAAATATCTCGTTTCACATTTTAATGCATATTATTTTCATATGGTAAAACACAGCAATTCAAGAAAAATTTAATACTGGTGAAACTATTGTACTTAGTATGTTAAGAATTAACCCCTTCGGGACCACGGGTGCATATATGCACCTTCGGAAACGTGTTTACATCGCTTGTTTTTGATACCACTAAAAAAGAAAAGTAAAAATTTCCTTATTTAAGTTATTTTCTTGATTGCTAAGCTAAATTTAATTGTTTGACAAAAAAGGGTGTCAAACGAATAATATTCATGTGAAAGATGCTGGTCGAAAACGGATTAATAAATAACAGAAATTTTAGTCTTCTTCACAGCTATCATTATCATCGGTTGACATTCCTGTGTCCAAATAACTTCCATCGTCATAGAGCAGTTCTATATTTTCATATGCTTGTATATTTGAGGTTATTAAAATATATGCATATGATGGTGAGACACATGTTCTTGAACAAGAACATGACATCAGTTCCAAAATAGATTCAGGAGCAGGAGAACTGCCATTCCACTGTATCTCTAGATAGCCTTTTCCTTCACTATCTGTTCCAAAAATCCAACTATATTTATCTGGGTATGTAAGATCAGGATCAGCCTATATGCACTTCATCCAAACAACACCGTGGAAAATAGATTGCATTACCTATAGGTAGAGTGTTATTTCTGCATGGCAGAAGGTGATGCGATTCCACAGACTCCCTTTTTACAGCAAAAGTATATAGAATATAGCACAATTCATTGATATCTGAGTATTTGTGCTTTCATAATAGAGATGGCAAACTTACGGCTCAAGCTGTTTCTTTGTTCCCTCTGACAGCGCCTTAAGCGCATTTCGAAATTCAGTGCTCTGAATCATCATTTTACTTTGCTTGCAAAGGCACTTACTGTATCGCATTCGACAGTTAATGCATTACATACCGCTTTACCTAAAAGTCCACGCATCTCACTCAAGTTGTAGTACTTTACTTTACCCTGTCATTTGATCCACATTTTACAAATATTAACCCTTTCTAGTTCTTCAAATCGTTTTCTAAAGAAAACAGTGTGAACAGAGCATAATAATAATATTTCTAAATCCAGACGCTAAAGCCATGGTGTGCGCAAAATAAAAGTCGGGTGTAAACTCTTTTTGGAAGCAGGTCAACTTAGTGTATTCTTCAAATAGTTATTTCTTGAATATATAGCATTTTCTCCGTAGATAACGTACATAATGTGTATAATCAACTATTTCAGATAATGTTCATTTTGTCATTCTTGAGAAATTAAATGTATAAGTTCTTTCTTGTTCTCCTCATCGGACAGAAACTGCTTCCATTTTTGTACTGGATGTTCAGGAGTACATGATCTTTATAGCATTACCAACAGTTCATATTTTTCGTTCATTTCTTTTTATTGACACCTGCCTGTATGTATCAAATAAAACATCTATTATTTGAGAGGATGTAAAATCTTGTATTATTTTAGAAAACAGATTCTTTGCTAGTTGTCCAAATGGTTGTAGTTCCTGCGTTAGCTTTGAACAAAGCCCATTCCGTCAATGATATTAACAATACCATCATTTGCATTCTTTCAGCAGTCACAATTTTGTCATAACATCCACCAGTTTGATTTTTCAGTTTTTCGCATTAAACCACCAAGTGTTGCTAAGGGCTATGGAAGAGGCCCTAGGTGGTAGGAAAAGATAGTTCTCATACCGAAATTTCTTCGCTCTGCAATGATTGTCATCTAAGCAAATAGATTTCTTCTGCCTAGGCAACAAACTCTGATTTATTAAATTTTACATTCTGTTTCTTTTTAAAGTCAGAAAATGTCTTTAGCTTCTTTATCTTTGGAGGTTTGAAAAACACGTCTGGCTTTGAGTCTTCAGACAGATATTCTCTCTTGAAAGTTTGGTAAGCTTCTTCACACATCTTATGAGCTTTGACCATGTCTTCGATAATTTCTAGATTTGTCATTGCTCCAGTTGATTCTATTACCATGTCTAGATTTATCCATTCATTGGTAATCATGTTCTGTAAATATGAGACATCACGTTCATTTTTCTGGATCCTGCTATAAGACAGATCTAGATGTAGAACTAATTTTGGTTCTTTCACGAATCATGTGAATAAATGCTGCCCTGATATCAAGAATATTTTTCGACTGTGGCAGGTCTTTGACTGAACTTCGTTGTACCTTTTGACACCTGCATGTCTTTACTTATTGTCTCTTCAATCGCCCAATTCATTTAATAGCATGCAAAACCAAGAAAATCTTTCAATCACCCTGTTTATCGGCGGCCATTTTCAATATGGCGTCCATTAGCTACTCTGTTTTTGAATGTATCATGGATAAATGTCATTCTGATGTTGTGGTGAATCCAAAAATGTGTGATTTACCAAGTCCACTGACATGAAACCACTCGAACCCCTGACTCAACGACGGCGGACATTTTCCAATATGGCGTCCATAAGCTACCCTGGTTTCGAAAGTATCATGGATAAATGAGGTGCTGTTGTTGCGGTGAATCCAAAAATATATAGTTTACCAAGTCCGCTGACATGAAACCACACGAGCCCCTGGCTCAACGACTAATGTATTTTATTATTATTATTATTATTGAAGCATTTACTATGTTTTTGTAATCATTTTAGGCATTTATTTTGGATATTTTGAGAATTATAGTTCAACTTCTTGATTACGGGCTCAGTGGTAGAGGATGAAAAAAAAGGCTGTATTCGGAATTAATTAGGAGTCGACATAGGTCAGAAATGAACTTACTAAGTTTCGACCTCGTAGCAGATAAGCCTTTGCCGCTACGATAAAATTAATAACTTAATAATAAAAAGAAATGTGCCCAGTTAAACTGATGGCTTTGAGCTCACAGGTTGTTCCCACTAATTCTAAATTATACTCTTATTTCCAAGAATAATACCCCTCAAAAAATAAATTAAGGGGGATTAGCCTCTTTTCCGCCTTTATATTTAACCAATGAACTTCCAAAAATCAGGGAAGCTCCTTCACATTATAAACCGGTATACCAAATTTGAAGCAAATCAGATAATTCTGCATGAAAAAACATGGGGGGGGGGGGGGTATTAGCTCCTCCATTTCCCCCTTTATGCTTAACAAATGAACCTTCAAATCTAATCAGGAAAGCTCCTTATCAGAATGAACGTAGAAAAAAATAAAGTAAATTGGATAATTCTGCATGAAAATCCATTTATTTATATTAATGGGAGCGGACGTGCCCCCCTTTCCCTCATTTATACTTAACCAATGAACCTCAAAATCTAATGAAAGAAGCGCCATATCGGAATAAACAGGTATATCAAATTTGAAGCAAATCGAATAATTCTACAAGAAAAACCCAGTTATATAAATTAAGGGGGAGGGACAACGTCCCCCCTTTATACTTAACCAATAAACCTCCAAATCCAATCAAGGCAGCTCCTTAACATAATAAACCATTGTACCAAATTTAAAGCAAATCGAATAACTATGCATGAAAAACGCATTTATCTAAATTAAGGGTGGACTAGCCCCGTCTTCCCCTTTATAATTAAGCAATAAGCCTCAAACTCTAATCAAGGCAACTCCTAAACATAATGAACCCGTATACCAAAGTTAAAGCAAATCGAACAACTGTGCATGAAAAACCCATTTATCTAATTTTTTTAAATAAAAAATCATTACCCCCCCCTTCCCCCCTTTATACTTAACTAATGAATCTCCAAATCTAATCAAGGCAGCTTCTTAAAATAATAAACCGGTACACCAAATTTGGAGTAAATCGAATGATGAAAAACCCATTTATCCAAATTAAAGGGGGGTAGCCCCCTTTCACCCTTTTATACTTGACCAATGAACCCCCAAAACTATACAGGGAAGCGCCTTATCAGAATGAAACAAAAAAAAATTGAAGCAAATCGGATGTTTCTATCAAGAGTTATCGTGTTATGTACATACATACATACATACAAATCTGGCCGGCCCATTAGCTCTCAGGCTTTGATAGCCTGTGAGCTAAAAAGTGCATTTTTCACAATTTTTCGCATATTTAAAAATTGATGGGAAATAGTGTTTATTATTTTCGATATTTTATTTGAAATATGGGTAGTTTTTAATAGACGTATGTGGGTGATTTAACAGTAGTGCATATACATTAAAATTAAGCAGGTTGAAAATAAAGTGCGAGGATTGCAGGGGGGGGGAGGGGAGGGGAGGGGAGGAGAGAGCGAACAAATAAACACAAATTGTGAGTACAGTATGTTTAGTAACACGAACCATCTACTCTCCTGATTCTATGGGATGTAGAGAAGGAATAAACAGGGCCGAGGTGGGAAGTTCCAGGAGTGGGACAGACAGCGATTGATTGAAATCTAGACTGCAAAACATTTGAAACATATTTTCGAACAATCTGAGAAAATTGTTTTGTTGCACAAATACTTTCTAATAGTTATCATAAAATTATCCTTAACGCTTATAAAAATGAAATCTAATTGACTGGGTGTCCTAAAAGGATTGACTGATTTTAAAATTCAGTAACTTGCAAACTGTGACAGATATTTAAAAATTTTTTGCAGGAGGGTTATGCATAAGGTCAAAGGTTTTTTTACAGTGATTTTCGATTTTAGTTCGAATTACAAACAATAGATGGCGCTATAAGCAATAGGCACTAAATACAGGTTCTATCTTTTGGCCGATCTCTTTTTCCATGCGGTAAAAGGAGACTAAAATGTATTGAGTGTGTCCAGAAGGACCAAAAATTGAGCCTGAATAAATGTACCCTCATATATAAAATGTACCTTCCTGCAAGAATTTTTTAAATATCTGTCACCGTTTGCAAGTTATTGAATTTTAAAATCAGTCAGTCCTTTTTAGGACACCCGGTATATGTTATGAAAATCATTTAAAAGGAAATTTTTGTTTTGAATATATTTTATCTCTTATTTTTTTTCACTTATAAGACAAAAAGAAAAACTAAATACAGTATATAAATGCAATATCAAACTAATAATAGATAAAGTAAACCATATGGTTAAACCATAAGTTAAGACAAAATGAATCCCAATTTCATTCACTTTAAAATAATTAAAAAATATTTTTCTTTTATGCAATTAATTATTCTGACAGAAGTGCGATTTCATTCAATGAGTTGGAATATAAAGTATTTGTCTCTGGATTCCAATTATCTTGACGTGGGAAAACCTTGTGAAGAATCCAATGGGATTCACAAAAAAAGTCCCATATATTTTCAAATAGAACTCTAGATAGGAAGAGCAATGTATAAGCATACCAGCTCAAAATATTTCTAAGTCTCAAGGTTCTGCAGGAAATGATAAAAAGAATCAATCCATCTGAACCAATCTTAAAGGTTGACGGAAAAGTAGAACGGCATGAAAGAAAGAGGAGTTATGGAATTCCTTTTAAGTGGCAAGTTTGCCGATATTTTCCCAGGACAATTTAAAAATGAAACTAGATGCGAAATTTTCTCACGCTAGCAACGAGGGTCTCTCTTGGCCTATGAGATTGAAGCTTGTTAGTGATATCATTCAACCTAGGCTCTGAGTGGGCCGACAGATAGCCTTTGTTTTAGGAAGGTGAATTTGAACGAACAGAGAAAAGGGGGAGATGCGTTTTTGAATCCCAAGGAGAGAGCTGTTCTCTGAGTTGGGAGTTGAGTTTTCGGATAGATCCAAAGGGATAGAAGAACCTGCCGTTTCGGACTGGGTGAGATTTCTCCGGTGGAAACCGCGAGATATTGTGTAGTTGACAACGGACTGATATACACCAGAAAACAGAGGCAGCTGTTTCTTACCAGACTATCGTGACAAGATTTTGGATTTGTATCGAGAAAGAAGCTAATAGAAATTGAATGTTAATCTTATACACTGAACATTAAGTCTTTAATGAACATTGTCATCAGCTGAAAGTACCCAAAAATATAATGTAGTTGTAAATACAAGAAATTAATCAAGAAATATTCATTTATCTTATGCATTTAAATAAATTGTTTGATTTAATTATTACTTGGGCCTCCGCTTGACTGAAGTTCCACGCTACCACTTCCACATGTTAGTCGAAGGTTTTACAACTTGGTGGCAGAAGGTGGTATGCACAGCAAGGACTCTGAACATTAAAAGACTAGCTTAAGAGAAAGAGCTCCAGACACAAGACCGTGTGTAAAAAAAAAGCGACACCAGTATCGTGCCGAACAGTTCCTCTAAGAAAGAGCTCCAGATGCAAGACCGTGTGCATAGGAAAACGACATCAGTATAGTGCCGGACAGTTCTCCTAAGAAAGTGCTCCAGACGCAAGACTGTAGAGAAAAGCGACATCAGTATCGTACCGGACAGTTCCCCTAAGAACAATTCCCCCAGACGCAAGACTGTGCGTAGAGAAAAGTGACACCAGTATCGTGCCGGACAGTTCCCCAAAAGGTGCTTTAGACGACATCCAGATGCAAGACTGTGTGCAGTGAAAGGAGACTACAGTGCAGTGCAGTGCCGTGCAGTACAGTTCCCGAGAGAAAATGCCCCAGCAAAACAAAAGGTAAGCTCATTATTTTGAGTGGCTCTTAATTTATTAATTAATTGAAATGTTGATAAGAAATTAATATTTTAAAGGAAAACTTTTGTTTTGAGGTAAATGAAAATTTTAAAATTGAAAAATTGGTTAGTTAAAATAGAAAATTATTAACTTATTAATTAATTATAGTACAAGGAAGCTGATACCCTTTGTCATTGGCTTTAAATTTTGAAATTTTTTTTTTTAAATTAAGAATACAGAAAACTAAAATCGAACTAGATTCTTAAAAAAAAAAAAAAAAAAAAAAAAAAAAAAAGAAATTAGATGTCATGTAAGAAAAGTACCATTGTGAGGAAAGTTTGCTTGAAAAATATTTTAGAATCAATTTGGATTATTTAATGATTGATTTTCCTAAATATATACTTATATTCAAAATAGAAAAAGCATATGAAAAGGTTTGCAAGGAGTGTTCAATTCTGAGTAAAATAGGGAAAATTGTTTACCTATAGCATTTGGAATTTTTTTTTTTTTTATGTTCTATATTTTGTGTGTGTAGGGAATGTAAAAAGTGGGAAAATTATACTTCTTTTTCGAAACTAACACTAAAACGTAGAATGTCCGAAATTTATTATAGTATTGCCAATTTATTTATGTATATTGTGAATACGTTTGAAAACATTTTATAACGGTAGATAAGGTTAGAATATTCTCGGTGAAGTGTCAAATTCACATCTTCTGAGGTAGTTAAAAAAATATATATATATAAATAAATATATGAAGAGGGAAATCGTTAGGTTATCTTTGTAGTATCGGTAGGAATATAAAATCGATAGATAATGGCGAAAATAACGGCATTGAAATATTGCCGAAAGGCTGATCTGCAAAATTTAGCAGAGGTATTAGGAGTTCAGATAGAAGAAAGTGACATAATCGCGACGATTATCCAAAAGATAGAGGCCGCGGACGATTATGATGCCGACTTTGCATTAACACAAGTGGGATATATAGTAAAAGATAGGGAAGATCTAATACTTTTAGAAAGAGAGAAAAAAGAAAAAGAAGAGATAGAAAAAGAGAGAAATTTTCAATTAGAGCAATTAAAATTAACGCAAAACTCAGGGAGGCGTAACTCGACTTCCAGTAACGGATCGGAAAGACCTAAATTAGCGCTAAAAACTATAATGCATCGTTTTGATCCAGAGCGTTCGGACATAACTCTATTTTTAAACTTGTTTGAACGACAGGCATTAAGGTCTGGGATAGAAAATGAGGATCTGGTCACGCATTTATTAGCCTTGTTGCCCGTACAGATAGCTGAATTGATCTTGAGCGAACCGACAGACCGAGTTGACAACTTTCAGCATGTGAAGTCAATACTGTTAGCTCGTTTTAGATTGAGTGGCGAGGCTTATAGACAAAAATTAGATAGACATTTGCGAGACCAGAATAGCCCGTGGAAAGACCTCATTTTTGAACTAAATAGCTTTCTAGAAGGGTGGTTAAATGATCTTGAGGTTACTAATTTTAAAGAGTTAAAAGATTTGCTAATCACCGAACAGATTAAGAGGCGTGCTCCAGCAGAATTAAGGGAGCACTTTATAGATTCGTGGGCCAAATATAAAGATCCAGGAACACTAGCTAAGGATCTGGATGAATACGAAACTATAAAAGGGGCGTCAAAAAAATCGTGGAACAAAAAGCTAAAATTCGAAGAAAATTCGCGGGATGAGAAAATGGAAAATGAAGACGAAACGAGAGGGGGGCATTCCGAAACCAGAACTAACTGGAGAGAACGAAATATAGAGAAAGAAAGGGAAAAAATCTTTGAGCGCAAAAGGGCTATTAGGTGTTTCATTTGCTCGAGCCCAAACCATTTGAAGGTTAATTGTCCCGAAAACAAAAGAAATGGAGAGCAAATTACCAGCGTTCATCATATTAGCGGAAGTACAAATTTTGAAGAAAGTTTTAAGCCTTATCTAAGCCGCGCGCTAATCAACGGAAGGGAATGCACAACTTTAAGAGATAGTGGAAGTCAATATGATGTAATTTCGAGGAGATTTATTAAACGCAATCAATTAGACGGTGGCACCATTCGAGTTAGACAGCCGTTAATGAACAATACTCGTCGCTTACCGACCGCCGAAGTTGTTTTAAAAATTGAAGGACTCGGGAGACTAAAAACAAAAGCTATCGTGACGGACAGAAAGACGAATTTGTCTTACTATATTTTGGGTAACAAAACTCAAAAATTAATTGATGATATTAAAAGGAAAAAAATGCAGATTTCAGATGCAGTGGTCATCCATAACATAGCGAAAGCGAAAAACGAAAACGGGAATCCATCCCGAAGGGAAGAGAATAAGATGAGAGAGGACTACTCAAAATTGACGAGCGTGAACTTGGGAGAAAGGAAGGAAATGGGAGGTACCCTGTCAAAAACGAGATATGAGAATTGGGAGGGAAGGAAGGATAATACTGTATCACCCACGAAAAAGGAAGATCAGGTTTTAGGATCGAATAAAAGAAAAAAGAAAGATGTCAAATGGGATCATGAGATGGGTTGCCCCATACGAGAAGTCAAACTGAAAAAGGGGTTAGAAAAATCGCATCATGAGTGTGAGGATTTAACACAAGCAAATAGGGCGTGTCAAAGTATAGATAGATCGGATAATCAAAGGGATACGTCGGTGAAAATAACACTGAGAAGGAACAAAAGAGAATTTTGGTTTAGAAATAACGAGAACAAAAAGTATCTCAGGTCAGAAAATCTAGTAAAGGATTTGGACGGGAATAAAGAGCGCGAAAGTGTTACGAGACGGATTAGTCGGAGGACGGGCGACTCTAAAATGTCCCCGGCTTATTGTGTGGCGAGCGCCACAGGTAGACACGAAAAGTTGCAAAATTATCGTGTAAATAGACAAAAACCACAAGAAAAAACGCTGAGAAAATAAATAGGTTGACAAGCGAAGATTCACGTCCGAGACACTATCCTAAATATAGAAATAGGCCTTCACATGACAGGCTCTAGCAGTTAGAAATTTAGCGCCGGATCAAGTGAGTCGAATTCGATTTAACTAAGTGTACATAAGTGAGTCGAATTCGATTTAACTAGGTGTACATATTAAATTTATCTTATTTTGTGTAAATGCCATAGTGTAAAATTTTAAATGTGTTTTGTCTTTTAAAAGTGAAATTTCATAATCAAAGGTACTGAGCATTAGTAAGTTAAATGTAAATTGTATGAAAAGTTTTTTGTGAAAAAGGTGAGTGAGATATATAAAGAAGGGCCATTCTAATATATGAGCTAACCTTTTCTTTGCAGATATTACGTCTTGCAGCCGAAATATCATTTAAAGGCGGGGGGTATTGTGAAGAATCCAATGGGATTCACAAAAAAAGTCCCATATATTTTCAAATAGAACTCTAGATAGGAAGAGCAATGTATAAGCATACCAGCTCAAAATATTTCTAAGTCTCAAGGTTCTGCAGGAAATGATAAAAAGAATCAATCCATCTAAACCAATCTTAAAGGTTGACGGAAAAGTAGAACGGCATGAAAGAAAGAGGAGTTATGGAATTCCTTTTAAGTGGCAAGTTTGCCGATATTTTCCCAGGACAATTTAAAAATGAAACTAGATGCGAAATTTTCTCACGCTAGCAGCGAGGGTCTCTCTTGGCCTATGAGATTGAAGCTTGTTAGTGATATCATTCAACCTAGGCTCTGAGTGGGCCGACAGATAGCCTTTGTTTTAGGAAGGTGAATTTGAACGAACAGAGAAAAGGGGGAGATGCGTTTTTGAATCCCAAGGAGAGAGCTGCTCTCTGAGTTGGGAGTTGAGTTTTCGGATAGATCCGAAGGTATAGAAGAACCTGCCGTTTCGGACTGGGTGAGATTTCTCCAGTGGAAACCGCGAGATATTGTGTAGTTGACAACGGACTGATATACACCAGAAAACAGAGGCAGCTGTTTCTTACCAGACTATCGTGACAAGATTTTGGATTTGTATCGAGAAAGAAGCTAATAGAAATTGAATGTTAATCTTATACACTGAACATTAAGTCTTTAATGAACATTGTCATCAGCTGAAAGTACCCAAAAATATAATGTAGTTGTAAATACAAGAAATTAATCAAGAAATATTCATTTATCTTATGCATTTAAATAAATTGTTTGATTTAATTATTACTTGGGCCTCCGCTTGACTGAAGTTCCACGCTACCACTTCCACATGTTAGTCGAAGGTTTTACAACCTTAAAGTATGGTATTTGAATTCAATTCATTTAAGAACATTTTGAATAATTGACATAATATAGTCATGTATTGTAATTTTTCTGGATCAAAAGTCAACTAATGGCTTTATATTTTATTCAAAGTTACACTTTGAACTTTTTTTTTTTTTACCTTATATTAATTTGCTGCACATTTTAACAGAGTCTTATAATGATTTAGATGAAAACATCTGAGAAATTCCCACACACCGAGGAAAAGGGTTTTGTTCGAGGGCTTAATGAATTCTTTATGCACATTAGAAGATATTTTAAACGTTAAACTGCCATTGTATATCTCAAATGTTCAAAGTTTAATTACTAAAAATGCCATTTTATATAATTACATTTCATCACTAAGGGTTTATAATATACCTTTGTTAAAGGCATTGAGTGTTAAGGAATACGAACAGTTCAAAGCAATGAAGAAATTTCGAAATTAAGAAAAGTTGAAATCATCTTAATGAAAATAACTGTTACGGACATATTAGCTGCCATAATAAAAGTTATTTTCAATTCTAGGGGAAACTGAACAATGATATTGATATAAATATATTTCATGTAATGTTGAGATAGGACAATAGAAGTGCAATTTCGTTAATTGCAAGTTCATATTTGTATTAAGAAGCTACAAGAAACGAAAATAAAATTTTTCAGTACAGTTTTTAAGTATTTTTAGTAGAAAAAAAAACAAAAGCATTATCGATTAAATTGCAGAATGCGAAACACATTTAAATAAAAAATAAGAAAGAAACTTAGTTGCCACGCCGTTTTTTTTTTTTCATCAAATTCTGTAAACTGTCAATCACTGAAAGTGCTATTCTGCTGGGAGGAAAATAAACCAGAAAGAAATATCGTGTATCCAGTATAGATTATGAAACACTTTCTAACACATTCAGAATACTCCAACAAAATTCACCGTTTAAGGAGTCTCGGGGCTCAGCTTTAAAATTTTCTAAATTTAAATTTTTTTAGATGTTAATATTCTACATTTTCTGAAAATTTTTATGTAATTGTTTTCTTGAAATTCCCATTAGAAAAGAAGTTGTGGCTTTTAGAATTATACCCGTTCAGTAGCTGAAGCGGAGTTTCGAAAACTTTGAAGTCATTATTTTCTCCAAGTGACGTTTTTCTGTATGACGCGAACGATATCTAAAAAACTTTTGACTATTGTTTCATGAAAATTTTAAAACACATGTTGCACGTTAGTCTTTATTACTTGAACCTAAAATTTCCTATTTACTGTTAAAAAAAAAAAATTGATTTAATTTGATTACATTGAGGATTTTCTTAATTTTGCATTAGCTAAATACAACTTTATATTAAATAAATAAGAAAATGCTTTAAATACAAATTTATTTAGGTTTAGGGTAATTATTACAGTAGGTACCAAACTTTTCTTTCTAGTTCCCAGATATATTATGTAGTGCTCCGCGTAATCTGTTATCCCGATTTTTTGCTCGTGAAATGTCTGACAGTTTGCGCCCCCCTGTAAATGCTAATACCTCATCTTGCAATTTTTTCAATATTTGAAATGACAGATCATGTTAATATTTTTTTCAAAAAATTAAAATTGTGTCTTAAAATCAAATACATTTTAAGATATTAGATGTTGAAAATGGTCTTTTTTTCAATTTTTACAATTTTAAGAGTACTGAGATCCCAATTAATTGAACTCGGTACCATTTGGAGAACTTTGAAGAACTTTTTTTAGTGATGCACAATTACTCATTATATACATATATTATTATAGGTAACATTTAGAAAAACTGTTTTTGACAAGAAAAAAATCAATTCTGATTATATCTTAATTCAATTCATTTTAAAATAATTTAAATATATTTTTCGTTTATGAAATTAAATGGTCAGAAGTGAAATTGCATTCATTGGGTTGGAATATTAAATATTTAAAAATAGCAACTAATGCCTTTGTGCAACAATATTAAAAAGCAGAAAAACCAACGTTTAAAAGTCCACAAAAAGTACATGAAAAGCGGCAAACAGCTGTTTCGAATCTACTAGCGAGATCCTTCTTCAGTTCAAAATAGGGAAAAAGGAACAGCGTGCTAGAAAAAGTAAGGCTGAGCCCCATTAAATATTTGACTTTTTATTCCAATTATTGTAATATGAGAAAATATGAAATAATGGTATTTGAAGTGAATTCATTTCTGTATTTTGAATAATTGCCACGATATATAAATGTATTTTTACTCTTTTGGATTAAAAGTCAACCAATGACTTTATATGTTATTCACAATTATGCTTTAAAATATATTTTTTTTTTATCTTATATTAATTAAGTGCACATTTTAACAGAGTCATATAATGACTTAGATGAACACATCTGAGAAATTTCCATTTACCGAGGAAAAGGGTTTTGTTCGAGGGATTAATGAATTCTTTACGTACTTTACAAGATTTTTTAAACATTAAACTGTAATTATATATCTCTAATTTTGAAACTTTAATTACGAAAAATGCCAGGTTACATTTTATATAATTACATTTCATCACAAAGGGTTTTTAATATAACTTTATTAAACGCATTAAGTGTTAAAGAATACGAACAGTTCAAAACAGTGAAGAAATTTTAAAATTAAGAAAAGTTGAAATCGTCTTAATCCATTTTCGGCCAAAGGTGCGTAAACGCACCATTTCAATGAATGTTTTTTTATTAACACTCTGACAAATATTTTTCACTAATTTTATTTATTTATTTATTTATTTTTGTTATTTTTAAGGGTTCTGGAGACATATATAAAATATCAGTAATTCAATTGGAGTAAACGCTTTCTGTTGAGAAATTTTCAAAATACACTAGCCTTTTAAAATTGAAAAATTGACAAATTCGACTTTTTGAAAATGTATAATTATTTCACTTGAGATTAATCATGTGTTTTTAAAATAGATTAAAGTTGCAAGTTATGTAAATAAAATAATATTAAAACAAATGTCACAAAAAATTAAAAAAAATTATTAATTTTAAATTTAATGGTGTGTTAGCGCAACTATGACCAATTGCATTTTATTTTTCAAATAAAATATTATTTTTCATGCACGAAACTTTTATTTTGTCTTAATGAATGTAATTTAAGCATATGCCAATGAAAATAATACCACATTTTATAAAATTTCTAAATCTGGCCTAAATTGGGTTAATGAAAGTAACTATTAAGGGCATTTTAGCTGCCGTAATAAGAGACATTTTCAATTCTAGAGGAAGCTGAACAATGATATTGCTATAAATATATTTTATGTAATGCTGAGATAGAACAATAGAAGTGCAATTTCGTTAATTGCAGGTTCATATTTGTATTAAGAAGCTACAAGAAACAGAAATTAAATTTTTCCGTAAGTTTCTTAAATATTTTTAGAAGAAAAAGAAATACAAAAGTACTATTGATTAAATTGCAGAATGTGAAACACATTTAAAACAAAATAAAAAAGAGACTTAGTTGCCACGCGATGTTTTTCATCAAATTCAATAAACTGTCAATCACTGAAAGCGGTATTCTGCTGGGAGGAAAATAAACCAGAAAGAAATATCGTGTATCAAGTATAGATTATGAAACAGTTTCTAATACATTCAGAATATTTCAACAAAATTCACCGTTTAAGGAAACACGGTACCCTATGAAGAAATTTGAATATGTTTTTTTAGTGGTGACCATTTACTCATTATAAACATACATTATTATAGGTAATTCTTAGAAAAACTAATTTTGAAAAGAAAAAGAAAATCAACTATGATTATATCCTAATTCAATTCATTTTAAAATAATTTAAATATATTTTTCTTTAATGAAATTAAATAGTCAGAAGCGAAATTGCATTCATTGGGTTGGAATATTAATTTTTTGTCTTTTTATTCCAATTATTGTAATATGAGAAATTAATCAACAATGGTATTTGAAGAGAATTCATTTCAGTATTTTGAACAATTGCCATAATATATAAATATATTTTAATTCTCTTGGATTAAAAGTCAAATAATGACTTCATAAGTTATTCACAGTTATGCTTTAGAATATTTTTTTTTAATCTTACATTAATATGGCGCACATTTTAACAGTGTCATATAATGACTTAGATGAACACATCTGGGAAATTTCCATTTACCGAGGAAAAGGGTTTTGTTCGTGGGATTAATGAATTCTTTACGTACCTTAGACTATTTTTTTAAACATTAAACTGTAATTATATATCTCCAATTTTGAATGTTTAATTATGAAATTTTATATAATTACATTTCATCAAAAAGAGTTTAAAATATACCTTTATAAAATGGATTAATTGTTAAGTAATACGAACAGTTCATGATGAAGAAAGAATGAAGAAATTTTTAAGAAAATTTGAAATCGTCTTAATGGAAATAATTGTTTCGAATATATTAATAGCCATAATAAGAGTTATTTTCAATTATAGAGGAAGCAGAACAAAGATATTGCTATAAATGTATTTTATGTAATGCCGAGACAGAACATCAGAAGTGCAATTTCGGTATTTGCAAGTTAATGAAAAACAATATTTAATTTTTTTTCTTCTAAAGTACTCTTTTGAAGTATTTTTAGAAGAAAAAAATATAAAAGCACTTTAGATTAAATTGCAGGATGAGAAATTTTTTTAAAACAAAATAAGAAAAACACTTAGGTGACACGCGAAATTTTTTTTTTTTTTTTTTAAATTTGTCTAATCTACAATTCACTAAAAGTGGTTCTTCCCTTGGAAAAAAGACAAACTAAAAGAAAAACAAGCAATATAAAAATTTTGTTTTTAAAGTCAATTCCTACTTAGGTCATCAAAGAAAAATTTAATATAATCCCTTAAGCTAATATTACTTTTTGTTGCATTAAAATATCTCAATTTGTTGATTTTCTATAAGCAAGTAGGTTTAAAATGGAAGTTTATGGGAATTTGGCGAAATATTAGAGACATCACAAAGTTGGCGTCACTTTTGGCGACTCATTTTGGTCGCCAAGTTGGCGACAAACTTGGCGGTATTTGGCGACAGAACAGGGTCCCACCTATGGTAACCCCTTATTGAAAATACTTTCATTGATCTTCAATAACCAATGGCCGCCATTTTGTTTCCCATACAAAATTAAAATTAATTAATTAAAATTTAATTAATTAATTATTATTCGAAAAAACTGTATTATCATCAATTGTCATCCAGTACAAGTTTTAAAAAAATTATTTCAACTTGATAGGAAGAATAATGAGTATTTTATTAATGATTGAAAATTTGAACAAGATAAATGTATAAATAAATATAGGGAGAGTGTGAACTAATAGTAGGAATTGAATCAATAATGCATTAAACATAGGTAATGAAACACATTACAACACATTCAGAATACTTCAACAAAATTCACCGTTTAATACAGGGTTGACAGTTTGGTCTCCATTTTAATTCAGAAATTTTGAGTTCACAGCAGAAATAAAAATAGTATTTTATTCTTTAAAAAATAATAGACATTTAGCGAGCTCATAAAGTAAAAATTCTCCTTTCAAAATTTACGGTGTGAATTTGAAATTTCTGATTAAAATTGGAGGCCAAACTAGCAACCCTGGTTTACTAATGTGAACGTTAGATTAACATTAGATTTGTCTACTCAGTCAATGATAGAACAGTGAATAAAAAGGAATTGACATATCCTAAAAATGATGAAGCTTCAACGGTAACCGGTTTCGCAGCGACTCATTACCACCGGGGCAACTTCCACCGGTAAATGTGAAAAGAAAT
Source organism: Maratus speciosus (assembly GCA_963932465.1). NCBI lineage: Eukaryota > Metazoa > Arthropoda > Arachnida > Araneae > Salticidae > Maratus > Maratus speciosus. The sequence continues at coordinate 255,384,817 of OZ010797.1, read as the reverse complement.
TTTCTCCCTATTTAAACACATTTTTAATGCAGAATTTCGGTTATAATTATCGCTAAAAAAGACATGTATTTTTACTGGTGAATGTTTACTTCTGCAGTAACACAGGCCCTGCGTTTCTTCCATATTGTGACAACCTACACAACTTTTTGTCAGTATCAGTAAAAGAGATCATGATACTCGAGCAATTCTCCACCAGTAAAAACGAACAGAAAAATTTCCCATATTTGTGAGATAAATTTTGCATGAAATAGCCTCTATAAAAATGCGGAGTTTTCTATTAAAAATTTACTGGTGGAAGTTTGCTTCGGCGGTCATCATAAACTATTGATCCAATGTAGAAAAAAACAGCTGCCATCTTGTGACAACCTCGTCAGTTACTTCACTTGCAAATGGTAGACTCTATACTATATGTCTCCTTCGTTTTATTCATAACGCCATTGCTACTTTACAGCTTTTTTTCACCATTGTTCTAAAAAAATTTTTTTTTCAAAATTTCTGATACAAATCTTAATATAAATAAGTGTTGTAGTAAATAGCCCACCGATCTTCAAGTGATTAAAATGCATTACAAATAAGTAAATCTTTTATTGCAAATATTTTCGCAGAAAGGATGGGTAATGTACTATATAATCAAATTCTTCACACATTTTTAATTCTTTACACATTTCTATTTTGAATGCATATTGGAAATTAAAATAATTTTTTTAAAAAATATTGCATTTTTATAATATTCTGAGTAGCCCATTTAGTTATTTACATTTTAAATACAATAAAAAGAAATTGTACTTTATACAGTCTGCTAGTTTGACAGCTGAGGAACTGTAATGGCCAAAACCTGCATGATTACCAAAGTGTCAAACTTCCACCAGTAACGTTTAATAGATTTTTTTTTCGCGCTGTGCAAAATTACTGTCATGAATAAGCGAAATATTCTATATTATTTTTTACTTGTGTAAATTTGCCCACATAATAATAAAGCCCTGGTAATGGTATAACAAATTTTCTTTCCTAATCTTCATCTGTATACATTTGTTGGGGGAGGGGGGTTGAGGAGTGCAGTTTCTGATACAAGATTCACACAGTCCATCCGTGGAATTACCAAAGTGCCAGGGACAACAGTAATTTTTATTATTATTTTATTTATTTATTTATTTTTTGAAAGACAGAATTTGTAACGGCCTCCTTTATTCACAGGAATTGCAATAATTTTCTGCAGTTAAAGAAGGCAAAAAAAAAAAAAAAATCTATTAAAAATTTGTGATAGATTGGTAAGAAACCTGCTAATATATCTATTTTGTTACACTCACAGTGACAAATCTATTTCAGACAGGTAATAAAAAATGTGCTGTAATTTCATACTGATAATTCCTACATAACACTTAATTTATATAATACACAATATCAAAAGTATGAAAGCTACTTAGTCATTTTCATAACATAAAATTTGAAAAATGAATATTTTTAAAAAATGAATTCTTATATCAAGAAATAAAAGATATCTTTTATTAAATGAAAGACTATGTTGTTATCGTCTGTTACACAAAGGATACATTTTTTCAGTTTTGAAATTCTTCTCCAAAGATATAATTTGCATAAAAAATGTTTTGTCATAATAGTAGCTTTTAAGAATGATTTCATTAAAAAAATTTCTTTATGAAAATTTAAACTGTATTTTGTGGTCTTATATAGAAAAAGGGACAAAAACACTACTTTTTCTAAAAATCTCTAATTTTTTAAAACAATTTCTGCTTAAATGTTGACGTTGTTCAAGGAAAAGTCTGAAAAAATATGGTTGATAGTGTATGAAAAAATAACATGGAGCAAAAGTAATTAAGCCTTATCACAGTATAAATTAGATAATACGTGTTTTTTAATACACAATTTTTGTGGGTACTTCAAAAAATAAAATCAACTCTACTGTAAAATATTTCATTATTAAAAGTTAAGCACGCGTTACATTCAATATAATTTAAGGATATAATGAAAACTTTTGGATGTTTATGTTTAACAAAATTTGTTCTAAATACTTTTTTATTTGAAGATTTGTACAGAAAAAGAATGTATTTTATGTGTTTTGTGATTACAAATTTTTACTGATGTGTAACACTAATTAGTTCCAAGTAATTAGAAGTAATTGAAAGTATGCAATATATATTTATTTGGATTTCAGAATAAACTATATTCCCAGGTTTAATTCGAATTAATGTATTATGAGCAAAGTTCAAATTTAGACTAAATTGTATCTGTACGATTATATGATCTATAGTATAACATATAATAGTATTTTCCCTGATATGCTCTAAAAGAATAATTCTTTTTTACAAGAAAATCAGTATTAACCCCTAAATGAGCGATTTTTTATTTTGTTTCTAAAAAATTACATGATTCTCTGAAAGGTTTATTACACAGGAAAAATAATGAAAAAAATTAGAGATAAATTTTTCATATAATATGTCAATCTTCTCTTCTGTTGCACATCTGCAATACACGTAAAAACTACTGTTTGTGTGGCTATTTTACGCTAAAATATTGGAAATTAATAAATATTTTAATAATTATGTCTCCAAACACCTTCTTTTATACAATTATTTATTTTATAAAACTTGACCTTTAACTCTTTAACACGTTCACGCCGGCGCGGTGGGTCACACTCGACTGTTTCTTACTGTTTATTTAGCCATCTTTAATCGCCGTTGATTCTGCCATTAGGAAAGGCAAATAAAATTACTTTAAAAAACTGGCTTTCAGAGCATTTGGAGTCTCTATTTAAATAGGAGAGTCACCTCTGGAGGGTAAAGGGTTAATTACAATTCTAGCCACATGTGAGTGCGAAGTTTGTTTCTCAATATTGCATGATTTCTAACTTATGTAATCTTTATATGTATGAATCGGCTACACTACTGCATATTTAGTTTTAATAAAAGGAATACTAAAACAGGACCGTCTTAACCCTTTAGTGCGCAGCTTTGCATATATCCAAACAACAGTGTTTTGAATTTAATGGATCTTTTTTATTCGTATATACCTAATTCACACCAGAAAATTAAAAAAGCATTATTTGCTTTAAATAATAAAAGACATTCCGTATTTAAATAAATCGAAATTAACCATTGAAACTTTCTGATGTTAAGTCAGATTCTCTGAAGTACGTAATTTCTAGAATGTATTCTATCATGGGAATTCACCCTCTCGTTGCGCAGCCCGAGCGATGCTTGGGCATGCATTTTCCCGTCAAATTAATACTATTTGGTTGTTCCCACGAGTTATTTTTCAGCGAGAACTTTGTCTGATTTAATAAGGACATTTTCCCCGATTACGATAGTCAAACATTTCTGCTTTTAACCCCTTGGCGACGAGCGACCGGTATTTGTGCCGCGTAAGCTTCTCAGAATCGGGGATTATTCTCACAAGTACATTTTTATTGTAAATTTTGCCTTATTTAATCCGAGCATTTTCCCAATTCAATTAGACAAAAATTTCTGTTTTAAAAAACCGGTGATTAAAGATTAAAAATTCTGTAAAAATCGCTCGTCCCGAAGGGGTTAAGATTAAAAATTCTGTAAAAGACGCTCATCGCGAAGAACTAGTTACGCAGCGAGAGGGATAAAGGGTTAAATGTTAGGCTTTATAAAATAAATAGTTATATAAAATAAGGTATTTGGAGGCACACTTATTAAAATATTTACTAATTTGCAATATTTTAGCGTAAAACAGCCACACGACAGTAATTTTTACTTATATTGCAGATGTGCAACAGAAGAAAAGATTGACGAATTATATGAAAAATGTATCTCTGATTTTTTTTTTTCATTATTTTTCATGCGTAAAAAATCTTTAGAGAATCATATATAATTTTTTCGAAATAAAATAAAAAATCGCGCATTTAAGGATTAAAGCAAAAGCTGGATATCAAAACTCCATAATATATTTCACTATATATTTTCATTCTCTTTCTCTATTTCCTTACAAAGTCTACAGAAATTCCTGAAATAAAAAAGAAAAGAGAGTTAGATGAAAAAAAGCACGTACAACACGGTAGACTGTTATTCAGAGTACTGTTCAAATATGAAGAGCACGCAAAGAACTTTATCCTTCCAAAGATTATCCGACATCTGTGTTTTCGTTTTCGGTGCTTCGAATTTTATCTTTACTATAACTATATTTTTAAAGACCTTTATGCAGAAAATGGCAATTTATAATTTATAAACTGCAGGTATATGTGTTGTAATTAATACAATGCACAGATCATTATTTATTATAGTTATTTCTAGGTCAATAAGGTAATGATATATAGGGTTAGCATATATGAATGACTGAATTTTTAAAAAATACGCTTTCAAAACTATTACAAATATTATAATTTGTGACATATGAAAACAAAGAAAAATGTTCCAATATTTTGTTCAATTACAAATGTCCGATGTTCGAACCTTTTGTAACACGACAAGTAATGAATAATAATCTGTAATCAAGTTTTTCCGCACATTTGGCATATTTTGCAAACGATTCTTAATGCAACACTGATGCATTAAAAATCTAAATAATGCAGCACGGATTCATTAAAACACTACATAATTCAGCACTGATGCATTAAAACTCTAAATAATGCAGCAGTGATGCACTGTGTACGTTTTACGCTGGATCAGTTCTGCATTATTTAGTGTTTTAATGCATCAATGATGGATTTAGAATCGTTGACTGTGCAAAGCTGCCAAATGTGTGGAATTAACTTGATTACAGATTTGGTGTTTGTCGTGTTACGAAAGCGTCGCATATCGAACATTTGTAACTGAAAAAAAAAAACTTTGAATGTTCTTCTTTATTTTCCTATATTACTTATTATATGTGTAATAGTTTCGAAAATATAATTTTTTTTAAATCCGGTCATTCAATTATGCTAATGCTGTATAATACTGAATTTGCCGCAGACTTTTAAAAAGTTTATAATCTGCATTTTTGATCTGATTTTATTATTTTCTTCTATCTATAATAGAAGAAAGTAATGTAATCGAAATTGTTTTCGACAGATTTACAGATTTTAAAGGTAGATAACACAAAAAACACTTTTTTTTTCTAAATGTCTCTCTGTCCGTGTGTTTGTCTGTTTGTATGTACACTTGTATCATCGAATATTGTATGAAATTATACATAGAATCGAACCAAATTTTGTAAATATGTTTTTGGCCATGCCCAGCAGATTCCAAATGAATTTGTGGATATTTTACTGAAAGGGTTGGGCTGTATTAGCGGTTTTTGAATGATTTCTTTAATTTTTGACTGTTTAAGTGAAGAATTTATTAATATGTTTTAAGAATATTTATATTTAAATGAAATTATGTCTCTCTGTCCGTGTGTCTGTCTGTTTGTATGTACGCTTGTATCATCGAATATTGTATGAAATTATACATAGAATTGAGCCAAATTTTGTAAATATGTTTTTGGCCATGCCCAGCAGATTCCAGTTGAATTTGTGGGATTCTACTGAAATGGGTGGGCTGTATTAGCGGTTTTTGTATGATTTCTTTGATTTTTTGCAGTTTAAGTGAAGAATTTATGAATATGTTTAAAGAATTTTTATATTTAAATTAAATGTCATGGTTTGCATTGAATTTTGGAGAAAATAAGGTAACGTTGTGATAGAGTATTTTGTTCTAAATTAGGAACAGGAGAGCGGTAGATAAATCTTTTGTGCTATTGTATACTATCTGCTCAGAATGCAACAGCTTCTGTCGGGGCGGTATGCCAGTGGAGGGCGTACGTTCGTTAGAAGATGATATAAGATTCGACTAACCAAGGAAGATGGGGGAAAAATCATATTGAATCATGGTCCAATTTAGGTTTAATCTTCAACTTCGACAGGACTTAATTTCGAATTTTAATATGTTTGAGGTAGAAGAAAGGTTTGGATTAGCACATCCGACTAGCTCAATAAGATAACGAGATGTAATACCGAATTTGCGACAGCGCTGAAAAATGTTTAAAATCTGCATTTTTAATTTTAGCTTTTTAAACATTATTTAAAGAGGATTTGTGATTGAAGAAGCGTAAGTTAAAAATGACTAATATTTTGATTTATTGAAATTTTAATAAAAATAAGACGGTTGCACTATAGTATTGTGTTGAGCATTGTCCCACCATTGGTATATTTGTTGTCCATATACATATTATTCAAAATTATGAGAAAAGCAAGAGCATTTTTATAAGTTGAAAATTTTATAAATAAAGTTATTCATGTTTTCAACAGAAATCCAAAAATTAGTTTTCTATTAGATTTTTTCTTTCATATTAGTAACAGCTCTTAGGAAAAATTAATGAATATCAGTATAAGTTGCTGGGATAAAAAAATTCGGGGCTAGCTTACATAACGGATATCATATGTACGCAGATTTCTTATGTACACAAAATAAGCTTTAAAAAGTCCTTCCGGCCAGTGCCGGGAGGAAGAGGTAGCTTTCATATTTCTTATTTTTAAAAAGCCAGCTTATATTATTCCAACGCACAAAGCTGAATTTAGGGGAAACCGATTATAGGAGATTCAATACTAATTTTTATTAATACTAAATCATTATGAATGCGAATTTAGCGAAATTAGTCAGCTTTATCCAAGCTGCTTTTATTTAAAATGACTTATATTTTGTTGCCAAATTCGGCGATACATTGAAGTGCCTGCCATTTTAAGACAACAAGGTGGACGAGGCTAACCAGTGAACTTGGTCGAGACCATAGTAATTCCTGTGTACATGCTCACTCACATCGGAATCGGTTGATATATATGAGTACTGTCGCAGGCAAAAAATCAGATTTTACAAAAGGTCACCCGCATTAGAAATTCAAACTGCTATATCTGAGCCATTTTTATAAGATAAATTCAAAACAAAAAATGCGCCGGGGTCCTTATATCAAGGTCAAATACTTAAAAATGAAACCTTTTTCAATTTCCAATTTTTTTGCACCTTACTTTAAATATTTATTTTTTTATTTACTGGCCACCATTTTGAAACAAAATGGCTGATAAAATTGGGCAAGACATTGCTATATACTATCCACATGCCTTCTTACATCTAAATAGGTTAATAAATACACGTGTTATCGCGTGACAAATATCAGATCGTTTCAAAATGTCAGCCATGCTAGAAATTCAAAGTGCTATAATTCAAGCATTTTTTAAGATATAGACGAAACAAAAACTGCTGCGGAATCTTTGTATCAAGGTCACACACATAAAAAAAAAATATTTTTCATTTTCCAATTTTTTGATACTTCATTTTAAATTTTAAATTTTAAATTGTTTTTTTAATGGCAGCCCTTTTCAAGCAAGATGGCGAATGAATCTGGCCAACGAACTCGATCTAGACATTGGTATGTACTATGTACACACCAAATTACATCCAAATCGGTTCATAAATACGCCTGTTATTGCGTGACAAAAATCAGGTCGTTTCAAAATGTCAGCCACAATAGAAATTCAAAATGCTATAACTCAGCCATTTTTCTAGATATAGACGAAACAAAATCTGTTCCGGAATCTTTGTATTAAGATTAAACACATACAAAAAAAATCTTTTTCATTTTCTAATTTCTTGGTACCTCATTTAAAATTTAAATTGTTTTAAATTGTTTTAAATGGCCGCCATTTTGAAACGAGATGGCGGATGAAGCTGGCGAACGAACTCGGTCGAGACATTGGTATGTACTATGTATACACCAAGGTACATCCAAATCGGTTCATAAATACGCCTGTTATCGCGTGACAAAAATCCGGTCATTTCAAAATGCTACGCTAGAATTTCAAAGTGCGATAACTCAGCCATTTTTAAAGATATAAGCGAAACAAAAACTGCTCCGCAATATTTGTATCAAGGTCAAACACATAAGAAAAATATATTTTTTAATTTTCAATTTTTTGGTACCACATTTGAAATTTTAAATTAAAAAAAAATTTAAATGGCCGCCATTTTGAAACAAGTTGGCTGATGAAGCTGGCCAACGAATTCGGTCGAGACATTGGTATGCACTATGTATACATCACGTTACATCCAAATCGGTTCATAAATACGCCTGTTATCGCGTGACAAAAATCAGGTCGTTTCAAAATGTCAGCCGCGCTAGAAATTCAAAGTGCTATAAATCAGCCATTTTTAAAGATATAAACGAAACAAAAACTGCTCCGGAATCTTTGTATGAAGGTGAAACACATAAGAAAAAAATATTTTTTAATTTTCAATTTTTTGGTACCACATTTCAAATTTTAAATTTTTTTAAAAATTTTAAATGGCCGCCATTTTGAAACGAGAGGGCGGATGAAGCTGGCCAACGAACTCGGTCGAGACATTGGTATGTACTATGTATAAACGAAATTTCATCCAAATCGGTTTATAAATACGAGAGTTACAGTGTGACAAAGATCAGATATATATATATATATATATATATATATATATATACTAGCTGAGTACCCGCGCTTCGCTACGGTAAATTCTCTCTTTCATAACTTCCCATTTTGGTCGATTGCCTGTCTTTTTTCTCTTTCTTAATCAGCAATTCTAATTTTGCATTTTTTTTTTATTTAAGTCAATCTAGTTTTTATATGTAAAGATGGAATTTTGCAAGCATTAATTGATTTTTAACTCACTCCCTGGTATGTTAGAATTATAAACATTATGTTTACAGGTGTGTTTATAGGTCAATAATGACAATGCAACTCTTTGATATTAGATAAAATTAGTTATAAATTAATACATCAATTTTAAGCTATTTTACTGTTAGCCTATCTCAGGTGATAACTCACCAAATATTATCTGTACCGTACAATTTTATACGAGTTGACACAACAATAGATTTAATTATGCGCCAATCACTCGACAAAATATGCCAAATGACTAAAACTGCAAGAATGAAAAATTTTAAAATAAAAAAATACTGAAAATAAATAAAAAATGAAGAATGTAATATTTTTAAATATATACATTTTTTATCAATATTAATTAATTAATTTAGGATTATATGCTAAGTAATACAATTAGAAATCCTAAAAAAAGATTGCATAATGTTTCATTTTTTCTTTCCCGTTGTCCTAACTTTAAAAAGAAAGAGTAAAAATTATATATCATTTAATAAATTCGCATGCTTGTGTTTTTTATCAAGCATCAGAAAAAGCAGTGAATTAGTCATAATCGTGTTCTAGTAAAATCACGCCAGATTAATGTACTGTAACGGAAATAAAAAAAAACCCAACATGAATTTAGGTCGAAAAATTGGGCTTGATTTTTAAAATAAACATTGAATAGTTATTAAACAGTTTTAAAACAACCTTTGTTTTCTTATTATTTTGATTTTTATGTTTATCTCTTTTTGTATCTGAATTTTTTTGTTATTGAACAGCATTTAATGCATCTCCATACCTATAACGAGGGTTACCATAGGGTTACCTGTTCTGCCGCCAAATGCCGTCAAGTTTGTCGCTAACTTTGAGATATATCGCCAAAAGTGACGCCAACTTGGCGATATCTCTAATATTTAGCCGAATTTCCATAGACTTCGGTTGTAAACCAATAGGGTTTACTTGTTTACAGAAAATCAACTAATTGAGATATTTTAATGCAACAAAAACTAATATTAGATTAAGGGATTATATTAATTATATTTATGGGAGTTCAATGTTCAAGTAAATTAAATTATGAATAAAAGTAACACGATACCATGCTTACCATGCTTACCATGCTTCCCCAAACATAAATTTTAAGGGAGACCAAACTGGTCTCCAAGGGCGGCTAGTTTCTAAGATTACAATTGTTAATTTCTTAAAATATGTACGTTACTACAGCAATTGGACAGTCCGTACGGAAAAAAAACTGCTTGCGGGTGTACATTTCGTCACACTACATTATAACCTTGAAAAAAAAAGTACAGATGTCGTATTCACCCCATATTGGCGCGATTTTTTTCGGTTGCCAATTTGGCGAAAGCATCAACAGGATAAACAACATAATCCGGGTTACCACATGAAGCAAAATAACGACACTTTGGCGCAAGTTAAGTACCTGTTGCCTGTATGATATTGGCGACAGAAAAAAAATCGCGCCAATATTGGGTGAATATGACATCTGTACCAAAAAAAAAAAAAAAACTCTTGTTTTATCGACATCATTAATTTCTTCCTTTGCATGGCTATAATACATGCCTTTTACTCATTTCTTTAAAATACGCACATTTAAAACATATGTCTAACTAATTTCATTTAAAATGATGAAAAGAAAAAGTAATAAGAAGAAATAAAACCTTAAACCAAAAAATTTTATTTCAACATCGAAGAGTATTTTGTAATTTACGCAGGCGAAATATAAATAATGTCATTGTCTATAAAATGAAATGAAACATTTGAAAAAAAGTAATTTTGTTGATTAAAAAAAAAAAAAATGAGCATTTAAAAAATATAACTTAAAATTACATAGTTTAAACCACCAGTTTTTAAATCAATAAAAATAAGTACTTAAAATAAAAGCATAAATAAATATTTTGCAAGTAATAGGATATAGTCAATTTAAACTGCCTTCTCCAACTTGTAAATGTCTTTTACTACGACAGCGTGGCGCACGTAATACGTATTTCGCACGCTATAGTAAACGTTTCATTCTTTTGATGAAGCCATTCATGGTTTTTTTAAACAAACATTTTTATATGTATAATTCCTAACTCCTAAAATAATTTTATTGTAGCTTCCTCCTCATCAGATAACTGCCAAATAGTAAAATCTATGTCAGTATCAATGATAAATAAGTTACAATTAATAATAAATGTTTTCTATTAAAAAAATCCCTGCCGGCTCGGGCCTACAGGCGGAGGTAGATTTCGAAGTCAAGTACTAAATTCACCAAAAAACTTATATCAACATTAAATATAAACCCAGTTCCTTCACTAAGAATGAGCTCTAGGGAGCTAAACATTTTGTGAAAATTCTTATATACACGAATACACACACGCATGTATATGGAATAGGTTTAAAAATGGCTAAAACAAATTCAGAGACCCTCAAAGTGTTAAAATATGTTAATATTTCCATAGTCGGGTTTTTATAATGTTTTAATACGTTTCTTCAAACTCACATGACGTTACATATTCACCTGCTGAGGTACATTATATATACAATATGACGTAATATATATATATTTTTAATTCGTCAAACTATTTATTTCATTTTGAGTTTTCATTCTGAAATCTTGCCCTAGAAAACTTATGACGTAATATTCAATTTGTTTTCAATTCGTCAAACTATTTATTTAATTTATTTTTTCACGTGAAAAATCTTGCAAACGAAAAGCAATTGTTGTGGTGAGAATTTTATTGTTTTGTTTTTTTTAATTGTTGGCAACTGCTATAATGAAAAATATTTATTTTTTCCTGTCATTGTTGTGTAAGAGCTGGTTTTATCAGAATCTTGTTAAGACGGTATTCAAAATTTTGAAACCTCCCCATTTCCATTCCCTTGGGCCGATTTTGCCCATTTTCAATCCCCGCCGAGATATTAGCCATCTCAAAGTTGTTGGCGAGTTTGAAGACGATCCGTGCATAATTGCGACTTTTATCGTGCGGACAAAATTTAGTACATACATACATACATACATATATATATATATATATATATATATATATATATAAACTTTTTAGGTGGGGGTGGTTTTGGGTTCCTGGGGTCATATAATGAAAAGTTATGAAGGAATTTTTCAAAAGTCGCACCATGGTAACGAATGCAATAGGTAGTATTTCTTACGAAATCTACCTAAAAATAACAAATTAAAAAGTTTTACGAGATTACGATGGAATAATACTCATAAAAAATATTCACGTTCAATAAATAGCAAGTGCTAATGTTTGGAACGGTTTGCAGTAAAAATCGTTTGCACAGTTAGGGTTGAAATAAATGGCGCGATACCATGCATCTTGGCATGGTGTTGGTAGAACGAAAAAGTACAACGGTTTTTTTTTCTTTTTTTTTTTATTTTAGTTTTTGAACCGTTTGTACTTTTTTCCTAAATGACATAGTTGTTTTAATTATAAAACCAAAAGAATTGATTAAAAATATATTCAATTTGAATTTATTCCCTTGCTATAGTAACAGAATGAAGAAAATGAGTTTTTAGAAATTATAACTTGAAAATTTGAGGTTTTGGCGCCAAAGATAGCGCCAAATTAGAAAAATATGATATATCTCTTGAACTATTGGACTTAAAAGAATTTAGTTAGTACCATTCGATACAGCATTCAGAAATACACCAAAATATGTTATCAGTTGAAAAATAACTATAAAATCGGATTTTTAAGGAATTTTTTAAAAGTTCGTTCTCTTTTTTACCCCCCTTAGGGTTGGAATTTTAGAAAATCCTTTCTTAGCGGCACTCAATGACATAAGAACTATTTTTACCCCAATTTTCAAAATTTTAGGTTCAGTAGTTTTGGCTGCGCGTTGATTAATACGAAATTCAGACTTTCTTTTATATATATAGACTAGGGGGCTCGGCCCCCTACGAGCTACGCTCGCCAACCCCCCGTTCAGACACTGCAGTCTCTAAAAGCACGCTACTTTGATCGGCTTTAATTGAATTTTTTTGGAAGATTGAATTATAATTAAAAAAACAAAGGTGATCGCCCTATAAACGGGTTTCTATTCATTTCTCTTTGATTGGGGAATTTTACGGAAAAATCAGCCGCTGTTAAAAGATACAATGGCATTTCAAAATCAACTAATATAAAATGAATTAAGTAAACAGAGTCTTTGTCTCCCGGTATTTTTTAACAAAGCGAAAAGAAAGTCCTTTTAAATATATCGTTTTTAATCTGACGTAATTTTCACCAAACTTTTCTTTCCCTTTTTAATATTCACGTGAAAATGCTTTTATTAGAAATGAAATATTATTTGCGCTGTCAAAAAAAAAAAAAAAAAAAAAAAAAATAGTTGAAAAGTTCATCTCAAAATATCAAGTAAATGTCTCGCGCTATTTTTAAATTTAAACTACTATTTTGCAATATTATTTTTTGTTCATTTTACGTAATAAGTGTAATGTGACGTAAATGTGATATAATTTCTCCTATTTAAGACTTCTAACGCATGTTAATGAATTTATTACTTTACAATATCCTTTCTCTGTTAAAATTCACGTGTAATTATAGATGAAGTAATTTTCAATAAGTTCCTGCTTTTTATACGTAATTATTTAATTCTAATTTGAAAGTTTTTCTTTTCTGTTTATAATAGTCACGCGTAAATAAATTTTTAATTTGAAGCAAACATTATTGTTTCCGTTGTTTATACAGTTTGGCAACAGGTTAAATTAGTACAATTTTCTGAAATAAGTAAAAAAAAATCTCTCGAAATGCTGAAAATTTGAATTTAAAATAGAAATGAAACCTCGAAAAATGAGTCAAATTAAAAAAATAAATTATTTCTGCACACCGGGAAATTATAACGTATAAAATGATCTAAAAAGTATTAAATTCCGATGTATAGTTTTTGCTCCTATAAAACTTTTTTAATGGAACGATTTTGTCCAACTTTAGCATTAAATATCTCTTAAAATAATTCTTCGATTTGAAAACTGTCTACATCAGCGTATTTATCAAACATTTCTGTATAATACTACCAATTTTCATATTTTTGTATGCATTATTGTTCTTAATATTAACGAAGAAAGACCTCCGGTCACAAAAAATTCAAAACCGGCGGCGGCGGCGGCGGCGGTGACAGCGGGAGTTACTTTTTTTTAGAATAGAGAGATATATCAACTTTTGAACGGAGGGTGGTTTCGGCGTCTGGGGGTCATGATCGATGAAAATATACCAAAATTTTTTGAAATCGCTTTCCTCCGAACGGCTGCAATAGGTAGCTTTTTTGTAATGCTAACTAAAAGTTATCCCATGAAATAATTGAACGAGATAGTTTTCACAGTGGTCGACTTCACATTTGAAAACACCTTCACAAGACATTTTGCTCTCTATCATACAACTGCTGCCACATGTCAAAGTTTTTTGTCACTCGTTTCATCAAATGCTGCCAGAATTTGATGTTCCGAGTTATTCTTCAAACCCAATTTCCGCTTTCGTCGAAGGAGAACGACTGGAGCTCACCAGCATGCATTGTCTAAAAAAAGTATGTACTGTAAACGTACTTCTTCCTCACCACATCTCACTTATCATGGGTATCTAATACAAGATAAATTCGTTCTCATCTCCTGCATCATGGATTGAAGATATCAACACAGTCTCTGAACTTTTTCATCATAGTAGTAAATATAAACAAGTAAATTAAAAAAAAAATACGCGTGTTTCTTTTGATTTTGCGCAATCTAATGCAAAATAATGGAGAGTGTATCTGAATTGATTTTCATAATTTTGTTGAGTGATAAAATGTGTCAAGACATGAAAATATTGTGTAGGAAATCAGCTACATCCCACATTAAGCCCTACTCTTATTTCTTTCAAAATTTTAGCAATACTTCAATATTGAGGGATTGCAAAAGTTCGTACCTAATTTTCAATTTAACGGATTTCTTTATTTAGAAATATTGAATTCACACCATAAAATTTTTAATAGCAATTTTTGTTTCATTTTATGGAACTTTTATAGTTGAAAAAATTACAGGGAGACATAAGAAAAAAAAACAACAGGTAACTAAAGGTAATTACATAAAGGGGAACATTACTATCAACACTATACATGTCGCAAACACTGTTGTCAAATCTGGCAGTTTTTTTATTCAATAATTTCGAATTTACACCATAAAATTTTTAATATTTATTTTCCTTCATCTTATTCACGAAATATCCACCATTATAAGCGCCCTAAGTATTTCATTATTATAGACTTCCCATGAGTTTTGTGCTAACCACATCAAGATTCCTTTCTGTCTGTTTTTTTTTCATTTTATTATCTTTTTTACTTAAAAACTTAACTTCAAAAGACTTTATAAGGATAAAAGAAAAGAAAATGTATATCGCCCAGTTTTGTGCCTTTTTTTGTGTAATGTCGCTTTGCTGACTCCCTTATTGCTTTTCCTGCCTTAGCTTGGTGAGTGTAATTTCTGAACAAGTGCTAACTTTAATTCCTTTTCAATTTTTTTTAATCTTTTTTATAGTACTTCTTGCAACTACAGTTATACTTATATTTAATTTAATTCTTATATCGTTATCTGTGTTTAAAGACTTAAGCCTTTATGTAATGAATTATCAATTCATGAAAATTTTATGTTCTAAAGCCTTTTTCGTGAATTGTTTAAACTACATTAGAAGATTTACATAATCATTTAATAGATTTTGAAGGATTTGAGAAGGTTTGAAAGATTTAGAAGGATTAATTAAATTTGAATTTATAGGGATTTTCGCAATATTTATAATCTCACTCAAATCTTTTCTTCTAAATATTTTTCTTAGCATTTTTTTAGAATTAGGAAATGTACAAATATAATGTTCTTACAAAAGGAATATAGATATATTTCCGAATTGAAAAATCCCCCCCCCCCTCCCCCAACGCCAAGAAAGCTGAAAAGATGCAAAGGCAAAAGAAATCATCCTTTTTAAAAAATAGTTTAGTTTTGTGTAACCAATAATGCTCTTGGAACAAGATAAAGTAATTGATCTATAACTTATTCTAAACTGTATTACAACTAATCGATGTATGAAATGAATTTTATAACAAGTTATTTTAATAGTACTTATAAGTACCGTCAGTAGATAAAGGGTTAATTTAACTTTTTTATCTCTTAAAAATAAGATCTTAATTTTAGACTGTATGCTTAATATCTTTTCTTAATTATTATGTAGTTTTTAACAACTACACCGTTAGTTTTTCCCAATGGCTCATTAATTAGTAAGACATTAAATCTTCAGATTGGGTGTTAAGCTGATAACAACTAGGTAGCCCTCAACGCTGCTGTACTGTTGAGAACTGTTCAGCCCTATGTTATAAATAAAAAAATAACTATTAAAACTAACTGTTAGTTAATAATATGGTTATAAATGAAACATCAGCACAGTAGAAATTGTAAGCTACTGCCATCTATGAAATCGTGCACGAACTTTTGCAATCCCCCAATACTTCTAGCAATATTCCCGACAACCTTGCTTTCAGTTAAATATGGTGTCATAAAAGAAGTGTTGGAATAGGCCATCAACAAATATTAAATAATACTGAGTACTCCATACTTATACACTGGTGTCCAAAATTAAGGACCAATCACAAAATGCTAATTTTCAAGTACGCGAACACTCAAAAGGAAATAGTGTAATTCGTATAATTACTATCTCTTCAGCACAGCTAGTCCATATAACATCTCATTCATGTCACACATGATTACAAGTGTCACAGTCGCTACGGTGAAGCAAAAAATAGGAAATTCCATACATCTCCTTATGAGTCTCATTATGAGTCTCAAATGATCACTATATGTGACTCCACTGAGACGTCACTGTGACTACTTCTTTGTGACGAGTCATCATGTGACTTTACAATGTAGTTACATTGTGACTCTCATTTGACTGTCATCTGCAGACTCAATTTCAAAGTCATCGTGAACGCTGCATTATTATAAGTTACCAAATAATGTCACATTAAAGCCACATGATAACTTTCAGCTGACAGCGTGATTACTGTGGAGCCACCATTGTGCTCTTTTGTGAAAAGTTACCATGTGACTATACTGTGGTATTATTTGGTGACTTATCATAATGCAACGTTCATGACGACTTTGAAATTGAGTCTGAAAAAGACAGTCACATGAGAGTCATAATGTAACTACATTGTAAAGTCACCTGGTGACTCGTCACAAAGCAGTAGTCACATTGACGTCTCAGTGGAGTCACATATAGTGATCATTTGAGACTCATAATGGGACGTGTGGAATTTCCTATTTATTGTTTCACCGTAGTGACTGTGACACTTGTGACCATGTGTGACATGAATGAGATGCTATATGGACTAGCTGTGCTGTAGGGATAGTAATTATTTGAATTATATTATTTCGTTTTGAGTATTCGCTTACTTAAAAATTAGCATTCTGTGACTGGTCCTTAATTTTGGACACCAGTGTACTACACTCCATACTTATAGACCGGGAGTCGGCAGCAAAGACACATGGTTCGTACGGTTACCGTTATTTCTTCAGGCAAACTACCAATATCTTTTTTTAGAAAAAGAAATCTAGGTTAAGCACGCAAAATTTCGCCTTCTTTTAAGTAGAAATTTTCTATAGGCTAATACTGTTGCCGAAAAATTTTCTGGTCTGCAAAATTCAAGGAGGCGTACAAACCATGAGACAACCACCTCATCGAGTTGGAGGCTGAAATTCCAGAATTAGCTAAAACTCGATTCACATATTAAAACGCAATTGTTCTGACAAGCCATAACTACGTGGGAAACACCTAAAAGTCCGATTTCACCGGTTGACACGTAGGTTTACTATTGTGTTATCCTGCTCCCAGTTCGCCATGTTTTCATACCTTTGGGTGCAGGAAAACACAATGGTAAACCTACGAGTTATCCGCTAAAATCGGGTTTTTAGGTATTTTACTCCAAGTTATGGCTTAGCATACCGATTGCGTTTAAATATGGGAATCGAGTTTTAGCTAATTCTGGAATTTTAGCCTCCAACTCGACGAGGTGGCTGACTCTGCTGCCGGATCCCGGTCTATTATGAATTTAACTGAAATAGAAGTACATATGGCTAATTTATAGAGCATCTCTACCAACGTCTTCACATTTATGAAATTCAAATTAATTTATTGAAAATATCGCTAAAATAAATGTCTTCCTTATTGTTAAATTTGCAAAATATGCGGTTTGCGTTTGTAGAGATACACCTTATATTTTTCTGTTAATGAGTGCATTGCGAGCATGGCTTTCTACACAAAAATTGTGTTTTATATTGTATATTAAAAAGTACTTATGAAAATTCTGACAATGAGTTCAGTACACCCTGTATAAAGAATAAAAATTCCTATTTTCCTGCTAACTGTAATACCGAAAATAAAATATAAATGCAAATGTTTTTGTTTGCAGTGTCATGCATTCTGTATGAATTTCGAAATACGTGCTGTTTTGTTTATGCATGTGTCTTAGAATACAAAATTCATTTTTTATGCTAAAACAATTTTCTAAGTCAAACATATCGTTAGAGGCGAAACCTGTGTGCAGTTATGTATTTTCTAACTCATAGCGCCGAATCGCATTTCAAAGAAATATTCCTTTTTATCTTTATGTACGTTACAATTTTTTCTATTTTAACTCTGAATATTTTATGCGTTCAAATTTTCTACAACAGATTTTTTTTTTCTTGTGACATGGAATGAAATAGAATTTCTGAAATATATATCTGGTTATTCTTTCTGTGTTAAGATACTTTTTTCATCGCTGAAGTAATGTTTGTAAAGAAATTGCCATACTGTGCAGTTTTGCTTACTTTATATATTGAAAATAAATTATTGTTTAAGAATTTTTATTTAATAAAACTCGCTGGATTTTGTGTTTTTTAAACTTCCAATTCATTCGATAATTTACATTTTTCTTTAAATAAGTTAAAGTGTTAAAATTTAGCAAAAAGAAATTTTCTTATACACAGTTCCATATATTTTATTTTTTTTTTTTTTTAAGTAAAAAAATGTATAGAAAAAGTTTCTTATTCTAATAAACTGACTCTTAAAGATCGTTCATCACTTCTTCTTATGTGACTGCTATAATCAAATATCTTTATTTTATTAGAAATTTTTAAAATAGAAGGTAAAAATTCTTAAATAGATAAGTTTTTGAAAGATGGGCTATCGCCATCATTTGACAAAATTACTCTTCGGTGCAGAGTTGCCAATTCGTCTTTTTTTTACAAATTCAGAAGTATCGGTACTAGAATCTTTGATTTATGTAATCAGGAAATGTTTGTCCTTAAGTAAAGCAAAAAATGCTGTTTAGAATTTCTAGTATGAATTTACAATTTCTCAATTTCAAAAATACCAAACTGGTAGACTTGCTTTGGTGTGTTGTAATGGCTTATTTGCTTATTATTTTAACAATAGACTCGCCGGAAATTTTAATAAAGTGTTATAAAAATGTTTTACACCAGAATTTGTATTTTAAACTATTTAACTTATTCCTTTAACTTTTTCTCCGCGGTATATATTTAAGGTGCCTGCCTACGTACGGAGCAATTTTTTCCAAAAAAGCTATTTAATTATTTTTTAAACTTATTTTTACTAAGATTAGGACTAGAAAATGTGAAAAAATGTAAAAAATATTTCATTCATTGATAAAATTTTGGTAAATTGGGGAATTTATAGTAAAATTTAGTGAAATTTGGCCCGAAACCCAAAACGCTCTAAAGGAAATTCTACTGTATGTATCTTAATTTCCGTTTTACACTTCATATTTATGACATTGGTGAAGGCAATGAACTAAAATCTAAGAGATTCTTTAAGTATTTCAAAACTTATAGCATATCCAACCTGTTTACATGTTAATTTTCATAAAATTCATCGATGTCATTCCACAAAAACATCCATAAAACAAAAAATATTTATTCTAAATTTAAATCTTTAGTTCATTGCCTTCACAATAGTGTAAATAACATCTATTTTAAATTTCATAGTGATATTCCAATAACTTTTTGAGAAATCGTGTTTTGCGTATGGAATTTTCACCGAAAATTAAATTTTCCAAAAAATACATTTAAAGTTTAGATTTATCTTTTACTAGAAGAATTTACAGTAATATACATCTAAATTTCATGGAGCATATCATATTATTTACATTTCTTATTATTAAACAAATGCATCCAAAATCGCGAAATTTCTCCAAACATACGACCCTTTAAAAGCAATTTAAAAATTTTAAATTTTAAAGCCCTTTAAACAGCACTTCCGGTTTGAGTGACAGCTGTTGAGTAGTTTTAAAACCGCTATAACTACGGATTTATTTATCGTACAACAAAAACAAATACAGTTTTGGAAAGGTAAAAAGTTGGTCTTTAATAAAATAAATTTGACAATTTTAGTCGAAAATTGCATTTTCAACGTAGTCAGATACTTTAACTTATTCATGAAAGAAATTACTGTTTCGTATCGAAATATGTTTATTTGGTACCGGTCAAAATGACCGCTATGGTGGTTCTAGTGTTAATGTGTTAAAATCTTTCAAATCAGAATTTGCAGTGTGGTGTTTTTGTTATTCAGAAATTCCGAAAGAAGAATTTGATGTAATCTTGAAATGTCTGACAATATTAAAAGCAAAAAGTGATATCCTGAATTTCTGAATTTAAAAAAAAATGACAAACTGACAGTCCTGCTTCAAAAAAAGTTTTAAAGCGAACATGGTTAATATTTTTTAAATAAGGTTTTAAGGGGTCTTGTAATTTTTAAAAGCGAGAAAATTAACGAAAAAATATTATTTAACTGATTGTTAAAGCGCGTTCATCACTTTTTCGTATGTGACTGCTATAATCAAATATCTTTATTTTATTACAATATTTTAAATAGAAGGTAAAAAAAAAAAATCTTAAATAGCTAAGATTTTGAAATGTGGACTATCGCCATCATTTGACAAATTTACTCTACGGTTCAGAGTTGCCAGTTAGTCTTTTTTTATAAATTCAGAAATATCGGTACTAGAATCTTTGATTTATGTAATCAGGGAATGTTTGTTATTAAATAAAGCAAAAAATGCTTTTTAGAATTTCTAGTATGAATTTATAATTTCTCAATTTAACCCCTTTATTCTCGCTCCCGGCAATATCACGGGCTGAGGTGTCGTTCGTTATTCTCGTGCCCGCCATATTTCCGGGCTAGAGATTTATTGCTGAAAATAACTTCTGCAACCAGAAAAAATTAACTGGAATTTCCGTGTGAAGTCTTAGAATGGTAGTGTCTGGATTTAGTTTCTGGCGCTGGTTGTGATGTTGAACTTTGTATTGCGTGTTTCGCAATATGTCACACTCAAAACATTGTTATTAATCAAAATTTAATGTATGGGCGTGTGCAAGTTGCACGCGCGCTAAGCGCGCGAGCTCAGGAGACAGGAACATGCAGTGGGTGAATATCGTGGATGGAATAACACGTAGTGTGTTCAGGAACAGATCATGGATTTGATTAATTATGGTGCTAATTATAAAGATATTTTGTTGCAAAGGGAACGTGTACTAGATGGTTGAATGGATAAGGCAGTGGGGATTCTGGGTTCGAATCCTTCCCGTCCCACATTGTGTCATATTTTTTTTTTTTGTTTGTTTATTGGTTGTTTTATATTTTTCATAATGAATAAGATATTTTTTATGAAGATATATTTTTTATTTTTATTATACAGAGGCACGTGTATTTTTATTCTAATAATAAAATACTTATTTAAACGTGAGAAAGTGGGGTATTTCGAGATGAAAGTTTTACATCTGAACGCCTTTTAAATATTCAAAGTTTCGTTTCTAAGTGATTATATGTGTAGTATGCATATGTATAATGATATAAACATTAAGCTAATCCAAATGAAAAAATAATATATATTGTGCGAAAATATCCTTTTACGCGTAGGATAATTCCTTGATTTTCTTTTTCTTTTTTTTCTTTTGACTACTTTAGGAGTGAATTTTTAACGAGACTAGGCTGGAAATCATATTTTACTTTGAACATCATAAAAATAAAATGTAATAGTTGTAGATTATTTTAACTAAAAATATCTGTACATATATTTTTTTAAAGAGATAAAATATATAGGTTTGCTGTCTAGTTTGTAGTGAATAAAGTATGATTAGAATGTTTATAAATTTTCTACTGAAAGTATAAGTAAGTATTTTGCTTATACTAACAGAATTTTGAATGCCATTTATTTCTCATGCTTTATGATGTATTTTGGTCTGTTATCCACACGGTATTAAAAAAGTCCTTCCGGCCAGTGCCGGGAGGAAGAGGTAGCTTTCATATTCCGTACTTTAAAAAAGCCAACTTATATTATTCAAACACACGAAGCTCAATTTAGTGGAAACCGAATATAGGAGATTCAATACTAATTTTTATCAATACTAAATCATTATGAATGAGAATTTCGCGAAATTAGTCAGCTTTTCCAAGCTGCTTTTATTCAAAGTAACTTATATTTGGCTGCCAAATTCGGCGATTTCTTAAAGTGCCTGTCAATTAAGACAACATGGTGGATGAGTCTAACCAGTGAACTTGGTCGAGACCTTAGTAATTGCTTTGCACATGCTCACTCACATCGGAATCGGTTGATATATACGAGTGCTGTCGCATGCAAAAAATCAGATTTTTCAAAATGTCACCCACATTAGAAATTGAAACTGCTATATCTGAGCCATTTTTTAAGATAAAGACAAACAAAAAATGCTCCTGAATCCTTATATCAAGGTCAAATACTTAAGAAAGAAACCTTTTTCAATTTCTAATTTTTTTGCACCTCACTTTAAATATAATTTTTTTAATTTGATGGCCGCGAATTTGAAACAAGATGGCTGATGAAGCTGGCCAGCGAACTTGGTCGAGGTACTGATGTATACTATCCACATTCCTTCTTACATCGAAATAGGCGAATACGTGTGTTATCGCGTGACAAATACAAGATCGTTTCAAAGTGTTAGCCATGCTAGAAATTCAAAGTGCTATAATTCAACCATTTTTTAAGATATAAGCAAAAGAACAAATTTTCAGAAACAAAAACTGCTCCAGAATCTTTGTATCAAGCCAAACACATAAAAAAATCTTTTTCATTTTCCAATTTTTTAATACCTTAAATTAAATTTTTATAATTAATTTTATTTTTTTTAAATTTAATATGGCAACCCTTTTGAAACAAGATGGCGAGTGAAGCTGGCCAACGAACTCGGTTGAGACATTGGTATGTACTATGTACAGAGACAGACCAAGTTACATCCAAATCGGTTCATAAATACGCCTGTTATCGCGTGACAAAAATCAGGTCGTTTTAAAATGTCAGCCACAATAGAATTCAAAATGCTATAACTCAGCCATTTTTTAGATATAGACGAAACAAAACCTGTTTCGGAATCTTTGTATTAAGGTAAAACACATACAAAAAAAATCTTTTTAATTTTCTAATTTTTTGGTATCTCATTTTAACTTTTAATTTTTTTTAATTTTTTTAAATGGCCGCCATTTTGAAACTAGATGAAGGATGAAGCTGGCCAACGAACTCGGTCGAGATATTTGTATGTACTATGTACACGCCAAGGTACATCCAAATCGGTTCATAAATACGCCTGTTATCACGTGACAAAAATCAGGACGTTTCAAAATGTCATCCACGCTAGAAATTTAAAATGCTATAACTCAGCCATTTTTTAAGATATAGACGAAACAAAAACTGCTCCCGAATCTTTTTATCAAGGTCAAACACATAAGAAAAAATATTTTTTCAATTTTCATTTTATTGGTACCACATTTCAAATTTAAATTTTTCTTAAAAATTTAAATGGCCGCAATTTTTAAACAAGATGGCGGATGAAGCTGGCCAACGAACTCGGTCGAGACATTGGTATGTACTATGTAGAAACGAAGTTACATCCAAATCGGTTCATAAATATATATATATTGTAAATATATATATATATATATATAATTATATATATATAATGGTTCATATATATATATATATATCTATTTTGAACGGAGAGTGGTTTCGGTGTCTGGGGGTCATGATCGATGAAAATATACCAAAATTTTTTGAAATCGCTTTCCTCCGAACGGCTGCAATAGGTAGCTTTTTGTAATGAAAGCTACCTAATATGCAATCATAAAATAAGAAATATATATATTAAAACCTTCTCTGAAAAACTGTCTCTCTAACAGTGCAAATTCCATTGAAATCCATCCAGTATTGTAGATTACAAACAAATCTCATATGCTGATATCACAATCTTGGTTTACTAACAGCATTTTATTTATCACGGAAGATATAAATCAACTGATAAATCATTTTTAAATAAATAAAAAGAAAATTGTTAAAAAGTTAAAATATTTAGATCACCAGTTGAATTCTTAAATTGTATCAATCAACCTACCAAACAAAGCACAACCAATAAAACATAAGCACAAATGCACAATCACGTGATCAAATCGCCCACACAATTTTTTTTTGAGCAGCTCGCGCGGAGTTTGTGTGCGGTTGGTTAACTAATTTTAAATTCTAAATGGGCTGAAGCAGATAAAGAAGGTCACGTGATGTTTTCCCCGACTATTTTAGATTTTATCTGAATGAACATAGGCATGTATTTCTGTTACGAAAACCATGTTTTGGAAGGATAAAGAAATATAGTCGTTGGTTTTACCTTTTTTGAACCATAAAAATAATGAAATAATTGAATTATTTTAAAAGTCCTTTCTTCGATAAGACCTACTCTATGGCATAAACTTCTGAGCGCGCGCGCGGCGCGAACTGCACTTCTGAACACACTCTATATTATATTATTTCAAATATTATTTGTAAAAATTTGTTTGACGATGATAAATAAAGTTCTATGATGTGAAAAATAAAGGTCTTATTCGCATTAATTTGTATGGTATAAAACAAACATTTAAACACAAAATTCTCGCATGATGGCTTTTCCACAAATGTGAATTTGTTCTATAACATCTTTTTTTTTTTTTTTTTTTTTTTTTTTTTTTTGCCTTAAAAAACAAATCGCATATCTTATATAGAATCTT
Source organism: Maratus speciosus (assembly GCA_963932465.1). Lineage (NCBI taxonomy): Eukaryota > Metazoa > Arthropoda > Arachnida > Araneae > Salticidae > Maratus > Maratus speciosus. The sequence goes on along the minus strand of OZ010797.1, from coordinate 255,360,124 downwards.
GATAATTATTCAATTTTTTAAATAAAAATATTGGTACTCTTTTGATGGTTTTTATAAATATTAAGCGACCGTTAAGAGGTTAAAAAAATACCAAACTGGTAGACTTGCTTTGATGTGTTGTAATTGATTATTTGCTAATTTTTTTAATGTGTGAAAGATTTTCAAATCCGTGTTCGCAGTATGGTATTTTTGCTATTCAGACATTCCGAAAGAAGAATTTTTATTAAATGGAATCTTGAAATGTCTGTCATTATTTAAAGCAAAAAGTGATATTCTGAATTTCTGATTAAAAAAAATGACAAACTGACAAACCTGTTTCAAAAAAAGTTCTAAAGTGAACATGGTCAATATTTTTTAATGCGGTTTTAACCCTTTGAGGGGCAAGCAAAAATGTCTCTAAATATTGAATAAAATTTAAATAAGGAAAAGCCATTTTTCAACGATTTTCCTCCAAAGTTAAAAATATAAAATATAATAAAAATTTTCTGGTGAGAATTTTGTTTGAATTATATGGGATATATTTTATCCCACTGCCCCTCAAGGGGTTTTAAGGGGTCTTGTAACTTTTAAAAGCGAAGAAAATTAACGTTTGAATTAGTCTATCTTCAAAAGCTTTTTATGTATAAAAAGTGAAATTTTGAATCATGATTATACAGATTGTGTATTGTAATATGCTACCATAAGAAACTGATTGGTCTTTTACCGAATTTCTGTATTGTTGAAATTAAAATAGCTCTTTTTTTACTCCGTAAGTCATTGCGCGCATGATATCTTGATAACGTGGGTATGGATTGTTATGAAATTTGGTATAGATACTAAGCAAATATGTGTGTTTAAAATGATCTACTTTTAAGTATTTACAGCGGTAATATTTTTATTTATGGTTGCTTTTATTCATTAAAAAATAGAAATTTTTTATTTTTTTTTTCACAAAAATATTTTTTTTTTTACATAGTTAATGAGTATATATAAAAATGACTTCAAAATATCAAAGCAATCATTAATTGGTAAAAGTGATAAACATAAATTTTAAACCGGTAACATACCTTTATTTACATTTCGACACGTTTCATTGCATCAGACGGCAATATTCTGAAGAAAATAAAATATTTTCGCAGACATTCAAATTTAAAAACTACTAAACAAAAACAAAAACAAAAATCACGCGAACACAGTTAATTGACAGTTAATTAACAAGAAAGAGAGTTAATTTCATTATGCTTGTGTTCGCGTAATTTTTGTTTTTGTTTACTAGTTTTTCAATTTGAATTTTTGCGAAAATATTTTATTATTTTATTTTCTTGAGAATGTTGTCGTCTGATGCAAAGACACATGTCGAAATGTAAATAAATAAAGGTATTTTGCCGGTTTAAAATTTATGTTTATCACTTATAACAATTAATGAGTACTTTGATAGTTAATGAGATAATTTTGACATAAGAGTAGATCATTAAAAAAATACATATGTGTATATATCGTCGGTGCCATGTCAAACTATCCAATGTGAAAACAGTGGGCTAATATTTTAAAATTTAGATTTCTTGATTGGTACCACTTTTCTGAAATAGTAAAATTCCCCTTGTTTTCGCTTTAATTAATATGTCCTTAATTAAGGTTAAATAAGACGAATTCTACTATTTTAAAAAAGTGGTGCCGATCAAGAAATCTGAATTTCAAAAAAGTACACCACTGTTTTCACATTGGATAGTTTGACATGGTACCGACGATATGTGTATATATATGTGTGTGATATTATATATATCAAGTTTCATAACAATGCAAGCATACATTCTCAAGATATCATGCGGCAAGGACTTACAGTTTGAAAAAAAGGGCTACTTTAATTTCAACTATACACAAATTCTTTAAAAGACTACCGTAATTTCGCGGTTATATGTCGTACCTCAGATAATACGATTTACTAACAGAATTTATTTCTTAACCCCTTCGGGACGCAAGCCTTTTACGAAATTTTTAATCTTTTGTCACCGTTTTTTAAAAACAGAAATTTGTGTCTTCCTGAATCGATAAAATGCGCTGATTAAATAAGGCAAATTTTACAGTAAAATTTTACTGGTGACGAAAAATGACGATTCTGAGCGCTTCATACGGCACGTATACGTGTCGCTCGTCCCCAAGGGGTTAAAAATTACGACTTGCTTGAACTTAGCACTTATTTGACTGCTGCACTAAGATTCTGGTTTGAAAAGGACTTAACTAAGCCGAGCCGGATACTCGGGAAATTACGGTAGTCATTTTCTATTGTTATTATATTAAAAAGCATAATCTGTTTAATCAATATTTAAAATTTCATGTTTATACATAAAAAATTAATGAAGATACACTAATTCAAACTTTCAAACTTTTTGTTGACTTTCGACGAGTTTAAAAGGTACAAGACACCTTAACCCATTAACGGTCGCAATAAATTACGGTTTAAAAATTCAAACCGCTTATTGGCACCCCTTTTTTAAAAAAGAAATATTCATCTTATTTAAGGACAGGTAAAACGATACCGTAATAAAGCCAATTACACTATGTTATAAAACTGGTGCGAATCAAATAATACGAATAAAAGCCACAGCCCGTGAATATCACGGGAGCGAGAATCCCGTGATATTATGGTTATTATGAGGTTATTATGACTGCCACCGGAATTTACATAAGACCATTTTAGAAATTAAAAACTTGTTACTTTATGCTTTCGTTGTTAATGCAAAATTTTATTAAAATATTCTTGGTGCCGTTTTAAAGTTTGGAATTAAAATTACGTATCCCGACCCGGGAACGCTGTGCCGGAAAGGGCTAAAAGATTTTAACCCATTACAAACTAAAAGGAATTTCATATTGTGTCTGTGTCATAATATACAAACTTTTAATGAACTAAAATAATTATTTGAAAGATGTCTTTTATCGGATTCTAAATAGAAGATGTTTCATTCGGGAATTTTTTTTTCATACTGCAGATATATTTGTTCATTTATTATGCTTTCTATATACAGGTTTCTCATTAAAGTAATGTCCATCCTCATTAACTTAAGTATGCCGGCAGGCTATGGGTATAAATAACAAATTTGTTATTTTAAACACATTTTTAGAAATTTTAAAATCACGAAACGTCGTCATGAAGGAATAATTAGGATTAATAGTTATTTCAGTATCAGAAGATATTTTTAAATGAGAAATTTAATCCTGAAACAAATTAAAAATATTACAGATTTAGGTACTTTTGTGTCAGCCGGTAGCAAATCTCGCCAATAGCATTTTTTTTTTTTTTTTGCCACAAGCACCTTTTATTTTTCGCATGTGTAAATTATAAACAATGCTTTAAAGTTGAAATAAAATGCTTTGGTTTATGTCATAATAATAATTATTATTATTATCATGCATTTTAAAAAAATAAGTGAAAGTGTGTAGTAAAAATGTAAGTAATTAATTTATAATTTATGTATTTTAAATTAAATGAGTAAATGGGTTATATTTAAAAGGAAATTAATGCAATGTGGACAATGGGAAAGAAAACAATATTTGGCAATTTATCACATGCGCACGGCTAACATAAACGTAACGGATTTTCTACTGTGTGCGTTTGGCATCGGCCTCCAGACAGCGCCTCCTAGATAAAGGAGAAGGTCGCGACATGCTATGTTCTGACGTCACGATACGCCACATCACGATGTGAAAAAAAAGAAAAAAATTCTGAAAAATTGCATGTTTCGATTTCGTTGTTAATTAATATAATAATTATTTTTGTTGTTGTTAGTTGTTAATTCCACGAGCCAGCGAAATCGAAACATGCGAGTCGTTCGAATTTTTTTTCTTTGTTTTCCCTACTTCGTGTGACGTTTCTTGACATCAGAACAAAGCGTGTCACGACTTTCTCTCTTATCTAGGGTGCGTTGCTAATGCTCTGATAATACAAAATATTTAAGGCTCTTGAGGCAGTGTTTCTAGGTGTCTCATATAAATCGGGGCTCTAAATGTTCTGAAGACCAGAATTTTAAAGAGATTTTCTTCGCCTTATTTAATGCGAGAATTATCTGCGATTAAAGATGGTGAAATAAACTGTAAGAAATTAGTAGTGTCCAGAGAATTTCGAGCCCTAATTTGGGCGGAACAACTGGCAACACTACCGGTGCGGGGGGAGGGCTCGGTTTTGAAATCGCCGGATTTGAGTGGTCTCGAACTCCGAAAAAAAGAGCCCTAACTCATCTCGGATAGACACGTGATTCGCAAGCTTAATTTAATACTACAACGGCCATGAGGTTCAGTCTTTAGCTAGACCAAATACATTTATTTGGATTGGAGCCAGAAATTTCTTAATAAAACAAGTCACGTGGTTACTCACTAATAATAAAATACTCACTCAATAATAATAAAATACTCAATATTAATAAAATACTCACTTTCTGGTTTAAAATGTCTTTATATTATTTCAGGAAAAGTTTCAGCACCTCCTAATCCACCACCTCCTGCATACTAGGCCTGAACGATGACACAAAAATGGCGGCTGTCGTATGCGGATTTTTTTAAGCTTTTGTAGGGTCACCTGAAATTAGACACCAGTATTTTCCAAAAGTTTTCTTTGACTATTTTAATGTAATAAAGATAAAAAGGAATATAAACTAAAAAAAAAAAACGTACCGGTATTCAAATCCATGGGACATTACAAATGCTGAAAAACATCCGCATACGACGGCTGTACTGCCCTCTGAATACTAGGCCTGAGTGCTGGCACAAAAATGGACCTCCTCTTTCCCTCTAGACCCAAGCTTTTTCTCTATACGTCACTACTTGAGCTTCTCATACTGCATATATCGTCGGTACAATGTCAAACTATCCAATATGAAAACAGTGTTGCCAGTGGGCTACATTTTTTTAAATTTAGATTTCTTGATTGGCACAACTTTTTTGAAATAGTGAAATTCGCCTTATTTGATGACATATTAATTATGGCGAAAACGAGGGGAAGTAATGCCAATCAAGAAGTCTGAATTAAAAAAATGCAGCTCACTGACAACACTGTTTTCATATTGGATAGTTTCACAAGGCACCTACGATATAGACGCTTTCAGTGTGACGTCACTCATGAGGTTTTGCATGGAAACTGACTCCAAACAAACGGTTGCTATGTTTCATTTCTTATTAAATATAAATCGAAGAAAATATTACCACTGCATATAAAGTATTAAAACCTATATCTGTGAGATATAGCTGTAAGATATAGCTATAATATATAGTAAAAACAGAAAATACAGAATAGCATCAGTTTGTTTAGAGTCAGTATCCAAGCAAAACGTCATATCTGACGTCACGACAGAAAGCATCTATAAGCAAGGTGGTTTTTCTACCCCCTTCTTATTCTTTCTGCAGTCGTGAACCTGTTGCAAAGAGCCGTTGTCATGGCTGTACCATCCGAGTGCACCCTAGAAAACTTCTGAGCGGGGACAGTGTTGCCAGTGGACTACTTTTTTTAAATTCAGACTTCTTGATTGCCACCACTTTTTTGAAACGGTAAAATTACCTTTGTTTTCGCCTTAATCAACATGTCATTAAATAACGCGCATTTTACCTTTTCAAAAAAGTGGTGCCAATCAAGAAACTGAATTTTAAAAAAGTAGCCCATCTGGCAACACTGAGTCAGGACTTTGTCCTAAACTTCTTATTTTTTAAATATGTGGCCTTAGACTTTCATTTTTTTAAGTTCCCAGGGACGTCACAGAACTTTTTCTGGGCCCCTTGGTACCTCCGAGGCCTGCTTTTCCCGCCTCGATCACTATAGTCTGTAAACGAAGTGATGATTTTATAAAATTTAGAGAGTCATTGCGTCACTGGTGGTTATATTTAACCCCAGTGCTCTCAACTGGGGAATGTAATGAAAGAACTTGTGTTTTTTCTACCCGTGTACACTGAGAAAAATGACGCTTTCAAATCTGAGTAAATCGATGTTTTCATTTTGTTTGAAACTTTTTGTTTCAAATATGAAGACCCAATGCTTTCATTTTTGAAATACCAGAAATACTCGGTTTCAAACAAAATTATTTATCATTCATTAAAGTTAATACATTTTACCAGGGTAGTTGAATTTATTCTTATTATTTCATTTGTTACAATTTCGAACGAAACGCTCCTTTCAGTAATAATTTATAACATGAAATGTGGCGAACTACATTTTTATCGTGTTCGCGGAGAAACACTTAAAAGCAGTCGTAATATAATTGAAAAAGAGTAAATTTTATCCTTCAACCTTCGAAATCGAAGAATGGATGAGTTCATAAAGGAAAGACTTCGCAAGTGGAATTTGACAACTATCAACAATATATAAATACAAAAATCATGTATAATCTCGAATAAACATCATGAATAAAGCGTTATGTGCTCGTATTTGAATATGTCCATGTTTTCAGAAATGAGTATATACATGTTTCAAACTTGATTTTGATCCGGAGCCATTTTGACAATGCGACATACTCAGATAGGAGTATTTTTTACTCAGTTTTGAAAATGTCGTTTTTAGAGTGTATCCAAATTATATAGTTTAGCTCATGGTATCTAAGTTTTAATGTTATGTTTTTTGCAGTTTAACTATTTTTCTGCGCTAGGTCTAACAGGGGTTACGACTCACTGTAATTACTTCTTATGCACCCGCGTTGACTTGAATTGAGAAATATGGCGGTCGTAGTAGGCGGATATTTTTTTAATTTCTTTTTCTGAATTTCTTTTATTCAGTTAAATTCCAATGGCAGCATTCTTTCATACGTGATAATGTAGAAATACCAAAATCATTGGGTCCATCGGAAAGTCGTGTCGTGTTGGGAAATTCAATTCGTACCGGAAAATTCTATCACTTAATTATTAGACATTGATTCCGATATGTAATATCTAATAATTACCCGGAGAATTTTCCGGTACAAATTGATTTTCCCAACATGACACGATTTTCCGATCGACCAAATAGTTAACTAGTAGTCATAAATACATAAATATTTTTATAAATAATCGTATAATAACAAATCTGAAAGATCAAAGCAGAAGATATTAAAAATTTACTTTAATACTAATATATTTTGCATTATTGCTAAAAATTTCAAAGTAAAAACAGATTTTATAAATCCAAAATATTTTAAGTAAAATCTTATATATTTCAGTTCATTCTAATAAATGCAGATATAAGTGCCGTTTCATCTTTGTAATTTCTAAAAGTACAAATACTTGACAAATTCATATTCTTAACTTCATTACTTTCCAGCTATATAATACCTTGAATAAATTTTCGATTTTCATTTTAAAAGAATCTCTTTAAAAGAAATCCTGTTCTTCCATTTCTCAGCATTTTTAAAATTTCTATAATGCAATCTGAATTGCTAATGAAGCTTGAAATGATTCCACCATGCGAAACTTAAATAGGCTAAAAAATCTTTTTAACTAGTTTTAAGAAATTATAAATGTTCTGTAGAAATTTCATTCTGTATTTCAAAACATTCGTAATGTTAAAATAGCTATAAATGCGTAATGTTTGAAAATGTTCTTATATTTTTATCTTTTAACATCCTATGTTAAACATATTATTGAGTATAAAATAAGCTATTCTTACTAATTCGTACAAGATTTAGAAACTTTAAACGTTTTTTAATACAAATATCACCATATATAAGGACTCTTTAATCATTTAAAATATGTAAAATACTTGTTTACAATTATTACACAATATAAAATAAAAAACTTGGTTATTGTCGAAGATCAATTGATCTTCGACATCAATTGATCTTGCTCATTAATGAGCAAGACCTTTGGCAAAAACTTTTAGCCATTTGTAAGAAATATTTTTCGTGAATCAATCGATTTAAAATATTTTTATTCATAGATTTTAACTGTATATCTAGTAGATATATGCTGGTTCATTTTTATTACAGGAATAAATTTACGTGAATTTAAATATAAAATATTTTAAATAATATAGAAAATCACTTACGAAAAATGAAAATATATTTGCTTTCAGATTGCATTTTCTGCGCTTCTAAAACCGTTAAATTAAATCAATTTTTATTTTTTAGCGTAATTTTCCGTTTGCATTACACGAGTAAAATATGTAAACAACAACAATGTTAATCATTATCATTACATGATAGCTGATGCTATTTTAAAATATTCCTATTCGTCATGATTATGAAGCCGATGGAGCCGAAACATGTAAACAGTCTAAGAAAACATTTTTTTTTTTCTGTTTTTAAAATTTGTGTTTTACATCTTTTACCAATTAAACGAAAAATAATATTACAGGATGTTATAATTTGTTATATATATAATTTCATCTAAAAAATTTTGGAAACCTTGGAAGAAAAAAACCTAGAAATTACGAATTGTATCACTATTTAATAACAACAAGAGTTCAAACAGCTCCTCCGCAATGCAGAAGAAACTAAGGAGTCTGAATCTGATGTTTCTTATACATATAAGGAAAAAAACTTTTATTGAGCAGCCTACATGATTTTAACAGGGTTCCTTTTGATGGTTTAGCATATACCTAATTACACTACACATTTTGGAACTTTTACACTTCGTGTTTCGACGACTCAGCATTGTACAGATTTTAATAATGAAAAGTTTTCTTTCTTTTAATAAGTCAGCATGAATCCGTTAAAGTGTTTTAATAATATATATTATCACATTAAACATTGTTTTTTTATAACTAGTCTTAAAAACAACTTTTTAAAGTGGATTTATAGTGTGTTTTTACGCCTTTTTTGTCCTTGAAGGAATTTTGTACAATTAAGCACCACCAAATCAACCAAACAACCAAAGAGAGGCAGACAGCACCAAATGAAGCAAGGTAACTGCAGGCCAAAATATCTCTGCCTCCATAAACGAAGGTTCATCAAAATTAATGTTAAACTTAATTTTAAGCGTTTGTCCTTTAACCTTCTCGCTGCGTAATTGTTTTATCAAAATAGCTTCAAAAATTGCGTATTTATAGAATTTTTATTCTTTTGTCACCGTTTTTTTAAAAACAAACATTTTTATCTAATTTAATCGGGAAAATGCTCCGATTAAATAAGGAAAAATTTATAATAAAAAATAACAGATGGGAATAATCAAGGAGATTTTATTAGGAGGAAAAGAGTGCATCATCGATGAAATCTCGGGTTGCGCAGAGAGAGGGTTAAACTTACAATCCAGTGCTAAATATAAATTATATTTACAAATAAACAGTGTTTACTACTGACAGGCTAGGAGATGCAATTCAGTTCTGCATGCACAACTGAAATACTTGTAAAAAACATTAATATACATTTTTCATGAATTTACAGAATTCATTTGACACATAACAAAAAAAACAAATCAAAATAAAATACGTAATGGATTAAGATGAAAGGTAGAATTTCCGTTATAGAACGTTTTAACTCCGATGAGCAATGTTTAATTTCTCCACGTGGACATAGTTATCTTCACCAGGAAATAGTTCCATTATTAAGCATAAAATCACTCTTAATAGGGGATAAATTTCGTCTTTTATGAACACAATTTCATCGATTTTCAACATCAGCTCACTCTTAAACCACTTATTTCGCTGTTGAAGTTTCGATAGATTATAAGAAGATCTCCATATAAAAAAAAAAATAAAAATAAAAATAAAAACTCATTTGCTGTAATTACCACAGCTCTAAAGTAGTTACAGAGAAGACTTATCGGCTCAGGCAAGTAAGAAAATGCTATTCTTATGATAAAATGCCTTTTTGTCAGAACAGTCAAATCATTTGTATTAGTGTAGACAGCCAAAAAGTGTTTTGAATTCAATCATTATTCAATTTGAACATTTAAAATTAGAAAATCTTCATAAGTTAAAATATGTTCACCGATAGTTCTTTTTAACTGAATCTACTTTTGCTTTATACCAGTCAAACAAAGGCATTCAAAATAAAGTGCGGAAGCACAGTTTTGCAGAAAAATACTAAAGTTTTATTTTGTATACCACTATTTACTCAGAGAAATAACTCCCTTATTGAATTTGAGAAAAAATTCGATTAAATCACTCTAATAAGGCTATACCAAGTCAGTGGTATTCAAAATAAAATTTTATCCTGGGCGGAAGATGAATTGAATTTCCATACAATCAATTTCTTCCATGAAATTATTTTGTATTCTTGCATGAATAGAAATCTGAGAGATTACTTTCTTTATTTCTCCCTAAGCTCGTATAAAAATGTACTTCCGTCTGAAAATATGTCATTGGCATTCCAGGTCGAGTCATATATAGTTTAGCTATCTCTAGTTGATCCCTGATCCTATGTTACCATCTCATGAATTTTTTCATTAACCCTTTGAGGGGCAAGCAATTGCGCTTGTGTAATGCTGAATTCTTACCGGAAATTTGGAAACATTTTATTTTAAAATAAGGAAAAGCAATTTTTCCAATTCCGTTCCCCCAAAGTTATAAAAGTAAAACTTAATTAAAAATTTCTGGTGTAAAACTTTATTATACTTATGTGGGATATAATATATCCCACCGCCCCTCAAGGGGATAAAGCATCTTGTAGCAACATTCCAATCAATCTAATATTTCCACACAACTTTAATAATAAGTTAACTCTTATTATAAAGGGAGCAATCATTCCTATCTGATAATAAATTTTAGACACACTTTGAAAAACAAGACTCTGGGTGATAATCGTTTTTACCAAATCCTACTAAGAGTGTTTGTATGTCGTAGTTCTGGAAATCGATTTACTTTATGATTTTGGGGTCGCTGAATCCGAATTTGTAACTTCCCACCAAAATTTCCCTCAGCAACCCCCCCCCCCAAATTTTGGTAATATGCCCCCCAAGAAAGGTTTTTATTAAAAAAAAATCAATTTTTGTATTGTTTTAGGGGAAAAGAATCTAGAAATTCAGAATGTATATAAAATTTGAAACAAACATGATAGATAGTATTATGACGTAGGATAAATGGGGAGGTGGGGGAGGTCTGCCTCGGAACACGCGCCGCGGTGCTGCGTGGAATAAGTTGCGCAATTCCACATAACCACTCACATCTTTTGCGTTCGTTCTCCCGTCTCCCCTCCGAACTCTCCCTATAAGGTTTACTTTAAGTTGTTTGGGTCGCTGAATCCGAATTTTTTACTTCCCACAACAATTGTCCCTTTCAATCGCCCCCCCCCCCCAAAAAAAAAAAAAAATAGTTGTTTTTAAATTGAATATATTTTTTTGTTTTGTTTTATGGGAAAAGTGTCTAGAAATTCAGAAAGTAGAAAAAATTTTCAACAAAAGGATATATGACATTATGACGTAGGATGAACGGGGAGGGGGGAGGGCTGCCTCGGAACGTGCACCGCGGCAAAAACCAAACCTTGTTCTCAAAAACCCAATTTTTTCAAAAAGTCTATTTTTTGGGGGTTGGCGGGATATCAAAATTTGGGGTACGTTGCCGGGGGGAAATTTTGGAAGTTACAAATCCGGATTCAGCGACCCAAAAAACATAAAATGAATCGATTTCCAGAATTAGCATTAATTTTGCCAGATAAAATCTCCTAACGCCCGGAATATTAAGCAGAATTGCATAACTTAGTGCACACAGCGCTGCGGTGCATGTTCCGAGGCAGACCCTCCTTCCCGTTCATCCTACGTCATGATGTCATATATCATTTTGTTGCAATTTTTCGCTACTTTCTGCATTTTTTATAGATACTTTTCCTCTAAAACAATAAATAAATTGATTTTTTTTAATAAAAAACTTTTTTGGTGGCATTTTACCCAAATTTGGAATTACCAAAATTTAAAAACAACTATTTTTTTTTGGGGGGGGGGGGGGCAATTTTGATGGGAAGTTAAAGATTCGGATTCAGCGACCCAAAAAACTTAAAGTAAACCATATAGAGTAAGTTTGGAGGGGAGACGGAAGAGCGAACGTAAACGATGTGAGTGACGACCCTAAAACAATAAAAAAATGATTTTTTTAATAAAACCCCTTTTTTTTGGGGGGGGGGGGGGCATTTTACCAAAATTTGGGTGGGTTGCCAGGGGAAATTTTGGTGGGAAGTTAAAAATTCGGATTCAGCGACCCAATAAACATATAGTAAGCCTTTTTCCAGAACTACCAAGAATTTTTTTAGGCAGAACCCCTATACGGGCTGTATTGCCTGCACTATTATTCCTGAGTGTCTTCTTAAATGTTCATCTCACGTTCCCTTTCGTGTATATATATATATATATATATATATATATTAATTAGAGAATTACCCTTAAAGTTTTGTCCGTTTCTTATCGGTCTCATCTTATAATTTTCTTGCACCAAACGTTAGCCCCTTGAAAGTTGGTGGGATATATTAAAAAATCACCATTTTATTCAGTTATTGATGACATTTATATTATATTCCATCTAATTGTAATCAGGATTAGCACCGGAAACTTTTAATTAAATTTTATTTCTATATCTTTGCTGGAAAAAAGTTACAAAATTGCATTTCGTTATTTTGAAATAAAATTTTTCAAAGATTCCGATGTAAGTTCAACGTTACAGGAACACAATCACTTGTCCCTAAAAGGATTAAAAGCTCACTTAATGAACGCTCTCCATAAAACAAGTCATGAACGTATAAAATAGGAGCCAGCATATGAACTGTTTTCTCAAACAAACCTTTCTGCAGTTTTAAATAATGTTTAACTACAGCGTCTAGAATAAATAGTGTAGAAATCTGCTATCCAAACAGTGCTAAAAATTTGAATCCCTTAAATATGCAGCAATGCAGAAATCCAAAGAGTCGAGCACAGAGACATCTGCGGGGTAATTTCAAATTTTAATGTAAGCATATTATTATTATAGGGATGGATCCACGGAACTATTAATAAAAAGTAACGGACTCATCCTTAAAATGGTGAAGCTTCAACTGTAACCGCTTTCGCAGGGGATGATTACCGCTGGTTGAAACGTCCGTCAGTAAATTTAAATAGAAATTTTCTGTTTATTTAAACGCAGTATTGATGCGAAATTTCAGACATAAATAATGGCAGAAACAGATTTTTAGGTAACTTTCATTACAAAAAGCTACCTATTGCCGTTCGGTGGAAAGCGATTTCAAAAAAATTTGGTGTATTTTCATCGATCATGACCCCCAGACCCCGAAACCACCATCCGTTCAAAATTGATATGTATATATCTGACCTATGTCACACTGTAACTCTCGAAATTATGAACCGATTTCGATGTAATTCGGTGTGTACATAGTACATACCAATGTCTCGACCGAGTACGTTGGCCAGCTTCATCCGCCGTTTTGTTTCAAAATAGCGGCCATTTAAAATTTTTAAAAAAAATTTAAAATTTGAAATGTGGTACCAAAAAATTAAAAATGGAAAAATATTTTTTCTTATGTATTTGACCTTTATACAAAGATTCCGGAGCAGCTTTTGTTTCGTCTATATCTTAAAAAATGGCTGAGTTATAGCATTTTGAATTTCTAGCGTGGCTGACATTTTGAAACGTCCTGAATTTTGTCACGCGATAAAAGGCTTATTTATGAACCGATTTCGATGCAATTCGGTGTGTACATAGTACATACCAATGTCTCGACCGAGTTCGTTGGCCAGCTTTATCCGCCATCTTGTTTCAAAATGGCGGCCATTTTAAAAAATAAAAAAAAATTAAATGAGATACCAAAAAATTGGAAAATGAAAATGATTTTTTTGTATGTGTTTGACCTTAATACAAAGATTCCGGAACAGTTTTTGTTTTTTCTATATCTAAAAAAATGGCTGAGTAATAGCATTTTGAATTTCTATTGTGCCTGACATTTTAAAACGACCTGATTTTTGTCACGCGATAACAGGCGTATTTATGAACCGATTTGGATGTAACTTGGTCTGTACATAGTACATACCAATGTCTCGACCGAGTTCGTTGGCCAGCTTCATTCGCCATCTTGTTTCAAAAGGGTTGCCATTTAAAGAAAAAAAATTTAAAATTTAAAATGAGGTATTAAAAAATAGGAAAATGAAAAAGATTTTTTTATGTGTTTGGCCTTGATACAAAGACTCCGGAGCAGTTTTTGTTTCTGAAAATTTGTTCTTTTGTTTATATCTTTAAAAATGGTTGATTGAACGTTGAACGCACTTTGAATTTCTAGCATGGCTAACATTTTGAAACGATCTTGTATTTGTCACGCGATAACACACGTATTCACCTATTTCGATGTAAGAAGGCATGTGGATAGTATACATCAACACCTCGACCAAGTTCGTTGGTCAGATTCATCGGCCATTTTGTTTCAAAATGGCGGCCATTAAATTAAAAAAAATATATATATATTTAAAGTGAGGTGCAAAAAAATTAGAAATTGAAAAAGGTTTCTTTCTTAAGTATTTGATCTTGATATAAGTATTCAGGAGCATTTTTTGTTTGTCTTTACCTTAAAAAATGGCTCAGATATAGCAGTTTCAATTTCTATTGTGGGTGACATTTTGAAAAATCTGATTTTTTGCATGCGACAGCACTCGTATATATCAACCGATTCCGATGTGAGTGAGCATGTGCACAGCAATTACTAAGGTCTCGACGAAGTTCACTGCTTAGCCTCATCCACCATGTTGTCTTAAAATGGCAGGCACTTTAAGAAATTGCCGAATTTGGCAGCCAAATATAAGTTACTTTAAAGAAAAGCAGCTTTGATAAAGCTGACTAATTTCGCGAAATTGTCATTCATTATATTGATAAAAATTAGTATTGAATCTCCTATATTCGGTTTCCACTAAATTGAGTTTCGTGTGATTGAATGATATAAGTTGGCTTTTTTAAAATAAGGAATATGAAAGCTACCTCTTCCACCCGGCACTGGCCGAAAGGACTTTTTTTTACTGGTGGAAGATTGCTTTGGCGTTAGTCAGGCTCTGCGTTTCAGCCATATTGTGACAAATTACACAATTTCCTGTCATTGCCAGGGAAAATGATTATAATACCTGGCCAAACTGGCACCAGTAAAAACAATTAGAGAATTTTACCATATTTCTGAGAATGATGTCCATAAATAAGGCGCTTAAATAATGTGAAATTTTTTATTTAAATTTACTGGTGCGAAGTTTACCGCGGCACTAATCAGAAACCGCTGATCCGATTTAACCCCTTAATGGTCGCATTAAATTACAGTTTAATAATTCAAATTGCTTACTGGCACCACCTTTTTTGGAAAAGAAATATTCACCTTATTTAATGACAAGTAAAAATATACCATAATAAAACCAATTGCACTGTTTTATAAAACTGGTGGGAATCAAACAATCTTAATAAAAGACACAGCACCTGAATATCACCGGAGCGAGAATTAAAAGGTTAAAAAACACCCGCCAGCTTATGACAATCTCCTGAGTTACTTCACTCGCATCTGCTAGACAGTACACTATATGTCTCCTCCTCTTTATTTCTAACTCCGTTTCCTACACTAGCTATTTTAGAAAATATCCTACAGATGTCGCTGAGATTGACTGTTTAGATTTTACATGGAACTATCAATAAAGAGGAACTGACATATCTTTAAAATAGTGAAGCTTCAACTGTAACCGCTATCGCAGGAGATGTTTAGCGCCGGTAGAAACTTCCACCAGTCGATTTATATAGAAATTTTCAACTTATTTAAACGCCTTATTATTACAAAATTTCGGTCATAAGTAATGGTAAAAACAGATTTTCATTTTTACTGGTAGGAGTTTACTTTGGCGGTAGTTGGGCCCCGTGTTTCCGCCATATTGTGACAACCAGGGAAGTAAACTGACAGTTTTACAAGGCATACTGACACCAGTAAAAACAAATCGAAATTTTCACGATAATTTTTGAGAAAAATTTCCATGAATAAGACGCTTAATGAAGACGAAATTTTCTATTTAATTTTATTGGTGGGATGTTTGCGCTGGCAGTAATCAGAAACTGAAGATCCGATTTAAAAAAAAAGCAGCCGCCATCTTGTGACAACCTCCTCAGTTACTTCACTCGCAACTGGTAGACATTACACTATATGTCTCCTCCTCTTTATTCATAACTCCATTAGATTTTAGTATAGTTTGATATTAAGGGACTCAATATTTTAGCACATTTTTTTAAGTATTACTGGGATAGCGGATTTCCACACTATTTATTCTAGACGGTATATTTTAACAATTTCCTGCTCAAAAAACTTCTGTTTCTTAAATGTCGAAATAATTGAATAACAACGGGACTTGCAGCAAATTTATTTGAAAATTAGTAACAACCTTTTTCTTGGTGTACAATCTAAAAGGCAAAAAGGATCAGGGTCCGTATTCCGAGTTTTTTCGATTCAATCTAAAAATTCGATTATGTTATAATGACTTAATTATTTCACTTTTTAATATTAGAAGGTATATACTGTACGATTTTTAGAATAGTTTTTGTATTTTGCGACAAGTCTTTGATCACAGCCAGGGTAAAACGCGAGGTAACAAAATCACGTAAAACAAAGGGTTTTCCATCTTATTGTCTGTTTTTAAAACAAATCTTTAACAAATACTAAATGTTGAAGCTACGTAATAACTGTTGACACTGCTTTAGTGACCTATGATCAAATACGCAAGAAATACTCAAATGTGACAAAGCGCATTATAACATAGACATATTTTTTAAAAATGCAACGTGTAATTGTAAATAGTATAAAAGTTAGTAAAAATTGGGGAAGGATTGTACTTTGTGCCAATATATTAAGAAAAAGAAGAAACAACGTATAAAGGCACAAATAAAATGTGTTTAAAAGCATACAGCTGTTTCAAAACCTCTAAGGTTTCCTCATCAGTGCTTAAAATAAAAGTTAAAACTAAGACTCTGTGTAAAAAGAGGGGGGGGGGGGAGAGGTGGACAGAGAGTCAGAAAAGCGTACCTTTCAGCTCTACTGCCAACGGTGAAATGCGACCTACGGCTGACAAACAGTTACGGAGTTGATCTCACGCGCATATTCAGGGAGACCAATCAAAATACCCAATTGCTCTGGAAGAGTCCAAACCCAGAAGGAGAAAAAGGGGGGAGGGAGTGGGGGGGAATTATAGAAAATTAAACCATACCTTTGAAAAATTGGGCGTACTAGATAAATCATTAACTAAACTGTTTGAATTTTTCCATATGTGGTAGGCCTCCCAGAAGTCCAGGTCATAGATTGAAGTACATTTCTGTATTATGGAGGCTTCGGAAAATTTAAAATTATGGTTGTTGGACCAGCAGTGGTTGGCAATAGCGGAACGTTTGATATCACAATTTTTAACGCAAGTTTTATGCTCCCCCAAACGGATCTTAAAGGCACGCTTCGTTTGACCAATGTACATTTTGTTGCATTCGCAAGATATCCTGTAAATACCCCAATTTGAAAAACTGTCAATTGGATGTTTCAGATTTGTGAATTGAATTTTATTAAAAGGAGTATAAACTACTTTAAAGTCAAATTTTGACAAGATTTTAGAAATTTGATGGCTTATTTTCGGAAAATATGGGAGTATAATTAAATTTTCATTACCGACAGTATTAGCCCTGGATTTTGTACGTTTACTTAGTTTGTTATGAATGGAATCGACGATTTCAGCTGTATTAATTATACTCCCATATTTTCCGAAAATAAGCCATCAAATTTCTAAAATCTTGTCAAAATTTGACTTTAAAGTAGTTTATACTCCTTTTAATAAAATTCAATTCACAAATCTGAAACATCCAATTGACAGTTTTTCAAATTGGGGTATTTTCAGGATATCTTGCGAATGCAACAAAATGTACATTGGTCAAACGAAGCGTGCCTTTAAGATCCGTTTGGGGGAGCATAAAACTTGCGTTAAAAATTGTGATATCAAACGTTCCGCTATTGCCAACCACTGCTGGTCCAACAACCATAATTTTAAATTTTCCGAAGCCTCCATAATACAGAAATGTACTTCAATCTATGACCTGGACTTCTGGGAGGCCTACCACATATGGAAAAATTCAAACAGTTTAGTTAATGATTTATCTAGTACGCCCAATTTTTCAAAGGTATGGTTTAATTTTCTATAATTCCCCCCACTCCCTCCCCCCTTTTTCTCCTTCTGGGTTTGGACTCTTCCAGAGCAATTGGGTATTTTGATTGGTCTCCCTGAATATGCGCGTGAGATCAACTCCGTAACTGTTTGTCAGCCGTAGGTCGCATTTCACCGTTGGCAGTAGAGCTGAAAGGTACGCTTTTCTGACTCTCTGTCCACCTCTCCCCCCCCCCTCTTTTTACACAATGTCTTAGTTTTAACTTTTATTTTAAGCACTGATGAGGAAACCTTAGAGGTTTTGAAACAGCTGTATGCTTTTAAACACATTTTATTTGTGCCTTTATACGTTGTTTCTTCTTTTTCTTAATATAAAAGTTAGTGGTTTTTTTTTTGCATCTATTCGTTGTTTTCTTTGTTTTCATTTCTCAATTCTTCATTCTTAAATGTTAAAAAAAGTTACGCCAAACCTGCGCATTTCGTCAGGGGTACGTGAGTCATAAAAGTTTAGGAATCACTGGCTTAGAGTAGCACATTGAATTAAATCATCTAATTTTGAATCTAATAGTATGACGTTTAGTTGATTAGGTGTATGTAACTTTGATGTAAGCTGTTCAAACATTCCGATGATATATGCTTGTAAATCAGAGCAGAATCATTACTGTACATAATTTACTTCATAGGATACTGAAGCAACATAAGATTCAATAATTAATGTACGATTGAACTTCGTAAATGGACTTTCTAAATAAATTAGATAAATGCTTTTAATTAAATACACTTATAAAAAACTTCAACGCTTTTTAAAATCAAATAAATATGTTTTAGACAAGATAATTTATTTAATAAAATACATGCTTAATTTATCTTTGTTGTACTTATTTTATTTCATATACTAAGTAAAACATATGTTTCAAATTATTTTTATTTCATTTTAAAAAGCGCAGAAGTTGGCAGCCGTACACTTATAGATATTTTTATTTATTTTTAAACAGTTCATGGCAGCGTTGGTTCATCTTTGAAACTTTTTTTCAAATACATTTTTATGTTTTTCTCTATGGATAAATTACTGTTTTTGAAGCAATAGCTTATATTGCGAATGGAAACTATTTCTTGATTATAACTGTCTGACTTCCAAAAGTATTACTCCCTCTGTCCCAAATTAGTTGCTACATTTGATTACTTTTGTACTCATTATTGATACTTATGATTTTATGATTTTGTTTGAACATTTTCAGAGACGTTAGGGTGCTATGCTATCAATCAAGAACATTTACTTACCAAGCATTCCCTCCGTCTCTCCTTAAATAATTACAAAATTAGTTTTAAAAAAATCCATATTTCACGCGGAGTTAAGCCACGTCCCATTTTGTAAGGATTCTTCCACCAGTAATTGCATAAAACTACCTTCTAGCTAATGAATCATTAATTCTTTAGGATGAAAGTGATCTTTATGGAATACTTCTGGCAGAGTCCTTACAAAATGGTGTCGATCTATTAAACTGCACCGCAAGTTATTTATGACTCCACCCACTTGAAATGTAGCAAATAATTTGGGACAAAATTTTCGACCTAAATGTCGGAACTAATTTGGGACAGAGGGAGTATTATTTTCCAATCATTCTTAAAAATTACAAATAGTCTTTCTTGTATTTATTGACGTATTTTACTTTTCTTACACGTTTTTATTAAACTTAGTTTTATTCCTGTATACAGGGTGTACGGTCTCAAAGGTGTCCAATGGCTAATTCCTAAACCGTTAGTCATAGACATATAGTTCCAATTACAAAAATGTTTTAAATCAGGTAAAGAAATATTTTAAAAGCGATTTGGGTCAATAATAACATTTCTTAAAAAATTACGAAATTTAAATTTTTATACGGTCCCCCGGTCCTATAAGTTATATTTAGTAAAAATTTCCTATTACACTGACAAGTAAGACAGAAAAAGTTTCATCCATATAATGCTAAAATTTAGCGAGTTATGAAATTTTAAAAATGTATGACTTATGCCATTTTTCTGCACTGAAAAAAATGAGTTCCGCTTGGCTTTGAGGGGTCACATACCAAGTACTTAAAGTATTTGAAAATCTTATTTCATGTGTATCTTCGATTTGAAAAAAATCGTACAAGTATTACGATTAAGTTAGCATTTATTAAGTTTCAGATTGGCTAAAATAACATATGTTTTATTTTGTCAGATTTTAAGACTGTTTCTTTTTATTTCCTTTAACAAAAATTATGTTATTTTTATAAGTCTTTATGTTACTTCGACGATCATATGTATGTTTTTCCCGTTCAAAATTTGTACTCGAACTTTAACTCACTTTTAAATATCCGATCGAGATTACGTTTTACATACTGGCGCAAATCCAATAACAATCTAATATTATTATGATTTTTGGTGGTTACCATTTATACTTATTTTACGGGATAACACAAAAAATTTCGGATAGATTACCACCAAGAAGTTTAAGGAAAAGATTTAGATTAGATAATACAAGACTGCGATTGTTGTTTTTTTTTTTTTAACTTTTATGTATTTTTTAGCACTGAATCCGAAAATTACATTAATTTTTAACCATCATTTCAGGGTATTTCGCAAATCATAAATTGTCAAATTTAAAGAATAACAAAAATCGGATACTATAAAGTAGAGGAGATGGTTGTGTTTTTTTTACTTTTAATAATTGGTTTTTATATACTTTTTAGCACTGAATCTGAAAATGACCTTCATTTTTTACCATCACGTTAGAAAGTTTTTGCAAATCATAAATGTGTAAGTTAAAATATAGCGAAAATCTCATACTATAAAACATATGTAAAACTTTTTTTGTTTTATTTTATTTTATTTTATTCAATAATTTATTCGATATTTTTGGTTATCCTGGGATTCTTATAGCTAAATAGCTGAGTGGTACGATGAGATGCGGGAGGAGATTCAATTTTAACTTTAAAATTTGCGAAAAATCCTGATGTCATGGTTAAAAATGAAGGTCAATTTCAGATTCAGCGGTACAGAATACATAAGAATCAATTATCAAAAGCTAAAAAACATGACATAACCAACTTTTGCAGGCTAGTGTAATCTAATAATACAGTCGAACCTCGTTAACACGAAATTGACGGGGCTGTGAAATTTTTTCGCGTTATCGGGAATTTCGTGTTAACCGTTAAAATAGTTGTGCCATCTATATTAGATAAAAAAAACTAAATAAATAAGCTTACAAATATATCCCTGCTAAAATCATAAATTAATAAGAAATAGAAATTTTAATTAAAAAATAGAAAATTTAATTAAGAAATAAAACAAATTGGGCATCATTTTAGGCAATAATAAGTTTATTTACCTTCTAATATTTTTTTTTTTAAGTCCGTTATTGACTTTTGTTTCAATTTTTGTAGATTGCTTTGTTCTAGTAACGCATGGACCTCATCTAATTTGTCTAAAGCTCGGGAAGCATTCTCTTGTCCCATAAGGAAACGTTGTACAGTTTTTAATGTTGCGGTAGCTTTATTTAATGACACTATTGAATGAAATATTATTTCTTGATCAACGAATTAATTTACATTGGTTTTCAGACTTATCTGACGGGACCTCAGTATTATTTCGTGTTAAGCGAAATTTCGCGTTAAGCGATTTCGTGTTAATGAGGTTCGACTGTATTTTAAAATACGTATCATTTTGTAAAGAATTGAGGCTGTTAATTTAGCATCATTTTATTTAACAAAAATTCCGTTTTTACTTTATTCTTAAATGTTATTACAAATTGTATATTTTGCATTAATATGTCAGAATGATTAAAGATTTCAAATTTTTAATCGCAATGTTACTTTTACTCTCAAACTTTTTTTAATATATCTGACGAAATTATATTTCGACTAAATTTGTGAATGACCCCTAATTTGCAGCAAAAAATATATTCCAAATTTAAACAGCTATTACTCGGTCAGTTTTAATAGTAGAATAACGGGACTTTTTGTGTAGTACTTGTCAGTGTAAAATGAAAATTTTACTAAATGTAACTTATACGACTGGGGGACCGTATAAAAATTTAAATTTCGTAATTTTTCAAGAAATGTTTTTATTTACCCAAATCGCTTTTAAAATATTTCTTTACATGATTTTAAACATTTTTGTCATTGGAAACTATATGTCTATGACTAACGGTTTAGGAATTAGTCACTGGACACCGTTGAGACCGGACACCCTGTATAAAGGTAGAATTTTGTAATGCATTTTACATTCATTGCCTGATATTCGAGAAAATAAAATGTAAACATATATGTTTCCGATGGTAACGCATCATTTTAACATTTATAGAACTTAATTATAAATCAACAATATACAGTATGTCCGGACTAAAAATATACAAACGTTATGGCTTATTTTTACTGAACAACCCATTATAATTTTAAAACAAATTAAATAAAAATAGTATCTTACAAAGATTTATTATCTATACACTTCGACGTGTGCCCCTTTGGTAGAACGACAAACATGTAAACGGTAATCCCAAAATGTTTCATAGCATATCAAGAGTTATTAGACAATTGCTTCTGTGATACGCTTTTTCCACTCATCCACAGTTTTAGTTTTTTGTTTTGTTCAATGTTTCAAAATCTCGGAGGGGTTTCCAAACCAGTGAGGTGAAGTCTATTATATTCTAATGTAGGGATGCAGAACCTGTGGCCCGCGATGGGTTAACGTGTGACCCGCGAATCTCGTCTATCAGGGGCGGAAAAATCGCAAATTTCATTGATCAAGCACGGAGAAATCGCGAATTTAGTAAGATGAGGCGCGGAAAAAAATTGCAAACTTCGCCGATCGGACACGGAAAAATCGCGAGTTTTGTCCATCAGGCGCGAAAGATTGCAAATTTCGTTGATCAGACACGAAAAAATCGTCAATATTGTTCATGATACGTGAAAAATTTGCAAATTTTGTTGAT
Source organism: Maratus speciosus (assembly GCA_963932465.1). NCBI lineage: Eukaryota > Metazoa > Arthropoda > Arachnida > Araneae > Salticidae > Maratus > Maratus speciosus. Next base: position 255,337,188 of record OZ010797.1, on the reverse strand, counting down.
CAGCTGCGGCAAATCGTGAGTTTCGTCAGTCGCCAGAAAACAATCGCGAAATACGTTAATTTGCCATGGGAAAAATTTGCAAATTCCGTCAGTCAATTAAAAATCACGAATTTCGTCTTTCGGGTACGGAAAAATCTCAAATTTTTGTTGATTAGGAGGTAGAAAATCTCAAATTTTGTAGATTGGCTTCAGAAAAATCGATTATTTCATCTGAACGTCGTCAATTTTCGGTGGGAAAAATTGCACATTTCGTCAGTCAATTAAAAATCACGAATTTCGTCTTTCGGGTACGGAAAAATCGCAAATTTTTGTTGATTAGGAGGTAGAAAATCTCAAATTTTGTAGATTGGCTTCAGAAAAATCGATTATTTCATCTGAACGTCGTCAATTTTCGGTGGGAAAAATTGCACATTTCGTCAGAGTCAGTTAAGAATCGCTAATTTTGTTGATTGGGCGCTGAAAAAGCGCAAATTTATTTCGTCCGGCTCGAAAAATTTGCGAATTTTGTCGATCAGGCGCGGAAATATCCCAAATTTCAGTGATCAGGTACGGGGAAATCGGGAATTTCCTCGATGTTGTGCGGAAAAATTGAAAATTTCGTTGATCGGCTGCTGAAAAATCGCGTGTTTCATCAGTTTATCGCGAAAAAAATTCGCGAATTTCATCAATTTGCCGTGAAATTTGCCGTGAAAAAAAATGCAAATTTCGTCAGTCAGTTAAGAATCGCGAATTTCGTTGATTAGACGCAGAAAAATCGCGAATTTCGACGATCAGGGGCAGAAAATCGCAAATTTCGTCGATCGGGAACGGAAAATCGTGAGTTTTGTTGACCAGGCTCCGAAAAATAGCAAATTTCGTTAGTCGAGTACGGAAAAATTGCGAATGTTGCCGATCAGGCGCGGAAAATCGTGAATTTCGTCGGTCGGGCGCGGGAAAATAGCTAATCTCGACGAACATTTGCTGAAAAATCGCAAATTTTGTCGATCAGGCGAGGAAAAATCGTAAATTTCTTTAATCAGGCTCGGAAAAAACGCGAATTTCGTTGATCAAGCGCAGAAAAATTGCAAATTACGTTGATTGGCTCCTCACCCCCCCTCCCCCTTCGTTCATAAAGTTCACATTTTTTTCGGCACTAGCCACTTTCATGCCTATGTTTGTTTTTTAGCACTTTTAATAACGCAAAATGTACTCCCCCGAATAAAGTCAAGGAATATTATCAAGTGATAATATTGGTGATAATCAAGTGGTGATATAAAGTGATAATATCAAGTGATAATATACTTCTTCTAAATAATCCTTGCTATACCTAAAACCTAAACTTTTGATGTATCCTTGCCAACTGAATTGGATATGTTGACTGGGTAGGGGAACCTAAAGTGGTAAAACTTCCTCCTCCTCTGAAAACCGTATTTTTTATCTGATTATAGGCCAGAGATCACCTCCCTGAAATAGAATTATTTCCGTGTTACTGATGTGGCCCTCGACAACGCATAAAATTTTGTAAATGGACCTTCTTTGAAAAAGGTTGTGCACCCCTATTCTAATGGGTAGTTCCGTAATGATAAGCCATACCTTTTGGATACTTATAGCCCGGGCACCCTGTATTGATTTAACCCCGTCCCATACACGCATTTTATTCGGTTTAAACAACTTTGTTTCTAAACCGTTTTTCTTATTTCATCAATAAGAAAAATCCCTGTCTAAATAAAACAGATATACAAATATTTGTTTTCTATAACAATAACGCCAAAAGTTATCATCTACGGTCCCGAAGTTGTTAAAGGAATTTTTCGGCTTGCTGGACGCAGGCGCTAAATCTAGTGATTGGCAGAATGAATGGTTTTACTATCGCATGAATTATTCGGGGCAGATAAAAACATAGTTTCCAGAATTTGTATATATTTTTAATTAAATACTCCCATATATTTAGTAAAAACAAATAAACAAAAAAGAAAATCATAGTTGTGAAACTTCGCAATTTGTTTAACACTAGAACGTCCGGAGATTTTAACCATACTTAATAAAAATATTTCAACACCGGACTTCTTATTTACAACAATTTCACTTATTTATTTAACCGAGTTTTCTCCAGATACATTTTAACTAATTTTACAAAAAACATTCTGGTTCGAATCGGCATTTTCTCATTTGATCGGTGTCGAATCGACACCAGCTAGACGTTCTAGTGTTAACCCTTTCAAGGGCGGTGGCTAGAGGGTCTAGCCACCTAATTTTAATTCCAAAACTGACTACTGGCACCAAGAATATTTTAATAATATGTTTCTTTTGTAATTAAAGTGCAAAATAGCGTTTTGTTGTTTACTAAGAATTCGTTTGAATATTCTGGTGTCAGTCAATTATTTCATCATTTTATGAACAGAATTCCTCTGCCCCTGAAAGGGTTAACACGTTCACGCCAGTATTCAGCACCGGTAGGTCATGCTTGACTGTCTCATCAATGGAGTTATGAATAAAGAGGAGAAGACATACAGTGTACTGTCTATCAGTTACGAGTGAAGTAACTGAGGAGGTTGTCACAAGATGGCGGCTGCTTTGTTTAAATCGGATCTTCAGTTTCTGATTACTGCCAGCGCAAACATCCCACCAATAAAATTGAATAGAAAATTTCGTCTTAATTAAGCGTCTTATTCATGGAAATTTTTCTCAAAAATTATGATAAAAATTTCGATTTGTTTTTACTGGTGTCAGTATGCCTTGTAAAACTGTCAGTTTACTTCCCTGGTTGTCACAATATGGCGGAAACACAGGGCCCAACTACCGCCAAAGTAAACTCCTACCAGTAAAAATGAAAATCTGTTTTTACCATTATTTATGACTGAAATTTTGTAATAATAAGGCGTTTAAATAAGTTGAAAATTTCTATATAAATCGACTGGTGGAAGTTTCTACCGGCGCTAAACATCTCCTGCGATAGAGGTTACAGTTGAAGCTTCACTATTTTAAAGATATGTCAGTTCCTCTTTATTGATAGTTCCATGGTCCCATCAGGCGGTTTGATGCTCTACAGATTATTGGTACTGGTAGAGAATTTTACTATTTATTTTGGCTAGTCAATTGGATTAACAGTATGGATTCAATAGACTAGAATTCTGTTTCTTAAAAATATACATTTATAGTTTGTAGCCCTGACATAAGGTGGTAGATGTTTCTAAAGGATGAATCTTTTCTGTCTCCGGTGGTGCACATTTGTTGTTTTGCCATGTATGTGTTAGTTCACAGTTAAAGTAACTGACTTTTTTTTTGTTTCGTCATTACTTTTTATGAACTAGTGGACTTTACTAGAAACAAGAACTTTTTCATCTGTTATATATAGAAAGTCGTCAAGCCAAAACTTCGTTTGTGAAGTTTGTCAGTTAACATGTCTTGTAATTTTTTTTTCTGTATATATCTCAAGTGACTTCACTTCAGTATGTTGATCTTTTCTTTGAAAAATTGCAGTTTTTCTGTTTTTTTCCGAGCCTGTTGGCTTGGCAGTGGTTTTGTTTGGTGGTGGAGGGGATTCTCCTCCGGAGCATATAGCCTATGCCAAATTTGGTGGGCGCTCCGGTCGGGTGATCTAGTCCCATCAGGCGGCGTGCATCACCGCTGGGTCACGCTTGACTGTTTCACAAAGACGTGTACTACTTGTGGGTCACACTTGAAATTTTAAAATTGAGTATCAAAAACAATTCATTATTATAGACATAATACTTTCACGACAGGAAACGTGAATTCACGTTTTCATTCAAAAAATATAATTGGCTAAGGACGTGGCTTCTACCTTACAGAAATGCATTTATATCATGTTGTCCATATTTCTTTAGATTGAAAGACATTTTATATTAGATTCCTACATATGTAGTCAATAAAATCAGGTATCTAAGTAATTTGCTTACTCCTTAAAAAGTTTCAAGGTAAAAGAATACAGTAGAACCTCGATTATCCGAAATAATTGGGACCGACCCTCTTTCGGATAATCAAGAATGCTTCCATTTTCAGATTAAGCAGAAATATATACAATATTTGTTATTATGGTAACATGATAGAACAATAGCGAAAAACGAAACTTAAAATTATACTAAGGTTCTAAACATTTTATTTAAACTAAATAAAACTACCAGTTTTATATTGAGGGAAAATGGGCCAACTCTCTATTTTAACACTGGAACTATTACTTTAAATAACACTCCAACACTTCTTCCACTTGCACATAAAGAAAATTAATCAGACACTGAAAATAGTACTTACGTCTTACGTAAGTAGCCGGCATCGTTCTTCTTCAAAAGAAATAAACACGAACAAACACAAATAAACTAGCACAAATGTTCATATATTCGAACTATGTGTATTAAATATCGGTTAGTTTACACTACAACGGGGACTTACACACAAATCTTCGCCCCATGTATGTATATTTTACCATCACATTTTTTTCTGTCTATAATTTTTCACAGCACAGCAAACTTACTTCTCCGAACAGCAATCTTACTACTACCTTCTGCGAGCTAGCAGAAAAAAACACGTACATTTCTAAAACAAGATTCCTGGGCTCGCCACGCCATCTACCAGGCAGGAATCAAAATAATATCTCAAATAATACACAATTATCACATATCAAGGAATAATTTAACAGAATATTAATCATTATTAAATCTACACTGAAAACAGAAATTAAGAAACATTAATGATACAATTTACACACATATACAAAATATATAAAGAAAGATATAAGACATAAACTCAAAATTAAAAGAACTGCAAACTGTAAATATAGTCTAAATCAGGTTTGGTGCTGCCATCTTCAGGCAATATTTATAAGGAAAACAGTCATTTCACAACACTCCCACCTTTTGATTTGGTGAGAGTCAAATCAAAAACTAATTTCTGTATCTTTAGTACAGGAGCACACTTCTAAAGGATAAAGCTTCGCACAGGCCGTACTAATGTGCCATTTTTTGTCTTAACTTTAACTACTCTTACCCGTCCGTCTCGACCCGTACACAGTTCCTGTACTCGAGCGATTGGCCAGTTGATGCGTTTGGTGTTTTCTGAACCGATAAGCACAATGTCACCTTCGTGGATATCACAGTCCTTTTGACCATGTTTTTGTGCCAATTGGCTAAGATATTCTTGGTGAAACCTCATTCTAAATTGTTCACGAAGTTCTTGACATCGACGTTGGCGAACAAGCAGTTTGTTGTTATCGACGAAGTCCAAATCCACTACACCTGAGGTTCGAAGATCGCGTAAAAACATCGACGGAGTCAGTGGTGCAAGATCTTCCGTATCGTTTGAAACGTAAGTGAGTGGTCTACAGTTAACAGCATCTTCGGCGTCACAAATAATTGTGAGCAGCTCCTCATAATTTACTGATGATTGCCCTAACACACTGACAAGCAGAATTTTCCTGGTGCGGATTAGTCTCTCCCACCATCCGCCCCACCATGCAGCAGTAGGCGGAATAAATTTCCATTTTATGGGATTTAAGGTTTCATAAGAGACTACCTTCTCCCAGTCAATTTTCTTCAGTGCTGTGGACGTTCCGACAAAATTGGTTCCGTTGTCCGTGTACACAACAGAAGGACGGCCTCTCCGGGCAATGAATCGACGAAGAGCTTGTATAAAATACTCGGTGCTTATAGAAGTGACAAGTTCTAAATGTACACATCGGTACACAGCACACGTAAAAAGAACTACCCACGCTTTTACTTTATTTTTGAGAATCAGAGGGCCACATAAATCGATTCCTGTTATTTCAAAACTAAAGGTATCACGAACCCTGTCCAGTGGCAATTGGATGGGTGCAGTAGTTGGCGTCATTACTGTAAATCTCTGACATGGTACGCATTTCTTTATTACTGATCTAATTGTTCGTCTAGCGGCTATGATCCAAAACATTTCATGTAATATGACCATAAGAGTCTGAATACCAGCATGAGAATTTTTCAAGTGATAATCTCGTATTAGACAGTGGACAATATAATGTTTGGAAGGTAGCAAAACAGGATATCTAAAAGCGTAATGATCATCACGTTCTATAATTTTTGTCTTTACTCTAAATAGGCCCATCTGATCTCTCTTCGTCAGGAGACCATGAACTGAATCTCCAGTCTCTGAGAAACTCTCCGTCTGAACAAGTGAAAGAAGTGTGTTTTTAGCTTCTTGAATTTCATAAGCAGATAGAAATGGTTCTTTATTAATGTTACGTTTTAAAGAATTACTGATAAACCTTTTTACCCAACTTAAAACCCTTATTATCTTTGAAAATTTAGAGAATCTCTCATACCATTTAATCTCTTTATCCTTTATAGTATTTAAACTTAAATTTACGGTTACTCCTTTCTTGCGTTCAGAAAAAACTAAAGTATCATCTGGCTCTATTTCTAGCTTTGGCCAGTTGTCGCTATGCTCATAATTCCTAAAACTGATACCGGATCCTCTAACACGGATTCTGTATCCAAAACATGTGACATTGCACCGATATCTGCCCTACTGAATTATAGGTCCACATGCGTAACTCCATCTGCGCTTCGGCGAGAACCTGAGTAGAATATTTTATAAACTCTTCGAGTTCCCGCTGATTATCAATGGATGTTACGCAATTATCTATATATAAAGATTTATCTAGTTTCTGAGCCAACAACCTTTTTTCGGGTGGCACCTGTGACAAATGGTATCTTATAACCGCTCCTAATAAAAATGGGCTGGAGTTAACCCCAAAAACTACCCTAGTATGGCGGAATACTTTTATAACATTTTCTTTCTCCCACCATAAAAATCTCAAAAAATCCCTACCTTCTTTTCTTAATTCTATTTGCAAAAATGCACGTCTAACATCGGAAGTTACCCCAATACATTTTTCCATAAATCTCAACAAAATCGCAGGAATTTCTTCAATTAAATTTGGTCATTTAAATAAACAGTCATTGAGAGAGGGAGCTCTACCCACTTTGCATGGCGCATCGAAAACAGGTCTTATCTTAGTTGTGGCACTATCTGGTTTAAACACTGGGTGGTGGGGAAGATAATGCCCTTTCCTCTCTAGTTCTGCATCTGGTACTATCTCAATTACACCCTCTTCCATCCATTCGTCAAAAACTCTATTATATTCCTCAAATTTATTCAAAGATTTAAGTTTTCGGGAAACACTGAAAAGCCTCTTTTCGGCCACATGACGATTTGATTGTAACTCTACATTGGTTCCCAACCATGGTAAACCTACACAGTAACGACCCTCTTCGTTTCGAGAAAGAGAATCTAAGAATTGTTCCCGGGCCATTTCTTCTTCCGCAGCCTTAGTCAAATTTTTTGGCGTATCTAATATTCCGATTGTTTCTAAATCTCAAAATTGGGAAATTTTCAAATCTCTAATAACCAAATTCGTACACAAAGTTGTAGCCCCTTGCTCTTTAGGAGGAGAAAAATCATCCAATGCACCGCAAACGGCCCAACCCAACTTTGTACAAACTGCGGTCAATACTCCTTTTAATTGCTTAACTAGACCCGTGAGAATTTTCCCATATATAATCCCTACCTATAAGCATATCAATTTTAGGATGATCTGCACCCATATCAGATAACCAAATTTTATTACGTTTCAATTCCCTTAAAATTGGTCCTCTAGGTAAACGCGGAATGTCACCGCAGATTACGTCTTGGTCCAAAAAATCAAACTCTAAATCTGGATATTTCTTTTGATTTAGTGAGCATACTTTTACCCGATATTTGTTATGCAACTTCGGAGCAGCTCTAGCACCCCCGAATAAAGTATGAGCTATGATTTCTTTAGAAATAATTGGTAAACCCAACTCGACTGCCAAAGACTCTAAAATATATGAATTTTGCGAACCGCAATCAAACGCTGACTTTTTTCACTTTATTCGCAAATGCCAGTTAAATTTTTCTGGTTTCAGAAGATTTTCCAACAACAAATCTCCAGCACGGAAATATGACGGGCACCAGAAATAACGAACGACACATTAGCCCATGATATTGACGGGAGCGGGAATTAAGGGGTTAAAAATATCTAAAAATTTCGTTAATGATGTTTAGGAATTCTGGTGCGAAACCAAAATTTAAAAATTCATGAACGAAGAAAGTTAAAAACAAAGAATAATATGAACTAACAAAGCATAAAATAAACAAACAAAAAAAAATAAAATGAAAATGAAAACAAAAAGTAAAAGAAGTACCAATTAAAGAAAAAGGGGGTTAAAAGAACCAGAAAGAACAAAATTAAACGAGAAGTTTCTGCGCATCAGATAATGTAGGCGTTGAATAAAGATCATTAACGAGATTTTTGGAGTTTTTAAAGATGTAAAAGGCTTCGTGGAAGTCCAAATGTGAAGTGGAAATAGCAGAAGAAATAATACTAGCTTTAGGAAAGTTAGAACAATGATTGGGTACACACAGAGCCTTCTACATACGCATGCGCACTTTTGTGGACATACTTTCCTATATAAAATTGGTTTCCTGACGTATTCCCTACCTCCCCACAAAATTTGAACGATAAGTTTTTAATCACACTGCATATACACTTATTTAAGAATTACGTTTTAATTAATACTCTTTTGTGACTTAAATAAAACCCTTTCAGAATAGAATGTCCTTTTTTCAAAACCTGCTTATACAGAGTATTACAAGAAAAGTTTTAATTTCTTGACTTTTAAAATTCAATATTTTTTTAATAGAGCGTACGATGAAATAATTATCTTAATGTTGTTAGTAAATTAGCTTGTTTATTAACAAAATTATGGAATACGTTTATCAATAAGTTTAAAAACTTGTAAACATAGTAATGCATATTCTAAGAAGTCTATTTCTTTTTTTCAGTCGTAAAGCTGATTTGCCAAAATATGTAATTGTTCCAAAATATGTTCGTTCCAAAATATGTAATTGTAAATTATATTTTATTTTTCTGTAACTCTACAATTCAAGTGTTTATTACATTAATGTATTACAACTAAAGGTGTATCATGATCACGTTTACTGCATGTCACCAGAACGAGATTTAACACCTTCGGGACGAGCGTCTTTTACAGAACTTTTAATCCTTTATCACCGGTTTTTAAAAACAGAATTTTTTGCCTAATTGAATCGAATAAAAATGCTCGGATTAAATAAGGGAAAATTAACGAAAATAATTTACTGGTGAGAATAATCACTGATTCTGAGCATCTTACTCGGCACGAATACAGGTCGCTGGTCCCCAAGGAGTTAAGTCTATGGCAAATTATCCTGCCCGCCAATTGACCCTCTTTTATTGAAGCGCCTTCACACCTTAACTGTAAAATGGACATTTTTTAATATATCAACTCAGGAAAAAAATTCATTTTTCTAATTTAATAGACGTATAATAATTTAGTTAAATAGGATTTTATAAATAAAGCGCATTTTTGAACAGCAGTTCTCACAAAAGCCTCAAACTTGGATATGTCAAAATCGTGTTAACCCTTATAAATTTATTTCTCAGAATAGCAATAACTTTTAAATTATTTGCACTTTTATCTGATTTTCATTAAATAAACGATATGCAAAATTATGCATATGTGAGTACGTAGCGTTTTTGAAAATTCTTTTATTTTCTGAAACTATCCCAATTCTTAAAAAAATATATATCAAAATTTTAACTGTATACTTTTAAGATTTTAATAATTAATTTGTAAAGTTTTAAAGTAATCGTAGTTAGGAATCTCAGAGGTATATATTTTGAACTTTGTATTTTCTGAAAGCTATATTTTTAATTTGCATTGGTAATCAAGCACAAGAGTGTGTCAGAATTTAAAACAAGAAACGCCAAAATTTCAATTTCTATAATTTTCTTATAGAATATTTGAAAGAAATTCTTTTGGCATTATAAGTATTCTCTGCTATACAAAAAAGAACAGTGCATGAGGAATTTGTCTTTATTTTTTTTCGTGAAATATCTATAAAACTTTAATTATGTGAAAATTGTTATGCAGATATTTCCATTTAATTTTAAAGTGTTATCTACTTTATTGAAAATTTCAGCATAGAAAATACCGCTTAAAAGCCAATGAATAATTCATGTCTGCGAATCTTTTGATTGATTCTTATTATTTTTAAAAAATCACATTTTAAAGTGTTATTTCTATGAAAATATAATAGTTTTTATAAATTCAGTGTTTTAAAAAAGTGTCGCTAATAAATTTATTTATTCATTCCATTTTAAGATTTACACCTATCGCAGTCGTAGAATGACTAATGAAGTGTATTCAAATTGTAATAAAACGTTATTCATTTTAAATGCTGATGTAAAAACAAATTCAACGGAATATACTTCCATACGAAATATTTTAATGCTCTTTATTCTTTTTTAAAAATAAAAATATGTACATATAATAATAAATTAAATGTCCTAATATAGGGTTCATACGTGTCAGGGAATTTCCAGACCAGAAAATTCTTCGGCACCAGTATTTTCTTATGTAAAATTTCTCCTTTAATTCATGCGAAATTTCGCGTTTAACCTAGATTTATTTTTCTATAAGAAATGCTGATATTTTGCCTGGAAAATTCCCTGAAACGTAAGAATACTGTAATATTAAAATCTAAAACATTATTTTGCCTTAAGGAATTAAAGAATTTCAAACAAAAACAGAACTTGTTCGCAATTAATTGTTTTCAGGGAGAGGGAAGAACGATTCTGTGCAAGTGTTACTCAGTATTGCCAGTTGGCTACTTTTTTTTTATTCAGATTACTTGATCGGCAAAACTTTTCTGAAATGGTAGAATTCCACTTCTCTTCGCCTAAATTAATTTGCAATTAAATAAGACGAATTTTACTATTGGCTAATTCCATGCGAACTTGTCATGTCTGTCACATACTATGATTTTTGGCTACCAGTATTTTAGAACGGAAAAATGTGACTTATTTTATCAGAGATATCTTATCAATTGAATATGGCGAAGCCAACTTTTCGAAAATAACGGTTGCGAACAAGCATAGCGATTTTCAGCTGTGTGACAGACATGACAAGTTCGCATGGAATTGGCCTATTTCAAAAAAGTAGTGCCAATCAAGAAATCTGAATTAAAAAAAATAGTCCACTGGCAACACTTGAGTTATTTCTACAGGATAGTTTAACTTTTCTAATCTCCAAAAAGTGATCCACTGCACAAAATATAAACAACTTTGTGTAATAGGCAGACCGTTCCACTTAGTGTTACCAGATTTCCCACATATATCGGGGCTCCAAACGGTATAGATACCAGAATTTTAAGATAATTTTCATCGCCTTATCTAATGGCAGAATTATCTACGATTAAACATGGTGAAATAAAATGTAAGAAATTAGAGGTGTTCAGAGCATTTGGAGCCTTGATTTTACACGGGACATCTGGCAACACTAGTTCCACTGCACTCTGAATACTAGAAAACACAAAAATGGCGGCTTTTATTTTCAGCTTTTCTATGGCTTCTTGAATTTTAGTAAGAGTAAATTTTATAAATATAATTTGCTTTATACCATATAAAGCAAATTATATGGTCTATTAACCTATAATTAAAAAATATTAGGTTGAGCAAAAAGTTCTGGGAAATTTTTAATGAAATACACTGCTCAAAACAATTAAAGGATATTTGATGTTTTATATAAAATAAAGATATAAACGAAAATTTTTTTGCCGAAAATAGAAGAAGAGAATCACAAATGCAAATTTTTCTGGTTTTCAAACTGTGGAGCATGCAAATTTTGAGTTCGACGTCAAAAACGTCGCTTCAGCGGCAGCGAATGAAATTTGACTTTCAACTGGATAAAAGAGAATGAAGACAAGGATGATCGGCAGTCAGTGATTGCTTTGTTTCGATGAGTACGATGCCTCAGCGAATTCATTTGACAGATTCAGAAGCTTTGAGAATTGTTGGTAGGTTAGAAGGGAGCCAAACTCAAGCCGAAGTAGCGCAAGCCATTGGAGTGTCACAAAGTGTCATTTCCAGGATATGGAACCGTTTTTCGGAGAGTGGATGTGCAGGCCGAAGACCAGGGCAAGGTAGTAGACGGGCAACAACGCCCAATGAAGATCGGTATTTAGCGTTAACAGCTCGGAGACACCGAACCATGAACGCTACTCTTCTCCAACAACACCTTCGCTCGGCTACAGGCACCACGATTTCAACTCAGACTGTCCGAAACCGGCTCCATGCTGTAGGTCTGTATGCTCGCCGACCGATGGTATGTGTTAGATTAACATCAAGGCATCGTCGCGACCGCAGGGAGTGGCAACCGAGCATGTCAACCGGAGGAGAAATGAATGGAGCAATATTCTGTTTTCTGACGAGTCCTGTTTTTCTGTGCATCCGTATAATAGGCGTATTTTCATCTGGAGAGACCGTGGCAGTAGGAATAATCCTGCGTTCGTGTACGAAAGTGTCAGATTTGGCGGTGGAGGAGTGTTGGTGTATGGTGGCATCTCCATTGACGGGCGCACTGACCTCTACATCATTCGAGATGGAGCTGTGACTGTCGCTGATATAGGGATGAGATCCTCAGACCTATTGTAGTCCCTTACGCTGCAGCAATCGGAGATAACCTCATTTTAATGGACGATAACTGCAGGCCACATCGTGCAAACCTGGTGGAGGATTTCCTTTTCGAGGAAGGAATCGTGCGAACGGAATGGCCAGCGTGTTCTCCAGACATGAATCCAATCGAGCACGTTTGGGACGCTCTAGGAAGACGAGTTTCTGGCCGCCAACAACCCCACAAACTCTCCAAGAACTGGAAAGAACTCTTCTGGAAGAGTGGGGCAGAATACCCCAACTCGTCATTAATAGCCTCATTGAGTCCATGCCTCAAAGGTGTTCAACGTTGCTGGCCGCCCGTGGAAACCATACCCCCTACTGAAAATGATTTTCTTTGAAGAAAACACCTTTTCTTATTCTTTTTTTCTCATATGCACAAATTGTGTTTTTTTTCCTTTAGTACACAAATGCGCAATAAAATGCATTTTTTTCTGCCAAACATGTGTAATTTATTCTCATGTAACCTACTATGTCTGTCGACCATGTATCAATCAGCTAAACAGTTTACCAGATGCAAAATCCACCTAAAACTGCAATATCCTTTAATTGTTTTGAGCAGTGTAGTTACCAGAATTTCTATCCCATATAAGAGTACTAGTGGTACAGTCCAGACATGGCTCCCTCCGATTATGGCCTCTTTCGATCAGTGCAACACTTCAGTGTTGCACACAAAATTAAAATTAAAATTTTTCCTCACAAAATTAAAAATTTCACAAATTTCCCAGAACTTTTTGCTCAAACTAGTACTAGCCAAGAACTTACTGGTATGTAATTCAAGAATCGTAGAAACGTTGAAATAAATCCTCCTACTATAGCACGTGCACACCTACGTGTACATCCATACCTACGTGCTTTACCATACCATATACCTACGTGCACATCCATAATTAATGAGGACGAAAACTTCTAAGTTCCGCTATAAATAAAAAACAAAAGAGAATTACAAGATTACAGTGCAACACTATCAGTGCAACACCGTCGTTTTGAATCCTTTAATGAAGTTGAAGAAACATGTCAAGAGATTTTCGATTCAAATTAGCAGTCATGACACTTCAAGCAAATCCGGAATATGGCAGAATGATGGGAGAAAATCGTGGATTATGATGGTCTCTACTTTGAATAATAGTATTTGTTGCTTTTGTTGTTAATTTGCGCATAACAGCGCAACTTTCACAAATTTCCCAGAATTTTTGCTCAAACTAGTACTAGCCAAGAACTTACTGGTATGTCATTCAAGAATCGTAGAAACGTTGAAATAAATCCTCCTACTATAGCACGTGCACACCTACGTGTGCATCCATACCTACGTGCTTTACCATACCATATACCAACGTGCACATCCATAATTAATGAGGACAAAAACTTCTCAGTTCCGCTATAAATAAAAAACAAAAAAAGAATTTGACGCTTCGACTATTAATGATACTTCGTAAATTTCAAAGCTCACAAACTAATGAAAGTTGAATTAAAAAAATCTCTTTTTAATTAGAATCACTATGCTTCTATTTTTACTTAATAATAAACAGAAAAAAATCAGAAATCAATAAACCATTTCTGTGAAAATAAAATTATATAGTCATGCAGAAAATCACGCGTAAGAAAAATATATTTCTTGAAAACTTCTACAAGTTTCTTTCAACTGGTCATTTTTGATTGATTGAGTACATTCTCTAAAATTTATTTTTCACTGAAAAATCTATTGAAAATCTATTGAATAGTTGAGTGTTAAAAAAAAGATATAAGCAGGGTACATGAATATTTCATTTTTTAATTTTTCCACACAATTGTTTATCTAAAGTAATTACCGAAAGTTTGTCATAAAATATTTAATAAAATTATGATTTAAGATCTTGTTTTTATATAATAGTGTTAAACTAGTAGGTAGATCTGAACTCGATGTGATGCATTTAAATTGCATTATATATTCCAATTTTTCGAGGGAAAAGGAAATCCAAAATTATCGCACATTTAGAAAAACTGATAACATTAATTTTATTAAATACTACATTTATTGTTAGGAACCGTATTTTCAATGTAGTTTAAACAGAAATTTAAAAAATTACATTTTGCAGATTACCTCATTTTTTGGGTCAAAACATTACTTGACAAAAGTATGTTGGTCTTTTAGGATTTGATTTCTAATTTCGAAACTAAGTGCAGTACTTTTTACAAGCGTATAAATATATGTATATATAATAAAGATGAAATCACAAATATATGAACAAATTGGTAAAAATAAACAGGTGTTTCTAAAGGAATATCGGGGTTTTAACGCTTGGTAGTATTTATTATATAAAACTTAAAATTATAATTAATAAATAAAATGAAAGAGAAACTCAAACAGTTTTACCTACAAGATTACAAGTGTTCAATGTGGGCACCTTTCGTCACACGTCACACGTCAAGTCGATAGCCCAATTCTTCCCAAACGCTGATTAGTGTTTGTGGAGTAATTTTTGCAAAGGCAGCCGGTATTTTCAAACTAATGATACCATCTACGGATGTTATTATCACTTGGGGGATCACATCTGAACTTAATCCGGAACGCAAGTTGCACAGTAGCTACAGATTTGGTCTTTGCAAACACCAGAACACAAAATGCTTTCAGTTCACTACATGCCATTTTTTTACTAGCGTTTATTAATGGATGACGGAAGAAACTTTGCGTGCGCATATGCATGCACAGGTACCAACAAACTGTCTGAGTTGCTCCTTCATTTTATGTATTAAGTATAATTTAAAGTTTTATATAATAGATATCACAAAGCATTAAAACCCCGATATTCCTTTAGAAACACCCTGTATATGTATATGTTACGATAATTTGTAACCTTCAGATGGAATCTGAGGTCATAATCATAAAGTGCTGTCTGTAACTCCATTAGAAAACTCATTGAAAGCCACTCAAAAATTTCGAATTCAGAAACTTTAATCAACACAATTCTATTACTTATCTAGTAGATAAATACTGATGTAAATAGATTAGAACAGCTTGTTTCCAGTCGTCGTTAGTCTCTCTGCCATGGATCGAAGTTAATACGGTTTCTCCAATAGGCATAGACGCCAACATCTCTTAATTATTCCGGAGTCTGATTAATGACAAAAATGTTTCCAACCGGAAATACTATCATTTAAAACCCCGATATTCATTTGGAAATATGCTGCATATATATGTTACGATTGTTTGTAACCTTCAGATGGAATCTGAGGTCATAATCATAAAGTGATGTCTGCAACTCCATTAGAAAACTCATCGAAAGTCACTCAAAAATTTCAAATTCCGAAACTTTAATCAACACAATTCTATCACTTATCTAGTAGATAAATACTAATGTAAATAGATTAGAACATCTTGTTTGCAACCGTCGTTAGTCTCTCTGCTATGGATCGAAGTTAAAGGAGTTTCTCCATTAGGCGTAGATGCCAACATCTCTTAATTATTCCGGAGTCTGATCAGTGACAAAAATGTTTCCAACCGGAAATACTATTATTTAAAACCCCGATATTCATTTAGAAATATCCTGTATATAAATGTTAGGATTGTTTGTAACCTTCAGATGGAATATGAGGTCATAATCATAAAGTGCTGTCTATAACCCCATTAGAAAACTCATTGAAAGCCACTCAAAAATTTCGAATTCAGAAACTTTAATCAACGCAATTCTATTACTTATCTAGTAGATAAATACTGAAGTAAATAGATTAGAACAGCCTGTTTGCAGCCGTCGTTAGTCCCTTTGCCATGGATCGAAGTTAATAGGGTTTCACCCTTAGGCATACATGCCAGCATCTCTTTATTATTCCGGAGTCTGATCAATGACAAAAATGTTTCTAACCATAAATACTATTATTTAAACAAAAAATTTCAAAATGAAATCGAAATTTTCCACTTTGAAATATGCTTGTCTTAGACCAGACTCCGGAATAATTAATAGATGTCGGCCATTAGGTAGAAAAAAAGTTATCGTTTCAAAATACTTTATTATAGGACAGTTAAGTCCAGTACAAAGAGAGCAACTGCCACAGTTCTATAAAATATCTTGACACTTTCACTACTAAAACTTTAGCAGTTCAGTCATGTCCTATCATCATCATCATGAACGATATTTTCAAAAAGACGTTACGATATCCGAGGGCTCTCTTTCTAACAGCAGACGCAGTATTTAAAAAAAAAACTGGTGACACGAAAATTCTGGGCTCCGTACTCATTTTTCGGCATTTATATCTCAGTGAATAGGATTATTTACGGCACTGCGGATGGGGAAAATGACCAATAACAAACTGAAGCTGGAAAGAGATATATTTTAAAGTACTGTTAAAAGAGCCCTGAGCGATTTTTAGAATAAAATAAAATACAATAGTACAAAACAGATAATTTGAATCAAATTCATATCACCATTTTAAGACTGAGAAAAGAAAGACCTTGAAAGAAAATAATAATTAGGGGAAATGTTTTTTAGAATAGATTTTGAAAGGAAATAAAATATTAAAATACGCATTTTAAATTGAAATGAATTAAGGTAAACTGAAGGAATGAAATATTATTTATGATAGGGTATAATTTAATAAGCTTGTATTGTAGAATCATTTCGGAAACGAAATTTTTATGGAATACATTTAATAAAGCACGGAAATTTACTTTTCGTAATATATATATATATATATATATATATCTTTTTTAAAAATTGAAATAAGTGCTTTACAAGAAAAAATATCTATAATTTTCCCCCGAAAAACCTTTATACATTTAACCCCTTAACTCTCTCATTTTTTTTTTTTTTACACCATAAACTAGAAACAGATAGAAAACATCACTTTTTACGTCGTACTGAAGTATTTGCCTTAAATAATCGAAAAATGTCTGTCAATCAATAAGCCGATGATTACAGAAAAAACATTAGTGGTATCAAAAAGCTTTTAGTACCGAAATAAGCAAACTCTCCTTGCACGAAATCTGGTCGGGCAAAACAGTAAAGTGGTTCACACATTTGTGAAACGTTTTAACCATCATCTTTTACAAATAATAATTAACATTAGTACATGCGTTTTCTTTAACCGTTTACTGATATTTTTAAAATTTTGGATAAATAAATTACATTTACGTTAATAATGTTATTAGTGGCTATCCAAATAGATTTAGAGAAGTTTAACGGATATGTAATTGTCTGAAATCTAGCGAATGTAGGTATTTTGCGTACTATTCAATTCATATTCATATCAAAATACTTTAAGGAATAGCTTTTCGAAACGTTTGGAAATCTCATCTTATAAATACCATACCACATAATTTCCAAAGGAAATTATTGGCAAAACATATATTTCCTCCAACACAGTTATATCAGATACATATTTTTAAATTTGATTTTCTTTTTAAATTATGTTCAAGTTGCTACACTTTTTACTAATATATATATTTACTGGAAACAAAACATAGATTTTATTTAAATTCATCGTAAATTTTTAATTTGATATTAGTCAAAAATGAAATTTTATCCAAACCCTTAGATGCCAACTCTTGCGCTTTTTTGTACTACAAAAAAAATAATAGTAAATCTTACGTTTTTAAATCGCCGTAATCTACCGATTAAAAAAGGCGAAATGCATTTCTTAAAAGCAATTCCCCTGAAAGGCTTTAAATTTCAATATGTCCAAATGTCGTTACTCCTTATACTTTTATTTCTTGGAATCGCCTTTATTTCTTGGAATAACTGTTTCATATTTTGCACGTTTTTATGTGATTTCCGTTGAATAAACGATATGCAAAATTATGCATATGGCTAATTCCATGCGAACTTGTCATGTCTGTCACATAATACGATTTTTGGCTACCAGTGTTTTAAAACGAAAAATGTGACTTATTTTATCGGAGATATTTTATCAATTGAATAAGGCGAAGCAAACTTTTCGAAAATAACGGTGGGCAACAACCATAACGATTTTCAGTTGTGTGACAGACATGACAAGTTCGCATGGAATTAGCCATGTGAGTATGTAGCGTTTTCGAAAATTCTTTTATTTACAGAAACTATCGCAATTCTTTTTTAAAAACTTATCAAAATGTTAAAAGTATTATTTTAATAATTTAATTATTAATTTGAAAAGCTTTAAAGTAACCGTAATTATGAATTTCAGAGGTATATATTTTAAACTTTACATCTTCTGAAAACCATATTTTTAATTTGCATTGCTAATCAAACACAAGAGTGTGTCAGTATCCAAAACAAAAAACATCGAATTTTCAATTTCAAAAATTTTTCTTATAGAATATTTAAAAAAAATTCTTTTTGCATTGTGAACATTCTCTGTTTTGCAAAAGAAAGAAAAAGGACAGTGCACAAGGAATTTTTCTTTGATTTTTTTCTAGAAATATCTATAAAAGTTTTAATTATGTGAAAATTGTTATGCAAATACTTCCCATTTAACTTGAAAATGTTATCTACTAAATTGAAATTTTCAGCATAGAACAGTCACGCTTAACAGTCAATGAATAATTCATTTCTGCGAATCTTTTGATTGATGGATATTATTTAAAAATTTCACGCATTAAAGCATTATTTATATGAATATGTAATATGTTTCATAAATTCAAAGTTTATTAAAAATGTGTCGCTAATCTATTGATTTATTCATTCCATTTCAAGATTTACACCTACCGAATCGTAGAATAACTAATGAAGTGTATGAAAATTGCAGTAAAAAGTTATTTAATAAAAATACCGATTTAAAAACAAATTCAACTGAATTTTCTTTCACACCAAATAATTTAAATTACTTTATTTCGTATAGACGTATAATGTATGCTTTAAAAAAAATAAACCTGCTTATGCAGAGTATTACAGGTTTCGTATGCATCAAAGGATTCAGGGACTTTTAGATATTTTAATACCAGAAATTTTGTAAAATACTAAACGCTATATCTGAAGATAGAATTTAGTTCATTTAAAAGGGCAAATATTACTTTCCTTAATTTCAAAAGGAGGAAATTTGAATAATTGATTATTTATTGTTGCAATAAAGTAATAAATGAGCAGAAAAAAAAGTTGTACAAACTTTGAACTTTATGGTTATAGGCAGGTGGGGTGCAAATGAAATTAAAAGAAAACGGAAATCATTCGAAACACGGAATATATCATTCTGGCTTATTAAGTAGTTTCTTTTTTTAAAGTTTTAATAAGGGGTTATTTTACATGCGATTAAATCGTAGATGCTGGATGTTTAACTAATGAAACATTCTGCAAAGAATATTAACATAAGGAGATTGTTTTATTAAAAACAAATCATATCGTAACTTCACATTGGATGTAATAAAAATTTAATGCAATGCATGTGAATATACTTAATCACATCAAATAAAATTTACTGTTAGTTCAATTCATACTGTCTTTCTTAATTATTCATGTAAAACATATCAATAAATATCAATTGATGAAACTGAATTTTTAATATTAATATAGCATTATACAGAAGCATAAGTAAGTAAAAATATTATTCCTTTCAATCAACGCGCCCTAGATATTTGAGAAAACCTTGACACGCATCACGAAAACGTCACACAAACCAGGCAAAAGAAAGAGAGAAAAATCATTGCGCGAGCCAATTTAAATTTTTTTCTTTGTTTTGTCTGTTTTGTGTAACGTTTTCGTGGGGCGTGTCAAGGTTTTCTCAAATATCTACGGAGCCTTGCGTGTGTCAGCCTGTACTATTAAAGCCTTATTTGGAGCATTGCCTGGAAATGTCGTGCATAGTTTTATCTTTCCTCTTGTGACACAATTAAATGTCTTAACTATTTAGTCAGATATTTTTGCACGTGATTGTTTCAGTAACCAAATTCACTCATCACATTCGCCATATAACGCCAAATCAGACATCCGATTTTGCAATTAAATCGCGGCGTGAGTCAACGCCCCCTAGATATTTGAGAAAACATTGACACATTTCACGAAAACGCCACATAAAGCAGGCAGAACAAAGAAAGAAAATAATTTCGCGAACAGGGGTCGCACTGGTCCTGAAATTTCAAGACCGCGAAATTCTTCGGTACCACTATTTTCTTATGGAAAAATTTCTTCTTAAATAAGGCGAAATTTTGCGCGTTTAACTTAGATTTATTTTTCTATAAACAAATAGTGATAGGGTAGACCGGGGCTTGTTGGCCCGCTTTTTCTTCTAATAATCTTAAAAAAATTACGATTCAACATTTTAAATTTCTTTTTATGTTACCACTATCAGTGTAGTTTCAGGAAGAAGTAACAATAGTAAAGTTTGAAAATATTAACTATAAGTATTAGTTTAGAAGCTCAAATTGACACCAAGTCGCTTGGGTCAACATGCCCCGATTGCGGGGTAAGTTGCCCCACGTCACCTTTTAATGTTCTGATAGTGTAAAAGTTTAAGAAATGATCAAAATTTTACCAAATCTTAATTTTTGTTTCTTTGAACGAAAACACAATATAGCCTGCTAAATTAAAATAAAAAATTTTGTCAATTCACAAGATATCAATTTCACTTAAGTTTATCATAAATCCTCTTAATATTATCCACAATTTTTGTATTGACAAGCTTTTGATAGGAGCAATTCTTACAGCAAAAAGAAATTAAAAACAAAAAATGTGTGTGTGGGGGGGAGGGGGGGGGGAGGTTGTAAAAGAAAAAAAATCACATTTCCCTTAATCCGTTGCGGGCCAACATGCCCCGTGCCAAATGGGCCAACTAACCCCGGATCGCCATTTTTGTTTTTCATGACTGTAACAAATTATTCTGAAAGTATTTCAATAAAAAAACATGCCCTACAATAACTACGAACAATTCTTTTTCTAAATTATTATATATCAAAATCTAAAATGTAATTTACAAACAAATAAAAAACGATTATTTATAAGAGAGGAAATTTACTCACCTTTGCAAAATTTTGAAAATTCTCAATAATTCTTTAACGGACGCTCCGACTTCAATGGTGCTTATGTTGGAGAAGGAAAGCGAAGAAACGTAAACTTGGCTGGACTGACAATGTTATCTAAATCAAAGTTTAAAAAATATTGCGACTGGGCCAACATGCCCCTATGGCCAACTAGCCCCGGTCTACCCTATATGTAGTACTGAAAAAATCGCTTAAGCGTAAGACCCCTGCGCGAGCCGATTTATTTTTTTACTTTCTTCTACCTTGACAAGAAGAAAGTATTGGTTTCATGAAAATTTTCGAATTCCAGTTTACGACGGATTTATACGTTTTAGGGGTCAGAGATTCCAAAAAACATGTTTTTACAAAATGTCCGTCTGTGAGTCTGTCTGTCTGTCTGTCTGCCTGTCCGTCTGTCCGTCCGTCTGCCTGTCAGTCTGTCTGTATGTGACACAAATTTTGTGGGCGCTTTATCTCAAGACCTAATGCACGGAATTTAATAAAAAATTATATTCAGGTAGTCCCTGATATAGATTGGTGCTGATTAGTTTTTGGTGTAAATCGGCGCTGCTATGTAGCATTTTTCAGGATTTCCGCAAAAGCTCTATCTCAAGAACTAATGCACGGATTTTTATAAAACTTCAGATTCCGTTAATCCTTGATATGACTTGGTGCTGGTAATGTTTTGGTGCAAATCGCCCAACAGATGGCGCTGCTATGCTGCATTTTGAAGCATTTACACGATTTTCGTAATAGCTCAATCTCAAGAAATAATGCACGGATTTTCATCAAACTTCACATTCAGTTAGTGCTTGACATGAATTGACGTTTTGCCTCTTGTGGTGTAAATCGCTCAACAGGTGGCGCTGCTATGCTGCATTTTTTTAGATTTCCGCAATAGCTCTATCTCAAGACCTAATACTTGGGTTTTCAACAAACTTCAGATTCAGGTATACCTGGATATGATTTAGTGCTGTTTATGTTTTGGTGTAAATCGCTCAACAGGTGGCGCTGCTATGCGGCATTTTTCACGATTTCCACAATAGCTCAATGTCCAGAACTAATGCACGGATTTTCATCAAACTTTAGATTCAGTTAGTCCTTGACATGAAATGATGTTTTGTACCTTTTCGTTTAAATCGCTCAACAGGTGGCGCTGCTGTGCTGCATTTTTTGTGATTTCCACAATAGCTCTAGCTCCAGAACTAATGCACCGATTTTCATCAAACTTCAGATTCTGGACAGTTTATGTTTTGGTGTAAATCGCTCAACAGGTGGCGCTGCTATGCAGCATTTTTCACGATTTCCACAATAGCTCAATGTCCAGAACTAATGCACGGATTTTCATCAAACTTTAGATTCAGTTAGTCCTTGACATGAAATGATGTTTTGTACCTTTTCGTTTAAATCGCTCAACAGGTGGCGCTGCTGTGCTGCATTTTTTGTGATTTCCACAATAGCTCTAGCTCCAGAACTAATGCACCGATTTTCATCAAACTTCAGATTCTGGTATACCTTAATATGAATTAGTGCTGTTTGTGTTTTGGTGCAAATCGCCCAACAGGTGGCGCTGCTATGCTGAATTTTTCAGAATTTCCCCTACAGCTCTATCTCAATAACTAATGCACGAATTTTCATCAAACTTCGAATTCAGGTATACTTTGATACGAATTGTTTTTAAATTGATGTAATTTCTTATACTATTTAAATGATTTAATTGACGTGATTTATATAGAAGAAAGTTTTGTGATGGCCACAACATACTAGTTTTCTTTGTTTTGTCCGTTTTGTGTAACGCTTTTGTGGCGCGTGTCAATGCTTTCTCAAATATATAGGGGGCGTTAGGCTAGTCAGCCTGTATTACTAAAGCAATGTTGCAGATTGAGGACTATTATTATATATTATGAGGACTATTATTAAAATTATCCTCTCGAATCATTTGTGCCTAGCTATGATACATTAGAAGATATATGCACTAAAAAAAAAAGATTTAATTTTTGTTTGTTAATTACGGCCAATTGCTTGATGTAGTACTTCAAAGAGCCGTTGGCTCATAACTCTTGGACAAAAATCGAGACATAGAAAAAAAACTATATGTAATTTTTAACTATTTGGAAATGTCTGTTGTTTTCGGTCGAGGATGGGGCAAAATGATGTTCGCATTTTATTTTTTTTTCCAAAAAATCCAAATCCAAAGAGCGACGCCGAAATGAAAATCGTCTTGCAAAGCAAAAATCGAGGTCTGCAACTCATTATGTAGGCCATGAAAATCGAGGTCTTCAACTGATTATGTAGCCCATGAAAATCGAGCTCTTCAACTGATTATGTAGGCCATGAAAATCGATTACAGAATAAAAGACGAACGCGAAAAAGGAAACAATCTAATCTTTAATTGATTGATAGTAAAAGGCCATGTCTCGAGAAGGTCCAATTCACTAGCCACAACGTTTTACAATTGGTCGATTCCAATCTGGAAAAATTGAGCTCAGCGTAGGTAATTTGTCGCAATCTGTGGATGATTCGGTGGAACTGCTTTCGATTTGTAAACTGTTTTTCTTCTCGAAACGGGACTTGGAGAGTTTATTGATGCAGGTTTTGGTCGTCTGAAGTTTGATCTTTGCGATCTGTTGTTGAAGAGGTTGCGACGGAATTTGATGGGCGAAATGAATTCCAAAAGATCGTTGTAATCTATTAAATTACAATTTATTTTCTTTATTTTTTTTATTATTTTAACGTGACTTATCATGCATATATCTATTGTATATATGTCAATGATATATATATGACTGGATTATGATACTATTTTTGTATCATCAGTGAGCATTTTGTCATCAGTAGAATATTTTAGAGTAGTAGTACTATCGTCTGATGGAAAGCATATCTAAAAGAAATTTCCTAGCTTTTATTTGAAGAAAACTCAAAAGGGTTCATAAAAAATGCTAAAAGATATTTTTAGATTTTTTTTCTAATATGTAATTTTTTGCAATTTATTTTATAAAAATACAATTTAAATATTTTTCTAAAGATAAAAATAACACTTTTTGCTTTATTATTCATCAATGCTGTACATAAATCATGCAATATTTCCCCCTACATTGTATTAAAATCCATTTGTCTAGTTCCCACGCATCTCTAGTAAATATATACTTTTTTATGCAACGCGTGTATTCAAACGATAAGAATCTACACTGTTAGAAATTTGCAGCTTTCTGGCAGGTCATTTGACCGTTTTTTCCGAAAACGGTTACACAACCGTAATTTTAACACTATTCTGACCATATTATTGGCCATTTTATGGTCAGAATATAGTTAAATTATTGTTATGAAACCGTTTTTTCAAAAAACGGTCGAATGACCTGCCAGAATGCTGCAAAATTTTTAACAGTGTAAGTAAAATGTCTATTTAGCTTAGTCTGGACGGTACTCAAAATTACAGCTTTGAAAAGGGCTTCGTAAAGTAAACAAACTGAAAATTATTTTTTTAGCATTAAAATATTGTCAAGTGATCTATTTCAAACAAGAAAATAAAGATAGCCTTTATTTTTAAGATTAACCTATTATTTTTAAGATGATTTTAATTAAGATTATTTTTAAGATTACCTTTAAAATTTAAGATGTTTCCAAGCAAAAGTTAGGGATACCATGAGAGGCACGAATATGGAAGCAAAATTGACACTCACACTCGACAAAATAGCTTCGTGGTCTATTTTCAGCTTACTGGAACTGCTATTGCTATCTAGTGATGGTAAAGGGAAGTATGTACTCAGTGTTGCCAGATGGGCTACTTTTTTAAAATTCAGATTCTTGATTGGCACCACTTTTTTGAAATGGTAAAATGCGACTTATTTAATGACATATTAACTAAGACGAAATCAAAGGGAATTTTACCGTTTCAAAAAAGTGGTGCCAGTCAAGAAATATGAATTTAAAAAAAGTAGCCCACTGGCAACACTGTATGAACTATTGTTTCCTAAAAGTACTATTGCGATTGCTTCAATGGATTTATTGGATTGCTTCAATGGATTTATTGGATTGCTTCAATGGTTTTAAATGGAATAGAAAACTATGGTACTTTAAAGTACCGTTAGGGCATAAAGGGTTGAATTATACCGGGTGTTTTTTAAAAGAAGGGCAGTTTTTCAAGAGGTGAAAGTACACATCCAAACGAACAACTTTCATCAGATAATGCATGGTCGGAATTACAACGCAAAGGACATAGAGGGTGTCGAA
This sequence comes from Maratus speciosus, assembly GCA_963932465.1. Lineage (NCBI taxonomy): Eukaryota > Metazoa > Arthropoda > Arachnida > Araneae > Salticidae > Maratus > Maratus speciosus. The sequence goes on along the minus strand of OZ010797.1, from coordinate 255,311,518 downwards.
GTTGATGTTGTTATACGTGGCAAAAACACACGAAGAACGATTAAGTGACAAAAGCAAGGTGAGAAACCACTTTCCGTACAATATTTGAGTCTCTGGGCCTTTTCCATTTGCAGTTCCATAGATAAAATGCATATCAGTGGCCTATCCCTATTAGTGAAGGACAACATCTTCCGTTACGTTACTACTACGATTGACACTTGCATACTCGGATCAGCAGCTTTTATCTATACATCGAGACGAAATTTTACATATGTGTTCTTCTTATTCCCCATATCACATTTGCACTAGACTGGGAGCAGACAGCGCAGACAATCACCTCATCGAGTTCACGGATGAAATTCTAGGATTAGTTAAATCTCGATTCGCATATTAAAAAAAATCAGTCTGCTAAGTCCTATCTTGGTGGAAAAAAACCTGAAAACCCGATTTTAGCGGTTGACTCGAAGGTTTACCATTGTGTTTTTCTGCTACCAATCCTCCATGTTTTCATGCCTTTGGGTGCAGGAAAACACAATGGTAAACCTACGAGTCAAACGCTAAAATCGGGTTTTCAGGTGTTCTCCACCAAGATATGACTTGGCAGACAGATTACATTAAATTATGAGTATCGAGATTTAACTAATCCTTGAATTTCATCCATGAACTCTATGAGGTGATTGTCTGTGTTGACGGCTCCCGGTCTTCATGCTATTAGTGTTATTTTTCTCTCGATAACTCCCAATAGGAATAGAGCTTTAACGTTTGCATGGGCCAAGTCAGTATTGGCAGTGGGCTAGTTTTTTTTAAATCAAATTTTTTTTATTGCCACTAGTTTTTAAAAATTGATAATCCACCTTGTTTTCTCCTTATTTAATCTGTCATAAATAAGGCGAATTTTGCTATTTTAAAAACATGGTGGCAACCAATAAATCCGAGTTTAAAAAATGTATCCCACTGGCAACACTGGACCAAGTTCCCAAATGCGCAAGAACCTTTGCGTTTTACTTCCGACCATGCATTCTTGATGAAAGTTGATGAAAGTTGTTTGTTTGGTTGTCTACTATCATCTCCTAAGTTTTGCATATCTTTTATGAAACACCTTGTATGTTAAATAAACTACAGTATAATACGTAAATTCAACTTCAAATCTCCTACACATTTAATTGGATGTGTTATGGTTTAATGAAGAAATGTTCAAACTAAATAATTATTTGTTTCAAAATCGATGTAAATCCTTAAAACAATAATGTTGTACAACATTACTATTAAATTAGACATACATTTAATCCAAGTTCCTTTGCTGTATCTCATGAAGCATAACTGTAACACAAATTTAATTAAGTGTTAATCCGTCTTTTACAACATTAAAATCAGGTAACTTGTTCCTGTCAAGTTACTATTAATTAGAAACGCAAAACACAATTTCTAGTATTTACATTGTCTCTATCGTATTTATACTATAAATTGAAAGACATTATAGAATAAATAAAAATTAGTATTTACATTATCTCTGCAGCAACTGTCTTTCTCGAACAATAATTTTTATTTGACATTTTTATAATTTACATATATTAAGCTCTTCATTTTTACTGAATTTATTGATTAAAAGAATTGTTCTTATTTTGTAAGTCTCCTGTGCTAGTTATCTTATTAAATATTTGTTAAATAGTTATGGTATGAATTATTCTATATGTATAAAGTGCAGATATTTAAAGAAGCAAATACAGGGCTGCCAATAGCGACTATTTTTTAATTCTATCTCACACCACTTTTTCCAAATAAGTATCTTTCACATACAATTTGAAAACTTGCGCAAGTGCAATATACTAAAAAAATTATTTTTGTTAAACAATGGTACAAGTAGATTATAAAAATAGTCCCCAATGGCAGCCCTGCAAATATCGGTTCTTACACTATTTTAGAATTTTATGCGCGATTTTCTTAAAAAATTTTCTCCGGTTAAAATTAATTTAACATATCAACAAATACAGTCTAAATCATTCAAAGGATAAATCATGTTGGTTGAAGATACTTATCTATGTATATTACGCTATCGTACGCGTCACAGAAATCGCGATTATTTGTTAATTGTTTAATGGCAATGCCCGAATTAAACGCATCTCATTGGTTATTGAACAGCATTTAATGCATCAGCATACATATAAGGGGGTTTATCATAAGGGTGGACCCTGTTCTGTCGCCAAATGCCGCCAATTTTGTCAAATCGCCAACTTGACGATATATGGCCAAATTTGGAGACCAAAATTAGTCGCGGAAAGTGACTGCAACTTTGCGATATCTCTAATATTTCGCCATATTCCCATAGACTTCCAATGTAAACCAATAGGGTCTACTTGCTTACAAAAAATCAACAAATCGAGATAATTTAATGCAACAAAAACTAATGTTATCTTAATGGATTATATTAATTATATTTAAGGGAGACCAAGTAAAGTAAATAATGAATAAAAGTAACATTATACAATGCTTAGTATTCTTTCCCAATCATTGGTTATTCAACAGCATTTAATGCATCTACATACCTATAAGGGGAATTACCATAAGGGTGGACCCTGTTCTGTCGCCAAATGCCGCCAACTTTGTCGCCAACTTATCGATATATTGCCAAATTTGGCGACCAAAATTAGTCGCGAAAAGTGACTGCAACTTTGCGATATCTCTAATATTTCGCAAAATTCCCATAGACTTTCACTGTAAACCAGCAGGGTTTACTTGCTTACATAAAATCAACAAATTGAGATAATTTAATGCAACAAAAACTAATGTTAGCTTAATGGATTATATTAATTATATTTAAGGGAGACCAAGTAAATTAAATTATGAATAAAAGTAACATTATACAATGCTTAGTATTCTTTCCCAAACATAAATTTTAAAGGAGACCAAACTGGTCGCAAATGGGCGGCTAGTAATTAACATAATATGCGTTAGGTATGTATACACGCTTTATAATTTTGTAACACGACAATTTACTGATTCGTCAAAATCAATCCAAAGACCTATGGATATACATAATTATACAAAACATAATAATATTTTTTACATAATGAAAATATAAAAATAAATATAAGTCAACAAACAGTAATGCTGCCGAACTATAGTTTGAGTATATCGATTACATTAAACTATTAATCAAAATTCTCAAAAGCGGAAATAAATTTTGCGACTACATAATTCTATTTATAGTTCATAGACAGAATAGTTAATTGTACTTAGCGCAAACTACCCGAGGATATACATGCATACACATGACGTATAGACTACGTCTATAAGTAGCAGTAAAATATGTGCGCAATGAATTAAAGCAACATCCTTTATGAATCTCAAATTAGACCAAGTTACCATTATATTTGGAACACTAACATAAATATACTAATGCATTATTTACATCACAGCACAATTCCACTGAGCTTCAAGTTATATTTAATTGGCTTAAAATATTGATTTGCCAAACAGGTAGCATAATCTAGAAGCTTGAATAGAATCACAGAATATTACACATTATTTTAAATATTGGTTGTTTGTCCATAATTCGTTATTTTATGACACTCGGTCTAAAATAAATTTGTTGAATCAACAAATTTATTCAAGTCAATGATGCTATGAAATGACATTATTCAAACTATATAATGTATTTCCAATTTAAATTGAACTGTTGCTTTTGGAAGATAATTTATTATTTGTTTCACGTTAAAACTTTGGCTCATTCACCATATAATGTGAAACAGGACTAGAATTAAAACTCGTAGAAAAGTGTTCGTACGAGTCCTTGAATTTCCAGACTAAGAAATTCTTTGGTACCAGTATTTTCTTATGAAAAATCTATCATTAAATAAAGCGAATTTTCGTCCGTTTAAACTAGATTTATTTTTCTATAAAAAAATACTGATATTTGGCCTTGAAAATAACGGTACCCGTACGAACCCTGTAGAAGCGTCGGAAATTTCACTCCACTTTTATGAAAAAAATGTTCACTTGAATTTTTATTTATAGCTTTTTAAGTTATCTATTTAACTTATTTTTGTGTGATATACAGGGTTTTTTAGTTTAATGCATTGTATTCGGGACACGTAAAAATAAGTTTTTGTGGGTTGGGGACAGAAATTAATACTGGTACAGGAAATTTTGTACGGACGAAAAAAGAAGGTGTAATCCAAGCATGCTTGCTTCTTATTGGTTGTGAGCTGGCTTTAATTTACATTGGCATTTGTGAACGTAAATTTAGTGATCATTTTCGAAAAATTGTCCGCATACAATGTGTTAATAAAAGATGGGCACAACTTAAAGAGGTGATAGTACGCATCCAAACAAACATCTTTCATCAAATAATGCATGGTCGGAAATAAAACGCAAAGGTGCTGGCGCATTTGGAAAATTGGTCCAGTTTTGCCAGTGGGATATATATATTTTTTTAATTGAGATTTATTGATTGCAACCAATTTTTTGAAGTAGCGAAATTTGCTTTATTTAATGACAGATTAAATAAACTGAAAACAAAGCGGATTATCAATTTAAAAATAACTGGTGGCAATAAAAAAAAATTTAATAATAATAAAAAAATAGCCCACTTGCAACACTGACTTGATCCATGCAAACGTTAAATCTCCATTCCTATTAAGAGTAATCGGGAGAAGAATGACGCTGATAGCATGCAAATGTGATATGGTGTAGAAGTAGAATGCGTATGCAAAGTTTCGCCTGCATTAACCCTTATCGGCGCGGAGCAATTCTGTTTATAAACTGATGAAATAATGGACTGACACCGTAATTTATAAACGAATTTATTAGAAACTAGGAACTTGCTTATTTTCATGTGCATTATAATAGGAAAATTTTAGTTAAATATTCTTGGTGCTGCTTGCCAGTTTTGCAATTAAAATTAGGTGTCCTTTATTAAGGACACCGCGCCGGTAAGGGTTAACACATGAAATCTGTTAATCCAAGTGTGCAACTGTCAATCGTAGTAGGAACGTAACGGAAAGATGCTGCCCTTCAGTAATAGGGAAAAGACTAATATGCATTTTATCTATGGCATTTAAATGGCAATGTCTCAGAGACCCAATGATTGTACGGAGAGGGGTTTCCCACCTTGCTTTTGTCATTTATTTGTTCCTTTCTTGTTTTTGCCTCGCTTAACAACATATCCAGTGGTGGGTTATTTTTAAATTCAGATTTCTTGATTAGCACCACTTTTTTGAAATTTTTAAATTCGCCTTATTTAATGACATATTAATTAAGGCTAAACCAAGGGGAAATTTACCATTTCAAATAAGTGGTGTCAAATCAATAAATCTGAATTAAATAAATCAGGACACTGGCAGCACTGAATATCTGCTTTGGCTTCTTCTAGCACCTTTGTATTTTAATTTCGACCATTCTTTCGACATTCGAGCATTCTTTCATTTAAATTGTTTGTTTTGATGTGTACTATCACCTCTGAAAGTTTTGCGCATCTTTTATAAAACACACTGTAAACTCTTAACTTTTAACTCTTTTTTAAAGAAATGTCTGCGTCATATCGAATTATACATATTCGGTTGAAATCAAATTGATTGCTCTTGGCACTTCTATTGTTAACATTTTTGGGAATCGTTGGAAAAAATTCACCACTTTTTTCAAATAGTATACAGAAATTTCGCGTATACAAAAAGTCGAATAATACTATCACCAATATACAGGCCGCAAATAGTGCCGCCAAATCTGGCAGTTTTTTTATTCAAGAATTTTGAATTTACACAATAAAATTTTTAACACTTATTTTACTTCACTTTATTCACGAAATACCTATCATTATAATGAACAAAAATAACTATTCAAACTTTCTTGGGAGAATTTAGAATTTCTTAAAGATAGCTTTATAAATTTTATTTTTGAAAATATTATTTAAAGCTAATATGAAACATGTGAAATTTTTATCAAAAATTGATTTTTGGAATCTAAGAAATCGAATCCAAAATTACAACTCATTCTATTCCACGAAGTAATCTTTGACTTATTCTTAACCCTTTGAGGGCGCCGTTTGCAGTCTGCAAAAGCTTAATTTTAATGCCTAAATTGCCAAATGGCACCAGCAAATTTTTAGTACAATTTCGATTTCATAATATACGTGGGGGGGGGGGGGGAGCTGATGATTATTTTCAAATAAATTTGTTTGTTAATTGCGGTGCGAATTAATTATTTGAACATCTTTTGGTCAAAAATGCCTTGCCAATGAAAGGGTTAACCATTTCGGAACGAGTGTCCATTACACAATTTTTTATTTTTACCAACAGCAATTCTAAACTGAAGTATTCGCTTAATTTAATCTCAAAAGTTCTACTATTAAATAAAGAAAAATTTACAGATAAAAAAATACTGTTCTGTTAGGGAGATTTGAAGATCTTACACGCGTTATACGTTATGTATATGTCGTAGGCTAATTGAGAAATCCGGCTCTTTGCAAACAGCCTAGGCTCTTTGCAAAGAGCCGGGCTAATTGGAGAATCCATCTCTCTTTTTCCAATTAACCTGATATTTTTCAGGCTTATTGCAAAGAGCCTAGAAAGCGTTAGGCTAATTGAAAAATGACCACTTATTATCCGATCAGGGTGACATTTTTAGCTCATAGGCGATCAAAGCCTGAGAGCTTATGTGCCCGCCGATTCTGTATATACGTGTGTACGTACGTACGTACGTATGGACGTAACACGATGACTCTTGATAGAAATATCCGATTTGCTTCAATTTTTTTTTCTAGGTTCATTCTGATAAGGTGCTTCCCTGATTAGTTTTTGGGGTTCATTGGTTAAGGATAAAGGGGGAAAAGGGGGGCTAGTCCCCCCCCCTTAATTTTTATAAATGGGATTTTCATGCAGAAATATTCGATTTGCTCCAAATTTGGTATGACGGTTTATTGTGTTAAGGAGCTTCCCTGATTAGATTTGGAAGCTCATTATTTAAGTATAAAGGGGGGAGAGGGGGCTACCCCCCCTTAATTTAGATAAATCGGTTTTTCATGATGAATTATTCGATTTGCTCCAAATTTGGTATACTGGTTTATTAAGGTAAGGAGCTGCCTTGATTAGATTTGGAGGTTCATTAGTTACATATAAAGGGAGGAAAGGGGGGTTATCCCCCCCCCCCCCCCGTAATTTAGGTAAATGGGTTTTTCATGCAGAAATACGCGATTTGCAATAAATTTGGTATACCGGTTAATTATGTTAAGCCACTTCCCTGATTACATTTGGAAGATCATTATTATGTATAAAAGGGGGAAAGGGGGCAATTGCCTCTCCCCTTAATTTAGATAATTGCGTTTTTCATGTAGAATTATTCGATTAGCTCAAATTTATTGTACTGGTTTATTATGTTAAGGAGATGGCTTGATTAGATTTGGAGATTCATTAGTGAAGTATAAAGGGAGGAAAGGGGTGGGGGGCTAGCCTCTCCTTAATTTAGGTTAGGGGTGCACAACCTTTTTAAGAGAAGGGCCACTTACAAAAATGTCTGGGTTGTCGAGGGCCACATCAGTAACACGGAGAGAATTCTATTTCGAGGAGGTGATCTGTGGCCTATTATCAGAAGAAAATATGGTTTCATGGGAGGGGGTGATTTTACTCCTCTGCATTCCCCTACACAGTCAACATATCGAATTCAGTTGGTAAGGATATATCAACAGTGTTTACGTTTGTATATATATTAGATATAGTAAGGATTACTTTCAAGAAGTGGTAATATTCGTTGACTTTATTCGGGAAAGTAAATTTTGTTTTATTAAAAGTGCTAAAAAACAAACATACGCATGAAAGGGCTAGTGCCGATAAAAAAATATGAACTTTATGAACAAAGGAGGGGAGAAGCCAGTCAACGAAATTTAAGATTTTTCCGCACCTGATCGACAAAATTCGCAATTTTTCCGCGTCTGATTGACAAAATTCGAGATTTTTCCGCTCCTGATCGACAAAATTCGAGATTTTTCCGCACATAATCGACCAAATTCGCAATTTTCCTCGCGTGATCGACAAAATTCGAGATATTTTCTTGCCCGCCCAACGAAATTCGCGAGTCTTTGGAGCCCGATCGACGAAATTTGCGATTTTTCCACCAATGATTTCCACAGATTTTTCCACAAATTTTGCGATTTTTTTGCGCCCGATCAACGAAATTCGCGATTCTTAACTGACTGACGAAATTTGTAATTTTTTTCCGCGTCAAATTGGCTAAATTCGCAATTTTTTCTTGCGATAAACCGCCGAAACTCACGATTGTTCCACAGCCGATCAACGAAATTTTCTATTTTTCAGCGCATCATCGGCAAAATTCGCGATTTTTCCGTACCTGACCAACGAAATGTGCGATTTTTAGGAGCCCGATCGACAAAATTTGCAATTTTTGTCGTGCCCGAGCAACAAAATTCGCGATTTTTCGGAGCCCGATCGACAAACCTCGCGATTTTTCCCGTACAAGATCAATGAAATTTGCGATTTTTCAGCGCCCGATCTACGAAATTCGCCTTTTATTCGCGATAAACAGACGAAACGTACGATTTTTCCTCAGCTGATCAACAAAATTTGCAAATTTTTCCGCGCATCATTAACGAAAATGAAGAATTTTCCGTGCTCGATCAGTGAAATTTGTGATTTTTCCGCGTCTGATCGACAAAATTCGCAATTTTTTCGCGCCTTATCGACAAGATTCTCGATTTTTCCGCGCCTGATCAACAAAATTCGGGATTTTTCCATGTCCGATCAACGAAATTCCCGCTTTTTCGGAGCTCAATCGACAAAACTCGCGATTTTTTCTTACCAGATCGACGAAATTTGAGATTTTTCCGCGTCTGATCTATGAAATTTGCTATTCTTAAGTGACTGACGAAATTTGCAATTTTCTTCCACGGCAAATTGACAAAATTTGCGATTTTTTCTCGCGATAAACTGACGCAACTCACGATTGTTCCGCAGCCGATCAACGAAATTTTAAAATTTTCAGCGCATCATCGAAGAAATTTCTCCGTACCCGACAAACGAAATTTGCAATTTTTAGGAGCCCGATCGACAAATTCGCAATTTTCCGTACCCGATCGACAAAATTTGCAATTTTCCCGCGTCTGATCGATGAAATTTGCGAATTTTTTTCGCGGCTAATCAACGAAATTTGCGATTTTCCTACGCCCGATCAGCGAAATTTTTCGTTTTTATATCGCGATAAACGGGCGATTTTTCCGAAGCCGATCAACCAAATTTGCAATTTTTCTGCACATCATCAACAAAAAGGTCGAATTTTCCATTCCCGAACAACAAAATTTGCGATTTTTCCGCGCCTGATCGACAAAGTTCGCCATTTTTCCGAGCCCAATCAACTAAATTCACGATTTTTCCGCATCTCATCGACAAAATTCGCGATTTTTTTCAGTGTCCGATAAACGAAATTTGTGATTTTTCCATGACCGATTAACGAAATTTGCGATTTTTCCGCACCTGATCGACAAAATTCGCGGATTTTCCGTGTCCGATCAACGAAATTCGCGATTTTTCCGAGCCTCATTGACAAAATTTGCTATTTCCCCGCTGTCGATTAACGAAATTCGCGCTTTTCCCGTGGTCGATCAACGAAATTCGTGATTTTTCCGCGCCTGATCGACAAAATTCGCCATTTTCCCGTTCCTAATCAACGGAAATCACGACTTTTCCATACCTCATCGACAAAATTCGTGATTTTTTTCAGTGTACGATAAACGAAATTTGCGATTTTTCCATAACCGATTAACGAAATTTGCGATTTTTCCGCACCTGATCGACAAAATTTGCGATTTTTCCGTGTCCGATCAACGAAATTCCCGATTTTTCCGAGTCTCATCGACAGAATTTGCTATATTTCCACAGCCGATTAACGAAATGGACGAGCCGATCACAAAAATCAACGAAATCCCACGGCAAACTGACGAAATGCATGATTTTTTTTTTCCTGCGACCTATGGCCAAAAATCGCAATTTTTTTTCCTGTTATAAATTGACAGCATTGGCGGGCCACACGTTAGCTCATCGCGGGCCACAGGTTGTGCATCCCTAATTTAGGTAAATGGGTTTTTAATGCAAAATTATTCGATTTGCTCCAAATTTGGTATACCGGTTTATTATGTTAAGAAGCTTCCCTGATTAGATTTGAAGGTTCATTAGTTAAGAATAAAGGGAGGAAAGGGGGTCTAGAGCCCTCCCCCCTTAATTTAGATAAATAAGTTTTTCATGCAGAGTTATTCGATTTGCTCCAAATTTCGTATACCGGTTTATTATGTTAAGGAGCTGCCTTGATAAGATTTGGAGATTTATTGGTTAAGTATAAAGGAGGGACAGGGGCTAGTGTCCCCTTAATATAGATAAATGGGTTTTTCATACAGAATTATTCGATTTGCTTCAAATTTGATGTACCAGTTTATTACGATATGGCTTCCTTTATTTGATTTGGAGGTTCATTGGTTAAGTATAAAAGGGGGGATAGGGGGCAATTGCCCCTCCCCTTAATTTAGATAAATGTGTTTTCATGCAGAATTATCTAATTTAGTTTAATTTTTTTTTCTATGTACATTCTGATAAAGAGCTTTTCTGATTAGATTTGAAGGTTCATTGGTTCAGCATAAAGCGAGAAATGAAATGGGGGAACTAATACCCCCCTTAATTTAGAGAAATGGTTTTTTCATGCAGAATTATCTGATTTGCTTCAAATTTGTTATACCGGTTTATTATGTTAAGTAGCTTCCCTGATTAGATTTGGAGGTTCTTTGGTTAAGTAGAAAGTGGGGCAACGGGGACTAATACCTTCATTTATTTTCGAGGGGCATTATTCTTTGAAATAAGAGTATAATATACAATTAGTGCGAATAGCCTGTGAGCTCAATGCCATCAGTTTAACTGGGCAATTTTCTTTTTATTAGGTTTATTAACGCATAACCCTACCTAAACCCGAAAAATAAATTACAACATACCGTACCCCGATCCGAGCAAGACAAAATAATTTCAGTCTACATGCAACCCAAACCGAACCTGAGAGTTCCATTTGAAAAAACTCTAAATCCCGAACCAAATCTGATAACCGACAAAAAAATTCCAAAGATCCATAACCGAATCGGAACAAGACAAATTAGTTTCCGTGGACACGCAACGCTACCAGAACCTAAAAATTACATTCGAAGTCAACCTGAAACCCGTCGCGAACCAAATCTTAACCGACGAAAATATTCCAAAGAACTATAACTCGACGCAAGCCAGACAAAATAATCTCCATCCACCGGCAACCCGATCCGAACCTGAAAGTTCTAATTGAACTCAATCCGAAACCTGGATGTGGTCGGTTTTCGGGTTGACGTCAAATGGAACCTTCAAGTTCGGATCCGGGTGAAAAAAATTAAACTAAATCAGATAATTCTGCATGAAAACACATTTATCTAAATTAAGGGGAGGGGCAATTGCCCCCCTTTCCCCCCTTTTATACTTAACCAATGAACCTCCAAATCAAATGAAGGAAGCCATATCGTAATAAACTGGTATATCAAATTTGAAGCAAATCGAATAATTCTGTATGAAAAACCCATTTATCTAAATTAAGGGGACACTAGCCCCTGTCCCTCCTTTATACATAACCAATAAATCTCCAAATCTAATCAAGGCAGTTCCTTAACATAATAAACCGGTATATGAAATTTGGTGCAAATCGAATAACTCTGCATGAAAAACCCATTTATCTAAATCAAGGGGGGGGTCCAGCCCCCTTTCCTCCCTTTATACTTAACTAATGAACTTCCAAATCTAATCAGGGAAGCTCCTTAACATAATAAACCGGTATACCAAATTTGGATCAAATAGAATAATTTTGCATTAAAAACCCATTTACCTAAATTAAGGGGGGGGGGGCTAGCTCCTCCCTTTATATTTAACTAATGAACCTCCAAATCTAATCAAGCCATCTCCTTAACATAATAAACCAGTAAACCAAATTTGAGCTAATCAAATAATTCTACATGAAAAACGCATTTATCTAAATTAAGGGGAGAGGCAATTGCCCCCCTTTCCCCCCTTTATACATAATAATCATCTTCCAAATGTAATCAGGGAAGCTGCTTAACATAATTAACAGGTATACCAAATTTATTGCAAATCGCATATTTTTGTTTGAAAAACCCATTTACCTAAATTACGGGGGGGGGATAGCCCCCCTTTCTTCCCTTTATATGTAACTAATGAACCTCCAAATCTAATCAAGACAGCTCCTTACCTTAATAAACCGGTATACAAAATATGGAGCAAATCGAATAATTCAGCATGATAAACCGATTTATCTAAATTAAGGGGGGTAGCCCCGTCTCCCCCCTTTATACTTAAATAATGAGCTTCCATATCTAATCAGGGAAGCTCCTTAACACAATAAACCGTCATACCAAATTTGGAGCAAATCGAATATTTCTGCATGAAAATCCCATTTATAAAAATTAAGGGGGGGGGACTAGCCCCCCTTTTCCCCCTTTATCCTTAACCAATGAACCCCAAAAACTAATCAGGGAAGCACCTTATCAGAGTGAACCTAGAAAAAAAATTTGAAGCAAATCGGATATTTCTATCAAGAGTTATCGTGTTACGTACATACGTACGTACGTACGTACACACGTATATACAGAATCGGCGGGCACATAAACTCTCAGGCTTTGATCGCCTATGAGCTAAAAATGTCACCCTGATCGGATAATAAGTGGTCATCTTTTAATTAGCCTAACGCTTTCTAGGCTCTTTGCAATAAGCCTGAAAAATATCAGGCTAATTGGAAAAAGGGAGATGGATTCTCCAATGAGCCCGGATCTTTGCAAAGAGCCGGATTTCCCAATTAGCCTACGACATATACATGGCTCTTCTCACTAAGAGATTAACCCTTTATCTACTGATGGTACTTATAAGTACCATTAAAATAACTTGTTATAAAATTCGTTTAATAAATCGATTAGTCCTAATACAGTTTAAAATGAGTTATAGATACATTATTTTATCTTGTTCCAAAAGCGTTATAGATTACACAAAACAAAAATATTTTTTTAAATTATGATTCTTTTGCCTTTGCATCTTTTCGGCTTTCTTGATGCTAGGGCGTGGGTGTTTTTCGGAAATATTTCTATATTTCTATTGTACTAACATTATATTTGTATATTTCCTATTTCTACAAAATACTATGAAAAATAGTTAAAATAAACTATTTGAGTGGGGTTATAAATATTGCAAAAGATCCCTATAAATTCAAGTTTAATTAATCCTTCTAAATCCTTAAATCCTTCTAAAATTTCTTAAACAATTATGTAAGTCTTCTAATGTAGTTTAAACAATTCACGAAAAATGCTTTAGAAGATAAAATTTTCACGAATTCACAATTCAGTACGTAAAGGGATAAATAAACTAACCGCATTCTAGTTTGCATTTCGCTGTTAAAAATAAGTATAACATTCGGAGTTACAAACTTTTCATCTTCTAAATTCCTAAACAATGTCACCGAACGACTTCCAATTTGGTTTACGAAGCATAACGAAAAGACAGCAGAAGTCAATGTTGCATAGCAAAAATCACATATCCGTTCTTAACCTCTTGCGCTCTATTGCGTACGCAGTGTAACTCATGTTATTCTTGTCATTTCCAGCAATAACAAATACAGATATATCAGGCAATAGGTGTGAAAAAGTGTTGTTTTCTCAGTCATGTTTTCGTTTTCCTACAATAACATAAATAAAAACCAATCGGTACGTGTTGGGAACCGTAAAGGGATACTCTGCTTATGTGTTTTCGTTTCATAGATTTGCCAAGACTTTACAATTAAATCCATTTTGATGCCTATCACAGAGAGAATATTATAAAATTATATTTCCATGATACGTTTTGTTTTGTATGCATTTGATGTAGTTACCGTATTTGCTTTCTGTCTCATCATTATTATTAGCATTGGTTATGTTAATCTGCAAACATTATAATTACAATAGTTTCATTAAATCTGATTGATTTATTGAAATTGATTACCGCAATTTCCAGCGTATCATCCGCGGATCAGACAATTCTGTTTGGACCCGGAAATTTTATTTAATTATTGAAGTCAAATATTTACCGCGATTTAAAAAGTTACATTTTATATTAAAAAAGATTCTGCGTCGACAAATGACTGTTTGATCCACGGATTATACGCCGGAAATTAGGGTAATTAAATTTGTTTGTTTTTACAAACCCTTTAACACATATCACATATTTCTATCTTGCTCTAATCATTTGGAATGACCGACAAAGCTTTTGTCCAAAAATTTATATTATTTTGAAGCCTTGTCGCTAGGGACACACTAACAGCGGTACAGCGCAAAGGGTTAACCCTTAACCCTTTTAAGTGTACCGATTGCAGTCGCCCCACCAATGGCCGAGAAGGTTCTGCTGTCGAAGCTGGTAGACGGGAGTTGCTGGGTTCGATGCCAATCGCACCCGTCAGCCCAATCGTTCGGAGTTTTCGTGGTTTTCTTCGAGCCTTGGTTTTCCAAGCGTAAATACGAGCTGGGTTCTCTTAGAAAGACCCCCACGGAGGGCACTCCCCCCTTAGGGCCTATATCCCTCGTGCTGATAATTGGCCGTCATGAACACAACCAACCGATTGCAATCTGCCAACGCTTAATTTTAATACCCAAACTGCCAAATGACACCAGTAATTTTTTCTACAGTTTTGAGCTCATAATATACGAGAAGAAAACCTTTTGTTTATTTTCAAATACAGTTGATCGTAAATTGCGGTGTGAATTACTAGGTTGAGCTAAAAGTTCTGGGAAATTTGTGATTGTTGCGTTGTTATGCGCAAATTAACAACAAAAGCAACAAGGACAATTCTTTAAAGTAGAAACCATCATAGTCCACGACTTTCTGCCAGATTTCGAATTTGCTATAAGTTTGTCGCCGTTACCAGCGCCTTCATCCTCATTATTCTCATCGACGGCTTTCAGAACCGTTAAGCCTTTTCTCTAAAAATGCCGGGTCAACACACGCAAATCATACTGTTCAATAAGCATTTTGGAGCCAAAGTTCCTGAGTTCCCATAAATATACCACTACTACTCCTATATATGAGACAAATTCTGGTAACTATTAGATTAAAAATTTCCCAGAACTTTCTGCTCAACCTAATAATTATTTGAACATATTTGGAGCAAAAATTATCCCTTAAAGAGTTAAATGCCCAGGGTAGAATGCGTTCCAGAAATTGCGTAATTGAGAGTATCGGAATTCATACCAGAAAAATTAAAATTGCAAATTTCACTTATATTATTAACGAAATTTCTGCCATTAAATAAATCAAAAATTTCCATTTGAATATTCTGCTATGAATGGAATATGTGAATAAAAAAATCCACTGAATCGGAAACATTAATAAAAGAGGCATTTAAGGGGGTCAGGGGCTAAAAATTCTAAAAAAAAATGCAATTCTTTTCATTGGCTTAACCCCTTGAAGGAAGGTGGTTCATTTTTGGACCACTTAATTTTAATTCCTAAATAACACATTGGCATCAGAATTTTCAAATGAAAATTTTCCTTTTATCAAGTATGCGAAAAAAAGCTTTAATTATTTTCAAATAAGTTTGTTTTTAAATTCCGGTGTTATTCTGTGATGCCACCATTGTACGCATAGAAGTACTTTGCCCCTGAAAGGGTTAAAAAAAAAGTACAGAGTTTTTTGCGTTAAATAACGCAAACCGCATGTTTTTATCTTCGTTAGATCCTGAGCTATAACACATTTTGCCTTGAGAAGCGATTTATCAGCTGCCCTCTGATGAGAACATTAACATTTATCTCAGAATGAATTTTTTCAACATTTGTCAACTTTAAAAGAATATATATCCAAAGTTCCTTGCAAGATATACGTATGAAATTTTCTACAGAGATTTTATGCTGTATTTCCAACAAATGGTCTTCAGTATTTTTAATTTTGAGTGATAATTGTGTAAATATACTAATTAATGCAAAACTCACCCATAAAAAAACTTCATTTTTTTTCTTTAAATTTTTTTATAAAATTCTTAAGAAATATTTAAAAAAATTCTTAAGACAAATTAAAATGACACATTTACTGTACACAAAAGTGTAAAAATATTATAAATCGAGTAAGTACTTCCAGAGTTATACCAAAAATTAAATATGTTTAAAAATTTTAAATTTAAATTAAAAAAAATATTTAAAAATTTTCAGATTTTTTTTTACTGTAATATTCTTATTATGTAAAAACATATTTTAGAAAAATACTTCATAACAAAATCTCTATAAATAATAAAAAAAAACAAAATGAGTCCCGGACTCTCTTAAGGGTTAATGGCTCCTATTGTACACATGAGTTGGATGTTTATATGGCTGGCCTACGTCCTGAAACGATCACTGCGATAAAAATGTAGTTTTAGAAAGAGTCGGTGACGAAAGTATTTGTTTGTTTGTAAACATTCCCTTACCTTATATTTTACCGAAGAATCAAAATAACGTGTAAAAATTGCTTGTTTGTACTGAATTACAATTTTAATATCTAGATTGAAATATCTGGATTGATTCCTAATTTTACATTTTTTTTTCACTTTAATTGAAAGAAAACATAATTTTCAATTTAACGGCTTTTTTCGTTTTCGTTTTCTTCTGGGACAATTTCGATATTAAAAAGATATTTAACCCTTAATTCTCGCTCACGTCATATTCTAGGGCTGCGTCTTTTACTCAAATCGTTTGATTCCCACCAGTTTTATAAAATAGTGAAGTTGGCTATATTTTAGGATTGTTTTTCCTGTCATAAAATA
Organism: Maratus speciosus; assembly: GCA_963932465.1. Lineage (NCBI taxonomy): Eukaryota > Metazoa > Arthropoda > Arachnida > Araneae > Salticidae > Maratus > Maratus speciosus. The sequence goes on along the minus strand of OZ010797.1, from coordinate 255,294,715 downwards.
CGCTGAATATTTCTTTATCATAAAAGTGGTATCAATAAGTAATTTGAAATTTTCAACCGTAATTTAATTCGAGTGTTAAGGGGTTAATGAACTTTTTATACGACAATGCCCGTTTCAATGGATCTATTTAACCCTCTGAGGTGCGCATAATTTTAATCCAGATTCGCACCAGAAAATTTTAATTAAATTTCACTTTTATATCTTTGGTGGTAAAATTTTGCAAAAGTGCTTTTCCTTATTTTGAAATAAAATTTTTCTGAAATTCCGGTGTGAATTCAACATTACAGAAACACAACTACTTGCTCTTGAAAGGGTTAAAGAAAATCAAGACTTTTTTTATATAGTTTCAGGGGTCGATCCAGACAAAATTTGGGACCTGTTTAGGGCCCTTTCACAAAAATATAATTAATAAAATAGGCCCCTTCACAAAAATAAATTTAATAAAATGGGTCCCTTCACAAAAATGAATAAAATAAAATGGGCCCCTTACAAGATTAATTTTCATAAAAACTGTTTTAAAACGTCTAATTTTGTAAATAAAACCAGTTCACCAAGAACAGAAATTTTAGCAAGAGTATTTGGAGAAGTTTTTGTTAATGAATGCTTGGTTCGAATTTGAGTGACTGTATTTCAACTTTCGTTACAAAATGTTATTTTTCACAAAAATATTATAAAATTCACAAAAATATAATAAAATTCACAAAAATAACTTTTACTTTTCATAAAATGGGCCCAAAGAATAAAAACCTGCATTGACCCCTGAGTTTTATAAATAGTTAAGCAGTAATTTGATCATTCTTCAAGAACAAAAAATATGAAATACAAAGTTAGCCACATTTGGAAATAATCAAAACTGAATCTATTTTCTTTAATTAACGCAAATATTACTTTTTTAGCGCTTTCCAACATAGTTCAAAAGTGTTAACATCGGATTATCTGGCTGTATGTCTGACTGTCTTACCGGGCTCTAATTATATTAAATATATTAAGATACCCCTGAAATTGATATATTTTTTAGGTTGACTGTTGCGTGTTTGCTATTGAAAATAAAGTTCGTGATATTTAGAGTTTATTTACGAATACACTCAAAAGATTTCCTATATTATTGTCTAACAGAAACATTCGTTTTCCCTGTACATTGACACGTTCACGCCGGGGCCGATATTCATATTTTTCGCTGTGAGACGGCGCTCAAATTCATATTTCACTTCATCTGGCAGCGCAGTACTGTCGCGTAACCTCTTCATTCCCAAAGCTACAATAATACTACAAATACTTATTCATTGGTTTTAAACAAACAAAATGACATCATAGATGACAGAAAAAAAGAACTTTTCGGAAATTGATACTTTAGGGGAGTAGTAATTTTGGTTTACAAATAGGGATCTAAAATTACAAATTCCGTTAAAATATCAATTTATTAACCCAAATTCACACTATAACAAATTTAAGGCGTTTAATCAAGTGAATGATATACAAATCCTCAAAACATTTCATTGCAAAGGATTTAAATTAAATACGTATGAAAATTTCTCAATTTCTTGGCCACATCCTCTTGAAGGCGTTTTGCCATCTCAGATGAAAATAATATCTATTTATGAGGAAATCAGCATAGATTTTGCCATTTATTGGTTTGTTTTTAAAGCAAAAAACATTCAGCTATTAAGAAATGAAGTCAAAATGTAAAAAAGTCAAACAGTTTGGATTTATGGGAAAAGAATTGAGGTCCACATATGTGGACCTAGGTAGCGATGAGGTTATTCAGACACTGTATGTAATGACCCGCCCCTCTCATATATATTTCGAATTAAACTCGAATATAACAAGGAGAGTTGATTTTGAATGCCTGAAAGTGCGTAAGAAGTAAGCAAATTACTTACAAACATGATTTTATTTACTACGTATGCGCAAATTTAGTACAAAATGTCTTACAATCTAAAGAAGTATGAACAACATGAAATAAATGCATTTCTGTAAAGGTAGAAGCCACGCCCTTAGTCAATGATATTTTTTGAATGAAAACGTGAATTCTCTTTTCCCGTCGTGAATGTATTAAGTTCATAATAATGAATTGTTTTACTACTGAATTTTCGAATATTCAAGTGTGACCCACCTGTAGTGCACGCCGCCTCTAGCATAGTCGAGTGTGACCCGCCTCTAGTACACGCCTTCTATGAAACAGTCGAGTGTGACACACCGGTGATGCACGCCGCCTGATGTGACAGTCGAGCGTGACCCAACAGTGATGCACGTCGGCGTGAACGTATTAATGTTGTTATACTGTTTCTAAAAAATTGATATTGATATACGTAACTAAGTTGCACTATAAGATGCTTACTGTAAAATATGATTTCGGTATCATTTATCATTCCTTCACAAGAACGCAAAATAATTCCGTTACTGTCGATGAGTAATAATTGGTGGAAGTGCGTATTCAATTGGGATATGCGTTTTTAATACAACTGATTCTTTGAATAATACTTGGTGTGTATAAATTATATACAGTTGCACATAAGAATTCAAATGTGTTTATTGACAGAAATTGCTGAAAGGAATTTTCCACCTGTGTTATGCATTTCCAAAATGAATTAAATTTTAGTCTACTCTGATCCATGTATACAAATAAACAAATCATATACAGTTGTGTGCAAACGAATAATTTTCAAACAAACAATAATTAATAAAACAAACAATATTCAAACTGTAGATAGTAGTTTATAAAATTACTGCTTCAAAATGTATTTATCACATTTTTTTTTACTTAGACATAACCTTTCTCCTTATTAATCCGGCCTTGTTACAGTATCTGAAAATGTTTCAAAATCTATACACAACACATAACTTTTCTTTCTTGTTTATTTTTCTTTCTTGTCGAACGATAAAGCTATAGCTTAGTTATCGATAAAACTATATAAAAATGCATTGAAATTCCTTCAGCAATTCCCGATAAAAATATACATCAATGTCAGTTCTTTCACATGTGATTTCAAAACTGCTGCCCCTTAAAAAAATACATAGAATAAAAACCAATCATTTTGATAAAGATAAAAGTTTGTTTTCCTTTTTGAAATTTAGAAATGAAATTTCTGTGACAATTTGTGTGACAGACACCGCACAAAGAAAAGTAAATAGCTGAAAAAAAAAAAGTTGCAACAGAAAAAGATGACACGTTGTTCAGAAGTGACTGATTTAGAAAGTTTTAAAGAAAAACTATTTCATACCAAATTTGATATTATTTATGAATTGGTTAAATTAAAAAAGTGAAAACAAGTGTTTGCTATCATAAAAATTATTATATTGTGTTCATAAAAAATAATGTATTGACTTTTTTTTAATGTGTGTACATCCTAAAGTTAATTTTTATAATACAAAAAACGGAATATAAAATCAAAAACACTTACATAAAGCGTTTTTCTTGTCGTTTCCCTATAGTTTGCGTTCTGGCGTCATGTGTGAAATACATTTTATAAAGAAAAGTAAACGGCTGAAAATAAATGTTGTGACAGAAAAGGTCATCGTGTTGTTCAGAAATGTTTGATATTTTGAAAACTTTTCACAAACTTCTGAAGAAGAATTATTTCTAACTTTACGATGATATTTAACCCCTTCACGACGAGAGCCTTTGTTTAATTTTTAATCTTTTACCACCGGATTTTAAAAACAGAAAACTTTCTGTAATTGAATAGCAAAAATGCTGCGAGTAAATAAGGTAAACTTTAAAATTAAAAATAATTGGTGAGAATAATGAAGGATTTTGAACAGATTAAGTTGCACGTATACCGCTGGCTCGTCCCCAAGGAGTAAGGACTGACTGAGTCAAAAAAGATTAAAAGAAATGCTTTTCATTACAAAAGTTTTCAAATCGTGCTTATAACAGACAATCTCTTCATATTTCTTTTTTTGCGTGTGTGTATGTCTCTTAAAGTATTTGTTTCTAAAAAAGCATTTAAATGAAACTATAGATTAAACATAGTTACACCTTTTCTTATCGTTGTCCTATAGTCTGTGCTTTGACGTCATGCATGACAGACACGGAGATACAGATACTCTACAAAGAAAAGTAAATGGACAAAAAGAAAAGCTGCACTGTAAACTGAAATGTCTGCAATTCAGATATTTAAGTGTCTGAAACGCAGTGTTCAATTTTCAAACGTTTTAAAATGTCTTAAATTTTACAGACACTTCTTGTGTCTGAATTTCAGACACTTAAGTGTCTGAAACAAGAGTGTTCACATTTCAGACATTTTAAAACGTCTTACATTTTTCAGACACTTCTTACGTCTGGATTTCAGACATTTCAAATGTCTTAATTACGGCCATCTTTGAGCCTTTTTTTTTGGGGGGGGGGGGGGTTATAAATATGAAGCCATCTTTGACCATTTTTCTTTCTAAGCCATATAGTTTGACCACATTGAACAATTTTTAAACTTTTTTCATTACTCAAAAAATTAAGCTTTTTCGATGCCGTCAAATACATATTTGGATAAATATATCATTTTCTTTAACCTAATCATGTTCTAAAAGTACAAAATATTTCTTAAAATAAATATATCAAAGCAAATTTAAAATATCAGCTTTATGGAAATTTCATACCAAATTTAAGGACCCGTAAAGCAAAAGGCTCATAGAAACAGCCCAGTTTGCCCATGCTGCAGTCAGCTCTGCTTTATGTAACAAATTATTCCCAGTTATAAAAAATGATTAAAAATGATAAAAAATCTTTGGTATGAAAAATTAACTCATTATCTCCATCTGTTGAAAATTCTATTATCAATTCATACTCTGCTGTGTTGGGAAATAGGAGCAATAAAATCGTGTTGTAAAGCTTACTGTGTAAGTAACATTGGCTTTTGCGTATGGTGCAGATCTGCAACGCGATGATACCAAGAGTTAACTTGTAGCATCTCAATGCGCGTATATCTCATTTATTTATTTCGGTTATAAAAACAGACTAAATTTAAATTTAAGTATGATAACGTGCGTTGAGATAATACATTATCATATACAAAATAATCCTAAAAATCCGATTTTTGTTTTCCCCATATCAGATTTTTTTTTTTCATGGATCACTCCTCTCTCTCCCCATTAAATACATAAAAAGTGATTTGAGAAAGAAGTCAAAAACATATTTTCTTTTCTGTTAACATGACGATAAATATAACTTATAAAAATAAATGATAGTGTTGTGGGATTTTCTCATTAAACACTGAGTTACCAATACCCTGAATCCTGTATATCACTATACGCTAAATAGTAATTAACTACATTCATTTCTTTTTACTTTAATTACTAATACAAATTTCCAACCCAATTGTAAAAATGAAAAATACTGACAAGACTTAGACAACACCACCTAGAAAGTCCTACAGGATTCTAAACTCAATGGTAGGAGGAAAACACACAACAATTAAACAAGAGGTTCTGGTATAATCATATTAGAACGAAAATTAAAGACTATTGTTTTAACAAGTCTTAAAAAACATGGGGGGGGGGGGGTTGTTTAAAATTTCGATAAATACATGGTAATTAATACAGAAATAAATTAAGAAGAGAGAAAACATGCCTAACAATAGTATAAAAATATATACTCAGATCGAACATAATTATAAAAATATTTATACCTTCAAACATAATCACCTTCTCAAAATATTATATCAGCACTTAGTGTTGACTCCACAAAAGAAACGTCGCCGTGCGGAAATTTTTCAAAAAGGGAACACTATTCTAAAAAAGGGTACATTTTTCAAAAAGGGAACAAACACTATTCTAAAAAAGGGTACATTTTTCAAAAAGGGAACACTATTCTGAAAAAGGGCACTTTTTTTCAAAAAGGGCGCTTTTGTACCTTGTTTACAAAAAATATTTTGAACTGGTTTGTTTAGAGTCCCTAGGATTGGCGATATTTTCCCAGGATCAATTGAATTACCACGGGGATCATAGGAAGTGTTAAAAAGGGATGCCGGGCGCATCGGAAGGGTTTAAAAGGGCCGCCGGGCGCTGCGCCCTGCTAAAGCGGCTTAGAGACAATACTAGCACTCTTTTAATATGACTTTATGCAACTTTATTTCTTTAAATAATTTTAGCACAGTTTGGATTAATTACAATGATTTTTATTCCTTGTTTAAAGTATATTTTCAGGATGTCTCAGTGTTTGAAAATTAAATATGTTATTGATATGGAACACAGAAAATCAAAGCAGATTTTGTATTTTTGAAACAAGTTTTCAGGACGATTATTTAAAAAGAAATAAATACTATATAAGTAGGATTTATTTACCATCGGAAAAAATAATTTTTTTTTAAATAAAATATCGAGATATTCACAATAACTTCACTCTGGTGCTTTCACGATTTCTTTTCATGTTCTATATCCGTCATATAAAGCTTGCGCATTTTCAAAAGATTTACCCTATGTAAATTTAAATTTGATATTATTAAAATATTTATTTCGAAAATATACTCTGTAAGAGAATTAAATGAAATTATACTCTTATCATGATGTTGCAAAAAATAAAAAATAATATGTAAAATTATATCATAAATATAAAGTAACTGGAAATTGTAAGCAAAAAACTTAATAATGAAATATCATTAGAAAGATCCTTTTTATTTATATATATAAGCTTTGTTTATATAGGTTAAATGAAAACTGCAATTCGATCGAGCTATTTAGAAATCCTTAAAAAAAAATATATATATATATATATATATATATATATATAACAAGCAGGAAAAATTACTTCGAGACTATAAAATATTTATTAATTTATAAAACGGAAGTCTAAAAAATATTAAACAAATTCATTACATTGAAAGTCATGATTTATTGAAAACACACAAATGAACACACGAGCCTTTTAAAACAAAAAATATTTATTGTATATAAAAAAAACTTAAATATGCAAATTATTCTAAAAAAATAATGTAAATGATAAATAGCATTACATAAAGTTCACTATTTTACTATAAAATTTCTATTTGAAATTGAGTTCACATAATCATACAAATGCATTATTTCCTACCTTTTAAAGTGTAATCCATTATGATGAATAAACTATTTCACAAAGTACTACCGGTAAAGCGCTATTTTTGAAAAGTGTTGTATGTTTTTTTTAATATTCTTGGCACTGCATTCTTCTACCTAATGCACTAATGCATAACAGATATAATGAAAAATATTAATGCGAGTTTCTAAAATCCGTAGGAATTTCTCAATTAGTAATCAATTATTCTTTTTCCATATGCCTAATTTTGAACACACGCCAAACAATAGACAGACTTGCCGTAATAAGAACGTACTATATGAGTATGAGTTTCCAAATCCAAATAGTCCAAATCCATACAATGCATTTTAATAAGAATATTTCTGTTAGCATTTCACAATATTTTAAACTAAAAAAATCAGGAAACCATTCCAAACACACTCGTTCAAAATATCTTCATTTATAATATTAACGAGGTAACAGGCTTAATGTGTCTTCTCAAAAGATAATTCACCCCTGTCAGCACTTTTTTCCGCTTTCCGTTATTGACGTAATCATTGACTTTGAGCTCGGACTGGACAGGATTGGAAATACGTTACCAGAGAAGGGATCTCAAATCATTAGATTTTTATCGCAGGAAGTGAAATGGTGCACGAATATAAACAGATTTTTTTTAATTAATCCTCCTTTAATATTTTGTTTATTCCGTTGCAATTACCCACTATAAGATATAATTATTACAATTATGATGCTTTCAGGCGAAGGCAGTAGGATGTTACTTCAGTCAAGTGAAAAGATTCGTTCGCTAATGCTAACCCTATGGAAAAAAATATAAAGATATCTTGGTTGCATTTCATTTTTTTTTTTTTTTTTTTTTTTTTTTTTTTTTTTTTTTTTTTTTATTGGATAGCTGATATCGATCTGTATAACGGCCGTACTTTACTTTTTCGATTTTCATTGCGTATAATTTTAATGAGGACACTTTCGTTTTCGAAACTGAAAGCATCCTCATAAAAAAAAAAATGTAAAATCAAAATCGTAAATGTAAAAAAACGCCTTTGAACAGATCGAACTCAGCTATCCAATGCAAAAAAGAGTCATTTAAAAAGAGAGAAATGCAACCGAGATATCTTTATAAATTTTTTCCATAGGATTAGTATTAGCGAACGAATCTTTTCACTTGATTGAAGTGCCTCTTAAATAAAAATTTTGTCATCACACTTTTAAACAATTTTTATATTTCAAATTTTTGTTTTACAGTTAGAAAAGTCCAGGGAGTACTTCTATACAGCGATTCCCTTCGTCAAGCCATTAAAAACACTATAATAGCCCACTACGGTAGGGTCGCACTATTTTAAATTGCTTCTGGTCGGCGAAACCCATTCTAAGACATTATTAGGAAATTGTGTGTTTGTGGAAGGGGGGTGAGGTGGAGAGGGATGGTAGCTGGTAGATTATTTTAAAATAATTATTTGGAAAACTTTATATTTTGTGAAAGACAATTCGTGAATTAACTATTGCACTAAAAATAACTTATTTCCAAAACTTAATAAACGGATTTTTATAATTTTGACAGACATAATGTGGTCTAATCGCGTTGATTGTTTTATAAAATAATACCAAATTTAGTGCATGGAAAAGTATTTTAAACATCTCTCATCCATTCGAAAACGTTTCTTGATTATCCTGGCATATATATTGTAATGCAATTGTATATACGGCCATCATACATATGATACAATTGTATTGCATTCAGACACTTAAGTGTCTGAATTTCCAAGTGTCTTAATGTCAGACGGTTCATCGTTATTCAGACATTTCTTTCAGTTCATCCATACCATAATCCCAGTAAGACACATATGTGTCTTAAATTCGGACATCTGTGATGTCTGAAATTTCATATTCAGGCACTTAAGTGTCTGAAATACTTTTTCAGTCACATATGTGTCTGAATTTAAGACGCTACTATTTGCAGTGTGAGATAGAAAAAAAAGACGTGTTTTTCAGAAATAATTGATATAGGAAATTATTACAAACTTTTGAAGAAGAATTATGTCTTACACAATTTGATAGTAATACAGCACAGTATGTGCTTTGGTGGGGGATTTTTAGCGGATTTCAAATATAACATTAATTTTCATCTATCAGGTCTGATTTTTTAGATATAAAACAGTCTGATTTGTACAGTTCGTGCCAAAAGTTTAAGCACAACATAAAATTTCAAAATAAAATTTTATTACAGAATGAAATTTACTTTACTTTTTACATGACCTACAAATTATAGTTTTAAAAATATGAGTAACAGATTTATGCTAAAAAATTTATCTCAAATAATAGAATTTATTAAAAGAACAATATGAGTTTATCAAAAGTTTAAGCACAGCAGTTCTTTAGTCTTTAATAGAACAAGAATAAAAAAATTTTTACTTGTTTATTGCTCCATGCTGGTGAATTACTTTAAATATACAGTCTTCCATCGATAGAATGAAGTTATATATTGTTTCTGGTTCAATTTTAAACCACGCTTTCTCAATGGCAGGGTTCCCAAATGGTCCGCCAACTGAATACCAATATTTTCTTTTAAATTCTATTTAGATTTTCCTTACAAACCGCCCCGAAATCACCTTTGAAAGTTAATTCTAGCGCAAACCTACCATAAAATTTTCTGTTAAAATTTATTGGTATTCAGTTGGCGGACCATTTGGGAGCCCTGCAATGGTATCTTTCAAATTTTTAACTGAAGAATATTGCTTTCCAATTGGTTAAACTGCATGAGAGAGAATACACATATTTTCATAGGGTTTTAATCAGGGCTGTTTCCCGGCCATTTCAAACAAATAGTTTTTTCAACTTAAGCTACGTTGAACATGAGTTGGAGGTATGGATCGAAGCATTATCTTGTTGAAATAACCATTTTTCTACCCACAAAACCTCTGCAACATGGAGCAAATGATTGGCAAGTGTCTCTTGATAGTTTTCAGGACCACTGATGAATGCTAGAAATGTCTGATTGAAAGAAATATCCTTGTCTGTCATTGAAAGAAATAGTCCCTCATACCATCACAACTGCTTCCATGTTTTGGACTAAATATACGTCTAGGTTCTTTGCGGAGATCATGCCAATAGTACTTAAACTCATCAGGACCACCGAGTTCCATTTTCTTTTCATCACGGAATATGACATTTAGCCACTTAACACCAAATAACATATGCTCTTTGTCCCACTGTAATCCAGCTTCTTTATGGAGTCATTTCAGACACGGTAATCGTGCCGGTTTACGATGTATTCCTACTACAAATCTCTACTTTGAACAGTTTGTTTTCGATATTTGTCTTCTATCTGCATGTTTTATTAAAGAAAGAGAGTAATTACCAGTTGAAGCCAAGTTTAGATGCGGCATTCTTCCAGAAAGTACTCACTCGTGACCTTCATGATCGAAATTTTCGTTTGAAATCATTACCACGAACCAAAACTTGATGAACACCTCGTTTTGATCTTTTTAATGCATTTGCAATTTCAGAAACAGACTTATGTTTTGCTCTCATACTCCAGATATTTATCACCTTCTCCTCTGAAAATTCTTTCGACTTAGGCATTTTGTACTAACTCAAAAACAACAACTGACTGCTTCTAATGCATCCAAAAATCATTTGCGCACGCAACCGCTTTCATCAGTTTGTAAAACTTGCATAAAAACGATTTTGTGCTTAAACTTTTAACGCGATTACTTTTGTTCTATTCTTAAACTCTATGGTTTCAAATAAAATCAAAAAGATAATTTCTTTGAATATGGTGTTAAAACTACTATTATTAACATATACAAGATAGATATTGAAATAAAGTGAGTGTTTAAAGTTTTATTTAAAAATTGTTATTGTGCTTAAACTATTGACACGCACCGTATTGGCCTATTTTATATCAGGACTATGATTCATATTATAAAGCATAAAACGGTAAAAAAATATAGTCTAACTTTAATTGTTTAAATGTTTTCGTGACATGAATAAAATATACGTTTTTTTTTATTATTTTTTTTTTATTTATTTATTATAGAAAATTTTATTTCTCTTTCACTATTTCGGAAATAGAATAAATAAACTATTTCCCAATCTAAAGTGCATGAAGCTATGAACCAAATTGTGATGAAAGTTTGAGAAATTGGTGAAATACATTGCTACAGCAATTTATTCTTTAATTATCATTTTCATACGCACTTTATCCCTCTAAGTGTTTGGGGCGTAATATTCCGTTCACTAAGCTCCAGGTTTCACAGCAATACAAGCAATATTTAAGATACTATAATTATATAGATTTAATGAATTTGAAATACATTGAAGAATTATTAATACTCTCAAGGATTACATTGATATTTGTAATTGAGTTTTTTTTTATAAAGTTGAAAGAATCATATTTCCTTAGCATTTAAAACAAAATGCAAAGAAAACAACATTACAATTTTACCCTTTTGCAAGACGCTCGGAGGGTTAAGGAATAACACATTTGGGATCCATTGTGATAATGAAAAAATGATCCAGTCTAAGATTCAATTAGCTCAAAATAGAAGATTAAATTAGCTCCTTTAGAATTTAAAATTGCTTTTCAAATCTAAATTTCTTATGTCCACTGAATATTCAGTATTTTCAGGGCTCGTACGAGTCCTTGAATTTATAGACTAAGAAATTCTTCGGTACCAGTCTTTCCTTATAGAAATTTTTGCTTAAATAAGGCGAAATTGCGCGAGTATAAACTAGATTTATTTTTCTATAAGACAATACTGATATTTGGTCTTGAAAATAACGGTACCCGTACGAACCTTGATTTAAAATATTAGGAGGACCGGGAAATTCTGTCATTTAATCCTCTCGCTGCGCAATTGTTTTATAGCAATTGCTTCAAAACTTGCGTATTTATAAAAAAAAAAAAAAAAAAAAAAAAAAAAAAAAAAAAATGTTTCACCGGTTTTTCAAAACAAATTTTTTTATCTAATTTAACCGGGAAAATACTCCTATTAAATAAGGCAAAATTTACAATAAATAAAAATAGCTGGTGGAATAATCAAGGAGGATTAATTAGGCGGAAAATATGCATCCCGATAAAATCTCGGGTTGCGCAGCGAGAGAGTTAATTTCCTTTCGCGCCACTTTTTTTCAAAATTCAGATTTCTTCATTTGTACCGCTTTTTTGAAATGCTAAAATTCCCACAGTTTTCACATTTCACATTAAGATGAAAACATTGGGAATTTTATTATTTCAAAAAAGTGATGCCGATGAAGAAATCTGAATTTTAAAAAAGTAGGTGCGAAAGAAAATTAAACGACAGAATTTTCCGGTCCATCTAATATATCTTGTAATTTACAGTATCTTATATTGTTAAAAAATATATGGGGCATTCTCACAATCTTTTGACTTTTGGGGAAAAAAATCTGACAAAATTAAACTTGCTAAAATAACATTTTAATCTGATAAACGAATGCCTTAATGATTCAAAATATGGAAAAAATTGTCAGCAGCGACAATTTTTTCATTTAACTGAGGTTTAGTTAAACTTGCGAGTTTAATTTTCATTACCATTTTACTCCTATAACTTTTTATTTTCTTCTAAATTTTTACTTATAATGAATTTGCATAGCACCCACAGGACATTCAAATAAGAAATAATAACAATGTAGTACTTTTAATACAGAATTTTTGTATAACATTGTCTTAAATGGGTATTAAAGAAGGTACGGTAATGTAAAAAAGAGGGATGGTATTGTGAAAAAGAGACGGTAAGGAAAATTATCCCCTATTTTTAGGAAAATCATGTTAAGACTAAGTGATAGCCACAATGTTCATTGATTTTTAGAAACAGTTGTTAACATTGGATTAAATTACATATTTTTTTAATTTACCTCGAAAAGTGCAGGAATAAACCTTGGGGACGGTGGGACTACCAATAAAGCCACGATGCTTGACATTGATATTTAAATGCTGATTTAAATTCTACAGCAAATATCCTGCTAAAGAATTTTAGACATTCTTTCTCTAGCATACTGCTGCATGAGAAAAAACTTGAAAAAAAATTCTGTGGCTGTATCTGAAATGATTTTCTGTATAATTTTAGAAGAGTGATGGTAAGGAATCTAAAACCCAGGGACACAGTTTAAAAAATAATAACAACCGTAAAAATGTGTGCAGGTTAATTTTTAGCTACATATTTATATAAAACAATAGTTTCAGTTTCAGAAAAAAATTACATCGAATTGTTTTTATTGAAAAATTTTTATACAGACAGCTCCAAACTTAAAAATCAGCATCAGGGACACGGGACGGTATAGGAGTTTTCCATGTGCTTGGACCCCCGACATCGCCCAAAACTTATTTATCTCGTTAATATTGTTGTGCAATCATGCAATGGGATGTTCCCCAGTATATTAAATAAAAAATCACAAAAAAGTGTTTTAAAATAAAAATTATTATTCAGGGACATGAAAGTCAAAAGATTGTGAGAATGCCCCATACATCCTAAATTTTTACGCAATTAATATGATAGTAAAATTATATTTCATAATGAATAGCTTTGGATACTGAAATTAGCAATACCAATTTTAGCTTGAACTCATGCATAGGTTTTACATCAGTATTCACAAGCGTTTTCTAAACTCTTTGTTGTAGAAATATTTATTTTTCTTCCACTATTTCGAAAATGGGATGTATGGACGATTCCACCATCTGCGGAAGTTATGAACCAATTGACTATAAACTTTCAAGAAAGAAATAAAATGCATAATTAAATCAATTTATACTTTTATTTTCATTCTATAACGTACTTTCCGGAATCACACATTTTGGATAAGGTGAAATATTGAACAAATGATCCAGTTTAAAATCCATTTAGCTCATAAAGAAAACTGATATGAAGAAATCTGGCATACATAAAATATTGTATCTTTAGAATTTAAAAACGCTGTTTCAGATCCAAATATCTTTCGTCCACTAATTATTAATTAAAATATTTCTTGTAATTTAGAAAATCTATCTTTATTGTAAAAAATAAATACTCTAAAATTTTTCTTAAATAGCAATGTATAAAATTTAAATTTACGGATTACTATTTATGAATAAGTTTATTAGAAGTAGCAAGGCTTTCGAAAATTCATGCATAAGATTTAATTATTTTTTTACAAGAGTATTTTTATATCTTTGTTATAGAAAACATTCTTTCTGCTTTAATATTTGAAAATGGAATGAATGAACGATTCCGCAATCTAAACTACGCAAAGCTATGACCCAGTTGTTGATATATTTCGAGAAAAGGGTAAAATTTATTGTTACAGCAATTTAGTCTTTTATCATCGATATACTGAATGGGTTCACACATTAAGAATTTATTGAGGTAATAAACAGTGCACTCTAAGGGGCATTTAACTCATAAAGAAACAGATATAAAGGAACATGCTTCATATGAAATATTAAAACTTTGAAATTAAAAAAAAATGTTTTGTTATTCGACATATATTGCATCCACTGATTATTCAGTTTTAATAATTTCTCTAGTAATATATAACATCCTATACTGTAAAAGAAATATCCCGATTTTTTACGTAATCAACCATACATAAAATGCAAATTACCTAGTTAAAACTGTGAATAACGCATTTAGCAGTTATGCACTTTTGCTAGAACTCATGCGTAAGTTTACATTAAAGTTAACAAATATTTTCTTAACTCTTTTATTGTAGAGAAATGTATTCATCTTTCACTAGGTCAGAAATTTATGAATGAAGCATTTATCAATCTAATGGGCACGGAGCTATGAACGAACTGATGAAAATATTTAGTGTATAGTGTAATATATAATGTTACAGTTATTTATTCTAGTAAGGCCCTTAATAAAGTAATTAATTGAATCATACATTTAGGATCAAATTAGAGACTGAAAAAATATTCCAGTCTAACAGATATTTAGCGCATGAAGAAAAGTGACATGAAGATGAAATTAATTTCAGAAATAAATTAATGAAGTCATATGAAATATTTCATCTTCGGAATTAACAAACATTTTGTTCAAGTCTAGAAATCGTCTAGATAATACATCGATGATTCAAGTCTTATGCATTTAACACTAGTCTAATACATTTAGAACACATTTTACTGTAAAAGAAATATCCTGATTCATTACGTATTTAGCAATAGGTAATAGTTAACTTTCCGACAAAATAATTTTGAATAATATAAAATAACAAATTTCTGTTAAAATTCATACAAAGCTTTTATTGTTATGTTTCACAAATGTTTTCTTAAATCTTTGTTGTTGAAAATTTATTTCTTTTTCACTATTTAAAAATGGAATGAATGAACGTTTTCGCTATGTTAAATGGATAAAGCTATGAACCAATTGATGGTAAATTTTGTGTAAAAGCTAAAATATATTGTTACAGCAATTTATTGTTTTATCATCCATTCCTTAAGTACTGTAAGGGATCACACATGTGAGATCATTCGAGGTACTGAAGAAAACAAACTAAGAGGCATTTGACGCATAAAGAGAGTGACATGAAGAAAAAATTTTATATAAACTTTTATAAATTTAGAATTTTAAAATCCAAATATAGTTCCTCCATTGATTATTCAGTTTTAATAATTTATTTAGCAATTTATAACATCTTATGCTGTAAAAAAAATATATTCTTAATTTATGTAATTAGCAGTACATAAAATGCAAATTACCTAGTGGAAACTGTGAATAACGTATTCAGAAGCAATAAAGATTTGCTAGAGCACATGCATAAATTTTACATTAATGTTTAACAAATATTTTCTTAAATCGATGTTGTAGAAAAATGTATCCATCTTTAACTATATCTGACATTTAATGATTGTATGATTTCTCAAACTAAAGTGGACGGAGTTATGAACCAAATGGTGATAAAATTTTGCGAAAAGAATGATATATATTGTTATAGCAATTTATTCTCGAAACATAATTTTTACACTACTTTATTGAATCATACATTTAGGATCAAATTAAACAAAAAATAATTCTATGTAAAAGAAATTCAGCTCATCAAGAAAACTGATATGAAGAAACTTAGTTTACATAAAATATTTTACCTTCGAAATTTAAAAATATTTTTTTCAAAAATACCTTATACTGTAAAAGAAACATCCTGGTTTTTTTACATAATTAACAATTGGTAAAATTTAAATTTCTGAGTAAAATCTTTGAACATTGTAATTAGCAATAACAATTTTCTATTAGAACTCATACATAACATTTATTTACTTTTATGTTTCACAAAGATTTTCTTAACCCCTTAATTCTCGCTCCCGTGATATTCACGGGAGTCTTTTTTTCTCATATGTCTTTTATTCAGATTTTTTGATTCCCACCAGTTTTATAAAATAGTGTAATTGGCTTTATTATTGTATCTTTTTACCTGTCTTTAAAGAAGGTGAATATTTCTTTCTCAAAAAAGTGGTGCCAATAAGCAATTTGAATTTTTAAACCGTAATTTAATGCGACCGTTAAGGGGTTAAATGTCTGTTGTAGAAAATTTATTTCTCTTTCCCTATTTCTAAAATGGAATGACTAAAAGATTTCTCCATCAAAAGTGCATAAAGCTATGGACCGATTGATGATAAATTTCAAGAAAAGAATAAAATATATAGTTACAGCAATTTACTATTTTAACATCAATACCTTCAGTATTTTATGGAATCACATACTTGGTTTTAATTGAGATACTGAAGAATCTAAGAGACTTATAGCTCATAAAGAAAACTGATAAGATGAAGCATAATTTATATAAAATATTAATACCTTCGGAATTTAAACTTTTGTTTTTTAAATGTAAAAATCTTTCGTCGGTTGGTAATTTAGTATTAATAATTTCTCTAGTAATTTATAACATATTATATTGTAAAAGGAATACCCTGATTTTTTATGTAATCTACAATAGGTAAAATTTAAATTTTAGAGAATAAATAACTTTTAATAATGTATTTAATTATAAGCAAATTTCTGTTAGATCCCGCACATAATTTTTACTTTCTTCCAACTTCAATAGAAACTAGTTGGATTTGCCAATCACAAAACTTTCTTCTATCTTATATATATTAATATTTCAAAATGTTGTTACAAATACCAATAATTCATTTTTAATAGTTTTATTAGTATTTTTTTTTTCAGAATTATGCATAACTTCAAACAGTAGACATTTGAAATAAAACTAGTTGGATGTGCCAATCCCAAAACTTTCTTCTATCTCATGTCAATATTTCTTTTTAATTTGTTTTATTAGTAATTTATTAGAATTATGCATACCTGTATACACTTTTCGATGGTGCAATATTGAAAATTGCACAAAAATCCCTATTACAGCGCCCCTTCCGGTGGAATTTTTCAATATTCATGGTGAACCTTCTTGCCAAAGCTAAAAACATATACAAAAAAAAATGGCTCAGTTCTATGCATAACTTCATACACTTCTCGATGGTACAATATTCAAAATGCACAAAAATCGATATTACAGAGCCCCTACCGGCGGATTTTTTTCCAAATTCAGGGAGGACCCTCTTGCTATGGCCAAAAACATACACTACAAATTTGGCTATATTCTAAGCATAACTTAATACACTTTTCGATGGTACAATATTCAAAATGCATAAAATCGCACAAAACTCACTATTACACCTCCCCCCTACCGGCGAAATTTTTCCAAATTCAAGGAGGACCTTCTTGCCATAGCCAAAAATATACACAAAAAATTTGGTTCATTTCTATGCATAACGCCATACAATTTTCGATGGTACAATATTCAAAATGCACAAAAATCGCACAAAACTCGCTATTACACCTCCCCCCTACCGGCGAAATTTTTCCAAATTCAAGGAGGACCTTCTTGCCATAGCCAAAAATATGCACAAAAAATTTGGTTCATTTCTATGCATAACGTCATACAATTTTCGATGGTACAATATTCAAAATGCACAAAAATCGCAAAAAAATCGCTATTACAGCGCCCACTACTAGCAGATTTTTTACAAATTAATGAAGGAGTTGCTGGCTATAGCCAAAAAAAAAAATTTAAATGGTTCAATTCTATGCATAACTTTCATACAATTTTTGATGGTACAATAACGACACATGGACATACGGACACACGGAGGGACAGACATTTTGTATAAACATGTTTTTTTGTGATCTCTGACCCCTAAAACATGTAAATCCGTCGAAAATCGAAAGTCGAAAAAAATTTGGATTACAATACTTTCTTGATCTCAAAAACATGTTTATAGAAATGGTCTGTCTGTCCCTCCGTGAGTTCGTATCTCTGTCGCCATTGTACCATCAAAAAGTGCATGAAGTTATGCATAGAATTGAACAAAAATTTTTTAAAAGTTTTTGGCTATGGCAAGCAACTCCTCCCTTAATTTGGAAAAAATCCACCAGTAGGGGGCGCTGTAACAGCGATTTTTGTGGCATTTTGAATATTGTACCATCGAAAAGTGTATGAAGTCATGCATAGAATTGAACCGAATTTTTTGCGTATGTTTTTGGCCATGGCAAGGAAGTCCTCCGTGAATTTAGAAATATTCCGCCGAAAGGGAGCACTATACTAGCAATTTTTGTGGAATTTTCTTGATTTTTCATAGTTCTATTGTACATCGGCAGCTCGTGAATCGACGGGAAAGCCGACTATTTGCGAACAGCTGATATACAAAAGAACAAAGATACACTGCTGATTTTAATATATATCACGATCGAGATTAACTCTTTTTTATTTCAATCGATTGACTGAAGCAGAAATATAAGATGAAAGTCAAAGATGATATAGTATTAAACCAATAAAAATGAAATATTGATATTTGTAACAACATTTTGAAATATTAAAATATATGAGATACAAGAAAGTTTTAGGCTTGGCACATACAACTAGTTACTGTTATTTTTCTCAAATGTTTTTCTTTAATCTTTGTTGTAGACAAATAATTTATTTTTCACTATTTCGAAAATGGAATGAAGGAACTATTTCGCAATGTAAAGTTCATGAACCAACTGATAATAAATTTCGAGAAAAGTATAAAATGTATTGTTACCGCAATTTGTTCTTTTATCATCAATTCCTTTCGTACTTTAAGGAATCACTCATTTAGGATCAATTGAGTTACTAAACAAATGATCCAGTAGAAGAGGTTCAAAGCTCTTAAAGGAAACTGATGTGATATAATTAATGTAAATATAATTAATGTAAAATGTAATATATTCAAAATTTAAAATGTTTTATAAAATCTTTAATATCTTTCATCCAGTGATTATTTAGTATTAATATTTTCTCTACTAATTCATAACATCTTATTCTGTAAAAGAAATAACCTGACTTTTTATGTAATTAACAATACGTAAAATTGAAATTTCAGAGTAAGTAACTTTGAATAATCTATTAACTATAACAAATTTCTGTGAGAACTCTCACATAATTTTTGGTGTTATGTTTCACAAATGTTTTCTTTAATCTTTGTTGTAGGAAATTCATTTTTCTTTCACTGTTTCGAAAATGGAATGAAGGAACTATTTCTCAATCTAAGGTTCAGGAAGCTATGGACCAACTAATGATAAATTTCGAGAAAATGATACAATTTATTGTTAAAGCACTTTATTCTTTTATCGCCAATTCCTTCAGTACTTTACGGAATCACACATTTGGGATCAATTGAGATACTAAACAAATGATCCAGTAGAAGAGGCTCAAAGCTCATAAAGAAAACTGATATGATATAAATAATGTAAATCTAATTAATGCAAAATATAATACATTCAGAATTTAAAGGTTTTTTTTTTATCTTAAATATCTTTCATTCATTGATTATCTAGTATCAAAAATTTCCCTAGTAATTCATATCATCCAGTACTGTAAAATAAATATCCTGAATTTTTACGTAATTAACAATAGGTAAATTTAAATTTCAGAGTAAATAACTTTGAACAATGTAGTTAATAACAACAAAATTCTGTTGAAACTGACACATAACTATAATAAAGCACACATACTACAATATATATTTAAACACACATACACACATAAATAACGCTGCATTCAACAGTTAAAGTTATATATAAATATTTTACAGACATACATACAATAAATACAATAAACTCAACTGGAGTGAAAAATTAGCCAGAGCCAGGAATCGAACCCGGGACCACAGTATACAAGACTGCTGCTCTAACCACTGAGCCAATCCGGCCGAAGCCTGAGTCTGCAATTTCTCACTAATAAACCATGTTGGGGGAATCACCAGTCATCTATACGACAGCCTTGGATGACCGGACAAAATTTTTAAAAAATTGTTATTCGAAATACACTGCATAGGATGATTATTCAATTTTAATAATTTCTGTAGTAATATATAACATCTTATACTGTAAAAGAAACATTCTGATTTTTTACGTAATCAACCGTACATAAAATGTAAATTCCCTAGATAAAAATGTGAATAACGCATTAAGCAGGAATGCATTTTTGCTAGAACTCATGCGTAAGTTTTACATTAATGTTTAAAAAATATTTTCTCAAATCTCTGTTGCAGAGAAATGTATTCATCTTTCACTATTTCAAAAATTTAATGGAAGAAGCTTTTATCAAACTAATGGGCACGGAGCTATGAACCAACTGATGAAAATATTTAGCATATAGGATAAAATATATTGTTACAGCAATTTATTTTTGTAACGCCATTATTAAAGTAATTTATTGAATGATACATTTAGGATAAAATTAGAAACTGAAAAAAATATTCCAGTCTAAAAGACATTTAGCTCATGAAAAAAAAAGAAGTTTATATGAAAAATTTCATCTTCGGAAATTAGAAAAAGAAATATCCCAATTCTTACGTATTTAGCAATTGGTAGTAGTTAACTTTTCGACAATATTCCTTTGAATAATGTAAAATAACAAATTTCTGTTAGAACTCATACATAACTTTTATTGATATATTTCACAAACATATTCTTAAATCTTTATTGTAGAAAATTTATTTCTTTTTCACTATTTCAAAATGTACTGAATGAACGATTTCGCTATGTTAAATGCACGAAACTATGAATCAGTTGATGGTAAATTTCGTGTAAAGGGTAAAACATATTGTAAAGGCTAAAAAATATTTCAGTCTAACAGACATTTAGCGCATAAAGATAAGTGACATGAAGATTAAATTAATTTCAGAAATAAATTAATGAAGTTATATGAAATATTTCATCTTCGGAATTAACAAACATTTTGTTCAAGTCTAGGAAACGTCTAGATCATACATCGATGATTCAAGTCTACAGAACATTAAGAACACATTTTACTGTAAAAGAAATATCCTGATTCTTTACGTATTTAGCAATAGGTAATAGTTAACTTTGCGACAAAATAATTTGGAATAATGTAAAATAACAAATTTCTGTTAAAATTCATACAAAGCTTTTATTGTTATGTTTCACAAATGTTTTCTTAAATCTTTGTTGTTGAAAATTTATTTTTTTTCACTATTTCAAAATATAATGAATGAACGATTTCGCTATCTTAAGTGCACGAAGCTATAAACCAGTTGATGGTAAATATCGTGTAAAGGCTAAAATATATTGTTACAACAATTTATTGTTTTATCATCAATTCCTTAAGTACTGTACGGGATCATACATTTGAGATCAATCGAGGTACTGAAGAAATGATGGAAACTAAAAGGCATTTAACACATACAGAAAGTGATATGAAGAAGCACATTTTATATACAATTTTATAACTTTAGAATTTAAAAGCGTTTTCTTTAAAATCCAAATGTAGTTCATCCATTGATTATTCAGTTTTAATAACTTCTCTAGCAATTTATAACATCTTATGCTGTAAAAGAAATATCCTGATTTTTTATGTAATTAGCAGCATGTGTAATGCAAATTACCAAGTGAAAACGATGGATAACGTATTTAGAAGCAATGAACTTTTGCTAGAACTCATGCATAAGTTTTACATTAATGTTTAACAAATATTTTCTTAAATCTTTGTTGTAGAAAAATGTATTCATCTTTCACTATTTCGGGCATTTAATGAATGAATGATTTATCAATCTAATGTTCACGGAGCTATTAACAAAATGGTGATAAAATTTTGCGAAAAGCATAAAGTATATTATCGCAATTTATTCTTGAAACATGGTTTTTACAGTACTTTATTGAATTATACATTTAGGGTCAAATTAAACACAAAAAAAAAACTCCATTTTAAAAGACGTTCATCTCATCAGGAAAACTGATATGAACATTAGTTTATATAAAATATCTTAAATTCGAAATTTAAAAATATTTTTTTTTCAAAAACACCTTAAAAGAAATATTTTAAAGTAATCAATAAGTAAATTTAAATTTCTGAGTAAAATCTTTGAATATTGTAATTAGCAATAACAATTTTCTATTAGAACTCATACATAACATTTATTTACTTTTATGAGTCACAAACATTTTCTTAACTGTTGAAAATTTATTATTCTTTCACTATTTCGGAAATGGAATGAATAAAAGATTTCTCAATCTAAAGTGCATGAAGCTATGGACCGATTGATAATAAATTTCGAGAAAAGAGTAAAATATATTGTTACAGCAATTTACTATTTTAACACCAATTCCTTCAGTATTTTATGGAATCATATATTTGATATTAATTGAGATATAAAACAAATGACCCAAACTAAGAGACTTATAGCTCATAATTAAACTGATATGATAAAGCATAATTTATATTAAATATTAATACCTTCGGAATTTAAACTTTTGTTTTTAAATCTAAAAACTTTCATCGGTTGATAATTTAGTATTAATAATTTCTCTAATAATTTATAACATCTCATATTGTAAAAGAAATATCCTGTTTTTTTATGTAATCAACAATAGATAAAATTTAAATTTCAGAGTAAATAAATATGAATAATGCATTTAGCTATAACATATTTTGTTAGAACTCACACATAATTTTTACTGTTGTGTTTCACAAAAGTTTTTATTAATCTTTGTTGTAGAAAATACATTTCTCTTTCACTATTTCGAAAATGGAATGAAGGAACTATTTCTCAATCTAAAGTTCAGGAAGCTATGAGCCAACTGATGCATTTAGGTATAACATATTTTTTAGAACTCACACATAATTTTTACTGTTGTGTTTCACAAAAGTTTTTATTTATCTTTGTTGTAGAAAATACATTTCTCTTTCACTATTTCGAAAATGGAATGAAGGAACTATTTCTCAATCTAAAGTTCAGGAAGCTATGAGCCAACTGATGCATTTAGCTATAACATATTTTTTAGAACTCACACATAATTTTTACTGTTGTGTTTCACAAAAGTTTTTATTTATCTTTGTTGTAGAAAATACATTTCTCTTTCACTATTTCGAAAATGGAATGAAGGAACTATTTCTCAATCTAAAGTTCAAGAAGCTATGAGCCAACTGATGCATTTAGCTATAACATATTTTTTAGAACTCACACATAATTTTTACTGTTGTGTTTCACAAACGTTTTTATTAATCTTTGTTGTAGAAAATACATTTCTCTTTCACTATTTCGAAAATGGAATGAAGGAACTATTTCTCAATCTAAAGTTCAGGAAGCTATGAGCCAACTGATGCATTTAGCTATAACATATTTTTTAGAACTCACACATAATTTTTACTGTTGTGTTTCACAAAAGTTTTTATTAATCTTTGTTGTAGAAAATACATTTCTCTTTCACTATTTCGAAAATGGAATGAAGGAACTATTTCTCAATCTAATGTTCAGGAAGCTATGAGTCAACTGATGCATTTAGCTATAACATATTTTTTAGAACTCACACATAATTTTTACTGTTGTGTTTCACAAAAGATTTTATTAATCTTTGTTGTAGAAAATACATTTCTTTTTCACTATTTCGAAAATGGAATGAAGGAACTATTTCTCAATCTAAAGTTCAGGAAGCTATGAGCCAACTGATACATTTAGCTATAACATATTTTTTAGAACTCACACATATTTTTTACTGTTGTGTTTCAAAAAAGTTTTTATTAATCTTTGTTGTAGAAAATACATTTCTCTTTCACTATTTCGAAAATGGAATGAAGGAACTATTTCTCAATCTAAAGTTCAGAAAGCTATGAGCCAACTGATGATAAATTTCGAGAAAATGTTAAAATTTATTGTTAAAGTAATTTATTCTTTTATCGTCAATTCAATCAGTACTTTACGGAATCACATATTTGGAACCAATTGAGATATTAAACAATACTGATTGAATTGACGATCCAGTAGACGAAACTCAAAGCTCATAAAGAAAACTGATGTAATATAATTTATGTAAATATAATTAATGTAAAATACAATACATTCAGAAATTAAAGGATTTTTTTTTATCTTAAATATATTTCATACATTGATTATTTAGTATTAATACTTTCTCTAGTAAGTCATAACGTCTTATACTGTAAAAGAAATATTCTGAATTTTTACGTAATTAACAATAGGAGAAATTTAATAGAGTCGAAATACTGTACAAAAACTAATGTCGTGAAGGAATTTGCACTTGTTATTAATGTAAACTTTAAAAAATACTTATAATTATCAGAAAGGTGACACAAACATATAAAGACATTATTTAATATAATCCTCAGATCAATCACACGCATACGCGTTAATTTTCAAAGGCAAAAGATGACTGACTGAATAGAAAACAAATTTAAAAGCAAAAACAAAAACAAAATAGTACGCATGTGCAAGCAAAGTTCAGTCCATTCTTATACAGAGAGGTGAAAAGATCATTTCATATTTTCAGGAGTTCATGGAATACTTAGGTTATTATACCAAATAGCGGGAATATTATAAGAAAGGACATCGTTACAAACTGTATCCCTCCCAAGTAAAATCTCAACGGATTCATAGATGATTGAAGAATAATGGTTAGGCGTTGAAATGATCATTTTAGCTTTTTCGAAGTTTATCTTGATATTTTCTTTTTGATGCAATCTGGATCAATTAAAGTATATCGACGTATTTCAAGACCTCCTGAAAATATGAACTGATCTCTTCACCCCTCTGTAGAAGAATGGACTAAACTTCGCTTTCGCATGCGTTCTATTTTGTTTCTTTTTAAAATTTGTTTTCCATTCTGTCAGTCATCCTTTCCCTCTGAAACTGAACGCGTGTGAGTTTGAAAGATCCTAGGATAATACAGTCCTCAGCAAAAGTTTAGACACTGGTGATTTTTAACCTTTAAATAAAAAATAAGAACACTTGGGTTATACAAATGACTGTACTTATTTTTAAATATATTTTAAACGTTTTAGGACAGAAATAACGGTTTTAATGTGGGATATTATTTAATTTAACTGAAAAAAGTGAAATTTGCATATTGCAAAAGTTTAGACACTTTTGTGATTTTTTGGCAATTGTTCACGAAAAAACGCATATTTCAAACTTATGACGTCACATGCATGAAGAATTTAAGTGCAGCTCGCGATAGCATCGGTTAGTGCAGATGCCGCGAGCAAGAAATTACCAGTCAGATGAAGTAATTAAAGCATGGAAGCTGAAATCGAAAGGGAAGATTGTTGCAGAAATTTCAGCTACTTTGAATCGGCCAAAGACGTCTGTCTATTAAGTACTGTCTAAGGGTAACTCTTTCAAAGCAAAACATAGATCTGGAAGGATTCGTGTGGCCAGAAAACGAGATTATAGAAGGATCTATAAACTGTCATCTAGACAAATAATGACTGCTAATTGCATTAAAAGTGAGTCAGAGCTTTCTGTGTCAACGGATAATTTCGTAGATGCATTAAAGAATGATGTACATTAGTTTACATGAAAATGATAAAACTACCAGCCTTGAAATCTCA
Organism: Maratus speciosus; assembly: GCA_963932465.1. Lineage (NCBI taxonomy): Eukaryota > Metazoa > Arthropoda > Arachnida > Araneae > Salticidae > Maratus > Maratus speciosus. The sequence goes on along the minus strand of OZ010797.1, from coordinate 255,268,848 downwards.
CAACAAATTGACCCCTTTCCTGTTGCGGAGTAATTCTTTTTATAAACTGATGAAATAATGGACTGATACCAGAATTTATAAACGAAGTTATTAGAAAATGTTAAATTGCTTATTTTCACGTATATTATAAAAGGAAAATTTTAATTAAATATCCTTGTCAGTTTTGGAATTAAAATTAGGTTTCCTTTGCCCTCGAAAGTGTTGATGATTTGGGCCTCACTTTGTTTTAATTATCAAGTACCTCCTGTGTTTCTCAAAGGTCGCCAAGCTGCGTAAGACGGAATACATACATTGGAAAACAATTTACAGCCATATGGTGAAATTTTACCCCTTCCAAAGCATGTATTTGAGCAAGATAATGCATCTATTCATGTTGCATACAAATCAAAAAATTGGTTTAACTCTCAAAATATTACTATTTTGGACTGGCCCGCGTGTAGCCCTGATCTGAATCCAATCGAAAACTTTTGTGGCATCATATCTCATAGGGTTTATGCAATTTTTAAACAATACTCCTTTGTAAATGAACTTCTATCAGATGTTGAACGTGTTTGGTACGAAATAGACCCCCCAAGTGATGCAGGTTTTAGTTTCTTCGATGGAAAGTCACATTTTTGCATTAATAGCAGACAATGTAGGTGCAGTTCGATTTTAATTTATGGATATTTTTCTGTTAACAGACAGATTGTCTATACTTTTGCAACAATGTTAAATTTGTTTTTTGTCATTATATATTATGTAAAGTGTATAAATTAAAATTTATTGTTTGTGTATGAAAGATAAGTCCCCATTAATATACGACAGTTGAATTACAACAAACCGTTACATACTTCTCAGCACAGAAGCATAATCGATCATTGTCTAAACTTTTGCTGAGCAGTGTATTAACTGATATCTTAATACATTTGTGTCACCTTTTGATAATTATAAGTATGTTTTAAAGTTCAGATGGGGCAATTCCACAGAAAATCATCATTTTTTTGGGGGGGGGGGGAATAAAATTTATAATATGTTTGATATGGGTATGATTGGAGAACTTGATATTTTTATGTTCTATAATAAAATCCTAATAAAAAGGCATTGTAAATTACTCATCACAAACTAAGTTAAGTACCATTATTGTCTTTTTAAAGTCATAATGTTACGTCAGTTACACAATAAAAGTTATGTCAGTTACACGTGTAAATGCCATTTTTTTTTCTTTTTTATTATTCAGAAATTAATTAAACAAGTTACTGTTACAATTTGGCATTATTTAGTGTTGTTGAGAACATTAAATTACTTTTTTTAACGGGATAGTTTTGATAATTTTTTCACTTCAATGAAGGTAGAAAAGGTGTTTGTATATTTTATGTTACGTCTGTTACAGAATTTGGAAGTGCAATTTTCGGGACTCAAAGAGAGATTGACATAATCTACAGGTATTTGGGTATTAAGTCCTTAGTAAGAAATATTTTCAATTGTAAAAATTTGTTATAGCTTTATTAGTAAATTTTCTACATAGTTTTGAAAACAAAATTCGATGATAAAATGTTACGTCAGTTACGATGGAATTGCCCTATGGTAAAATTTAAATTTCAGAGTAAATAACTTTGAACAATGTAGTTAACAATAACAAATTTCTGATGGAACTCGTACATAACTTTTCATATTTCTCAGATTTTTTCTTAAATCTTTTCTGTAGAAAATTCATTTCCCTTTCACTATTTCGAAAATGGAATGTATGAATGATTTCCCAATTTAAAGTGCAGGAAGCTATGAACTGATTGATGATAAATTTCGAGAAAAGGGTAAAATATATTGTTACCGCAATTTATTCTTTTATTTATCAATCCTTCAGTACTTTAGTACTTTATAGATAGTACTTTATAGATTTAGTATTCCTTCAGTACTTTATGGGATCACACATTTGGGATTAGTTGTGGTACTGAATAAATCATAAAGCCTAGGCAGCATTTAACATTACAGAAACTGATATGAAGAAATATACTTTATATTAAATATTATACATTTGGAATTTAAGAATGTGTTCTTCAAATCCAAATATCTTTCAATTATACGTCATTCATTTTCAATTTCATTTTCATTTTACTCGCCATTCATTTTTCATTTCGTCATTCATTAATTTTTCTGATACATTATAACATGTTATATTGTAAAAGAAATATAGAAATATCCTGAATTTTTATTTAATTAACAATAGATAAAATGTAAATTTCCGAAAGAATAAATTTGAATAATGTGTATAGCAGTAATAATTTTTTTTGCTAGAACTCATGCATAAGTTCAACATACATTTTCTTATTTGTTAAAGAAAATGTAATTCTCTTTCACAATTTGTGAAACTTAATGAATGAGCGATTTCTCAATGCACGGATGTATGAACCAACTGATGATAAAATTTTGAAAAATTGATAAAATGTATTGTTATAGCAATTTATTCTTTTAACATGATTTTTTTTTGCACTTTATTGAATCTACAATTTAGGATTAAATTCTACACTAAAAAAAATGATGCTGACTAAAAGACATTTAGCTCATGAAGAAAACTGTTATGAAGGAAAATAGTTTATATAAAATATTTTATCTTCGAATTTTAAAAATATTTTTGTAATTCAAAATATCTTTCATCGACCAAATATTCATGACCACGTAGTATATCACTTCTAATTTAAAACACATAATACTGTAAAAGAAATATTCAGATTTTTTATGTAATTAACAATAGATGTAATTAACAATAAATTTAATGAGTGAACGATTTCTCAATGCGCAGAGTTATGAACCAAATTATGATAAAATTTAGAGAACCGGAAAAAATGCATTGTTATAGTAATTTATTCTTTTAAAATGATTTTTTTTTTACTTTATTGAATCTAGAATTTAGGATTAAATTAGACACTAAAAAAATGATGCAGTCTAAAAGACATTCAGCTCTTGAAGAAAACTGCTATGAAGAAAAATTGTTTATATAAAATATTTTTTGATCGAAATTTAAAAATATTTTTTCAAGTCGAATTATCTTTCATCGACCAAATATTCATGACCACATAATATATCACTTTTAATTTAAAATATCTAATACTGTAAAAGAAATATCCTGACTTTTTATGTAATTAACAATAGATGTATTAAAGCACATAAATTAACGTCTGAATTCCATTTTTAATTATTAAAGGTACACATATATTAAGACAGACTGTAAATACAATTAAACACAATAAACCCAACTGGAGTGAAAATTAGCCGGGGCCAGGACTCGAACCTATGTCGACAGCGTAACGTGCTAGTAAAAGATGTAATTAACAATAAATTTAAAGAATGAACGATTTCTCAACGAGCAGAGTTATGAACCAAATGATGATAAAATTTAAAGAAACGGATAAAATGCATTGTTATAGCAATTTATTCGTTTAACATGATTTCTTTTATTTTATTGAATCATACAATTTAAGATTAAATTATACACTGAAAACATGATGGAGTCTAAAATTCATTAACTCAAGAAGAAAACTGATATGAAGGTACATAGTTTATATAAAATACTTTAGCTTCGAAATTTAAAATATTTTTTTAAGTCAAAATAGCTTTCATCGACTAAACAGTCATGACCAAATAATACATCAGTTATAATTTAAAAGACGTTAAAGTATGAAATAAAAATCCTGACTTTTTATGTAATTAACAATAGATAAAGTTTAAATTTCCGAGTAAAAGATGTTGAATATTGGAAATAGAATTAACATATCTCTTTTAGAACTCATACATAAAATTTATTTCTATGTTTCATAAAATTTTTCTTAAGCCATTTCTGTAGATTTTTTTTCTTTGACTATTTTTAAAATGAAATGGCCAAACGATATCTCAATGTACAGAGCACGAAACAATGAACCGATTGATGATAAATTTAGAGAAAATGATAAAATATATTCTTGCCGCAATTTATTCGTTTATCACCAATTCCTTCAGTACTTTATGGAATCAAGAATTTGCGATCAATTGAGATACTGATCGAATGATCCAGTTGAAGAGACTTATAGCTGATAAAGAAAACTAATATGTTGAAACATAATTTATATAAAATATAACACCTTCAGAATTAGGTTTTTTTATACTAAATATTTTTCATCCATTGATTACTTAATATTAATAATTTCTCTAACAATTGATAACATCTTACTATCAAAGAAATATCCTGAACTTTTACGTAATTAAGAATAGATAAGATTTAAATTTTTCAGTTAATAACTTTAAACAATGTATTTATCAGTAGCTAATTTTTGCTAGAACTTATGCATAATCTCTACATTAATGTTTAGCAAATATTATCTTAAATCTTTGTTATAGAAAAGTGTATTTAGCAAAACACATTGTCTAAATGTAACGTGCATCAAGCTATGAAACAAATGATGATAAAACTTCGAGAAATGGACCAAATATATAATTTTAATTAATTTTTAGCAGTGAAATTACGCTCGAAGTTATAAAATATTTAATACGTGATTTATTACATTGCTAACTAAGCGTAGAACCAACAGAGTGAAAAATGTCCAAGCCGGGAATCTAACCCGGAACGTGAGTGTGGTGATATATGTGAGTGAGAGATGCTAAGCTCAGTACCGTCTACATAGCCCGACACCATTTATCTACAGACGGTACTTATAAGTACAATTAAAACAACTTGTTATAAAATTCATTTAATACATCGATTAGTAGTAATACAGTTTAGAATGAGTTATAGATGCATTACTTTATCTTGTTCCAAAATCCTTAATTGTTAAACAAAACAAAAATATTTTAAAAGGATGATTTCTTTTGCCTTTGCATCTTTTCAGCTTTCTTGCGTTGGGGAGGGGAGTATGCTAGAGAGGTTTCTTGTTGGGGATGTTGTTTTTCTTTCATAAAAAAACTTCAGATATGAAATAAGCGGATGGAAATGTCTTTTGACTTATTTAAATAAAGTTGAGTATTTCCATGCTGAAGTACAATTGCGTGTAGCAAATAACGACACAGGTCCAGAAGATTAAAATACATACTTGTAGCGTAAATAGAAGTTTAATGAAGAATCGAAAAGACACATAGGTGTCTCGGGAGTGACTCCGCTGACACACGAGATCAAATCCTGATCTTTACATGATCAAGTACAGGCAAAAAGTGATAAAATTCACATTTTCATTCGTAAAGTTTTGGCGATAGATAGATATTGGGTAAGACACAGATCTTGCCAAGGGGTGACCGTTACATTGGAATACATGGGGCAGTTTAAATTTAGATGAAAAGCCTAATAGGCGATAATTAGCGAAGCCCTAGTACGTGAAAAAGCAAGAAAGAATTCAAAGTCTGTCAATAGCATTGGAATGAGTGCGGTAAACTGAAAGGCGACATAAGTTTAAAAGTACATCTATATAGTATTATCTAACCGCCGGTTTAACCAAAGTTTTGACTATCTCTTAGTAAAGGATCGAATTAAAAATCTGACAGAGAGAAATTTTATAGGCAGATGCAACGCGAAAAGAATGAATCTTTCCAAATAAATGGCTGTGAATAATATTCTTTTTTTATTTTATGTACTTAGATAAAAGAGCAGAGAGAGTTTTCTGGGAACGTTAAAGTAATGTGAAAAGGGAAGTAGATTAATATAAAACTTAGATATACAAAAAGAAATAGAAAGGGGATTTTTATAGTGATAGTTAATATTAAATTTTACCTACCTAGGGATCATATTAATTACCTTTAAAGAATAATATATGTGATATCAAACGATATCACAGGGAGATTTTTCAATTCGGAGGTATTTCTATATTTATTTTGCAAGAATATTATATTTGTACATTTCCTAATTCTACAAAATACTAAGAAAAATATTTAAAATAAAAGATTTGAGTGGAGTTATAAATATTGCACAAAATCCCCATAAATGCAAATTTAATTAATCCTTTTAAAATTTATTAAATAATTATGTACATCTTCTAATGTAGTTTCAGAAATTCATAAAAAATGCTTTAGAAGATATAATTTTCGTGAATTCATAATATAGTACATAAAGGGTTAAATGGTAGAGCACTTGGAGCACTATTCCAATGGTTTCGTCTTCGATTCCCGGCTTGGACGTTTTGCACTCTGTCGGTTCTACGTTTAGTTAGCAATGTGATATATAACGTATTCAGTAGTTGCATTATATAGGGAAAATTTTATTTTTCCTACCAGAACATTTTCTGTAATCTTCATCCTAATTTTATTTAAGATTTGCTACAAACAGGCACGATGAAGAGGATTTCTGCAAAATAGTGGTAGGAACAATAAAATTTTCCCTATAGAATGCGGCCCCTGCGTATTAAATATTGAATAAAATATATTGTTACAGCAATTTATTGTTTGAATATGATTTTTCCAGTGCTTCACGAAATCGTATATTTAGGCGCAATTGAGTTACTGAGCAGATAACCAATGTAACAGGAATTTAGATGATAAAAACTCATATAAAGAAACATTGTTTATACAAAATTGTAAATTTTCAAAATACTAAGAAAGTTACATTTCTGCTAGATCCCATGCATAAGTTTTACAATAAAGTTTCACAAGTGCGGTTTTTTTTTATATTTGTTATAGAAAAAATTATTCCTCTTTCACTATTTCCAAAATTTAAGGAATTAACGACATCCAGATCTAAAATGCACGAAGCTATGAGATAACTGATAATGAAATTTCTAGAAAAGCGTAAAATAAATTGTTGCAGATATTTATTCCTTTATCGTCATTTCCTCCCATACTTTGTAGAATCATACATTTGGGATCGATTGAGATACTGAACAAATGAACCAGTCTAAGATGTTTTTGGCTCATAAAGAAAAACGATGTGAAGAATCACAGTTTTTATAAAATATTATACGTTCAGAATTTAAAAATACTTTTTTCAAATCTAAGTGTCTTACATCAACTAAATATTAAGTTTTTAACATCTATCTTTTAATTTACAACATCTTATGCAGTAAAAGAAATGTCCAATTTCTTTTATAAATTAACAATACATAAAATTTAAATTTACATGTGGATAACTGTGATTAGCAGTAACAAAACATTTTTTGTACAATTGATTGCGTACGGTTGTGACGGGCAAAATGAATTACTTTATTATTCGAATGAATCATTCGGCCAAGCACAATACAATGGAGTTATGAATAAAGAGGAGGAGACACATAGTGTACTGTCTATCAGTTGCGTGTGAAGTAACTGAGAAGGTTGTCACAAGATGGCGGCTGCTTTTTTTAAATCGGATCTTCAGTTTCTGATTACCGCCAGCGCAAACATCCCACCAATAAAATTGAATGGAAAATTTCGTCTTAATTAAGCGTCTTATTCATGGAAATTTTTCTCAAAAATTATCTTAAAATTTTCGATTTGTTTTTACTGGTGTCAGTATGCCTTGTAAAACTGTCAGTTTACTTCCCTGGTTGTCACAATATGGCGGAAACACAGGGCCCAACTACCGCCAAAGTAAACTCCTACCAGTAAAAATGAAAATCTGTTTTTATCATTATTTATGACCGAAATTTTGTAATAATAAGGCACTTAAATAAGTTGAAGTTTTCTATATAAATCGACTGGTGGAAGTTTCTACCGGCGCTAAACATCTCCTGCGATAGAGGTTACAGTTGAAGATTCACTATTTTAAAGATATGTCAGTTCCTCTTTATTGATAGTTCCATGCACAGTACATAGTTTCCAACGTTTGTATGTAATTTTAATAAATTACCACCAGAAATTTATTTGAAAAAAAGAAAGGAAATCAATGTTGGCAAACTTTTTAATTTTTTTAATCAATTTTTTCAGAAATTTTGAAGATAAAAATAATTTTTATGCTTCAATGTGGATCGTAAATTAATTCTAATTATATTAAGTAACTTATTTTTCGATACAAAATTTCTGGTAGATATTAAATTCTAAAAACAAGGATTAGCAGTTACACTGCTTACAGTTTGACCGCCAATTTTAATCCGAAATTTCAAATTCACACCGGAAATTTCGAAAGAAGAATTTTTACTTTATGTGATCGCTAAATGTCTATCACTGAATAAAGAATAAAATAAGATGCTTCATTTCTGATATGAACTCGAAATTTCAGAATAATAATAGTGGCCAAACTGGCCAGACAATTGTGCTTTTGTGCATGCCCGAATGATTCATTCGAATTGTAAAATTATTCATTTTGCCCATCATTAGTGTACGGATGATCGACTTCCATTCTGCCTTAGAGATTTTGATGGAGATTTCGTACCAGAAAATTTCTATAGCCGTAAATTTTTTAATGACACTGCGATAGATAGTGCGTTCGCAGCAATTTTTGCGTGAACGTGACGTATACATAGTTGAAATGATCTATGATTTTTAAAATTAAGTAAATATGTTTTAACCAGAAAGTTTTTAACACAATGTATCATGAATTTATTCAATGAAATATTGCAGATATTAAATTTTAATTGCACTCTTAATTTTATTTTAATACAAAATTTTTTATAACTAACCCCCTCGCTGCGTAAGTAGTTCTTAGCTATGAGCGTCTTTTACAGAATTTTTATTCTTTTATCACCGGTTCTTTAAAGAAAAATTTTTCACTATCGTAATCAGGGAAAATGTCCTCATTAAATCAGACAAAGTTTTCGCTAAAAAATAACTGGTGGGAATAACCAAATAGTATTAATTAGACGGAAAAATGTACGCCGAGTATTTATTGGGTTGCGCAGCGAGAGGGTTAATAACTAACTTTTAATTTACATAAAATTTATTACGTAGTTTACATACTACAGTTAGACTTTCTTCTCCCAATGGCTCATTTATTATAAGACAATCGTTTATAGACTGGGCGTAAAGTCGATCTCAACTCGGAAGTCTCTCAAAGTGTTCACACTGTTAACTGGAGTAATTTTATTTTAGTTATTTTTAGTTGAAATATGTTTGTTTGCTTTTTTGCTTAAAAGAATAATAGAATATAACAGCCATGTGCATAAGGTGATCAGAATCCCTGTTTATTTAGAAAGAAAAAAAAAGAGAGATAACATTCTTGAAAAGAAATTAGAAAGAAATTTCTGTTTAGAAATACCGGAATAAAAGATTAAAAGTTCGAACTCGTATCACGTAAGAGTTAAGAAAGGTGGATATTTATTATGCCAACCGGAAAATTATTACCGGTTAACCGGTTAATTTTCTTTCACGTCTACTTTTTAAAAATTCTGATTTCTTCATTAGCACCACTTTTTTGAAATTGTGAAATTCCGATAGTTTTCACATTTCACATTAAGGGGGGAAACAATGGGAATTTTACCATTTCAAAAAAGTGGTGCCAGTGAAGAAACCTGAATTTTTAAAGAAAAGTAGGCGTGAAAGAATATTAAACGACAGAATTTTGCGGTTGACATAATATATCACAAACATGTAGAAAATGTGTTACCCGAATTTTGTAAAACGTGTTGCATTCTTCTGTGAATCTAAGACATATATTTGTATTAATCTATTACCCGCTGACGTTGCGTTCAGACAACAGTCAAAATAAATGCACATATTTAAATTATTTACATACACACCACCATTTTTCAATTAAGAAATTGGCTTTACTTAAAGACACAAAGTTTTAAGATCAAATAAAGCGAAAACGGTCTTTCATAGATACGGTAGCAAACGACGTTCAGCTAAAAAGTTGAAAACCTCAACCTTATACAGGGTGCGTAAGGGTGAGGGAATTTTTCCAGGGGAACTACCAGTACTTTTTAATAGAAAAAGAAGTCTAGGTTAAACGCGCAAAATTTCGCATTCTTTTAAGCAGAAATTTTCTATAAATGAAATTAAAATAGCAATTAAAGCCTTTCTGCAGGAATATTGAAATGCAGTAAACCAACGTTTAAAATGCACAAATAATGCGTGAAAAAGCAGCAAACAGCTGTTTCGAATCTACAGCGAGATTCTTCTTCAGTGCAAGAGAGGGAAAAAAGGAACAGCGTGCTAGAAAAAGCAAGGCTGAGCAAAATGATAGACAGAGACGCGCTGCCTTATATACCTTATGGGGGTAGCGAAAGCGTCAGAAACAACCAATGAGAGAGAAGCAGTGGGAACGACTGGGTGGACAAGTAGCGACATCTACCGGAAAAGGAGAGAAAATGAAACCAAAAAAGAGGAAATTAAATTAATGCTTTCTAAATACTTGGAAAATCTGGAGTACAAGATAAGTCATTGACTAAAGAGTGAGAATTTTTAATGATGTGGTAAGCTTCCCAAAAATCAAGATCAAGGTTACAAGAACATTTTTGGATAATGGTGGCTGAGGAAAAATCGAACCTATGTTGAGAAGACCAAGAATATTGAGCAATAGAAGAACGTTTGAGCTCCTGATTTTTAACATAACCTTCATGCTCTTTTAAACGAAATCTAAGAGCACGTTTAGTCTGGCCAATATAAGAAAGGCCACATTGGCAAGAGATTTGGTAAATACCCCAGTTATCTAGGCGATCAATGGGGTGTTTGAGATTTGAAAAAGTGATTTTATTAACAGGAGAAAAAATAACATTAAAATCAAACCTTCTTAAGATTTTAGCAACTTGCTGACTGATTTTAGGAAAAAATGGTAACACAACTGAAGTATTAGAGTTGGAATTAGAATGCTTTTCAGAATGGCCGGATTTCGTCAATTTCTTATAAATAGAATCAATAATATTAGAGGAATAACCACGATCAACAGCAATAGCTTTGAGGTAATTAAGTTCAGCACTAAGTAACTGAGGAGTGGAACAAACATTGGTAGCCCGAAAAACAAAAGTATTGAAAGCAGCGAATTTCTGGTTAGGGGGATGAGAAGAATGCCTGTGAGGTGAAAGACTGACAGCAAAAGGTTTACGAAAGACGGTAGTCTGAAAGCCATTATCACAATGAATAACAAGGACATCGAGGGAAGAAAGACAGTTATTGGTCTCAATTTCAGAGGTGAATTGAATGCAGGGATCAATGGAATTCATAATAGAGAGAATCTGATTAATATCCGAATTTATTTCAACCAGGACATAAACATCATCAACATAACGAACATAGAACGGAAATTTTAAAATTTCAAAAAGTTTGACCTCAAAATAGTGCATATAAATATCGCATAAAATTGGACTAAGAGGATTACCCATAGCCAAACCATCAATCATGTGGAAGAAATTACCATTGAAAACAAAAGTATTTTGTGACAAGCAAGCGCGAGTGAGAAGGATAAGTTCCTCGATTTCAAAATAAGAGAAATGGAATTCACAAAGCCTGTTCTTGAGGCAATCCAAAGCCCCCTCAACCGGAACGTTTGTAAATAATGATTTAACATCAAAAGAAACCATCATGTGACACTGCGGCTTAAAATTATGGAGTTTTTTAACAAAATCAAAAGAATTCTTAACAGTAAAACAGTTACTGCTCAAAAGTGGGGAAAAAACAGAAACTAAATATTTGGCAAGCTTATAAGAAGCTGTACCGATACTAGAGACAATAGGTCTAAAAGGAAGGTCTTTTTCCTCAGCCACCATTATCCAAAAATGTTCTTCTAACCTTGATCTTGATTTTTGGGAAGCTTACCACATCATTAAAAATTCTCACTCTTTAGTCAATGACTTATCTGGTACTCCAGATTTTCCAAGTATTTGGAAAGCATTAATTTAATTTCCTCTTTTTTGGTTTCATTTTCTCTCCTTTTCCGGTAGATGTCGCTACTTTCCACCCAGTCGTTTCCACTGCTTCTCTCTCATTGGTTGTTTCTGGCGCTTTCGCTACCCGCATAAGGTATATAAGGCGGCGCGTCTCTGTCTATCATTTTGCTCAGCCTTGCATTTTCTAGCACGCTGTTCCTTTTTTCCCTCTCTTGCACTGAAGAAGAATCTCGCTGTAGATTCGAAACAGCTGTTTGCTGCTTTTTCACGCATTATTTGTGCATTTTAAACGTTGGTTTACTGCATTTCAATATAAATGAAATATTCGTGGCGAAGAATTTTCTGGTATGCAAAATTCCAGGAGGCGTACGAACCCTGCTGATAGTTTTGGTGATTAATTGGTAAAAGCTGAATTGATGTCCAAATGACAAATTAGAGTATGTTTTGTTACATGAAATTTCTCTTAATTCGTATGCAAAAGTTATAAAAAGGAAGTAAATGTAAAATATTCTAAGCTGAAGTGATTGCAAGTCAGGTTTCATTTAAGGGGCGTATAAAAACCATTGACTATAAAAATAAATAATCATAGGACTTGATGTATATTTTCACGCAGATGCGAACTCATGTTATTGAAGTGAACATTTATATCAATATTTTTTCTTGTAAAATATAAATAATCAAATATACTTTAACAAAATACAGAAGCTTAAAAATCGCAAATAACATTCAATTGCAAAAAATAAATACATTTCAATATTTAATTTTCCCTTAGGCTAAAATGACATAAGCAGCCAAATGTAAATTTAATGCAAAAGTTAGTCCGCAACATGATATTTGAGCAGTCGAATATGCTCTTTAACCACTTAAATAACTTTCCGCAGGGTGTACGATATAAAAGAATTTGTTTACGCTGGTATATACATGTTATAAATTTTCTGTTTTTGAATAGCATTTATTAATAGATTATGGACTTTATTTATTAATAGAAATTTTTCCATTGTGTAAGGCAAAGATCACTGTTCGGAAATACTGACGCATTGTCCATATTTATTCTTCCATTTAATTTAGGATATTTAAAATAGTAAACAGTTACAGTATATTCTGGCGTATAAGTCGATCCAAATTTAAGAGGTACGTGTAAAACACTAGGGTATTTAGAAAGTTATCTTCGCCTTATTTAATAGCAGATTCTGAAAATAATTGTGATTAAATAAGGCAAAAAATAGTCGAAAATACTGGTATCTACTCTTTTATTACTGTCCAATCTGTGGGTGAACTTATACGCGAGTGTATACCGTAAGTGGTTAAAATTACAAAAAGATAAATATTAGCTTAATATCTAACTAATTACTTTCTCAACTGTGAAAACAGAGTTGGAAAACTTTCAAATAGCAGGCAGGGTTTTATTTTAAGAAGTTCGGAAAATAAAATCACCAAGTTTTTTTTTTTTTTTTCCCATAGCTGCCAACAGGTGTAGCCAGTAGTCTACTTTTTTAAAGTTCAGATTTCTTGATTGGCACCACTTTTTTTGTAATAGTAAAATTCGCCTTATATAATGACATATTATTTAAGGCAAAAACAAGGAGAATTTTACTATTTCAGAAAAGTGGTGCCAACATCCAGAACTTTTTAACCCTTTAGTGCGCATCTTTGCATATTTGCAAAGAACAGTCTTTTGAATTTAATTGATTTTTCTATATACCTAATTCACAGCAGGAAATTAAAATAGCAATATCTGTTTTACTAAGATTTACTTTTAATAACAGACATTCCGTATTTAAATAAAGCGAAATTAACCATTGAAACTTTCTGGTATAAAGTCAGATTCTCCGAACTACGTAATTTATAGAACGCATCCTATCATGAGAATTAAAAGGTTAAATGTTAAGTTTTACAAAATAAATAATTATATAAAATAAGGTATTTGAAGACATACTTATTAATATATTTTATAATTTGCAATATTTTAGGGTAAAACAGCCACACGACAGTAATTTTTACTTGTATTGCAGATGTGCAACAGAAGAAAAGATTGACGTATTATATGAAAAATCTATCTATATATTTTTTTTTCATTATTTTTCCTGTGTAGTAAACCTTTCAGAGAATCATATATATTTTTTTCGAAACAAAATAAAAATCGTGCATTTAAGGATTAACCCTTTGAATGCAAGTACTTGTGTTTCTGCCATGTTGAATTCACACTGAAATTTTTAAAATTATATTAGAAAGGAAGGAAAAATCTCAATTTCAACTATTTTTCACCAAAGTTACAAAAGTAAAACATAATTTAAAGATTCTGGTGTACATCTTCATTAATATTAAGTAGGATATAATATATCCCACCGCTCCTCAAAGGGTTAGTACCCGTAAATTCTTACAAAAATTTTAGCTTTATTTAATTGCAGAAATTGAACGATTACGTACGATACAAGTATTTCTACATAAAAATAGTGCTTTTTAAAAAATCGGGAGGTTGACAACTATGTAAATTTTATTACAGATAGAACAACAATAACACAAAAACGAAAAAACTCCAATAATTTCGCAGAATCGTTGCTATTAAGTACGAGAAAGTAGATAGTTTTTTGTTGTTTCACAGTTTAAAGAGCAGAAATTGAAATTAAAAACTATTCGGATGTGCCAGTCCCAAAGCTTCCTTCTATCTCATACATGATAATACTTCAAAATTCGCAAGCACAGTGCCAAAATTAAATGGCTATCTATGCCCACCATGATGATTCTAAACTTACTAAATTCCTTACATTAGTTCTTGAGATATGGCAATAGCTAAAACTTGTAAATAATGAAAATGCAATATAGCAGCATAGGTGATTCACACCAAAACCTATTCAACAACAACTCATGTCAATGAGTCAAACAACTCATGTCATTACTGTCCAATCTGTGGGTGAACTTATACGCGAGTGTATACCGTAAGTGGTTAAAATTACAAAAAGATAAATATTAGCTTAATATCTAACTAATTACTTTCTCAACTGTGAAAACAAAGTTGGAAAACTTTCAAATAGCAGGCAGGGTTTTATTTTAAGAAGTTCGGAAAATAAAATCACCAAGTTTTTTTTTGTTTTTTTTTTCCCATAGCTGCCAACAGGTGTAGCCAGTAGTCTACTTTTTTAAAGTTCAGATTTCTTGATTGGCACCACTTTTTTTGTAATAGTAAAATTCGCCTTATATAATGACATATTATTTAAGGCAAAAACAAGGAGAATTTTACTATTTCAGAAAAGTGGTGCCAACATCCAGAACTTTTTAACCCTTTAGTGCGCATCTTTGCATATTTGCAAAGAACAGTCTTTTGAATTTAATTGATTTTTCTATATACCTAATTCACAGCAGGAAATTAAAATAGCAATATCTGTTTTACTAAGATTTACTTTTAATAACAGACATTCCGTATTTAAATAAAGCGAAATTAACCATTGAAACTTTCTGGTATAAAGTCAGATTCTCCGAACTACGTAATTTATAGAACGCATTCTATCATGGGAATTAAAAGGTTAAATGTTAAGTTTTACAAAATAAATAATTATATAAAATAAGGTATTTGGAGACATACTTATTAATATATTTTATAATTTGCAATATTTTAGGGTAAAACAGCCACACGACAGTAATTTTTACTTGTATTGCAGATGTGCAACAGAAGAAAAGATTGACGTATTATATGAAAAATCTATCTATAATTTTTTTTTCATTATTTTTCCTGTGTAGTAAACCTTTCAGAGAATCATATATATTTTTTTCGAAACAAAATAAAAATCGTGCATTTAAGGATTAACCCTTTGAATGCAAGTACTTGTGTTTCTGCCATGTTGAATTCACACTGAAATTTTAAAAATTATATTAGAAAGGAAGGAAAAATCTCAATTTCAACTATTTTTCACCAAAGTTACAAAAGTAAAACATAATTTAAAGATTCTGATGTACATCTTCATTAATATTAAGTAGGATATAATATATCCCACCGCTCCTCAAAGGGTTAGTACCTGATGGAAAGAATATGTCTTTCCAACAAACTTTAACTTTTATCTATAAACTATGATGTTATTATATACGAGGCAGCATATAAAAAGAAGCATTCGTATGTCTATAATGGAACCTGAACTAGGTTAAGTGCATGTCTTGGTAAAGTATCGTACAGATAAAATTTACGATACTAATAAATCTACAAAAGTCATCGAAATTACGATTTATAGTTGTGTAGGACATCATGACGGCATAACAACGAAATTTACAGCTGACCTTTGACCAGAAGGACCACACACACGGAATAAAGTAAAAATAAATATAACTAGGTACAGCAAAAACTCAACCTATAAGGTTGCGCCACATAAATTCAGAGTCGACCAATGATATTCGCCTGTGAAGATGGGTGGCAACTCTATATGCAAATTTTCCAGCTATATGGTATCATTTTATGTTTGCATAAATAATGTAAAAAGGACAATGTCCGTTTTTTTTTGTTTTTTTTTTCAGTGTAAGTAAGAGACAGACTTCACTTGCAAATTTTATCCCAATGCTGATGGCAGCAAAAAAAATAAGATGCTGCGGTTGTATTTTAGCAGATTGCTCTACCATGAATAACATATAAAATATATATATATATAAATAAGTTACCCCAACATTGGCTTAAAAATACATGTGATGGCCGATTAAGGATTAATATTTTGTGTCAACATTTTTTTTGGAGACCTTTTGTGCCTACCTGTGGGACATTCTCGGAGCAACGAGAATTCTACATGCTGCCGGGGGCAGTGGATCAGGTAGTCCATTATGATTTTATTCCATTGTTTTTTACCAGTAATAAGCATTATCTATGAAAGTAACGGACTATGGTGATATTTCACGTGTTATAAAATTAATTAAATAGATTGATTAATTGAAATAGGTAAATATATATATAATGATGTGCATCAGCATTACTATTAAAATATATAACCCACAATATGTAAATAACCTTTTTTATTGTAAATTTTCTCCTATAATAATATCAAGTTTGTATATGTATATCAAGTAATGTATATCAAGTATAATATGTAATATCAAGTTTGTATAGTATAATAATAATCAAGTTTGAATATGAGTTTTTTTTTTTTTTTAATTCTTAATTAATATTTTTCTCTTATAGATGTGGGAATGTAAAATAAATAATCTATTTATCTATATAATTTACTAAAAAAAATTATTATATAAAAGAAATTACAGACTTAGAAGGTAAACGATCTCCGAAAAAAATAACACAGCGCATTGTTTAATTATAATTTTAAAATTTGATATATTAAATTTTCTTTGGATTTCCCCGAAGGGAATTGTTAATTACATCGTTTACCTAGAGTCATTTGGTGCTATCACTGTACGAATAGTAAGAATCATAAAAATTAATCTCCTCTTATAAAATTAACATTAATCAACCTCATTACCCGTGTTGCAATGTATTAAAGTTATGGATATATTTTAGCATGTATATATCATTCCAGCATAGGGGAGTGAACCAGTTGTAATGGTGCCTTAGCCTTTTCCTAATTATATTAATTTAATTAATTTAATTTTAGGAGACCGAACCATAGGTTATTAATAAAAAAAAAATTCTTTTTCCTTTTTTTTTTACGTGTATCACCATAGTCGGTTTTAGTAGTACATATGAATCGGCAAACAGAAATTACAATACTACAAGAGAAAATATTATTGTGCTCATTATATAAAATTATTATATATATGTATATATAACTTACAACAGAAATTGAAAAACAAAATTTCTTTGTGTGTTCACTGAGTAATGAAAATATCTTATGTACATTGTAAACTTCAATAATAATAGTAATTATATGTTTGATGGAAACAAATGAGTAAATTAATATGATAAATACAATCACAGTACTTGATAAATAAATGATTTTGGTCATAATTATTAAATCACTGTGTATAAAATTTGCAAATTTAATGCAGTTAAGCGAAATTAACAGTTTGCTATTTTATAATACTGTACAATTTTTTTAAAACCCTTTTCACTATTTCGCAGTGTTGATGTGTATTACTATGTTTTAAAATTTTATTTACATGTATAAAATTGATACTAATAACTAGGCGTTATTTTTGATGGTATATTGTGTCGCTCTTGATAAAAAAAAAAAAAAAATATTACTTAGTTTACATTACATTCTTATTTAATGAGTAATAATTGTAAACGTAAAAGTCATAGAGATAATACAAGGGTAAGTGGAGTTACAACTAGGAAACAATTAAAAGAACTGGCAAATACAAAGAAAGAAAGTAGTGTAGATTCAAATAATAATAAAAGTAGTAACAAGAATATAAATAATAAAAATCGTAATAAGAAAACTACTATTACGATTAACAATACACCCCAGAAAAACAAATACATCATGGCCACTGACAAAATAACTGCCGAGAGTGTAATCGGTTTACTACCTAATTATGATGGAAAAAGAGAATCTAACATAAATTCCTTTTTATTACAATTTGATAATTTAATCAATCAAACCGAATTAAGCCCGATTTCTAAATTAACGATTCTAAAGGCAAGAATCGTTGGTCCCGCTAAAGAAAAATTAATGAGGGATGAAAAATTATTTTCGAAGAGTAATTTAGACAATTTCAAAAAGAAATTAAAAGAATTATTCGAGATAAAATGTAGTTTTAGTGAGGCACAAACAAAATTTTTTTCCCTTAAGCAGAAACCGGATCAAAATATGGCGGACTTTATATTAGAATTTAAAGCAGCAGCGGACTTATATATAAAAAAAAGTGGACAGGATATTGGGGATGATAATGACTCCAAATTTACGCAAATGGTAAAGTTGTCTAGATTTCTGGATGCAATTAGAAGCGATTTTAGCTTAGAAATTCGTAAGGATGCTCCGAAGGATTTTAACACTGCATGTGAGATGGCATTAAAATTAGAGAGAGCTTTTGCACATGTCGATGTTAAAGATCTCAATAATATCACTGCTAATAAGGACCCTGAATTAATGAAGGAATTAGTAAAAATGAATATGGAAAGTGCGGAGAAAATTAAAATATTGACTAGTGAATTAAACAACATTAAAGTACATATGAATTCGAATGCAAATAATGTAACTAAATATTGCGATTATTGCAATTCTAAAACGCATTCCAATCAAAATTGCTGGTTCCAAGGTGACAAAGACCAAAATAAAAGTAATGCCGCTGAGAGAAACAAAACAACCCCTCATAACGAGCAGAATTCAGATAGGAAAGGCGGAAGAGATAACAGTTACCAGTATCAGGGAAATTTCCCACAAAATTCTAAATATATGCATCAAAATTTCCATCCGAACCCTATGCATTATGCACCTCCTAACTACATGTATTACTCCCCACCCCCTCCCCACCTAAACTTTATGCCCCCACCCTACCCCAATTTACCTAATTACAACTACGGTTATAATCAGGACCATTACAATTCATATAACCAGGGTAATGGGTATGGAGGATATACAAGTGGAAATTATCAGAGAAACTACCATAGAAATAATAGAAATTCAGAAGAGGATAAAAACAATTCTCACAAAAACAAACATAAACAAAATAAAGATTATGAACAGAAACCTAAGGACAAACAGGGAAATTAATTGAGGGACTTACAGATTCAAATAAAAGGTACCCGCGTAAGTCTCTCATGGACGGGTCACACAATTCTTACAAATTGATTGCTAGCGTGAAAAGTAATAATATAGAAAGCCTTCCAATTATTAGTTTTGAAATAAAGGGTATTAAAATCACCGCCTTGGCAGATTGTGGAGCTGCGGTCAGCCTGGCCTCACCCTCCTTATTTGAGCAACTAAAGAATGCAGAAGTTAAATATAAAAATTTATGTAATCAGGTAAAAATTCAAACACTCACTAATTCGACAATTGCTTTCAAACAATGTATCAAATTAACCTTCAAATTGGAAAATGTATTCGTGTCAGGTGCATTTTATATCACAAATTCAGATTTTGGCCGTGATTATAATATGCTACTCGGTTTTGATTTTCTCAAAACAAACAAAATTATTTTGGATTTTGAGGATAAAACCATGAAATTAAAAAATAAAAACATTACACTGAATTTTCTCAGAGACACATCTCAGGGGCAGATAAACAATTTAACTCCATCTCCCATTAGTACAAATGACAATCATGAACCACAGGAAATTAACATAAAAAAACAAAGAAATAAAAACAAAAAAAGAAAAATATCACGTAAAAATATTATTTCAGCTAAGATATCTCAAAACTCAGAGATATGTCCAGGTGAGAGAGTAATTACTGAATTAATATGCCCAAATCAATTTATTATTAATGACACTATAATGTTAGAACCAATTAAACATAACATTAACATACATTATGACACATCAATTCATGAAATTGGCAAAGATAATAAAATTAACATAATTATCAGGAACGACTCGCAGCAGAAATTAAATTTAGTAGAAGGAATGAATATCGGAAGAATTTCCAAGCATTTTGAGATAACGTCAGAAAATGAAAATAGCAGTCAAGAATCAGATCCAATAGTACAAGTTAACAACATTTCTTTAGAGGAAATTCGTGAACGCAGAAAGGCGGAACTCAGTCCAGAGGATTTTAATTTACAACATCTGGATACTGATACACAAGCAAAATTACAAGAATTATTACTAAAGAATGCTTATGCATTCTCCAAAAATTATTACACTCTTGGAAAAACATCTTTAGCTGTACCCAGATTTAATTTAATTCACAATTATCCTATACAAACAAAACCATATAAAACGGCACATGGTGTAAAGGAGTATGCTAAGTCAGAAATTGATAAGCTTTTGAGAGCTAATATAATAAAGAAATGTCACTCTGATTACGCGTTTCCAGTTATTTTTGTAAAAAAAAAGTTACACAGAAAGGCGAAAACGTAGAAGAAGTTAAATATCGAATCGCTGCTGATTTTCGTTTGCTTAACCCGATTTTGCAAAACTATGCCTATCCGATACCTGACATAAAACGGATTTTGCAGACAATAGGCGGCAAAAAGTACTACACTGTTCTAGATTTACACTCGGCCTTCTATCAAATCGTTTTAAGAGAAGAAGATACAGACAAACTTGCTATTATTACAGAACATGGAAAATTTTCTTATTTAAGACTACCTTTCGGCACACGTCTCAGTACGGCTTACTTCGCAGAATTAATGGATATATTATTAGGACACTTTGATAAAAGTCAAGTTACATATTTCATCGATGATATATTACTAGCAACAAACTCATTACAGGAAATGATAGAACTATTAGACAATGTACTGAACATATTCATTGAAAACAATATTACAATTGAACCAACTAAAATGCAACTCTGCATGGAAGAGATCGAATTTTTAGGATTCACCCTTAATAAGGAAGGAATTTCACCTTCAAAAAGAAATATTGACAAAATTCAAAATTTAGCTAGACCTAAAAATAAGAAAGGAGTCAAATCACTCCTTGGTCTCTCCAATTATTTTAGATCACTTATTAAAGACTATTCTAAAATAGTAGACCCTTTAATTCATCTCACTAAAGATAAAGTAAAATTTAAATGGTCGGAAATAGAAGAAAATGCATTCAAAGAAATTCAGGCTGCTATTATACAGAATCCTACTTTAAAAACCCCTGATTTTTCGAAAGATTTTATTCTAATCACGGATGCGGCTAAAACCGCAATTTCGGGCATATTGGGACAAGAGTATGATGGCGTTCTCCAACCAATTGAATTTTTTGGAAGAAAATTAAGAAATCCTGAGAAGAATTACCCTAGTTTTAAATTAGAATTACTCGCCATACACGAGGCAGTAATGTATTTTAAATACATTTTAACAGGTAGGAAATTCATTATACGCACGGATTCCAAAGCCCTAACATATTATTTAAATTTAGAGAAACAGCCTGATATTGTAGCTAGATGGATCGACAATCTCGCACCGTTTAGCTATGAAATAGAATTTATTCCGGGCTTTGCCAATCCAGCAGATCATTCCACTCGTAATTTAAATAATTTAACAGCTAGGAACGAACTACAAAATTCAGTATTTGTCGTTAATAAAGATTTGGTTGATGATAATATCAAAGAGCAGCAATTACAAGATGATAAATTAGAGAAAATTATCGGTAAAATTAAAAACAACAAACAGAATAAAATTACTCGAAAGTTTGTTCTAAACCATAAAGATATATTAATTTTAAAACCTGGATCTGATGGCAAAGAATTACTTATCGCTCCAGAGTCACTTAAAATGGAAATAATAAAAGATGCACATAAACCTCATTTCGGTTTTTAAAAAACTTATGATATTATAAAGAGTAGATTTTATTGGCACGGAATGTACCGTGATATAAAGAATCATTGTAATAAATGTATACCATGCAATACTACCAAACAGCACCAAACAATCAAGGTGCCTACACAAAAAATAGTAAAGGACCAAGAGGTAGGTTCAGCAATTCATATCGATCTAATAGGGTTACTCCCTATGTCTTTGAGAAAGCATAAATACATTTTTGTTATTATGGACTCGACGTCAAGATTCTTAGAAGCTGTTCCTATTCGCAACTATGAAACCCAGACACTTTTGAACGTACTGAACGGATACTTTAGCCGTTATGGTTTATGTAAATCCGTAACTTTAGACAACGGCAAATATTTTCACTCTCAAGTTTTCAAAGAATACATGGATTCCTTAAATATACAATTAAAATTTAGCAGCGTTACTCACCCAGAAACGAATGGTATTTCTGAAGTTACGAATAAGATATTAAAAAATTCGATAACAGCTATGAGTAAAACTACATTAGAGTGGGATACTAGGCTGGACTATTTTAAATTACTTTATAATACTTCCCCTCACCGCGCAACAGGTTACCCGCCATCTCTCTTATTCTTTGGGAGAGATATTAGAAACCCATTTTCCATCCACCTTCCCACACAAGATATTATTACAGCAACATATGTGCAAAATAGGGTACAACATTTGGAAGAAATAAAAAAAATTTGCGCTACATAATCAAGAACGAATGTTATCCGAGTATATTAATAACGACGAAATGCAGAAAGTAAAATTTTTAAGAATCGGGCAAGAGTGTTACCTAAAATGTGTGGGTACACCGGGAGTATTTCAGCCTAAATGGAGAGGTCCTTTCGAAGTCGTAAGAAGGTTTCGCAATAATAATTACCTTTTAACAGAGCTCCAAAACCCGCTCAAAGAGCCGATTAAAAGGCATATTTCTCTATTATTCTCAACAACGAAAGTCGAGTCTAGAGCATGCCAAATTCATAACGGGTCGGAGCAGGAAGGTAATCAACGTACATAAAAGTCGTTGGACATATATATTTTTTTCATATATTACTGTATTTATGAAAATAATATGCGTTATTTCATTTATCGTTATACATACCTTTTTTATTATTCAAGAATATTCGTTAATTTATCAATGAAAAGTTTCATGTACATTTGTGTTGTATATAGATATATTTTTTATTTTTTCAAGTGAAATTTGTGGGTTATACTACACATGGTTAAATTCTCAGAGAGGACATTATATACACATTATATGGGAAATTTAAGTGTAGGTGTGCTATATACCTGTATATATATATAAAATAAAATAAAATACATCGTGCAGAACAGCCGGTTCTTTTAAACCAATTTTTATTTCTCCCCCAACGCGCAGCGTAAGTTTGGGAGCTGTGGGATTTGTTTACGATGATGGTCAATGTTTTGAGGAGGAGCGCCATCTCGTGGTGCTAAAAGCGGAATTTTTCTCCTCTGTCCATCTTTTTAGGCAGAGGAGAGAGATTAGTTTCCCCCCACCCCCACCCTCCAACCTGCGCGCCAGAGAGTGAGTTTGCTTTGTTGCTTTAGAATGGCCAGTTTCGAAGGAACAATTTTGTGCACATAAGGTTTTGATCAGTAAAAAAAAAAAAAACATTGGTACAATTCTATGGCATGCAATAAATGAAATTTTGCTTACTTGTCTTCAATCAGAGGCAGGCTGGAATGAGACGTCCTGAAGTTCTGCTTCGCTCGATTTATTTACTTATTTTTTTTCCTTGTCGTATCATTCCTCAGAGAGTCAACTGCAAAATATAACATATTATGAGTATCCTAATTTTCAAGCATTTTTATTATAAAATATTATAATTTTTTTTCTTACTTTCTTATTAATAGTAAAAATAAATTAGTTTAATTTTAATATTTATTAATACCTTGGGATTTAGCGGCTAGTCCTTATAGCATGTTTCTGCCGATAGGGCTGACATAAATTACAGTTGAGGCAGGGAATATGCATTGTTAGTTCTTATTATGAAATTTGCTATACATAATTTTTTTTTCTTTAGTACAACAGTGTACATATTATAAAAATTATTCTTTTTTCTTATTTAACAGGGTGAACTTATCACTATTTTACTCTCAAATAATTGGAGTCATGCAGTAAATTTAATAAAAAAACACAAAAAAGAAATTAAGTTAAATAAATTAAAAAGTATTACTGTTACTCAGTCTATTAATTGAATTGTAAGGTCATATAAAATATTAATTATATAAATATTGTCATTTAAATTACATTACACTGGATTTTACACGAAGATAATAAATTATATTTTCTTTCTCATATTCATTAATTAACAAACAAAAAATAATTTTTTAAAGAGGATTGCGTTTTGATTGCCAATCTGTAAATTATTCAGGGTTTGGACAACACTCCTTTTATTCTAATTCGAATTAAGTAAACAGTTCCCTCTTTTCAAAATAAAAAAAAAATAAATTTTTTTCACGTAACAATAAATAAATAAAATACTAAATATGGCAATAAATAAATGATGTATTGCTTTTAAAAATAATCAGGTAACTAACGAGGAATATATCAATGTTTAAATAAATTAGGCTATATTACCTAAACCTTTCTTGTTTCTTTTCTGTAAAATAAAAATAAACAAATATCTTTTTAGCCTTTAATTACATAAATTAAATGGGATTTCTCAATTAAAATTTTATACCCTTGGTTTCTGGTAATTTAGTACAAAATAAATCGTACCTGTTTATGAGAATTCCTTCTCTTGTAATGTTGATTTCCTTGTTGCTGGCAAAATGGTGGTGCAACGATCTTCGTTATAGAGTGGACATTCCTTATTAATAGGCACGGCATCCAGTTTTTCCGTAGCATTCTGTCTCCACCGCTCATTAAATTAAGATAAAATTAAGTACAAGGGTAGTCATTTAAGTATATTTTGTTATGGATGTAACAAAAAGGATAAAATGTAATAATTAGGAATTTTGTAGATTAGATCCTCATATTTTTTTTTGTTGGATCCGTTTAACCCCCCCCCCCACCCCTCGTTTTTTGTGTTCGCACCGAGTTATTTTTGTTCAGACTCTACTTACTTCGTAGGTAGGTTTTCACAGGCTAATGGGAATTAAAACATAAGGGTTAGTAATATACCTCCTGTAGGCATAACACAGTTTAGTTTAACACTGTTAAATTATGCAAATAAATAAATAAATAAATAATACATTTGCGATTAACATTTAACCCATAATCGTAAAAATACTAGTACCTGTGTATAATACAATGTGACTCTCAATACATAATGCATATACAAAACATATAAAATAATGAGATGTTTAGGTATTGCTTATGATAAATAATAATATTAATAGGAGCGCATAGATTGGCCAATCTTTCAAAAAAAAAAAAAAACATACCTAAAATGTTACTTATATTTTATTCTCCACAACAACATTAAAACATAAATTATAAAAACATTCAATCATTGAGTGATATTGGTTTTTTTAGCGAGAGTTACATATAAATTTTTATAATGTTAGTCGTGCTTACGAGGTACACGTCAAGACTACTTTCTTACCTTCAAATTGTTGTTTCATACCTCGACTAGTACTATATTATACAAACCTTAAGGGGTACCAGTAAAACTTACTCCTTCATTTTCTGTTCTATCCATTGGAGCCAGCAGATCTGCGCTTTTAGATTATGCGATTTAGGCAGGATACTTGTCTTGCTGATGATGTTTTCTAAAAAAAAAAAAAAGATTATTAATGAATGTTGCAGTTATGAAAATATACATTCTCGCAGATTCCTAGTGTTGAGTCCAATATGGCACGATTTCAGTTTTTTTTTCTTTTCTTTGCGCTCCCAAACCGGCGACGCTATTACGGTGGCGACTTGATACTGTGGGAAAATTCATGTAATCAGCTCACCCCTCAGTCGGTCCCGCGCTTTTGCAGCACAGTCCATAAATTTTCATGGGGGAGACAAAGTGATTAGGACTGTAACGAGTTTTTTTTTTTTCTTTATCGATAAGTGGATCTTGCAACCAGTTTTCTCCTAGCCGAGAGAGGAATGAAATGTCTCTTCCTGCTCTTGAAATGAATCGGATCTGCGCTTAAGAGAAACCTGATTCATCTCTTTTTTTTAAATCAAATATCATTTGTTAAGTCAGATAATCAAATACGAGCATGTTTGTTTTAGTGGCAGTTAGCGATTCAGAAGCGATGTATATGTAAATATACACCACTTATTTAAAATAAATAAATAAATAAATAAAAATAATAAATAATAATAATAATAATAATAATAATAATAATAATAATAATAATAAAAACACATACATTCTATCAGCGAAACACTAAATTAAAGAACCAGTAGATTTGGATGATATAAAAAATTTATATCGTATGTTCACGAGTTCATAATGTAATAATTGTATACAAATTTTGTCTCTCTGAGTATTTTATTATTATATATGAAATATAATGAATTGTCTTTTATGTGTAATGTTAGTTTAATGTGTAACTGTTTGCCTATTCATATTTACATATCGTATGGTAGAAATTTGGCTTTTATTATCTTACTTATTCCAAAATTGGTTGCTTTAATATACAATTGGCTAATTTAACATTAAATTGTTGAGTGCTAAATTGCAAACAATGGAATAATTAATAAATACAGTGCAATCTACTACAACAGTTATGCCTCGACGACGTGATCCGTACACCAGAACTGTTGGCGTATAAAAGGACTTGCTATGCACATCTTCAAGCCATCGAAACCACTATGATACTCAGTGAGTGTCAATGACTCTATTTATACAACACAGGACAGGATGCACACAAAGTACTGGACAATGACATGAGACTTTATATTCCAGCTGAAGGGGCAGGGTCAAGCAAAACAAAAAAAAAAAAAGAAAAGAAACACGTTGCACTAAATTTCTTTTTTTTCCATATTGGAGGCGGAGATGATGGAAAGAATATGTCTTTCCAACAAACTTTAACTTTTATCTATAAACTATGATGTTATTATATACGAGGCAGCATATAAAAAGAAGCATTCGTATGTCTATAATGGAACCTGAACTAGGTTAAGTGCATGTCTTGGTAAAGTATCGTACAGATAAAATTTACGATACTAATAAATCTACAAAAGTCATCGAAATTACGATTTATAGTTGTGTAGGACATCATGACGGCATAACAACGAAATTTACAGCTGACCTTTGACCAGAAGGACCACACACACGGAATAAAGTAAAAATAAATATAACTGGGTACAGCAAAAACTCAACCTATAAGGTTGCGACACATAAATTCAGAGTCGACCAATGATATTCGCCTGTGAAGATGGGTGGCAACTCTATATGTAAATTTTCCAGCTATATGGTATCATTTTATGTTTGCATAAATAATGTAAACAGGACAATGTCCGTTTTTTTTGTTTTTTTTCAGTGTAAGTAAGAGACAGACTTCACTTGCAAATTTTATCCCAATGCTGATGGCAGCAAAAAAAATAAGATGCTGCGGTTTAGCAGATTGCTCTACCATGAATAACATATAAAATATATATATAAAAAAAATAAGTTACCCCAACATTGGCTTAAAAATACATGTGATGGCCGATTAAGGATTAATATTTTGTGTCAACATTTTTTTTTGGAGACCTTTTGTGCCTACCTGTGGGACATTCTCGGAGCAACGAGAATTCTACATGCTGCCGGGGGCAGTGGATAAGGTAGTCCATTATGATTTTATTCCATTGTTTTTTACCAGTAATAAGCATTACCTATGAAAGTAACGGACTATGGTGATATTTCACGTGTTATAAAATTAATTAAATAGATTGATTAATTGAAATAGGTAAATATAAATATAATGATGTGCATCAGCATTACTATTAAAATATATAACCCACAATATGTAAATAACCTTTTTTATTGTAAATTTTCTCCTATAATAAAATGTAATCAAGTTTGAATATGAGTTATTTTTTTTTATTTTAATTCTTAATTAATTTTTTTCTCTTATAGATGTGGGAATGTAAAATAAATAATCTATTTATCTATATAATTTACTAAAAAAAATTATTATATAAAAGAAATTACAGACTTAGAAGGTAAACGATCTCCGAAAAAAATAACACAGCGCATTGTTTAATTATAATTTTAAAATTTGATATATTAAATTTTCTTTGGATTTCCCCGAAGGGAATTGTTAATTACATCGTTTACCTAGAGTCATTTGGTGCTATCACTGTACGAATAGTAAGAATCATAAAAATTTATCTCCTCTTATAAAATTAACATTAATCAACCTCATTACCCGTGTTGCAATGTATTAAAGTTATGGATATATTTTAGCATGTATATATCATTCCAGCAGTACCCGTAAATTCTTACAAACATTTTAGCTTTATTTAATTGCAGAAATTGAACGATTACGTACGATACAAGTATTTCTACATAAAAATAGTGCTTTTTAAAAAATCGGGAGGTTGACAACTATGTAAATTTTATTACAGATAGAACAACAATAACACAAAAACGAAAAAACTCCAATAAATTCGCAGAATCGTTGCTATTAAGTACGATAAAGTAGATAGTTTTTTGTTGTTTCACAGTTTAAAGAGCAGAAATTGAAATTAAAAACTATTCGGATGTGCCAGTCCCAAAACTCCCTTCTATCTCATACATGATAATACTTCAAAATTCGCAAGCACAGTGCCAAAATTAAATGGCTATCTATGCCCACCATGATGATTCTAAACTTACTAAATTCCTTACATTAGTTCTTGAGATATGGCAATAGCTAAAACTTGTAAATAATGCAAAATGCAACATAGCAGCATAGGTGATTCACACCAAAACCTATTCAACAACAACTCATGTCAACGTCTAACTGAATCTGAAGTTTGATGATACTGATTTTAAGAATATTTTTCTTAATGAATGTGTAATTAACATTTTTTTTAAATTAATTAATACGTAATTAAATTTTTTTCAAAATTAAAATAAATATAGAATAGAAGAGGAATTCTTTTCAAATTTATTAAGAAACATGCAAGTTATTTTTATCTAATATTTAAAATCACTGCAAACTTAAAACAAAATGAGTTATCACTGAGAACTTAATATTATTTACACACACACACATAAGTGTCATTAAGTTATCATATGTAATTAAGCGGAAGGTTTTAATAAATATATTATTTCTATCCAGGTATTTGAATAGTAATGCTAGTGACACTCTTTGAAACATGCATAGTCATTATCTAAAATAATCATTATGAGCAGTGAGCTTTGAAATTTTGATGTAGTTCAAAATTTTGTTACATAATATAGATCACGTGATTTTCACACCAATCACATTTAATCACACACCCGTGCATTAGTTTTTCAGATAGAGATATTCAGAAAATTTAGCAAAATCTAGCCTAGCGACACCACATATTGGCCGACTGACAGGAAAACCTAATCAGCAACAACTTGTGTCAACTATTAACTGAATCTGAAGTTAGATGAAAACTCGTTCATTGGTTCATGAGATAGGGCTATTTCGGAAATCGTGAAAAATTCAGCATAGCAGAGTCACCTGGTGGGCAATTTACACCAGAACATAATCATCACCAATATTAGTTAAGGTATATCTGAATTTGAAGTTTTATTAAAATTCGTCCATTAGATCTTGAGGTAGAGCTATTGCAAAAATCGTGAAAAATACAGCGTAGCAGCTTTACCTGTTGGTTGATATACACTAAAAACTAGTCAGCACTATTGTTTAATAAGATCTAACTGAATCTAAAAGTTTGTAAAATTCCGTGCATTTGTTGCTGAGATAAGGTGCCCAAAAATTTTTTTGCCACATACAGACAGATTCACAGAGTAACACAGAGACATTTTCTTAAAACCATAAAATCCTGATCATCACCTTCTAAAGCGTCTTCCCGTCCATCGAAAACCGGAAGTCAAATTTTTTTACGATTCCGATACTTGCTTCTTGTAAAGATAGAAGAAATTAATAACGTTGTAGTTTACTCATTGATTTTTAATAGTTCAACACATAATTTCATTATTTAAGCTAACTTTCTCACTTTCTAAATTGAAAAATGCAATTTTTGCTAAATAGAAATATACAATTAAAAATAAATAAAAAAAAGCAATTTAACAAATTACAACGACCATTTGCAAAATGAATTTTTCAAATACTAAAATTTAAGACAAAAAATCTCACGGAGTTGATCATACATTACGTACGCCATGAATTAAACATTAATAGTGTTTTTAAACGTAAAAATTCCAAGGGACAAAAATCGCCTGCGACTCGTACGTATTATATACCTGAAACTTATGTATTATCCAAGCATTTCATTGGCTGTTCGGGAAAAGGCTTTTCCATCGTACGGCCGATTTTAAATGAAATTTCATTCTTAAACTTCTAAACACCCCCACAATATTACTTTTTACACCGTCGTATAGAGAAAAAAATGTACTTTTAAATGCAATTTGTTTGAAAGCTGTATCTCAATTTGTTTCTGAGTTATATTTTTTGTAGTTTTTATTACTTTTTTGTCATAGTGGCAACAGAAGGTATCCATCTCTGTTGAAAGTAAAGGGAAATACATATTACTGTATAGACCAATCAGAAAACGAATAAAATGATGATTAAACCAATAAAAACCTTCAGATATGCTTTTGATTTCCTACCCTGAAGAAGACAATAACCATTTTTCCAATTGGTTAAAAAGTATATATTACTCATTCTAAACTGTAGTACTACTAATCGATGTATTAAATTAATTTTAAAACAAGTTATTTTAATGGCACTTTAAAGTGCCGTTGGGACATAAAAGGTTAACCTATTACCCGCTGGTGTTTCGTTCACGCAATGGTCAAAATAAATGCACATATATCAGTTATTTATATACCCACCACTATTTTTCAATTAAAAAATTGGCCGTACTTAAAGACAAAATTTTAAGATTTTATAAAACGAAAATTATATTTCCTACTTTGTGGAAGCAAACAAACTTCCGCTGAAAAGTTGAAAATTCCAACCTTATGTTTTTCGCGGTTGATGGATTAAATTCACCGGAATTGTAATGAATCTAGATGTTCTACAATTATTTTTGAAAACTATTAGGAACGCAGCCTATAAGTTTTAATTTCTGTTTAAAATAATAACGATATTTCATAATTAAATATAAATGTTACCTCAATGAACAGATCTCAAAGTAATCTTTTTCTTTTCTTGCACATATAATTTTTTAAATAAGTAATTTGTTCTCTTGCTTTTATTACAATTTTGGAAATAAAGATGATCCTACCTATATACAGGACAATTCAAAATGATTAAAACAAGTCAAGATTAATGAATGAACAGACGGAACACATATGTCCAGAGAATATCATTATTTTCGAATAGCAATCGTCGCCTTATAGAAATGCAAAATATCTGTCATATGAAAGGCATAAATTATTATTGCAAACTTGTGTTGACTGTGCATACCGGTTTCTAAGAAGGTTTATTACGAGATTTCCACTGAACAAAATTTTAGGTGTTATAGAACTCACAGATCTCCCCTTACTCTCTCTCATTCTACACCATACGTACTAATATTTCGCCTTCAGTGCTTAGTTATATGGGAAACGTTAAGGTTATGTAGGTATATACCATTGTCTGATTGTGGAAAAAATTTGTCTAAACAGAAAATTTTAGCTATTTCAACATCTTTGCAATATATTTTTTAACTTTTTCAGGGGCGGTGGTACGTTTATGAATACTTAATTGTAATTCCCAAATGCCGCAGTGGCACCAGAAATTTCTTTGTAAATTTTCCTGTTCGTTATATTTGTAAAATATAGCTATTTCGTATTTCAAAATAAATTTGTTAGTAATTTCCAGTGTCACTCATTCATTTCAACATTTTAGCAATGAAAGTGCTTTGCCCCTGAAAAGTTTAGCAATGAAACAGGGGTCAGATTTCAGGTGATTCCTAACGCCTCACCTCAATATATTATTCTAAAATTGTAAATTTACCCATATTTTACTATATTTCTAAAATATAGCTATTTTTTTATCAAAATAAATTAGTTAGTAATTTCCAGTGTCATTCATTCATTTCAATATTTTAGCAATGAAAATTAGCCCCTGAAAGTATTAACAGTGGGTCAGATTTCAGGACTAACGACTCACTTTAATAAATTGTTTCAAAAATGTAAATGTACCCAGATTTTTCTAATTTAAGCAGTATTATTTTACATTTCATGCTAGTGATGTCCTTTTTTATCGTTTTACCAGGCATTTTTTACATCTGACTAATGTTCATTATGTATTTTATCTGGTCACTGCTTATTTAACTAGAATTA
This sequence comes from Maratus speciosus, assembly GCA_963932465.1. NCBI lineage: Eukaryota > Metazoa > Arthropoda > Arachnida > Araneae > Salticidae > Maratus > Maratus speciosus. Next base: position 255,236,468 of record OZ010797.1, on the reverse strand, counting down.
TTTTGTTTATTTTTCATTACCAGAATTGGCAACCCTTTACATTATTGAATATCACTAAATTCTAATAAACATTTGCGCATTATATAAAACTAGGGGGCTCTGCCCCCTACAAGCTACGCTCGCCAACCCCAGTTCAGACACCGCAGAATCTAAAATCACGCTAATTTGATTGGTTTTTAAAAGATTAGAGAAGATTGAATTATAATGAAAAAAACTAATAGCGATCTCCCTGTAAAATGGGTTTTCATTCAATTCCCTTTGATTGCGAAAATTTAAGGCCGAATCAGTTGCTGCTATTCCATAACCAATGATTGTTTTTGCGTTTTATTAAAGAAGATCAGTTAAACATTTGAAAAGAAGCTAAAATAAAATGAATGAGTCTTTGCCGGCCGGTATTATTTAACAGCGTTATAAAACGATTGACGTAATACAATTTACTACAATTACTACAATTTACTGCTTTAACCCTTTCAAGGGCGGTGGTTCATTTTTGGAACACTTAATTTTAATTCTTAAATGTCTCATTGGCACCAGAATATTGGAATGAAAATTTTCCCTTTATTAAGTAAGTGAAAAAAAAGCATTTCCGTATTTCAAAATTTGTTTGTAAATTCTGGTGTCATTCTCCGATTTCAACATTTTAGGAATAGAAGTACCTTGCCCCTGAAAGGGTTAAACGCATTTAATGTACTTATTATTTTAAAGTTTCCATTCTCTTTTAATATTCACGTGTAAATACAATTTTAAAGACATAATTTTCAATATTTTCTTACATTTAACACGTACTCGTTTAATAGTAATTTTAAAGTTTTTTTTCTGTTTTTAATAGCCATGTGTAAATAAATTTGTAATCGTTAGGAAATATTATTCTTTGCGCTGTTTTTAGAATTGAAAACAATCTCTATAATCATAGCCTAAGTCATGTGACTATCATCAACAGTTCCTTCGCTTTTCATAAAAAAAGGGTTTCAGGTTTCATTAAAGATTCAAAGTTATTTTTTCGAATAAAAGTACATAAAAGTTGCCATGATCGCAAAGAATTCTTGGTACTTTTATGTTAGCCGGGTTCAAATCTCGCCAATATATATATATATATATATTTTAACCTGACAGTTAGCATTTTTTTTTCGAGTGGTAAATTAAAACTGTACTACTTGATTATCCCATCGACCAAAAATCTATCGCCAGACTATAAGATTAAATGCCAATAATGGTTGATCGTAAATGTCATATTCACTTGACTGTAAGGAAATTACACAAATTTACACCATCAAGTGATTTTTATTTCGACGCTTTATTTGTATTTGTATTTCTATATAATTCATTTGTTCTTTCGTTATTTAAAATAAAAATTACGTCAACTTGTATAATTTGGCGATATTGGTCATTTGCTTTGAATCTGAAATTAAATGTCATGATTTGTTGCATTATTTAATGTTTAACACAGATGTCATATAAGCACCGGGTTTGGTGTGATTTTTTTGCGACAATTTGGCGCAAACCCCGTTTTCAAATACCAGTTACAGGGCGATCCTCCCAAAAGTGAACCATAGCCTCAAAATAAACTATAAAATTTTTCATTTTTATTTATGGCTAATTAAAGCACATAGACTGAAGTATTTAATTCATGTATTTTTTTTTTATTTTTACATGGTTTGTTTCTATATGTTCATGAAGGTCAAAATTGATATTTGCAATATTAAAAAATGCATGCATTCATACACCTATACATCGTTAATCTCTATAAACAGATATACTGCACTTTTATTAAATTTTTGGCTTGTCAAAGTAGCTGCAGGTATATTTCTATTTAATTTAATAAAAAATTACTTTTATTTTAATTTTTTCAAATTGTAGTTTGTGATTTAAGATACTTTAAAGTGATGTCCTGTGCATCACATTAAAACTGCATTAAGTTTTACTAGAAGTAGTAATATTTATTTAAGATGAAAAACACTTCTGATTTGCTTTATACTTTTAAAAAGAAAAAAAGATACACAGGAAAACCTCTCTAAAGCGACCACGTTCCGTTCCAATAAAGATTGGTCGCTCCGAGAGGTGGTCTCTTAATGGAGGTCATGTTTAAATCTAGATATTAATTGTTGAAAAAAGGTATCAAATAATGGTACTGAAAATTTAGTTTCACATTAGAAAAAATATGAAAATTTTAGTATCAAAACAAAAACTAATTACACAACTTAATTACTGCAGAGTTTAAAAAATGAATACATTGACCTTTGCTTTGATTTTGCGGTTTTATCTTTCATAACTTTCATTTCCAAGTCGTTTTGAAGTTCAGTAAATAAATGCGGATTTTTTTTTTTTTTTTTTTTTTTTTTTTTTTTTTTTTTTTTTTGGATGGGAACAAATAATGATGATTTCATTAATTTATGTATTTCTTTGAGAGTTTCCTGACTGAATAGGGCAGAGGAGTTTATTGACCGTCATCCTTAATTTGTCATCAGAGTTCAATTCTTTGCCTAAAAAGGCACAACGTGGTTTAAACACTTAACAGTTACCGAAATAAATAAAAATTCTAAACTTAGTTTAGAAGTTTTATGAATGATGCTCTCTCCGGAATTATTTTGCTAACAAAACCTTCTTCAAGGGACCAGGAAAAAATGGAATTTGCTTCATTTTCTTCAAAGAAATGGGTCGCTCATAGAGGGAGTTCAACTGGGATGGTCTCTGAATAGAGGTAAAATTAGTATTGAGCCTATGGGAATAAATTTCGTTCCATGAAAAAATGGTCGTTCAGGGAGGTGGTCGCACAGGGAGGTTTCACTGTACAATAAATTCATTTCGTTAAAATAAATTCATTTAAATAATGTTTCAAATTATAAGCATTTTAAATTTGTCCCGTGCATCACATACCCTTGTCCTGTGCATCATTTATGTCAAATTTTGTTTAAGAAAGAAAAAAAAAGAGTAATTTAGAAATGTTATAGTTTGGCATATTTTTATGCTAAATATTTAAAAAAATGGGGCTTAGATGGGGCTTCATTCCCAGATGGCCGCCTCCTTAGATATTTTGAGATTTCTTGGCGATTTTATGTTGCCGATCTTTATTGATATGTGGAACCCCGTGTGACGTGTGTGTTCTGGTAACCCCGTTTTTCATTTGAGATTGTGTTGCGAGCACGCGAGAAGGCCGTTTTTGCTTTTGATATGGTGTTGTATGTTTCTGTCAATTATTGAATGTATTTGATTGAATATGGGTTCTGTAGTCCGTTTAAACGCTCTTGCTGGAGTAATTAAGAAATGTGAGGAAATTTTGATGAATAAAGGAGGTCTGTTTACAGTGCGTACTCATAAGCCTATTTTGGAAAATGACCGTGATGTTAGCAGGTATTTCGTGCTTGAGCTTTCAAGAAAGCGGATGTCTGTTGAGGTATGTTGATAATTTTATGTATATTTTGTTGCCTTACGAGTTTTGTACATTTTGAGATTGCTACACAGAGAGAACGGCTAAATTTTGAGATTGCTGCACAGCGAGAACTGCTGAATCCAGTGATGTTTATTTTTTTTCGGTGAATGGCGTGTAGCGCTCATACGACGTCCAGTGGTTGCCACTTTAACGAGTTTTGTTTATTATTTACATTTTATTTTCGTTAAGCCTAACACGCGTATAAAGCGGTGCTTGGCGACATTTACTACTTGGTGGAAAAGGTGTTTTCACGCCAAGAAAAATTTTGCACCGGGAATTTATGACATCTGTTCCAAAAATGGTTTGAAAAAATACAAAAATGATGGTTTCGATTTAAAGAAAAAAAGAAATCATGCATCATCATGTTCTTTAACATAAATCTGCAAAACTGTAATAAAGATAGATGGTCCATTATTTGGCATACATTTCATTCCGTGGAATATTTCTCTTAACTAATAAAACATTTATTGTTGGTATTAAAATCTTTACAAGGTTATAAAAATCAGAAGAGAATGTACAATGTGATATTTGCTTGCGCTCATAACATTTTGATGAAAAGGGGATTTTTATCTTCCACCTATTCTATCTACGTCACTTTCCCTTGTGAATTAGAAAAGTATTTCCAGATAAAAGATTCCTAATATTTCCAGCTAAGTTCTTGTGAGAAAAGAGCCATAAATTTATTATTGAATTTAGATGATGGATGGTCTGTCCAAATCCCTTCAATTTTTGTTTTCAACTGAAAGGGGGTTCCAGATCAAAGTAAAATAACTCAATAAAAGCTCTGACTGTATTTTTCCCCCTTTTCTTTTGCATCCGAACAAATTAAAAGTGTTCAACAAATGTCCTGAGAGAACATAGCTGCTGTGAATAAAGTCACAGTTATTCTAGAGCACCATGTATTTCATTTTGATATTCACAGTTATAATTCATAGCAAATTCTTTCTGAAGAACTTTTACTTTGGGGTCTCTGTTATCCTTCTGAAATTCTTAATTTTGAATTTGTTTAATATTTAAACGGCAAGTGACTAAATAAAAGATCTCTATTAAGCTTGATAAAACTTTGCCAATGCAGCCTGCTTTCTCATTACATCTTAACTTGCCTCCTCCGTCTTTTGCACATAGTATCTATATAACTATTTTCATCCGGCTCATCATTTTGAATCTTTTCTCCTTGAGAACAATCACTACAAACATCTTGCCATCAGTCAGAATTCTTAGTATTATTACGTAATGCTTCATCCCGAAACATTTCAGAATTATGCGTAGAAAGAAAGTCTCACAAATCATACATTTGCATTGATCGATACATGTCAAAATAAAACATATTTTTGAACACATTTAGAAAATTTACTTAAAAAAAAATTTCAAATCATGAGTACATTGGTGCCATCTACTGGCAGTTATTTAAAGTAATTAATATTTGCATCGAGTGGAATACATGATTAGTATCTTTTTATCATGTATTCTCATAATTTAACATCCCAAATATGTTGAGAAATGTCATAAATCTCAGGTGGTACGCAAAAAAGTCTGACTTGTCTCGTGCATCACTTTTATTTGTCCCGTGCGTCACATCCATAAAATCTATATAATTTATTAATTAATTTTTAAGATGAACTTAATATTGTACCAAATCAATCTAATAAATGTTCTTTCATCACAAAAAAAAGTAGGGGAGACTAGGAAGGGTTGACCCACTTTCTACAAAATGATTTTTTATTTTTTAACTATTGAATATAGAATAAAGTTTTAGATATCATTTTATTCTTTATACAATCAGTTATCAAAATAAAATTGCTATATAAGTGTAATATGTAAGAAATCTGAAAAATAATTGATTTTAATCATGAGAAAATAATGGGTCAAGGCTCCCCATATATGGGAGGGTTGACCCACTATATGGAAGGTTTGAGCCCCTTTGTTTTATATTGAAATATTTGTGAAGAGGAATAAAATCAGTTTAACCCTCCGTCTACCAGACGGGTCCATTGGACCCGACAGGTACATACAAAATATTCATTCAAACCAGAAATTTCTTTAAAATAAACTAAGTATATAAACCAGACAAAAATAAGGTAAATAAATAAGTTAAATAGTTTTAAATAAAAATTCTGGTGCAGAACGTTTTATTAAAACTTGAATAAAATTCCCGGTAGATCTAGGGTTAAAAAAGTCAAAATAACTTTTTGCCACATGCTTTAATTATTATAAAAAATATATTTTTGTAAATATGATGCTTAAACAAACCTGTTAACCTGTTTAGATGCAATTGCAAGTCAGAGGAGAAAAATTTTGTTTTAAACAGCATTCCGTTAGAGACAGGTTCCGTTTTCATAGGGTTTCATATATTATTATGACCGGATTTAGGAGCCACTGCCCCCCTTTTTTGTCTCCTTGTTCTAATTTTTGTGACACTCGATCTAACAACTCTAGTTTTCACATAATTTGGCTTCATCTCACAGTATTCATCCTGGTGAGATTTGACTATAGACCGTCCTAAAGTTTTTCGATCGTTGCTATGTTCATTTGAAGCCGCATGAGCACATAACTTATTATTAACATCTTTTAACGCTTTCAGTGGCAAAGTACTTTCAATAATAAAATGTTGAAATAAATGACTGTCCCCGGAATTTACGAACAAATTGATTTGGAAATGAGAAAAAGGCTATATTTCACATTCTTATTAAATGGAGTAGATTTTAGCACAATTCTGGTGCCATTGTGGCGTTTTGGAATTAAAATTAAGTGGTTTCATAAACACACCACTGCCACTGACAGGGTTAAAACTGCTGATGCTTTCATACTTTCTAATTTCCACTGATTCTATTTACCTATTGTAATATTTAAATGGAAAAAGGTTCCTATCAATTTTTCTATTTATATTTCATTAATTGTTTCTTGCAGTGTATACTATAGCAATTTTTGACATCTTTCTTTAATCAATTTTAAATATTTTCTTTTCCATCACCCTATTTTACTGTAGCTTTACAGAATTTATATATAACGATTAACCTGTCATTTTGCACAGTGTATAATAAAAAGATTTCCAAAGCCACTTAATTAAGGGAGCGTTGAGCATCTTGTCAACCCTCCCTCACACTGACTGGGTCAAACCTCACCACATATTCTTTTTTTAAAGAATAGCACACTGTTATGTTAAGCCTTACTTGCTGTACAATCTTTATACCTGGAATGAAAGCTCAATACTTCAGCATTACTTAAATCGTACTTACTTAAATTTCTATAATATATCTTATCTGAAAAAAGCTTACAAAATAGTTCTAAAAAACACAACTTTTAGGGTAAAAACCATTCACAATTGATTTTTTCCGCACATATTTCGATTATCTGTATGAAACAAAGAGTGTTGTTTGAGCATTTTAATAGCTTTGCTTGACACCTATTGATAAAACTCTGAAATTCTTTTAAATATGAAAACTGATGAGTGGGCCAAGCCTTCCGTATGGTCAACCCTCCCTAGTCTCCCCTATAGTCAATAAATCTATGAAACATCACAGAAATTAACGTTAATACCATATGATGTATGCATTTTGATTTTTTGTGAGTCCCGTGCATCACGCATACATTTTAATTTCTTATTTATTCAATTTTTAATGTGGGAAAAAACCCAGCATGTCTTTCTGAAGTACAAGTAAAGGGCTTATACCACATAATTATAAAAGTATTTAATAACTTTAATTTCGGTAAAATTTAACGGTTTAAACACATGTAAATGTCCCGTGTATCACGTAAGAATTGCCCTACATATATATTTTTAAATTATATTCTATTATTTTTAAAATGAAATAACAATAAATAAAAAAAATTAATTAATACCTTCAGAACAAAACAATTATATATTTTTTAAAATAAAAAGTAAATAAATGTAAATAAGCATTTATTAATGAATAAGCAGCATTAGTCGGGTAAACATGTCATGCAAAATAACACCATTTTGGTACCAATTAGGTACCCGGGTGCGTATATGAGATCTGAGCCTAATATTTTTCTTTTCTTTTCGTTTAAAAAAAGAAAGAAGTGAAAGCCATTAATTTTAAATGTTTCAGTTTTTAATGAAAGTTTTGTATTAAATAAAATGTTAATGAAATACAAAAAAAAAAAAAATAAATAAAAATAAAAGCATTGTTCTTAGCATACATTTAAGGGAGGCGAAACTGGTCGCCAAATTAGTTTAAAATAATAACCTTTTCTAAAATATGAAAATAAAATATCTGTTATGATTAAAATTTGAGTTGCCATCATTAGAGAAAATTATTTAAAATTAGAGAAAAATTAATATTTCGAAAACTAATTCGAATTTCAAAATTCTGATACCTGTTTTGACATCTGTGGATCAATACGGATTTTTGGTGTTAATTTCATCGCAAAGTACTCCATATTTTAGGAGAAATCGCTGTGAAACATAACCAGTTGTTTAATCAGTCGTTTCATAGAATCGTTTCATAAATTCGTTACGTTTCAGTCGTTTCATAATATCCGCTTAATAAATTCGTTTCAGTAGGATTTTATATATATAGGGTAGATAAAAATTCTGATAATGCATAACACAAAGATTTCAAATCGAAAATATTGGTATCAAAAACATCGGAGAGTTTGCAGCATTGCGTTATTCGTTTTATTTCTTCTTAGATCTTTTTTCAAGTTATTTTACAACGATTCTGTAAAGATGGAAATATTCATTGATTGAGGAATATGAGATATGATAAGTTAAGATACAAGATAAACTAAATGCGCCTGACACATTTTGAAATTCAGTATAAAATTATGTAATTGCCGTATAGGAGTGTGCTTTGCATTAAAATGCTTCTCACGATAACAAGTTTTCTTTAAGCGAATGAAAATAATTCGATCCAATCTTCGATTATAGATGGCGCTACTTATCCGTATGTTTGGTTTCAAACATGCTTTTTTTTTTTTTTTTCATTTAGATTAGTTTTGACGCTGTGGCACTGAAATGACGACTCACAGAGAAAAAGCTAATTGCGTAGGTTGGTACTTCGAAACCACTCAAAATTAATCGAAAAATCAGAAAAAAAGACGCATGTTTGGAACCAAATATTCGGAGAAGTGGCACTATCTATGATAGATGTTTGGATCTAATATTTTTATTCAATTGAAGAAAACTTTTCATCGTCAGAAGCATGTTAGCCCACTCCTGTACGACAATTACTTGATTTTACATTGAATTTTAAAATGTGTCAGGGACTATTGGGACTCCGTGTATATCATACATAGATCAGGTCTAGAATTTATATCCCTATATCACAACATGCGTTGTACGTGTTTAATTTGTTAGAGCACACTAGCGAACTCTCCTCACATGCAGCCTGTTGTAAAATCAATCGAGTGTTCCATTGACTACAACTACTAGTATTTCATACTTATTATATCATTTGAAGCCCCCCCCCCATTTTGTGTGTGTGTGTGTGTGTGTGTGTGTTTACTAAAAGTTTCTTATTACTGAAGTCACTTGCATAACCCCTCCGCCTACCAGACAGTTCGAACGTACCCGGCAGGAAAGAAAGAATTACTTAAAATACTCAAATACAGTAAAATCTAGGTGAATCTGATAAAATTGAGAAATTAGTTTGCACACTTGTGTTTTTGGATCTAAATTCGTAAAAATATAGAAACATTTTAACCACTTCACTGTCGCTTAATATTTGGAAAAAGCATAAAAAATGCACCTATTTATTTTATTACAAAAACTGAATAATTATAAGGTTTCTAAATAAAATATGCAATTCGTTTTTTTTAAGACGAAAAAAAAGATGTTATATAACAAATTCACATTCGTAGAAAAGCCATCATGCGAGAATTCTGTGTGCTAATGTTTGCTTTACACCAAACAAATTAATGCGAATAAGACCTTTATTTTTCACATCTTAGATCTTTATTTATCATCTTCATACAAATTTTTACAAATAATATTTGAAATAACATACATACATTAAATTTTGATTATTAATAATTTTTTTGAGAGTTATATAATCCGAAACATGGAATACAACTCCCAGCACAACAATCAGCGCCAAAATGCAAATCCATATGGAAATATTCAGACTTCACACGGAAATACCAGTTATGTTTTTCTGGTTACAGAAGTTTTTTTACAATAATCAAATCTCCAGCCCGGAAATATGACGGGCCCAAGAAATAACAAACGACATCTCAGCCCGTGATATTGGCGGGAGCGAGAATTAAGGGGTTAAAAGAATACCGAATAAAAACTTATGAATTTTAACTGCGGTTTGATGCATTATTACAATTTTTATACACTGTTTTTTTTTTGACAAGCAAACTGGATAAATCGTTAGTCTAGATTTTAGTATTGTGGTAACAAGAATTAATATTTTAGTGACAAAATAATATCTGAAAGCTGTAGTGTTTCTTGAGCTTGCTTGATTGCCACCACTTTTTTAAAAATAGTAGTATAATTTTCCTTATTTAATCAGTGATTAGTTTAGGTGAATATTTCTACTTCAAAAAAGCAGTGGCAATTAAGAATTCTGAATAACATTAGCGAACTGACAACACTAGATAGCTGGAAGTCAGATACGTAGTTTTGTGTACAATCGGTCACTGGAGGGCACTATTTTCAAGTGGCTGACTTTTTTCAATTTATCTTCGTAGTCTTAATATGTGAGGGCTTTGCATGAGATATCTCGGTATAGTTAGCAGTGTTGCCACTGGGCTAGTTTTTTTTAATTCAGATTTCTTGATTGGCACCACTTTTTTGATGAAGTAAAATCCCCTCGTTTCACATAAACTAATATGTCATTAAATAATCCGAATTTTACTATTTCAAATAAGTGGTGCAAATCAAGAAGTTTGAATTAAAAAAAAAGTAGCTCACTGTCAACACTGTATAATATTTTCAAAAAATATTTTAAAAGGAAAATTTAACTACCACCACTATTTTTATACCATTTTATTGAATAAATATTATTTCCGTCAGTTTTCCGCAAGGGACGGAATTGTAATATATAAGTTTCATTAAGATATTATAATCCGTAGTCCCTTGTCAATATTCGAAAAGAAACAAACAATGATACATCTAGCATAGATTATGTGACACTTTCCAACACATTCAGAACGCAGTAAAAAAACGTTACAGATTATTAAGATGAAATAAGTATAAATAGACAATTTAAAAAAATGCATAAAGCAGTTGTACAACCAATTACTGCTATTACCACCAGTAATCGCAAAAATATTCGAATTTTTTGTACATGATCTATAGATTTGTATGTTTAACACGTTCACGCCGGCGCGGTGGGTCACACTCGACTGCCTCAGAGTTGTCAAGACTCCGGCTTTTTGCACACCACTGTTATTTTAGAGAAAATGTTGTTCTTTTTAAACCGTACAATTGTTCTAATTAAATAAATCAAAATTTTCTGCATTAAAATACTGGTATCCAAAAAGCCAGAGACTTGCTAGCTCTGAGACAGTCGAGTGTGTCCCACCGCACCGGCGTGAACGTGTTAATAAGTGGCATTCTAAAAGTTAGTTGAATTAAACGCATAGCACAGTTGAAAAATTCTGTTGTGCATTTTTTGTCAATAAATGGAAATTTACTTGCAATCTTTTGTGTTACCTTGTATATGATCTATAAAATTTATACAGACAATGTAATATACACAAACGTAGATAAATTTTAAAAGCGTACCACAACATAAAACGTACGCCCAGATTTATTCTTCGTAGGTAGTACTGTAGCCAACTATTTTTATATGTCCCTGTAAATTAACAATAAATTATATGCACACCTGATACTAAAATAACCGCTTTGTAGTATATATCAGTAATATACATACATTCTCAATGTACTTAAAACAGAACAATATTATTAAAATGCACCGCAGACGATATTTACTTATAGTCCGTAATATAACGGGATTTGAGTGTCTCTTTAACTGAACAGTAAACGTTACAATTCATTTCATTACGAAATATGCTATAGTAAAACCCAATAACATATATCAATTTCCTAACAATCGACTATATTTACTCGAGTTAAAGCACGGACAGACAGACAAAATCGCATTCATAAGCACTTTTCAACTATGTTGGAAAGTGTATATCCAACATAGTTGAGAAACGCTGGATATACACTGTGTTGGAAAATGTGCGATATTTAAAGATTAAAAAAATGCTGTAAAAGATAAATTTAACCCTCTGTTGTTGCGACCGTCAAAATGACGTCACAGTTACGCACGGGCACGTTTGTCATTTGTAATATATATATTATAATATACCTATCTGTAGCTATATTACATTATATTATACAGTTATATAAATGGTTCTGAAATCGTTTTTAATATTTCTGCAACACACTTTTAACTACAGAAGCACACTTTTGTTGGCCGGTTGCAGGCATGGAACTATCAACAAAGAGGGACTGACATATGCTTAAAATAGTGAAGCTTCAACTGTAACCGTTATTGCAGGAGATGTTTACCGCCGGTAAGAAACTTCCACCAGGAGATTTACATCGAAATTTTCAACTTATTTAAACGCCTTATTATTACAGAATTTCAGTCATAAATAATGGTAAAAATAGATTTTCATTTTTACTGGTAGGAATTTACTTTGGTGATAGCTGGGCCCTGTGTTTTCGCCATATTGTGACAACCAGGGAAACCAACTGACTGTTTTACAAGTGTTAATGACACCAGTAAAAACATATCGAAATTTTTACGACATTTTTGAGAAAAATTTCCATGAATAAGACGCTTAATGAAGACGAAATTTTCTATTCAATTTTATTGGTGGAACGTTTGCGCTGGCGGTAATCAAAAACAGAAGATCCGATTTAAAAAAAAGCAGCCGCCATCTTGTGACAACCTCCTCAGTTACTTCACTCCTAACTAATATACAATACATTATATGTCTCCTCCTCTTTATTCATAACTCCATTGTTGCAGGTAATAAACCGCCAAGCATTGTTGTCACTGCCGTCAATCGTATAGTATTAATTTCCTGTAACCATTGCATAGGCAAAATTATTCTGTTTCTAAAATGACGACATGATTGACTGCCACAAGAATTTACGAAAAATTTACTTGTAAAATAAGTAGATGCTTTTCTTCTCTTGCATTATTACAGGTAATTTTTTGTTGTATAGTTTTTTTCCAAATGTGATAGTTGGGAATAAAAATTGGATGCTCCACAACTCAAACAAGATGGTTAAATTACTATGCATAGTTTTTGTTTCTGTAAAACTTGTTTAACTGAAGTATTTTGACCGATTTTGGCATTAAATACGATTTTGACATTAAATAGATGATTTTTTAAACAAATCATCTCTTTAAAAACTGTTTACTCCAGTTTACACCTTATCGTACATTTCTCTGTAAAATTACCAGTTTTATTTTTTCTATATACCATGTTTTCTTAACCCTTTAACCGCCAAAACTATTACGATAGAAAATTTCAAATTTCTTGTTGAAAGTAGTTTCCCACCACAAAATCCGTAAGGTAAATTTCGCTTTACTAAAATAGCAAAATTCCTACCAATAAATAAGACATTTTTATAAATTCTAAAATAGTGGTGTCAATGTAATTAATTCATTGGATGAGCAATTATTTTGACTGTTGCGTGAACGCAACGTCAGCGGTTAATGGGTTAACCCTCTCGCTGCGTAACCAGAGAAATACTCGGGCATGCATTTTCCGGTCTAATTATTTGGTTATTCCCATCAGTTATTTTTTAGCGAAAACTTGGTCTGATTTAATCAGGACATTTTCCCCGATTACGATAGTCAAAACTTTCTGCTTTAAAGAACAGGTGATAAAAGATTAAAAATTCTGTAACAGACGCTCATCGCGAAGAATTACTTACGCAGCGAGAGGGTTAATATAAGCCGATATTAGATCTGGGTCATAACTGATTCGATTGCGGCAGTGACAGGGTTAGTTAATTTTTTTTTATTAGGTTGTCTTAAATGTTTCTTTCGCAATTCACGTGATATTTTCTAATTCATTTCGCACCACTTTTGAAAACAAAATTCTTCCAAATGTACTTTGACAATATCGTCAACAGTTAATTACAGCGGGTGGTAGGTTAACAAACTTAAACCGTTCCCAAAACAATCTTCGCTGACCAAGTTGATTGTTAGCTCGCTATTGCCCATTGTAGAAAGTGTCCTAGAAATCCCGTAATTAAAAGAACCTGATGCAGAGATCGGCACGAGCTGGAAGCGGGCCTATTTTCATTCATGGCACTCGGGACGAGCCTGGTCTCCACTCTTTTCGGGCGAGCCCGAGCCATACATATCTTTGGAACGATCGGATCAGGTTCGGGCTTTCCTTTTTTTTTAGGGAATCGGGCCGGGCCAAACGTATTTTTTCCTGTACAGATCCAGGACTGGTTTCATCCTTGTCTTCACAGCCCAAAATTTACATCCCTAGAAAATCATTGTCTCGGCATACTCGGCAATAATTGCAAAAAATGCATACATTTTTAAATCGCCATTATTCTACAATTAAACATTAAAATTCATTCTTTTTAAAGAATATTTGACGCTTAATAAAATATAGCTGAATTAAAATATAGTAAAACGTGTGAGAAAGAACCTGTCTGTGACGGAATCCAATTCTAAACTATAAAAACCTGTTGTTCCAAGCAAAAGTAATGTCGTATTAGGTTTTCACTTCTATATGAAATATGGATTAACAATATTAATGATAAATAAATCATTTACATACAAGAAATAGAGATTCATTAAAAAAATAAATATCGCAGCCTGTGTCACTTCTATAAGAATGAAGTTTATAAACATGAAAAAAAAATCAGATAAATATTTTTGGTTAGAACTCCTCGTAACTGACAAATTTTCAACTAAATCGACGTAAAAATAAATGTTTTGTAGAAATTCACTGGGGGCGGGCCGAGATATTTACCTTTTTCCTGAGCGGACAGGTCTCTGGTCAAACTTAAGCGGTTATACCGGACCGGAGTGGCCCAAACAATTTTTCAACTTGCTGGGCCCGAGTCAAACTTTTAAATTTTTTACCGGGCAAGGTCAAAACTTTTTTGATCAGGCCGGCTAATATTATTTTTACGGGCCGGACTCGAGCCGAACTTTATTTTTTGCATCGGGTTGGGCCCGGTCTTGGAAATTTCGACCTGTGCAGACCTCTAATCTGATTTGATACTAGGAAATACGAATGACAAATTTCCCTTTAATTCATGACGGAATTTCTGTTATTATATAAAGCAAAGACGTCAATTTAAATTTCTGATATAAATTTGAAATATCTGAATAAAATAATCCATTAACCCATCAAGAACCAGCATGTTTTACAAGATTTTTGTTCAGTTCACACCACTTTTTGTTAAACACTTTCTTTTACTTTCTTTCTTTCTAACCGATGACCAGGCCCCCTACCTGCCGGGATGCCCCAGCTTAACGGGTTTAGTACCTGGCATCGGGGCGAAAGACCGCCTAACCGCCGCGAAGCGCCAATAAACCTGACATCATTGCCTCGATCGTCATCCTATTTGCAGTGCCTACTGCTCGTTTGTGTATACTATGTTTTGCCGGTTACTTAACGTTATAACCTGTTGTTCGGCACCTGCACATTGCTACTCATGTTGTTCTCGTAATTTAGAACCTTGATCAGATGACGAGACCTTCACCTGGCCAGGCACCTCCAGAGGTATAATTCGCAGGTAACTTCGAGGACTTTGTACCCACGACGGATTTTACATGCACCAGGCGCCATTAGCGTACATGGCGGATTATAGCCAGCAGTATGCCTCGATCCCGCGGCCTTAGCTGCGGATGCGATGCTCTGCCAACTGGGCCACCGCTGCCTGAACTACTTCTGAATGACCTGGGGTTTAGAAGCCGAATTGTTGGTGCAGACTTGTCATAAGAAAAGGGATTGGAGGGGGTGAGGAAGCAAAAAAAAATAAAAATAAATAAAAATAAATAAATAAAAAAGAATTTAAAAAAAAGAAATTTAAAAAAAAAATGGAGCGCCGCAGATAGACAAGTTGCACCAAAAGTTAATTTTGGGCCGAAATGCTAGACAAACATAACGATGCAGGGGGATGGAACTCCGCCTATCTACCGTACCCCGCCGCGTAGAAACTGACTCCGTAGACTTCCCACTGGAGAGGGTCCGGTAGCTTGTGCAGGCTATAGCCTATGTGCAACTAAGAATAATAAAGAGGCGGTAGTCAAAAAGAAAAAAAAACTGAAAGGGAAAGAGGTTAGCTTGTACATGTTATTACACTTAAAACTTACTTATAGCTATTTACTTAACTACCATTTATTACATATATTGTTTTTATATTATCCTATAGCACTAGGTGATACTAAACGAACTAGAGTAATTTACTTTAGATTACTTAAATATTGCCTGGCTATTTAAAATGAATTTATATTTTAATCATTTCTAATATTACAATCGGGATTTTATTTATTAATTATTATTATTATTTTTATATTATCTTATGACAAGTTAACTATGAATTGGCATACTATTACTTAGCTAGGAGGGAATTGATAAGAGACTAACGAGCTGACCTAGTGAGATTAATATACTAATTTCTAATTGAACTAGCTGCTTGAAGTTGTAACTTAGACATAAGCTATGGGGGTTGGGTTTGACCTAAATTAACATTTAATTTAATAATTCATTATATTTGTCTATTATAACATACTTATCTCACCCAGTGGACTTGTTCTTCTGAGGAGGTTTCCTTGCCTTGGTATTTGGTCACTGTCGTGGTGGTTGTCTTTTTAATATTTTGACATATTCTTGTGGGTCTTTTCTTTATCCTTGATTAGATATATGCTTCTCACATACCGTGAGATGCTTTTCTCTATGGTAGGTTGTTTTCCTTTATGACTATTAATGGTGGATGTCTAAATTTGAGGTTTTGTCACTTTGCGAACTTGCCGCTGATGGTTTGACGACTTGTGGACTTTAATTGTGACCCTTTGAGTTGGCTTTGATCACTTAACAGGTTCATTTTCCTTTGTTTGTATGTTACCTTGATACGTGAATGCGCACATAGCGATCAGTCCATTGGAACCTAATGGCTGTTATCACGATTTATGCAACATTGTTGCGAGCTATTTGAAAAGGCTTGTGCACTACTGGAGTGGGGCTTGTTCCATGGCCGTTAGTCCGTCAATTTTTTTATGATGACTGTTTTCACAAGATGTATCGTTATAATTTCTCCTTTGTTGTAGTTGGCTTGGTTTAGCATGTAGTTGGCTTCTCTGTTTCATATTTAAAACACATCTTTTCCTTATCCACTTAACTATCTTCCGATGATTCGTTGGGTTTGTGTGAGTGAGCCGTAGCTATCACTTCATCATAAATGACTTCCACCTCTGAAAAGTGCGATAAATCGATTTTTTTTTTTTTTTTTTTTTTGCAAGTAAAAGGTTTTTTCACCTGCGGCCGCGGTCAACTTAATAGTTGGACTCGGACTTTTTTTTTTTTTAAATATATATATATATATATAGATATTAAACCTGAAAATAAGGCAGTTAGTTTGGGGTGGCGATGTCCGCTGGGATGGTATGTGTTTAGCTTTGTTCTTTTATGTTTTATTGAGAGATGGAGTCTATGTTTTCTATTAACCATCTGATAACTGCTTTGCCCTTGTTTTGTACATGTTTATTGTTTGTTAGCTGATTATGCAAAAGTTGCTCGTTGTTTGCTGTGATTTGAATCAGATGGTGTGGTTGTGTAAGTGGGCAGGCTGTTAGAAAGTGTTTTGGGGTTCCCAATTGCCCACATGCACAGTTTGGCTCATCTTTGCGCTTGAATCTGTGTAAGTATTCTGGGAATGCTCCATGTCCCGTGTATATCTGGCTGAGTAATTTACAACTCCTTAGTCTGTTTGTACTTACTTTTGGGAAGTATTGATATGTTGTCCTGCCCTTGTCCCCGTAATCCCACTCGAACTGCCACTGTTTAATAATTAGTTCTTTAATTGTTTCTTAAGGTTTGTTATTGTCCTTTCTAAGTTATATGGAATTTCTTTTATTTTATTTTCTGCTGCTTGTTTGGCTAATTCGTCGGCATCCTCGTTTCCTTGGATGCCCACATGTGCTTTAACCCAGCTAATTTTGAACCTATTATTTGAGAGTTTAATTGCTTCTTGTATATCATTTACTAGTTGTGTGGTGTTAAATGGTTTGCTTAATGTTTGGATGGCTGACATGCAGTCCGAGCGGATGCTGTATTCCATCCCTGTGTTGTTGCCCCAATATGCTGCTTGTAGTATGGCCAGTAGTTCGGCTTGAAAGACACTATTAAACTTCCTTAAAGGTGCTGACCACGATTTAATTTTTTGTTCATTTTTGAAGGCTACGAATGCCGAACCCGGAGCTCCTGATTCCAATTTTGAGTCATCTGTGTAGATATTTATCTCTTTGACGTTGTGCCCTATTCTTGGTTCGATTGTTTCTGCGGGATGTGTGTTCCATACGTTTATTTTTTTTGTATAGTCCGTGTGATTTATTGTTGTTCCATGGAGGTTTACATTTTCTCTCAGTCTTGATACTGTACCGTATGTTGCTTCGTATTTTACTTGTAGGTGTATTGGAATCAGGCCTGCAAGTACCTGAAGGGCCGCGGTAGGGGCAGTTTTATATGCCTTAACAATGGACAGCAGGAAGTGTCTCTGGCAATAGGATAATACCTCCTTGCTCCTTGTATTCAGGTTGTGGCCCCAAATAGGGGCGGCATAAGTTAGTGTCGTTTCAACAACTGTCCTATACCAAGTTTTAATAATTTCTGGTTTTAAGCCGCAGTTCCTGGATGCCATTGCTCCCAACATGTTGAATGTGTTTCTTATTTTTGCTGCTTGTGTTTGGCAATGCGCTAGCCAGTTGAGGTTTGTGTGTATTATGACTCCTAAGTATTTTATTTGCTCTTTTCCTTCAAGTTCTTTGTCATTGAATTTTATGCCTTCTATTTTATATGTGTCCTCTGTTGGAAGATTCCTTGTGTGTGTTCTGTTTAGATACAGCAGTTCTGTTTTATCCCAGTTTAGCGTTAGTTTATTTCCTGTAATCCATTCATTGAATTCTTTGATTATTTTGTTAGCTAGTTTAACCCTCTGTCTACCAGAAGGGTCCAATGGACCCGACATGTACATTCAAAATATTTATTCAAACCAGAAATTTCTTCAAAACAAACTAAATGTATAAATCAGACAATAATAAGTTAAATAAACAAATTAAATAGTTTTAAGTAAAAATTCTGGTGTAGAATGTTTTTATAAAACTTGAGTAAAATTTCCGGTAGTTCTAGGGTTAACTAATTTGATTTTTGTTTTTGCTCTAAGTATTATTATAAAATCATCCGCGAATGCTTGTATTCTTACGTTAATTCCCCAATTTTTCTTGAGAGCCGTATCTGCTATGAGCAGCCACAGCAAAGGCCCGAGACAGCTGCCTTGTGAGCAGCCCCCGAATGTCTGCTTTGTTAAAATAATGCCGTTTTCTTCGATTGTGACGTACCTGTCTTTTAGGAAGCTCAATATCCAGTTTGTTAACCCTAGAACTACCGGAAATTTTACTCAAGTTTTATAAAAACATTCTACACCAGAATTTTTACTTAAAACTATTTAATTTGTTTATTTAACTTATTATTGTCTGATTTATACATTTAGTTTGTTTTGAAGAAATTTCTGGTTTGAATAAATATTTTGAATGTACATGTCGGGTCCAATGGACCCGTCTGGTAGACGGAAGGTTAAATAAGTTGGATTGGGTGACTGCTTAAGGTTTTCAGATATAATAGGCCATCTGATATTATCGAATGCTCCCTTTATATCCATTGCTATGAGTAGTGTTTGGTAACCCTCTAATTTATCCTGTTTAATTGTTTTTATAAGATTATTAAGTGCATGTTCGCACGAGATCCCTTTTTTTAAATCCGTATTGTTTATCGCTCCAATATTTGTTTACTGTTAGGTGGTGGGATATTCTGCCGTGTATTATTCTTTCTAAAATTTTACTGAATGCCGGTAATAGGCTGATTGGTCTATAATTTTTGGGGTCTTTAGGGTCTTTACCTTTCTTGTGGAACAGAACCACTGTACCTATTTTGAAAGATTTTGGAAAATAGTTAAAGTGGAGGCAAGTATTGTATAATGTTAAAAGAAGTTGTGGCGCTGCATTGTGAATTCCTTTTATTAGGTTATAATCAATATAGTCGAAACCAGGGGCTTTGTTTTGTTTAATGTTTTTAATTATCCTGTTCAGCTCTTGTCGCGTGATTGCAGGGGGGTTTTCTTCTTCTTCTCTTGGCTTTTCCGATGTTAATTTATGTTCTATTTTTGGGTCTGTTAAGTAAAGGCTATTTATGAAGTGGTTTAGTGTATTTTAAATTGTGACTTCTTTGTTGTCTGGCAGGATATTGACTAACCTTGATGGGCATGTTTTCTTACCCGACGCTATCTTGTATTGTGGTCCGTATGTATTTTTAACTTCTTCACAGTATTTCTTCCATGAATCGCGTTTAGCTTTTTGTACTATATTTTTAAGTTTTGCCCTTTCTTTTTTGTATTCTATGTGTAATTTCTGTTTTTTTCCCCGTCTTCTTGTTTTTGAAATTTTCTCCTAAACGCTCTGACCCTGTTTCTTGCTATCTTAACCTCTTGCGTCCACCATTGCGGCGCTGTTATGACAGGTGCTTTCCTTTGTTTATAACATTTAAACGCTATTGTTTTAATTTCGTTTTGGAATCTTAAGGTTATTTTATCTAACTGGTCTGTGTTTGTTATTCTTTTAAGATCTTTAATATATCTATTTCTTATTTGTTTTATTGTTTTCTCAAATTTAGCGTGTTTTCCGTATTTCGTTTCTAACCTGTGTCTTTGATAGTGTTATCGTACTGTAGTTTAAATTTAATATACTTGTGGTCGCTGCCCGATTCATCATCGCTCACTTCCCAATCTGTAATTTCAGTCCCTAGTTTTGTTGTAGCTATTGTTAAATCTTTCTTTTACTTTATAAATAAACACTTTCTTTTACTTTATAAATAACAAAAATGGGTTCATAAAAAAGCCAAATTTTACTTTTCTCTTTTACTGGTATCATAAAATAAAAAAAAAATCACAAATATAATTTTGCGAAAACGCAGCGTCAGTCTTTAATAGGTTAATTTGTGATCTCTGATGGTAGCATAAATGCTACCATGGGCATTAGAGGGTTAACTAATCATAGATTTAACATAGATTTGTATGGGAATTCAATTAATTCTTTCTCAACCCATTCGGGACCAGGAGTGCAAATATGCATCTCCAAAAAGAGCATACAGAATTTTATGCGATTAAATAACACAGAGCAATCTATTAAAAATATTGGTAATAAAAAAGCTGGAAAGTTGGTTGCGACGATAATACATGATGAAAGGGTCTACTTTGAATCCTAATAGCTCTTACTCTAATGTTTACTTTTCCAGTCGTTACGCACGTTCAATATTGTGCATTAGAGAATGTAACGAACACGAACCACCTACTCAAAAGACTAAATTTAATCTAATATTTACTATTATATTCATTAAAAATCCGGTTTCATTTGAATTATTTCTGCATTTTTGTATCTTTTGCAAATTATTGATTTTTAAAATATTTCTGGACTTTTATACAAACCCGAATTTATTCTTCCTTCTTTTTCAAGAATTTTGTCGTATTTAATGCATTATAACTTATGCTATTTTACATAAAAAGTGATTAAAATTTTTTCAACACCGTACGGTCATGATCTATAAAATTCGTATTTGTATTTTTTTTAGCTCATGTTTAATATTTTATTACATTTTAGTCTGTTATTTTTTACAGTATGTAGGTCGCCGTAAACTTTATATGAAATTAGATCAGAATATAAATAGTGTACAATGTACAATTAAGCAACTGCGTTACGTTTATGTTTAGTTAGTTATAGAAAAATAATCTATAAAGTTCTTAATATTTGCCTAGTGACAAACAATTAGTTATAAGAAGATTTACCTAATTACTTATGCAATGATATATATGATTACATGAAAAAAATACAAAAATCTATAATAAGATTTCAGTTTTTATTATAAATTAATACACCTAGGATACGAATATGAATTACGATAAATAGCTTAATTCTCTCTGAGTATGCTAATAAATCGTATAATATTTCACTGAAAATACAACTTAATTATATGAGTTAAAAATTTATTGACTTGTGAAAATTATTCGTTCAAGTACTATTTAATTAAGAATGTTAATTTACACTACGTGGAAACCACGTTAATCTTAAAAACACATGCATAATTTATTAATCTTGGCCCCTTTTAACTTGTACTGCAAATTATGGAATGTCTTTATTTAAATTAATAATCTTATAATCAAATGAAGATCCACTTCAGTTTTTTTATAAACGCACCTTAAGTTTTCTCGTGATATTAATCTATATCAGAGGTGGAAAATATGTGCAACAGCGGGCTGATTGTCACCACTAAATTTGTATAGTATTCTTTGCGAAAAATACCATTAAAATTCTGTGGTGGCTGTCGGCCTACTACTGCACATCTTTTTCAGCACTGCTATTTAAGAAACATTTGGCTGAAATGTGCTGGTCACTCAGCTTCAGAATTCCCCTCCGTAATTTTAAGTCTATGGACATTTGATGCATTCTAATATTTAAAATATCTTCTCGGGAAATTCATATTTTTACCATATTTTTTCTGTGTACCCTTCTTAACCCCTTAACTGTCGTGCCCGAGTGCCTCTCGGGCAAAAATTGTTTGCTATATTCGATACTAAAAGATTTCCATACCACTAAATTTTAACTGTAATCTTTGGTTTCTTAAATGGCGTACCCTTTTCGATTGTGCAAAGTCAAGTATTTTAGTAAAAAAAAAAAGTGGTGCCGGGTCCTGATTTAATTTATTTTGTCAAACAAAAAAGAAACAGTTAAAGGGTTAAAGGGATGTCTCATTTTTTCATTTCAAAATATTTCTAAAACCTATGCTGAATTTAATATTTTATATGTTAAAAACGGGCGAACTGTGAGTAAGACTTTAACTCCTCATATAAACTTATCTAAAGTCTATACTTTAGAAATATTTTGAGAACTAAGAAAAAAGAGACACCGTTTAGGAAGTCTACGGAAAAATAGAAATTAAAAATATTAATTTCCCGTGGAGATATTTTAAATACACGAATGCATCAAATGCACATAGACTTTACATTAGTGAGGGGAAATCGGAAGCTGAGTGACCAGCCCCCTTAAAGGAGAGTACGTATTAATGGAAATAATAACTAAATTAGGTAAAAGTAGAATAATCTTTGCATATAACGATAATAAGCTTCAGCTCAATTTTGTGTACAGTCGGGGCAAGAAAAAAGTAAATACCCCCTACTAACTCTGAAACAAATTATTGTAGAAGAAACTTACTGATATCAAACGATTGGAAATAAAGTCTACTTTTAAGTGATGTGTATAAAATTTGCTTAGGGGCCCTCTACATGTCAAAACGAACCCAAACTTTATTTTTTTAAATAGCAATACCCGTGTTTTATACCATAAATAAGTTCACCCCCCTTCAATTAGCCTAAAAACAAATTATCATAAAATTTGTACAATTAGTTTGACAAATTATTTCAATGTACAAATTCAATTACAAATATTCTATTATTAATCCAATTACAAATTCAATGTATTTATGTTTGAGTTATTTAATATTATAACCACTCAAAAAATTACCACATTAGGATTGTAATTTCAGGAGATATTAATAAAAATATGAAAATGTTATTTAACATTAAAAGCTCTAAATTTTGCATGTTATAATTCGGCAACTTATCATCCAAATAACGTGAAATTTCGTTTCTAGACATCATTCGAACCGAAGATTGAAAACATATTGTCACAATTGGGTGTTGCCTTAGAAGAAAACAAAGTTCGGTCTGCTTTGCGTTTGTAGAAAACAAAGTTTGTTCTGCTTTAGATTTATAGATGCTCCTGTAAGCAAATTTTATATACATCATTTAACCCCTTCCGGTGTGTGGTAATTATGTGTATAAACTAATGGCATGATGGACTGACACCAGAATTTATAAACGAATTTATTAGAAAACCCGAATTTGCTTATTTTAAAGTACGTTATGAAAGGAAAATTTTAAATAAATATTCTGGGTGCCAGTAAAATAAAAATTAGGTGTCTTTTTTTAAGGACACCGCCCGTGTAAGAGTTAAAAATAGACATTATTTTTAATCGTTTGGTATCAATAAGTTTCTTCTATTATAATTAGTTGCAGAGTAAGTAGGGAGTGTTTACTTCTTTTCCCACGACTGTACAATTAACCCAATAAGGACCAACGTGTTTTACAGGAATTGTATTCAATTTACACCACATTTTGTTAAACACTTATTTTTACTTTAAGAATCAGTGAAACGTGTTAATTAAATAAGAGAAATTTTACTCTTCGCTTTTACTTGTATCAGAAAAATAAAAAAATCACAAATGTAATGTTGCGAAAACGCTACGTCAATCTTTAACGGGTTAACCTTCTCGCCACCGTGAACTGATACATCCGTTCACTAAGCTGCAGAATAGAAGCCTTTTTTAAATTAATAAAATTCTACAGATATAATTCATTTTTAAGAAATTAAGTTATGACTAATACTCTTAAGGTTTAGATGTCTATACGTCATTAAAAAAATTGTATCATGTTGAAAAAACACCTTTTTTTAACATTTAAAAAAAAATTACAGAGAAAACAAGATTACAATTTTTCCTTTATCTTAAGTTAGATATACAGAAATAATCAATATTTTTTTTAATATTTGGCTACTGACAGATAGCTAGTTATAAGAAGATTTACCCAATTACTTTTGCAATAATATATTGGATGATAACAGAAAAGAAAAGAACAAAAATCTATAATAATACTTAATTTTTTATTATAAATTACGTTTAATCGGATTATCTACAAATATGAATTGCGATAAAGAGCTTATTTCTCTCTGAGTATGCTAATAAATCGCATAATGTTTTACTGAAAATGCGACTCAATTATATGAGTTAAAAACTTATTGACTCATGAAAATTATTTCTTCAAGTATTATTTAATTAAGAATGTTAATTTACACATCGTGGAAACGCAGTTAATCTCAAAAACACATGCATAATTTATTAATCCTGACCCTTTGTTTAACTTGTAATGCATATTCTGAAATGTCTTCATTTATATTAAAAATCTTATATTCAAATGAACATCCGCTTCATTTTTTTTTTTAATAACCGCACCTTAAACTTTCTCGTCATCTTAATCTATTTAATAAAGATTTGGCTTTACGGGAAGAACGTATTAATGGAAATGCTGCTACAATAACTAAATTACTTAAAAGTAGAATAATCTCTGCATATAAAGATTATAAGCTTCAGGTCGATTTTGTGTACATGCTTGCAATTTCCCCTTTAACTCTTTCAAGGACAAGGTACTTATAAAAGGTTGAAATAATTTGTTGACACCTGTATTTACAAGAGAATTTATTTGCAAAGGAGTAAAAGCATATTTCCGCGTACTTAATAAAAGTGAACATTTCATTATAAAATTCCGGTGTCAATATATCAATTAGGGATTAAAATTATGTGATGCCGTGACGGCATCAACACCCTTCAAAAGGTTAAAGTCTTATACAGCCTTCCAATCATTACGAATTTTAATTATTGATTGATTAGAAATGAAATAATCTCTATGAAAACAAAAGATTAATTATGTTAATTATTCAATTTAGTTACAAAATTGCCTATGAATACTGGAAACATTTAAAATAGATATTTTATTTCATATTAAAAATATAAATACGAACCGTTGATTTCGAAAGCGTGTCAATCTCATTTTGAAAAATAAAAATTACTTAAAGTTAAATCCTATTAAAAATTAACATAAAATTTGCATTTTTAATTAATTCACAATAAATATGTTGTAATATAAATTTAAAAGCAACGTTAAAAACGCCAGAATAAGCAAACATACAGCAGACTAGTTTCGGTAGCGTTTAGCGTACCGTCCTCAGTGCAAAGAATAACGGAAACTTGCTCACTTATAGTATAGAGGAGAAGCGGATTCAACTGAAAAGTTCATTAACCAATGGGAAAACAGGAAAATGCGAGTACCAGCCAATGGGAAAATAGTATAGTTAATGCCACCAGACATGTGAAAAAAATTGGTAGTAATTAGGCAAAAGGGGAATTTATGAAATATTTCCAGCAATCTGATAAAGGGGGAATAGCGAATTCACTATTAACAATACTGTCATAATTTTTGTAGATATGAAATGCTTCAAGAAAATTAAGTTCGTGTGTAGAAGTGGCTTTAGAGATTATTTTGGCTGAATTAAAATCAAAAGAGTGGTTCATCTCCCAGCAATGTTTAGCATTGAACCCGTTTCTTTACACGAACATAATTTTCTTGAAGCATTTCATACTAATTAATCCCCCTTGGGGTACGCCCGCCTCGATAATGCAAGAAGAAGAAATAGAATGTTGTACTCTAACAGAGAAGGTTCTATTTTTTAGATATTTATATATAATGAGAATAAGTTGAGGGGACTTTAAGAATTATTAGTTTATAAATTAGAGTTTCATGCCAAACTCTATCGAAAGCTTTTGTAGTGTCTATGAATACTACACATGTTTTTTGTTTACTGAGGAAACCCTGAGAAATGAGTTCAGTTACCCTCCAAAGCTGGTGTTGAGTGGACAGTTTGGGCCCAAACCCGAACTGCTTCAGTATAATAATCGAATTGGTGGTAACGTACTCTTTCAGGCGGTTTGAAAGTATGTATTCATAGACTTTGGAAATACAGGAAAGTAAAGAAATAGGTCGAAAACTAGAAGGAGCGTGGCGGTCGTGCCCAGGTTTTGGGATTGGTACTACCTGCGCCCGCTTCCAGCAGTCGGGAAACATACGTAAGTTAAGCACAGTATTAATTAGAATAGTTTGGAAAATGTAAAATTTATTGGAAGATACATTAACATATTAGTAGAAATGCAGTCGAGGCCAGGCGATTTATTCTTTTGAAGATTCCCAATATAAGCTACAACCTCGGAAGGAGTTGCAGGAGTGAGAGTGATTTGTGTTGAGAAACTCATCAACTTTGTCATTGACTTTATCAGTCATACTGAGATTGACGACATCTCGATTAAGTGTAAACTGATTTCTAAGACTGTCAGTAATGAATTCAGCCTTTTCAGAGTTTTTATAGACCATTCCATCGGGGCCATTTAGGGCCGAAATGTGTGGGTGTGTTCTACGGATACGGGCGTTGCCATCGAAATACTCAAGGCCTGAGGACACGCGTTGTCACGTCATCACTAATCGACCGAATTCTCACTACTGTTGGAATTCACACCGGGAAAATTTGAATAGCAGTTTTATTTTATTTTATTTATGGAAAATCTAGCACCTTATAAAGCAATACTATTTAAACTTACTGGTGAGAATTTGAAATCCCCAGTAAAAAATCAGCCAGATGAAGCAACAATGTGGCATTTCGCATCTGGCTGAACTTTTATTTAGGGATTCCGAATTCTCACCAGTAAGTTTAAACTGTCAGTATTGTTTTATAAGATGATAGATATTTCACAAATAAAAGAAAAGAAAATTGCTATCGAAAAATTTCCGGTGTGAATTCCAACACTGGTGAGAATCGGTCCATTAGTCATGACGTCACAACTCGTGTCCTCCGGCCTTGAGTATTTCGATGGCAACGTTACGGGCCCTCGCCGACCAAATTGTGTTGTCAGAAGTCGATAAACATTTAACATATGTGTTCCAGCGTGAAATACTAAACTTCTCACTGCAGCACTTATTTCCTGATTTAATCGATTTAGTTGGGGTTTTAGAACGAGTCCCTGTACGTCTGCCAGTCCCGTCTTGAACGATTTCTGACGCTTTTCGGATTCCTGAGAGGCTCAGGCAGTCGAAAGCGATCAACTACTCTCTGCCTAGGTTTGGCGACTTCGTTAAAAGCATTATGGATGGTTTCTCCAAATGCATTTACTGAAGCCGTTACGTCGTCGGAAGAGTGCATCTCAGTGGGGGACGGCTCAGTAGTCGTGAGAATATGAGCATATGAGTTATCCCAATTTACCGAAAAGGCCTAAGGGAAATCAGGTTGGTAATTCCCCACGTGGAATTTGAGCACAATCGGTAAGTGATCAGAAGTCAGATCGTTCACTGCTTGTATAGTGTTCGGGAACGGAAAATTGCGGGTGATAGAAAAATCAATTATAGAGTGGGAATTGTGGCGGGTGGACTCAGAAGGTGCAATAATTTCTGCATGCTTTTGATCTGTCAACCTGCGAATTGTAAAACCAGGATTGTTGGAGCGATGAGAGCCCCGAGAGAAATGATGAGCATTAAAATCGCCCGCAATAATAAAATTTGAAAAAAGGGCGAGTGAGATTTGATAGATCTTTTTCAGGCAGACGTTGATAACTAGAAGGGGGTTATAAACGGTTGCAATCAGTAGATGGGGTATGGAGGGGTATTCCAGACCAATTGGGGTGGCTTTAATGCAATCGAAATTGGGAATTTTAGCAAGAGAAGCACTGAGCAGTGTACGTTAAATAAGGGCTCAGTGCTTCTCTTGCTAAAATTCCCCATTGACAATAAATGGCTCGTTAGTATTCCTAATGGTGAGTTAGTATTTCTCTCTCGAAAACGAGATTCATTTAGCATTCATGTTCACAACGTGTCGTCATTCATTTTTATCCTACATTTCGAACCGGTTTCGCGATAGGAACGCTAATGCCGCCATTTTGTACCAGATGGCGCTGTAAGCGGTCTCATCTAGAAAAGCATAGCCTCTTTACTATACCTAGACACCATGTTTATGAATATCGATGCAGTCGTTCAGCAGTTAAGAGGGTGGGAACGGACTTTAATGGGCACCCTGTATTTTTATTTTAAGACATTGTTGTTAAATAACCGAATATTATTTTATTTGTATATGCCTAATTCACACCTAAAAATTAAAACAGCAATATTTGCTTAATTAATAACAGACATTCCGCATTTAATCAAAGCGAAATTAACCATTGAAACTTTCTGGTGTAAAGTCAGATTCTCTGAACTACGTCATTTCTAAAACGTATTCTATCTTGGGAATTAAAGGTTTAAATGTTAAATTTTATAAAATAAATAATTATATAAAATAAGATATTTGGAGACATACTTATTAGAATATTTACTAATTTGCAATATTTTAACGTGAAACCACCACACGAAAGTAGTTTTTACTTGTATTGCAGATGTGCAACAGAAGAAAAGTGTATCTCTGAATTTTTTTCATTATTTTTCCTGTGTGATAAACCTTTCAGAGAATCATATAGAATTTTTTCGAAACGAAATAAAAAATCGCGCATTTAAGGCTTAAGTCGCGTTTTCTCAAAACTTGATTTTTGAGGACTATCCGTAAGATTTAAAAAAAAAACAAAAAAAAAACTATTTGATGGAATGGCTTAACTTTTCTTTTTTGTTGCATGTAATATAACATCATTATCTATAATTGGATTAATATATTTTAGACTAACATTTTAGGCTGAATATTTTGAGTATTTTTAATGAAAAATTTGTATTTTTTAAAGTTTTTAAAATTTTTAAATTTGAGAGGTTTTTTAATAAGGTTTCATTTCAGTGATAGTTATATCCTTAATTCATGCTATAGAGTAATGTTTCCTGATCATTTTAAAACAAAAATTAAGTTCTTATGTTAATTCAACGTTAACATATCTTACGGATGGTGATATGACACAAAAATGTTATTTCGAAAATTGTGTTATATAAATTTTACTATATTTTTTATTTTATTACATTGAAGTACTTCATTTTATAATTTTATAAGACTACAAACATACCTTAAAAATATCAGAAAGTTTAAATTAGTTACATTGAATACTTCTGTTTTTATACGCACTCGAAAAAAGAGCTCTGTTTAAATGTTTTTCGGTATCGATCAAGCCCTGAGGCTCCTTAAGTTCTGTACAACACTTATAAAGTCATTCAGAAACAGTAATTGGTAAGCAGGGATTTATATGAGTATAAAATGACATGTAGCTAAATTTGAGATATTGTGTAAAACTATAAATGTGTAAAATTGTATAATACTGTTTTTCTAAATACTGCCTGCGGTATTTATTGAACGATGAACACTTGTCTACTAATTGGATGAAATTCAGCTCCTCGGAAATTTGCTCAATAAACTTTATACTCAGCAGCAGGCTTTCTACTGTGGTCTGTCATTTCTTGAGATTCTAAGCATTTTCAAATATTAGTTTGGTAAGAAATAATTTTTAAAATTTGTTTCTTACCAATTTACCAAATTTCTTACGATTTTTTTTTTTTTTTTTTTGATAAGAAATAATTTTGAAAAAAAAATTTTTAGTAAAAAAATAATTTTTAATTTTGATTAACATAAATTTATTATAAATTTTTGTAATTTTTTTTAATACCCATCACACGAGAACTTAATTAATACTAGAAGCGCCATTGGGGGTCATTTTGAACCATGTCAAATTGATAATAGTTGATTCGAACCAGAAATTTCTTCATAAGGTATGTTAGATCTATGCAGCGCAATAATAGGCTAATTAAATAAGTTAAGCAGTTTTAAGTAAAAATTCTGGTGTGAAACAATTTTTTATAAAACTTGAGGAAAAAAGCCGGCGGTTCTAGTGTTAACCCCTTCAAGGGTAGTGGTTCCTTTTTGGACCACCTAATTTTAAGCCCTAAATGTCACATTGGCACCAGAATATTAGAGTGAAAAATTTCCTTTTATTAAGTACGTAAACAAAAGCTTTTGGTTATTTTGAAATAAATTTGCTTGTAAATTCTGGTGTCAATCACTCATTTCAGTATTTTGCGAATAGAAGTACCTTGCCCCTGAAAGTGTTAAAGGATGTAAAATAATTAGAATTTCCTAACGCCAGTACTAAGAAAATTTGGCACAATTTGAGAAAATTACTTTTTTTTTTAAATTGTTTTCTTAAAGATATGAAATGAAATAAAACTAAAAGTATTTTTCTTTTCATTAATCTTTCAAATAATTTTTCCATATTTTTATATTAGCCGTAAAACCGCCTAATATTCGTCCATCGCCATTATTCATACTGCATTCATTCCATTTAATATACAAAAAATTCAATTATTTAATTTCAATACATATCTTTGAGTTAAAAAATGTTTATTAAATACATTTATAATACAAAAAATTTATATAAAATTTTTAAAAAGAAAAGGAAAGATCGAAAAAAAGGGCAAAATAAAATCAAGCAAAATAATACCCTAAATCAAGACATCTTATCATCATTTCAAATTTTCCAATCTAAGGCATACGAGAAAAAAACTGCCACTGGCGAGGAACTAAATAAATGCTAGTTTTGTGAGTTGCACACGGCTAAATAAATTTACTACAATTGTTGCACAAATTTGTTTTAAATATCCACCACATGAAAACTTAATTATTCAATTCAAAATAATTAGAATTTTCTAACACCAGTGGTAAGAAATAATTACAAGGATTATTCATAGACTTAATTTAATTAGTTTTAATAACACTCTTGTAGTTATTAAAGAGGATTAAGGGAAAGTATCTAGATCAGCATAATTTTACATGTCTTTTACAGTAAAAAGATTAAATGCTTTATGCAATAGCAATTTATCAATCTCGTATTCTCCTTTTAAATAATATTAATTAAATAAATTCTATTACACGTATCATGAATGAGTTTCATTTGAATATGAATTTCCAAACAATGTGCCTATCGTCGTTTAGACAAATAGAAGTACTTAGTAAATTGTCTTTCCTTTCATTCTTTAGGGAAATACATCAATATTCTTTGGATATTAATATTTGAGGAGTCTCAGGACTCTTAAAGCTTTAAAATTCTCGAAATTTTAATTTTTTTAGATGTTAAACTCCTATTTTTCTGAACATTTTGATATAATTGTTTCCTTGAAATTCCTATTAGAACTGAAGTTATGGCTTTTACGTTTATACGCATTCAATAGCTAAAGCGTCATTTCGGAAACTTTTAAGCCATTTTTCTCTAAATGACGTTTTGACTATAACGCGCACAATATCTCAAAAACTTATGAATATTTTTTCATGAAATTTCAAAACATATGTTTCATGTTAGTCTGTATAAACTGGACCTAAAATTTCCTTTTTATTGTTCAAAACAAAGTTTTTTTAGGTGATTATACTGTTGAAATTTTCTTAATTTTACATTAGCTAAATACAACTTTGTATTAAAAATATAAAAAAGCCTTAAATACAATTTTATTTATATTCAGGGTAATTATTATAATCTGAAGTATAAGTAGGCACCAAAAATTTTCATTCTAGTTGCAATGCTTATTTTGTAAACGTGCGTGTAAGCTGTTATGTCGATTTTTTGCTCGTCAAATGTCTAGCAGTTTGGAGCCTCCTATAAATGCTATTTCTGCATCTTATAATTTTTTAAATACATGAAATGAAAGAACATACTTATATATTTTATTCATATCAAAATTGTGTCTTAAAATGAAATGCATTTTAAGATATTAAATGCTGAAAATGGTCTTTTTTTTTTTCATTTTTTCCAATTTTAAGAGTCCTGAGACCCCTTAAAAGAGTAGTTTAGCTGAAGACCAGTGCTGCCAGATGGGCTACTTTTTTAAAAATCAGATTCTTGATTGGCACCACTTTTTTGAAATAGTAAAATGTGCCTTATTTAATGTCATATTAATTAAGGGAAAAACAAAGTGGATTTTACCGTTTCAAAAAAGTGATGTCAATCAAGAAATCCGAATTTAAAAAAAAGTAGCCCACTGGCAACACTGCTGAAGACGAATGCGTATTTTGAAGGATTATTATTAAAATAGCACTATAATTTGAAGCTACATGATCTTCATAAATTTCAAAGGTTATTAAGTTAAATTAGAAAATTGTTTATAAAGATTAATTGAATGTATTGAAAGCTTTCATATGGAACATTTTAATATTTAATACATATTGCAAGAAGTAAAATATAAATCAAACAAGAGCGGATATTTACTTTTGCTAAAATTTTCATTATGTTAGATTTTAATATAAAATAATAACAAAACATAAAATAAGAAAAAATAAACGACTACGTACAAAAAAAATGCTTTAAGTCTAATTTACATCAAAAATACACACTTTTGAATCATTTCGTGTAAAACACAAACAACAAGAAAAAAATAGACAAGAAAGGAAAAGAAAATAGAAAATAAAGGACAGAAAAAGTAATAAGATATAATACCATAAATCAAGATATTTTATTATCAGAGAAATTTTTCTAATTTACACATGCGAAACATAAATCTGCTACTTGCCAGAAACCAAATGCCATTGGTGAGATTTGCGCCCGGATAATATAAAATTATAATAAATTGATGCACAAAATTAAAAAAAAATATCTGTCTTAATTATATCACACAAAAAAATTTTGTAACACCAGTGCCGAGAAATAATTACAAGGATTAGTCATTGACATAATTAGTTATTTTAAATAACCCCCGTGCAATTATTAAAACGGATTAAGGGGATAATTCTGTGTCCGCATATTGTTCCATGTCTTTAACCCTCTCGCTGCGTAATTGGTTTATCAAAATAGCTTCAAAAATTGCGCAT
The DNA here is from genome assembly GCA_963932465.1 of Maratus speciosus. Taxonomy (NCBI): domain Eukaryota; kingdom Metazoa; phylum Arthropoda; class Arachnida; order Araneae; family Salticidae; genus Maratus; species Maratus speciosus. The sequence continues at coordinate 255,203,345 of OZ010797.1, read as the reverse complement.
TTAATCCCTTCGCGACGAACGTCTTTTAAGAATTTTTATTCTCTTGTCACCGGTTTTTCGAAACAAAAATTTTCGTCTAATTTAATCGAGGAAATGCTCCGATTAGTAAGACAAAATTTACAATAAAAAGTAACTGGTGGCAATGATTAAGGAGGGTTAATTAGACGGAAAAAATGCATCTCCGATTAATCGCGCTAATTTTGCTACTTTTACGTTGCCGGAGAAACTCTCGGGTTGCGCAGCGAGAGGGTTAATGAAATAAAGAACTAAAAATTTTATGCAATAACAATTTATTAATCTCGGTATTCTCCTTTCGAATAATATTAATTAGCTAAATTTTGTTACACGAATCGCGAATAACTTTCATTTGAATATGATTTTATTAACAATATGCTATTCCCGATTAATACCTTGCTTTGTAATGCATATGCTTATATATCGTCATTTAAACAAATAGAAGTGCTAAATAAATTATCTTTACTTTCAATCTTTAGGGAAATGCACTAATATTCATTCGATTTAAATATTCAAAAGAATAGTTGAAGACGAATGCGTATTTGGAAAGATTATTACTAACATAGATAAAAAATTTAAAGCTACATCATGTCTGTAAATATCGGAAGTTATTGTGTTGAATCAGCAAATTATTTATAGAGATTAATGGTATATATGAGAATCGTTCATATGGAACATTTTAATATTTAACACATATTGAAAGTAGAAAAACGGAAAAACTGTAAATATCGGAAGTTATTGTGTTGAATCAGCAAATTATTTATAGGGATTAATGGTATATATGAGAATCTTTCATATGGAACATTTTAATATTTAACACATATTGAAAGTAGAAAAACATTAGGAGCTGAATTTCTTTTTGCTAAAATTTTCATTATGTTAGATTTTAGCATAAATAAAGAAATATAAAATAAATAAAAATAAAGGAATACATACACAAAATCAAAGCTGGTAGACGGGAGGTGCTGTGTTCGAACCCAATCGCGCCCGTCCGCCTAATTGTAGGGAGTTTTCCGTAGTTTTCTTCGAACCTTGCGTAAATACAGTTTAAGATCACTTTGAAAGACCCCAAGGGCATACCCTCCCTCGGTCCTACATCCCTTGAGCAGATAATGGGCCGTCATAAACAACACACACCCGAATACATACAAAAAATGCTTTAAGTCTAATTTACATACTAAATGTACTGATACATTGTAGCGACAAAACAATGTAAAATTAAATTAAAATAACAAGTACAAAATCTCAAACGCACTAAAGTCTTCAATAAGGAAGTCCTCCAATACAAAGGTAATTACGGTGTATTACTAACAATTGACTACAATGCATATGTAATCCCGACATCTTTTTAACAGTGTTGCCGCATCTGGCGGATTTTTTATTTAGATATATTGAAAACATACCAGAAAATTTTAAATAGCAGTTTTCTTTTATTTTATATATGGCATATGTAACATCCTATCAAACAAAAGTAACTATAAAAACTTACTGGTGAGAATTCGGAATGCCTAAATAAAAAATCAGCGATATGTGGCAACATTGCTTTTTAAAGGCAACCTTATAAATGAAACTGAAATTGACACTATAGAAATTCAGAAAAATGCACGAGAAATATAGAAAATATATGCGAAGTACAAATACCTAAAAAAAAAAGAAGAAAGCACCAAACTAATAGATGCATAACTGAAAACAGAACAGAACATTACAAAGCAATAATAGTCCAGGCAACAGAGACCGTATAGGGCAGTGTTTGATAACCTTTTATTGGCCATGCCCCACCAAAGCATCTGTAAAGTCACTATGCCCCTCCCCCCCCCTTAATCTGTAAATTATGTCTCTTATTATAAAAAAAGTGAACTCTATTTACATTGTGAGGCGTAATAGAGTCTTAACAATAACTATTCATTTCACATTTTTTAATTTTTCTTCTGTCACAAATGTATTTTTAACATAATTTTATAAATCCAATGAGGTTATACAACTTCGCCTTTGTGAAAAAATGTCATGACGTCACAACTCGTGTCCTCCGGCCTTGAGTATTTCGATGGCAACGTTACGGGCCCTCGCCGACCAAATTGTGTTGTCAGAAGTCGATAAACATTCAACATATGTGTTCCAGCGTGAAATACTAAACTTCTCACTGCAGCACTTATTTCCTGATTTAATCGATTTAGTTGGGGTTTTAGAACGAGTCCCTGTACGTCTGCCAGTCCCGTCTTGAACGATTTCTGACGCTTTTCGGATTCCTGAGAGGCTCAGGCAGTCGAAAGCGATCAACTACTCTCTGCCTAGGTTTGGCGACTTCGTTAAAAGCATTATGGAGGGTTTCTCCAAATGCATTTACTGAAGCCGTTACGTCGTCGGAAGAGTGCATCTCAGTGGGGGACGGCTCAGTAGTCGTGAGAATATGAGCATATGAGTTATCCCAATTTACCGAAAAGGCCTAAGGGAAATCAGGTTGGTAATTCCCCACGTGGAATTTGAGCACAATCGGTAAGTGATCAGAAGTCAGATCGTTCACTGCTTGTATAGTGTTCGGGAACGGAAAATTGCGGGTGATAGAAAAATCAATTATAGAGTGGGAATTGTGGCGGGTGGACTCAGAAGGTGCAATAATTTCTGCATGCTTTTGATCTGTCAACCTGCGAATTGTAAAACCAGGATTGTTGGAGCGATGAGAGCCCCGAGAGAAATGATGAGCATTAAAATCGCCCGCAATAATAAAATTTGAAAAAAGGGCGAGTGAGATTTGATAGATCTTTTTCAGGCAGACGTTGATAACTAGAAGGGGGTTATAAACGGTTGCAATCAGTAGATGGGGTATGGAGGGGTATTCCAGACCAATTGGGGTGGCTTTAATGCAATCGAAATTGGGAATTTTAGCAAGAGAAGCACTGAGCAGTGTACGTTAAATAAGGGCTCAGTGCTTCTCTTGCTAAAATTCCCCATTGACAATAAATGGCTCGTTAGTATTCCTAATGGTGAGTTAGTATTTCTCTCTCGAAAACGAGATTCATTTAGCATTCATGTTCACAACGTGTCGTCATTCATTTTTATCCTACATTTCGAACCGGTTTCGCGATAGGAACGCTAATGCCGCCATTTTGTACCAGATGGCGCTGTAAGCGGTCTCATCTAGAAAAGCATAGCCTCTTTACTATACCTAGACACCATGTTTATGAATATCGATGCAGTCGTTCAGCAGTTAAGAGGGTGGGAACGGACTTTAATGGGCACCCTGTATTTTTATTTTAAGACATTGTTGTTAAATAACCGAATATTATTTTATTTGTATATGCCTAATTCACACCTAAAAATTAAAACAGCAATATTTGCTTAATTAATAACAGACATTCCGCATTTAATCAAAGCGAAATTAACCATTGAAACTTTCTGGTGTAAAGTCAGATTCTCTGAACTACGTCATTTCTAAAACGTATTCTATCTTGGGAATTAAAGGTTTAAATGTTAAATTTTATAAAATAAATAATTATATAAAATAAGATATTTGGAGACATACTTATTAGAATATTTACTAATTTGCAATATTTTAACGTGAAACCACCACACGAAAGTAGTTTTTACTTGTATTGCAGATGTGCAACAGAAGAAAAGTGTATCTCTGATTTTTTTTCATTATTTTTCCTGTGTGATAAACCTTTCAGAGAATCATATAGAATTTTTTCGAAACGAAATAAAAAATCGCGCATTTAAGGCTTAAGTCGCGTTTTCTCAAAACTTGATTTTTGAGGACTATCCGTAAGATTTAAAAAAAAAACAAAAAAAAAAACTATTTGATGGAATGGCTTAACTTTTCTTTTTTGTTGCATGTAATATAACATCATTATCTATAATTGGATTAATATATTTTAGACTAACATTTTAGGCTGAATATTTTGAGTATTTTTAATGAAAAATTTGTATTTTTTAAAGTTTTTAAAATTTTTAAATTTGAGAGGTTTTTTAATAAGGTTTCATTTCAGTGATAGTTATATCCTTAATTCATGCTATAGAGTAATGTTTCCTGATCATTTTAAAACAAAAATTAAGTTCTTATGTTAATTCAACGTTAACATATCTTACGGATGGTGATATGACACAAAAATGTTATTTCGAAAATTGTGTTATATAAATTTTACTATATTTTTTATTTTATTACATTGAAGTACTTCATTTTATAATTTTATAAGACTACAAACATACCTTAAAAATATCAGAAAGTTTAAATTAGTTACATTGAATACTTCTGTTTTTATACGCACTCGAAAAAAGAGCTCTGTTTAAATGTTTTTCGGTATCGATCAAGCCCTGAGGCTCCTTAAGTTCTGTACAACACTTATAAAGTCATTCAGAAACAGTAATTGGTAAGCAGGGATTTATATGAGTATAAAATGACATGTAGCTAAATTTGAGATATTGTGTAAAACTATAAATGTGTAAAATTGTATAATACTGTTTTTCTAAATACTGCCTGCGGTATTTATTGAACGATGAACACTTGTCTACTAATTGGATGAAATTCAGCTCCTCGGAAATTTGCTCAATAAACTTTATACTCAGCAGCAGGCTTTCTACTGTGGTCTGTCATTTCTTGAGATTCTAAGCATTTTCAAATATTAGTTTGGTAAGAAATAATTTTTAAAATTTGTTTCTTACCAATTTACCAAATTTCTTACGATTTTTTTTTTTTTTTTTGATAAGAAATAATTTTGAAAAAAAAATTTTTAGTAAAAAAATAATTTTTAATTTTGATTAACATAAATTTATTATAAATTTTTGTAATTTTTTTTAATACCCATCACACGAGAACTTAATTAATACTAGAAGCGCCATTGGGGGTCATTTTGAACCATGTCAAATTGATAATAGTTGATTCGAACCAGAAATTTCTTCATAAGGTATGTTAGATCTATGCAGCGCAATAATAGGCTAATTAAATAAGTTAAGCAGTTTTAAGTAAAAATTCTGGTGTGAAACAATTTTTTATAAAACTTGAGGAAAAAAGCCGGCGGTTCTAGTGTTAACCCCTTCAAGGGTAGTGGTTCCTTTTTGGACCACCTAATTTTAAGCCCTAAATGTCACATTGGCACCAGAATATTAGAGTGAAAAATTTCCTTTTATTAAGTACGTAAACAAAAGCTTTTGGTTATTTTGAAATAAATTTGCTTGTAAATTCTGGTGTCAATCACTCATTTCAGTATTTTGCGAATAGAAGTACCTTGCCCCTGAAAGTGTTAAAGGATGTAAAATAATTAGAATTTCCTAACGCCAGTACTAAGAAAATTTGGCACAATTTGAGAAAATTACTTTTTTTTTTAAATTGTTTTCTTAAAGATATGAAATGAAATAAAACTAAAAGTATTTTTCTTTTCATTAATCTTTCAAATAATTTCCATATTTTTATATTAGCCGTAAACCGCCTAATATTCGTCCCATCGCCATTATTCATACTGCATTCATTCCATTTAATATACAAAAAATTCAATTATTTAATTTCAATACATATCTTTGAGTTAAAAAATGTTTATTAAATACATTTATAATACAAAAAATTTATATAAAATTTTTAAAAAGAAAAGGAAAGATCGAAAAAAAGGGCAAAATAAAATCAAGCAAAATAATACCCTAAATCAAGACATCTTATCATCATTTCAAATTTTCCAATCTAAGGCATACGAGAAAAAAACTGCCACTGGCGAGGAACTAAATAAATGCTAGTTTTGTGAGTTGCACACGGCTAAAATAAATTTACTACAAATTGTTGCACAAATTTGTTTTAAATATCCACCACATGAAAACTTAATTATTCAATTCAAAATAATTAGAATTTTCTAACACCAGTGGTAAGAAATAATTACAAGGATTATTCATAGACTTAATTTAATTAGTTTTAATAACACTCTTGTAGTTATTAAAGAGGATTAAGGGAAAGTATCTAGATCAGCATAATTTTACATGTCTTTTACAGTAAAAAGATTAAATGCTTTATGCAATAGCAATTTATCAATCTCGTATTCTCCTTTTAAATAATATTAATTAAATAAATTCTATTACACGTATCATGAATGAGTTTCATTTGAATATGAATTTCCAAACAATGTGCCTATCGTCGTTTAGACAAATAGAAGTACTTAGTAAATTGTCTTTCCTTTCAATCTTTAGGGAAATACATCAATATTCTTTGGATATTAATATTTGAGGAGTCTCAGGACTCTTAAAGCTTTAAAATTCTCGAAATTTTAATTTTTTTAGATGTTAAACTCCTATTTTTCTGAACATTTTGATATAATTGTTTCCTTGAAATTCCTATTAGAACTGAAGTTATGGCTTTTACGTTTATACGCATTCAATAGCTAAAGCGTCATTTCGGAAACTTTTAAGCCATTTTTCTCTAAATGACGTTTTTGACTATAACGCGCACAATATCTCAAAAACTTATGAATATTTTTTCATGAAATTTTCAAAACATATGTTTCATGTTAGTCTGTATAAACTGGACCTAAAATTTCCTTTTTATTGTTCAAAACAAAGTTTTTTTAGGTGATTATACTGTTGAAATTTTCTTAATTTTACATTAGCTAAATACAACTTTGTATTAAAAATATAAAAAAGCCTTAAATACAATTTTATTTATATTCAGGGTAATTATTATAATCTGAAGTATAAGTAGGCACCAAAATTTTCATTCTAGTTGCAATGCTTATTTTGTAAACGTGCGTGTAAGCTGTTATGTCGATTTTTTGCTCGTCAAATGTCTAGCAGTTTGAAGCCTCCTATAAATGCTATTTCTGCATCTTATAATTTTTTAAATACATGAAATGAAAGAACATACTTATATATTTTATTCATATCAAAATTGTGTCTTAAAATGAAATGCATTTTAAGATATTAAATGCTGAAAATGGTCTTTTTTTTTTTCATTTTTTCCAATTTTAAGAGTCCTGAGACCCCTTAAAAGAGTAGTTTAGCTGAAGACCAGTGCTGCCAGATGGGCTACTTTTTTAAAAATCAGATTCTTGATTGGCACCACTTTTTTGAAATAGTAAAATGTGCCTTATTTAATGTCATATTAATTAAGGGAAAAACAAAGTGGATTTTACCGTTTCAAAAAAGTGATGTCAATCAAGAAATCCGAATTTAAAAAAAAGTAGCCCACTGGCAACACTGCTGAAGACGAATGCGTATTTTGAAGGATTATTATTAAAATAGCACTATAATTTGAAGCTACATGATCTTCATAAATTTCAAAGGTTATTAAGTTAAATTAGAAAATTGTTTATAAAGATTAATTGAATGTATTGAAAGCTTTCATATGGAACATTTTAATATTTAATACATATTGCAAGAAGTAAAATATAAATCAAACAAGAGCGGATATTTACTTTTGCTAAAATTTTCATTATGTTAGATTTTAATATAAAATAATAACAAAACATAAAATAAGAAAAAATAAACGACTACGTACAAAAAAAATGCTTTAAGTCTAATTTACATCAAAAATACACACTTTTGAATCATTTCGTGTAAAACACAAACAACAAGAAAAAAATAGACAAGAAAGGAAAAGAAAATAGAAAATAAAGGACAGAAAAAGTAATAAGATATAATACCATAAATCAAGATATTTTATTATCAGAGAAATTTTTCTAATTTACACATGCGAAACATAAATCTGCTACTTGCCAGAAACCAAATGCCATTGGTGAGATTTGCGCCCGGATAATATAAAATTATAATAAATTGATGCACAAAATTAAAAAAAAATATCTGTCTTAATTATATCACACAAAAAAATTTTGTAACACCAGTGCCGAGAAATAATTACAAGGATTAGTCATTGACATAATTAGTTATTTTAAATAACCCCCGTGCAATTATTAAAACGGATTAAGGGGATAATTCTGTGTCCGCATATTGTTCCATGTCTTTAACCCTCTCGCTGCGTAATTGGTTTATCAAAATAGCTTCAAAAATTGCGCATTTAATCCCTTCGCGACGAACGTCTTTTAAGAATTTTTATTCTCTTGTCACCGGTTTTTCGAAACAAAAATTTTCGTCTAATTTAATCGAGGAAATGCTCCGATTAGTAAGACAAAATTTACAATAAAAAGTAACTGGTGGCAATGATTAAGGAGGGTTAATTAGACGGAAAAAATGCATCTCCGATTAATCGCGCTAATTTTGCTACTTTTACGTTGCCGGAGAAACTCTCGGGTTGCGCAGCGAGAGGGTTAATGAAATAAAGAACTAAAAATTTTATGCAATAACAATTTATTAATCTCGGTATTCTCCTTTCGAATAATATTAATTAGCTAAATTTTGTTACACGAATCGCGAATAACTTTCATTTGAATATGATTTTATTAACAATATGCTATTCCCGATTAATACCTTGCTTTGTAATGCATATGCTTATATATCGTCATTTAAACAAATAGAAGTGCTAAATAAATTATCTTTACTTTCAATCTTTAGGGAAATGCACTAATATTCTTTCGATTTAAATATTCAAAAGAATAGTTGAAGACGAATGCGTATTTGGAAAGATTATTACTAACATAGATAAAAAATTTAAAGCTACATCATGTCTGTAAATATCGGAAGTTATTGTGTTGAATCAGCAAATTATTTATAGAGATTAATGGTATATATGAGAATCGTTCATATGGAACATTTTAATATTTAACACATATTGAAAGTAGAAAAACGGAAAAACTGTAAATATCGGAAGTTATTGTGTTGAATCAGCAAATTATTTATAGGGATTAATGGTATATATGAGAATCTTTCATATGGAACATTTTAATATTTAACACATATTGAAAGTAGAAAAACATTAGGAGCTGAATTTCTTTTTGCTAAAATTTTCATTATGTTAGATTTTAGCATAAATAAAGAAATATAAAATAAATAAAAATAAAGGAATACATACACAAAATCAAAGCTGGTAGACGGGAGGTGCTGTGTTCGAACCCAATCGCGCCCGTCCGCCTAATTGTAGGGAGTTTTCCGTAGTTTTCTTCGAACCTTGCGTAAATACAGTTTAAGATCACTTTGAAAGACCCCAAGGGCATACCCTCCCTCGGTCCTACATCCCTTGAGCAGATAATGGGCCGTCATAAACAACACACACCCGAATACATACAAAAAATGCTTTAAGTCTAATTTACATACTAAATGTACTGATACATTGTAGCGACAAAACAATGTAAAATTAAATTAAAATAACAAGTACAAAATCTCAAACGCACTAAAGTCTTCAATAAGGAAGTCCTCCAATACAAAGGTAATTACGGTGTATTACTAACAATTGACTACAATGCATATGTAATCCCGACATCTTTTTAACAGTGTTGCCGCATCTGGCGGATTTTTTATTTAGATATATTGAAAACATACCAGAAAATTTTAAATAGCAGTTTTCTTTTATTTTATATATGGCATATGTAACATCCTATCAAACAAAAGTAACTATAAAAACTTACTGGTGAGAATTCGGAATGCCTAAATAAAAAATCAGCGATATGTGGCAACATTGCTTTTTAAAGGCAACCTTATAAATGAAACTGAAATTGACACTATAGAAATTCAGAAAAATGCACGAGAAATATAGAAAATATATGCGAAGTACAAATACCTAAAAAAAAAAGAAGAAAGCACCAAACTAATAGATGCATAACTGAAAACAGAACAGAACATTACAAAGCAATAATAGTCCAGGCAACAGAGACCGTATAGGGCAGTGTTTGATAACCTTTTATTGGCCATGCCCCACTAAAGCATCTGTAAAGTCACTATGCCCCTCCCCCCCCCCTTAATCTGTAAATTATGTCTCTTATTATAAAAAAAGTGAACTCTATTTACATTGTGAGGCGTAATAGAGTCTTAACAATAACTATTCATTTCACATTTTTTAATTTTTCTTCTGTCACAAATGTATTTTTAACATAATTTTATAAATCCAATGAGGTTATACAACTTCGCCTTTGTGAAAAAATGTCATGACGTCACAACTCGTGTCCTCCGGCCTTGAGTATTTCGATGGCAACGTTACGGGCCCTCGCCGACCAAATTGTGTTGTCAGAAGTCGATAAACATTCAACATATGTGTTCCAGCGTGAAATACTAAACTTCTCACTGCAGCACTTATTTCCTGATTTAATCGATTTAGTTGGGGTTTTAGAACGAGTCCCTGTACGTCTGCCAGTCCCGTCTTGAACGATTTCTGACGCTTTTCGGATTCCTGAGAGGCTCAGGCAGTCGAAAGCGATCAACTACTCTCTGCCTAGGTTTGGCGACTTCGTTAAAAGCATTATGGAGGGTTTCTCCAAATGCATTTACTGAAGCCGTTACGTCGTCGGAAGAGTGCATCTCAGTGGGGGACGGCTCAGTAGTCGTGAGAATATGAGCATATGAGTTATCCCAATTTACCGAAAAGGCCTAAGGGAAATCAGGTTGGTAATTCCCCACGTGGAATTTGAGCACAATCGGTAAGTGATCAGAAGTCAGATCGTTCACTGCTTGTATAGTGTTCGGGAACGGAAAATTGCGGGTGATAGAAAAATCAATTATAGAGTGGGAATTGTGGCGGGTGGACTCAGAAGGTGCAATAATTTCTGCATGCTTTTGATCTGTCAACCTGCGAATTGTAAAACCAGGATTGTTGGAGCGATGAGAGCCCCGAGAGAAATGATGAGCATTAAAATCGCCCGCAATAATAAAATTTGAAAAAAGGGCGAGTGAGATTTGATAGATCTTTTTCAGGCAGACGTTGATAACTAGAAGGGGGTTATAAACGGTTGCAATCAGTAGATGGGGTATGGAGGGGTATTCCAGACCAATTGGGGTGGCTTTAATGCAATCGAAATTGGGAATTTTAGCAAGAGAAGCACTGAGCAGTGTACGTTAAATAAGGGCTCAGTGCTTCTCTTGCTAAAATTCCCCATTGACAATAAATGGCTCGTTAGTATTCCTAATGGTGAGTTAGTATTTCTCTCTCGAAAACGAGATTCATTTAGCATTCATGTTCACAACGTGTCGTCATTCATTTTTATCCTACATTTCGAACCGGTTTCGCGATAGGAACGCTAATGCCGCCATTTTGTACCAGATGGCGCTGTAAGCGGTCTCATCTAGAAAAGCATAGCCTCTTTACTATACCTAGACACCATGTTTATGAATATCGATGCAGTCGTTCAGCAGTTAAGAGGGTGGGAACGGACTTTAATGGGCACCCTGTATTTTTATTTTAAGACATTGTTGTTAAATAACCGAATATTATTTTATTTGTATATGCCTAATTCACACCTAAAAATTAAAACAGCAATATTTGCTTAATTAATAACAGACATTCCGCATTTAATCAAAGCGAAATTAACCATTGAAACTTTCTGGTGTAAAGTCAGATTCTCTGAACTACGTCATTTCTAAAACGTATTCTATCTTGGGAATTAAAGGTTTAAATGTTAAATTTTATAAAATAAATAATTATATAAAATAAGATATTTGGAGACATACTTATTAGAATATTTACTAATTTGCAATATTTTAACGTGAAACCACCACACGAAAGTAGTTTTTACTTGTATTGCAGATGTGCAACAGAAGAAAAGTGTATCTCTGATTTTTTTTCATTATTTTTCCTGTGTGATAAACCTTTCAGAGAATCATATAGAATTTTTTCGAAACGAAATAAAAAATCGCGCATTTAAGGCTTAAGTCGCGTTTTCTCAAAACTTGATTTTTGAGGACTATCCGTAAGATTTAAAAAAAAAACAAAAAAAAAACTATTTGATGGAATGGCTTAACTTTTCTTTTTTGTTGCATGTAATATAACATCATTATCTATAATTGGATTAATATATTTTAGACTAACATTTTAGGCTGAATATTTTGAGTATTTTTAATGAAAAATTTGTATTTTTTAAAGTTTTTAAAATTTTTAAATTTGAGAGGTTTTTTAATAAGGTTTCATTTCAGTGATAGTTATATCCTTAATTCATGCTATAGAGTAATGTTTCCTGATCATTTTAAAACAAAAATTAAGTTCTTATGTTAATTCAACGTTAACATATCTTACGGATGGTGATATGACACAAAAATGTTATTTCGAAAATTGTGTTATATAAATTTTACTATATTTTTTATTTTATTACATTGAAGTACTTCATTTTATAATTTTATAAGACTACAAACATACCTTAAAAATATCAGAAAGTTTAAATTAGTTACATTGAATACTTCTGTTTTTATACGCACTCGAAAAAAGAGCTCTGTTTAAATGTTTTTCGGTATCGATCAAGCCCTGAGGCTCCTTAAGTTCTGTACAACACTTATAAAGTCATTCAGAAACAGTAATTGGTAAGCAGGGATTTATATGAGTATAAAATGACATGTAGCTAAATTTGAGATATTGTGTAAAACTATAAATGTGTAAAATTGTATAATACTGTTTTTCTAAATACTGCCTGCGGTATTTATTGAACGATGAACACTTGTCTACTAATTGGATGAAATTCAGCTCCTCGGAAATTTGCTCAATAAACTTTATACTCAGCAGCAGGCTTTCTACTGTGGTCTGTCATTTCTTGAGATTCTAAGCATTTTCAAATATTAGTTTGGTAAGAAATAATTTTTAAAATTTGTTTCTTACCAATTTACCAAATTTCTTACGATTTTTTTTTTTTTTTTTTGATAAGAAATAATTTTGAAAAAAAAATTTTTAGTAAAAAAATAATTTTTAATTTTGATTAACATAAATTTATTATAAATTTTTGTAATTTTTTTTAATACCCATCACACGAGAACTTAATTAATACTAGAAGCGCCATTGGGGGTCATTTTGAACCATGTCAAATTGATAATAGTTGATTCGAACCAGAAATTTCTTCATAAGGTATGTTAGATCTATGCAGCGCAATAATAGGCTAATTAAATAAGTTAAGCAGTTTTAAGTAAAAATTCTGGTGTGAAACAATTTTTTATAAAACTTGAGGAAAAAAGCCGGCGGTTCTAGTGTTAACCCCTTCAAGGGTAGTGGTTCCTTTTTGGACCACCTAATTTTAAGCCCTAAATGTCACATTGGCACCAGAATATTAGAGTGAAAAATTTCCTTTTATTAAGTACGTAAACAAAAGCTTTTGGTTATTTTGAAATAAATTTGCTTGTAAATTCTGGTGTCAATCACTCATTTCAGTATTTTGCGAATAGAAGTACCTTGCCCCTGAAAGTGTTAAAGGATGTAAAATAATTAGAATTTCCTAACGCCAGTACTAAGAAAATTTGGCACAATTTGAGAAAATTACTTTTTTTTTTAAATTGTTTTCTTAAAGATATGAAATGAAATAAAACTAAAAGTATTTTTCTTTTCATTAATCTTTCAAATAATTTCCATATTTTTATATTAGCCGTAAACCGCCTAATATTCGTCCCATCGCCATTATTCATACTGCATTCATTCCATTTAATATACAAAAAATTCAATTATTTAATTTCAATACATATCTTTGAGTTAAAAAATGTTTATTAAATACATTTATAATACAAAAAATTTATATAAAATTTTTAAAAAGAAAAGGAAAGATCGAAAAAAAGGGCAAAATAAAATCAAGCAAAATAATACCCTAAATCAAGACATCTTATCATCATTTCAAATTTTCCAATCTAAGGCATACGAGAAAAAAACTGCCACTGGCGAGGAACTAAATAAATGCTAGTTTTGTGAGTTGCACACGGCTAAAATAAATTTACTACAAATTGTTGCACAAATTTGTTTTAAATATCCACCACATGAAAACTTAATTATTCAATTCAAAATAATTAGAATTTTCTAACACCAGTGGTAAGAAATAATTACAAGGATTATTCATAGACTTAATTTAATTAGTTTTAATAACACTCTTGTAGTTATTAAAGAGGATTAAGGGAAAGTATCTAGATCAGCATAATTTTACATGTCTTTTACAGTAAAAAGATTAAATGCTTTATGCAATAGCAATTTATCAATCTCGTATTCTCCTTTTAAATAATATTAATTAAATAAATTCTATTACACGTATCATGAATGAGTTTCATTTGAATATGAATTTCCAAACAATGTGCCTATCGTCGTTTAGACAAATAGAAGTACTTAGTAAATTGTCTTTCCTTTCAATCTTTAGGGAAATACATCAATATTCTTTGGATATTAATATTTGAGGAGTCTCAGGACTCTTAAAGCTTTAAAATTCTCGAAATTTTAATTTTTTTAGATGTTAAACTCCTATTTTTCTGAACATTTTGATATAATTGTTTCCTTGAAATTCCTATTAGAACTGAAGTTATGGCTTTTACGTTTATACGCATTCAATAGCTAAAGCGTCATTTCGGAAACTTTTAAGCCATTTTTCTCTAAATGACGTTTTTGACTATAACGCGCACAATATCTCAAAAACTTATGAATATTTTTTCATGAAATTTTCAAAACATATGTTTCATGTTAGTCTGTATAAACTGGACCTAAAATTTCCTTTTTATTGTTCAAAACAAAGTTTTTTTAGGTGATTATACTGTTGAAATTTTCTTAATTTTACATTAGCTAAATACAACTTTGTATTAAAAATATAAAAAAGCCTTAAATACAATTTTATTTATATTCAGGGTAATTATTATAATCTGAAGTATAAGTAGGCACCAAAATTTTCATTCTAGTTGCAATGCTTATTTTGTAAACGTGCGTGTAAGCTGTTATGTCGATTTTTTGCTCGTCAAATGTCTAGCAGTTTGGAGCCTCCTATAAATGCTATTTCTGCATCTTATAATTTTTTAAATACATGAAATGAAAGAACATACTTATATATTTTATTCATATCAAAATTGTGTCTTAAAATGAAATGCATTTTAAGATATTAAATGCTGAAAATGGTCTTTTTTTTTTTCATTTTTTCCAATTTTAAGAGTCCTGAGACCCCTTAAAAGAGTAGTTTAGCTGAAGACCAGTGCTGCCAGATGGGCTACTTTTTTAAAAATCAGATTCTTGATTGGCACCACTTTTTTGAAATAGTAAAATGTGCCTTATTTAATGTCATATTAATTAAGGGAAAAACAAAGTGGATTTTACCGTTTCAAAAAAGTGATGTCAATCAAGAAATCCGAATTTAAAAAAAAGTAGCCCACTGGCAACACTGCTGAAGACGAATGCGTATTTTGAAGGATTATTATTAAAATAGCACTATAATTTGAAGCTACATGATCTTCATAAATTTCAAAGGTTATTAAGTTAAATTAGAAAATTGTTTATAAAGATTAATTGAATGTATTGAAAGCTTTCATATGGAACATTTTAATATTTAATACATATTGCAAGAAGTAAAATATAAATCAAACAAGAGCGGATATTTACTTTTGCTAAAATTTTCATTATGTTAGATTTTAATATAAAATAATAACAAAACATAAAATAAGAAAAAATAAACGACTACGTACAAAAAAAATGCTTTAAGTCTAATTTACATCAAAAATACACACTTTTGAATCATTTCGTGTAAAACACAAACAACAAGAAAAAAATAGACAAGAAAGGAAAAGAAAATAGAAAATAAAGGACAGAAAAAGTAATAAGATATAATACCATAAATCAAGATATTTTATTATCAGAGAAAATTTTTCTAATTTACACATGCGAAACATAAATCTGCTACTTGCCAGAAACCAAATGCCATTGGTGAGATTTGCGCCCGGATAATATAAAATTATAATAAATTGATGCACAAAATTAAAAAAAAATATCTGTCTTAATTATATCACACAAAAAAATTTTGTAACACCAGTGCCGAGAAATAATTACAAGGATTAGTCATTGACATAATTAGTTATTTTAAATAACCCCCGTGCAATTATTAAAACGGATTAAGGGGATAATTCTGTGTCCGCATATTGTTCCATGTCTTTAACCCTCTCGCTGCGTAATTGGTTTATCAAAATAGCTTCAAAAATTGCGCATTTAATCCCTTCGCGACGAACGTCTTTTAAGAATTTTTATTCTCTTGTCACCGGTTTTTCGAAACAAAAATTTTCGTCTAATTTAATCGAGGAAATGCTCCGATTAGTAAGACAAAATTTACAATAAAAAGTAACTGGTGGCAATGATTAAGGAGGGTTAATTAGACGGAAAAAATGCATCTCCGATTAATCGCGCTAATTTTGCTACTTTTACGTTGCCGGAGAAACTCTCGGGTTGCGCAGCGAGAGGGTTAATGAAATAAAGAACTAAAAATTTTATGCAATAACAATTTATTAATCTCGGTATTCTCCTTTCGAATAATATTAATTAGCTAAATTTTGTTACACGAATCGCGAATAACTTTCATTTGAATATGATTTTATTAACAATATGCTATTCCCGATTAATACCTTGCTTTGTAATGCATATGCTTATATATCGTCATTTAAACAAATAGAAGTGCTAAATAAATTATCTTTACTTTCAATCTTTAGGGAAATGCACTAATATTCTTTCGATTTAAATATTCAAAAGAATAGTTGAAGACGAATGCGTATTTGGAAAGATTATTACTAACATAGATAAAAAATTTAAAGCTACATCATGTCTGTAAATATCGGAAGTTATTGTGTTGAATCAGCAAATTATTTATAGAGATTAATGGTATATATGAGAATCGTTCATATGGAACATTTTAATATTTAACACATATTGAAAGTAGAAAAACGGAAAAACTGTAAATATCGGAAGTTATTGTGTTGAATCAGCAAATTATTTATAGGGATTAATGGTATATATGAGAATCTTTCATATGGAACATTTTAATATTTAACACATATTGAAAGTAGAAAAACATTAGGAGCTGAATTTCTTTTTGCTAAAATTTTCATTATGTTAGATTTTAGCATAAATAAAGAAATATAAAATAAATAAAAATAAAGGAATACATACACAAAATCAAAGCTGGTAGACGGGAGGTGCTGTGTTCGAACCCAATCGCGCCCGTCCGCCTAATTGTAGGGAGTTTTCCGTAGTTTTCTTCGAACCTTGCGTAAATACAGTTTAAGATCACTTTGAAAGACCCCAAGGGCATACCCTCCCTCGGTCCTACATCCCTTGAGCAGATAATGGGCCGTCATAAACAACACACACCCGAATACATACAAAAAATGCTTTAAGTCTAATTTACATACTAAATGTACTGATACATTGTAGCGACAAAACAATGTAAAATTAAATTAAAATAACAAGTACAAAATCTCAAACGCACTAAAGTCTTCAATAAGGAAGTCCTCCAATACAAAGGTAATTACGGTGTATTACTAACAATTGACTACAATGCATATGTAATCCCGACATCTTTTTAACAGTGTTGCCGCATCTGGCGGATTTTTTATTTAGATATATTGAAAACATACCAGAAAATTTTAAATAGCAGTTTTCTTTTATTTTATATATGGCATATGTAACATCCTATCAAACAAAAGTAACTATAAAAACTTACTGGTGAGAATTCGGAATGCCTAAATAAAAAATCAGCGATATGTGGCAACATTGCTTTTTAAAGGCAACCTTATAAATGAAACTGAAATTGACACTATAGAAATTCAGAAAAATGCACGAGAAATATAGAAAATATATGCGAAGTACAAATACCTAAAAAAAAAAGAAGAAAGCACCAAACTAATAGATGCATAACTGAAAACAGAACAGAACATTACAAAGCAATAATAGTCCAGGCAACAGAGACCGTATAGGGCAGTGTTTGATAACCTTTTATTGGCCATGCCCCACCAAAGCATCTGTAAAGTCACTATGCCCCTCCCCCCCCCCTTAATCTGTAAATTATGTCTCTTATTATAAAAAAAGTGAACTCTATTTACATTGTGAGGCGTAATAGAGTCTTAACAATAACTATTCATTTCACATTTTTTAATTTTTCTTCTGTCACAAATGTATTTTTAACATAATTTTATAAATCCAATGAGGTTATACAACTTCGCCTTTGTGAAAAAAAAAGAGTTTCGTTGTACTTATCCAACTTGCTCCAATTTTAAAGAACAGAGTTATACGGTCAGCTTCTTCATCTTCACAAAATATCTTGAAGAGAGACTTACAAACACATTCTATAATTCGTTTTTGTAACTTATTAAGATTTTGTGGAAAAGCTTACTGTCGGAACTTGTCCGAACACTGAATTTTCTTTTTATGGAAAACATGATGCACAAGAAGCATTTCAAGATTCTCATCTTTATCAAATTTAATTAACAATTATTTCCCATCACAACACGTTTTCCTCGTTTTCTTTTTCCCAATATCGCTATTTGTCTTCCATGTAACATCATATTTTAAAATTTTAAATGTATATATCTTTATGTAAATTTATTTACTGTGCAGGATGCCTCCACTAGAGCCTTAGATATGTATTAGCTAGCCATTTCCTTTTCTAATGCCATTTACGATTTATAAGTTTTATAAAGTGGCCAGTCTCTTTCAGATATTTCATATATGTATATTAGGTTAAATATATTCAAGAGAGTCAAATTTATTAGTTTCATGTATAAAATAATCTTCGTGTGACATATAGCAGAATGAATAGCAATAGAAAGCTCATCGTATAAATAGTCGAAAGCGTTACAAAAAAAGTAAATTCTAGTTCAAGAAATATTACAGAAATTTAATATGCCAAAATGAGGTAAAAATATTTTTTTTAAAAAGCCGTATAATTATTCTGGTGTTAAATCTATTTTAAACTTTTCATTAGGAACATTTTTAAAATTCAATAAAAAAAAACCGATTTTTAAATTGTACTTGTATTCCATTTATATTTAGTCTACAACAATATTTTTGCAAAAAAGATAAAAGAAACTAATAGCGAATGCGTGAGTAGCAAATTTGGAATCCCCCCCCCCCCCTAGAAAGCCAAACTGACCCCACTGGGGCGTACGCCACACGTTGGGAACCACTGCTATAGGGGCTCTACCTAGGAGCGCTGAATCCGAATTTTTAACTTCCCACCAAAATTTCCCCCGCCAACCCACCAAAGTTTTGGTAAAACTCCTCTCAAAATAGGTTTTTATTAAAAAATTCCATTTTTTTATTGTTTTAGGGAAAACGTATCTACATATTCAGAAAGTAGACAAAATTTGCAACAAATAAGATATGAGACATTATGACATAGGATGAATGGGGAGGCGGCGGCCTGCCTAGGAACATGCGCCGCGGTCTTGCGTGCACTTAATAGGACAATTCCGCTTAACCCCTTGAGGGGCAACGGTATATATTATATACCACCCACGATTAAGGAAGTTTCACACCAGAAATTTTTTATTAAGTTTTACTTTTCTAACTTTGGTGGAAATAAGCCGTGAAATTGCTTTTATTTATTTTGAAATAGAATTTTTCAAAGATTCCGGTGGGAATTCAGCATTTCACAAACGTAATTGCTTGCCCCTCAAGGGGTTAACCACTCACATCATTTACATTCGTTCCCCCGTCATCCCACCCGAGCTTTCCCTATAAGACTTATTTTATGTTTTTGGGGTCGCTGAATCCGAATTTTTAACTTCCCACCAAAATTTCCCCCCTGTACCCCCTCCCCCAAAATTTTGGTAAAATACCCCCGAAAATATTTTTTTAATTCAATTTTTTATTGCTTTAAAGAAAATTTATCTAGAAATTCAAACAGTAGACCAAATTTGCAACAAATAAGATATATGGCATTATGACGGCCGATTAAAGGGCAGGTATGTTAGGGGCTGCCTTGGAACATAGCTGTGTGCACTAAGTTACGCATTTCCGCTTAACCACTCACATCGTTTACGTTTGCTCTCCCTTATTCCCTCCGAACTTTCCCTACTGATAAAAAGTTTTGAAACAATAAGTATTGAAAAATAATGACAAATCTGAGTCTTTTTTTACATTTCTATTTATTATTCTAAATATTTAGGATAATTTTAAATTATTCTTCTCCGCTGGACTGTAGCCGATGTCCCAGTGCGTTGGGTACTACATATAAATATTTACAAAAATGAATAGTAAAATTATTGAAATTCATTTGAAGGCGTATTTGGGGCGGAGCTACTCAACTTCGACATCCGAAGAATTTTTGGAACTAAGTCAGCAGATAATATGTCAACAGATGTATTTTAGATTCCATTAAGCATATAAGCATTATTTTTCAACTTCATGTTCATTTTGATATCGACAGCGTTGATAATGTTGCTCATGTGTTTATTAAAATTTAAAATACAGCAATTCTGTAACTGTTTAGTCCAAAAATTCTTCGGTTGTCGAAGTTGAGTAGCTCCGCCCCAAATAACGCCTTAAAATGAATTTCAATAATTTTAATATAAATTTTTGTAAATATTTATATGTAGTACTCAACGCAAACTTTCGGCATTTATATAGAATATACGGGCACATATAAGGAATTTTTTACAAGAAAATGGTAATTTTTGGATAAGCATAACATATGATTTTTATTTTTTTAAATTTGTATTTCCCTATTTCACACAATTTTTTTAAACAGAAAATTATACAAAATTACCAGTTATGCATCTTTAGTATCTATATATCCTCAGTTAATAGCATGAAATTCCGTGCAGTAGTTTTTGAGAAAATCCGTTTTTAAAAAAATGAAAAAACTTTTTTATCTCATTAAATATCAATATTTATAGGGTGATAATAGGGGAAATATACTGTCAGATATGTGTCTACATCTGTGAAAAGAATCAGGAAATTTGATCGAAAGGCATGTTTCCAATGCTTATCCGGCTATGCCCTTTGTCATTATCACAATTTTAGCCTCTTCTTATATCTTCGAGTCATTGTTTTCAGAATTAAATTTTAGAAAAAAACTCAAATGGAAAACCATTTTTCAAACTCTCCGATTCAGCTTGAAATTTAAAAAGTAAATATATATGAATCCGCTATTAATTATTTAATATTTAAGATGCAATAACAGAAAACAAATTTACTTTTTTATTAGTTTTTAAAATATAATCGGTATTATAAGTATTGCAGTGTAAATCATAGATGAATGTTACCCCATACATTTTTCAATCCTAATAATAAAAAATTCTAGTAATTTCGATTTGCTAACTTTTCTTTTTTGTGTTGTTTGCAAATCATGGTCATTTACAATCATTTTTGAAAAAAAAAAATGCAAGAAACACCATAACAAATATCGTCTAAAAGTAGGGTAGACCGGGGCTAGTTGACCATAGTGGCATGTTGGCCCAGTCGCAATATTTTTTAAACGTTGCGTTAGATAAAATTGTCAGTCCAGCCAAGTATGCGTTTCTTCGCTTTCCTCTTCCAACATAAGCACCATTGAAGTCGGAGCGTCCGTTAAAGAATTATTGAGAATTTTCAAAATTTTGCAAAGGTGAGTAAATTTCCTCTCTTATAAATAATGGTTTTTTATTTGTTTGTAAATTACATTTTAGATTTTTATATATAATAATTCAGAAAAATAATTGTTCGTAGTTATTGTAGGGCATGTTTTTTTATTGAAATACTTTCAGAATATTTCGTTACAGTCATGAAAAACAAAAATGGCGATACGGGGTTAGTTGACCCATTTGGCACGGGGCATGTTGGCCCGCAACGGATTAAGGGAAATGTGTTTTTTTTTTCTTATACAACCTCCCTGCCCCCCACATACACACTTTTTTGTTTTTAATTTCTTTTTTCTGTAAGAATTGCTCCTATCAAAAGCTTGTCAATACAAAAATTGTGGATAATATTAAGAGGATTTATGATAAACTTAAGTGAATTTGATATCTTGTGAATTGACGAAATTTTTTATTTTAATTTAGGAGGCTATATTGTGTTTTCGTTCGAAAGAAATAAAAATTAAGATTTGGTAAAATTTTGATCATTTCTTAAACTTTTACACTATCAGAACATTAAAAAGTGACGTGGGCCAACTTACCCCGCAATCGGGGCAGGTTGGCCCAAGCGACTTGGTGTCAATTTGAGCTTCTAAACTAATACTTATAGTTAATATTTTTAAACTTTACTATTGTTACTTCTTCCTGAAAGTACACCGATAGTGGTAACATAAAAAGAAATTTAAAATGTTGAATTGTAATTTTTTAAAAATTATTTGAAGGAAAAGCGGGCCAACTAGCCCCGGTCTACCTTACCTTAAAACCTGTATTTTAAAAGATTATTTTTTATGAATATTATTCGGGAAATAGTTCGAAAAATACGTCTATTTTCAATATGACAGTATTCATTAATCATTCTTTTATTCCCTTCTTGTTGACGTAAAATATAAGTAAATTAACTTTCTCGTGTTTTATTTATCAAAGAGCTAATTTATCACAATATGTAAAATGTATTATGTCTCATTAGTAAAATAGTACTTAACCCATTGAAGGTCGGTGATGCCGCTATGGCGTCACATAATTTAATCCCCAATTGCCACACTGGCACCCGGATTTTTGAATGAAAATTTCACTTTTAAGTACGCGAAACTATACTTTTATTTGTTTACAAATAAATTTTCTCGTAAATACTTTTGTTCATTCAGTTATTTCAACATTTTACGAATACAAATACCTTGCCCCTGGAAGGGATAAGGTATCCAAATATTTTTGGAGCATAAATCTATACAAATTTTGATATACTCTCGGTTTCAAGAAAATATATGCACCCATAAAAAATTGAACCATGACAATGAAACTTGGTACGTAAGTAATGTTTGCTTAGATGAACAAATGATTATAAATTCAGAACAAAAAAAAAAAAACATTTTATTGACTAGTAGAGCAAAAAGAAAGTCAATTTTAGTAGGTTGTAAAGCCACATATGGCAGCTATAAAAGCCGATGTTCGGTGAGGCACGGAGTCTATTAAGTTACCGATGTCCCTCTGTGGTGGATTCTGCCATAAGTGTAGTAATTGATAAACATGTTTAGTGGTATTACAAAACGGCTGAAATCGCCTTTCAACCATGTCCCAAATATTCTCTATTGGAGCAAGATCTGGTGACCTGGCAGGCTTTGGAATAACATTATAGCCTTGTAGACATTGTTTCAAGTGTTACGCACTAGATGTTCGAGTGTTATCCTGCTGTTAAATGGCACTTAGGCGCTTTGATAGTATAGACTGTACCAGCGGCTGCAAAATGCCATCTTCGTACTCGCGTTAGAGTACCTTGCAACACGAGTAAAAGTGATCAGCTGTCCCAGCAGATCGTTCCCAGAATGTCACTCCAGGTGATATGGCAGTGTGCTACTCAGTAACAAATGCAGGATTGGACCACTGACCTCTCTGCCTGCACACACATACGGTAGACACCAGCACTTAGAGAAAAGCAGAATTCGTCCCTGAATATCACATTTCTACAATCAGACACTGCCCAGCTTCCTTGAGATGGACAACAATCCAAACAACACCGCCAATGTTGAAGGTAAGCACAACTGCCTATATAGATGACTGAGCCCAGAGTCGGCCTGTCATCTAAGGACGGTATGCAACAAGGATGGTATCAGTTGATACCACTGCATCCATATCAACTGGCAAATGGCGTCGGGTAGATGATATTGACATTGTTTTTGACTACCTTAGGGGAACAGCTCAGAATATTGATATTGTTGGTGTTGGTGTGACTGCTGTAATGATTGCTCGATCCTCTCATGCATTTGTGGCCCGGGGGCGTCCTAAACCACTTCAGCGGCTGGCCGTTCCTTCTCTGATCCACTGACGCCAACATCGCGTAACTACAATATCGCCTCGAACAAAATGCTGGCTGTTACGTTTATTGAACCAACCCGCCTTTCTTTGGCCTATGGTTCGACCTCTTTCGAAGTTGCATCGCTGTTCCTACTGTCGTCGAATACGTCTTAAAGGTATCATTATTTCAAATCCCATGTATAAACAATGGTAGACCAGTTCTAATTACCCATGAATTCGAGTACCGGTCCTTTTAAATGCGCATTGCACAAGCCACCATTGATCAGTGGTGTTGAAATGTTATTAATTTACATAACTGATCAAATCATATCAGCACGCCAAGTTTCGTAGCTCTGGCTTAATTCTTTCTGGGTGTTTATATTTTTCTGCAACAGAGTGTTAGTACCGGGTGAGCTAAAAGCTCGTTAAAACCTTAAAAACTCATAAAAAAGAAGAAACTATGATAAAGGAGTGCGGTTTTCAAGAAAGGCCTTACAAGGTAGTCAGATTTTTTTTGGCAGAAAAAAAACATGTAGAGGGCGCTGACGACCCGAAACATAATGAACAGGACAACAATGCGCTCCATTCTTTTGTTCTTCTAATAACAAACGTTCAACATGACCTCCAGAACACACAAATAGGTTTTGTCGTAGTATCTGTTCTTTATGTTTCGGGTCATCAGTGCCCTCTGCCTGCAGAAGACACAAACAGGTTGTATCGTAGTACCTGTTCATAGTGTTTCGGGTCATCAGCGCCCTCTACGTGTAATTTTTTTAACCTTTTTTTCTGCTAAAAAATATCTGACTACCTTGTGAGCCCTTTCTTGCAAACCGCACTCCTTTATCATAATTTCTTCTTTATTTTTTATGAGTTTTTAAAGTACTAACGAACTTTTTGCTCACCCGGTATAAAGATATCAAGTTGCCTACACTTCTTAGAATTTGCAAGGAGTGTAAAAATTTTAGGTATGTAACTAGAAAACTTGATATCATGTTTAAGACACTCTTCATCATAAAAAAAAGAAAAGATTTTTCGAAAAAAAAAAACCCCATTAGAAATACCGGCTAAATGTATCGAAAACTTCATATTTTATAAGATTATATATTATGGAAATCTGGAAATATTTTATAAAATTACGCATATGCTCAATATGACAGCAGTCATCAATCATTCTGTTATTTCCATCTTCTTAACATAAATCGTAGGCAAATAATTGCTTTCCTTTCTCTTTGTTTCTCAAAAATATTATTTATCTTAGTATTTAAAATGTATATGTGTCATTTCTTAAAATAGTGCTTAAGCAATGCAACTATTTTAATATCTTATGTACATGGTGTCCATAATTAAACGACCCTAACTTAAAGTTGGCTACATACGAAACTATTGGTCAGAAAGTTTTGAAATTTTGTGACGGACATAATAAAGAAATAGAAATTTGTTTGAGCAAAAAAAAAAAAAAAAGTTCAAAATTCCGCCACCAGAGGGCGTTTTAAAATAGATTACACATTTAGCCACCGCCCACTGAATACTAGGCCTGAGCTCTGAAAAAAAATGGCGGCTGTCGTAGGTGTATTTTTTTTTTTCAGATATACTACGATCCGTTCAATTCGAACACCAATATTTTTGCACTTTATTCTTTTCAGGGGGCAGTCTGTATATTTGTCTTATTTAATCAGAAAAAATAAAGCGTAAAAACTTTTAAGTCATTAAAAAACGCCCTTTGGTGGCGAAAGTTTGCACTTTTTTTTTTTTTTTTTTTTGCTCAAACAAATTTCTATTTCTTTAACTAAGGGGCTCTGCCCCCTACGATCTACGCTCGTCAACCCCCGTTCAGACACCGCAGACTCTAACAGCACGCTAATTTGATCGGCTTTAACCCCTTAATTCTCGCTCCCGAGACATTCTAGGGCTGTGTCTTTTACTCAAATTGTTTGATTCCCACCAGTTTTATAAAACAGTGAGATTGGCTATATTTTAGTGTCGTTTTTCTTGCCATTAAGTAAGGTGAATATTTCTTTTTCATAAAAGTGGTGCCAATAAACAATTTGAATTTTTCAACCGTAATTTAATTCGAGCGTTAAGGGGTTAAAAAGATTTCGGAAGATTGAATTATAATTTGAATCTGACAATTATAATCTGGCGTAATATTCACCAATCTTTTCTTTCTCTTTTTAATATTCAAGTAAAAATACTTTTGTTAGAAATGAAATATTATGATCATCTTTAAATATATCAAATAAATGTCTCGCGCAATTTTTAAATTTAAAATATTTTGCAATATTATTTTTTGTTCATTTTACGTAATAAGTGTAATGTGATGTAAATGTGACTTTAATTCTCCTATTTAAGACTTCTAACGCATGTTAATGAATTTATTATTCTACAATATTCTTTTACTTTTAAAATTCACGCGAAATTATAGATTTTATGACGTAATTTTCGGTGAGTTCCTGCTTTTTATATTTTCTGTTTATAATTGTCGCGTGTAAAATAAATTTTTTATTTGAAGCAAACATTATTGTTTACGCTGTTTATACTGTTGGTAACAGTTTAAATTAATACAAGTTTCTAAAATATCTAAAAAATATCTCTCGAAATGCTGAAAATTTGAATTTAAAATAGAAATAAAACTTCAAAAAAGGAGTCAAATTAAAAAACTAAATGCCATCTGCACACCGGGAAATTCTGACGCATAAAATGATCTAACAATGATTACATTCCTATGTACAGTTTTTGCTCCTATAAAACTTTTCTAATAGAAGGTTTATTTCCAACTTTGGCATTAAATATCTCTTAAAATAATTCTTCGATTTAAAAACTGTCTACATCAGCGTATTTATCAAACGTTTCTCTATAATACTACCGATTTTCATATTTTTGTATGCAACAGTTTTATTAATATTAACGAACAAAGGCCATGCTTAAGCTTTTAAATTGGATGCCGATCTTCCGGGAATATCTACGCAGATTTTCATTGGTCAATTTCCAAATCAAAACTTTTTTTTTTATATATAGAAGGATATGTCCGTCACAAAATTTCACAACTTTCTGACCAATAGTTTCGTCTTTAGACAACTTTTAAGTAGGGTCGTTTAATTATGGACACTCAGTATATACACCGAAGAGAAAAAACATTATGACCATCCTCGATTTTAGACGTTTTGTTAAATATCTAGAAAAATACATCAGGAATTAACCTGAAACCGCAAGTGTGTAAACAATATAGTATAGGTCATACATTTCAGCGAAGATTTTTTCCTGAAACACCATGGGAGACCGTCAACAAATTGAAAAAAACGAATATCTTTTGGATAACCCTGTAAAAACTAATGTAGCAAAAGCAATCAAACACAACATTATTAATAAGGGGCTTATTGTAATATACTGTGTTCATTTTTATGAGGATAGCATCTATACTCGTAGAGAAAATAAGGTTTTTATAAAAACAGCCCCAAATTTCGCAATTTTTTTGTTTATAATTTGCAGAGTTCTTAATATAAAAAAAGGTTCTTTTCAGAAAGTATGACAAACAAAATTGTACACAATACTCTGTAATCAGAATTACAAATTAATGAAAATTAGATGACAAATGAGCAGGTTTACTAAAAAACGTTTCACTGCGCATGCGCGAATGCAACCAAAATAAAATGTACATAATGTATTAGCTAAGTATATAGAGCAAGATTTGTAAAAGTCTCAAAATCATAGCTTGAAAATTCTGAAAATAATCGTCGATAGAATAAGCTCGAAATCCGTTGTTCCCAAAAGGAAGCAAAAAGATAAGGGGTTGTATCAAATATCTGTTGATTAGTGCCCAGATAGCGTGATAGATTGGGAACAACGGATTTTGAGCTTATTCTATCGACGATTATTATCAGATTTTTCAAACTATGTTTTTGAGACTTTTACAGAAGTTCCTCTATATACTTAGCTAATACATTATGCACATTATACTTTGATTGCATTCGCGTGAAACGTTTTTCAGTAAACCTGCTCATTTTTCATCCAATTTTTATTATTTTTTAATTCCGATTACAGAGTAATATGTACAATGTTGTTTGTCATATTTTATGAAAATTACTTTTTTTTATATTAAGAATTCAGCAAATTATATATATATAAAAAAAAAAAAAAAAAAAGAACTTGGCGAAATTTTGGGCTGTTTTATAAAAACCTTAACATCTCTACGAGTATGCATGCTATCCTCATAAAAATGAACACAGTATATTACAATAAGCCACTTATTAATAATCTCGAGTTTGAACGCTTTTGCTACATTAGTTTTTACAAGGTTATCCAAAAGATATTCGTTCTTTTTCAATTTGTTGACGGTCCCCTATGGGGTTTCGGGAAAAAATCTTCGCGGAAATATATGACCTATACTATACTGTTTACACACCTGCAGTTTCAGGTTAATTCTTCATGTATTTTTCTAGATATTTAACAAAACGTCTATAAATCGGGGATAGTCATAATGTTTTGGCTCTTCGGTGTATATATACAGGGTGTTCCCGAATTCGACCGACAAATTCAGAGCGATAATAGTAGGCATCAAGAGGAACAAAAATTAAAATTAAGCATGATGTCGCAAACCAACTACTTAATTCAAAATACCGGTTGATCTACCCGAACAAAACTTGGACTGCCGGTTTTGAAAAACTGGAGAATATTATAATGAAGCTTTTTATTGACATGCTCACTTTTGTTGTAAATGTGACAAATGGAATAAAGAATGGAATAAAAAGTGATTGGAATTTCCATTATACGCGCCAGCAGTGTGCATGTGACGCTTCACATTTTGGACTGCGATTAGAAGTTCATATTAGAAATTCGATTGCGTGAGCACAATATCTTTCCAGAACTTTTATTATTGTCATCACATTTCACACTAAACGAAGTAAATATCGCTGCGTTTTCATTGAGTATTTTTATCTTTATTAAAATTATTACTGTCAACCCGAAATCAGTTAGGGTTACATAATCTGTATTAGTGAGTAAATAATTAGTGTTTGCAACCCCATATTCTATGGTAATTTTTCATTTTCTATAATACTTCTGAATTTATCGGTCGAATTCGATAACACGCTGTATATATATATATATATATATATATATATAGTATATCTTTTTACCCGACTGAAAAGAAGGGTTATGTGTTTCACGCGTATCTGGGTATGTGGATTTCTTTATACCCTCGAAACATTCCAACGGCTCGACGGATCTTGATGAATGAGGTCTCCATCAATTCGTCTTAATCGTCCGATGGTTTTAGGCTAGGTTGTGTTTTTATAAATTCAAAATGGCGGCCGTAAAATATAAATTGGTGGTAGAGGCGAAAAAAATAATTTACGCACCCTATTGAGTGGCATATCATTGGATAGGTCTTTCAAAATGAAGGGGATGTTTCATCGAGTATTTTACAGTCAGAAGCTCCGTTTAACTATTACACAACCTGGAAGTTGTGTAGGTAGGATCTCTAGCTTTACTGCAACTCTAACCATCATAGACATTCATAGGCCTCACCAAAACAGTGTTTACAGATAGGAACTAAGAATTAAACGCAACTTAAAAGTCATCAGTACAAGAAAATAAAAAAAAAATTGGTATGTTATATAAAAAAAAATAGTTTCACATTGATGAGAAATAATTAATTTGTTCGCTCCTTGCGCAGTTGGGTGTTTTGATTTTTTTAATTTAATTAACCCCTTTAGGGGCGGTGGGATATATTATATGCCACCTAAGTTTAATTAAGATTTGCAACAGAAATTTTCAATTAGTTTCACTTTTATAACTTTGGAGTGCGGAAGAGTTGAAAAATTGCTTTTCGTTATTTTGATGTAAAAATTTTCTAAATTTCTGGTGGGAACTCAGTATTTTCACAAACGCAATTGCTTGCCCCTCAAAGGGTTAACCCTCTCGCTGTGTAATTGTTTTATCAAAATAGCTTCAAAAATTGCGTATTTAATTCCTTCGCGGCGAGCGTCTTTTAAGAAATTTATTCTTTTGTCACCGGTTTATCAAAATAAAAATTTTCGCCTGGTTTAATCTGGAAAATGCTCCGATTAGATAAGGCAAAATTTACAATAAAAAGTTACTGGTGGGAATGATCAAGGAGGGTTAATTAGACGGAAAAAATGCATTCCGATGAAATCTCGGGTTGCGCAAATTTTGCTACTTTTACGTTGCCGAGAAACTCTCGGGTTGCGCTGCGAGATGGTTAAGAACATTATATGGAAACAAGAACAGACATTAAAAAATAATTTTTGTTCCTCTATATATTAGCTATGGTAAGTCAATATTTATTTTAATAAAAGAATTTTTTTGTCTTTCTGCGTGTGTGTCTATCTGGTTAGGTAAATCTATCACAGGTATCCAGAATACTCTGCAAATTTGGTTCCTGTTAGGCAAAAAGTGATCCGAATTCTCTTAAGACTAAGATTTTCGATTTTTTGTAAAAGTTAAATAAACAGTTAACTTTAAGAATAAATTTTAATTTTCATCGTAGAAGCCAATACACTAAAAACTATTACTTCAAATACTTTTTAAATAAAAAAACAGGGTTTTTTATATAATTAGTATGTCTTGAAATTCGTGATTGTGGATTAATCGAATTCAAGAAAACCTTAAAATAACACAATGGAATACTATTATTATACTAGCCATCTATGTAATTAAAAAAACTTAATATCATGTTTAAAATATTCATTATCATAAATATACTTTTTTAAAATACAGTCGGACCTCTATTTAACGAACCTCTATTTTGCGAATTTCTCTATTTTGCGAACTTTTACTTGGAACGAAGAACATTTTGCAAATTTCTTCGTAAAATAACCTCCAAATAGCGAAGTGCATTCTCTATTTAACGAACTTTTTCTTGGGATCTATTTTTTTTTCTCCTTATTTCGCAAAATATTACAGGACATTTCAAACTTATTCTTTTTTTTAACACATTTTATGATGATCAATGACCAAGACCAGGTCTTACAAGGCACCTAACTCACCGATAACTGTAAAATCGCTGTGATTCTTTGCTTTTCATCCAAGAAGTGCAAACTTTCAATATCCCCTTTTAACCCTCAATGGAGCTGCCCCGTGTCCTTAGAGTCTCCCGTTTTCTAGATTGTTGAACATGATCAGTCGTGTTGGTAATTTCGGTGCTTGTAGCTCGAAAATGTCAAAGCGAAAGTGCTTGAGCATCAAAGAAAAAAAAATACCCTTGATGAGGTGGAGAAAGGCGTGAAGAAAAAGAATACTGCTTTAAAATTTGGTATTCCACCAAACAGCTTATCAACCATAATAAAAAATCGTGATTTTAATGTAAGATCATTTTTTAACTGAAAATACAATGCATTTCCAGACAATTTTTTTATTTCATTCTTATTTCCCTTGCAGATTTCTTTTTGATGGGTAAAATAAATAAAACAAATAGATATAATTTATAAAAAAAAGTGTGGTTAATTACTTTTTAAATTATATTTAGTGTTTATGGACATTTTTTATCTAGTTTAAAGTGTTCTAAAAGGTAACTCTCTATTTAACGAATTTTCCATATAACGAATTTTTTTTCGGGATTTAGCGACTTCATTAAATAGAGGTCCGACTGTAATTTGCAAAAACACTGCAAAAGCATCTTCCCATCTAGATGCATTTAATATGCAAGAGTCCTATTTTGAGGCAATGGAGTTATGAATAAAGAGGAGGAGACATATAGTGTACCGTCTACCAGTTGTGAGTGAAGTAACTGAGAAGGTTGTCACAAGATGGCGGCTGCATTTTTTTAAATTGGATCTTCAATTTCTTATTACAGTTAGAGCAAACATCACACCAGTAAAATTGAATAGAAAATTTCGTCTTAATTAAGCGTCTTATTCATGGAAGTTTTTCTCAAAAATGTGGTGAAAATTTGTTTGTTTTTACTGGTGTCAGTATGCCTTGTAAAACTGTCAGTTTTTTCACTTGGTTGTCACAATATGGCGGAAACGCTGGGCCTAACTACCGCCAAATAAACTCCTACCAGTAAAAATTAAAATCTATTTCTAGTATTCATTTTGATTAAAATTTCGTAATAATAAGGCGTTTAAATAAGTTAAAAATTTCTATATAAATCTACTGGTGGATGTTTCCACCGTCGTAATTAACTCCTACTATAGCGGTTACAGTTGAAGCTCCACTGTTTTAAGAATATGTCAGTTCCTCTTTATTAATAATTCCATGTATTAGGTGTGCATTTATGAAAAAAAGAAGAATTTTTTAAAACATTTTGGATCAAATGTCTAAAAGTAACAACTATAATAACAACAAAAACAATTTAGAAACAATAACTATAAAAGTATTTTCCAAAAATGAGCAAGATAACAAATATCGGTTAGCATACCAAAAGCGTTATATCATAAGAATATTTATGAAAATTATTCGGAAATATTTTGAAATAATACGTCAATTTTCAGTATGACTGCAGTCATCAATCATTTTATTATTTCCATCTTGTTAACGAAAATTGTAGGCAAATAATTCCTTTTTGTATTTTCATTTTCCCCGCAGAAAGCTAATTTATCATAATATGTAAAGAGTATATGTCTCATTCATAAAATAGTGCTTAAAGTATCCAAAATATTTTAAGAATTCATCTATCGTCAGTACCATGTCAAACTATCCGATGTGAAAAAGTGGGCTACTTTTTTAAAATTCAGAGTTCTTGATTGGCACCACATTCCTGAATCTTTCCACATTCCTTTTGTTTTCGCCTTAATAAATATGTCATTAAATAAGGTTACATAAGGCGAATTTTACTTTTTCGAGAAAGTGGTGCGATTAAAAAAAGCTGAATTTTATTAAAGTAGTCCACTGTTTTCACATTTTATAGTTTCACTTGTTACCGACGATATCTTTTAAAGAACATGATATAGAAACAAGAACACATATCGCACCCTTGTTTCAAAAGTGTCATAACTAAAAAAAATCCGGTTTTCAGGAAATGTGAAAAACGGTTTCCGGTCCATTTTTTGATTTGTGACACTTTTGAAGCAAAGGTGTGATGTATTGTTTACCTTTTGCTCCTGTTTGTACTAGCTATGCTATCATTATATTATTTATATTAATCTAATGGTATTTGTTTATTTATCATTACATTAATTTGATTAATATAACACTCGTTGGCAAAAAAAATTAAATTTTTCCTCCCTGCAAACTAAATATGTGAAGTGTACAAATCTCATAATCCTAATTCTAAATATTTTATCCAAATTACAACAGCACATACCATTTTTCAGAGAAACAATTTAATAATAATAACAAATAGTTTGAAGGATTATTATATTAATTTGCAATGATAGATAAATTTAAATCATGAAAAAGAAGTTTTCACTGTCTTAGATATCAAATTTATAAAATATAGCATGAAAATCTTGTTTGTTGATACCTATACCATGCGTTTTTCTTTTTATATATCCTCCCTTTCGTGTCCAAATTTCCTAATGGCTATCCACTAATATATTTTCATTCCTTATGCCGCTATGGCTTGTGACATTTTTACATTTACAGTAAATTTCTCTGTAAAGCAGACTCCGTGTAAAACGGAAATCTGTCGAACTCGGAGAAATTCTCAAGTCCCTACGAATCCATAGACATATCGCTCACCTGCAAGCAAAGTGACACATCTCAAAAAAAGCAAATTTCACAGGAGAGGCAAAAGAAAATGTGCATGATTTTACTGTATCATGAAATTATAGCACTTATCTCTGCGTACAGGAATGTAAACATGCATAAAAGCATAAAACCCTTAAAAATGAAGACTTGGGATGAGGTT
Source organism: Maratus speciosus (assembly GCA_963932465.1). Taxonomy (NCBI): domain Eukaryota; kingdom Metazoa; phylum Arthropoda; class Arachnida; order Araneae; family Salticidae; genus Maratus; species Maratus speciosus. Next base: position 255,169,858 of record OZ010797.1, on the reverse strand, counting down.
TGGATGCTTGGGTAATTTTACCTCAACACACAATCCACCCCTGTTCGGTGGTCACAAATGGTCATATAGCGTAATAAAGTTATTTTCCGCATAGCTATACTTATGGAACTGCTTGCATAGCAAGACACACCTATGACAGAACTATTGGTGGAATAAAACGCAAAATGAATTTTTGCGAGATGTGTCACTTTTTTGCGGATGAGCGATGTAGTAAAAATTGTCTAAAGAGGAATATTGTCTACTACGGAAAATTTTCTTAATCCCGATAGTTTCTGCCTTAGACAGGTAATTTACGTATTAGTATTTACATTTTCTGGTTAAAATTTAAATATTTATTTTAGTAAGATATAAAATACTTTAATTTTAAAAGCAAACCTTCCTATCAAAAGAATGGAACGTGATACAGTAATTTTGTTTGCGTATTTTTTTTTTTTTTTTTTTTTTTTTTTTTTTTTTTACCAGAGTGAAATCTGTAAGAATCAACTCTTAGTTTTACAGCGAGGGTTTTGGTGCTGACCAGTGTAAACACTTATACGGTGAAACCCCGATTTAACGTAAACCATATTTAACGATTTCTCGCATATAACGTCATTTTTAACTAGTCCCAATTAATTCCCTATACTTGTAATGTTAAAAAATCCCGGATTTAACGTTATCATTTTGAATTATTTCCCGCATTTAAAGTTTTTTGGAGCGATAAAATCTCAACGAAATTTTTCTAAATTGGTCAGAATTTGTGATTTAAAAAAACTTTTTATCACAACATTAAAAAATCATTCAAAAGCCCTCCTCTTTTTCACCCGCACCTTTTTATTTTACTCGATTGTGCTTTCTGTACTACAACACAAGGTTACCTACAACAGAGCTTATAGAATTCGTTAGAGATTTTTCATAGCTTTAGATTATATGGCGTCAAAAAAGAAAACTTTTTTCTTTACTTGAAAAATTGGAAGTTATTGCGAAAGCCATAAACTACAATTAATATGTTTAATTTGAATTTTGTATTCAAATTTGTAAACAAATTTACACTAAGTAGATTTTATGGGGCAAAATTGTAAAAAATGGAAAAACAGGCTAAAAAAAAGAAAAAAAAAACGTGAAATCGTTACCGTTTAAGGAATTAAAAAATTGGAAGCCATTAGAACTTTCATAACACGGAAAGAATTCTTTTGAAATACTGAAGACCAAGAGAAAGACTTACACAAACTCTCATACCTTGAGAAAGCGATTCGTGATGTAGCTGGTAAAAACAGGACGCAAAGTGAAATAAAATATTTATTTAAAACATAACTTATAAACCTGATACCTAAATCATTGTAAATCAAGAAATGAAACGTATCTTAGTCTTTATTTTATGGTCAGTGTTTTGTTTCATCTTAAACCGATTTAACGTTTTCCCGCATTTAGCGTTATTTCTGTATGGTCCCTTGAATAACGTTAAATCAGGGTTTCACTGTATATTATAAAAGGAATTTTTGTCTATCTGCATATGTGTCCATCCGTGGATGAAAATATATCGCACGTAGACGTCTGCAGATTACTTTTTTGATACATGAGGGCAAATCTGCATGCACATAAGGCACAATTTTTCGATTTTTTTCAATGTAAATAAACATTTAACTTTAAAATCAATTCAAATGTTTCATCATAGAGGGCAATACATCAAAAACCATTAAATAAGTTATTTTTTAAATCAAAGAATATATTGTTTTTCCAGAATTAGTATGTCTTAAAATTTGCGCTTCAGTACATACTAGCAGGCTATGCCCGCTGCGCTGGTCAATATTTCCAAATGAACCTTGGATTAAACTAAATTGTGAATTTGAACTTGTATTTTAAACAATATGGATCTTCAGCTTGACCTTGCACATTACTGAAAACGATGCGAACGCCATAGCGATATAATGTTATCTTAAGCGTTGGACAAAATTTAGCAATTAAGAAGTAATTGTTTTAGTTGATTATAAACAGCGCACTTATGGTCGGGTAATGAGAGAGTTATGACAACAGGAATTAATACCTCTGTAACTAATCAACATATAATGAAATCGTATATACTAACACCATTCCTAAAAGTCATGCAACAGGGCCACTTGTAACAAAATATGTTCTGTAGATTTTTTTAAAAAGGCTAAACTTTCATAATCAGATTCACTTAATTTTTGAACTTTTACTGTTGCTCTATAACTAAGTACCCTTGAACAATATGTATACACTAAAACCTTTCCAAAATTATTACCTAACTAATTGTGGTATATCCTACGAAAGTATTATAAACAATCGGAATGAAATACAAATTTCCGTTGTAAATATATAGTAGATGATGATGATGCGATTTTGTGTAATACTAAAGTTTTCGCTTTAAACAAAAACGATGCTTTCAACATTAAAGCTAATACACCAATATGTGAAGTATCCGATTACGGAAGGTTAACTTGAATTCTCATGAGCAACTACTCAAAGAAAAGTGAATATGTGGCTTTTGTGATACTTTTATGTCAGCCGGGCGCAGGTAATAAATCAATAAAGATTGTTTTCATAGCATATTCTTATTTTATTATTTTCATTTAAAACACAAACAATTCACTCATTTAATTTAAAATGCATGCTTTATACTAATTTCATTTAAAAAACTGAAAAGATAAACAATAACAGGAAATAATGCCATAATTAAAAGCAAAAAAATATTTTTAATTTACATACGCAAAATGTAACTACTGCTACTGGGAATTTTAAAAATGCTATCAGCGAGATGTGCGCACGGTTGTTATAAATGTACCCATTTTTTTCTTCTTATCGAGGAGCAATTTATAAATCGCACAATATTATTCCAATTCCAATTTCTTTCATTGAGGAACCTATGACCGGAAAAAATGGAAAAAGACTCTTGTAGATTTTTCGGATGACGGCATCTGACGCCATAAACCGAGTTTATATATATGAAAATAATTTTTAAGTCGTTGCAAACATTGCTTTCATACTTAAATATTTTCATTGGTACTACTTGTTATCCCGTCGACCAATTTCGCCAAATTATATAAATCGCCAAACCATTCGCCAAATTATATAAATTGACATAATCTTTATTTTAAATAACGAAATAACAAATAAATTAGTATAACATTAATAAAAATACAAATAAAACGTCGAAATTAAAATCACTTGATGACGTAAACACGTGTAGTTTGTTTAAATTCAAGTGAATTTGATATTTACGATCAACCATTATTGGCATTTAATCTTATAGTTTGACGATAGATTTTTGGTCGACGGAATATCTAAGTAGTACCTTTTCCATTTTTGTTTTATAACGCTAAATTCTCAGTAATTTTTTCCCTTTTATTTTACATAAAATCACTATTTTTTTTTTTTAAATTAAGATGCTTGCATTTTTATTTCAAACTCATAGAGCCGTTTTTATTTTTTAGCCAAAAGGGTTGATTTGAATTTTTTTCCGTTGCTAGTGTAACGGATGTAATGATAGATATTTTGAGATTTAGATGCCAAAGTCATCGCCAAATTAGAAAAATATGAAATGTGTCATGAACTGTTGGACTTATAAAAATTTATTTGGTAGCATTCGATTCAGCATACAAAACTACATTAAAATATGCTATCATTTGACGCATAATTTTGATATTCGATTTTTTTCCCCTCCCCGTGCAAAAACCATTAGGGGTGACACTTTAGAAAATCCTTTCTTAGCAGAAGTTTATGTCATAAGAAGTATTTTTACCACGATTTTCAAGATTTTAGGTTCAGTAGTTTGCGCTGTGTGTTAATTAGTCCCCTAATCCAGACTTTATTTTATATACTATATTAGATATGCGATTTTGCGGTGAATCGATGATCGAAAATTAATCCAATATCATTTGAAATATTACATAACAGAGGAGAAAGTACGAAGAAAGACGAAGAAGAAATGACGAATTACAAAAGACTTGTAATTTATTTTTTTCAAAATGTTGAATTTTTCCATAGTAATAACGTATTAAAACATAAATTTCCTTAAAAATTATCTTTATTTCCTAGATTTCGAATCTGTGAATTTTCCTATAAATGAAATTGGCGATATGACTTGAGAAAATAGATCATATTTGCTTAAATAAAATGGGTAAGATTCGTTGATCTGAGTTCGAGTTTATAAATATCACATGCTTTCGGAATTACGGCGAAAAACATTTTAAAAAGTATGAAATTATTTTACAATATGTATGTGTGGCAGAAATTCACACTGAAATTTAAGTATTCGATTCCATTTTTAAAATATTAACTGATATCTATATAAGTTACAATTGAATATGAAAATGTACTCAAAAAATGATCTCTTTCACCTAAAAAAACACCATTTGTGAGAACATCCTCAAGCTAATGTCACGCTTATGCATTTTTGGCTTAAAATCACATTGTTTGGCGACAAAAGAAAAATAAAAAATTGTAAAGAAACAAATAGTAATTACACATGTGACTCACAATTACATCTGCTTGTTTCTTCTATAAGTCGCGTGATGGGACAATTAGATATAAAAAAAAAAAAGAAAAGAACAGAACAGAAAGAAAATGTCGTTAAAATTTCATCTAATCAAATTCTCAGATTCGTTTCCATATCTAACGCAAGCGATAAAGAGCCAAATATTGCGTATCAAGTGTAATATTTCTTATTAAATTAATTTTTAAGCATTACAAATATTTCTTTCAGGTTTTGACTAAATGTTTCCGTTTTTTAATATTATCACTCATTAAAACGGATTTTCTTCTTCTTTTTTTCTTATTTTTTTCATTTAAATAAAATTAGTAACAGTTTTTCTTTTATTTTTCGAGGTTTAATAGCCGTTTCAATTTTTTTTTATCAACGATGAATTTCGCCAAGAAATAAAATGGTAACCTTATCGCCCAAAATAACAGAATTTTCCGTCATAATTCTAAAACTAATATAGGTAGAATAATGTGTTATAGATTAAAACCTTCCCTGAAACAGTACCTATCTAACGGTATAGGTTCCGTAAAAATCCATGCAGTAGAACTCGAAATCTAGGCGTTCGGAACGAAATTTCCGTTTGGGTTTTATATATATAACAGATAGATAATAGAATAGATAATAGATTTTATATTTATATAGTAGAATAGATAATAGATTATGTGTTATGAACTATCTCAAAGTTTAAAACAGATCGCATTGTTAGATTTCCTAATTTTAAAAATATCGCGTTATGTTAGTTCCACATTCCACCACCAGGGAGCGCACTCTATTCTTAACGAAAGCGTATCTGAACGAAACTCCTTCATGCAACCTTTCCGTAGATACATGAATCGGGAGGGTGGCGGTCTTAACCAATAATTTAAGATAATTGCTGAAATTACTACGAAAAATATTTCAAAGGGGCTCTACGCGGGCCCCTAATAGAGTTAGAGGAAATCGGAAGACGGCAAAATAATCGCGGGGAAAAGTTTGCTTGGGTGCTTCGGAGCTACTTTTGGCGCGAGATCTAAGCTCTACGACCAATAGGAGCCCAGATATTTAAGGAAATATGAAGTAACAAAGTCCAAAATAATAGAATTTTCCGTAATAATTCTATAACTAATCTAGGTAGAATGATGTGTTATAGCTTAAAACCTTCCCTGGAACAATACCTATCTAACGGTATAAGTTCCGTAAAAATCCATGAGGTAGAACTCGAAATCTCGGCGTTCGGAACGAAATTTCCGTTTGGATTTTATATATATAATAGACAAAGTTCGAGAAATACTTCAAATTAATTCAATGAAATGGTATTCCTTTATCAATGTAACTAGAAAACTAAATATGTTTAAAACACACTTTAACATAAAAATATTAAGCAGCGAGTAGATCTTTTAAGATTCGCGAAAAGCACTGAAATGGCAACTTCCATCGGAGTACATTTAATTTCCAAAAAGCTTATTTTTTATGTGTGTATTTACAACAAAAAGAGAAGAACGTAGTAAAACGTTTCGTGTCAAATTATTATAAGTACATACAAACAGCAATAAAACAGCATTTAAAAAAATAATAATTATAAGTGTGTTTTCGAAAAATAAACTACATTAAAAATACCGACTAAACATGCCAAAAACGTTATATCCTATAAGATTATTTCTCATACATATTATTCGAGAAATATTCTAAACAAATGCGTCTATTTTCAGTATGACAGAGGTCATCAATCATTCTATTATTTCTCTCTTGTTAACGTAAAATGTAGGTAAAGAAATCCTTTTATTTTTACTTGGTTTTCAAAATACTAATTTATCATAATACGTAAAAAGTGTATTTCTCTTTCATAAAATAATGCTTAATGTATCCAGATATTTTTGGAGGCGTATTGCCGAATTTATCGACAAATTGAGAGGGGTGATAGCAGACATCAAGAGGATGAAAAACTGCCATAGAACATGGATCACAATTCATTTATTTAATATACAGGGTGTTTCATCCTAACTTAACCCTTAAATGCCTGGTGTTGCTTTTCGGCAACATACCCAATTTAGGCTCTAAAATACTATTAGAATAATATTGAAACTATAATGCCTAATGTTGCCAATAAAATACATTCTGAATTTATTATTAAATCGATTTTCAACATGTAGACAACGGCCACACTTGTGCCGTTTAAGAATAAAGATAGATTTATTTTTCAATTGTTGCTACTTGTTCTTTTTGTTTTGTTTGGAAGCTTGCGAAATACCCTATTTTGACCTGCAGTGAGCAAGTATAATTTATTTCTTATTATAGTTCCTAAAATTCTTGTGTGTTTAATATTATAGAATTTTATCAAGGGAAATTAATTTTTTCAATTAAACACCAGCATTGCCGATTAGTAACAAACTGTTTTTTAGCCGTAAACTATACTTAAAACAAGATATGATTTTTTTAAAGTATTTTTCCCATGATTTATTTAAAAAATGAGAGCCAAAAAACATTATTACAATGATTTTTGAAAAATCAGGCATTTAAGGGTTAATATGGGTTCACGTTCATAATAGAATGGGAGCCGGCAGCACAGACAAACACCTCATAGAGTTCACGGATGAAATTCTAGGATTAGTTAAATCTTGATTCGCATATTAAAACGCAATCAGTATGCCAAATCCATAGCTGCCAACTTGTACGGATTTTTACTACCACTAAAATATAACAGAAATTCCTGCCTTATTTAATTACCAATATTCATTGCAATTCGACGATTGAATTAGGCAAATTTTTCCATTAAATTTTAGTGGTAGGAAAAATCCGTACAAGTTGGCAGCTATGCAAATCATATCTTGGTGGAAGATACATGAAAACCCGATTTTAGAGGCTGACTCGTAGGTTTACCACTGTGTTTTCCTGCTCCCAGTCTTCCATGTTTTCATACCTTTTGGTGCAGGAAAACACGCTTCACTTTGAAAGAAGATACAGGGTGAGGAATATCTTAGAGGATGAAAAATTACAACCGTAGTATTTGATGGTAGAACAGGTAAAACAATCTTCATAGAAAAAATGGGACAAGCGACACCGTCTGGAGAAAGACGAAGCACATATCACTAATGGCGTGCGAAAATATACTAGCCACTTTCTACGCGCCTATTTCTGTTTCATGGACATTAGAAATGCAAAAGGCTGAAGATTTGAGTACTCTAGTAATCTCCGATTGGGTTGGAAAAGGTCTTGGGTCGAATGTTTCTACTATCTAGTTTAGACAGTTGATGTCGGTGTCGGAGTGGAAGATCGTTCGTATGAAGAATACATATCTAATGCTGCAGTTATCTTTTTAAATTTTTCCAAAGCAGGCTTTATTCTGGCTTAGAAAATTATATAATGGTTTTGCTATATCTCCGCAGTGAGCAGAAGAGGGTATCAAGTGACCCAATTATTCCGAATCACGTTCAGACAACATGGTGATATTTGTTTTGTCTTTCTCTCGATGGTGCCGCTTATCCCCTTTTTTTCTATGAAGTTCGTTTTATTTTTTCTACTATCAAAATATATGCTTGTAATTTTTCTTCCTGCAAGATCTTCCTTCTCCTGTATCTCCTTTCCAAGTTTCTTTTTTGGTCTTCTGACCTTGTCTTTATCAATACCAGGTCTTTGTTCCGTGTTGTCACAATTACAGCATTCTGAAGCACAAATGAAGCTCTCAACGCAAATTATTTATGTTTTACCTGATCTAAATACGGTGAACGCTGTGTGAGAAAGGAATTTGCGTTTTGGAGTGACTGCTTTCGAATGCCCTGGTTCAAATTCCGATTCAGACGAACTGCCTGCTTCAAAGTTCCCACTATTTGAATCTTCTGACAATGTCTAAAATTTAGAGCAGAAAAATAATTAACATCCGATTTCGCAGTTTCTTCCATCTCATATTTCCTCCCTTATCCTCATGATGACTGATTGCGTTTTCATTGGTTTCAACTCCACATTCTCCTCTCCTTTCAGAATTGCTGTCAAGAAATGCTCCGGTTCGTTATCCAAATATGGGACCCTGAACGTATCAAAAAACAGAAGGAAGAGCGAAGACATAATTGACAAAAGAGAAAAAACCGACGGAACGGACCAAACAAATTTACAATTTTTGCTCACTTATTCGCGAAAAGGCTATAAAAATCGCCTAATTTGAAATACACATAACTATTAAATTGTACATAATCAGAGCTTATTTAAACATTTCGTACACTAAACATGACATTTCAAGTAAATTCAGCTAAAATAAATTTAATTTAACATTTTTAAAATTTTTGGTAAAAAAGTTAAAAAATCAGGATTTGACCAAAACTTCAAGCCACTTGCGATAAATGAAGGAATTGTCCAAAAAATCTCAAAGTTTTTGTTGAGCTTAGCGCCACAAGTGGTAACTTTTCCGCACTACCCAACACCGAAAATCGAAAAAAGCTTTTTTCGGCCCACCCTATTGTATATGTGTATAATACTTATTTCAACGAGCTTCTATCTCGTATTAATAAATAATTTCTTTTCAGAAGTTTTGTGAATTTCTTATGTAGGTTATTCATTTATTAAATTTTCTTAAGCGCATTTTACTGTTGATATAAACATAATGTTCATTAACAAAAAATGGACGAACATGGCGACTTTAAATGTGTAATTTTTTAAATTTTTTTTTTAGTTTAACAAAGCTATTTAGTATTTATGTTCTGTGTTTAACACGTTCACGCCGGCGCGGTGGGTCACACTCGATTGTCTCAGAGCTGAAAGTCTCCGGCTTTTTGGATACCAGTATTTTAATACAGAAAAAATTGTTTTATTTACTTAGAACAACTGGGCGATTTAAAGGAACAACATTTTCTCTAAAGTAACAGTAGTGTGCAAAAAGCCGGAGACTTGACAGCTCTGAGACGGTCGAGTGTGACCCACCGCGCCGGCGTGAACGTGTTAAATAGATCTATATTTGCAATCCAAAAAGGATACACATTATAATGATAAATACACACCTCTCGTTAGCATTATACGGGAATTAATTGAGTTACCTCACTGAATATGGAACAATTTATGCCAATAAATCATTAAGTACTACAGCTTTTTTTGTACTAAAACAATGTATTTTGATGATGTACTTATTATTAAAATGTAATGATAGTACGATCTTTTATTACAATGTTAAAATAAAGCATTCAATCGAAGCACTAATTTAATAATGTAATCTTGCAATTAACACTAGAAAACCCGCGAGCAGTCATTTTGACTGCAACCAAATGAATATATCTCGGTTCGAACTAGAAATTTATTTTATAAAACTAGTTTAAAAAATAGAAAGGAAAAAAACTAGTTAAAGGAATAAGTTAATCATTTAAAATAAAGGTTCTGGTGTGAAATGTTTTTCTAAAATTTGATTAAAATTCTCGGTCTTTCTTGTGTTAACCCAGGATTGCTCGCGCAGGGTATGTCATACCCAGGGTGCGCACAGTTACTACATTTCTCATCAGTAATTTTCGAAAAGTAATCTTCAAATTATTTTAGCGCAGAATTTGTGATAAATGTCAACGATCAAATAAAATGACGATTTTTGTTTGAATTTATTGGTGGGAAAGTGTTAATCGTTCATGTCCTGGATATGCGCGAGCATTCCCGAATTAAATATGGTAACATCTTCTCAGACAGAAGCACAAAATTCTGGGAATTTGTGTCGTTTTAACCCCTTAATTCTTGCTCGGCTGTGTATCGGCTCGGATATTCTCGGGCTGTGTCTTTTATTTAAATTGTTTGATTCCCACCAGTTTTATAAAATAGTGAAATTGGCTATATTTTAGTATCGTTTTACCTGTCATTAAATAAGGTGAATATTTCTTTTTTATAAAAGTGGTGCCAATAAGCAGTTTGAATTATTCAACCGTAATTTAATTCGAGCGTTAAGGGGTTAAGAATGTTCCTTTTATGCAGGGTCTTCTGATTTTATTTTATTTTATTCTGCTTTGAATTTATCACCTGGTGGTACGCGGAAGTATGACTTCTATTTAGTGGTACGTCGGTCTAAAAGTTTTTGAACCCCTGGCGTAAAGCATTCGACCACACATTTATCCCCTTAGGTTGTTATTTATAAAGTCACTGAAATACGTGTTTAACATTTTTTTTTTAGTAGACCTGTTATCCAAAATTTCAAAGTCCTGCCTGAAACTGCTGCTGAGTTATGACAAAATGACATAAAATATTCGAGCTCCACGCCCTTTTAAACCCTTATGTTTTATATCTGAAAGTAACTAAAAAACGTGTTTAACCCTTTCAGGGGCAAGGTACTTGTATTCGTAAATTGTTGATATAATTGAATGACACCAGTATTTACACGAAAATTTATTTCTAAATAAGTAAAAGTAAATTTTCGCGTACTTAATAAAAGTGAAATTTTCATTAAAAAATTCGGGTGCCAATATGGCAATTAGGGATTAAAATTATGTGATGCCATAACGGCATCACCGCCCTTCAAGGGGTTAACTATTTTTAAAAGTTTTGTTATCTTGCATTCCATGCTCCTACCTATAACTGTTGCTCAGAGATGTCGAAATAATCTAAACCTTTCGACCACACCTTTAACCCCTTAGGTGGAGATTTCTAAAACCGCTGAAATAAGTGTTTAATTATTTTTTAATAAGTTTGTTATCTTGAATTCCACGCTTCTGTTTAAATCTGTTGCTGAGATATGGCGAAATTATCTAAAACTTTCGATCTCCCTTTTAACTTCTTTAGGAAAGAATTTCTAAAATATCCCTGGAATACATGTTTAATTATTTTTCTAGTACATATATTATCCAGAATATCTCGTTCTTAGCTTAACCCCTTAACCTACAATGACCGGTATAGCCCGCGTACGATGATCAAGCCAAATGTAAATTCTCCTTACCACTAAAATTTGACAGTAAATATAGTTTAATTTAATCATTGAAATTCCATGATTAAACAAAGCGAAAATCTCTATTAAATTTTAGTGGTGGCTATGGATTTGCCAAACCGTGGAGCTGTTGATTTTAAATCGTAGGTTAAGGGGTTAAACTGCTGCTGAAATATGGCGAAATGTCCTAAAAATTTCGCTACCCCTTTAGTCTCTTTAGGGGGAGGGGTTTTGAAAAAACTTTTCTTACTGGCTGCCTACACAATATAAGGAAAATGTCTTTCATATTTCATTATCCTTGGTGCAATGGTTGAAGCTCGGCTTTGAATGATAGTCAGTCAGGAAAAACTCTTTTATGTATGTCTAGATTTGTGAGGTTTTATTTCAAAAGAGCCTTTGTATACAATAGTTCAATTACTTTTTTCAAAGATCTATATTATTCTTTTAGATTTCGAAATGGAAGGGAAAAAACATAAAAAAAAACAGTTGAGACACAATAAATATTTATCGCTTCACGCATAAATGCTTCAAACTCTCTTACAGCTATAAGATTAAAAAAAACTTTAAGAAAGATGTGAGTGTACTTTACTTAAATTATGACCATTGAGAAACTCAAATCGCTTTTAGTTAAATTTTCATCCTCATTCGTGAGAGTCCTATTTATGTTTTCTGCAAGAAAAATAAGTATATATAAGCAAAAGAAAATAAAGTAAACCTACAAGGAATATTTTTTTCCTCCATCGTTAAGGTAAGAAATTCATTATTTTATTGTTGAAAGTTCTGGAAAGAAAAAAGCGAAAGTGCACAACTGAAGGAGAAACCCTCAAAGTTTATAGTAATACTTTATGGGACTTTACAGGTTTTATGTAAGTTGATTTTTTCCATAAACCACATGCAATTAATTACCATTCAAACTATACACTATATGGTGACCGGTCACTTGCGATTTTAGACGTTTTGTTAAATATCTATAAAAAATACATGAGGAATTAACCTGAAACTGCAGGTGTGTACACAGTATAGTATAGGTCATATATTTCCGCGAAGATTTTTTCCCGAAACCCCATAGTGGACCATCAACAAATTGAATAAGCTCGAAATCAATTGTTCCGAAAAAGAAGCAAAAATATGCGGGGTTGTATCAAGTATCTGTTGGTTAGTACCAAGACAGCGTACACAATATTGCACGTACTACTATATTTGGATACCCTCATCTTTTTGCTTCCTTTTGTGAACAATGGATTTTGAACTTGTTCTGCCAACGATAATTTTCAGAATTTTCGAGCTATGATTTTGAGACTTTCACAAAGGGTGCTCTATATACTTAGCTAATACATTATGCACATTATATTTTGATTACATTCGCGCATGCGCAGTGAAATATTTTTTGGTAAACCTGCTCACTTTTCATACAGTTTTTATTATTTTTTAATTCTGATTGCAGAGTATTGCGTACAATGTTGTTTGTCAAATTTTCTGAAAAGAACTTTTTTTATATTAAGAACTGTGCCAATTATAAGCAAACAACTTGACAAAATTTGGGACTATTTTTATAAAAACTTTAATTTCTCTACGAGTATACATGCTATCCTCGTAAAAATGAACACAATATATTACAATAAGCCACATATAAATAATCTTGATTTTGAACGCTTTTACTGCATTAGTTTTTACAGGGTTATCCAAAAAATATTCGTTCTTTTTCAATTTGTTGACGGTCCCCTATGGGGTTTCGGGAAAACATCTTCGCGGAAATATATGACCTATACCATACTGTTTACACGCCTGCAGATTCAGGTTAATTCCTCATGTATTTTTCTATATATTTAACAAAACGTTTAAAATCGCAAGTGACCGGTCACCTTTGGCCATATATGTGGCCATATATCATGTATGGTTAATAAAGGTACATATATTGCGACAGGCCTGAACACAATTATTACAAAAACTCAACATAAGTGAAAAATTAGCCGGAGCCAGGACTCGAACCTGGTCCCACAGCGTACCGTGCTGTTGGTTAAACCACTAAGCTACTCTGCCCGATATCCTAGATCGGAAGTTCCTCACAACAACACGGTACGCTGAGGACCCAGGTTCGAATCATTGTCTCGGCTAATTTTTCACACCTGTTGGGTTATTGTAATAATTGTGTTCAAATCTGTTTTAATATGGGTACCTTTATTTAAATTCATGCGCTAATTTATGTGTGCTTTGATGTATAGTTAAAATTGGAATATAAATTTTATCTTAAAAATAAGATAAAATAATGATATTTTAATGAAAAGAACATGATTATTGACATTTATTGATGAACTGGTTTTTCAATAGTTTATATTATTAACAATTATATTTTATTTTACTCCCTTAACTTTTCGAATAATTGCATAAAAATAAATATTAACTAAATGCAGATGCGAACAACAACAACAAAAAAATAATGAATGTTTCATGAAAAATATCCCATAGAATTAAAAACAGTTAACATGACAATGAATTATTCATCATTCCCACATAGAAATTTTTCTATCGCTCTAACTACATTACTATACGAAATTACTCACATAAATAAAATTTGATGCAGTTTATCGGAATTAGGATCACTAAAAATATCAAATGGCTTTTAGATAAATGCAACTTCAGTCGTATGATTTCCATGTCATTGTCTTTAAGAATTTTAGTAATAAATAAAGTAATAAGTAAAGGGAAATGTGAACAAAAAATGAATGTTTCATGAAAAATATTCTAGCGAAAAAAAAATAATGTAACAACGAATTCTTCACAAATGACATAATTATTCTATCTCTATAGTTACATTACTGCACGAAAGTACTCACATAAGGAAAATGTGATGCAGTTTATTGGAATTAGGACCACTAAAATTCTCAATTGCCATTTAGATAAATGTAACTTAACTCGAAAGATTTGCATGCTCCTATTTTATAAGAATAATTGTTATAAATAAAGTAATAGGGTCAATCCATTTCAAGTGGTCCAGCACTGGTTGCTCGACCATTTTTAAAAAATCTGAAATTTTTTGTACAACAATCCTAACATGATGGAAGTTCAAAATGACTATTATTTTATTTTTATTAATTTTTGTTTGTGCATGGCGGCCATCATTGTTTCATCGTCAGCAGCAATTTTCTCACATGAAGGGTTTACGGAATTGTAAATAATTCATCGTTTGTTTCTCCAATTCAAGTGCGGATTAAAGCAATTTGTACAGAATACATTGGGCTAAAAAATTGGTAAAAGAGTAGTTCCCGAAACTAAATGCTTATAGATGAAATTTAAGTATAAAGTTTCAGTTTTTTTCCAAATTTGCCCGTTTACAAGAGGAAATTGTTCTAGCAAGGAAAACTGTCAACATCACATATATATATATTTTAAATAGGCCGAAAGTTCTTGTACTCACACACCAAGTTCCAGATCTGGGACTTGCTTTCCCTTCGCTAAAAAAATCCCAAATTTTTCAAAAATGTCAAAAATCGCACACTTGAGGCTTTTATATCTCTGGTGGGGCACGTGATAAAAATCTAAAGTTCTGGTTTCTGAGAGTATAGTATGGTAGTGCTATGCACAAGAAATTTCAGGATGGAGATTTGACTACAAGCTGAAATATGGCAAGGGCAACATGTCAAAACAATACTACCAAACTATTGTTTTGTTGTAGTATTTATCTCAGAGTGTCATTTAATTTTTTTTTATTATCTTTAAATAAATGTAACATAAAAGCCTTTTGCAAAGCTTAGCAATTAATTAAAATATAATTTTGCCTAAAGCCAACATTTTGTATGGTTTCAGTAATTTTTGTTGTAATTTTAGTAACTAAAAGAAACCTCAGCACATTTACGTAAAGGAAAAAAAATATTTTTATACAAGACCTGAGACAAAAACGGAATAGGGAAAGAGAAAAGCTGGTAATGTTGACATACTTGTTGAGACATGATCAAACGTGTCAAAACACATTCGTGCTTGTTGTTTTAAAAACCGCAATTTTAATGCTGCTTGCCAGTGTCTGAAATTTGCTCCTAACATAAGTATGTTCCTTTAAATGAAACATTATACGATGTTACCATGCATTAGCCTCAAGTAATTTTCAGAAAGTAAAGATATCCAAAGCCCTTTCAAAATTTATACTGCAGAAAAATGACATTTTTGCATAAGAAGTAAGCTAGGAATTATTAATGAAGTGAGACTTGCACATATGATTTCAAAGTTTATTTCTATGAGCCATCAGGGCCAAGAACTTCAATCAAGTTATAAAGAGATGACAAGACTTGGTTCCTCCAAATAAAATTTTGAGAAAGATCAAAATTGTGGTTTTTAAACCTACAAGCAAGAATGTGTTTTGACACGTTTGATCATGTCTCAACAAGTATGACAACATTAACAGTTTTTTTCTTTCCCTATTCTGTTTTTTTCTCAGGTCTCGTGTAAAAATACTTTTTTTCTTTATGTAAAAGTGCTGAGGTTTCTTTTAGTTGCTAAAATTACTTACAATAAAAATTACTGAAACCATACAAAATGTATGGCCTTAGGCATACCGTAATTTCCGGTGTATAGCCCGCTGATCAAACAATCGTGTTTCGACCCAGAATTTTTTTAAAATAAAATGTTACTCTTTAGGTCACGGTAAATATTGGTCTTCAAATACTGTATAAAATTTCTGGGTCAAAACAGTATTGTTTGATCTGCGGGCTATACACCGGAAATTACGGTAATTATTTTTTTATTAATTGTTAAGCTTTGCAAAAGGCTTTATTTTCTGTTACTATTATTTAAAGATAATCAAACAAATAAATTTAAATGACACTCTGAGATAATTACTTAGCTGTGACTACAACAAAACAATAGTTTGGCAGTATTGTTTTGACATGTGGCCATTGCCATATCTCAGCTTGTAGTCAAATCTCCATCCTGAAATTTCTTGTGCATAACACTACCACACAATACTCTCAGAAACCAGAAATTCAGATTTTTTATATCGTGCCCCACCAGAGATATCAAAGCCTCAAAAGTGCGATTTTTGACATTTTTGAAAAATTTGGGATTTTTTGTAGTAATGAGAAAGCAAGTCACAAATCTGGAACTTGGCGTGTGAGTACTAGTACTTGCAGCCTATTTGTAAAAAAAAAAAAAAAAAAATATGTCATGTTGACAGTTTCCCTCGCTAGAAAAATTTCCTCTTGTAAAGGGATAAATTTTGGAAAAAAAAAACTGAAAGCTTATGCTTAAATTTCGAAAATAAGGATTTATCTTCTGAAACTACTCTATTACCAAATGTTTAGCCCAATGTATTCTGTACAAATTGCTTTAATCCGCACTTGAATTGGAGAAATAAACGATGAATTATTTATAATTTCGTAAACCCTTCCTGTGAGAAAATTGCCGCAGACGATGAAACAAAGATGGACGCCACGCACAAACAAAAATTAATAAAATTAAAATAATAGTCATTTTGAGCTTCCATAATGTTAGGGTTGTTGTACAAAAAATTTCAGATTTTTTAAAAATGGTCAAGCAACGAATAAATGATTTTCTGGACAACTTGAAATGGATTGACCCAATAACTAAACGCAAATGTGAACAAAAAAGGAATGTTTCATGAAAAATATCCTAGCGAAATAAAATCAATTAATATAACAATGAATTCTTCATTATTGACATAGAACTTATTCTATCTCTCTAGTTACATTATTACACGAAATTAATCATATAGGAAAAATGTCGTTCAGTTTATTGGAATTAGGACAAACAAAAATGTCGAAAGGCTT
The DNA here is from genome assembly GCA_963932465.1 of Maratus speciosus. NCBI lineage: Eukaryota > Metazoa > Arthropoda > Arachnida > Araneae > Salticidae > Maratus > Maratus speciosus. The sequence goes on along the minus strand of OZ010797.1, from coordinate 255,152,751 downwards.
TTAGATAAATGTAACTTCACTGGTATGGTCGGGGTTCTCGCTGCCGCTCGCCATTGCGCCAAATCGCGACAAAATTCTTCATTTGGCCAGTAAACAAATAGTCAAATTCGCCAAATTGCGACTGCACAGTTTGTGTCTTTGTGTGTGTGGTGTGAAAATACTGACGAGATTGTTAGCCGCGTTACTGAACAATGACTTTACATGTTCAAACGCACCGTGTCATTTACATTGTTCTATTTACAGAGATACTGGCTCAACATCAATTGAGTTTAATAACAGCCAAAGACACAGAAAGGATTATCCATGGGTATTTCTCTATTGTCAGTTAATCACTCTCTATGTGCCAGCGTCGCGTCGGTAAAATCGCAAACAAAGCTACTCGCACCAAGCACCAAATAGAGAAAATTTTTGCTGGAATGCGAAGTTGAAATTAGCCATTCACCATACTATTTATTAGTTGTATACAAAGTATCATTGGCCGGTGAATTTTTTTTCTGTCGATTAAGAGTCGAAATCTTATGTAAATTCTGTGTGTATATTTTTCAACGGTAAATCAAAGATAGCTGTTTTTAATTTTTATTTAGACAGCTAAAAGGATGTCTGAAACATTTACACATTTAGGAGAGATCTAGAATGTATTTATTTTTAATAGTTTCTGTAGCGGATAGTCGAATTTCTATTGGATAAGCAATCACAAAATATTAGGTTATTTTTTAACATATCAGTGGTGGAAAATTGGCGCAGAGGCGGAGCCTATTGACACCACTAAATTTTTATGGTATTAATCAGTTTAATAAAAACTCAGAAATTTGATCATTAGATAAGAGCCAAAATACTACTATAATTTAGTGGTGTCAATAGGCTCCACCTCTGCGCCAATTTTCCACCACTGACATATTGAAAAAAAAATGGATACAATAAAGGGTTTAAGATACGTTTTTCAGTGTTTCAAGCCGAATCTATTTTGTTAACATTTCTGTTCATTTGGCTAGTGTTTTTTATTTCTTATTCGCCAAATCGCTAATGTTTGTCAAAAGCCAGCGGGAACACTGCGGTTTGGTTTGCATGTCTCTGTTTTATAAGAATAATAGTTATAAATAAAGTAATAACTAAATAAAAATAGGAACTAAAAATGAATGTTTCATGAAAAATATCCTAGCGAAATAAAAATAATTAACGTAGCAGTGAATTCTTCATTAATGACATAGAAATTATTCTATCTCTCTATAGAGAGATATACTGTACGAAATACATAAAAATAAGGGTGCAGTTAATTGAAATTAGGACCACTAAAAATATCAAATGGCATTTAGATAAATGTAACTTCACTTGTATGATTTGTAGCTCTCTGTTTTACAAGAATAGTTGTTAGAAACAAAGTAATAACTAAATGCAGATGTGAACAAAAAAAGAAAAAAAATGAATGTTCCATGAAAAATATCCCATAGCATAGTTGCGAACCTCCCGATTTTTCTCCTACCAATATTTTTATGCAAAAATACTTGTTTTATGCAATCGCACAATTTACGCAATTAAATAAAGCGAACATTTTTGTAAGATTTTACTGGTATCCAAAAAATCAGGAGGTTGGCAACTATGCCATAGAATTAAAAACAGTTAACATAACAATGAATTATTCATCATTCCCACATAGAAATTGTTCCACCTCTCTAGCTACATTTCTGTACAAAATGACTCACATAGGAAAAATGTGTTGCAGTTTATTGGAATTGGTAGCACTAAAAATATCAAATGTGTTTTATATAAATATAATTTTATTCGTGCGATTTGTATTTCTCTGATTTATAAAAAGAATAGTTAAACATAATGTAACGTAAAACGTTTTGTCTTACATGAACTTTTTAATAGAGTGAAATTCTACGTTTAAAGTGAATTTAATAAACATATTTTTGCTTTCAACAAAAATTTTTGCAGTAGAAGTGCATATTTTTGAGCACCATTATTTCACTATAGTAATTGTCGCCATATATAATCAAAGAATTTTGAGATTATAGAAATAATTCACACGGAAAATCATCCTTTCATTGACATAATTATTGCTCTTACTACAATTGAAAATATATAATCATGTATAATTCTTTCTTTTAAACGACTAATAAAAGTCTATTAAGAGGAAAATGTTCGCATTCTGTTCCTGTTAAATTAATGACTTAAAATAGAATTGCCACGTTAGGACTGTCACAAAATGATTTACATATAGATTTTAATATTTTTATTTAAATAGGACAACTGCACCCCAACAATTTTGAATGTAAAGTGCGGTGAAATTTTTGAATTTGCATGTAAATAATTTAAACTTTTAATTATTAACTTCAAATGTAAAATAGAGTAGCGAATCCTTTAATCAAAATCGAAATTAAATCAGCATAGGTTTTTATAATAAGTCTCTTAAGTTCAAACTAATCTAAGAATTGCTAAAAGTAATAAAAAATTCACTTAACCCCTTAACGGTCGCATTAAATTACGGTTTAAAAATAAAAATTAATTATTGGCACTACTTTTCTGAAAAAGAAATATTCACATTATTTAATGACAGGTAAAACGATATTATAATAAAGCCAGTTGCACTATTTTATAAAACAGGTGGGAACCAAACAATCTGAATAAAAGACACAGCCTGTGGATATCGCGGGAGCGAGAATAAAGGAATTAAAAGGCATATAAATATCTTTATTCAGATCGACACTCATTCTCAAGACTTTTGTAGATGCAAATATTTTTTTGAATCACAAGAAGAAATTGGTAAATAAAATCACGAGACGACATGCATAATAAAAAACAAGTGAAAATGTAAAATATAATAAAAATGAATATTTGTGAACGTGAATTAACACCAGAACCGCCGTTCTAGAATTAACACTAGAACATGAATTAACTCTAGAACATTAGGGGTCATTTTGACCCCTGCCAAAATTGATAATAGTCGAATCGAACCAGAAATCTTTTTCGTAAGATTTGTTATATGTATGAAGCACAAAAATAGGCTACTTAATTAAGTTAAAGAGTTTTAAATAAAAATTCTGGTGTGAAACACTTTTTTACAAAAATTGGGTAAAAAATCCAGCGGTTCTAGTGTTAACTTCTACTATTGTTTCTTATTTTGCAGAGCATGTATCTATTTCACTACTAAAAGTTAATTCACGTTCACAAATATCCATTTTTATTTTATTTTATGTTTGCACATGTTTTTCATTATACGTGTGATCTCGTGATTTTATATGCCAATTTCTTGTTGTTGTTTTTTTTTTTGGGGGGGGGGGATATTTGTATCAACAAAGATCTTAAGAATGTCGTCATTTGAGCGCAATGAAGAACATGCCAATTTGAATAAAAGTATTTATATGCCTTTTAAGTGTATTTTTTTAATAACTTTTAGACGTTTTTAGCTTAGTTTGGATGATTTTAAGTGATTTACAAGTGAACATATCACATGTTGGCTCATAACATATATTTTTCAATATGCTGAGATAAAGCTGCAGCAGAAAATCGTGAAAAACACAACCTAGGAGCTATGCGTTCTGTGCGATATATATCAAAACCAGTGGCGGCTCGTGACTGGGTTGTTTCGGTGCACTAAATGTACGGATGCCAACTTTATTCTTGACGTACCACTATTTTTTAAATGAAATCTTTGTGTTACTAATTGGTAGAAACGTTCTGCCATTAATCAAAGCAAATATTTCTTTTAACCACTTGAGGGCAAGCAATTGCGTTTGTGTAATGCTGAATTCCCACCGGAAATTTAGAAAAAAAAATTTCAAAATAAGGAAAAGCAATTTTACAACTTTTTTCCACCAAAGTTACAAACGTAAAATTTCATAAAAATTTTCTGGTGCGAATCTTCGTTAATCGTATGTGGGATAAAATATATCCCACAACCCCTCAAGGGGTTACAAAATAATGATAAGGAAAGAATAAATTTGGCAGCCATGCATTTAGTGCACCCCAAAAAAGACAGTCGAAGGCTGCAATATTTATGCCAAGATGCACATAGCTACCAAGTGCCCACTAACATTCCGTAATATGTGATTAAATTGACCCAAGTTAACTACTTTCGTACCAGAAGATTTATTTAATGAATAATTATTTATTTAATATCAGGTTTCCACGTGGAATTATGGTTTTCAGTTTGGCCTCTATTTAAAATCTAAAAATTCAACTTCATCCCGGAAAATTTGAAAGAAAAATTTTTAGTTTGTGTGATAGCTGGATGTCTCTCAGTAAATACAGCTTAAAATACTATTCCATATTTTTGGTATGATCTCGTAATTTCTGAATAAAAATTGAGGCCAAATTGGCAACGCTGCATGGAACATACAGGTAGTATTTTATTTCATTTTTTAAGAAAAATTCTCGTTTGAAACGTATTAACCCTTTATCTACTGCATTATGATCTTCTGCAATTTTTTTCATGTAATATTTTTTTTCAGTTACTACAATGAAAATTAAAGGATAAACATAAAAAAAATATCATCCGTGAGAAATTTGATTATTTCGAGGTAATTAATTAAAGTGGTTCTTTAAAGTACCGTCAGTAAATTATGACTAAAATATCGTAACAGAAAACCCACAGGGTATTTCATATGGCACCAGAAAATATTTTCGATTTAATAAGTATGTGAAATATAGCCATTTTCTTAGTTATAAGTAAATCTTTTGGCAAATTCTGGTACCAATCATTTATTTAATCAATCATTTATTTAGAATTGAAATGCTTTTTCCCTGAAAGGGTTAAGAAAACTATTTTTTTTAGGTTTCGATCTTGCTAGCAGCCCTCTAGTTATGCGACGTCTATATTCCAGGGACAACATGTTCTCTTGCATCCCCACATATGCAATATATGAATTTACATATGCTATTTCTAGCATAGCAAAAACGAGCCGGTGCCACAACTTTTTCAATTTCCTATAAAAACTAACAATGAAACAGAAAAGAAATAACAGGAAAAATCATTACTACACTACATTTTAGTAATTACATTTTAAAGCAGATGAAAACGATTGATAACTACACTGACGAAAAGAAAACAAGAAGTTTTTTTTCAACACCCAGTGTACTGACGGTACTTATAAGTACCACCGCGTAATTCAACTGTTAAATCAAATAAATACACCGTTCACCTAAAATAGCTAGTCAAACTGTATTCTAAAATCATAATGAACACATTTAAAAAAATAAACACTTATCTTATATACTTTATTGTGTTTGCAGCAATAAAAAGACGAGCGTGACAATCTGTACAAAATGTCGGCACAAAACCCATCGACAGTGTCAAAGGTAGCCTCCTTCCTCGCTAAAATAACAAACCTAGAACTACTGCTTCCATGTGTCCGGATAAAGTGGAGTTAAAAGAGTGTTTTTGCAAAGTACCGTTAGAATATTAATAATTTTCACTGTAGGATGAAAGTTTAAAGTGAGTGGTACTTATAAGTACCGTCAGTAGATAAAGGGTCAAACCGGGGTCAAAATAATTTAATTTATTACGCAAAATTTGTTGAATTTGACACCTATGATTTTTTACACATTGTCGCCACGATAAAATAAAATAAAATGTATAACAAAGATAACGAAATATTTCTTTAAGTAGAAAAATAATTTATTGATTTTTATTTTTAAATTCATTTTTCCATATAATATGCAAAATTACAGTTATAAATATTCTCTAATATATACCTTGTATGGTAGCTTTTCAAAGAACATTATCATTTCAGTAGGAATAAAATCCCAAAGATATACATTTGGTTAACATAACAATAAATGTTTCACGATTCTCATAGAAATGATTCTAGTTTCCAAATGCAATCAGAATCAAAACTTTACGAATAAAAAACATGTAATCTAGTTTATTACAACTACAAGCATTAAGAATCCGAAATGGCTTTTAGCTAAATGTTCATCTTCATTCCAGTAAATATTACTTTTCTATTTCGTGAGAATGACAAATATAACCGAGTGACTTAGAAAATAACGATGCAAAGAATGCATTTTTAATCCACTGTCTACACAAATACTTTAAATGGAAATTTATTCAGTTATTGTTCAAATCAGATAAACATGTTTAGTTAATCTAGGCTTATCAGTTAAAAAATATAACTAAAAATAACAAAAGTTTTTTTTTTAGAAGAATGTTTATCCACCTTTATTTACAAAATGTTTTCTTACATTTTGCACAATTTACACTTAAATAGTCTTTTATCCCTTTAGAAACTTTAAGTGAAATTTATATGTTCTGTATAAACGACAAATACAAATAAAATATGCTACTCAGAATATATCGACACAGAGACATGTTAAGAGACATTTGTTAACTAACAACACATATATTGCTATAAAACATTAAATTTAAATTAAAAAAAAAACACCAGGGGCTGGAAGGGACATGTCCCTTTCAACTCCTCAGTTACTGTCCCTTTCAACCCCATACCCACCTAGCTAAGTAAAAAATGTATTCATGCATGACAGTATTTTAGCTAACAAAATATACCGGTATTCATATAAAGTGCGTATTTTATAGTGCTAAATAACATAAATATTATAATGGTAAACAAAATATTAATTTTTTAGAGAAAAAAAGAAAAGCAAGAACAAAATTTACTTTTTTATATCAAAAATAAGTTTTGATTTCACTAACAACAACGTTACAATTGCTGATGTCAGTTTTAAGGATTATTAAAGCGGAACAAGTATCGCCATCGATTCAAACAAAGTTGAAAATTTCTGCATTTCATTTTCGTCTTCAAAATTTGAGTGTCCCTTTCATCCCGAGTCTCCGCTACTTACAATTTATACAATTTACACTTATATAGTCTTTTTTCCCCTTTAAAAGCCTTAAGTGGGATTTTTATGTTTTGTATGAACGATAAATAAAAACATAGCTGCCTACCTTCCACGAATATTCCTTAACACTAGAACGCCCGGAGATTTTACTCAAGTTTCATAAAAATATTTCACTCCAGAATTTTTATTTAAAATTATTTGACTGATTTATTTAACACAAATCTGCGTGTTTTAAATTTTATGGAAGAATTCCTAATTTCAGTTGACATATTATCATATAGTCACAGTCGGATCGACTCCTTCCGGGCGTTCTAGTGTTAATATCTGGATTAATTTGAGCCAGGTTAACCAATTTTGAACCTGAAAATTTATTTTTATTGAATCTGTATTTATTTACTTCAAAGTTTCTACGTCGAACATATTTAATTTCATTTCTTCAAAAAAAATTCTGGTTTGAATCATATTAAACAAGGGTCAAATTAACGCACGTATTACGGAAGATTAGTCTGAGGTTGGCGCCTATGTAAAAATAAGTTATTTAGAAAATAACGACAAAAAAGGTAAAATTTTAATTCACTAACAACATATTTATTTTATGTAGCAATTTATTCAGTTATTGCTAACAATGCTATTATTTTAACATTGAAACTAGATAAACAACTCGAGTAAAAGCAATAAAAGTTATTAATAAAAATACAAACTAGCCTTAATAGTTTACAAATATAACTAAAAATAACCATTTTTCTTTTAATAAGAAGAAAAAAAGACGATTATTCACCTTTATTTATGAACTGCTTTTCTTGCATTTTTATATCATTTGCACTTGTATAGATTTTATGTCCTTTGAATGCTTTAAGTTGAAATTATTTTGCGTAAGAAAGACAAATCTAAATAAACTATTTAGAAAATAACGTCACAAAGAATGCATTTTTAATCATATAACCACACATATTGTTAAAATTGTTATTGTTATTGGCCTTCAAATTAGATAAACCTGTTATAGTAAATCTTTGGCTAATATAACTAAATATTTAAAAGAAAAATTAATGGGGGTGAAAAAAATATTCATTCACCTTTATTTACGAACTCAATGCCTTACATTTTAAATAATGTACATTTATACTACAGTCTTTTTGTCTTTTAACACATTGCCGATGGAAAATTTTTATCAAAATAAAACAGATTCCACGTTGAAACAGGAAATTAGATATATAATTATACATAAAACATATTTTCTGATGAGAAACCTATTTAACCTAGATCAGATTAACATACCTAATTTTACGGAAGTTGAGTTGAAGGTTCGCAAGCACGCTTAGATATTGCGTTTACTAGTTCGGCTTCCTTTCTGCTGCTGTTCTTTTAATCCAAATTTCTACCAGTAATTTCGTTTAGTATTTTCTTTAAATTTAATAAAAATTTAGTGATTACTTGAAGTAAAATTTCTTTCTTCAAAATTTTTTTGTGTGAATTCAAAATTTCTGAATAACAAGTAATATATATTTTTTTTAATGTCAATTCCTACTTAGGTCATCAAAGAAAAATTTAATAAAACCCCTTAAGTTAATATTAGTTTTTGTTGCATACAATATCTCAATTTGTTGATTTTGTATAAGCAAGTAAACGGTATTGGTTTTCAATGGAAGTCTATGGGAATTTAGCGAAATATTAGAGATTCGCCAAGTTGGCGGAACTTATGGCAACTCATTTTGGTCGCCAAATTTGGCGATATATCGCCAAGCTGGCGATAAACTTCGCGGTATTTGGCGACAGAATAGCCCCCCCCCCATTATGGTAACCGCCCTTATAGATATGGAAATGCATTTAATGCTGTTCAATAACCAATGGCCGCCATTTTGTCTTCAATATAAAACTAAAATTAATTAAAATTTAATTAATGAATTGGTATTTGAAAAACTTTATTAACATGAAATGTCATCCACTACAAGTTAAAACTAGTATGTTGTGGACATCACAAAACTTTCTTCTATATAAATCACATCAATTAAATCATTTAAATAGTACAAGAAATAACAACGATTTAGCACCAATTCATATCAAAGTATATTTGAATTTGAAGTTGGATGAAATTTCGTGCATTAGTTTTTGAGATAGAGCTATAGCGGAAATTCTGAAAAATGCAGCATAGCAGCGTCACCTGTTGAGCGATTTACACCAAAAATAACCAGCACTAAATGATATCAAGGTATACCTGAATCTGAAGTTTGTTGAAAATCCAAGCATTAGTTCTTGAGATAAAGCTATTGCGAAAATCGCAAAAAATACAGCATAGCAGCGACACCTGTTCAGCGATTTACACCAAAAATTAAACAGCACTAATTTTTACGTCAATTCATGTCAAGGACTAACTAAATCTGAAGTTTGATGAAAATGCGTGCATTTTTTCTTGTGTTAGAGCTATTGCGATAATCATGAATAATGCAGCATAACAGCGCCAACTGTTGGACGATTTTCACAAAAAAGTAATCAGCACCAAACTATATCCTGGACAAACTGAATCTGAAGTTTTATGAAAATCCGTGCAGTAGTTCTTGAGGTATAGCTATTGCAGAAATCGTGAAAAATGCAGTATAGCAGCGCCACCTGTTGGACGATTTTCACCAAAAACTAACCAGGTCCAGCTTATATCAAGGTCTAACTAAATATAAAGTTTTGTGAAACTCCGTGCATTAGTTCTTGAGATAGAGCGCCCACAAAATTTTTGTCACATACAGACTCACAGAGTGACAGAGTGACAGGGTGACAGAGTGACAGGGTGACAGAGTGACAGACAGACTCACAGACAGACATTTTCTAAAAACCATCAAATCGTGTTCTGGGCATTCTAAAACGTATAAATCCGTCGAAAACCTGAAGTCGAAATTTTTTACGAATCCAATGCTTTCTTCTTGTTAACACTAGAACGGCGGCGAGGGGTCATTTTGACCCTTACTGAATGAATACATGTCGATTCGAACCAGAAATTTTTTTGTAATATAAGATTAATATATGCTGCACAAAAATAAATTAAATAAATAAGTTAAATAGTTTTAAGTAAAAGTTCTGATGTGAAATATTTTTTTTTAAAACTTGAGTAAAAATTCCCGCCGTTCTAGTGTTAAGATAGAAGAAAGTAAAAAATTATTTGTGCTTGATTGGATGAATAATATTTAATTTATTAACGGTTGAAATTTTTAACAAGATATATATATATATGGAGAGAGTGAAGTAATAGTAGGAGTTGAAAAAAAGAGTCCAAACTTTGCTATATATAGCAAATATTTCATACATTATTGTTTAATTTACAGTTTGGAAACGAAATATTATAAGGCAATATATATATATATATATATATATATATATTTATAAAACAAGAAATATGTATTTATTGATCCTCATTTATAAGCTGCATTTTCAAACTTTTGATATTTACAATTACATATCCAGTTACTCCTTCAGATTTCAAAAGAATTAGATAAGAATAAAATCCTAATGGAATAAAAACTGTTACCATAACAATAAATGTTTCACCATTCACATAGAAATGTTTCTAACTTTCATGCTATAATCAGGTAGGTACAAACTGCTCGAATAAAAAACATGTAATGTAGTTTATTGGAATTACGACCACTAAGATTCCGTAATGGCTTTTAGCTGAATATTTTTCTTCATTCGCGTAAGTATTATTTTTCTTATTCGTAAGAAAGATTAATATAAATAACATACTTAAAAAGTTGTTCAGTATATGATATCTGAATAAAGCTAATTTTTATATTTAAAATGCACTTAATTTTTTTTTTAATTTATTCAAACTATGCTTATATACGTTCTACGTGTCCATATCAGGCACGTGATTTCCGCGTTTTTGCACACCAGTATATTCTTAGAGAAAATGTTGTTCTCTTAAATCGCAAAAATGTTCCGATTAAATGAAATATCATTTTCTCTAAGAATATACTGGTGTGCAGAAGCGCGGAAATCACATGCCAGCATATACTATCTGAGAAATATAATTATCATAAAAGAACTGGGAAATTCATTTATTTAATTCTATTTTTAAAACTTTTTTTCATACATTTTTTAAATTACAATTTTTTTAAGTACCGCATGTACTCGTGTATCAGTCGATCCCCCCTCCCCCCCCCCCAATTCTTAAGCAAAATTTTGAAAAAAATTGAATTTTCGTGTTTAAGTTGACCACATTTCTGGTAGCAAGTAGAAAAATGATTTGTAGTCAAGGATTTAAAAAAAAATTAGTAAATTTTCATTAAATTCGTAAACTTTTTTATTCATGTTTCTAATCAGACTTTTTTTTTAAATCCATCGTTTTAAAACTGTACAATTATGTAAAACAGAAGAAACTTAAACTATTTTGAAACCTGTTCACATAAATTTAATGATACTTAAAAAGAAAAAAAAGTCTTTCAAAAATCTATTCAAGACATATTTACAAGGGTAAACAAAATCGTAGACTGCTAAAATATAGTATTTCTTTGTATTGTAGGACTTTTGGGAGATATATCAGAAACCATTCTCATGTTGATCTCTTTTTTAAAAGGGGATTAAAAGGTTGAAAGGAATGCCTCTGTATTGAAGGGAATTCTATCCCGAGAGAAAATGGGTGTCGAACAAATAGAGGGACATTGTTGTTAAGCTTTTTTTTTTTCTCAATCACAGGGAAATGAAATATGTCCGCTTTTATCTCTCTCTCTCCAACGTAGACCCATGTGTGATTACTTAACCCCTTAATTCTCGCTCCCGTCAAATCACGGGCTGAGGTGTCGTTCGTTATTTCTCGTGCCCGTCATATTTCCGGGCTGGAGATTTATTGCTGGAAAAAACTTCTGAAACCAGAAAAATTTGACTGACATTTCCGTCTGAAACCTTTGAATATTAGCGTTTGAGTTTGGTTTTTGGCGCTGATTGTGATGTTGGGCTTTCTATTGTATGTTTCGATATATATCACACTCAAAAATATTATTAATAATCAAAATTTAATGCATAATATACTATTTCAAATATTAATTGTAAAAATTAGTTTCAAGATGATAAATAAAGATCTAAGATGTGAAAAATAAAGGTCTTATTCGCATCAATTTGTACGGTGTAAGACAACCATTAAAACACAGAATTCTCGCATGATGGCTTTTCCACAAATGTGAATTTGTTATAAAACATCTTTTTTTTCGCCTTAAAAAATAATTGCATATTTTATATAGAAACCTTATAATTATTCAATTTCTGTAATAAAAAAATAGGTACTTGTTTAATGGTTTTTCCAAGTATTAAGCGACCGTGAAGAGGTTAAAGGACTTGCCCATTCGCCGATTATCTGCCAACTTTTTTTTTTTTTTTTTTTTTAGTATATCTTATTTCTCTAGCTTTTAAAAGGCTTGACTAGTAAAAAAACCCCTAACAAATTCAATCCTTCAATACAATAATAAATTATTTTTTAAAATTCTGTTTAAAACTCCCTTCGTTCGATTACAATCATAATTATTCAAATAAAAAAATATGTGGATGCAGCTTATTGAAATGACGCTCACTAAGAATTCGAAATGGTTTTAAGTGGTGTTTATTTATCTTGTTAAAACAATAAATATAGATAGAATGAATGAATGAAAGGAAATTGTTTTTAGCAGCTGACGAAACCTAAGTTTTACACAACTTTTATACAACAATCCATTGACTTATTGTTAAAATTACAGTAATTTCCGATGAATAGCCCGCAGATCAAAGAATTCAGTTTGGACCCAGAAATTGTATTCAGTATATGAAGACCAATATTTACCTTGATCTAAAAAGTTACATTTTATTTTTAAAAATTTCTGGGTCGAAACACGATTGTTTGATCCGCGGGCTATATACCGGAAATTACGGTACTATTATTAAACCCAAAATTCCTTCCGGTCAGTGCCGGGAGGAATAGGTAGCTTTCACATTCATTATTTTTTAAAAGCAAGCTTATATTATTCAAACACACGAAGCTCAATTTACTGAAAACCGATTATAGGAGATTCAATACTAATTTTTATTAATACTAAATCACTATGAATGAGAATTTCGCGAAATTAGTCAGCTTTATCCAAGTTGCTTTTATTTAAAGTAACTTATATTTGGTTGCCAAAGTCGGCGATATCTTGAAGTTCCTGCCATTTTAAGACAACATAGTGGATGAGGGTAAGCAGGGAACTTGGTCGAGACCTTAGTAATTCCTGTGCACATGCTCACTCACATCGGAATCGGTTGATATATACGAGTGCTGTCGCAGGCAAAAAATCAGATTTTTCAAAATGTCACCCACATTAGAAATTGAAACTGTTATATCTGAGCCATTTTTTAAGATAGAGACAAAACAAAAAACGCACAGGAATCCTTATATCATGGTCAAATACTTAAGAAAGAAACCTTTTCAATTTCTAATTTTTTGCACCTCACTTTAAATATAATTTTTATTTAATTTAATGGCCTCCATTTTGACACAAGGTAGCTGATGAAGTAGCGAACTTGGTCGAGACATTACGATATACTACCCACATGCCTTCTTACATCGAAATATGTTAATATATACGCGTGTTATCATGTGACAAATGTCAGATCGTTTCTAAATGTCAGCCATGCTAGAAATTCAAAGTGCTATAATTCAACAATTTTTAAAGATATATACGAAACAAAAACTGCTCCGGAATCTTTGTATCAAGGTCAAACACATAAAAAAATCTTTTTATTTTTCAATGTTTTGATAACTTACTTTAAATTTAATTTTTTTTTTTAAATGGCAGCTCTTTTGAAACAAGATGGCAAATGAAGCTGGCCAACGAACTCGGTCGAGACATTGGTATGGACTATGTACACACCTAGTTACATCCAAATCGGTTCATACATACGCCTGTTATCACGTGACAAAAATCAGGTCGTTTCAAAATGTAAGCCACAATAGACATTCAAAATGCTATAACTCAGCCATTTTTTAGATATAGACGAAACAAAAACTGTTCCGGAATCTTTGTATTAAGGTCAAACACATACAAAAAAAAAATTCATTTTCCAATTTTTTGGTACCACATTTTAAATTTTATTTTTTTTAAAAAATTTGAAATGGCCGCCATTTTGAAACATGATGGCGAATGAAGCTAGCGAACGAACTCGGTCGATACATTGGTATGTATTATGTATACACCAAGGTACATCCAAATCGGTTCATAAATACGCCTGTTATCGCGTGACAAAAAATCAGGTCGTTTCAAAATGTCAGCCACGATAGAAATTCAAAGTGCTATAACTCACACATTTTTTAAGATATAGACAAAACAAAAACTGCTCCGGAATCTTTGTATCAAGATGAAACACATAAGAAAAAATATTTTTCAATTTTCAATTTTTTGGTACCACATTTCAAATTTTAAATTTGAAAAAAAATTAAATGGCCTTTAATTTGAAACAAGATGGCGGATAAAACTGGCCAACGAACTTGGTCGAGACATTGGTACTTATTATGTATACACCAAGGTGCATTCAAATCTATTCATAAATACGCCTGTTATCGCGTGACAAATATCAGGTCGTTTCAAAATGTTAGCCAAGCTAGAAATTCAAAGTGCTATAACTCAGCCATTTTTTAAGATATAGACGAAACAAAACATGGTCCGGAATCTTTGTATCAAGGTCAAACGCATGAGAAAAAAATATTTTTCAATTTTCAATGTTTTGGTACCACATTTAAAATTTTTATTTTTTTTAATTTAAATGGCCGCCATTTTGAAACAAGATGGCGGATGAAGCTGGCCAACGAACTTGGTCGAGGCATTGGCATGCACTATGTATACACGAAATTACATCCAAATCGGTTCATAAATACGACAGTTACAGCGTGACAAAGATCATATATATATATATATATATATCAACTTTTGAAAGGGGGGTGGTTTCGGGGTCTGGGAGTCATGATCGATGAAAATATACCAAATTTTTTTGAAATCGCTTTCCTCCGAACGGCTGCAATAGGTAGCTTTTTGTAATGAAAGCTACTTAATAAAGAAATATTGAACTAAATAAACGTGTGCGGTTTATTTTGGAATAAAATTTAAAAAAAAAAAAGAAAAAAAAAACTAGTCGGATGTGTCAATCCCAAAACTTTCTTCTATCTCAACCACGTTAATACTTCTCGATAAATGCAGCACAGCAGTACCACGGGTTAAGTCATTTACACCAAAATCTAATCAGCAACAATTTACGTAAACTTCTAATTGAATTTGAAGTTTGATGAAAATCCGTGCATTCGTTTTTGAGATAGAGCTATTGCAGAAATCGTGAAAAGTTCTGCATTGCAGTGACACCTGTTGGGCAATTTACACCAAAACCTTATAAGGATCAATTTATATCAGACATTAACTGAATCTAAAGTTTGATGAAAATTCATTCGTTAGTTCTTGAAATAGAGCTACAGCGGAAATTGTGAAAAATGCGGCATAGTAGCACCACCTGTTGGGCGATTTACATAAAAACTAAACAGCACTAATGTATATTAGGGACTAACTGAACGTGAAGTTTGATGAAAATTCATGCATTAGTTCCCAAGATAGAGCTATTGCGTTAATCATAGATAATGCAGCATAACAGCCCCACCTATTGGGCGATTTACACCAAAAAGTTAGCAGCACCAAATTATATCAAGGACTAACTGAATCTGAAATTTTATGAAAATACCTGCTTTAGTTCTACAGATATAGCTACTGGGAAATCATTAATAATGCAGCATAAAAGCGCCACCTGCAGGGCGATTACGCCATAAAAGTAATCGGCACCAATTTATATCAGGGACTAACTGAATCTAAAGTTTTATTAAATTCCGTTCATTAGTTCTTGAGATAGAACGCCCACAACATTGTGTGACACACAGATAGACGTTTTGTAAGAACATATTTTTCTTCATCTCTGACCCTAAAACCTATATAACCGTCGAAAACCCAAATTCGAAAATCTCCACGAATCCAATACTCTCTTCATGTAAAGATAGAAGAAAGTAAAAATTTAAACCTATGTAATCCCTTTACACTGTAAAAAAAAAAAAAAAATGTAAATTCATGGAGTTTTACCGTATAATTTTAAGGCCAGTGTCCGTTTTTCAGTCTTAATGATCAAGCTCCGTAAATTTACATTATGGAAGTGTAATTTCTGAATATTGACTTGTTCTTATGGACAAAGACCGTTATTTTACGCAGACCGTTATTTCTGCTATCAAACCTTTTTTTTACGGTAAACCTCCTTAACTGATGCCTTTCAGTTAAAGGTCTGCACGGGCCGAAATTTCCAGTCCCGGGCCCGGCCCGACTCATAGAAAGACAAAATTCGGCCCGGTCCTATACAAAAATTAAAAGTTCGGCCTGGACCGTATAAGAAAATTGTATGCCCGCCCGGTGTAACTGCTTTAAGTTCGGCTCGAGACCGGCCCGTACCGGAAAAAGGTAAAATCTCGGCCTGAGTGATTTTCTACAAGATTGATTTTTACGTCGATTTGGTTAAAAATTTGTCTCGTACGAGGAGTTCTGACCAATAATATTTATCTTGGCTTTTTTTTTTTTTTTTTTTTTTTTCATGTTTATAATCTTTATTTTTATAAAAGTGCCGCTTGCTGCAATATTTATTTTTTTTAATGAATCTCTATTTCTTATATGTAAATGTTTCAGTTATCATTAATATTTTTAATCCATATTCCATTTATTGAAGTATTAAAAATCTGAAAAATGCTGTTCAGTAAAATCTTCTAAGACGGAATTGCATAGAAAAGAAAAAAAAAATTGCGTTTGAGACAAGTTCCCTTCTTAGCAAGTTGTAAATGTATTATATATTCTTTTCTCACGTATTAGTACATTAATTTAGCATGGATCAACACGTTTCTCAGTTTAAAACAGGATTCCGCTATAGGCAGGTTCTTTTTCACATGTTTTACTATATTTTAATTTAGCTATATTTTAATAAGCGTAGAATTCTACTATTCTTTAAAGAATAAATTTTAATGTTTTATGGCAGAATAATGATGATTTAAAAATGTATGTATTTTTGCAAAAATGTTTTGGCCAGGCCTAATTTTACTGACCTTTGAACGGGCCAGGCCACGCCGAGACAAGGATTTTCATACAGGCTGGGTCAAAACTAGGAATGAAACCAGTCCCGGCTCTATACAGAAAAAATAAGTTATGCCCGGCCCGATATTTCAGAAAATAACAAGGCCCGGCCCGATACTACAGAAAAAATAAGGCCCGAACCTGCCCGGGCCCGATCTTTCAAAAAAAAGTATGGCACGGCCCGGCCAATTCCGAGTGCCGTAATTGAAAACAGGGGTTTCAAATCTCTGTTTTCAGTGAAGAGTTTCATAGTCTCGAACGCTGGCGCAGTGTGAAGGAGGCAAGGAAGGAGGAAAAATCTCCCGACGCGAGCGACAAGATATCGAGGCTAGGTTTCCGCTTCCGGTGGATCATGGAAGACGGTAGTATTCCGAGTGACGCAGCCTTAAGCCTAAAATCGCATCGTATCGTATCGTATCGTATCGTAGAATTCGTAGATAGCGGAACTCATATATACAGCTAACTCGACATCAAAGAAAACGCGAAAAGCCGTCTTTTAATAACTCAGCAGATATAGGTCCTATTGTTCTGAATTTTCTTGAACAGTCTTATATCTGCAGTCTAATCGTATACTGAAATTTTTACATTTCTACGTGCAGTATATTTTGAGATCTAAATAGCCATTTTTAACCCTCTGTCTACCAGAAGGGTCCAATGGACCCGACATGTACATTCAAAATATTTATTCAAACCAGAAATTTCTTCAAAACAAACTAAATGTATAAATCAGACAATAATAAGTTAAATAAACAAATTAAATAGTTTTAAGTAAAAATTCTGGTGTAGAATGTTTTTATAAAACTTGAGTAAAATTTCCGGTAGTTCTAGGGTTAAAGTGAAAATGTTGGTATGATATCGAGGAAGTTCCTAATTTGAAAATCTCGAAAACGGTTCTAACAATTATCTTTAAATTGATACATAATATAAATGTGATTAAGGCGAGGTGAATAACACTTTTCTTTTTTCTGGGAAAACTCGTTTTATTTTTGAAATTTTCGTTTCCGTTAATGCCCAGTCAACCATTAATCTCTGGTAATTTTCTCGTCTGTGATTAGTGAGTGGGAGGCTAACATTAGCCTCGTAATGAGTAGGTTTGACGTCATCACATCGCGCCAATGAGCGCGAAGGACTGTGACTTTCAGTAGATAGATAAAGATAATCCATGTTTATTTGTGTAGCGAGCAGAAATTACAAATTACGCTATAACGATGGATTTAGTGTTTTAAGTCGTTGTTTCCTTTCGGATTTGAAGTTAATTATTTTATATCTCCTTATTTGCATTTAGTTATTCGCGTTTGTAACAAAAAACTCGCCCTCTAGCGATCTAAAGGGTACCACTGCTTTTTTCATCGCGTTAGCATTACTTACCGTGAGTCAAATAGCATTTGGGATTTTTAATTCTTAATAAATCTGAATAAAACCGCAAAAAAAAGATAATACATGCTGTTATGTGCCCCAATGCAACTCTAGATGATCGAAAAATCCCGATTTAAGCTTTCATTTATTTCCAAATGAAAAAAAATGAAATACCTGTCGTCTCTAAAAACGGCAACAAAACTTTGATCAGCAGAAATTCCGATGTCTCGTTGAGGCTGGCAGTTTGTTCAAATTTAATCGTGATTTAAATCAGATTATTAAAAAAATAATGGATTAAAATATTTTTTTAAAGATGTGAAAATATATTAAAATAGATGTTACCAGGTTTAAAAAGCATTTCATTTTAAAACTTTAATTAAATCTGGTCATCGTCATAAACTTTCTTTGAATAATCAAATTATTCACTCTTTTATAGAAAATAAGCACAACAAATAAAATAATTTTTTCTAGATTAAATAAAATAAATAAATGATTCTTATTTGTTTTTTATAAATAAATACATAATAAATTTCAGGTAAAAGAAAATTTCAGAATGATAACATCTGTTATACAGTTATAGTAAGAGAATGGAAAAAAGTAAAACAAAATCTAATTAGTATACAAATGTTTAGAAAGAACTACTTCAGTAAAAGTTTATAAAATATTTTCTACTT